>JACCHW010000021.1:2831742-4247614 GCA_018907185.1 Platyscapa corneri | reverse complement strand
TATATTATTTTTTTTTGTTTAGAAAATAAAAAAACCAAAAAAAATTTAAAAACAAAATATAACATTGTTAAATTACAAGATTTTGATTAATAATAAAATTAATTTTAATTAATTTTTATTTTAAAAAAAGTTCTCATTTAAATATGTTTACTAAATTATTATCAATTATAAATATATTATAATTTATTTTCTAAAAAAGAATAAAAATTTTTTCACAAAAAAAGGACTAATATTTTAGTTAATATTTATTTAAAATCAAAATATTGGAGTTTATTCTCAAATGCCTTAGTTAATAACTGTTTAGATATATTTAACATGCTATTTTTGATCATGGCACCATTGCTTGGATAGTCAACGTACAAATTTATAAATTATCATCGCTAATAGAACAGACCATAACTGCAACAGCTGACAAAAATTTGTGGTCCTGTACATCAATGTAAGCGCGTATCTAATTGACGGGTAACGCTAACAACATAAATGGTTAAATAAAACATGAAATGTGTACAACGGTGCCTGCTTAATCTCAAGTGTGATCTCATAAATTTTTAAGGTTTTTAATCGAATAAAAAATTATTTATTTTTTCTTTAACACTTACAGTTTTAAAATTTAAACGTTGTGTAGAAGCATTTTATATGTAAAATGTATTATTCTAAATCTATACTCAATGTTAATTGAAAATTATAAAATTATTTCATTTGTATAAGTTTTTTAATTTGATAAAAAATTAAATAATACTTTGACAAAATGAATAACATTGTTCCAGCAGAAAGAATATACGTCACTCTGTTAGTACCAGAAGAATAGATTTTTTATTGGAGCATTGTAGCAGAAAGCAGCTAACCTCAAAATCTTTACAGGTACCGTACAACTCTAAAATGAAAGAAAATGAGTTTACTGATAACATTTACTATTGATCATATTTCTACACATAGTTTCATTTGATAACAATCATTAATCAGATAAATTATTTAAATAAGTCAGTTCATTATTAATTACAATTATAATTGATATTATATTTTGCAGTTTCTGTGATGTAACTTTTTCATATTTTTCGCTTTAGCTACAATGGTTTCCACTTCGTCGTGGACAGAAGAAGAAATTGGAAAAAAATGGGACCGGTGTGTTACAAGCGCTTTGGTAAAATTGGGTAATTACACAGACTATTAACGATAGTTTCAATTATATGAATCTAAATTCTGATTAACCATTAATCTCACTTATGTATACATTTTAGGAGCTGGTATTTTTGTTGGATCTGTTATTTCATTGCTTTTTATTAGGAGTAAGTAAAAAAATCATTTTTTCTGATCTATTTTATTGTTATGAAGTATTTTTAAATTTGTTTCAAATGGAAATAATATTATTTTAATCAACAACAATAAGTTTATTAATTAAGAATGACATGCAAGTTCATTTGATTACTTTTTCTTTATCAGATGATGTATTAAAATTAAATTAAAAAAGCATCAATTTTGACTAAAATGTGTAAAAAAATAATATTTTATAATTTATGTTTTAAATTATAAGATGTATATATTTTAAAAATGTTTTAATATTAAATAAAATAATACTTTGTAGTTTCTTTAAATTATTTGAATTTTTATTATAAATTACAATATTAAATGCATAATTTAGTATTTATCTTTCATTAAATTATTCACAATATATTTAAAAAATTTAGTAGTAATTTTTATTATTTCTTAACTTTATTAAATTCAAATTATTAATAGTAATTAAATTGTACTAACCATATTTTTATATTTCTTCTATCGATAAATAATTTAGTACAAACATATATCGAAAAGATAATATTTTATTTTCAAATTATAATTTGACGCTTATAATTGTAATTATACTAATAGTTAAAATATAGCTTAAAATAATATATTTTAATTTGTTTAAATAAATTGAATATTTTAAAGTAAAATATTTTTACAGGAAAATGGCCTATTGTAACTGGAGCAGGTTTTGGTTTAGGATCGGCATATACGACTTGTCATAAAGAAATTAATGAAACAATTACAAAGAAAACTAGCTAGAGATATGAAATTTCCATTGAAAGTTGCTGAACATTAGGTTAAAATTAAGATACTTTGTTAACATAAAATTACTAGCTGAAATTAAATTCATGACTTTAAAGGTTATTACTGAAAAATATAAAATTAATTTATAATGTACACTTTACTATAATCATCTCAAGATGTAACTGGAATGAAATGGAATAAAATTAATTTTTTAGCAAGGTACTGTAAAGATATATTTTTTTACATCCCTTAGTGAAATAAAATAATTCCATTTACGGTAATAATAATGTATACAATATTCTTTAAGTTTGAAATAAGTCAACTATCAATAGTAAAGCTACCAGCTAGGCAGATAATATTAAATGAGATAATTTATACTCTCCTTAACAAGAACTTCCTATGTAATTACTTGTAATCTTGCACATATCAAGAAGGAATCAATATTAAGGAGTTTTAAAGCATTAATTACATTTATTTCATCTATTACTATTGATTTAAAATATTTAATAAATTGTAAGTTTTAATGTCAAAAATAATTTTCAATGTAATTTTTTCTTTACAATAAAGTTATAAGTTTGATTATTGTAATTTTCAAAATAACCAATCATTTATTTGAAATTACATTATTTGTAAATTTTACCATTGTCTTTATATATTACTGAAATTAAAAAAAGAGATAAAAAGAAGTTTAAAAAAATGAAATTTGCAAGTAAAAATGCAATTTTTTCTTTAAGACCAAATATTGACATATGAATAGGTAATTTATACTTTCAAAAGTAAATAATTATATTGCTATTGAATTGCAATATAATTTAAAGGTGGTAAAGACGGTAAAGATGTACAGTAGATACGTAGCATAATTGCAATTAACATATATTGATTACCAAACTCATATACATATATACATCAAGAAGTAGAAGGGAGAATCGTTATATAAAATTTTTATCTACTATTATCTTGATTAAAGCGTTTACAGCGACGTTGCTGGTCACTACCGTGAATCTCTTCGTCATCAATTAGTTACCTATTTCTTCACACTTGTTTTCCCACATTCTTGTCAGCGCCGTGCACTCTTCTATCAAGGTCACAGTAGTGGAAGGTCTTGTAAATGTGGTTGACCGATATATAGATACTCAGTGGTGTGTGTACGTAGCACGTGGTGCACATTGGTCGAGTCAAAACGACTCGTAGTTGCTCCTATGAGCGAGACCCATTACTTTGTTTCTTTTCATTCAAATACAAAAACTTCAGTGCACGTAAGTTGTGTTTGGGTGGTATTCTAGTGTTCATTTGTTTGTGCTGTTTTAACTAAATGGCTATAGTGATTTTAACGATTCAAGTGATACATAACTCAACTTAACCACGCAAGTGGTACTGACTACCATAATTACACCAATAATTTTTAACAAATCATAGATAATACAGCGTTTATTTATTGTAATTAAATTTTTATTTTTTTGAAATTAATTTCAATTTTTAATTGAGTAAAAAATGTTAAGCATATAAATTATAACCATCAATTGAAAAAATTATATTTTTAATAAGGTTTTAAAGGTCAGGTTTTTAAGCAACACGATTAAAAAATAATGAAAATGAAATTGTTAAATTATTGTAGTTACCAATTATTATAGTGAAATTATAAATTCAAATTTTAAAAATGTTTTTTTAATTTAGCGCTAATAAATGTTAAAAGTTTTATAAATACACGTAAATAATTTATAAAGTTTAACAAAATATTTAATAAATCAAATAATATTCGGTTGATTATTATCAAATTTTATAATTTAATTTTTTATTAGAATCTGTATTAATTAATAAAGTTTGCATTATGCAATTATCAGTCTTATTGATAGTTGAAAAAAATTCTTTTATTTACAAAAACGTCAATTGTTTTTTTGAAATAAAAAGTAATTTATAAGAAGTTATAAATTATGATTTACTTTTTAAATAAATTTATAAAAATGGTATACGTATTTAATTGAAATTTTACCGAATGACAATTACGCTATTGATTTACGAACCGAATATGCATTTGATATACCTAATTAACATTTCTACATTTTAATCAATTACACAAATTTAAAAATGTAAAATAAAAAGTTGTATGAAATGTTTATTGTATAAAAATGTATTTTCTATAAAAGTTTTTAATTAGTTTTACGATTAAATTACTACAGTATTTTATGGGTTACATTTAATTACTAGGATCGCTTGAATAAAAGTAAGTATAACAAAAATTTTAAAGAAATTATAATTTCGAATTTAAAATGTAAATAAGATAGTCAAAGTCGACAAAATTTTTGTTTTGTATTTATTTGTAATTATTTTAATTCATTTTTATTTAAGCTTAAATTTTACACCTGAAAGACTTCCCTTGCAAACGACGTAGCAAATACTACCAGTAATCTTTTGGGTCATATGACCAAATAGTCGTGACGTCATATTTAAAAACACGTACGCATTTAAAAAATAGGGCTTACTTGACGTTTAGTAAAAATTATAAATTTTATTTGATTTAATAGTAAATTTTGATATTGTTCATAATACAAAATTAAATGTTATCAGAAATAAAATAGATGAAGCAGTATGATATTGGAAATTTTATATAAATAAATATAATAGTTTTTTTCTACCGTAAAAAATCTGTATTACTAATTTAAAAATTTTTGTAAATATTTTGCACTTTTTATTTTTCCTAAAAATATTGAATCGAGAAAGAATGATCAGCGTACGAATATAGAATTATCAGATTTTCTTAAGTAAATCTATTATAAATGATCTGTTTATTACTTCATTACATAAATAAATTTGAAATTACTTTTTTTAGTTTTCGGACTTTCACGTTTTGTTTTTATTTTTTAAAATTAATTGTTTTTTAAATTGAATATATTTAATTTTATTTTAAATTAAAAAATTGAAAATATTATGAAAATCTTTAAAAATAAAATTAATAAATGTATATTAATATGAAGTTATTAATTATTTTTCAAAATATGTTATATAGTAAAGTTATACAGAATACACAATTGACATGTTTTGATTAAAAAGCTTCAATTAAAATGTATATTTTATTAAAAAAAGATTATAAAAATTATACGTATGTATATTCTGTAAGAACAGCATAAAATTTTATTAATAAAATAGTTGTTGATACCATGAAATATACTTAATTACATTGTTTATTAGTAAAAAGTAAAAAGTATATAAACTAAAATACAATACCTAAAGAAACATTGTATTATTTGTAAAATTAGTCATCTACTTTCTAATTTGTAATACATAACTCAAAAAATCAATAAACATAAATTATATAATTTAATAAAATTAAAGAGATTGAATGACTTCCAGCACGTGCAATAGCATGATATCGTAAAGTTTTAATTACATACTGAATACCAATTTCGCTGTATATTTTATATCGTCGTACTTTATGAATCATTTTATACATATACATACTGTACTTTTCAAATAAACACTACATTAACGTATTAACATGATTATTAAATATTAAATAATTTAGTAAACAAATTTATTTTGAATACATCTATGATTAATAATATATATTTTAAAGTACTTTCTTCAATTTCATGGAAAAAAAAATTAAAAAAAGTTGCAAAAATATGAGAATGTAAATTGGCTAAAAAAGGCACATGTTCAAATGTCTTAATATAATTCAGATAATGATGTTAAAGTCGCGCTGTGGCAACATTTAAATTTTATTCACAAAAATAAAAGTCCATAGAAAATATTAAAATCTTAAAATTTATTTACTTATATTCATTTATAATATATAAAAATTAATCATATTAAATGAAAAAAAATCAGAATTACGCTTGCCTCTTTTTAAATTTAATGTTCATCATGTATTAAAAAGTAAATTATTTTAATTATTCATGTAAATAAAATATTGTCACATTTTATAGTTTTATTAAACATTTGTCCGTATAAAATAAAAAATGAATATTGTTATGAAGCCTATATTAATAAAAATGTAAACTTTAAACAATACTTTATAAAATTTAGGAATCAAAAATTGATATAATTATATTTTATTCTCATTCTAATTGGCTAATAAAATAAACATTTGTTTATTTAACGAAGAAAAATCAAGCATTTATTTATAAAATTTTACTATTATATCTTCTTAGAACTTTTGTAATGAGGTCAGTTTTCTACCAATACAAATGAAGAACTTATTGTCCTAGAAAATTGATGGAATTACATGCAGACATTCTTATTTAATTATTTTATCATTGTCAAAGTAACAAAAAACCAAGTTTACACAGTGTGTTCTTAAATAAAAAAAGATCTTATATCCTTGAATTAAAGCAATTGTTCACTTAACAGATGCATTTATTTTTAATGGTTTATTACATGAGAGTATTCGGTCATACTTGAGTTTGATTTTTATTTAATTCGTTTCGAATTTAATCAGGTATTTAAAGAGTAAACATGGGTTTAGAAGATTATAAGGAAGCAGTGGCCACCTGTGCCATGGTGTCCACAATGGGTCACATGCTATCCGGAACGTGAGTAAATATTGTATTACTTGCTTATTTCAATTACAAATTTTAACGTTATACCAATCGCAATTAATATTTATACATTTATTTAATTAATTTTGTTTTTAATCACTCGATCGTTATCTTTAATTATTTTACAATTAATTATACATTTTATGACATATCTCTTGTAGGTTGATCTGCAAGGACATTTATAAGAAAGGAACGTCTAAAGGATTTGATGCAATGCCGTTCATTGGTGGTATTGGAATGTTAGTTCCATGAATATATTCACTGATATGTATTTCATCAAACTAATATAACGTAACGAAATTCAATTCAGTTGAATATCTTTATATTAGCTCACGACTCGATATTATTAAATGTTACTTAAATATTACGTTTAAAAGCGTTCACTTCTTAATTTATAGGTGTGTTATGATGCTGCAGTATGCTTTAATTGTGAATGATCCTATTATGATAAATGTTAATTTGTTTGGTATGGCTACAAATACAATGTATATGGCTGTTTACTACTTGTACTCACCTGAAAAGGTGTTTTTACCATTAATATAAATCCAATTAAATCTCGCGAATTTACAATTAAGTAATCTATGTGATTTTTTAGGTGAACACATTAGCAGTATTAGCTAAAGCAGCTGGTTTTGTTTCGCTAGTTTTAGGATATGCTCAAATAGAAAGCAGAGAGCATATCGAATTTAGATATGGAGTTTTAACAACTGCACTATTTTTAATCTTAGTCGGATCACCACTGATGCATTTAGTAAGAAATGAGTACTCGTTTTTATTTTTTTTTTATATTTACGAATTTTCAATAAAATTTTCATTTTTTAGGGTGAAATTATTCAAACAAAAAGTACAGAAATTCTTCCATTCCCTCTTATTTTTATGGGAACACTAGTATCATTCCAATGGCTCATCTACGGCCTTATTTTAAACGATAGTTTTATTATAGTAAGCCTTTTTTCTTTTTTATTAAATTCCAGTAGCTAATATTTAGTTTTAAAATACTGTATTTATAGTTCCAGAATGGCATCGGTTTTACCTTGTCTTTGGCACAGTTGTCTTTATTCGCCATATATCCTTCAACTTCAACTGAAAAAAAAGAAAAATCAAAGTCTGATTAAAATGATTAAGTTTTTAATTTTTTTCATTTATATTTTACTCAGTGGCTAATGAAATTTAAAAATAAATAAATTCCTAATCATACCTTTAATAAATTTTGAATAGACAACGTTATATTAAATATTGTAATTTATCATATAAAAATTTTATTAGAGTATATAAAAAATATAATGTAAATAATTAACTGAAATAGAATTTGTTAATAGTTCAAAAAACCGTAAAATCGTAAAAATGTTTAAATATAAAAAAAGTTTACCCTTATAAAATTTTGAATTGGCCTTAGTAATATAGCGAAATAAATAAACTTAAATTATATAAAGATTATATGTATAATTGAAAAAAATTGCAAACCAGGTGTAGTTCAATATTTTATTTAAATTGTATAGAGAACTAATCATGTAATTGATATAAGAAACATTTTCATACATTATTAAATCAATTTTTAAAATTTTAAATTTATTTAAATTTTTATTCTGTTATAAGAAATAAACAGTTTTAATATATTGAAGGCCTTTTTCTCAAATTACCATGTATCATTTTTTTATTGTCATAATCAAATTAAGTTGTAATCTATTAAGTATATTATGAGTTAATTTCATTATAAATACTTTATAATTAAAAATTTTAATTGTAATTGTGCGTATTATCTATATTATATATTAAAAAAAATTAATTATTAACATTTTTTATCTATAAATAAAAGCAGTTTCCGTATTACGACTTGCAAAAAATGAAGGTAACTCAGCTTCATTTTCAATTTTACTTCTAACTTTACCTTCAAAAACTTAACTGTCTATTATGAATGAAACGGTTTATCGGAAATACGGTTTTTATTTGTAACATTTCAGTAAAACTTTTTTATAAAAAAGTAAATGTTAAGTATTTTATTCAAGCAAAATATTTAGTATTTTACTCAACGTAATTATTATTTCTCTATTTAAAATTCTCGAAAAATAAGACATCAATATAAGTGTATCTGAAAACTATAGGAATATTTTAAATAGATTAACTAACGCGCATTGTATATGAATTATATTTCCCTTAAATTATGACGGTATTTCGAACATTTTATGTGTTAGAAAAATTTTTAGAAATGAACTTAATTGAACATTAATCTTTTGAGAGCAATATATCTATTAAAATTATTCATAAAAAATGCAAAAAAATATAGTGTTGCGTAAATATTTACTTTGCTAAATTAAACATCAAGTTCTGTGAATAAAAAATAATATATGGTTATAAGTATTCGGCACATGCTTACATAAATTTTAATTCGAAAAGTATTAAATAGTTTAAATATTAGACAGAAGAATTGTTAAACTGTATATAGCATATTTAAAAGATTATATCCATTACTGAATTTAAATTCTGAGCTTATTAAATTAAAACAAGTTTAACAATTTTACATTATCAAATCTCATAAAATACATAAAGTAATACTCTAAAATTTATTAATATATATTTATTTAACCAAATAAATAAATATAATAATTTTGATGAAAGAGGGTTGAAGATACCATTTTTATAAATATTTATTATTTAATCTACGTAAAATAGGTAATTTCATTACTATTAAATATTATTAAGACAAACAAGTTGTTTAAAATCAATTTTTTTAATATATTTATCTTGTTAAATTATTTGATTTAATCATGTGATTTTAAATAGTAGTATTTGCGGCATAATGCCATTTTTAATATTTTATTAAAAACCAATCGCTATTTTTTTATTTTGTAAGATTTTCCTTTAAAATAGTATGATAATTTCGTGAGTGTATTTACTTGAAAATAGTAAATTATTTGAAATAAGTAAATTCGAATAAATCACGTTTCTTAGACTCTTAACGAATCATGACCCCTTCAGTTATATTCTTTGCGATTAGCTTGGTATTTCGAGTGCCCGTATGAAAAAGTATTTTGTATTTATTGAGAAAAATAAATTGCGCATACATCACAAAATAATGTATCGTGTGACAATGTAAGAAACGTAAAAATCTCGTGTAGTAAATATATGTTCTTAAGTTTGTTTAACCAACAACTTTATCGTTACATTTCATCAAAAGTACGTCGTTGGCAAAATGAATAATCCAGCATTAATGTGAAAAAGAGAGTAAAAATATTTAAAAATGTTCTGATTAGGCTTTTTAGGATTTTCATTTACAATATATATTGCTACACACTGTATTTTACAATTTGAAAGAATATTAACACTTGTGTATTATAATTATTTATTTACTGCAACAATAGTAACGAATAATAGGTTCAGTTCACAATCGTTTATTACGATACTGTATAATATAACAATACTGTATTTACTATAAATTAAGTTTTTGATACATTTTTCAAGGCATATTATGGCAAGATTTATGGAGTAAATGAATTTGAAATTGCAAAATCTTTTCTTTTAAGAATAGATTGATATAATTATTTTTATTTCGCCAAAAGTGGGAACAAAAATTTTTTAACTAAAAGGAAATAAATCATAAACTTGGTGGAACTGCTATCTGTGATATATAGTAATTTTATCAATCAATTATACATAAAACCAAAATATATCATAAATCTATTTTTCTTTTTTACAACACTCTTAGAATATAACTAACAAAACACTTATAATGTAGATGAATAACTTATATAAATTTACGCATCAGTAGTTTCTCGGAAAAATTTAAAGTTATTTGACAACTGTTAGGTAATAGTTATTAAGCAATTATAAAACTATTAGAAAAAAGTTTATACATATAATTATATATATATATTATATTATATATAATTATTATACTAATTTACTGCTAATCTTTGATTATTTAAATTCGTACTTTATCAAATAGCTCTTTATAATAAATATTCTTTTTAAATATTATAATTTGAACTATGATATGTAGATACAATATCTTGTTTATGTAAAATATGTTATAATATCAGGACGATAATCTATTTGCTCTAATAAATTGAAAATTATGAATGTATTTTATTTAGTAGTTTTGAATTTCATATAAAGCGAAAAAATAAAATTGATATCTTATAAAGTGTATAAAATTTCATGCTTACAAATTAGATTTTATAGAATAACTTTTGCAGCAATGATTTCTAGTCGGGTAAACAATTAACATAGAAAAGCACGTTTAATAAAAAATTAGTTTATTAGTCTAATTAAAACTATAAAAGTATTAAAATAAAGTTTCATAACGTTTAAAGTAAAGAAAAATAAAAAGCATTGATGAAAAATGTTACGGATAAAGATCTTACGTCAGGTGCCGATCGGTAATCAGTCATAAATTTAATTCTTATGATCTTTTAATATTTATTATACAAAATTAGAAAGTACATTGTGCATATAAGGTAATGAACATTTAAATTATTATTCTAAAGAAAATAATAATATTAAACTTAAGAACCGTTGTTAGTAATTAATACAATGAATTTAGATGCATAATTCGGTGAATTTCAATGTATAAGTTATGATTTGCTAATTAAATGAAAATAAAAGAATCCCAATAAAAATAACATCAAGATGTATTATTGTAAGGTTTTAAAATAATTGGAATGTATTAAACAAGATTGAGGTAATTAAGAATTAATAAACGCGTTTGAACATTATTTAATTCATATTTATCGCATTTAATATTATATTTCTCAACATACTTATTATAAAAAACATACTATTTATTTTTATTAATCATTTTAATATTTCAATCCAGTAAAATTTGCAA
The DNA here is from genome assembly GCA_018907185.1 of Platyscapa corneri. Lineage (NCBI taxonomy): Eukaryota > Metazoa > Arthropoda > Insecta > Hymenoptera > Agaonidae > Platyscapa > Platyscapa corneri. Next base: position 4,236,226 of record JACCHW010000021.1, on the reverse strand, counting down.
TAAAAATAAATATTTTCCTTTTTTTTATAAATACCTATAATTAAATATGATACCATTGTGTAATAGTAAAGCATTAATTACTTTACACATAATTTCATATTCTAGGTGCTTTATTTTACTTTTATAAATCAAATTCTTTTTTCTTAAAGCGTATTTAAATTTTTCAACATATTATATAAACTAAAATAATATTTTTTAAAAAGTATTTATTATGTGTCGAAGTATTAAAAAAAATATTTACAAATAGTAACAAATTTTTTAAATAAATTAAATTTGTAATTTATATTTTTTAGTATTTTTATTATTTCCAGTATAATTATTATGTATATTTTAAATTAGAGTTGAATTCATTAATGCCTGCACAATGATATTCTACTATATTTCTATGTAATAGCGTACGTCCGCTTGAGGTGTGCAAGATATTAGGTTGTTTGTGCACCTTAATCCAATTGTGAATTATGTTTTATGATTTTGGCGCGCTTTATAAATTTAGAGGCTCAGGTCCAATTGTAACTATTACAGTAATATTTGTGTTAGATCATTATCAATATTTTAATAACCATGGTTAATAAATACTGTAGCAAAGCGCATTGGAGGACAGCAATTAGGTCAGAACTTAAATTCTGAAATAATTCTACTTGGACAAATTAAGAAGGTGATAATTTACTAATTTATATTATAACCTACATGTTAGAAAATTCTTTTATTTTACTATGTTTTCTTAATTATTTAATAACTAATGTTCATTAATTATTAATATTAATGTATACAAATATACATTTAGTTAAATTTTTTAATAAAAAACGTTTAATTTTAAATCATCTATATTGATATGATAATATTTTTTAATTAATTGTAGTAAATTGTATTTACTTTTATTGTACAGATTAGCTCAAATGGAAAAGGTGTAGAAATATTAACGACTGACAATATTTCAGTTAATGTAAGTTTACCAGAGCCAATCGAAGGAATTTCTGAAGGTTTTATTGAAATATATGGAACTGCGGTATCAAAGACAACAGTTTCATGTAAAAAGTACATACATTTTCAATCAGAGATGACAGAAAATTTTGGTAAAATATTTTAATTTAACAACTTTTCGTCATACTTACAGTATAAATATCTAATTTTTATTTTAGAATCTGATACATACAATTCTTTCCTTTCAACTCTACATGTAATTGGTGACAAAAAATGGAAAATTAATTCAGATGAAGAACCATATTAACGTTACATTTTGTTGATAAAATAAAAAAAAACAAAAAATTTTTTAAGTAATTTAGATTATTTATTATAAGTTATGTTATTTAAGTTAAAGGAAAGGTTTATAATAAAAAGACTCACTTTTCAAAAGTTACAATTGTTTATAGTATATTTTATACAACTCCTACACCTATTTTACAAGATGCATCTAACGAGAAGCATCGACATGTACAGGAGGTCACTGGGCATTCAGAATGTTGTCTGTAAGAGTATATAATAGTATATAATAAAATTTAGAGAAAACTTAATTAATAAATATGAAATTTAAGAAAGGCAGGCCTTCAATATTTTTTGATATTTAATATACATACTGAAACCAGTGTGTTATATGATTAGCATGACCACCATGTCTACATGTTTGACACCATGTGAACCAGTTACTAAATTCGGTTAGTTTATAATCTTCCTCATTTCTACTTGAAGTTCCAGAAGTCACCGGTAAGCCACTTACAGTTCCCATGTGCATTAAACAAATAGCACACCGTGGTAAGGGTTTTCGACAACTTGGACATGCTGACATCTTAAGTAAATTGAAATTTAGTATTTAAAGTATTTAAATTTATAATTGCTTGTAATTTTGTTTTTACCTTCAATTTATTTGATGTGCTGATTAATCTTCCAAATGGTCCTCTAGCTCGGCTCAATCCCTGAATAACGAGTTATATTACTGTTTTCCACAAAAATTTACAAGAAGTTACCATTGTGGCGGTGGTTTTTCATTTGCTGATGCTCTCATGGCTATATCAAGATTGAGCTCTTTGAGTCCACATTTCCAAGCATCTAATAATCCTCTATACTAAATTTAAAATTTTATAAAAATTGTATTTATTAAAGATTTATTTGAAAAGTTACCTTTCAATCCAAAATTTGTACTTGACTTTCTTGTAATAATTTTGATGATAAGGCTCTTATTGCGATTAAACTACAGCTCTGTACATCTCCAGTGATTCTAATGTCTATTAAGTAACTGTATACCTTCTAAACTTGCTCCTATAAGATAAAAAAAATTATTTAAAAAATGCAATAAACATATTTTATTTTATTTTTTTACCAGTAAGTAAAAATCCAGCGAGATTTCCTTCATCACATAGCTTTTGAGTTAATTTTTTTAAATATTCATACAGCTTATTATCTGATAAGAACATTAATGCAAATGCTACTCTATCTTCTACAGCCATACCATTTTCATTCTGTAAAAATTAAAAATTTACATCTTGATAAAAGTTTATTTTTAATTAATAATATATTTTAAATATTTTATCTTACAAGCACACTTTCATAAGAATCATTATCGGCCGTTAAGAAAGCAAAAGTTGCTCGCAAATAAGGATCTGACAATTGAGATCTAGATTTCAAACATAATTCTCGCCACATACTATTTTTATCTTCTGAAAATCCAGACAATGCCATTGCAACAATATTCAAATTTGTTAATACAGACATTTTACTGGCTCCTCTATTTAAAATTTCTATTGCTTGTCGTATACATAAGTTAAAAACAGATATTGCTGTTGCTCTAGGATATGCTCCCTCTCTTTCTAATCTTTCTAAAAATAAATTATTATAAGGTGCATTTGTATCTTTTTCAAATCGCCAGCCACATAATTGCAAGGCTTTGTCACGATCTGGAGATCTAATTAATTTAATAAAGTTATTAAAAATTATTAAAAGTGTTAAATTAAAAGTTTTTATTACATTTAAATTTACAACTATATACCTATATGTCTTAGCCGTATGATTTGAACCAATATCTGTCCATGGTCGATGTACAACATCAGATTTTGTAAAACCGCCATTTGAATTTTGTCCATCTAACTTCAAAACCGTTCTAGACAAATAATATATTTAAAAAATGAAATTCATTCAATAACTTAATGTTGTAATAAATTATTACTCTACCTTACACCAGGATGCTTATTGTCTGGACTAGGTATTGTTCCATCTTCTACTAAAGAACGACTAAGATATAACCATTGCCATAAATTTTTTAAAGTTTCATCTTCAGCAAGTTCCCCATTTTGAGATAATTCCGACTATAGTACAAATTATAAGTAAATCAAAACAAAAATGATATTTGTCAGTAATTTATATTTACCAATAATCCATATTCTGCTAAAGCTCGACTTTTTGTGGATAGTGAAATATCGTTTATAGTTTTATAAATATTATCATTATTATAAATATATTTAAAAGACTTAGAAGCATGATTCCATACAAGATGAGATCTAGTCGACCAATTTAAAGTTATTCTCTCATACACGGTATAATCAGTTAAACCTAAAAACAGTAAATGTCTTAATATTTTAATGATGATTTTATTAATAACAGTGAATAATATTAATGTTAAGAAAAATTACAATAAATGATTTTTAAATTTTCTCAAATTTCTTTTTAAATATATCTATCTGTTTTATAATATTTATTGTAGATAATATATTTTTGAATTAAATACAGTATGTGATTTTTTAAAATATAATATAATTGAAAAATTCATTTGAAATCAATTGACAGATTGAGTTAGTTTTTTTAATTAATATTAACATCGAAATATTAATATTTATAAATTATATCATTCACCTTGTTGGGAGATTGCTAATAATCTATTTACATGGGTTGGATGCCATGAAAAACTCGTAGGATTTGACCAAGGTGGTGCAATTGTTCTTTCTAGTGCTCCTGGCTCCGTATCTTCTCCACCAATACCATGATGTTGAATGTCATGAAGATATAATGATCCTAAACATATTGATAATAATATATTTTAAAATTTTAAGTCATATCAATTTATAAGAATAATTACCTGAATCTTTTTGCAATGAGCCTAATAAATTATGTCTAGTAGGACACCATAAAACTTTAGTAACTTGTCGTGTTTGAGATAAAGTAAGAACTGGTTTTTCAAAGTATCTCGTATCCCATATAGTAATTTGATTATCAACATGTGAAACCAAATGATAATCATTATGGGGATTTACTGCTAAGCTATATACAGCCTTAGTAGGTGTTGTATTTACTATTTTTACTGGATCTAAATAGTGTTTATAAATATGTTTCTTAAATTAAACGTAAAAAATATAAGTCATACAAAAATATTTTTTACCTCTAAAATCAATGATTTTTAATTGTTTATTATTGACTCCAGCAATTAAACATTTAGGTTCGTTATTAAACCAAGCTAAAGAGTGTATCGTTTCAGAAACACCTGCTTCAGCTAAGGGTTTTATTGATTCAGTTTGACTAGCATTATAGTGATGTGCTCGTTCTGAATTTAGTGGACTTTTTAGAATATCCCATAATAATAATGATTGGTCTGTACGATACTTGTCTAAACCAGAAACCAATAAATTGAAATCTACTGGATTCCAAGCAACAGCATTGCATTGTCTAGCATGTTTAGGAACTAAAATACATGTAATATTACTGTAATTATACATACACACAAAACTTTTACTTCCAAGATCTTTATATAGAATAACAAATTTACCAAGCTCCTTTCCAGCTAAACCTAAAGAATCAAAAGCAGTAGGACCAAATGTACTTAAAACTACTTTTCCATTTGCTTGTCCAACAGCTAATAAAATATCAGGGTCTGAAAGAGGATAAATGTCAATACATTTGACATAGTGGTGACTTGTATTTGTTGCAAGAAGATGTGCAACAGTTGTATCTGAAACCTTGGTACCTACATAACAGATAGTGTTATTAATTTATAATACTTAAAAAAAGAAAAATTAATTATATAAAGAACTCACACGAAGGTCTCACAGTATCTTTGATCGGAGCTATTTCATAAAGACATATTTCAGTTCCCCAAGTAATAAATTTATTTGAATGTACTGGAGACCACTGCACTTCTAATTTAACACTATTCATTTTTGCTAACTTAATTCAAATTCATTCATAACGATTTAAGACATAATTTAATTACATTCTTTAAATATTATTTATTTAATAAAAAATTTTAAAAAGTTAATTAAATGTTCCATTTCTTGATGAAAATTTGATTCCCAGAATGTTTCTGCATGCTTCTATTTGTACTATAATTTATAAACATTACGATTCTAGCGCCACATGTCGGTAAATGATCAGAACACCAACTAAAATCATGTTGTGACGCATTAGATAAATTGGTAATAAATTTCCTCCTGGAAAGATCGGCATACGCACATTTTTAATTATGATCCAGAGATAAAGTGTATTATTATGATAGATCTCATGTAAATAAAAAATATTTATATCATAGATTATAGTGTAAATCTTCAATGTAGAAAGAATGACCTACACTTACGATGAAAAATCTCTTTTTTAAAGAATTCTTTTTTATACATTATTTCTTTTTCAGTCTACTACACTATATTTTAAAAAGAATTCAAATCAATGTTTAAAATCTTAGATACTTTCTTTGCAAGATTATTAAAAGATAAAAAAGTAAGATTATATAATGAAGTGATTGAATATCTTAATCAGTTAATTGTATAAAAAAGTAAACTCAATAAAAAAATTATTTTTTTTAATTTAAAAATACAATTTTTATTATAGCACAATATATAAAATCCGATACATACGTATTAAACGTTATTAAATATTTATGGATGCGTACGTAACCGTACATATGGGCATTAAGTAATCGTAAATAAAAATAAATTGATTAAATTAAAAAGATAAATAAATTTGTAAATTACATTTTCATTAATTCGTACTGATAATTCATAAACATTTAATTCGTTTAAATGCCTTTGAAACTTTTGAGATATTTAAAAAAGGCAATAAAGTGTAGATATTAATATAATATTTATACGTATTATTAGTGAATTTAAATAATTGAATGAGATCAATTGTCAACTGGAATTTTCCAATAATTCCAACTTTGATTATATGCAATTGCCAAAAAAATGTTCCAGATCATATGTACTTTTTTCTTGGTTATATAACAGTAAACGAAGGAGAAAAAAATATTTATAAGTATAATCGATTAGTAAATATAATAAAAACAAATTATATAAATTTTTTTACCGAATTTCAATCATTTGCTTTTCGTGTTTATCAAGTTTCAATATCATTATATACTTTACATATAAACATTAATTTTTATTATAATTTTATTTTTAAATTCAAATTTGTATAATATTAATTATAGAAAAAAATAACAAAAATTAAATACGGTTATAATAAGAATAAATAAGTAATAAAGGTAATGTTGTACAATTATTAATAAAATTAATTGCATCTAACAGTATTATTATAAGAACTATAAGAATTATTTTATTAAAAAAATTTTATAATTAAAATTATATGACCCAATGCATAAATTAATTCATGTTTTAGTTCTTTTGCAATATAATATTTTAGTGATATTTGAAAGATTGCAATGTAGTCTATTAATAATCTTATTAAAATCATTATTAAGAAATACAAATGGGCATTGCATAATATATTCATCTTTTTAAAATAGAAAAAATATCATTTATGACCTTTACATTAAATAGTAATTAATCGAATTTTAATACAAAAATGATTGTTCATATTGATAAAAATATGTTTGATGTAATTATAGTCTATGAAATATTTTCTGAATTTATTCTAAAATAAAATATGAATAAAAGAACATTAAATTTTAATATTTTTACAAAGTGAAAATAAAAAACCAGTTCAATGAGTTTCAATTGTATTTTATACCTTTGATTTTTAATAACTTTCAATGATATGAATAATTACTATTCAGAATTTTTTAAAGTGTAATGCTGACTGTAAATTATTTAATTACTTATTTTTATTTAAAAGAAGAAAGAAGCTAAATACTTAACAATTAAGTAAAGAATCCAGCATTATGATAATTACAAATTCAAGAACTGTATTGCAAAAATAAAATCATCGTTAAAAATATTATAAATAATACTCTCGATCTTTTTCTACATTTGAATATCCATACATTTATCTCGGTATTTTAGTATATTAATTCTTCAAACAAATAAATAAATATTAAATAGATCAAAACAGTGAAAAGTATATAAATTAAGTAAAATTTTATTTAAAAAAATATATAGTGCATCTATTATATTATGTATAGCAGATGAAAGGAGATCATAGTTTATTAACTTTTATTTTTATGAAATAAATTGTACATGATTTTTTACCAGAGAAAAGTCAAATACTAGATTGTTTTTTTAATATTAATTAAAAAATACTTTAGGAGATATAAATTTTTATTTAAATCACATATAAGAAATTATAACATTGAATTTGAAATTTGGTTTTCTCAATAAGAAATTTTACCATCACTGAAAAAATTTAAAGAAAAAAAGTCAAATCAATTATTTTAGAAAATCATTGATGATTATAAAAATTTCTAATTGATTGTTAAATGAAAACTGATTGTTTTTTATATTAGAAGTTTTGATAAAAAATGAAAATTCAAAACTTTTTAAAAATATCTGGTGTATAATATATGATTTTCCAATGAAAGTGATTTTCTAATGATGATTAAAGCTGATTAATTTGTAATAATAATGATAGTAGTTTTTAAATGATAGAGAAGATAAAGGTAAAATATTATCAAGTATGCTGTTTAATGAATAAACCTCCTTAGTTGTGATATTTTATAGGTCAATAGTGACTTTAATTCACTCTTTTAAATCATATGACCGATTTGAAAATATAACGTAAATATTGCATGTATTGAGTTCATTCGAGTATATATTAATACAAAATAGAAGGAATGATGATAAAACTTTTAGTTTCTAAGATTTCACGCATCGCCAGGTGATCTCTGGGTATGAATTCGGATTTGTTGTCATATATAAATACAGGTTAACGGGGTAAAGTTCGGTTATTTTTCCAGGTAAGCAAACCCAATGAATGGAATCTTGAAGGATAGACCCTAGAATGGATGTCATCGCCTTAATAGTAAGGAGATATTTTGTGTGTTGTTCACCAAGTTTCGAAATAAATAATATTTATTTATGTGTACTTGAGGTGCTTATTAGGATCTAGATTTAACGATCTTCACGGTAAGAAGAATCATCAAGAATAATGGTATATCCTTTCCATACGAAGATAATATTTGTAGGTTGGAGGTCGACATTAGTTCCATTATGATTTTTCAAAGATTTTTACATAATGATGCCGAAAGAAGCGTAGAATCTATATTAATATATTTATTGATTAAAAATATATACAAATTAATAAGCACATAATTTATATCATATTTTTATTAAAATAAAAATAAATTTTCTGAAATAAGTATACATAAAATATTTTATTATTATTTATTGAATAATATATACACATTGTTATAATATATTTTTTTGTTATAAATAATTATTTACATTCTTTTTTTTTTAAATCAGGTACTTTGAATTGATATTTATTTTCCATCTTCTTTTACACATCCAATTTTCTCGAATAGATATTATACATTTCTTTGATATTTTTTTAGTCTCCTTTCATAGTTTTTAATCAATTTTTTAATTTTATTTTGTACTTCGTCACCCTCTACAACATGTTTGATTGCTTCTTTTTTATTCCTGCATATTTTGCATACGTTTTCTTTTTCATTCTTCCAAAATCTATTTGTTCTTTCTTCATTTCTCATTCTTGATTTGGTCAAATTTTTTATTTTTTATTTATTTTTTATTTTTTTGTTCTTTATATATATATATATATTATCTTTTATTTTTTCTATATACTATTTCGTTAATTTTATTTTCATACTTTGGTTTCGCTATATTTTTACCACTTTATTTTACCTATTACTCTTTAGAAGTCGTTTTTTCTTCATATTTTTCTTACCAAAATATGTGTAACCACATAAAATATATAGTATCAATAATAAGAAAATTAAAACTTCAAATATTTTAACCATTTTAAAATTTATGAAAAAAGATTTACAAATAAGTTTGAAGAAAAAAACGGTAAATAATTTATTTAATTTAAAAATACATGATTTCCCGGAACTCATTAATAAAAGTTGAGTTTGACAGAGTAGGTTACGCTGTTTTAGGTGAAATTAGTTAGCCGAAATAAACCCAAGATCCTTATTTTTTAAAAGACACTGATACTAAGTAGGTAACAACAAAAGAGCAATATTACTCAAATGTCAAGAGGATAATTATCTTTGAAAACTTTACTTTGGATTTTTTTAATAAAATAATTAATAAATTAGCAGAGGAACTAAACTTGCATTAAAAATTAATTATCGAAAGTCACTTGCATTCAATAACAAAAAACCAAGAAAAATGTGTAGGTAATACAAGAAGTTTGAAAAATAAAGTTTACCCTTAATATATTTCTTTAAAAAATTGTTCATTTACATTTATGTTACTTTCTTTAAAATAATGAAGTCGAATTAAAACTTACTGGTGGTATTATTTTGAATATTTTTCAGATTATTTTTACAAATGTGCCTTTTCGTTGACACTTTGCTTAGAAACTTTTATTAACAACAATTGTTATACAATGATTGTTTTCATTTTTATGTTTTTAAAAAGAAATTAAAGCCATATTAAGTTCTGCTCGTAAATATAGTAATAACGGTATCATACATTTTTGATTACTAATCTCAACAAACATCGATACGCACATTGGATATTATCATGATGTATGATATAAATTATTCTTCCATGAATTATCTGAAATTGTGTAAACAACGTCAAATTTATTACCTTTTTTATTTTATATAACTTTATTGAATATAATACTATTGCGATTACAAAGAATAATAAGAAATTTTTTTAATATAATCTAAATTTATTGCAGAAAAATGTAAAGTAGCTTTTTTAGAAACTTTTTAATAACAATGTCGTGATCAAAAATAATTGTTTTCTTTATTTTTAGTACTATTATACTACTTATTTATGTAATTGATCTTTTAATTTTGTTATATCAAATTGATACATTATGCTTTTAAATTTTTGTTGTATTATTACTAAGTCTAATATACCAGCCTTATAAAATAATCTAAAACATTTTCAACTATCTAAGACATCTAATTTCATGTTTTGCATAAATTTTTATAAAAATTAATTAAATTTATCTATAAAGCATAAAAGAAAAATTGATATGTAAAAAAATATAATTTATTTATTTTATCGCTAAATTAAATTATATTTTTGATATGACTTTATACATATCTTCAAATATATAAAAAAAAGTAGTAAATTAATGCTTTGTATAACAAAATTTCAACGGACGAAAATAAAAATATTTTCTAATAAATTTTATAATATAAAATTATAATACATATATATATGTTTGATATAAATATTACAGTGAATAATCTAAACTTTGAATATTTAAAAAGATTGATACGAATGAGAAAATTTCTACCTTTAAAATGATGTTTAATCTTATATTAAACAATAGTAAATAATTGAGCTTCAAACATATAAAAAACTACAATTTAAGTTTTTATCTATAACATCTTTTCTTTAAAAAGAATAATACTTAAAATTATTATATTCGTATCCGATAAAAAGTTTAAATATCTTTTAAAAATAATTAGCAAAAAACTTTGCAATTAAATAAATACTATGAAAGAGATTACTTTACAAAAAATTAAGATTCGAAATTATATAAATTAACTAACAAAAAACTAAAAATTTTAAAAAGTTGAAACGGCTATTTATGTAATTTAATCAATTAATAATTACAATAATGAACAAATTAAATGTTCTCAAAAAATTATTTCAAGCACATATTTTAAATATTATTTCAAAAATTTAATTAATAGAGAATAAATATATTCTATTTTATAATGTAGCCAACAGATTTATAATTAATTCAATAAATGAAGTTTCTTTTATTAAGATGTAATGCCTATTCAGAGATTCTACAAATTATAAAAAATTTTTAAGATTTTTACTTTCATCCAGTATATGTACATGTATATATATATTAATACCATAGAGAAATATTTACCGAGTTTTAATTTTTATATTTATTACGAAATAGAAAAATGTCTTCTCAAATATATGTATTACTATTATTATTAAAATAAACCTATTATTTTCATAACATCAAATAAATTAATTCAATATCATTATAAAATTACAACTATTATTTAATAAAAATTGAAGCATTTACAATACTCGATATACTGTAAAATCGCATAATGCATCTAAATTAATTCTAATTTTAATTCTAAAAAATAAGAATGTATCCATAATTGATATTATATTATTAATTATGAGTTTTTTTATATCTAGATAAATTAAAATTCTTGTAATTTAATTATATTTTGAAGCTGTATATTAAAAAAAATTACAGAACTATTATTTTTACTGAGTTTTTAACTATCAGTTTATTAATAATTATTCAAATTATATAATTTATGTCAATGATTGTATAAGAAATTGTATAATAATTTCATGTGCTTATATGATTCTATACAAAATTTCACTTAGTGAGACTTCTAAAGTGAAATACATTATCGCATTATGACTCAAATTAAAATTTATCTGAATTTTATAATCTTTTTTAATTGTAATGTTAATTATTTGTAAGTCATAATTTTTTATTAAATATATGGAGTTATTAATTGTAAGAATAGAGCATTAAAATTTTGAGAAATTTACAAATTATAAATAGTGTTAAAAAAGGGAATGTAGTCCGATGAAATAATTGACAGTTAGTTTTATTTTTATTTTTATTTTTAAGAACTTGGCTAAAAATAACGAATTTAAATGCATTATTATTATATTTCTTTTTCATTCATAATAAAAAAAACCTATTATTTAATGTTATTTATTTCAATATTAAAACTACTAAAAAATTTATTTTCTTCGTAAAAGTCGACTTCAAAATCTTTGATTTGATACTGTAATATTATAATTCAGTTACTACTACAGATAACGGATTCTTTTTTTAATAATTATTAAATATTTTTATCTCATATGATGATATTTATCACAGTAAATTAAATACTAGGTATTGAAATTTATTAATTTCTATTTGTTTAACTGAATAGATTAAATTTTAGAATTTAAAGGATCAAGGATAAAAATAGTAAAATTTGCTATTTAAAATAATTTTTATGAAGTGTAAAGAGAAATAGTTATTATAAGTGATTTTTATGCTTAGTTATAAAATTATTTTTGTAAAATAATCTCTTTTCATACTTTTGAAGAATTTATTTTTTTACTTTTAGTTAAATTTACTTCATTGAAATATTAAAAAAATATAAGGAGCGAGTAATTATTAATTTAATTACTTTACAACTACAAAAATTATCAATTAAAAATTAAATTTAAAAACAAATATTGAAGAATATTAATAATAAAACTTTTTTTATATTACTTTTAAAATTTTTATAGACAGATTAAGACTGTTTATTTAAGATTATGTGGATCTCATTTAAAATATTCGATTAAATTAGATAACACATACCATTTAAATAAAGAATATTATTATTTATTAATAAATTATTAATAAATTTATAATTTTTTAATTATTTAACAATCTAATTTTCTTTCACTTTATAGAATGAAAGCAATAGAATTATAAGAACTATAATCTTATAAGGGCTTGATTTACTTTTAATATAGTAAAATGAATGAGCACTTTTTGAAAACTCATATTTGTTTAAATAAATTTTTTTTACGAGAATTTATGAATAATCTATTGTTATAATATCTCGTGTATGAATGTAATAGAAAAAGTCTTCATAAAAAATGCTGACACTCGAAGTATATATTTCTTAAAAGCAAATTATTTTTCAAGTCTTATAAATAAAATTAAAATATTTAAAATTTTAAGTTTAAATGTTTATTAGATGTTAAATTAAACCTTGGTACAGTTAATGTATGAATATCTCAAATTCAAACTACTGTTTTGAGTTCAAAGAAAGTTATATTTAAAGTACATTCTGTACTTCATATTTACTTATTGTGTTTTATGAATCAAATATTGATCGAATTTGAAATTTTATTCTTATAGTCAATTTTTATCAAAACTACATTAACAGCTGTTAAATTAAATATTTTATTTTTAGCATTGATCATTTAAATGTTTATTGTTATAAATAAGACACGAATAAATAAACATAAAAATTTGTTGAAGTACTGCAAAGTAAGATTTTGCTAAAAGTTAATATGAATACAAATTTTGAATTCTAAAAATTTGTTGTTACATATGACTATCATTATATTGTAACAATATATTATAGATAAGTATTATAAGATAAGTAGATTATATTAACCATAATGATCATATGAAACTAATATAATACATATAGTATATGAACTATTTATTGTACATACGATACAAGTTTGAATACATTACAACAGAGAAAATATTAAATGCTAAAGATTTGAAGCAGATCCTTTAACTTGTTAGCCAAGATACTACATTCCACAATATATAAATATACAATAGTGTTGTATGTTTTTATCCGTAATAGTAATTGTTAAAGTATACCGATAAAATTAATCAAAGTCATTTTGAGGGATTTACGCAGCACTCGTGTTAAAATAAAGTTTTATGGCAATTACATAATATATTATCTCATTTCACTGGAATGTGTGTAAACCAGAGATCATTATTGTGTACTTAAGTTATTTGGTGCTATATCAGATGCATTTAACAAATTCACTTAAAATTTCGATGAAAAAAATTAAATGTAAGTATATTAACTTATGCGTATATATGTAATTATGGTAATGAAATTTAATTACATCGATGTATTCGATTATTAAAATTTAATTATTCAATCAACATAATAATGTAAAATTCTTACTTCATCATATTGATAAAAAAAATTAATATAAAAATAGCTTAGACTAATTGTGCATAAGTTTAGATACATTGAAGCCACAGAATTCGCTTTACGTACAATATATTGCACTTATAATTGTATTACTTTTTTTATTTAGCATTTAGCGATGGTTCATTACCTGATTAACTTTTACTAAGGTTTTAAAGAGCATTAAATTTTTTAATAACTCTATTTGTAATAAATTTAAATATCAAAAGAAATTTTAACTTTTTTAACTGAATATTTCTTGAGTATAATAACTTTCTTAAAGTTACGAAAGCATGCAATCGAAAAGTAATCTTTAATATCTTATTTAATCACTTTTTATTAGACATCTCATTCCATAATATTTTGTTTTTAATTACTGTGATAAAAATTACAATTATTATGTAACATTAAAGCTCTCGTGACATTATTTTAAGATCGCAATTCTTTTAAGAATACGCTTACCTGATATACGTTGATCAATTGAAGATTATCTTGTTCTAATTCAAAGTGAACGTATATATAATATTTATACTCTAATGTAGAATTTATAAAATTTTTAAACTATCTCTATTTATTGATTAAATCTCTTTTTTTTTATAAGTCATTTTTAGTGTTTTATTAATGGCTTTAATGTAAATAGTTTCAATAACGAAGATTTAATTGTTTTAGATAAAAAAGCTCTAAATATAACTTTGATTATAAATAAAATAAAATTAAAATTTTTATAAAATCTTCAATTATAATATTTAGTTATCCTCGGTCATCAGTTACCCATTGTTTTTAATTACACCATTTTCTTAGCATACAAATAATATAATTGATGGCATAAATTTTGAATTAGAAGTGAATCACCTTCCATTATATTATCACGATATCATAGAAAAAAATAAATAAAATGTCACTACTACCGTCTGTAGCTAACAACAAAAAGATAAATTACAAGTTTAAAAAATTAAGCACTTTTTATCTTTGCAAGAATATTAAACGAAAATTTATTCAAAATTGATTAAGAATATTATTTTTTAAATAATCATGTTTCGTTTGAATCTAAAATTATAAATGGAGGAAAAGTTTTTTTTTATTCACGTAGTCAGTGTTGACAGAAACTATCGTAAGATTTTTCGTTCGACATCATAACGTAGATCATAGACATAAATGAATTTGTAAAAATATGATAACCTGCATAATTATTGAAATCGATTTGACCATTCACATTAAATCAATATCCATAAAGACATTATATTTATCGTAGACCATAAATAATAAATTTTCTGGATTATATACATCACCTAAGTCATATATAAATTTACAATTGAATAACTGTAGTAAAGCTAATAAATCTGCAAATTTTTATGAAAATGTAGTGACCGCAACGGTTCAGTGGACTTATAAACATCATTTTGTAGATTCTTCTGTATAACGTATAGACATTGCTGTGCATATAAGCGAAGAGCTCCACTTATTATTCTTATTGCGAATGATATTGTTTATCGTGTATGAGCTCAAGGCAACATTGACTCTACATCATTTCTCGGGCCATCGAGCACGTTCTCAAAACTTGCCGTATCTATGAAAAATTCTTTTCTGCCTTTTTAAATAATGTTTTAATGATAATTGGTATTAATAAAAAGAACTGAATTGTGTAAAAATTTGTTAAACTATTAATTTGAATGATCCAGAGTTGAAATCAGAATTTTTAATATATATATATATATACAATTTAGATACATTTATATATTTCATAGTTCAAGGAAATTTTGGAAAATATTATAATAAATTAGATCATCGAATCCCAAATGATTTTGCTTAATAAGATTATAAAATTTCTTTTATCTTACAAATATTAGAAATATTTATTCATGCTTTTAAAAATATTTATATTGATAAAAAGACAGTTTAACGATGATTTACAGTATTAAGTGTTTGTTTTGTATTATAATAAAATTTTAAAAAAGGATTTTTATTGACAAAATAATAAAATTTTTATCATGATGCTATTTTGAAAAAACATAGATCAAGTAAATTTAACGATTCATTCAGTAATACATATCCATAAATTACTATAAATAAACATTTGTAAGATAGAAAACATTTTAATTTTATCGAAAGTATAATTTGATTTTATTTTTAGACAGGTATAACTAAAAATCATGTTTAATTTTATAAATATCTGAAAATAAAAACGATCGAAACATTGTTTATAAAATTTAACTATAAATTAACTATAAATTGATACTATCAAGACAACAACTTAAAAATGCTTTTCGCCTTCTAAATTTTAAATACATTTAATTTTTTTTTGTAATAAAATATTAAGTCATTTAATAATTTAATAAGAATACAAGCAAAATTTTGTTTTTTATTACGAAATTTTTTTTAGAAAAATTAATTTTTCTAATCATTATAATCACGACATTTTATTCTTCGGTTCTCACATTTATACGTGAGTTAAAAATTGCACGTAATATGTATATGAATATTGTTTCAAATACTTTTATTGCATATTATTTTATTTACTTTATTATAACTATTTTAATGTTATGTATACATATTCATTTTTTTTTCAACTTTATTAGACTTTAGGAAAATAATAATTAAATAAAAATGAATTAACTGAAAAGGAATTTTTTTTTATGAAAAATAAAACTTTAGTTCTAAGGAACATTGCTATTTTATTAGACAAGATAATTTTGGTTTCTAAGTAATATTATGTATTACAAGTTACATTATTTATATCAATTTTTCTTCTTTCAATGACATTTTACAGGAAGCATACATCACATCAATAAGTGGAATTATACAAAATATATTAAAAAATAATATTTGAATATAATATCTTTGTAATTTATCTAAAATATATTACACGTGCATATTAATACGTGTATATTTCTTTTAATTGGAAACGTTTAACACTAATTTTGTAAAAGAAGTATTTAACATTTAGAATATTCGAATCAAAATTTAAAAACTTTTAAATATTAAAGTTATATTATATATATACATATCATATATACAATTTTTTAGTAAGAATGTTTAATATTTTACTGTTCCAAACAATGCAAAGAAATTAAATTAAATAAAATATAATTATTCATTTATATAAAGTTGCTTAAATTTTTAAAGCAAAATAAACGTGACGTCAAATTTACGAATTTATACTTTAAATTTCAAATGGTTACTATCAATTAACAAATATTTTTCAGCAGACATAAAAATATTAAAATATGTGTCAAAATAAAAAGGTATATGTAAATGATATTACCTTACTATCGGTGTAAATCATTTTAAAAACTTGTTTTATTATATAGAGAATCTATGTAATAAATTAATTCAACCATTTTGAACGAATCAATAATACTTTCATTTTTATCTTTATATTATCGCACAGACCTAAGAATTTACGGTTGAAATAACGTATAAGACACTTAATTATAGAAACACCTTGGAAGATTGATGCAACATCACTTTATACACAAAGCAAACTGCTAAGAGTTTTGAATAAAGAAACTATCATCAAACTATAGTATTTAGTTCTTATTACAATTTACAAATTTGTGAATTTTCAAATTTCCAAATTTTAGTTAATAGACAAAATCACTTAACTGATATTAATGACAATCGTCTTTAACGGTTGCTTTAGTCAATTCATATCCAATATATCTGAAATTTTTTTCTGTTTTATGCACTAAAAATCTAATTTGTTATTTAACTTTGGGTTAAGTCATAACCATTAATCATTTTCATTTTAGCACAATCGTTATACGTATTTTACTGATAACACAAATAGAAAACTTAAATAACAGAATGTATTACATTTCACCATTTAACTTTTAACTTTAAAGTTTTGATGAAAAAAATTAAAATATATTTTGATATTATCAAAATATTTTTTATTATATTTCATTCGATCTATTTTTAAAATTTAAATAATTTTTGAAAATAAACAATTTTTATTTTATTATCCCATCAATAGATTTCACAATACTATAAACTAATTTATTATGAGTATACATTTGAATTAAAGTTGAAAAAACATGGGTAAAAGGAAAGTTTGAAATTTTTATCTTTTGAATGTATGAAATAAAAAATATTTTATTTATGTATTTATTAAATAAAATCAGTCTAATATTTTTTGTTCATATTGAATGAATATTTTTTCGAGTTTTTTATATACTTATAAATGTATATTTATTATATTTATAACTGTACGTTCAAGATGAATTAATTTTCTAAAAAGTATTAGTTCATTCTTATAAACATAAAAATACAATATACTTTTTAAAATGTATTTCATATCGGGTTAATAGAACATTAAAATATTTTCCATATTACAAATATATGTTATTATTACGTAAATATTTATAATTTCATTGTAATGATTTTTGTTATTTTAAAGTTTAAAATATTGAGATATATTCATCGTATCTTTCCCTAATCGTGAATTTTGAACATTAAAATATATGACAGCTAACTTTAATTTGATTTTTTCTTAATTACATATTGACATTGTATAATATTTTATTGCAAAAATAATACATATAATGTAGTTTAAAATATTACAAAAATAATATATATAATGTAGTTTAAAATATTTTGTTCAATAATTTATCATCTCATTTTAAATTATATAATTATTGATTTACTTATTTACAGATTTAAAACTTATTATTAAAATTCTTAAATTTGCCAAAAAAAAATTTTTCGTCTGACACTATCTTATTATTAATATCATAGTATACTGTAATATTTTTAAAATTTAACAATTATACTTTTTTGAAAATTTTATTAAAATTTAGTATATTTAAAAATTAATTTATTAAAAAATGTACAATTACTTTCTTTTTTCTGAAATTTTATATCCAATTCAAATATACAAGAGTCGTATAAATCTTTTCATATCTCACATTACAATATATTATTATTTCATTGCTGTTATCAATTTGAACATTTATAGCTTAATCCATTATAGCAATAGGAAAAATTTTTTATCATTTATGAATTAGTCTATTTCAAAATAAAATAATCAATCTAGAAAATTATCCATATGAGAAAACGTAAACAAATGATTGTGACAAGTGTAGGTTTACCTAAGGAATTATTGAAAAACACGCACATTATTTTTCTTAGTGATCAGTAGAAAAAGTTAAGCAACTAATATAATATTGTTGATAATATATTAGCTGACGAAAGTAAAACAAACGTGGGAAAATTACTCTGCGTATCACATGGCTTAATCTCTACGGCAGGAGGTGGATTTTTCTTACTTGATGAATGAACGTATCAATTAAACAAACCAATTTTTTGTTAAACTCACACATGTGACAAAGCATTGACAGCACAAAGTATAAAGAAAACGCTGAAGATAAACATCAAACTGGTTTTTTTGCTGCTTAAGCAAATATTTCTGGGGCTTGTTTATTCGTGAAATTTCGTGAAAGAAAAAAAAATTGTCTTACATAATCGAATATATAAAACCGTGATTTTTATATGGTATAATCTAATAAATTTGCGACAACTTTCTGGATTTTTTATTGTTTTATAGTGAATAAGCAAGATTAGGGCTCGAACTACTTTTATTCGTTTTTCTTACATTATGCTTAAGCATATTTTTAATTCATAAACCAAATGTCAATTTCGCAGTTCTGTTTTATACGTTTAAAATATTTTTCATGTGTTCGTAATAAACGTGTTTATGCAGAATGTTTATATTGAAAATACCTCACTGAAAGCAAGCATATACTTTGCTAACAGTTTTGGCAATCAAATTTATTATTCAACCAAATGGTAGTTAATGGTAGTTAATGGTAGTTAACTTTATAGAAATCTATACATAAATCATCCATGATAGACCAATTAACTAAATTCAAATTAAAAAATAAGTAAAGTATTTAAAAATAGATTTTTATACAATAATATATAATTGAAATATACACTAAATTTGTCTATGTAAAAAAAGAAAATAGAATAAGACAGAATATGCTGTTCAAAATCTTATTCTTTGTAAAATACTTTCAAAAGGAAAATTTTAAGTCGTGAGAGATATAGTTAATTCATTAAATCATAAAAAGACATTTATGATTGTTCCATAAATATACACTTCCAAGGAGGGTGTTATTAAGTATAAGATTAAGGAGTGGAAAATTTTTTAAATTCTTTACATCACATCGAATAAAAAATACTCTTACCAGTTTTTCAGAATTAATAGTTTCTGACAAAATTGTTGTTAACACTAGGGAAAATATTATAAGATATATCTAAAGAAAATTAGCAATTCCATAAACAAAACTAAATAATTGTATCGATGTATAATTTGACAGGTTTTAGACAATAATATATTCACACAAGCCCATATAACAATGCAAATACTTTTGTCAAATTTTTCAAATAAAAAAGTGCTTATAAAAACCTTTAAATATTTTCACGTGTTAATTTAATATAGTCCTAAATAAATATGTTATATAATATTAAATCAACAGATATAAAAATAATTGATATAAATATCAATATAAAAATACATATAAATATATATAAATGTATATATCATTATTTTCAAATTTATTTTAAAATTTAATCTTAAATTCAAATTTATATTATTTACGGTGTAAAAATAAAAAATTGTGATAATTATAATTTGATGGGAACCACCTTCAAAGTAATACATTTATGTCAAGATACTAAATATAAAACTTAGGCTATTGTCACGTGAATAATCATAAAAACAAAATGAGTCAATTATTTAGCTATATTTCCATTAAATCGTCATCAAATTATCTTATCAGCCACGTCATGTTTACATTTCAAAACCAAATTTAAAAACTGAATACAGGACAAATCTTTATATTCATCACCCTTTGAATAGATTCTTAGATAAAATACAATAGTAAAGAATAATAAACTAAATACGAACAATGAACTTTATATTATTCAAAACAATTTCATCTTAAATTTCATGTGAAATAATTTTCGCTATTCCTAACCACAAGAGTTCTAATTATGAGCACACGTCCTTACAGCGATTAAAGCATTCGGATAAATGCACATATTATTTTAAAAGTTTATCAACGCACGATTTATTAGTTGAGTAAATCATTTTCAAATATGAAATTCATTGCATTTATTGAGCACTATTTATTATTTATTGCTATATTACTACTATTAGTATAATAGTACATCAGTATAGTAGTATAATTGAATAATAGAGTCCTTTATCGTATAAAATTTTAACTTCATCCTTGCAACTCATAATTTCATCAAGATCTTAATTTTTAATTAAAAAAATTAAGTGAATAAAACTGATAAAGTGAGTTTTAATAAATTGAAGTATAAATATAATACTTGTTGAAAAAAGACATATTATACTTAGGCTGCTTAGTTTTTATTGATTATATTTTGTGATTTAAATTATGAAACAAATTCAATAAATTGAAAACAAAATGAATTTAATTTTTTTCATTCAAAATACTTTTTTGTTGAGTGATCTAATTTTTTTTATATCAAACAACATTTTATACAAATTCTTTACTGTTTTTTTAATTCTCTTGAACTGTAATCGCAAATTCAAAGTTCTAATTATATAAAATATAAAATGAATTAAGCCTATGTTTGACGCATTCTGAACATTTTTTTTATAAAAAGTACAATCACATTTGCTTTGTGTCGGTATAAAGTGAAGTTGCGTCAGGCTTACGTTGTGTTTCTATGATTAAGCGTCGTATACGTTTGATTTAACCGTAAATGTACAGATCTATTTTTTAACTACAAAGGTAAAAATGAAAGTGTCCATGATTCGTTCATTTTATTTAAATATAGATTATAAAAATTTGTTATACTAAATAAAGAATTTGTAATAAGTCAAGTGCCTCGAGGGTAATTACTATTATTCGCAAATGAGACGATAGGGTTTACGTACACATTTTTTTATTCATCATTAAGAATATTGGCTAAATAATAGTAAAATGAAAAATGCGAGCATGTGATTTTGAGAAAAGATTTATTTGTATTTGAAATATAATAGCTCGAAAGGCTATTAATATTCCTGAACATAAGTTGTTGCTATGTTTTACCGATTGTACATAGCAATCAAATTTAACATGTTTAGTTTTTGCAAACTTTTAAAGAGCATGTGTGTATACAGAATTCTATTCTGTTATTCGGTAATTTTAAATTCTAAGAATTTATCCGTAGATTACTATTTATTGCACACCCGAACTGTTGGAATTCTAAATACTACACTTTGCTAATTAAACGATTGCTAATAGCAACATTATTTACTTTAGAAATAAGTCTAATCGAATAAACTGTAGAGAAACGATAAAATTTTACGGATTTGAAATTCATACGTGTGCGAGCAATTGTAGGACGTATCTTGTATCGTCGCTTTGACAATCCAGATGAGGTGAATCCGCACAATAAGAACTCGCGCTATAGTCGAAAGGCGTTTCCTTGCTCAGAATCCTGACTGTTTCCCAAACAATATCGTGACTGCATTTGCATCGAGCTATTCGGTGCTGATGAAACAATCGTCTGGAGAGTAAGAAAGAGCGAGCAGTTGCGGCAGCGATAGCTTCGAAAGAAACCTCAATTTCGAAAGGAAAATCGAGACGCGCCAATGGAATATTCGCATTAGCCAGTGATAGCGGAAAAATGCCGAGAGTTGCGCGAGAAGAGTGCGGAAAAAGTCGAAATCCCATGAGGAGCGGCGACTCGGAGAGAGTGCGCGCCCCGAGCCGAAGGTAGCAATAAAAGCCTCGTGCTCGCAAAATTTTCCAGAGCAAAGATACCTCGGCGCGTTGTCAGGCGTGAGGCTCGAAGCAGCGGAATAAAGCGCTCGGCGTCTTTGTGCTTCCGAAAACTGTTGCTCGCTATCGGCGCTCTAATCTGCGCGCGACGGCTAAGAACGAAATTCAGTGCGGGGGGCAGCTCGTGACAACCCCCGAGCCGTGGCTAATGCACTTGCGAAAGAGGCGGTAGATAAAACCGCCTCGGCGCCTTCGGAATCCTACCTCCTCCGGGCTTATCTGAGAGTGAGATTTCGCGGTTCGTGGGGATCGGCGCCGGTCTCGTTAAAAAATTAAGTGTCACCGGGTCCCAGGCTCATTCCTTACGGGTAGCTCGCGGCGCGTGGACGATTCTCGAGTCCGACCCCACCTCGCGAGTGCATCGCGGTGCAAGCTGCTCTAATCCTTGGTGGAGCCCCCCGTCGAGCGGCCACTCTCTCTCTCTCACTCTGTTTCTTCTGTGTGCGCGCGGAGAGCCAGTCACGAGGGACGTTT
Source organism: Platyscapa corneri (assembly GCA_018907185.1). Lineage (NCBI taxonomy): Eukaryota > Metazoa > Arthropoda > Insecta > Hymenoptera > Agaonidae > Platyscapa > Platyscapa corneri. The sequence goes on along the minus strand of JACCHW010000021.1, from coordinate 4,212,955 downwards.
TTCGGCGCGCGCGTGTAGAGCAAGCGCACGAGTAGCGCGGCCTACTCCGGAGGCTCCGCAACGAGCTGCGAGCGCGCAATTTTCGCGATACCGTGCTGCAGGACATGCGATGAAGTCACCGACGAAACATGACGGCAAGTATGTGAGAGGAGCGTTTTGCGTGTGGCCCGTGCAGAATCATGTATATTTGGGCGCCATGGCTGTTGTTGTGTTCGTGCTACTGCGTTCTTGTACAATCCGTCACCGTCGATTTACTCGATGTTTGTCGACGATGCTTATTACATTATCATTCGCTTATTCGGCCCTTAACGTGGGCCTCTCTACTCATATGTATATATGAATTGTGTACGGGGTACCAAATGTGACGTTAGTGATGATCGTTGTTGTTTATTGTTTAAAGGTAATGATCAAAAGTCAGAGTCCGAGGAGGGGCCGGTGGATTTTGAACGGGCAATCGTACTCACAGGTAAATTTACGAGCTTGTATATACACTAGCAGCGGTAAGCTTTAACGTTCCGCGTTCCGACAGATAATTCTGATTTTAGCGTTCGCTGCTTTTAACACGCTTTTAAAGCGCAAGCGAGTGCATAATTCGCCAAAAGAATAATTCCTCGCTCGGATTTGGAGTTATGTCGATTCGTTATCCGATGGCTGCTATGATTTTGCACGCTACAAATTCAATGTTACTTACAAACCTTACGATATATTTTTTTTTATGGTACCCGAGTAACTTTACCTTACAAAATACCAAAAACTCCGCGAATTTTAAAGCCGCGACAAATTGCTCCTCGAGCACTTTCTACTTGCTTCATTACACTGGTGGCAATCACGATTTTTTGCAATACTCGCTCGAAATCGATCTATTGCAGGTTATTTGGATTTAATATATCTATAGCCACACGTCTTGAAGCAACGTAGCTCTTCGCAATTGTGTTTTGAGAAAAACCTGCAATAAAATTCTCGTTTCACTCTAGTAGACTCCTAGGGCGTAACGATCAGTCGACGCCAACTGCAAGCCATTAATGTAACGCGCGCACTAATAGGCATCAAATAATATTTTCGCAATTAGTGTAGAGCTTTGCTCCAATCTGTTTTTTAAATATTTTTAAAATAAGACTCCTGACGGCATTTGCAATTTATCTCGTTAACCTTGATCGAACTGTTGTATGTGAATAACTTTAATTTGGAACTTTAACAAGTTATTCACACAACGAAATGCATGTGCGATGAGTGAAATTATGATAAAATTGAATTTTCGAGAGATAAAACAATAACGATCACCGATTGATCGCGATGGCCGTTTCTGTTTTCGGATAATGTAATTATCGTTTTATCTCGGTTAAACGATGCTTGTACAAATTTATAAAGATCCAATATATTTACATAATTTTTTAATTATCTAATAATACTGGCAGAATAGTTTTGTCTTTTTATTTTTCGTCTCTTTTGTTTTGCGTAACACATTTTGCTCGATTTTCATTATTGAATGAAATTTAAAAATATAATTGCTTGAAGTGCTTGCGAAAAGATTTATTATTTAAAAATCGTTTTAAAAACATATTTTGTTTTTTACATATTTTCAAACTTGACCTTCTAATTAATTAACCTAACAATTCCAACAATTGAGAGCATTTTTATAAATTCCTAAAGTACGCGTAACAACTTTATTGTTGACTGATTACATTTTATACATTTTACCATGTTAACTATTTGCGGATTATCTTTAGAAATTAAACAATATTACACACTGTAAAACAATCCTCTTTATCTTATAAATACGAAAATTGTGCGTGTATATTTTCATACTAATCGAGAAACTATTTTGTAGCGTGATATAATCTTCTAGAGCCTACGGACAACAAAGCGGTAAAGACGTTCAATTTTGTTCCTCCTTTTATTCCTTGAATAAAGGACACAGTTCAAGATACTCGCGTATAATTTTGAGTCTCATGTGAAAAATAACGTAGACACGCGCGTTACGACATTAATTGCTGTCAAAACCGTCAAAGCCTTATTAAACTTGGAGTTTTTTCCGCCTTTCTCCGAGCATACTCCTATTCTCGAGCACCAAACTCATGACGCACAATTCCTATGTTCCGCCAGGTAACGGGAAATTCAATTATTTGGTCCTACTGACACTCCTGCCCGTCTGCTGGGCAAACTTCTACGCTTCAACATCTATATCCTATGTATTGCCATCGGCGGAATGTGAACTCAAGCTCAGTATGCTCGATAAGGGCTTGCTCAACTCGATGTCCTTTGCAGGTAAGCATTAAGCAAGCGTTTGTGGTGATTACGGGATGCTTAATTGGCAATAGTGCGCAATGCTTTTGGCACAATCGATTCTTCTCCGAGAATTCGAATTGTAAAACTTTTACAACCAAATGCGAATTATTGCCTTTGAGCGTCACTGGGATCCGACGAAGACATTTACAACGAGCACCAGCGGATCGGTAGTGCTTTGTAAAATACAACATTGTAAAAATGATAACTAACGGCTTAGATTAACTATTTCGTTGTTTTCATTCCTTTAAATTATACGTGCTTTGAGAGCAACGCTACTTTTACATGTTGGCGACTACTTTTTACAATACAGGAAGATCGGACGATTCTTCCTAAATTTGGAATAACTACGCGCAATCCTTTGCTACTGGGGTTTTAGACGCGTTACACGCTTCGAAAATGCGTCTCCCGAGGAAATGTAATTCTTGGCTTTTCGGCCTCGAATCGAATATTTTCAACTGCTGCAACGTATTTTCATTTTTTTTTTTCATCATTCGTTAAAGTCTAGATTCCTATAATCTGGATTGTGCTCTGGTGCAGTGAAATGATACTCCGATAAATCGTAGAGCACGTACATTTTTTTCAGATTACTAACGTAATACTTTGTTGCAAAAATTATATAAGTAGTTAAAAACATCTAGTTGAGATTGACATTTCTTTGATACAGCAATAACAAGCATTTATGATTTTAAAATTAAAAAATGAGTAATATCGGTAAGATGAACTTATACAATCAATTTCGTTTTCTTCGCTGCGATTGAAAATTTTACTCTTAGTTGTTAATCTGATGAATCAAAAAACACAAGGAAAGGAACTTAATATACTTACTGAATATTGGGATTAGTGATTTGCAAAAAAGTTTGTTTAGAAAAAAGAGCTTTTATTAGTGAATTAAATAAGTTGTTCGTTGTTAGCAATGCGACACAAAATATAAATCTCGTTTTCATTCTAATGTTGCTTGACGATCAAAATGTCCATTCTCACGATTTTTCGATCTGTAACCGATTGATTTGGCACTGAGCATACGGTAAATTTCAGTCAAACGGAAACGAAACACGTAAAAGTAATTACGTAAATTGCTTTGTTGCAGTGCGTGAAGTCTTGAATTTTTTGAATGCTGAGCCTAATCAGACCAATCGAATCAAACATTGCTGTTTTCTTTTTTAATCAATAAGTGATATTATCATTATCATTATCATTATCATTATTATTATTATTATTAAATTACGTCAAGTAATAAAAAAATATGAATATTTACAAATAGAAAACGAAATAAATTCTTCAATCGCACTTTTTACAGTGTCGTAAGAGAGGAAAAAATTATATCAGAGTAAACGGTAATCGTGACGCATACAAGCGTGTCATTGTACCGGACAAGGAATCAATATCTTTCCATATTATTCAGTAATAAGGATTACCAAAATTAATTAAAAGGCTGTTCTCAATGAGATTGATTTGATTTTATAAGAATCTGTTAATTTCATTGTTTAGAAAAAGTTAGATCTTGTTAAATTAACATTCTGTAATTACACATTTTATTTTGACTTTGTGATACGAAAATTATAATAATTTACCTTTAATAAAATATTTTATTATTCTAACTCATATTATAATTACTTAAAGTCTACATTATACACAAAAACTGAATTTTATAACCATTCTAATCGATTGTTATGATATTGTTTAGTTTTTATATGTACTTCAATTACTTTTTCTCTGAATTGAAAGATATAAGCGATTATTAGATAAGGATTTTTTTTTACAGTAACGAGTAAAACATTTAGATAATAAAATTATGCAATACGTAAATTTTTTTATTATAATATTTTTTAAATTTGTAAGTTTTAGACTTTCACTTTGAATAACTATATATACATTATAGAATAAAGAAGAGGAAAATAGTTATAAGAATATATTTTAAGGTGAAACGTTACTAATAATGTAATAGAACTTTGTTAAAATATAGTTTTTTCTATATTATAGAGTTGATATAATATAAAAAACTTTTATCATTAAAGTTTGTTATATGTTTAATTTAACAAACAATAACGTTGCAATTACTTTTGAAAATTGCTAAGTTAATATTTAAATTAAAATATTCAATCTGCTTGTTTCAGTTAATATTATCGAGCAATTATCCACATGATTTTAAAAATATAGCACGATTATATCAATTAATTAATATGAAACGGTCCAAAAGCTCACATCTGTAACTATTTATTATCAAGTAACATTTTATGATTACAGTTTTGCTAGAATAGCAAAATCCTTTTCTGTTTCATCCATTGATTCGAAATGTTTCAAATCAAGTACCACATTTGTTGTTTACCTTTGAAATATCTCCGTGTCCTTAATTGCAGGTATGATCATAACATCATTCGTATGGGGTTTCATCGTAGACGCATTTGGTCGCAGAAAAATCATGGTATACGGTTACCTCTGTACCGCCATCTGCACTTTAGCTACTAGTTTTAGTCCAGCCTCCTGGCAGCTGATACTTTTCAAATTCGTGGACGGTATTGTGTAAGTCTTATTCATTTTCTCAACCTACATTCTAATCTATAATTGATCCGACATCTAGCCAAGTTATTTAAATGTTCGTTTACTTTTTCAGTATTTCTGGTCCTTACGTTGCATTACAGTCTTACATGGCTGAAGTTCACAGTGAGCATCTCAGATCGCAAATGTACATGTGGATGGGCATGTTTTTCGCTCTCGGCAATATCTCTCTGTCATGTGAGTATATGACACGTTTTCACGATAAATTGTTTATTCGACTGACTCTGAGTTTCACGAAGGCTCTTTACATTTTTATTATTTAAGAACACGAACGTCATAAATTCCCGAAGTCAACTGAAATATAATTTAAATTAATATAAAAATTTAGAGCAAACATTAGCGAGGTACTAAGCAGTTTAACCGTCTTTGAATTATTATGATGTCCAAAAGTTATTCCAGGAAACAGTAAATTAAACAAAATTTTTCACTTGACCGAGTTACGGCTTAACAGACATTTATTAAATCCAATGATTTACACCGTTGTTATTTTTCTTTAAGTAAAACAAGAATAGTCATACTCAAATGTAAGCTTATCTACATTTTCGATATCTTGCGAAAGATATAATATCCCATTCATTATACTTCTCCAGTTATAGGATTTGCAAAATTTCAAAAGTTTCTCCAATTGTTTAAATTGATTCGGCTAAATGAAAAACGCACTTTCGTTTGTACACAGAGCAATCTCTCATTGATAAATATTAAAGATGTATATTTAAATTCCAGGTTTAGCATGGTTAATTATCCCTCACAAATGGCAATGGGGCATTGTCGATGGGTGGTTCGAACTCACCTCCTGGAGGCTTTTTCTTGCTTTCTGCACGATACCAGGTTTGCTCGCGAGTTTCGCTTTGTACTTTTTACCAGAAAGTCCACGGTTCCTCATAGCCAAAAAACGCCACGACGATGCACTTGGCGTCTTTAAGAAAATCTATGCTATCAATACTGGAAAAAGTCCAGATACTTATCCTGTGAGTTGATTTTAATACTATCTATCCTAACTCCGCATCGAATCAGAAAGGGCTAGCTTTTAATTATATCATGGTTGATTATGTTACGGGAACTAGCCAATCACCAATTATGCTTAAAAATAAAAGAATAGATTACGTTTATAGTGGATTTTTGCATTAAAGTATCGTAACAGGTGTTTGTGCTGATTCATCCGAACATATCACACCATGAATATTGTACTTGTGATACTCTGTTACTGCGCTAACTAGGCGAAAATAGATCAGGTAATATTATTACAACAATAAATTTATCTCTTTTATTTAAAATAGGTTAAGTACCTCGAAGAAGAAGAATCAATAAAAATATCAGGCATTAGCTTTAAGCAAACTCTTATTGGTAGCCTTAAACAAATACAACCGATTTTTCTACCACCAAATGCCGTTACTCTCGTATTAACAGCTTTCATTCAATGTGGAGCAACGATAGGGTAGGTCTCAACAAATCGCTAATATATAATTGTATAAAATTTATTTTTTAATATAGAATTATAAATGAATCTAAAATGAATAATGCAAAACGGTAAACTAATATTTCATTTAAGTTGCCTCTCGTTTCGTCAGCGGTGTATGTCATAGTGACACGCCAATTGGTATATAAATACTCAATTGTAGTGTTTTTTCAGCAGTCATATCTTCGGCAAAGTAATTGATTTTTGAAAAAGAAAAATAAAATAGCTTGCAATGAAACAAGGGTATGCTCTATCAAAATACAGGCTACAAATTGTGCATACTCTCAATAATGTTTGCTCAGACTTTTCATAAAAATATTAAATTCCCAAACAGGTCCAACACTTTGAGGCTTTGGATGCCCATGCTTTTTTCAATGATAGAAACTTATGACCATTTACATGCGGATGGACCAAACACTAGCATGTGTAATAAAATTGATGAGGTGATATTTAAAAATGTCACGGTTATGCAAAACGACACATCCGGTGATGTTGCTGAATGCGCTGAAGTAAGATATGCAAACTTGAAATGTATTTTCCTATTACAAAAAATAATCAGAATCGAATAAACTGTACGCTGTGTCGAGCATACAAAATATATATAAATATAAGTTTTTCAAAATAAAAATCGCCACTTTCAAGGTAAAGATGCACCGATAAAACAGAAGTGTTTTCCAATGTTCGATGATCCGCATGCTTACGAAATAATTTAACAACGAGAGCTCAACAACGTTAAGAGATGCTTTTATAAATAGTGCATTTATTTCGAAGTAAACGTTTTTTGCTTCTCCATATCTTCTCGTTAACAATGCAAATTATCGATTTATAGTTAATTTAAAATTTATGTTATGTTAATAGAACAAATTGCTAATAAACAAACTAACGATGCTAACGTATAATTTGTATTTAGAACGTGGTGAACGCAACCGTATATATCAACTCAATTGTGATCTCGGTTGCATCATTTATAGGATACCTGATTGCGAAAAATCTAGTCAACAAAATCAGCAAGAAGATTTTAATGGGTAAGAGCGAAATCTATCTTACTGAACATTTTAAAATACATTGCCGAGCGATTAAAATTGGTATTAATGTGTAAGTAACTTTACAGTTGTATGCTTCATCGGAGCGAGCATTTGCTGTGGTGTTCTGTATTGGGCAGAAGATTCTAATGGAATCCTTGCTATATCATCGGTATTCGTGGCGCTGTCGAGTATCGGCGGCACGATTGTAAATAATGTTGTTGTTGATACTTTTCCGACGTCTTTAAGGTAAACTTTTACCGCAAATGTGTAAATTATGTTGGTTTTTTTTTTAATTCGTTGTATACTATTTTAATTTAATATCCTCAAGGATTCTCATCAATATTTATGTATCAATCTTCAAATATCTTCTAATCTTCGAAAATCTTCAAACTAACTCGTAACGTGAATAATTTGTAAATCGCTAAGTAAATTGCTTCCTCGTTTATGTAAACATTTGCTCGCCAACTTCTGATTTAATTTATAATCTACTTTTTATCAAGTCAATTTTTAATATTAAACATTCATTGCATAAATTTGTATACGTTTTTTTTCAATGGGCGCGGTATTAAAGACTCTTCTATCTTCCTTTTCATTCCTGTACTTTATTATTAATTTATAATGATTTTTAGAAAATAATACATTATTCTGATAATAATTTTCAATTAATTTTTCAGAACGATGGCTCTTAGCGTGACGATGGTTGTGGGTCGCATGGGAGCTGTTGTAGGGAATTTATTATTTCCGGTCCTGTTCACTTTGGACTGTTTGGGTCCTTTTATAATGATAGGATCCGTTTGCTTAAGTACGTTGTTTATAATACTAAATAACTTGCATACAATAATCATTATCACGTACAATTATATTTAGCGAAATACATAAATGTATTTCGAATGTATTTTTCAGGAGAAAACTAATTATTGTATATAAATTTTTTTATAAATTTTTAAAACGCTTGAAATTACTGATGCATTTTCTAAAATTAATTTTCACTCGATTAAGAAAGATTTATGAGCTTTAATTATAATTTACTATATCATCTATAGCAATTGTTGCAAATTAAGCATTAATTAAAATATTCAATTAAAATAGACATCTAAGTTTGAGAACAAATTTTGGAAAATTCTAAATCTATATATTTTTCAATATATACGAGCTTTTATATAAATAATGATTAAAAAAACTTATATTATTATAAAAAAAACTTCTAAACTTGATTTATCATGTAAGTTTATATTTATTAATTATAATATTTGAGTGCAGTTAAATGATTCAAGACTTTATTAATAAATTTTTATGAAATTCGTTAGTTAAGCTTGGTTTTTCTGTTAATTATGACTTTTCATAAGTGAAAAACAATGCAAAGAATATTCAGGGGCAGAAGCGCTTATAAAGAAATTGCTATTTAATTTTATACAGCGATTATTAACCTTTTAGACAACAATTCCATGTTACAGGAGGATAAATCCTAATATATTGACTACTTTATCTTTTGAAGTATATCGACAATATTTGATAAAATTTTTGTGAATGAAGTCTTTATCATTATTTTTTATTTTTATCATTAACTATTTTTAACTTTAACTCAAACACAGGTACAAAAATGAAAAATTGAATGATAAAATATTGAAAGATAAAAAATAGTTAAACAGCCTCAAGCATACTACTTAATTTGATTTTTTATGATAAATCTTTTTATTCTTATTTGAAAACTTCATTTCATTATTACATGCAAAATTTCAAAATGAAACTATTTTTAAATTCCAAGTTATTTTTGCCCCAACTGTTTAAGATCGATGTATAAACAATTACGAAAGTAGCTTTAAATAAAAATTGCCGATTTCATTTCTAACGAGAATCTCGAATCCATAATTTATTTTTACTATTTTGAGTAAATTGAATCTAACAATATTGAAAAATATAGTAAATGTATAATCATATTATATAATATATATAATCATATTAAAAAAAAAATGTTACTTTTTTGAAAGAATTTAAAACATTTTTCACTGTTGTAATAATTATAGAAAGTTTTGTAGATTTAGATCTTAATAAACTATTGTTTCAAGTTTACTAAGCTTGGAATTTTCATAAAAATTATATAAATTTTCGAGAAGGTTTTTTAACTTTACTTTACTCTTAAATTATTAATAAATAATTTTCTTGTTATAGTTTTTGAAATATTATAAAATTTTCAGTTTTCCCCCTTCAATTTTGTTCATAACATATTAGAATAAATGAGAAACTACTTACGGTATGAATTAATTAAAATTAACTAATCATCGAAGACGCTTTCATGATATTATAATAATATCACCGATTCATAGATTTACATCTACGCTTCAATAGTTAAAAATTAATAATTTTATTTGATTTTTGTTTCAGTGTGTGCGACGCTAGTGTTGGTTTTACCGCGAGAAAAGTTATAACTGGAAAAATGAGTCACTTACAAACCGACAATCAAAGAACAATCTCTTAGCATTTAAGGAATTAACGTTATGCATGGTTGAAAAAAAATGTGTTTTGCGAATATTATTTTACGAAAACGTATTTTTCGTGCGGTATTTTGTAAACGCTTCATCATAATATTAATAATTTTATTTGAAGAAATTGGTTTTATACAAGGAGTGTGTATTTAAATTCTATCTATTCAAAATTAAGTATAAAATCTGTGTTTAAATAGAACAGATTTTTGACTATGTATATTTATTATTACTAGAAAACTCATAAGCACGCTTAATTAAGTTTAAAGAACGATCACCATTGCAATATTTGATTGTGATAATGATTTCTTAGTACCTTAAGTACCTTAATTACATTATTAAATGAGATTCCTCATTGTAAATAACATGTACAGCATTAACAAATTTGTAAGCATGTTTATAATTTACATACATTTTTCATATGAATCTCTAGATTGTTAAAGTCTCGTTAATAATGATAGCAGTATTCTTGGGATTTAATATATATACTTTTATATGCAAAAGAACATCTATTTATTTAGAAACCTAAACATACGTTATATTTTTTCAATTAACAATACGTCACGACGTAAATAATAATTAGTAAAATAAAAAACCATAATTGTAACGGATTATATTGTTTACTTATATAATTCAATAGTATTAGAAGTATTGTTTCTTTCTTTTTTACACACATATTTTACCTGAATTATACGTTACCAAATTAACAAAAATCTTGTCAGTAGCTCATACTGCAGCATTGATTAAAGTGTAGTGTAAATATGTTACAAAAAAATGTAAATTTTCTATAACGATAATTGTTTTAAATATTAAGCATTCCTTAACTGTAATAGAAAATTAACATTCTATAAAGTATAAAGTATTTTATACATGTTTTTAACAATAAATCCAATGTTTCTAATAAATTTGTTTTCAACTACATAAAAACCAATGGTCTCGTGAGTATTGAGTCGGCGAGCGGGGTCAAAGAGGAAAGTGATTAAAGTCTTAAATGTGCATAGAGCAACGAGATAATATTATTTTAAGATGCTGAGTTTCATAAGTGTGCGCGCTGCTTACAACGTTTCAAAATAACGTTCGAAAAGAGGAGGTAATGATAAAGATTACAACTAATGGACTGCTGATATAAGCGCTTCCCACTTTAAATGAAGTGCACAGTAGCTTTGTCGCCTTCCAGCTAAACTCATCTTTACCAATAAAAACTGCTTTTTTACAAATGTAATCGAATTGTTGAATTTATTTATTTATTTTCACTTTGCGCTGGCTCGAAATCAACATCGGGGTAAGTTCATGAAAACGTATTTTTGGATTATAACAAGTTTCTTTGTTTAATAGTTTTTTATTTGGCAAGACTTGTGAATATTCAGATATGCAATTGAAAATTGAAATTTAAAATTACGAGCAATGCTACTAATCTGAAATATTACATTTTTAAATTTTCTTTAAATTTTAAATTTTACAATAAATACGTACATTAATATTTTGATAAATGTAGAATATAAAATTTTTAAAAATAGCAACAAATTTATATAAAAATTAGATTTTCTTACAAAAATCTTTCTTTGCGTTATATTTCCTTTGTTAAATCAGATATGAGCATAAATCATCATTCTATAAAGTCTTATTATTTTACGATAATGAAGGAACTTTATATGCCAGGGGCTTAAAACAGATTATATGTGTGTGTGTGTGTGCGCGCGTGTGTATCAAATATATAATAAATAAAACCATACCTCAGATATTAATGTTTCGATATGCTTAGGTATTTGGAAATTTTTTATAACACGTGATAAATTAACAAATTATAAACAGAAAAGTTTTAATTCTAAAAATTCGTTATAAAATAATCAAATAATGAAAATTCGTATATATTTAAACTTAATATTTAAAAAATCAAAACTTCCTTTCACAATACAGTATTTTAAATATTAGGATAGATTGTTCGATGGTGTTCATATATTATATTTTATTTACATATATATCAATCAAATTCTATGATTTACATCTTTGGTACTCTCGTTGTTAACTTAAACATTATAAAAGGTTTATAAAAAAATTTCAAATATTCCTTAGATAACGTTGAATAAATGCCTTTGATTATTTCAAATATCCAAGCACATGGTCCATTATATTTAACAATTATATTTATATAACGAGGCCATTGTGAGCAGTCGTTAAAGCGCAATTTATCATTACATATGAATATAAATATCTTTAATTAGATAACGACAGGGTTAGATCTCTAAGGAAAAGAGTTTTTTCATTGCGCAACAGTCTTAAATAAATTTATGATTACGTTAAAAAATATGTAGTAGTGTTGTGTAAGTTGAAATCCCATATCAATGGTTGGTATATTACTTTGTTAAAATTGTATAGTCTATTTCTTTTTATATTATTCTCGATTGATAATGCTTCGATAATAAATAGAATTTACTCTAATAACTAGAAATTTTAATCATAAAATTCTATTGATAAAGTTGTATTGAATTCGACGATGTGAAAACAGATTCGTTATAATTGCATCTGATTGAATTGCTATTGGTAATAGATTGTAGATAATGATACTTATACGGTTTTATACGATACTTACTTTCTTACAACATTGATTTCGACATTGACTTAGATCAATTATGGAATGCTTAAGATCGATCTACATTCTTTTTTGACGAGTTAGCCATAATAAAATATTTTTTATTCATTTGAATAGAAGATTCACTTGAATCATTCTAAACACTGAATCATATTTTATTAAAGTTTTAATTTTATTTTTCAATTACGAAATGATTGAAATTGTTGTCACGAATTATTATTAAATACTAGAATTCTGGTATGAGGCAAGACTTAATTTTACATACTTCCAAAGAAAGCCGCAGAATTAATCACTTTCGAGTCATCGTCAATGAATTAGCATACTTGCGTATCAATTGCAGTTAGTTTTAGAAAAAGGAGCTACAAACGGAACACCTTGATTTCATGAGTAATTTCATCTAAGCTTTTTATATTAACTATTTAAACACAATAATCTTAATTTTACCGTTTAAATGGATTTTTTCAGAATAAAAAATCGATTAATTAAAATAAATGTAATCATTACGTATTTTTTTAAGTTCAAAAATTCAATGCAAATTACAAAGATTTCCTTATTGAATAATGCTTATTTTTGTGGCTATAATTCTAACATTTTTTGCAAAAATTAACAAAATATTATCACGTTTTTTTATGATCTAATTAAAATAAATTAAATTAAAGTTTAAATTAAATTAACTATACGAACATTATATTATACGCTTTTTACTGTCTATAAAAAATCTATAAAGACGATTTACATAATCATAAATTTGTATTTTCCAAATGTTTAAAACTTAGAATTTTTTTCTGCCATTAGAAATTTTTAAGAATTTTTGTAGAAAATGTAATAAATTTTTATTTGTGAATTTGTAGTATAAACAAAAAATTCGATTAAATACGCCAATTTTTCGCATTTAAATATAAAGTTTATTTTTTCACGAATAATTATTATAATTTCTTTTGAAAAATAAATGTATCGGTATCTATTTAATTACTTCTTTTTTATATAATTAAAAAAAATATTAAACACGTATTCTTTTTTTCTATTTTTTATATTAATTATTACTTATACTTAATCAATTTTAGATCGTAATTCAATTATTAGTTGATAAGATTTAACGATTGTATTGGGTAATTAAAAAGTACGCATTTAAAGCTTATATATTTTTGTAATACAAAGAATTATTTTCTTTGAAAACATTTAAAAAGTATTATCGAAAAAATTGTTTCTAAAAAAATTCTCATATTTTATAGTTAATATTTTTTACTTTATCGATAATATAATCATTAGCAACTTTTTAGGCTTGTATTTATTATAAGTAATTTTGTTACTATTTCTCACAAATTCTAGATCATTTATATATTTTATCACTTTAATAATATTATATATGGAAATTCTATTCTGTTTAATTCTATTCTACTATTGAAAAATATGTAATAAAATAATTTGTATTAAAATCAACTTTAACATAACAGTATCATATATTTTATTATTTAAATCTTTTGCAAATTTTGAATTGCAATTTTAATTATTTTATATATGTACTTTGTAGTATTATCAAAATATATTGTTATTGATTAAACCAATTTCATTAATTTTCTTAAATGGTCTAGAACTTAAGATAATTGGTTTCATTTTATCGAATTTTATGCTTATTCAATGCTTATAAATGGTTTTATTATTACTTAGAACAATTTTAATTGATTCTTTATTATTAGCCTATGCTTGTTGATAATGAATCATTTGTAAATTAGCCAATTTTAATTATTTAAAAATTTTTTAAATTTTAATCAATTTTAAATAGTTCAGTTTAATTATTAAAGTTTTATTAATTTTTTTCTTAAATGTAGAAAAAATAGAATAAATTTATTTTATTGTATTTATTTATTACTTATTTATTTTATTAAAATTGAAAAAATATACACTATTCATCTAAACGTAAATTGTGTGAGATTTTAAGAATGTAGTATGTGAGAATTTTATATTTTATTACAAAGAGTAAGGTGAAAGAAAAGAAATTTTAATTTTTACTTTTAATAATTTTTTAACAATTTATGTGATTTTAAATATAACAATAGTCTGTCATATAGTCCCTGTAGCATGAAATAGAATATTGGTTCTAAATATTTGGGTAAAGAATTTCTTTGAATTATTTGCAAGATAATTATGTAAATACAAGAAATTAAGTATCGTTAAGTTTAAATTAGATCGATGAACATAAAATTTAAAATTTTTTTTTAAATTATCATTATTATAATACTTTCATAAAGAATATATAATTAAGTAAGAATATTAAGTTCATAATTTTATAAGTTATTGAAATTAATAAATTTTTTAATACTCAAAATTTTTTATGTAATAAATTTTTCAATTAAATTGTTTTCTAACTTATAATTGAATTTGAAATTATTAGAAGAAAGGTGCTTTATCAACAGTCGGTAAATAATATAAACTCAATCTAATAGTAATCGCTACAAGAATGCTCTGCTGTATTCACTTTTAAATGATTGCATTCTTAAATGTATTTTCAAATCTATTTAATAGTTTGAATCTATTATCAATTATTTGTTTGTAAAAGTAAAGTGAAACTTTTGTATAACTAAACATAAGGTTATTATGAAAATTAAAAAAATAATATTAATACACTAAACATTATTTTAAAAATATTACAACATTTAGCAATTTCGAGAAAGTAAATTTATTACTGTAAATTATAAATGAATTTAAAAAGTTGTCTAGAAAACAACAATCATAATTTGGATGCTTAATGTAAAAATCTCAGCAACAGTCTTCAAAAGGCTGCCGAGACTTATTTAACAAATTATTTCCGTTAAAAAATAATGGCAAATTTTGTTTTCTCCTTTACAAAAAATAAAAATAAAAGGAGCAATTGCCATACCATTCGAATGAACAAAATTTTATTTCTCTATGTTAAGTTTGAAAATAGATCGACAACGGCTCGTCGACCGAATCACCTCCAATGCATAATAGCAAATAACACACGACGAGAAGTTCAGCTTAATATTGCAGGCGGCCTCGGCCTACGGCATAGATCTCTCGGGATTATACCCCGAAGACGTCAGTGTCACGAGCTCATCACGTGCTTGCCGGACCAGCTCCGGTTGCTCTCGACTTATTACGCACGCATACTTCTTGTTCTAGTATTCAGAAGGTCTGTCGCATCGCGTCGCCCGATGAATATAATCCTTTTCGCCGTTTGTCGTCTGCATTGTAAAAAGCTGCAAGGCAATTTCCCGACTCTTCGGAATTTCTACTCTGACACTTATTCCTCAAGTTCACCTGTTCGATATATATCTTTCTTTGTTTTCTCCTAATGAAATACATTCAATACCCCCGGTTTTACGAAATTTCTTTTTAAAAAACGTCGAATAATCGAAAATAAACAATTTAATACTTGCTCTATTTAAGATACGTGGACAATTCTCTAATTCTACTGGGTCCGACATAAATACAGAAGGGACAACATTTTGAACAAATTTTTGTTCAAAATACAAAGTATGAAATTTAATTTTATAATAAAACATAAAATTAAAAATTTAAAACATGTTCGTTGTGCTATAAGAAGGACCAGAACACAAATCTAAATATAAATACAACAAATCGGCGTTATAGATGAACTCGCAGCCCATATTTATTTATTTATTTTTCAGCATTTTTATAATCATTATCAACTTGATCCACAAATGTTTTCAGGTGCAATCGTTAAGAATTTATCTTAAGTACTTTTTAAATATTACTTTCGACTATAAATATTGTAAATATCTTTATTCATTGTCAATATACATAATTTAGTGTAAGTTTGTCAAATTTACGTCATTTAATCAATTTCCACGAGAAACAATTTTAATTTATAAATTAATTTAAGTGCTAAAAATAAATAAAGTTTAAAAAAAGTTAAATAAAGTTTTAAAAAAATATTGTTACTTTAATTTTTGATAAATTCTGTATAAAAACGAATTATTAAACATTAATTTACAAAAATTATTATTATTATCAAAGACTGATGTATAAAAAAGTGTATGCATTGCAAAGGTTTACAAATACTGTGAAACATAAGCGCCTTTGGCCTAAAAAATCAATACGAGCTCATATTTTCGACTTATGATTAAGATTCGTCATAATCTGTTAATTATAAACGAGTAAAAGAAAGATAATTTTAAAAACACAGTTACACTAATCAAAGGTGGAAGAAACAATCGAGATTACAAAACCCAGGTCCACCAATGCAAGCCTAATCTTACCTCCCACGCCACCCTTGGACGGGGCGCATGCGTCGCCCGCGTTTATTACACGGTTGGCATAACCGCAACATACATGTGCGTCGACATCGACTGCACTGCATTTGACTTTGTAAGTGTACGTCGCTCGTGTTGTGTACGAAGTCGATGAGATCCAGTCTGTGGATTCGGAGTTGATTTTGGATTGTGTCGCGAGCGTAGACGTGCCGCGGTGGCGTAGACACATATTCTCGAATATTCCAATAATTTTCCACATATTGTTTATCCCTTATACGCCATATTTCTTCTCGGCTTTTCGCTACTTTTAGACAGCCCTCTCAGGCGATACTAAAAAAAGTACATACACTGATAGAATTGTCTGTAATTTCTCGTATAATAATAGCCGACACCTGGTTCAACTCTCGGATATAAAACGAGTTAATCGTTAAAAACGTATCAAACAACGTATTTGCACCAAGGTTGATAAAAAAGTGCAAATTCGTGGATTAATCTTTCACTTTTCTTCACTTTTGCGAGTGCAATAAGATTCGGAATAGAGTCATTCGCAGAGGTTCTTCCCGATGGAAGAAACCTCAGATATGGGCGTAGATAACACGTTGGCCTTACTGTGTGCAAAGTTTCAAAAAATCGAAAAGTCCAAGAAATCGTATTTCGGTAAGGAAACATTATATTACATTTATAAATTATAATTTCTTGTATGCCAATGAAGCACAACATCTTTTTTAGTAAAAAAAAATAAACTAATACATCATACAGATATACACACACCCAGCCACACATATGCACGTATATGTGTACAGATGTTTATACAATACTTCAATTTAAAAAATATAAATACGATTGCTATTTTCATTGTAATCTAAGTTTATCGTTTTTAAATTACTTTTTTTTAATGCCGTGACTGATTTGAGAAATATTACTCTTATAATTTTACTAATTACCTAATATTTGATATTAATTTTTTAATTAATCCTGCTTAATAAAGAATGTTAATGTACTTGCTTTTTTATGATTTTTATTCAAATAAATAAATTCATTTATAATAAAATAATATGAATATGATAAGAACGATATTAAAAATGCGTTTGTGTTTAAAACTTTATTACTAGAAGATTATTAATTGAGTGAATGTGAAAGTAGACTTAGCCATCTGTATTTACTTGATAAAAAATATCTAAATCGACGTAATCATTTAAAAATAAATTTTAGTTCATGTATAAAATTATATTTATCTATTATAATATGTTATTTAATTATCGGAACATTTGTAAATATGTAAACGATTTTTTAAAAATTCAATTTTAATTATTGAAACAATTTGCTCTGTAATTTAATTATAAGCAAATAATATGACAACTTTTTATTAACACTTTACTTTGAATATTAAGTAAAATATATGTATATCCAAGAAAAAAGTTATAGTTTAACGTGTAGACTTTTAGAAGCGAATAAAAACAAAATATAAAAGTAAGATTTATGAACTTTGAACAAGCGATTACCCGTTCTTAAATCACTTCTTACATTAGATTATTTTTTACATTTTTGTAAGAATAGAAATAATTTTTACTCGTTGTATTTTATTCTTAGGACCATCCTTATAAATTATTATAAGAATTAAAAAATATTTTTTAAATGAATAATGAATAGTAACTTTACCTTCTTTGTGGTAGTTTAAAATTTTTAATGATGCTCATATTTCATATAATTATTCTTCTCGTAAGATTTATGGGCAAGTGTAGGATTTTAAACAGATAAACAATAATCATTTATACGTTGCTGCTGTTATTATAGTTAATGTCGAATCCTTTAAGATCGCATAACAATTACAAACAACCTATTGTTGGACAAGCGTGTTTTGTTAAAAAAAGATCCTTTCTGCCATAAATCATTTAACAAGACAAAACAAGATCAAATTAAAATTTTTGAATATTTATTACTGTTCTAAAAATTGTCCAAGAAGAAATACAATATATTTTTCCAAATTTATTTCTATTTACGCTTTCAAAAATTATTTTTATTCACATAATACTATTTTTCTTTTAATTATGATTTTTTCGTATTTATCTAAAAATCTGCTATTGATTAAAAATTAATATGAACGCATTATTAAATTTCATGTATTTAATAAATAGTAAAACATTGGTACAGATTTGAAATCAAATCATTGAGATACGTATATACTTACTAAATTACCTTGCATTTGTTCAAAAATAAATACTATAATTAAATAATATCTTGTAAAATGAATATAAACTTCATTTGTTTTATAATTTGAATTTAAAATATTTTTTTATTATTTCCACATCCCATAAAAAAGAATTTTCCGAATTTTTTCTGTATTCAAATTAATTATTTATTTAAAATTAATAAGTTAACTTTTGTGTGCACAACGAATTGCAATTTCAATTCTTTCTTTCTTAAGTCCTAAAAACCTCAAAAAAGTACTAAAAATCAATCAAATTAGCATGGTTTCACATAACAGTTACAAACAAAGCAATAGAATTTAATTTTCTTACAAGGGTAGACATTACTTATTCTTTGCAGAATTGACATAAGTTAATAAAAGTAAGTTTTTAAATAAATAAAAAACGTATAAGCAACGTATATATGCATTCCGTTATCAAAAGTATATTAAATTAGATACTAACGGGACAGTTTGTTTGGATTTGCTCATAATTATACTTCTGAGTAAACGAATCAATATCATTCTGATTAAATGATACTGGAGAAAAATTGTCGAAGCAACGAAAATTGTAAATATTAAACATATTAATGTTGCAAAAATGAATAATAAATGATTTAAAGATAAAATTGAAAATTTTTTTTACCTTTTTAATAACCTGTTCTTAAATATTCAGTATCGATTTTATAAATTAAAAAAGGGCAAATGATTATTCAGATTAAAGTAATCTAAAAAGTTCTTTTAAAAGCTTTTCATTAATAAACAGACTTGTTTGTTACATTAAGCTTGTAAATTTTTATTTTTAATTCAAAGACTAGCAATCAATGCAACAATACGAATAATCTTTACATACCACGAAATACGTGAAGTTAGAATGTTTATTAATGTATCAAAATAAGAAAGGGCCTAACAAGCAATTTGCAATATTTGTTTTCCCTGAAAAAGCGTGATATCAAAAGCAAAACATCTTCGGAGAACGTTTTTTCGCTTTGTATGAACAATCTAGTAATTTACGATCGAGTTTTTTATCGATAATTTTTATTATAATTTACTTTTCTGTCAAAACTTTATTGATAGATGACACTATTAATCGCGCAATTCGTTTCTTGTTGTGGCAAGAATTCGAAATAAAAAAATGATCGTTAAAAATTGAAAACCGTAAATCGTTATAACGAATTTCTAATGAGCCGTAATGACCTACTTATTCACGTATAATCTTAACGTTATATTTGTCGTTCTTTGCAAATAAAGATCGTGCGCGAGCAGATTTCAAACCTAACCATACTTTGAGTCAACGCTGCACACATTCACGAGCGTTTACGCATTGTGTCTACTGCCAAGAGCGAAGGAGAAAGAAATTGGTAGGTATACGCATTAAGTTCGGGCACACGACAAGCTAAGCGAGCACGTGTTCAACGAGTGATAAAATTGTGTTTCTTTTTTTGTTTGTTCCGCGCTCTTTCAATGCTCTTCCATATGGAACGAAGCGAGTCACCCGAAAGTGGGGGACGACGACGCTTCGGACGGGCACCCGGGCCTCGGGTGCGAGTGAGACGGTACTGACGAAAAGGAGCACTACACAGAATGCGAATAGGTGATTGGGAGACTCTCCTCTACTTTCGACGTTACGCCTGTGTCAGTGTCGAGTGCGTGCGTGTGGGCCGGGACGTCGCTTTTACGCTTACGCACAACATAAAGTCAGTACTCTCATTGCTCCTATCGTATTTAGTGTTATCCGAGTTTTCTCGAACATCTACCGCTACGTAACGATTTCCTTTGATGCTGGACCCGCGGCCGCGTGTCGATGAACTTTCTCGATAACCACCGGTGCAGCGTTGCTTGTTGGCAAGCGTTTGTTTACGCGCAGTCGTGCATCTTTGACGCTCTGGAGCGGCGGATTCGGGAACCGAGACGATCTCTTACCTGAACAGCCCGCGGCTGTGTCAGTGACGCTTCGCACAGTATAATAATTGCATCTTTCTGTAATTCACTGCATCAACTGGGAAGGACATCTCACACATTGTTGGTTAGTCGGGCTCGGGGACACACCGGTTTCCGTGCACTGGGACTCGTTGCAGCTTTGCTTTTCAGACAAATTATATGAAATCGATTATTAGCATAACCAAGAAGATAATGCTTTTGGTGCCACCATCGAATAACCGCTGGGCTTACACGATGCACGGCTTAGAAAAGCCGATGGATCATGTATCCGGTAAATTATGAACCTTTTATTTTGCTTGCAAGAAACAACTTCAGTGATAATAAAAATCAACGTCGAGCTATCAAAATCTACTTCCCAAATTTCCATCAACGCTTGCTTCGTTGCGTTTCTGCACGCGCATCGATATTTATCCATCTATGCGTGCATGTGCTTGCGTGCGCGCGTGTGTGCGCGCGCCCTCGTGCACATAGCTGCAATCATAAATGTTCACTTTTAAACAACTTATTAGTGTAAGAAAGCAATTGTTCTTTTAATACAACGAAATAAAATTGAGAAGAATCGTTATCAATTTGCAAGTCTTTCGATGATTCCTAATCCTTTTTTGGTTGAAATAAAAGCGTAAGATATTTTAATCACTTAAACGTTATTAATATTCTCAAAGAGTGCTTGAATTATTAATAGAAGTTAATGCTTATCATTCTTATAATATATTAAACGTATGTTTTTACTGCGCAAGAGTATTACAATGAGTATTTCAATCGTCGTCATAGCCATTACTCACAAACCCGGAATCCCATTATCATAAACATTATACGACTGTATTTACGTTGAGCCGAATAAGCGCCAACAAAATTTTAAGCTTGACGTATCTACATTACTCTAATCGATATCCGGTCACACTTCTGGAGTTGCCCTGGAAATCTACTTTACTTTTTCGAGGCGCGTTGTGCATCCGTACCGTATAGCTGCGTTCGCATCAGTTCTCACACAGTTCTCACGCAGGTGTGACAGGAGGATTAAATATGGCCGCCGTGAGCTTCATTTTACATTGGACCTAGTGAATTAATTCCGGGCGAACACCACCGGGAGGCTTTTTGCTCACAATTTAAGCTAAGGTCCGCTCATTAGATTCCCAGCGCATGACACAGGCGAGTTTATTGCATTTGCTGATTCGTCACGTATTCGTACCTTGTTGCGATATATTGCAAAAGCTATAATTTTTCCAATTAATAAATAACTAGCGGAATGGCTTTCGTTGACTGATTTGTGCGGAGTGCGATTAACTTTTGTCTACCCGCTCGCGCTTCGTCTTGATTTCAAACGATCCGCTTACTACCATATTTTAGGTATTAACTCGAGGCTAACAATAATGCCGTGCAAACTTATTAGCTACGTGAGATAAACAACAATATTTGTTAAATCGGACTTGAATACGTGCTATTACAGGCTTGTCTCGTTTCATTTTTAGAATAATACTATCATAAATATATGTGTTTTCATTTGCTTGCGTTAAAAGAATCTCGTTAATGCCAGGCCTAAAGATAATTTACCTTTATCGTATCGTACACGTTTGATACGCTTTTTATTTAAGAATTGTTTACTCTTACTTGCTACGGCGTTTGTCAATAAACGTGTTTTACCTTTGACTGTCGACCATATTTAAATACTCATTGAAAAAAGTCTATTATTTTTAGCTTTGCCGAACGCTTTATATTAAAGCTAAATTTAATTATTCAAAACTTTTATTATTACCATTATTATTAACTAATTAGAAGGAAATAGGTTACAATCATAAAGTAATGAATGCGATCATTTAATAATGAAACTCGTGAAATATTAGTTCCATTTTAACCGTAAATATAGTGATGGTTAATTTTGTTTAAAACATTTAAATTAACTAAGTTACTAAGCTAAGAGTTTTTAAACACATTCTTGGAGTTTTTGCATTTGACAATATAACTTGATCAAAAAGCAAAAGAGGTTGTTAAATTACCAAATGACAAGAAAGAATTTCTACGTGATTAAATTTTACAGATGGTAAGAATAATAATTCAAAGTATGTTTTCAGTCTTGTAAGCTTCAAAACAACTCCAAAAAAGGTTTCATGTATTAGTCATTGCTTACAAACATACCGAGCTTCGCTTTTCACTAAATTTGCATCAAAGCATATATAATGTCATGTAAATTTTACAAATTGATATATTATTGGACTTCAAAGGTGGGATTACGATTACGCGCGTCATAAATTCCAGAAAATTCATCGATGTTTTGTTTTATTCATTTAAAGGACGCAAGTCTTTATACTGTGGTGCTTGTGGTGCTAGTATAACCACTGAACTCTTTCAATGTACAAGTTACGTCAATGAGAAAAATTTAAAATCTCTGGATTTTACGTTCACCGTTTCAAAACTATAAAACGTCCGTGTAACTTTACAATTTTTTATTTTCTTGTGACACCTATAATTACAAGAGGCACAATGAATTGTCTGGCTGACTCGATCTCCCTTAATTATTGATTTTTAATTCCAATTTTATATTTGTTAAAGAGCAAGTATTTGCATACAATGTTTTTGGCAGTCAAATTAATTTTTCTTAATAATTTACATTCTATTTTTATTTTTTAATTTTTACTGTAATCTATATTTTGGATGTAAATTAGAGTTGCATTTTACAAAGTACAGCAGAAGTAATAAAGCATTTTTGTCATATTAAAATTTTATATGCATAGATCTTTACTGCCGATAACAAGTTCAAGCCAATAAGAATAAAAGGAGACCGCATCTCTAGGCCAATAAAATCATAAGCTTAATTGAAATTATTGTATTAAAATAATAAAAACAAAAGTTTTGTTAAAGCTTTTAAAGATCTTTGACAATATAATTTCACACATAAATAACAATTCTATTAAATTGAATAAAAGCTCTAATTTTTTTTACGTTTTATGTGAGTCATTATTTTAAAAGTAAAACGATAAAATTTCTAAAAATTTTCCTTATTAAAATGGTAGTTTTTGTTAACATAAAATTTTTAAAAATAAATTTTAAAAAACTCACAGGAACTTTAAAAAAAATGTTTAACGTCAAAAATGCATTTCATGGTAAAGTTATATTAATTCCAATAATTAATATATTTTCGCTAGTATCTATATATATATATATATATATATATATATTATATATGCTTATTTTATAATTAATGAATTAGTTTACGAAGTATAAGTAACAAACAATATTACGATTACGCAAAAATCAAATACAAGAGCATTTGTTTTTCTTTGTAAAACGAAAAATGTATATTGAAATGAAAAATGAAAGATCAACCAGGAGCTGTTTCAATGTATAAATATTGTTTTTTGAATTTGTTAGTGCAAATTGTAATGAAACAAATCTTTTTAATTTAATTAGTTATTTTATTTTATTTTAACTATGATTTAATTTCAAAATTGTACATTTTAAATAATAATTTTTGCTCATTTTAAATTGCCTTTAATAAGTTAAATATTACACAGATGAAAGAAAATACCATTTTCTATTTACAAAGATCCGTTACGCTCAATTTTTGCGTTTCATTTTAAAAATGAATCACAATTGAACTATAAATATATAATTTAACTATATAGTGCAATAGAACAGATTTAAAACATTATAAAAATTTCCTAATTAAGAGGGAATACCCTTTTTATCCATAGAGATTTACAAGGTTGTAAATTATAATTAAAAATGTATTGATAACATTTGTCTTTACAAAACGTACTTTTTTACTTTTGTTATCTTGAAATTTATCGGATTTTAACTTTTGCGTTAGATTGTCGACTATAGATATCGTATAGTGCTTTTAAAAATTTATTATATTATGTTTAGAGATGAGTTTATGATAAATTTTTATAACGATAAATATAAGTTACGTTATGCAATATATGCATTTCATATAACAGATATTGATTTACCTCTTCATACTTTTCATTTAATAATAATACTTTGAAAATTCTTAATGTATTCAAAACTTGAGATCAGGTGAAATTTTTTTCCCACAATGTTCATGAATTCACAACTTCCCCACTATAATATTAAATTTTAAATAAGAAAAAATGAAAGAGAAAATCGATTTTCGATGCGATACGCTGTTTTAATGTCACCTTTTGTTTTAAAATATATTTAGTTTAACATAATAAATTCATAATTTCCATCATCCTAATAATCGGGCTCAAATTTTTATAGTTGATAAATAATTTAAAATAAAATTAATTGAAGATGAAATTTATATAACTTACATAAATTAAGTCATTAAAGCAATTTCAGCATTAAATTTTGTATAACAGTGGACCTTTTTTATCATATTTTTTATACATTATTTTATTGTACTATAATGTAGTATTTTAAATAAATAATAAATAAAAATTAATTTTTTTAAATGTTTCAAAATTGATCAAAATAAGAAATTGGAATAATAGAAAAAATTTGATATAAATTATATCGAAAAATTTAAGGTACTATTTGAACCATCTGTATAATTTATATCATGTATATCACATATAATGAAATTTCAGTTCACTTCATAAAACTTTTCAATTAAATATAAATTACGTGGAAGTTAGATAAAAAATTTAATAAAAGTTCAATTAATATTTGAATTAAGTATAACAAATATACTATCTTTATTACATTGTAATAAAAAATTACTGTAAGTTTTAATTATATTTGAATTGAAATGTAAAAAATAGAAAGTTTCTTTGTAACTTATTCAAACTTTTAAAGAATCAAAAATATATTTCTATAAAACAATCAAATTATATATACAAATTTTTAAATAAATTAATTAATTGAACTCTTCTTTTATTATTAATACATATTCAATATTTTATTAAAAATTGTTCATATATTATAAATGTAATTTCCTTTTTTTCCATTTTTTCCATTAATAATTACTTGTTAAACATAATATTCATAAAATATGTAATTGTAAATTTATATAATTATTATTTTAATCTAATTAAATTACGTCGAGTGAAATTTAATGACAAATATATTTTCAAAAATTTCCAATATTAATGTAAATTTAAATATAAGTTTAAGAACAAATAGAGGTAATTATTATTTAGAAATTTTAGTTGATTGTAATTTCCTTTTTCGAAATGTATCTTTTCTCAAATTATAAAATTTTACTTGCAAAATTATAAAGATAAATCAGAGAATCTAAAAACTGTTTTAGATATTAACACTAACTTCACGTGCTTTTTTCCAATAATTCTCTCTCTCTCTCTCTCTCTCTCTTCTCTCTCTCTTTCTTTTTGTCTCAAAAAATTCTCATCCTTAAATGCTATGTTTTAAGTGGCGGTTGAGGAAAGTCGAGAGAAAGTCTATAGCCCCTTCACTATTTCTTATACCTGGCTTATCCAAGTTTCTGGAGTTTTCTAGTAGTTATTCAAAGCTCTGCTGTTGTGCACGTGGATGTCGCGCTGCTACCGAAAGCATATATCTAATTTTTAATTTTTTAAATGAATTTTCACTTGAAAAATTGCTGTTGCGAAATATCCAAACAATTTTAAGTGAATTTTTAGTGATTACTGGAAACTTTTATAGCAATTTTTTCCAAGAGACCAGTGCAACAATCAATCACAGCTAACTTTATTAGAAAATAAAATCGTTTTCCTTTGAGAAATAATTATTTGCTACGCTGAAAATTGATGATCTTTGAAATATCCTTGAGTAAAAATTGTGAGATGAAAATTAAGACAATGAATTCTTTGTATATATTAAATAAACGCTAATTCATTTCTATCTTATTCATTCTTACAGCTGGCGGAGTCATGGCAGGTTCAGTTGCGACTCTTGCAGTCTTGTGGGTTTTCCTGCAAACTATGGGATTTTTCGGACCACAAAACACCATTGGAGCTTATAAATTGCCTTTCACATTAGAAAATTACCTTGCTTCTAATAGAGGTACTAATTAACGTTTTTATTTGTGTGACAATTGTTTTAAGTTTGCTTGTATTATCTTTTGTGCATCCATAAAATAATTAATCACATGATACGTACAACGAAATAATAAAAAACTACGAGTAAAAGCAGTTTTTGCAATTAATATTAATAAACTTAGAAGAATGTAAAAGCTTTTGCACAACGTGCTAGTTAAAAAGAAAGAGATTTGCTTTGCTTGTTGGACAATAAATTTAAGCTCGGCGTTTCATCGTGTAATTATACTTTCAGCCCCAGCGGTGTGGGAGTCGGGCCGGACACTGATCGTCGACACTGGAGCGTTTGACATCAAGAGGCTGCCCTCTATAGACGAGACCAGCCTTAATTCATCGGTGGAGTTCGCCAAGGAGACGATCTCGCGGATGGAGCGCATCGAGAAGAACCTGATGAACGCCGGGGTACTGCTCGCAGTAGACACTCCAGCGCACAGGTCCTTCATGCACGACCAGCCCACCGATGAGGCTATGGCGAAGGGTTTGGAGGCTCTCATCACCATTAAGGCTTCGAGCCAATTATCTCAGGCCCATTGCATTAGGTTTGTTTCATAACTGTCCTTATTTTTTTGTTATAATTGTTTTGCGTTAGGAATTTGATGCAATTCTTTCATAGGTGCTTCGAAGTTGTTTAAAATTAAATTTTTCAATGTTTTTTCGAGCTCTCCATTTTACTCTAAGAACTAAGATACATACATGATTGTTTAATTAGCTGCCCATTGGCTAATGTTTTCAAAAGATTTTTTGATTGCCGATTAACGAAGTTTATTAGTGATTACTTTAATGTTCACGTGTGCAGGACCATTAAAAAAATACTTCCAGCTTATTTTTAGGCTTCGAAGTATGTTATCATTAAATAAATACTCATAGTCGATTTTAACGTGCAATTTAATCTAAAATACACATTATATGCGTAAACATAACGTTAAACTCGTGATTATCCGAGAGCACGCATGTAATAATTTAAGTTACCGGTTAAATCAATATTAATACGTAAACGGTAATCTTTAAGTCTTATTATTATCTCGGGCATGAAAACAGCGTGCGATTATTTATATTCATGCAAAATTTTTGCAGAGACTACTGAAAAGAAGTGTCCACTGACGGATTATAACCGCGTTATTTTTATTCGATAATAGCGGTAAAAAAGTATATTTTTGTTTTATTATTGCAGATACGGCGTCAGCGAAAAAGAGTGTGCGCGAATAATCTCAACACTACCCCTTGGTAGTACCACTATGGGTATTGCATGCGCAATTGATCAGGACGCCGACTGCAACGAGGAATCCAAGTATCGCACTTTCGACGGTAGTTGTAATAACCTTCAAAATCCGAAATGGGGTAGTGCCTTCACTGGCTACGGAAGGCTTCTTTTCCCTCAATATGCCGACGGTAAGAGTTGTATTCCAATAATCTTAGGAAAGTCTTGTCAACTTTTTAAAAACTTAACTTCTTTCTTCTCGTATAATTTTATGTTCATGCATTATCTGCAATTAGATATGAATTACGAATTTTTTAATCTTTTAGATTTCTAGTAAAAATATTGCTGTCTCTTAAAACTAATAATTACTAACATGATCTACTTGTATTGAAAATAAGTGCTTTAAATAGCGCTTTGAAATAAATTTTACACATCATTCGTACAATTAGATTTTAAGATTTTGAAATATTTTGAAATAAAACTAAAATTCGTATTCTTATCTAATTTTTCTTTTCACAGCAAACACCATCTTCACTGATCACACAGTCAGAAAAATATTGTGTTATACATTTTGAAACAATGATTATATACATTATTAGACAGAAATAGTTTTAAATTACTTTTATTAACATTATCGTCAACTTTTCAAATTATGACGATTTCTATTAATTTATTTTTGCATTTATCGTATTTTTCATAAATCATCATTAATTTATAAAGGAATGTTGTTATAATTAATTATATGCTATTGTGAAGTTTTATCATTATTTAATATGCAGATTTTACAATGATTTATTATATACATTAATAATAAATTCATTAAGATTTTCTTTTTAAATATAGAATGTTTTTGAAATTCTGTCTCTTAATGGCTGCTGAAACAATTTTATTACTAATCGTATTAATGGTCATGCATTTAGAAGTAGAAATTATACATATTTCATGAGAAAAACATTAATTTATGAGAAAAATGAGAAAAACCTTGAAATCGATTTTGAACAAATTTTATGTTATAATTTCAATTATATTAATTCAATTTTATTAAAAAAGTACGTCATCAAAACTTTGTCTATAAACTTACTAGTTAAAGTGACTGAAAGGCTGAAAAAGGACAGCTAACTATCAAGAAACTACTGAATATTTATCAGAGCATACTATAAGTTGGAAATATTCTACAGAGCTATTTTGCTTTAAATAAATAAATAAAATCTATCTATAGTTGGTGAATAATCGTATACAAAATGGTTGTCAATTAATGTGTTGTAATCGATATTCTGTTACTAACTATAGTGTGTTGAATTATTTATTTTTAAAAAACTATAAATTATAAGAAGCTTTTAAACGACACACCGTTATAATGGATACGAACATAGGTAATCGCATATCGATTACATTTCATTAAGTTTTTCAAATACTTTTTCTCAGAATTATATTTAGAAAATTATAAGACTCAAATTAAAGCACAAAATTAAACAAATAATTTTTGTATCTAGTAATTGTAGTATAATTTATTTGCACAAGCTATTCAATAAGAATATAATTTTCACGAAGTGCATTTAAATAAACTTTTCATATGAATTGATATTTTGTTCTGAACTCATATATACATTATAATACATTCATTTTTTATAGCTCAAAACTTTTTACATAATACATTATTCATGTTTATTAAGTTTCATATTATTAATTTAAATTTCACCAGTCGTATAATTAAATTTTAATTAGCGTTATAAAATACCTAATAAAAATTTGTTAAATAACAATAAACAAAATTAATTTTATATTTCTAATAAGTATGTTTTTATTAATTTCAAGTTTAACTATAATTAGCTTTTCAACAAGCTTTGTTTATTGTTATTCAGTCGCCTTACATTGAAAAAGTTGTAACATATTGCGCAAATTATATATAAGTAATGGCAGAATATATTATATAATACATCATGACTCATTATTATTACAATACTTTAGTTGATTACGCATTTAAACAAATTATTTTGATTTACAACTTTGATTTAGTGTTTTGTTGAAAATTAAGTTAGGCTCGTTCGAAGATAAAAAGTATTTTACGTTGATTTATTAAAATCGTCACGGTTAGAAATAATAACAGGTGGATACCTATTATTTTTCCAAACGTTTATTTATTTAATATAAATATATACACGTGTAGTCTTTAAAAAAATAATATTCATTTGTCAATCTAATAGACTAAATTGAAACAGGCAAACTTTTATGAAATGACTGATCTGCTTAAAAATCTATTTACTTATAAAATTGCGTGTATTTGACTATAAAAATATTGTTTTTGAAATTGTTTACAAGCAGTGTCAATCTTTTTAATGCTTTGAGCGCATTGTCAATAGATGTACTTTGTATCTTCACACTTTTTGTAAATGCACTGCTTTCAGATATATAATTATTTATTATATTACATATAAACACAATACTTTACTAAGGTTTTATTACTTAGAAGTACGAAGTGCTTGATTTTTGTTAATGTTGATATATTTAATACTTTGTGTTTGAAGATTAATAATAGAACAATTATTTCCAGCCTTTAAAAGTTTGGCGTATCCTTCTTTCCAACTTCCTTAACTTTCCACTTAGACACTGACAACAATTCGCAATTATAACTTAAGAATTAATTTCAAAGCAAAACTTATATATTCTACTAACTGATAATTATAAACCTAATTTCTAGTACTAAGGTTAATTCAATATTATTAAGTAAATGTTGACGAATTAAATTCTACATGCTGAAATAAAAAACTAATTACAATTAAAGAAAAATTACAAATTACAAAACAGAACAATCTCAGTCGCAGAATATCACGCTGTACATAGCCTTTTATATTCCAAACTGATCTTATCCTCATACGCCAAAATGAAATAAAATACGGTCGTCGATTGGCTTAACACATTATATTTTTTCTGTGATTTGCATTACAGTTGTTGTGCGCATAAAGCCACATAGAGCATAATATCCCCGAGTGTAGCAGTGAAATTATAATAACTGCCTACAATAGGGTGACCCAGTCGGGAGATTATCCAGCAATAGACGTGTATGTAACCTAATTCGGATATACCTTTAATATATAATGTATAAAATTATGATATACGTATAATTAATAATTAATAATTACCGATAAAGACGTCTTTCTATTTCACACAAAGATAAAAGCGCGACTCGCGGTATTTTCTGTCTCTTGCGAGCGAATTAAGCGTCGAAGATTGCGCGAGTAAAGTTACAAGTAAAGCTTTTGACGAAAGCGCGAAATGCAGTTCGATGCGACGATACAGATGGTTCCATCAGATTAAATTAAAATAAAATCATGAAGTATTCGGAGTCAGATTTAAGGGCTGCTTTTTTTTAAGGATAAAGAGAATAATAATTGAGTGGTCTTCGACGCGGTCATGATTCGCTCGTAACGAGGAGTTTTAAACTTTATGTACTTTTATAGATTGTAGCGCGAGAGCTGATTTACGTTGGTGATATGCGCGCGCGCGCATCTGCTTAGGGAACTTTGAAGCTGGAGTCGCATTTTCCATTTATTATTAACCGCATTGTGCACTATTATCGTCAAAACGAACAAGTATCTCTAATGACTGATTATAAATCATACTATTGCTGATTTCTGGTTAAAGATGAGAGCTTCGAAGTTTTGGTCTGCTGTTTTAATAGATAGAGACGATAGACGAGACCGTGTGAGGAGGTGATTTAGGATGTGTTAGGTGTTGTAGGCTACCGTGAAAGAATTATCAGTCCAGATCATCGCGCTCTACCATATGTTCACTCTCGCGCTGCATGAATTCACCTAGGCTAACATTAATCCAAATCGGAGTAACTTATTGGACAAGAAAGCATCCCTTTGTGCCTGCATTTGAGAAATTTAATCAATTTCAAAGTAAATTCATACACAAGCCCGTCTCAATTTTCGGGACTTAAAATTTAATGCCAATTCGTGAAATTCTTCGATTGGTGAGTGACAAAACAAGGCAATCGCCAAAGCAGCGATAAACTCGTGTTTCTACTAGGCAAAAAAATTTTCAACTAACAATTAGAATCCAAACAAGCGGTACATGCCGACATTTTTAAATGCTAAAAGACGTTACTCCGATTTGTCGAACGCGATATTGAACGAAGGCGAGCGATAACTAATTATTGTCACGGGTGCAGGCATCCAAATGCCGAGGAAGGAGCAAGGTCTGCGCTCCCTACCGAACCCGAGGGTCGTCAGTGTCTCCCTAGCAAGTCAGAGCGACAAGACCGACGTCACAAAGACTCTCACCCTGATGCAGTGGTCCCAGTTCGTTTCCCAGGACATCGCTCACACACCGGTGCGCAAGATGAGTAAGTGCCATTGCGACAATTCTGCTCTTTAATTACGATTTAATTTAGCCATTCAAAAATCAGTTATTGCGTTTCAAGTGAAATTCATTTCGATCGCACAATGTAATATTTACGAATTCATCTATGATGAATGAACTAATCATCGTGTCGATGTATTTAGTTTGGACTGGAAAACCGATATCGTGCTGTCGAGCAGATGGTCAGCGACCGCTACCGCGCTACATTCATCCTGATTGTGACGCGATTTCAGTACCTGAGAACGACCCTGTTTACAGACAGCATAACATTCGCTGTCTTAATTATGTTAGATCTCTGCCTGTTCTCAGGTCTGATTGTTCTTTTGGACCAGCTGAGCAAGTAAGCTTTAAGATTTAATTAATTCTTTCTCTAATAATCTAGTAAAAATGATTTCAATACTACGTTTAACCCTTGCTCGTATCTAGATGAATCAAGTGAGTCATTTTTTGGATGGTTCGACAATTTACGGATCTACATTAACCAAAGCCAGTGAAATTCGTGCTTACAAGGGCGGTCTTTTACGCGTCAATATCATAAAAAACCGAGAGTACTTACCTATTGCAGAACCTGATTCAAGTTTGTCCTGCAGATCTAAAAATTGTTACCTATCTGGTAAGTTTGTTATTAATTTTTAATTTTGAGAAAAATCTATTCGTTCGATGGCCAGCATTATAGTTACGTCTCATCGTAGCCTACACGCATAGCCCTATAAATATCAAACGTCAACGTCACAGTTGTTTTATCATATTATTCACGGTTGTTTATTTTCATACCAACTTGTCATTATTCAACATCAACTTCGTAAAAAAAACTGAATGTAAAATCACCGAAAAAAACATGCCAACGAAGATGATCTAGCCACTGGAAAAAGTTTGAATATTTAGAAAGCCTGGATCAATCGTGCAAAACAGTTTAATAAAAAAAAAAAAAATGAATGATAATTACAGGTGATGAGCGTGTAAACGCCGAGCCGCAATCGGCTGTGATGCACACACTGTGGATGCGTGAGCACAATCGTGTGGCTCGCGAGCTCGCTGACATAAACCCTGGATGGTCGGACGAAACCCTCTACCAGGAGGCCCGGCGTATTGTCATTGCTGAGATTCAGCACATCACGTACAAGGAGTGGCTGCCGTTACTTATCGGCAAACGGTACGGGCGCAGCATTGGTCTGGACTCGGCTGCGAATTACAGCACCGCGCTTTACAGTTCTTATAACGA
Source organism: Platyscapa corneri (assembly GCA_018907185.1). Classification (NCBI taxonomy): domain Eukaryota; kingdom Metazoa; phylum Arthropoda; class Insecta; order Hymenoptera; family Agaonidae; genus Platyscapa; species Platyscapa corneri. The sequence continues at coordinate 4,179,444 of JACCHW010000021.1, read as the reverse complement.
TCCTTCGGTCAGCAACGAGGTGGCTAATGCTGCGATGCGCTTTCTCGAGTCACTTAAACAGGGTAAATTAAGGTAAGTTACCATTTTATATCCTTAATATAAGTTAAGAAACACGAGCCTTTCGTTTTAAATTACTAGTCTTTCAATGCCATTATCATTATGGACCAAGTGTGCGCAATTCTAATAAAACGTTTATGTATTTCAGTATGACCGATAACAACAGACAAGTCAACAATAGCATATATTTATCGGATTACTTTTATAAGCCGCGATCAATCGAAGTCAACGATGCTTTTGATAGTCTTGTTCGTGGTCTTGCCACTCAGACCTCACAAAAAATGGATATTTACCATGTTTCGGATGTATGTTTCCTTCAGTTGTTTTATTAATATTCTAGTGCTAATGAATTCACATTGCCATAAGCAAAATCAAATAAAAATATATTTTATTTAATAGATAACGAATCGGTTGTACAAGACCAACGGTCCCGTGGGTCTTGACCAAATTAGTCTCGACATTCAACGAGGCCGTGATCATGGTATCCCAGGATACAATGATTTTCGTAAACACTGCGGTTTGCGTACTGCAAAAACTTTTGATGATTTCTTAGACTACATTCCGATTGAGGTAAATTTAATGCCATTGAAAATTATTTAAAACATAAAAAGAATATTATTAAATAGATCTATAGATTTTTAATTAATTTGAACGAGCTCAGTTAATTTGTACGCTGGAAAATTATAATACATATTTGTCTTTCAATTTTTTTCATTATGTTACACGTAGACATTTTATATTTGATTTTATTTAAAATTATAAAAAAAATTTTTAGTTGGTTAAGAAGTTGAGAGAACTTTATAAACGTCCAGACGACGTTGATTTAGTGATTGGAGGTATAGCTGAGCGATCAGTTGAAGATGCCATCTTGGGACCAACTTTCCGTTGCTTAATTTCTATGCAATTCGTTAAAACTCGACAAACTGATAGATTTTTCTATGATTCCCTCGATCAACCTAAGCCTTTCACTATAGGTAAAGTACAAAATATTTCTGTAAAATAAAAGAATATGCTTCATATATGTTTTAACTAATATAAATGTTCTTTTAGATCAATTACACGCTTTGAAGAAAGTAACACTAGCGCGAATTTTCTGTAATAACGGTGATAATATTACAAAGATGCAGCCAAATGTTTTCATTAAGCAACAATCAGGGTAAGAATCATTTGATCAGCATTAAGGCATACTTTAGTAAAGTATTTAATCTATAAATATATGCACTTAATATCTGTATATTTGCTACTAAACTTTGCAAATTACCAATGATTTACGATTTCTCAATGATTTTGAAAAATCGGAAAAAAGACAAAATATTTCACGATAACATTCTTTAAAGAAGGTGAATTTATTGTTTCTAATGTAGTTTTAAAAAACAAATAATGAGATTATTTTAATTATTTTTTCAGGAACGATTTAAGACCTTGTACCGATTTTGAAGCAATACCTAGTATAGACTTATTTGCATGGGCAGAGAAGGCAAAGGCTTATCGTTGAATGGCTTTAAGATTGACTAGTCACTCTTCGCATCGAATATCTCGGTAAGCGTATGATACGATCCGAGATAATATCGGAAGGTGAAAAGCAGCTGGCGTTGGTTTTTGGATCTCTAGTTCGGAAAACCAAAGGAGAAAAAAACATTAAGTTTGCAAATAGTTGAAGTTTAGAAAGCGAATTTAAAAATCTCATTAAATATCTTGTCTATAAATTCTGAAAATAAGCTAATTGAAAAGAATTAAATAAAAATTAAACTATTGAAGTATTTCAATTTCTAAGATCTGGAAAAACTTCGTTAGTGTTATTTATTAAATATTGACAAATGCAATATCTAAAAATGTTAAGCTTAAATTATTTCAAAACTTTTGGATTTGTTAATTTTTAAATGTATTTTATGACTAAAAAAAGATCTTATATCATTGATCAAATAAGGACATGTTTATGCTTTAGCACTTATTTGAAAAAAAATATTTTTTACAATAACTTATTTACAAATTTTGATTGAATATTTGACCTTTAATGAACAGTTCAGAATTTTTAATAGTAAAATTATTTGTAGTTAACTTTATATGTAATCTTCAATTACTTATTAAAGATAAAATAATTTTAGAAATATCAACATGTGATTATCTCCATACATACACAAAAAAAATAATATCTCTTAAATGTTTACATTGTTATTGAACTTTTTTTGATAAATATGTATACATTATTTATATAAATCGGTTCAAATATGGTCCTATTATTAATTTGTGTACTAAAAACTTAAAAAATATTTTTTACTGTTATATGGCATAAAAACTTAAAAACTTTATAGAAAATATTGTATAAAAATTATTTATATGTTTTTATTTTGTTATACTTTAGTTGTTTATTTCTATAAAGAAAGCTACTTATATAGTGAATGTAAAACACTACCTAAGTATTATTAATTTTTGGAACTAATTGCAATAATGCAGTACAAATATTTAAAGATTGAATAATGACAAGCTAATAATTAATGTAAAATACAATTAAGTTTGCAAAACATGTGCTATTTATAAACGAGTATATCTACTACTTTATACCAAAAAATTGTATCAAGATTGAAAGAAGATATGCGAATGTAATACCCGTAAAATTTCCTTCGAAAGTGACTTGTCAACTCTAAGTTATAACACGAAGTTTATAAAGCTTCATTTACAATTACAAACGTGATATAAATTTGGATAAGTGAATGAACGGAATCGAATGGATTACGAGAATTTTGCAGTGAACAAGTGAAAATTTGATACGCTTTAAATATAATTATAATTCATTTTATTTATTTATAAAAGAGTGATAGTATATATCTATTAATATTAGATTCGACATATTCTTATTTAAGTACTGTAAGTTTCAGTACACAAAAATGCGACTGATTAATTCTTAAGAAATATAGATCTGTACGCAATCTGTCTTTATTTTATATACTTACTTAATGATACGCAATATAAACAGCAACGTGTTTTTAGTGCGAACAAAAAAAATTAATAAAGATATTTAAATTGAGGAATATTGCCTTTTATTTTATTTCTATTGTACCCATTTTATCAACGTTGAAGCTAAGATATATCTTTTAATTTCTCAAAGAAAATAATTTTATTTAACCGAGTCAATGTTTTTGTTTAAGCAAAAAGCTTTAAAAAATAAGGCGTTTGAAGAAAATATTGCGCATTTAAAAAATCGTTAATATTATTCTGGTGTATTTGTTACGCAAATAACTTAAAAACAGTTAATTTTCATAGTGGACCGACGGATGTATTTTTAATTACTATTTTATTAACGTATACTTTATGATAGAGGATTTACGAAATTGAGCTTGAGATATATATATATATATATATATATATATATATTTGAGATGGAATAATTTATAGACGTTGTTCCAACGGGGAAAACGATCGCTTATTTTACAAAATGCCTTAATTTTAGAAATGTCAAGAGAAGTTAATCTAACGCAGACCTTGATATAATTTTCAAGTCCCCTTGGTTTACTTATACTTTCGTTTGGCAATTTTTTCTAGTCGCACTGCAGTTTGTATATTCCGTTAGATGAGAAAGTCAGTATTCATTTACGTTGCACCGTCACGAACGTTCAGGTAAACAGATTTGAAATTCCTTATAAGTTGAGATACCAATTTCGCACAATTGCGCGCACTTAATGCTACGTGAGCCTTTTCGTAAATTCACGCCTCGTATTTAATGCGCCCAAAGTTTGTTGCTCTTGGAATAGGAAGAGTGATGTTTCAATTAATAAAACGGTATCTTATGAATTTGCGCAATGAGCGACGCGACAACGCAGACATTAATTATTAACTATTGCTAATTTTTTCGATTACGTCCCATCGTTTTTCTTTTGCGCAGGAATAAAGAATATGAAAATGTGATTTGAGCAAAATTATACACAACCGGTATAAAACGAGCTTTGGATAATTCCCATTTATACCTTAATTATCATATGTAAATATTATTACGCGCAAAGATTTGTCGCATAACTGTCTTGTTTTTTGCTGTGGAATTGCCGAGACGAAGCAAACAACAAATCAGTATTGTACAGGGTACGCTAGACTGCCAAAAGAAAACCTTGTCCTTGTTTCCTTTGACTGGACTATTCATTAAATTGAAATCTGCTTGTCAAAGTAAAAGAAAAACCAAGTCTTTCGGAATCTCGGGAATATAATAACTTTTCTACGAAAAATCGCAACGAAAAAAAATCGAGGACGGCGTTAGCAAAGTCATGGAACGATTGGGTTACAACATGTCAATTATAAGGTAAGTAACTCACCGGCTCGGGAAGTTGGTAATGAAACATGCTATACGAACGCAATAAGTTTCTTTTGTCGCCGTCGATACCATTATGATTGGATGGATGGCCTTTGCAGAAAAATTATTTTGTATCATTGAGAGAAAAGCTGTTGAAAAGTACGAGCATCCGATCGACGACGGATCAAGTGATAACGAGGAGAATAATCGAACGTGACTTTTAACGATGACGATTAATTAGCGCAGGCAATCAAACTTTATAAAAACTTAAAGTACGGCTCTGCTGGTTAGATATAATATTTTATAACTTATGGTGAACGGGTAAATTAAATAACACTATGACGAGGCAGGTGAATTGAATAAATTAAACTTCAAAATTGATTTATTCTTGTTTTAAAATTTCTAAGCTAAATCAAGTTTTATTTATTAGATTTTTTCCAATCGATGCCTTAAATTGTACTAAAGAATTTATTACCAAAATGTTGTAAGTTTTTTTAAAGTTCATTACTCAGTTGTGTAATAAAAACAAAATGTGCAAATGATCGAGAAAGTTGCGTCTAGCATTTATACATCTAAGCAGTAAACGAATTTTTCAAAAGGATTTCACCATAATTTAAAAAGTGTTTGCATACATACACAATACTCCGCAAATTCACGTACCATTCTTCTGTCAGGCCTGCCTTAATATACCTTTCACTACTCTTTCCGATTTGTCCTACAGTCTCTTTTCCGTTTCTTTTGAAGAACTAGAGTGTGAAACAAACATAAAATCAATAGCGAAAGTGATGGGATAAAAAATGCCCGATGCATTAAACACCTGTCTATCCGCGATCATACATAATGAACTGAGTTAAATCCAAAAAGTACAGCCTTAGACCACTGCAAAGGCAGTAGTCAGAGCTGTTTTGTGTGACTTGCTGAATATTGTTTAACGGCCGCAAAAACAATTGTTCCTCGTATACGCTAGCGGCTTCCATTTTTTTCCATTTTTGCCATTTTTTCGGCTCGTTCGGATTGCCGATGCTCCAAAGATAATAACTGCCTTAAACAGCTTCAATTAAAGGAGTGCATTTCTGAAGTATGGCTCAATGCATATTTTTCATCGATTAAAAAATTGAGACGCTCTACTTATAATTCGTATTGCACGTTACACACACGAGACATGTTCTTTTTTCGCTTTTTTATGTTATTTCTAGTATTTAACATTTTACAATTATCTCCATGAAATAAGATCAGTGGTAAAGATTTTTTGTGCCAGTCGGATTGTCATTTTTTTTATAAAAGACAGGCTTTTAGAAAGTAGGGACATTCGTCACTTTTATTTATTTATTTATTTTTTTTTATAAGAATTAATTCTCACCAAAAAAGTACTTAAAACTATTTAGCTACATAATGAATATACTAAATTAAATATTTTATTGGTCTTGCATAGTATGCGGTGTAACGTAAGCAGTTGAATCACAGTGTTATGTGAACTTAGAATTAATGAATGAACTAAATTAATGTAACAAGCCTACTGACGTTATATACTCGAAACAGGTAATTAAAGTTTTTCAGCTACGCCTGTTATTTTAATCCAATTACGGTATTTGAGAAATGAGGATTTTTTATTGAATAAAAATGCAAAATATGCTTGCCAAGTGATAATAATATAATAATCGGTACGTAAAGTGTTTAGCGATTGCAATAGAAGAGTTTAAAATGTTGATAATAATTACTATGAGATTTATGATAAACCAACATACCGGTAATTGATACCCTAAAGAGTCATGCAATATCTGCGTTTAATACAATCGATTAGATAAAAAGGCTGGCACAAATTTTAATATCCTTTTACAATAAAACTGTATCTGTGTTTGAGGTAGATAATGTCCACGAGTCGTGTAAGAAAAACGTAAAAATACGTTAAGAATGTGAATAAGCAGAAACACAAGGAAATGATATCTTCTACGTGAGGCAATACAATAGAAACCATCTGTTCTTGTGACGAATTCTTTTGTAATGATTCAAATATACTATATTTAAATGTGAAAAATTTTCATATTTAAAAGTTACTTAATACGTTAACCAATATAATGTTAAACGAATTATTACATTGTATATGATATAACAGAGGAGAATTGAAATTTTTGTAGAAAAGTATCGAATTATATATTTGCGGTTCGACTTGTCGTACATCAATATCTCTTTTGTATGTGAACGAGATGAAAGTTACACGTGGTTGCTTCAAGTTTGGCTGCGCCAGATTTTCGCCATTGCTACATTGCTAAAAAACAGAGAAAATGATTTAACCGCGTTATTTTCTTCCTCGAAGGCATTAAGTCTAATATTTTAACAAGATCTTTGTATTTTTATTGAACAAGCTTTTGCGACAAATGTATAAAACTTTGCGATAAAGAAGTTCCTTTTCCACTAGTAAAATGGAAGCTTCTTGTTTTAAAGCTGCTCTTTTCCAAGAGAACGGCAGATCATTTAAAGCTTCTCATGGTTAACTGCAAACAAGCAACACGTCGATCGCGTACCATCCTGGGCCATACCAGCTTGTCCTTGACGAAGAGGAGCCCGAACACCTAAATGCCCGTCGAGAGAAGCTCCTGGGTGCTCAGCTCTCGTCTCGCAAAGCTGAGCTGCCGCAATGAGAAATGTTCGCCGAGCGTCGCGACGCTGATTCTCGTTTCCTCTAACCTGGAAGCTCAGGAGAGTCCGCGTGGGGTGTCGCGTGGTACCACTACCGTTCGCTGCCAGACTCGCGGAGGCGCGAGCCCCCCGTTACTTTCTCCCTCGGCTTATAAACATCGTTTCAGCAATGCTGGCGTTCAGTCCGACAATTACCGCGAGCAGGGCTCACCCGAAAAAGCCGCAACTTGGACACAGAGGATTCTGAGAGCGTCGCCGTCGTCTCCGCGACATTTAAACGCGCCGCGAGTACGTGTGCTCAAGCTGCCGAGACTCGGTACATCCTCGATTCATCTAGCAATCGTCGCTGTTTCACGAAGCACCGAAGAACTACGGATTTCGGCTGCAGCGCTCGGCCCAGCGATCGAGACACCGACGTCTTCGCTGAACTCGCACGGCTGCGAATTCATGTCGTTTTACAGACGTCGTGGTTTCTCGCCTGTGCAACTCAGTATTTAAGGACTTATCGCACTCTTTGCACTCTTAGGACATTTTTTCGTCGAGGTACGTAGGCCAAATTTGTAATAATCGCCTTTTTAATAACACGATTAGTGATTTAGAAATCCTTTATTTCGAGCAAACACTTAAAAATAATTTTCTCAAAGCCGTGTCGGTACACTTAGAACAGCTACAATTTTGCTCATGTTTGTACGAGGGGGTGAAAAAAACTTTGCTAATTATATTTCAATTATTTTATATTATTCAGCTTGATAAATTAAATTTGACTTGTATTTTAGTGACTTTTTATTTGTATTTCGTTTTCCATTAAAAGTCAACAAATTTAAATAAAAAACTTTTAGCAAAGATAATTTAATTACTATAGTTGAATGGAATAACTTCTTAATTAGCGCAGTGTAAGTTGACAATGTTTGAAAAAATATAAATTTATTATTAATAAATTATTTTTAAAAGAAGATTCTTTCTTTACGCAACAATAGACTTGGAAACACCGAAAGTAATAGTAATAATGAAAGTGAAAAAAGACGTTCACCATATGTTAATGAGTGAATCTTTTGCATTGCATTAAAACAATCGATGAAACTATAAAAGATCAATTCTATTCTTTATTTTTATTTTAATATTCAATCTCCCTTAAAAAATTTTATAGGGCTTATTAATAATTTTATTTTATACAAACAATATCTTTACGGATATAATTCGAGTACGAACAAATTTTATCATATATATATATATATATATATTGGAAAAGTAAATTAAAAACAATACTATTAGTCAAATTTTATCAAAAAATTAATCAAGTACTTTTTCAATTTTTAGAGCTGCAATAAAGTAATTAAACGTTCTACTTATCATATATTCGATTTTTAATTGTTCAAAAAAATGTATCAAAATCACAACTGCAACAAATGATAGATATATAATAAAAATATATCAGTAATTAAGTGTTTTAATGAAAAAAAAGTTTTCTACGTTTGAATTGGAAATTAAAATGTTTTGTCTTTTATAAATTTTATAAAATTGTCTTCTCGTAAATGTATATATGTACCATTTTCAAGTATTCTATCGGTAAAATTTTTGAAAGAAAATATTATAAGATGGAATGCATAAAATTTTTCTACATATAACAAAAGTTATTTTCCAAAGTTTTCAATATGAATAATCAATAGATCTCTTATACCAATTTTATTTATGTAATAAAAAAAATGTTTTGCTTTCATAAATCTTCAACTTAAATTTTTTATTGTAAAAAGTCATGCAAGTACATGATTATCCAATAACTTGGCTAGTAAACTTGATATCAAAACCACGACTAACACGTTTTCAACAAATATTTTAGTTTTAAGATTTTAATCGTCCTTTCAATTAACAATGTTTCAATAAGCTTAATAGTAACACTTCTATCGTTACCTGATTTACTTTCTAATAACTTACGAATAATTGATATTCGCGTGTGATAACGTAACTATTCCATATTTTGAAGCGCATAAATTATAGTGCCTGTTACGCTATAAAAATTATTCTTATTAACTATATTTTATTCTCACTGAAAATTTCTGCAATTGTTTCTTTAATTTTTTATTTAAATCTTTTGATGACGAATTAAAAAAATTTATATATGGGTAGTAATTTTGAAAATTAGTATATTTATATGATTCGTTTTAATATTGTATTGTGCGAACAACAAGAATTAGTTTATATAATTAGTTTTATGCACATTAAAAAAAAATTAAATTACATCTATTATATTTGTAATGTAACTTTTTATCGGTGTTTTACAAATCATAGAAATAACGAAATTGATTGATTCAATCTCAATTTAAATTGAAGAGGTTTTCATATTTATTGAGTACATTAAGTACTTTTAGAAAGTTTAAGTGCAAATCTAACATAAATTTACATATTCGAAGCTATGGGATTATGATATGTTATAAACATTTTTAAAATATAACGAATTTGTCTCAAAAATAGGTAATAAATATGCGAGATTTTTCTAATATTCAAAAATTTTATTAATAAAATGATACCTATAAATACCGATAAATTGAAATAACTTCTTTGACGATTGCCACTGTTTCAACACCTGAACATCTAAGCCGGTATCAATTGGTATTAACTATTTTATGTAAGTTGATTTTAAATGGGATAGTAAAAGTTAATAAAGTTGCAGTAATTTAATGATATTCCTGATTAAAAGTATTTAATTGACACGAAAACTATTTACCGAGCAATGTGACAACGTACGCGTAAAAGCATAGTATTTTTTAAATTCACTTATTGAATAAAAACGAGTTTCTTACTTTTCATTAACATTTTTTAACTTGTATGCTACTTACAATTATATAACTAATCTAGTAAAATTACAAAAATTAATTTTTACTTTTATAAAATTTTCTGCGCTGTTTAAATTGATAATAAGCGAAAGTTTAAATTCATTTGTAGTTGATGTGCGTGATTTCGAGTTAAAACCATATTTTTTTTAAATTTAATAAATTTATGACCTTGATACTCGAAGCAAACATTAGTATTATTATTAATATGGTGACCATTAAAGACAAGTTAATTCTTTAAGTTGTTCATTTCAGAGATTTTAAAATTTTTAAGGTTTCTAGGATAGCAGCGTAAATCTTAAATAATTTTCTTTAAAACCTATAATTTCACATCATCGTCGGTTGATAATACGTACGTGCGGTTAAATGTGAATTCATTATCAACTCATTTAATTTCTGAAAAACGTTCCAACATCGTATAGAAATTGAAACTGTTTGGCTTGTGCTTTCCATGTTTATCACTTGCAAGAATAATATACTTGAAACTGTGTTCTTTATTAATTGGAAAAGTCTGGGAATAATGTGAATCCCGATAAGATGGAAAATCTAGTGTTCGGAGTCCATCGTTCCGCGCGCAACCGTAGATTCTAAAGGGGCTAATTAACACTTTCAATTTAAAAGGCATACATTACGTAAAGAGCATTTGAATAGATTTAAGAAACTTTACCATTAAATTTTGATTAGTATATTTAACTTTTTAGTCCCGATTTAAATTTTTTTACTGCGAATTAACGCTAACTAAAATAAGGTTTTTATGAATTAACGAAAAAGACCACTAGATCATTCAGCATTTCCATTTAATTGCACAAAATGGGCTTAACAGAAAGCATTAATCTTGGAAAATGACTAAACTAACACTATTATCATTATATTAATGGCGGGGTTGTAAAAAGGCGCGGAATAAAAACAGTTAAACGAACGATTAAAAGTAGCGATGATTTGTAAATTGAAACGAACCTTTTTTACCGGTGGCAAAAGCAAACTCGCTCGTGATAAAATTCCAGTATTTTAAAATATTATGGCGGGTAGTCGGCCGTCCCTTGACCGGTGCTTATGGAAAATAGTCGTTAACCATGCGAGCGTGTAAGTGAAAAATATCTCGCAGCCGTAAATCATATGAAAAACTTACAAATAATGGAACTAGGTTTAAAGTCTGCTAGTTGACCTTCCCTCTCTCGGTCTGTCTCTCTCTCTCTCTTCCCCCATTTTCCCTTTCTCCGGTCAAACAAAAACGCGGTCCATTAGCCGCAGTGCATTTCTTTTCCTTCTCCGCCTTTTTGCCGCGCGCCTTTTTTCCTTCCGAAAATTGCACAAGCCTCACGTGCGAACCTTTCACGCGGAAAGGAAACTCCGGGCGCGCCGAGGCGGCGAGCATTAGCTGCGCCGGCGGCTCGAAAAATGAATAGCCGTCCAGATGAGAAGGTCCCAGTCACGTCGAAAGCAATGCGGCCTCCTGCAGTGGGCCCTTTCGAGACTGATTGTTGCCGACCCGTTGGCGTTCGTTAGTTGCTGCTCGGCCACGTCTAGTCTTTTCCCTTTTGCTTTTTATCAGCGCGAGCTGCGACGGTGTCTCAGCCCCCGAGCCGATAATGCGGTTGGGCCCCGTCGCTGGCGCTGAATTACGCGCTCCCCGATCGAATTCCTCCTGCTCGCCTTGTACAAACACCTTATTTTCTTAGAACGCGAGACTGTAAAGCGCGCGCGTAGGTAAAACACTTGTCGTTAAAAACGGATTCGCAACTATTAACGCAGGAATGCCGGTGCGTAATTCGTTTTTTAAAAAAAATTTCGCATCATTCGGAGGAACGGCTCTGGTTAGCGTTCATATTTATTGATATTGTAATTATAAAGGAAAGCTGGAGCTCGTAAAAATTAGCGTTTTTCCTGCTCTAGTCGGAGGCGCATAAATTAGTTCAACGAATCCGGCGTTGGCAGAATTGCCGATTTTATGATTGAATTCTATAAACTTAATTTATTACTGTTTACCTGTTAAATGTCAGTCTCATTATGAGTGTCTTGTCGATTAAGAATATCAAGTGTTACCAACCGTTACTTTCTATTTTTACGGACATATTTCACGGGTAAACTATTTTAAATGCCAATACCTTCTTTAAACGACTTAATGCTCGTATTATACAACATTGCAGTATTCACAATAAATTCTTAAAAAGTATGCGACTAGAGTTATGTTTGGCCATTTTCTAATCGGAACGCTCTTCGCTATTCACCGCTCGGTTGCTCCCTTATTAATTAAAAAAAGATAAGCGTTTCTTCGCTCTCGTAATGCAGACGTTTTAATCAAATGTAAAGTTTCGCGCACAACGAGACCCATATATTCGCTTGCACGGGGTTATTATACACGGCGGCAAAGAAAGGCCTCAACCTTGTACTTTCTAAAAGAAAAATTTTGCCTATTCCAAAGCCAAAGTAGGCCAGCTTATCGCTTTCCGCTATTCGTTTATGTGGAACTTTTTTATACTAACTATTTTATAAGCTTGTTATTAATTTATTCATGTATCTTTAAATGTTTCTTGCCATTTTAATATCAATTACGGATTAATTAATTATTTAAAAATCAACTGATTAAAAATGGTTTTTTTAAATATGTTAATTACTGTATATATTTTTTGTCATTTTGCAAGGACTAGAAGCTTAGAAAAGTATGAACATTGAATATTAATCTACAAGTACTTATATAATATTTAAAAAATAAGTTGTCAATACAAGGAACTACATGACTATTGGAGTGAAATATAATTTCTAAATTTTCCAAGTTTTTAATTAATCAAAATTATATTGATTAACATAGTATTAATGTATGGACTTTTTATATTTTATATTTACTTCTTAGTGTTGCTTAACGACAAGCCAATATTTATTTTCCCGTTAGAAAAATACGTAGATTTTAATATATCAAAACTCATAGTATTAAATTATATCACCATTTTATAAGTATTGATAAAAATCAGATAATATATTGTATTGAAATTTTATTTATTTTCATAAATATTTTATGTATATTTTATTTATAACTTCGAAACCTTTGTCGTGTAGACGTTCTCTTTGGTAAACATAACTTAAATCTATGGAAAATTTTCCTTAGAGCTTTAAAAATATTTTATTTATTTAAAGATTTGTACGGTTTAGATATTAATATATGTTACCAGGTATAGAATATTAAAAAAGCAGATTGAAAAATTTCCATTTTTCATATATCAAAATTGTATACACGATCATATATTTATTTTCGAAAGTAATGTATATTTCGTATCTATATAATTTATTTAAGCTACAAGCAAGCAATAGCGCTGATTGATTTTTTAAAATTTAGATGAAAAACAAATATGAGATTATTAGATTACATTTGTTATTAAAAATATTTCAAAGCTCTTATGAAGGGAAAATTCGAACAGAGTATCGCGAATAATAACACGTTATTCTACGAAACATTGTTTTATTTTTAATATTGTAAATAAAGCTTGTGATAAATTGTAAAAAAGGATAATTTTGCGTGAGCTTCGTGAATTTTGAAAATCATTTTCATTGCTGAAAATGGAAATCTTTTGGAATAATTGAAAACTAGTAGTGACTAGAGTCGATTATTATTTCTGGCAATATGAATCCCCAGGGCTTTAGTACTTTTTTGCATGTGAAAAATTTTTTGATTAGAATTAACATAACTCATGAATATGAAAATGTAGTATTTCAAAATTGCTACTGAATATTTTTTCCAATGCTTTATATCTTGGAAAATGAGTAATGCTTTAATGCAAGGCCGTATTTTACATTTTTTATATGAAAATAATGCGTGTGCTTTCTTTAAATATATTATTTAATTCTGATTTACGATTATGATAGTTTCGAATAAGTCAAATTTAATGTTCATTATTTCATATTCTTAATCTGAAAAACTGTTTTATGTGGCCAAGATCAAAGAATTTTTAAAGCTTTTCTTACCGATGCAATAAATTAATACTAAAACTTCCATACAGTGATTTAATTAGTCGATGGAAAATTACTTTCTTTGATAATCATTTGGATTCCATTTTTTCACTATTCACTCCAAGTAAATGCATTCGTATCAATTATCAATGGACTTTCTTTGAAATTTTTAATTACTATTAAACTTTACCTTAACTTATTTTAAATTTGTTACAGATGTTTAATTTCATTTTTATTTCATTCGTATAAATATTTTACTAAAAATTCAAAATATGGCGAGAGGCACAATTTTAACTGTCGTATTATAATACAAATAAAACAATACAGTGCACGTAGGACGTTATACATAGCGGATAGAGAACATAAATCAGAAAGCTGAAAGTTCGCAGATCTATCGGTGAGATGGTATTTTAAGGTGTTGGTAAGTATTTATGTACTAGTCATAACATTAGAATGTACAAGTACTATTTTGCGAACTGTAGAAGAACTGAAATTTTATATCATACTTATAATACACCAAATAGAATTCCAAATTACACTCATAATTATAAATCTGAATTTGATACTTTTTGGTTATAATCGTTTACAAAATTTTATGGTGCATTTTGAAACGTATATTAATAACAATAAAAATTTTTAATAATAATAAAACATATCTAGTTAATTGAGAAAATTTCAAGTAATCAAAAATATTAATTATATCATTAATTTTTTTAAATATTGCATTGATGTATACTCTGACTTGAATAGTAACTTGAACAATAATTACTTTAATAAATGTTTTATAAGAATATAAAAATTAAAGTTATATATTTTAATATTCATTAAATTTTAATTATTTTTACGAAATACTTGTCAAGATATTAAATTTTTAAAAAATCCAATAAATGTTTAGTTAATATATACATACTCATATATATTTTTCAATTCTATATGATTTTTCAAATAAACTATTATTGGGATAATTAATTATTGAATTTTCACTTAATTCGTTTTTAAATATTATTATCGAATTAAGAAGATTTTTATTTAAATTATTGCATACTTGCTTTTCAATTAACATATCACAAAATTATATCGCTATTATATATTTGTATAATGCACACGTTCATACATTCAATTATTTTTATAATTAAATATTAATTCATGATTATAAAATCAAGTAATTATTATTGTTTTTTTTTTGTAAAACAGCAATAAGATAATTAATTTGGTAAATCACAATTATTACATTATGTTTGTACATATGAAATATTGTAAAAAAAACATTTTTCTTATTTTTTATCAATAAATCCGTGCTTTATTATTTATACATTATTGTATTATTTTAACGACTTTTATTCAATATTATCTCGTTTTATCACCTTGTTAGTTTTAACTTTTAATAAAAATTATGTAAGATCATTTTAAAGATATTACACGTTTCTTATCTATATTTAAATAAATTGTAATTTGAAAATATACAATTATGTATAATTAAGTAAAAAATTAAAAAAATAACAAATCTTTTTCTTGTACTTTCACATTTATTTATTAAAGTATTTACATATTTTAATTTCATACAAATGGAAAATATTCATGAATTATAACAATAATAAAAATTTATGGTAAAAATAAATTAAAAATTTTTGATACTTCATGAATTATTTAAATGTATAATGATATGCTTCTATAGATTTGATTGCTAATTTACTTAATAAAATAATGAATAGCTTAAACAAATTGAGAACATTTAAAACTATAATAATTTTTGTACTTACACAATAAATCTGGTATCAATAATATTAATGTTAAATATTTTTCTGCGAAGTAAGTTTTAAAAGATTCATTAGAGCACCAAATTATTTATTCGGAAAAACTTTTCTGTTATATTATTTGGAAAAATAATTTGAATTTAGTTTTCCAATATTTGTAACTTTATAACAATGAAAGTTTTATATCAAAAGCTGCAATTCGATAAATATAGTTATGGAATTTAAAATAAATTTTTTGCTGACAGGAGTAAATAAGTTTACATAAAAAAAAATAGCTGCTAGTATGACTAACACATTCTCTCTCCCGCTATTGAAAGTAAGGTATGCGTAAAAAAGTGGTACCGTTTACGATCGCATGATTTAATTAGATGTATTTGTAAACATCTTTTTAAGATTACTCCAATTAATATCATACTTATGACACGCTAATTGTCATCATAATAAGTTATAACTAGAAAAACTACATTTCATGAATATTATATATCGGGGAATTTTAAACTATTTTTTTAGTAAACTGCAAAATTATTGCTTGTATATTTAGATTAAAATGTTGTAAGAATCAGTAATATATTGGAAATATTGATATTTAATTATAAGAATTTTAAAAATACTTTGCCACGTGTCAGCTACAAAATTAATTAAGTCCCAATCTTATTTATCTATTCTTATATGTATCAATATTTTTTCCACATTAGATAAAAACAAATATATTTAAAATTCACTGTCTTAATAGAATTCGAGTAATTGGAGTTTAAATTTTCTAGGGAAATACTAAATTTATTCCGAAGTAACTTCCATTGTAAATAAAAACGTCTAGCGAAGATTAATAGATACCGTTATTAAGTTTATAATATAGTTTACACCTAATTAAATAATTTATTACTTGAATTTTCATTATAAAATTTAATAATATTTATGAATACGCTAACTAAGCAAAGGAACTTACATACTCTTATTTATTACTTTACTAATTATATTTTTTATTCAAAATTTTAGGTTCTCCTTCATATCAGTTTCTATCTCTTACTACAAATTAAGAGTAATAATCAAAAGACGATGTAATTTTATATTTTAAACTTGAAATTTTTTTAATTAATATTTATTTATTGTATCTACTTTGTAAATATAACACCTACCGTACAATTTATTGGACATCAGATTTAATTAAAATAAATTCAAGTGTGATATTCTAATGAAAGCGATATTTTTCTAATGTTTAAGTCAAAAAAATTTATTTTAACGCGTAAAATTTTTAAACTAAAAATTAGTTGAAAAAAAAACATTAGGGAAAAAATAAAAATCAGACTTTTTTTTTAAACCATAAGAATTATTATCGAATAATTTTGCTCTGTTTATTTCATCCTTTAATGTTTCGCTGTATGAACAGATGTCTGTGAAACTAACTATGCAACTACAAAATTAATTATTGGTTTAACTTTGTTTGTAAAAAACGTGTTCTGTATTATATTTATCATTGTGAAAGTATAGATTATAACTTTTATTATTAAGTAGCAAATACATTTATTCGGTGTAAACATAGTTTCATTGTAAACAACCAAATAATGAGTGCAAATAAAAATACAGTACTCGGTATAAATTTTAATTCAACTCTACTTCACTTCCTACTAAGTGTATTGTTATCTTTTTTAAATAATCAACCAATCAGTAAAAAAATACGTATTAAGCATATATACTCGCTTGTATGCAATTATAATATACTCCATCGAGCATATTTATCAATATTATTGATAAAATAGTCATTTCGGCTGTCCGACAAATGTTAGCTCAATGGTATAAGCAGCTATTATTTATCTTTTTTTTTTTATTTCATTCGTATTTTATTTGTTTTCCATATACGTTTATGTAGGAAGCTTGTTTTCAATTTCATTGTTGACAGTCCACTGGAAAATAGTGAAAATGAAAAATTGCTGCACTTCCTGTCTTGTACACGTATCTCGACACAAATGAAACATGATAAAAGGAACAGCAACAGTTTAACCGACATTTCTAAGAAACGTAATATTTGACAAGTAGAAAGCGAAGTCTTATGTATCAATACCTAATAATGCGAAAACTAAAGCGATGAAATTATGGTGGCTTTTCGAATAAAAATGTGTGAACGTTATTTTAAACAATTACGGTACAAGTGGACGCTTAGATCTTAAATTGAAATATTTATTACTCGCAAGTTTCTATTTATCGCAAGTTTTGACGTATTGAAAATTACAACAATTATAACTTTTTGCATTTGAATGTGAGATACGAGTTGGAGTTTAAACAACTCCGACGCATAATTACCGCGCGTCAATAACTAGCGAATTTATTATATCCTATTCGCGGCATTAACAAACTACCGAGTCCAATTGAAGCGATGAAAAAACTTATGAATTCCCGAGACTTCAGGAATTCGCTGCAATTTCACTTGAATCAACAGCGATATTTCACGCTAATCATAGAGTGCGCGAGTCTAAATTCTTCTCCGCTAAATTCAACGGGCACGAACAAAGGTACTCGCGAGCCCGAGACGTGAGCAAAAGGACTTTTCGTTTCATTAGAGCGATGCAATAACAATAACGAAAAATGATCGATTCCCATTTAAATCTCCTGCAGTAAGATCATATCCAATTAGCACAATAGTTTTGCTCGAATCAGCTCATGGGAAAAGAAACTCGCAGCAATGAGATCGCTAAGACAGATCATGTCAATCTAGTAGTTTTCGAAAGCTTAGTTCTTCGGCGCACATTAGAACAGGTCTCTTTCAGTGGCATTACACATTCATGCGATTGAAGCATGTGAAAGGAAAAATGCGACGGAAATGTTGAAAGCCCAAAGGTACGCTGCTGGTGCTGCGGCTGCTGCACACGCACAAGCGCCCGCGCGCTACCGCACACCGACACATCAGCACGCACTGTTTCACTTATCGGCCTCGGAAGACAAGGGATAAGTCAATAGCTTCGACGACTGTACTTTTAATTCTCGCGCGAGCACATTATTGAATAGATAAAGACTTATCGAGTGACCTTGCCGCTCGGTCTTTTCCCTCTCTCTCTCTCTCTCGCCGCCGCTCTCGGCTTCTTCTCAGCAAGACGATTCCTTTCTCCCTCGAAGGAGGAGAAAAAAAGGCCTCGCCCTTTTTCCATTACAAGTATCGCGCGACCCGGGCACACGACCTTCGCTCGGCTGCACATTTACCGTGGGCTGTTCATGTACAATTTAGCGCCCAGTGTTGCATAAGCCAAGACAACGGAGCGCGAGAGCGAAATGATTAGGCACCGCGAAACGTCGTCGTACAAATTGTTACGTGCGCGACGAAGCTCCTTTTGCGACGTCTCGCGTTTACCCTAAGATGCCAGCGGCCTTTTTTATTTATTTACTATTTTTCTTCTATTCGTTTATTCGCGCGACGGCTGCTTTTGCAGAAACGCAACGTCGTGTATTCGTCGGCGAGGCCTTGTTGTTACGCAGGGTGTGTGTGCGCGCACGCGAATATCTGACGGAGCATAACTTGTATTGATTTACGAAATGTATTTGCTTCTGTAATTGCTGCACTGCTAAAAGTTTTGCATTTAAATAAAAATCATTCGCAAATTGAATTTAAAAAGAGCGCGGCAATTATCGAGGGAGATGATTTTTAGTTTTGATACGAAATATTATAATTGTAGGGCACTCACAGGTTGGTTAATTTTTTAAAGAAAACATTGGCGGTCGCTTACACGAGTAGAATTATGCGCAAAAAGATTTTCCGTGCCTGTAATAAACTTGCTTGTACATTTTTGCATTTAAAAAATTATCGTCTCAGTTGAAATTCCAGAAACAATATTTTTCAAAGAATAGGAACGAGTGAAATAAAATCGAACATCTAAATATATTGTACAAGATTTTGACGTATATACGTTACGATACTGTTCTTATAATTTGCGTGTGAAATTTACTTCTACCATTAAAGTCAAATATGCATTTAAAGTAATAACTATGAAATAATGGACACATATACAACAAATACGCGGCATTTGTAAGCTCAGCGGAATCGATCTCGCTTGTTTCCTTTTGGGCATAAAAATTTTATATCTCCTTATTATGTTTTTTGAAAAAAATAAGGAAAATTATTTTTAATAAATAAATTATACTTAATAGATGCAGCAATAACATTTTCATTGATTTATTATCTCCGACGACATTCTGGGGAAAAAATTAAAGATTATTATTATCATTACGTTACGCGTAAGAATTGCATTATGAATATGTATTTTATAACAAATCAAAGTAAAATCAAAGTAATTTAACAATATTGAGAAAACTTGTTTTATTTCACCAAGCTAGCGATATTTTCATACAGATTAAAAATTTTCCACCGAGACTGACATCATAAGCACGAGGACAATTTGCTTAAATAATATCGCTTATCGAATTATACAAATTCACTACTTTCTTTCGGTTGTTATTCAGGTATATTTTACCTCGAAACGTATTATCTTTTTTGAATGTACGACATCTATTATGAAACTTGTAAAATAGTTTCAATATCATAAGCTATTTTACATGGGTATACAACAAAATTTCTAGTGTAAAATATTATCCAATAAAAAGACATTTTCTCCTGTATCTCGATTTCGATAAAAGTGACATACAATATTTTTTACTTGAAAGGATACTACGTTATAAATGTGCTCTTTTTTGCTTTATCAGTAAATAAATAATGCTTCCACGTACATTGTAATAACTGTAAAGGAAGAATAGAGGTAACTTCATTAACCACGTACTTTGAAGATATAAAAAATTAATTATTATTTTTTTAATATATTATTTTATACGAGTTTGATAAGAATAAGAATTTTTATATAAAACTTTACATTGTTATCTTGTAAAACTTATGAAGTTTATCCGTTGAATATTTATTATTATTGTTAATATTAATTGTAGTAAAAAAAGTTGAACTTAATATAGCTGAATACAAAATTCATGTTATAAAAATGTAATATTTGTTGAGTAATTAGTGTAATCGACTTTCTAAAAATAGTGCATAAGCACTCCAAGGATTGTACAGCGAAATTTATTTTTGAATATTGCATAAATATTGATACCAGATATCACCATTAAATATATTATGTTCATACATCACTGTAAAATGTTTTAACGCGATTTTAATGAAAATGACTCGCAGCTTTCTTGCTTTTATTCCGAATATAAATATTTTTTATAATTATTAAATTCTGCAAAGGTATTATATTATATTAGATACAATTTTTTATTATCTACTGAATGATCTGATTATGTATTACGATAGAAATATAGGTGATTGTGTAGTTGTAGATCTGAGTTGTTTTTAGATAAAAATCTATAAAATAGTACGAGATACTTTGAAAATAATGAAATCTATGCTTTGCTATCTATTAAAATGATCACTAGTGCATGAAAATGTAACTAATCGAACAAAAAAGTTTTGAAATATACCCATTGCAATAAGAATATTGGTTTCTACAAGTCAATTTTAGAATAACATTATTTTTAAAGGACGCGTGTCCTTTAAGATTCGAAAAAAAGATTTCTCCCATAATTTATTTCACAAATGTTTTATATCAAATTATTATTCTCTATATTAAAACTTGTGGGAAGAGGAAAAAAGAAAGAGAAAAGTAATAAATAGATTTAAAATTGTTATTGAATTGTTTTTTTAGGAGCATAGATTTAAATTAGGTTTTGAAATTGTTAAAATCTTTTTTGTTTTTTGTTTTTTTCTTTTTATTTATATTTTTATTATTATTATTTTATTATTTTTATGATTATTATTTTTCCATTAATTTTATAAAGTTAATGCAATAAAAAGGTATAGGAAAGATAAGAGCTAATAAAAGGTTTGGAATATAAATATGTAAAAAAGAGTCGTGTAAATTAGCATAAAAGATAATCAGGTGTAATTATTAATTATAAGCTGAAGTATAATGCGTAATACCAACAAATTGTATTAATATGCAAGAGGAGTATGTATATGTGATAAATATAAAGTATTATAACAATTTTTATATTGTTCAATAAATATATCTATCTATCTATCTATCTATTAAAACTTGTTATTATGAAATGATTTTTACAAAGTTCTTTTACATTTTGCGGCAGTTCATGTAAATAAGAATACATGGCACAATTTCTACAATTCGCAGATGTTGGTTTATTTATTATTATATTAAATTGAGAACAATAACTGCACTGCTAATTAGGTGACTCGACACGATTTTAGGTAGGGAAGGTCGTTGAACAACTTGACTTGTCTCTTCGTCCCCGACTTTATTATATCGTGGTGTTACATAGTTTCGCCGGTGCTAACATTTATTGCTGTGTAGCTTTAAAGTACTAGGTTTACAACGGACTATCGCACAGGTGACAATAATTATAATTTTGTTTCGTTCCCCTCATTCGACGAAATCCCCTACATTGCATAATTAAAAATAGCATCTCTTCCATTAGAGAATTGCGGCTATGCGGAATAATTTTTTTTATAACATTTTTAACAATAATATTAATCAATAACTTTTATTGGAATAAAATAGCAATTCTTCTTAAAATAAGTATGATAACTTAGTAATTATAATTGAGAGAGTAGTTTCTAAATTTTTTGAAAGGTATTAAGCGTTTGACAAAAAGTTTAAAGTCCAAGAATTAACCAATCCTATTAATTAATATAATTGATATTATTAAACAAATATATGTACGAATTGAAAAAATTTATTATATTAAAAATGAATTGCTTGCATTTAAAGTTTAAAGAGATATAATAGAAAAAAATTTTTTTACAGCGTTTATTTAGATAATTATTTTAGATTTTATTATTAGTACTAATTATTACGTAATAGTAATACAGAATAACGTACGAAGTACTTATGCGCATAAATAATAGAAGTATATAAAAAATTAATTGGTCAACCTTATTTCTAACACTAAAGAATATTAAAAGATATGATTTATTTAGCTCAATTAATATTTAAATAATGCATACTGATCAAATCCAATAAGTTGTTATAATAAACAATTTTTAAATAAATAGCGAAATTCTTTTTATACTTACCACTTTGAGTCATTACATTTATTTACTAAAAAAGGAATTTTCAACATTAATTTTAATCAGATTTCTTTAATTTTATATTAAATTTATTTTATAAAATAGCTAGTATTAAATGACATACATAAATATTGCGTGTACAATAAAATGAAGAAAATATCTTTTGTATATTAAATTTTTATCGATAACTACATATGTTGTAATTTTTAGAACTGTATGTGCTTTTTATTATATTTTAAAAACTAATGGATATAACTAAATATTAAATTTAATCAAAATTATGCCGCGTGTTTTACATCTAAATACCGAAATAATTTATTGCAAAAATTTAATTGGAATTTTTTATACGAATAAATTTGAATTTTTTTTTAAACGATTAAGACTTAAAACTTTCTCATTTTAATATTTATAATATATTCTAGTAATTTCTTCTATTAAAGTATCGATAATATATAATAAAAGAATTTTCTTTTAAACATTATTATTTTTACATTGGGAAATTTTCATTTTATACAACGTATTATGTATTCTGGTGGAAACAAAGCCAATTTAAAAATTCTTTCCACTTTTTTGCATAAGTTTTTTTAAGCTTTAAAGTAGCTAAGTATAGATTATAATATTCATAACCATAATATAGATAAACAAATAATAATATTCTATAAAAGTAAAAATATTATTCTTCACGTTTTTTGCAAATTTTAAAGAAAATGAACGCGTATATTGATAAATTTTTTCCACAATTTTAAAAACGGTAAAAATTTTGTTTATGAATAGTTTTGAAGATACTATTATTCAATAATTTAAAACAATTGTTATCCCATGAATACGTGAATATTTTCGGTAGTTTTATATTATATCTTACGAAGTAGTGAATATTTTCTTTGAAATTAATTTTAAAAAGGTATTGCATATAATTTTAGAATTTTATCGCGATAAATAAACTTTCCTGCAGCACAATAAAGACAGAATTTCGCGAGCATCATTTAGTAATTACAATATTTATACATACGATACATAATATTAAGTGCAACACGTATCATTAAAATATTAAACGAGTGCTGCACATGTTCACAGGCTTTATTCGTCTATAACACTTGCAGCGCCCGTGAGTACCATAAGCTCAAGGAACAAGACATAAATTTAAGCGCTAACTGTCGTTTATCAAAGATTTAAAAATTCATTATTCATTGCCCATTCATCGAAAATGTTCGATGTATTAATCTTTCAAAAAAGGAACACACGCAGCGTTTTGCTGGATGTCACGTAGCGAAGCTCAAGCCTCAAGGCTTCGGCGAATCTCTCGACGATACCCACACGCTCTGGCTGGTGATACAATCGTCGTATCGCCATTCAAAATACAGGTGACGAAAGCCAATAACATTGCAATACGACGATTCGCGAATGCCAGCCGGAGCACGCAGGCGAGGAAGCGAGGGCCCCGCGCTCCGAATGACGGGACCGAGAAAAATCACGCGCCTGACCGCAAGAACGTGCGATTTCAAGATCTCGAGATCCATCTGCACGAGTCTGCGCATAAGTGCGCCTCGGCCAGAGAAAGTACCCAAGTTCAAAGGTGGTGCTGGTGGTGGTGGCGGGGTCCACGTGAACAACCCTCCCGGTAATCGTCGCGGAGTAATGAATCGTGAGGCTTGAGCCGCTCGAGCGCCGTTCCTTTCATGGGCTCGTCGTGGCACTGCTGACAATGCGAGAGCGTTCCTCGTAACCGTTGCGCGTAACAAGTGGAGTTGGTAAGATCGCCGCGGATTCGATTTTCTCGCTTCTACGGTTCGCTGATTAGGGAAATTCCTAAGCGGCGTCTGGATCCTTTCGAAATAAACGTTAATTACGGCGAGCCCTCGAATTTTAAAGTAGACTCGATTCGTTCATTCCCTCTTTTTTCGGACGACTGAGGAAACTAACGGGTACTGCGGTTTTCAAAAATAGAGACACATAGCTATGCTTGTCTCGGGTTTTCTCGAAAAATCAAGACATGATACAACGTTTAGCATAATTTCACTGGTTGCGAAGACGGTTTCACTCGAAAAATCATAGCTTGAAATCAATTCGCTTAAAGTGGATTTGTAATGGCTACTACGATTAAAGCTAATTTGCATCCTATCTGCAATTGATTTTTGTATTTATTATGTAATTATACTTTAATTGCATTGACTCAAGAATAACCTCCAATAAATTTTGCTCGATACAAATTTTTCCTTTGTGCAATATTTTCGTACGCGACTGTATTCTTTATTCAGCTACTATTTGAATACTTACGCACATTAAACTGACAATTAAAAACACACTCTTCAAGAGCTTTAGAAATGATGATCACGCGTTCTCCGTGACAAGGTGATATTTAATGCCTTTTGTTATTTTCTTTAAAATACGTTATTGGCTTTACAACACGTAGGCTTTATAGCATCTTTTTCTTTATGCTACTTTAACAATGTGCTTCAGCACATTCATTACTGTAACGCGTCACGGCATCGTTCGGTACTAGAAGAGTTAGAACACAACAATATTTGGGAACTCTTGTCGGTCATTTTTTCCTTTACGACAACAAATAAATAAACTTGAATTATTGTTATCCATATAATTGAAATAATACAATAATTTTATGTGGTTTTTGTCAATAAAATTCTTCACGCGATTAAACTACAATTTTGTGGTATTTTGTTATAGTACTTTTGATTATAGTCCTACAAAATTATTCAAACATTAGTCAATTATCTTGCTTTTATATTGAATTTTATTTATTTTGAAATAACCCCCTGCACTCACACCCTCGTATGCATGTTTAATGATTGTTAATTGGGTAAATATGCATTTTGAGAAAAAGCTGTTATCTTTAAATAAAGTTGTTCCATCGAATAAATCTAAACATTAAAAATCTCATTTACAATCGCTCGTATAATTTTACGCGTATAAAATATCTTACGCGTCTAGGAAGCGAATTATAATGTGTGTTTCGATAATCTAATTATTAATCGCTAGATATACGTTTTGTTTTTTTGAGATAGCATTTTTGTTCTCGGCTGAAAGGAGTTGAAACATACTGAGCCACGCCTGGCGGAAGTACGTCGGAGACAAGTCAAGTTTTCAAAATTTCCCGACTGTTACTTTCTTTTCAATAAATTAAAAATTTTTTCACCACTAATTCAAAAATCGTAAACTAGTTATAAAAATCATCTGTCATTTTTTAAAGAGACTTTAAAATTAAGAAGTTTTACGCGCTGCATTTTTTTATTTCTCGCATAGCTGCGTTGAATAATTTAGCTACTACACGGGGAACCAAAGCTTTCGCTCACACATTCGATTTCGAGCGAAACGAAACTTTTTACTTTACTTTATTACGTTATACACAGTCCTCTCTGTATGGCGAGTGATCGGCGTTTCGATTCGCTGGTTTCGCGTCCGCTTGTTTCTTCTTCTAGTGCTCACTGCCTGGCCGACGATGGAATAATTAACTTTTAACAGCTGCTTAAAGAAAAAATTGAGGTGTTATAGAAACAGATTGAATTCATTAGAGCAAGATTTTGGTACTCGTTTAAACACAATTTCTCGTTTCAATTTCGTAAATATAATTGATCGAGAATTCATTTAGAGAAGGATATTAATTTCATTAAACAATACAGATAAAGATTAAACGTCGAAGTTTATAAGGGGGTTTTGGCTTTATCGCCTGGACCTCCAGTCTATTTTATTTTTCAACTCATTATATTGAATTAAATCGATAAATAGGTAAACCCAGTTCTGGTTAACTAACCTGTAAGATAATTCTTACGACAGAAAATCGATTCCATTTCGAGTGCAAAGCTAAATTTATTATTATACTCATGTCCTTGTCTGAATTCAACATCTTAATTGAAACGTCAAAATTATTACGTTTACACGGATCACTCAGAGTCTAAAATAATTGATAAATGTACTATCTAAATACGCGTGTATACGGGCGATAATCAATATTAAATTTAATAAAATGCGACTCAATTTTCTCGTTAGAACTCGTTTACTTTCGCTGATATTGAATAATTTAATGCTCGCAGTTAATTACTCAATTTTTTGTAAACATAAAATTTCTATTTATCTTTTGCAGAATGGCACGAAACCTTATTGTCACGGTCTTTCTGGCCGGTGTTCTACTAACAGCCGTATCCGCAGCTATTAAATCTGATAAATCTGAAAAATCTAAAACAGGTAATTTATTAATAATTATTTTTGAAGTATTTATGAAAAAAATTTATTCGTGCTTTTGGCCTTTAATGAAATTTTATTATACGCTTCTACCCACGGCGCGCCATCAGTAGTTGTAAGGTACCAACTGCCTTGCGATATTATACATCCTAGTTGTATTAAGATAAGTAATTACCGGAACAAATTATACTACGTAATTCATAAAAATGTTTTTGTAATACCCACTTCAAGTGAAGTGAATTTACCCACAATATCTTCGTACTTACCATTAATTTAACTCCCATGTTTCTGGGAAAAGTGGTTCGCGGTTTGCAGATATTTTAACTATTGACAATTTTCCGTCCAATTGAGCAGGATTACAATAACTTAAAGTTTCATTATACTTTTATAGGACTGCGCTCACCTTAAAGCGTCCTGCCGCAATAATCTTCTACCGCGCGTAATTAACAGAAATGTAAATAATTTATGATTTTTCATATTTTTATCGAGCACTTAATGAGGCCATAATATTTCAAGTTATCGAATGTCCTTTTCAAAAGTCGAATTTTTTAAATGCGTTTGTCGCTTAATTGGATACTTTATCTCGGAAAAACTGGCATCGGAGTAGGTACACGTCGGATACCGAAAGCCGAGCTTGAGCCTTTTCTAGCAGCGGAAAAAACGATGTGATGTTTCCTACTCGTGTAAATCTTGTTTTTCCTCGTTATTTTGGTATCATCAATCATCTACGCCATAAATAAAGTCACGAAATCGTCAATATTAAAATATGACTCGCGCGAATGAGTGGAGGTGTCGAGAACAAGCCACCCCTTTCCCATAAATCCGTCTTTTCCTTTCTCTCCTGTATTTGCCGGGACTCCGTGTACACATATCGATCACGCACTGTCCCATATTATTTCTTTGCGTCGGCTTGCACACTTTGTTAATTGCCCAACGATACGCAGCGATTTATGTATACAGATGTCTAACCTCCGCTTTCGTAGGTGCAAAAAGTGCATATTATACTTTGTCGAGGAAACGCGCACCGTATTGTATTACAATATCAGGGCATATTAACTTGATTTATAAATAATTATCGGACAATAGGAGCTTGTCGATCCTTACGTGCAAGTGTGTGCAACTTCATAAACGGGTATTAATCGAAAGGAACGTAAGTAGACGCGTTCGTAATTCATTGAGTAACTTGAAACACTCTTATTAGACTTGTTTTTACAGTGCCGTTTTTAACTTTTAATTTCCAATAGATTTCATTTTTATTTCATAATAATTAGAATTACTAAACATAAAATATAATCTTTCCCTTTTTCTTAGGAGGTTTATCATAATAATTTGTTTGACAGCTTTATATTTATAAAACAGTTGTAACAGCTCATTTTTATAAAAAGCGCAGCTACTAAAAATAGTGATTATCGATACTGAGTAAATAAAAGTTAGTGGAAAACTAAGTATAGTGAAGGGATATATGCATATTTCATAAGTTTTTGGAAGCAGAAAAACCTGACTCGCGCCGCGTCTAAAACCACTAATTTATTCAAAATCGCGCGCTAAACAATTCCGCGCATGAGCAGCGAATTGGAAATAGATAAGGCGCCGATGTGTAGATTCGGAAATACAACTATTTACGCGAATTCTTTTAGTGGTTATGAGAATGCAGCCGATCGCGAATTGTATTGGAGTAACTCGACGTTGCGAAATGCAATTTACATTTCTTTGACAGATAGATCGATTGATGACGTAAGCGAGCCCTAGGTTACAGTACCAGCAGCTTGCAAAAACCGTCGAAATAAAAAGCCATAATCAGCTTCCTAAAAGTATCATAAGTAATTTGCATCGATAAAAAGCCGGGAGCGGTTCGAGCGGGGACCCAGTTTTGCGTCGCAATAAATCCGCGTTCGGCCTGTCCCCGAACCCCCCGATCGATCACGTTCTCCGCGAAGCTCGCGTTGCTAAAATCGGCCGTCGCCGGCTCGAGCTCCCGGGGCACATCCACGGCGGTCTCTCCCTCTTGCGCAACGAGCCGTCGCGCAACCATTGTGCACTCGCGGTTCAGCTGCGTCCCGTTTTTAATTACGCTATAATGCGCGCGAATAAAAACAACGGTTATGCCAGAGAGTAGCGGCCCGAGCTAATTTATCGACTCACACTCTCTTAGCGCCGAAAACACACTTTTGTTTCCAAGGAGTCGAGGAGCAGCGATAGAGCGGAGGACAATCCCCTGGTAGCAGTTTCGAAAATGGGACGCTGGACAAGTGCCGGCGAGTCACGGAGTCGGAAAAAAGTCGCCGCGGCGACGTTTCGCGCGCAATTGCGTTTTACGAGGGTGCGAGAGGAGCACGGGAAATGACGAGGAGCCGCGAATAAAAAGACGAGCGGAGCTGCAAAATTATTTGTCGATTATGCACGGGGAGCGGAGCCTTAATTGAACGGCTGTTCAATTTCCTTTCCTTCCGCCAACGCGACCTCAACGATCCTGGCATTCGAGGGAAAACTGTTCCGCATTAAGAGTGTCCGGCAATTCGCATCGCTGTGCCTTGTTTTCCCCCCTCGGATATCGTCGGCGCGCCGTGATTGCGCTCGATCGAGAAAATGAGCTCCATTGGAAAATGTGATTGGATATCGGGTCCAAAGTCGCCGTCGCCGACGCCGACGCGGCTCGGTTCCCCCATTCACGAGGCGATGAGAAGGAGGCGACCGGTTCATTACACGCGGCAGTGCGCGCGCGCATTGTGCTTTTCTCGGGCAACCTTGAAATTACGAAAGTCAATAGCATTGTGAAAACATCGCCGAGTCGGCGGGTACCGTATCGATAGGAGCGGACGCGAGAACGCGCGAAAAAGCCGGGGGAGGAGGAAAGAAGTGCGCGCGGGCGCGTATGAAATAATTGCGCGATTTCGCGTTACCATCGAGAAAATTGCAAAATGGGATAGGAGCCTGTGCGCGTGCGTCTACGTATGGGTGCGTTTTGCTCCCGTGCAACTCTGCTCTGCCGGCGTTATCGGGAAGGAGAATCGAGATACTCTGATGAACGCACGTCCTTTGCATGTAATTCAAAAGCCGGAACATAACGTTGTATCAGCGAAAATTCTTGCATTAATTTGCGTTAATGCACTGCGGGAGTATCTCGGCGGCACGAGCACTTTCATTTTCTATCCGCCGATACCTGCTGGAGTGAGAGACTCGCGCCAAAAAGACATTGTTCGAGCGCGCGAGCCTTTCTCGCGCTCTGCGTTTCCGCGAGTCACACGGCTGACTCTACGAATTTTGCATTTCACGAGCGCAATGCAGCCGCAAACGCCGATATAGATGGACGGAAAAATTGGCGTGACCGCGTGCCTCTAACGCACCTCCATTTTTTATTTTTTCACTTTATCTTTTTCTCCTCTCTAAACATAACAAATTACGCAAGCCAACTTTCGTAATTCGTTAGCGCTGACTTTTTCCCAAGAATTCGTAATATTTTCGTTTGCATATATGTAAAGCTGCGAGGTTTTCTACGCATACTCATTTTTCATACTTGCAAACAATCGGTTTGCGCAAAAGGGAGCGCTTAAAAAATGTCCCTTCTCACACCTCAAGGCCGCTGAAGACAAGGTAACCTTTTCGAGGAGGCCTTGCTGAACATGCAAAATTTCTTCTTCCATTTTCAGCCGTCGTTCGGTGCTTTGTCTTGTCCACTCCAAGTCGCGCTTTTATTTTTACAACAAATCGCACAAATTATTATATTTAACTTGACGCGATATATCGTCGATAAGTTGCACGAAAGTATCGTTTCTTTAACGGTTTATAACTCATTGTAATGTACCAAGGTACGTATTTCTATAATTTTTTATCGTCTAGATATGATCGCACTACACGCTAAATTACTCAATTACCGCCGCTACGCGATCTATTATTACCTATTTTCTAAATTAACTAGAATTACAAATTTAATCTTAACCAGAATAGTTTCTAAACCCACTTATTCGACTTAACTTCTATGTACAATTTTTTCATTTACTTTTGTTTTTTCGCGACAAATAATATGGAAATATTTGTTATATATAGGAGCTATAGTAACAATAATTTTACCTTACGAGCCGTTTATCTACATCCATTACCTTTTCTTTTACTTAAGAAATTTCGTATCGAATGAAAATTTATTTAACGTAAAAACACTTATTTCTGTATCGCCTTGAAATATATTCACTGAAAACTAATCAAAATTTAAGATTTTTTAAAAAATAATTTTCCAAATTAAATAAACATGAAATCTTAGGAAATTTTTTTCTTAAAGTTAATAAAAATTTTACGATTGAATATGTAAAAATATATAAATCGTCTGATTTAATTTTGTCAGAAAAAAGAGAAAAATATTTTGCACCTTATACTACCGTGATTTAATTTGCATATTATTAAAAGAATTTTGTTTCTTATTAAGCAAATGTGTTATCTTTAGTAATGGAACATTTTGGAAAACATTATTGATCCAATTGCGTCTGTTATGGAAGTAAATAGCTCTTGATTAAATTACTATGATCGAACTTTTTTTGAAAATAACACCAAGATTATACACGTCTTATTGGAATTTATTTATTCAATATCGAGTTCCATAAAAACGAATTCTAATATTCTTCAAAAAATCAGAAATTGAAGTAAAATTTCAATCCAATGTTAGTGAAGTCGTAATTGTGGACAATGTAAAATTAATATTATTTCTACAATTGCAGTAAAACTCTCTATTTCTCAGATGCAGTCAATTGTACTTATAAGATATTTCAAGGGCATTCCTCGGTCGAATAGAAATGCAAATTCAATTTTTACTATATGCCATAAACACAACATTTTAAATATAAAAACAAATAATATATTCCAGGCCGTAGAGCTCATAATTTGTTTTTTTTTTATTCTACACTACATTTTTATTGAATTAGTTTAAAAAATGTACATACTTTTAATAGCCTCACCTATCATAATCGGTAAATAAAAACTTTTTCAACTAGTTTTTTAAAATTGAACGGTAACTGTAACCTACATTGTTTATAATTTCGACTTTTACTTAAACTTTTTTTGTACTACTGTAATTCGTTAAATTATTTTAAGAGTAAATATTTACCAAATTTTAATTTAATGAATGCAAAACAAGTCGATAATACTTGTATGCATTTGCGTATTTTTGATTACTTTATTATTAGTTAACGAGAGCGCATTAAGTATCATTGAAACTTTGTGAAAAATCGCATTAATTGACATTTCAAAACCTTACACACACGATCTGTAACACTCGGGTTAATTTATTACGAATAAATGTACACACGATCATTAATAAAACAAATTTTACTCCAGTCGGATTATAAAAAATGTTTATTATATGTTTCATAAAAAATAAAAATACTTAAAATACGCGAATCGAGTTTGGTATTTAGCGCATTGACTAATTTTCGTTAGAATTTTCTCCCGTTGAATGTTCATCATGTTTTTAGTATTGACCATTAACATATTTATTATGCTAGATGTTTTTAAACTCGATATTTAAATTTTTAATTTTTACTCTTTCGAGATAGGATCATTATAAAATGCCCTATAAATTAAGCGATTCAAAACTCAATGTTGTACCCGTAGAATGCCATATAAGTAGCGTGTGAAAGTATATGCGAACGTTTTGAGATGCTTTTTTGTAATGGATTTGTCTTGTTTCCAAAGCCGATCCCTTCGACTCCATTCTTCTGAAATTTTTTATTTTCGTACATGAAAAAGTGCAAAGTTGATGTAAAGTGATGTTGTACCAATACACCGCAATGAATTATAGAGGAGTGCTGGATAGGAGTCATACACCCAAAAGAAAGTCATAATTATTAGCAATGCAAGAGCAATTTACTTCGGCGTATGACACACGTACTTTCAAATCATTTAATGGCGCAGATACATACTTTCAAGGTAATAACAATAACGAGCGCATGCAAATAAGACTTGTCACGGATAAATGATATACATTTCCATTTCTTCGCGGAACTTCTTATGGCTAAAACCATAGATGTTTCAATAAAATTCTTTTGCGCAATTAGCACAGAGGTTTGTAAGATATTGCATAATCTATACAGTTTTTTGCAGTAGCCAATATAAATAAAATTCATCAGCGGCTTAATTTACATTGGAAAATGAACCCATAATATAAGATCCATAAATAGAGAGAGAGAGAGAGAGAGAGAGAGAGATATTTACATAATAGATTTGTAAAGTTGAAATTCCCGCGCTTAACGACTTTCTTCGCTATTCGGAAAAATAGTTTCGTGTTTATTTATATAATAAATTCGAAAATGGTCTGTTTGGAAACTGAAATGGTAAATAATATTCCCGAGCGCGTTTATCGCGCGGAAAAATTCGTAAAGCCAACCACCGAGTTACAGATGATTTACCATATTTGCCCGATAAATGGGTTAATGAACATTGCTCCATCAGTTTGCCCGTTCCCCGACATCGAGCATCGAATACGAATTTCAACGCAAAATTCAGATTAGCGTCACTCGGCTTCTTAGCGCAGGTCATTTGAGCAACGGAGGCTGCGAGCAACGGGCCGACCAAAACCGTAAACTTAGCACGGTTGGCTCATAAAACGTGAGCCGATCGCATTGCCGGTACGGCCTTCAGTCCCGACATCGGGCATCGGCATCGGGCCACGATGCTCAAAGCTCAGACCGCGAACGAGCGCGCAGCGAAATTCGCGAGGAGGCGCAGTCGGCTGAAGAGGGAGAAAGAGAGCGAGAGACAAACTAAGAGCAGTAGAGGGGTTTGTAACCGAGAATCGTCGAAACGGCACCACCTGGCCGATAAGATCTGTCGTGCCCGCGCCCACACATGCGCGGCTGCTGGTGAAAGGCCCCCACGCTCCGGTGAACGTAGCCTGTGCGCAAAGCCGGATGCGATGTTCTGCTCGAGAGGCGCATGAATTCGATTAGCAGACGAGAGGGGGGCGATAGGCTCGCGTCACGCGCGCCCCTCTCAACGCGATCGGCGGGGCCTTCGTTCCTCGTCCCGCCAAGGTTTTTGCCTAGTCGTCGTCGATGCCTAATTCCAGGAAGAAGAACGGGGGATCCGCCCGCGGTGAACTTTGCTTCGCGACAGGTGTGTGCGCGCAGCCCGTTGCTTTCCCTTTCCCTTTCCCTTTCGGGCCTTTCGAGCCTTTCGACGAAAACGAAATGTTTGCGGCATTGATGACACACACTCGGCTTTTATTGTTGCGACAGCCCCGTTCTTGGTTCCAGAGCTGAGCAGGTTAATGGCACCTTAACGCACTCACTCCGTCAAAGTAGAAAGTTGAGGACACTGGATTCCCGCTAATGTAATCCTTATGATTGTTAGCGTCACTCCGCGGACATCGTAATGGCGATTACCGGGAAATGCATGGAAGTTGGCGATAAAACTTGCTCACAGCTCCCGTGACGGATCAGGCTTGTGCTTGCCTAGTGCGCTCGAGATCACTTGGCAACTGAAAAGCTGATAACAATCGAGGGAAAACTCAAACCGAGTATTGCAAAATAAAAGTGGTTATTTTTTTCTCCTCCAAGCTGCTCTTTTAATTGTGATTAGATTAATTATTTATAGATCTTAATTCGAGATAGTCGACGCAAGCCTTAATTTTCTTTTCGTAAAATTTGTCAACGCTTTTTACTCGTTAAATTACAGGTCATAAAAGTGCACACGTATTCTGTACCTTGTACTAGTGCACTTTGTTATTTATTCCACGGTGAATAGTATTATTATGTATCTGCGTAGTAATCAGTAGTAACAGAGCGGCTGTCTTGCTGAATTTTTCTACTGATGAACAAATATAGATATTCCATTCTATTTTACTATTTTTAGCGACATTTTTCCCGTAGCTGTTTCTCAAAGCCTTAGGGATCAAATACTGTTTGTCATACTCTTTTTTACTTTTGCACAGTGCAAAGATTATATCTAAGAATGTATCAACGGAAAAGAATATTTGATGCAATAATAATACAGGAACCAAAAGAAAGATTTTGTCTAATAATATACCGAGCAAATATTTTGTCTGTAAAACTAATTACAGAACGTTTGGTTTGTACATTTTCTATGCAATATGAGATGCTGAAAATGAATTAGAGTAAAGAATGGTTGGCCTTGTTACATTAAGTTTTCTTCAAATATTGAGATTATATGAACGTACGTATAGATTTGGAAGGGTATCAAAATCGTAAGTTAAAATCAAATGCTGGTAAAAACCAGTCAAATGTTTCAATTAAACTTTAATTGCACAAGTAATCGTGTAAAATTGGAATTGGACTTTTAAAATTGAAAATGAAGAGAAAGATTTTTAAAAACTGATACTGATAAAATATTTCCGGATCTGCGTTCAAAATCGATCCTATCACGCGAGAAATATGTAATTTCAGTTGATGACATAAACTTCAATTTAACGGCAGCAGCAGTTCACATATAAATCGTTAATCACAAATGCAATCCACTAATTAAATTTACAATTAGAAACGCGGGAGAGGTAGGTACATTTCCTCATAAGATCAGTAGTACCTTTTATAAGTAATACCATTTAATATAAGATATAATAGAAATTACAAAACCCAGTATACTTTCGGCTTCACTTACCTACAAAATTATTATTGATTACAAACGGTCGTAAAATTAATTTATAGTATAATAAAACATTTAAAGTAAGAAATTTATGAAATCCTCGTGCCCGCATAACGTATGAAGTATAATTTTCGATAAATCAAGCCCCAATTATTAAACTTCAGCGTCTTTAACTACCATGTATTTATTATATATCAATTATTATAAATAATATTTAACAAAATCAGCGCGCTTATCCGCTTCTTGCGTAATTCGCTTTTGAAATATTTCTCGATAGTTTTTTTATACGTATAAATTAAATTTTGAAGTTCTCACGAAATAATGAAAAGGTCAATAGGTGAAACATATATTGCAATTGCCTTATTATAAATTTATTAATTCTGAATTTCAGATGACTTGGAAGCAGAGGAGGCTCAATATGGCTTTTCCAGCATAGCTGCAGCACCGAATCCATTCTTATCATATATTTACACGGCGAACGTTCCACAAACAGCTTATATTTCCTATCCTAAGCCGGGCAGGTAAATAAAAAAGAGCATTTTAAAAATGGCCCTCGATGTAGATTTCACATTCTAATGATAAAAGTAATTATCGATCACCTGATTGTGTAATGTCGCAGAAAAAACTTACGATGAAAACTTGGCATGACGTATTTGATGCAGTAGCGGTGAAAGTTAAACGTAGATACAATATTTTTCAATATTAACCGTTGATAGTGTTAAGATCATTGGTATTAAATCGCCCATAAAAAAACTCTTAATGTTAAATCGCAAAATATATGAATTCCAACGTATTTTTCACGTATTTCATTCTTAAATTGAAGTAATGTAGTTGTTTATTTAAAGTAAATGCAAGCTACGGACGATAAATTTAGTCTTACTCGAATAATTGTTTCACGTATCTGCACGTAAGATAAAAAAGATACTTACAGGCAAATCGTGCGTCTATATTTGTGCATTTGATTATAAACTTGGGCTTGTTTTGAAAATTGCCGCTTTTGCGTATTACCAAAGGTTATTTCAATAATTTCACTCCATACTTATGAGCTGTATGAGTTGTATCAAAACTTTAATTTCAATCTAAATATCATTTGCTTGCACGACTATCAAAATCCTGATTCGCGGCGCGTTCCTTTTTGCATACTGAAAACCGTTATCTGCGAGTGAAACATTTTTAACTATTTTCAAAATAGCCGAGGCTCGATGCTCGCAATGCTTAGGAAATGGAAAGCGAAGGGTAACTCGAGTACAGCCGATTCCCGCGAGTAAAGAATCATAAATCAAAACAATGTCTACCCTCGCGCCGATGTACGCAGATATCGCTTGCGATTATCTCTCGCGTTCGTTCTTTCTCTTAGTTCACGGTATTAGCTACTGATGAAAAGTATTTAACCACCGCAAAACTCCCAACTTATCATCGTGAGTCGGTCTTCCAATAAAAACGCGCATGACGAAAGAAGCAAAAATCTATATTGGGAAGGATCTCTTTTGTTTATATTCCATTACACAGATTTTTAACGTCACGCATTGTTAAAGTCCTACAAGTATCTTTAGCGGTTGGTTGAAATAATGCGTGAGCAAGACGCAATAAAGTGGAACAATAAAAAACACGTTTTAAGCGCGTCTTATTTCATAATTCTGCTAACTTTAAAAAAATCGGTACTCTTTAACGTGATTTTTTTCAAAACGAACGGAAACTTGCAAGACCTCGTCGATTGTAACGATGCGAGATAATAATT
This sequence comes from Platyscapa corneri, assembly GCA_018907185.1. Lineage (NCBI taxonomy): Eukaryota > Metazoa > Arthropoda > Insecta > Hymenoptera > Agaonidae > Platyscapa > Platyscapa corneri. The sequence continues at coordinate 4,142,378 of JACCHW010000021.1, read as the reverse complement.
TCAGTCTTTTTACCCATTACAATTAAAAACGTGTTTTTTCAAAAACTTCGCATGACTTTTCACAAAACTGGCGTAAAGATGAATAAGCCAAGCAGGTTATTATTCTTGGAATGAAATTTTCAATGATGCATTTTCTAAGCGACCCAAGGACTCTGTTCTTTCTCGTATTTACCAGAGGTCGTTCGATTACAATAATCATAAATAAAGCGACAAATATCTAAAATTCAGGAGGTGTCTTTTGTATAATTAAGCGACCGGGAGAAAGCCTTTTTCGAAGCAAAAAGAAGAATGCGACGATACAACTGGAATACAGATTTTCCTGAATAACAAAACTGTTGGATAAGTTAGAAATGTAAAAAACGCTTTCGATTGATGGTTTCACTGAATATCCGTATCAAATGATCTTTGGTTACGTTAAAAAAGAAAGTTCTGAACTAGGAGCGCAAAGTTAGCTTTGATTTATCAAAAACCGTAGTAGGAAAAAAATGAAAAAAAAGTTTGATTTAAGAGGTCGTGAGAATACGAAAAATCTCGTTTTAATAGTCGGGATAAAGACTGGATTAATCTGCGGGGAGTGAAGTGGTTTAAAAATAAAATCCCCAGATCCTGTATCCTTTGCATAACTCTCCTGCTCGCAAATAGTACCTGAAAAAATGAAAAATATCCTTCTGCCGGCTATCGTTTTAAACGTTTGATATTCGAGTAGTTATAACCTTTGAGGCGAAGTTCCCGTTTGTCTACGGAAAATGCCAGTCGTCGATATTACTGCAATTACGATTCCGATAGCCGTAATTTATCCTCGTCGTGTGACTGCCGGCGTTTCGTTCGTCGCTCTCCCGACTAAATATAGAAATTTCGTACTTGCAATTGTTACTTTGTCAAAGATCGAGTCGCGGTATTAGCTTTTCTGGAGCCGCAATATTTCTTTCGCGTAATTACAGGCCCCATTCGTCTAAGCAGCGAAACATTTACATCGCGCATTTAAATATCCGGACGACGGCGGCCTATCAACAACTCCTTTGCCTTAAGAAGCAGTCTCAAGCTCATCCGGCGAAGCTTAGCGCCGATAAAACGCCTTCTCACCGCGGGCGTATCTAGGCCACAGGCACACACTCCTTACTCGCATTGCCTATTTGGACATCTCGCGGAAAGTGGGAATACGAAAGATCGCGGTATCTTTCCAATCGCCTTCCTGTGGAGAGGGGAAAGCTTGTTGGTTTTTCTTTCGCTCTTTCGCCGCGGGGCTCTCCCCTAGGAATCAGCGCGGCGCGTTTTAATTACGGGTGTCTTTACAAAAAAGCTGCCTCCTCTCTCCCCTCCTCGTCGCGGAAAGAGTGACGTGCACTTTTTTCCGACTTATTAAGATTATACTCGCGGAGCCGCGAGAGGAGAAAAAACGGCACGCGCGTCCAGCCGGTCGCGGAAGTTATCTATTTACCTTCGCCTCTGTCCTCCTTTATCTCGTTACGCATAATTTCGTTTATACGTGAATTTCATTACTGGAGTTAGTGCGCCCGTTGAGAAACTTCTCTTTTTACGAGTGCGTGTGGACACATTTTAAACGATTTTCATCTTACGGCTCTCGGACCTATTTTTCGCTGAAAACGCAATGGCGCAAAAAATTTCCGCGATGTAGTGTCAATTTACGCATTGAGTAAATATTTTATCGCCGATTAGATACTTGACGGCAGCTCCGTACAACACTTTCGTTATTAAGACTATTATGGAAACCTGCTCGCGACAACGTAAGAAATTACGCGGCCAATGTTTAAGTCGCTCTAAAGAGATTAAATAAACTAATAAGTTTAATTTTCCAAGCTGATTTTCCGACAAAGATAAATGCTGTTATTATACCGGAATTACGTTTGATTGTTGTTTGTTTGTGTTCGTTTTATTAATTATTACAGACATTTTTCAAGTAAATAATTACTTTTTCTTCGGGTAAACAAAAGACCCGCTAATCTTATAATGTATTTCCTTTAAAAACCATCCAATTTTAGCGAACTAATGCCCGATGCGTGAGCCAACAGCTAATTACGAGTGCCCGTGTCAACAGAGACTATCGCGAAATAGAAATTCAGCGGTGCATTAACAACGCGAAAAGTAGTCGATCAACGCCGTGTCACCTTCCGAATTCACTCGATAACGCCAAAAAAGAAAGACGCGCTCCAAACCAGACCCTTTCCCTTTTATCATACATCATCGGCCTCGCGGTAATTCTCTTTCTTTCTCACGTTCCGTGTCCAGCCATCCAATTTACCAGCAGCAGCCGCTGATCCTGAGCGCACCGGCGCCCACGGCACCTCCGGCAAACTGCGAGTACTCGGGTCCACCCTGCCAGAAGTCACGCTACCGCACCTACGATGGCTCCTGCAACAATAAGCAGTTCCCATCCTGGGGCCAAGCCAACACTAAGTACTCTCGTCTGCTGCCCGCCAATTACGCCGACAGTAAGTACGACTCCGAAATTAAGGTCCGCTATTGAAGTGAGCGCTAACGCAAAAGCGCCCGCACCGCTCGCTCGCCGACTTCACCACGGGCGAGTTAATTTATCTTCTTCCTCGTCTTTTTTCCCTCTTCGCGGAATTTTGGAAGCTCGGAGGCGGCGGAATTTCCGCTGATGCATAACTTCGTTTAAGGCACGCACTTTTAAAGAGCATAGATTGTTGCCGTGCGACTGGTAAGTTTAAATCGACGCGACAACATTATAACAGCAGCTCGAACCATGTGAATTTTGAAACAGCAATGGGTTTTCCTGCTGCAGCGGAGAACGGTGGAATTGTTCGAATTATAAATTATAATTTGTCTTATATTGAAAAGGATAAATTAATTCTAAAGGAATCTCTTTTTTAAGGCCGCAGCGGCGATATATAATTCATTCCAACGAGCGCGTGAATAATATTGCAATAAGCTTAATTAATAGGTTTTAGCTCAAAGAATAGCATTAATACTTAAAGCAAATATTGTATATTTCATATGAATTTACAACAGTGCTAAACTGCATAAGGCTATTGATTACGTGTAGATCTACTCATTGTATATTAATTTGAAAGGAAATATGCGTAAGGCTGCCTTCTTTTTGCTGCACTTCAAAAACGGTTCTTAATTTACTTCAGATTGAATTAGAATTCATGTCGAACAGAAACACCCAGCTTTTTAGAATAATAATAATTTTGCTAAAGTAAGTGTCAGCTGGCCATAATTTGCAAATCAATTTGAACTCAAATAGCAAACGATATTATAATTAAATGCCCTTGAAATTATGTTACGAATAAATTAATATTAAAATTTTAATCTATGCGCATTGCCAACTTTTCCTTTTAATTCGTCGTGCATACATGATTATTACGAAAAGAAAACCTTAAAATATGTATCGCGCTCTCTCTTACTCTCTCTTATTCAAATTCTTAAGAACGAGTGACGAGTGAACTGTGGATCAGTGAATTCCGTGGTGGTACACTTATAATCGCGAGTGAATGGATAACGAAGTCGCTAGTTTTCAGGCAAGACCACGTGCTTTTCACTGGCTCATATCAACTGAATCGCATTCAATCTGAATCGCGAAATGTGCAATAAATCCATATAAGCACGTAACGCTAATCTAGAATGAGCGCGGTCCGAGAATAAAATAATCTTTAATTAAAATTCCGACAGATCACGTACTTCCCAGTTAAAACAACACATACCATAATGTCACACGGAAGAGAGACGATTTTTCTTTCGCTGTGGGAGGCAAAACTATCCCATGAGTCGTCTTGCGGTCGCGCACGCGATACTTGGGAGAATGCCATTGCTGACGAAAACTTCAATCCGCGATTTTCCGCGGATAGGTAAAACTACATTGTACATTGACGCGCAATTTTTCATAAAAGTCGCACAGAGAATATTCATTACTCGGGAGCGATTATGACATATGCGGCAATCGTACAGTTATGTCACGTACATAATCCGATTTGCGCCATATCGCGAAATTAAATGTAACATAAACGCATTTTGAGGTTATCATTTGACGTATTTGACAAAATTGTTAGAGGAATCTGTTGAAATCATAATTACCGGCGAGTTAACTGTTCTGCAATGGCGCTGCTCCGATTTAACTGAATAATCGTTCGAAAGTTGAGTGAGTTCTCTGAACAACATAAATTTAGATAATAAAGAAAAGGATACGAGACACAAGGTAAAAGATGTTTACATTTATAGCTCTTCAACGTACATGAAAATAAGGAGAGAGAGAGAGAGAGAGAGAGAGAACACTTATTAAAAAATCATTATAAGCTTACAGGACTACAATATGTTAAATTGAATAATAAAAGAATTTGAATTTTTTTGCAAAAAAGGAAAAAAGTGTTTATTAATTATTGTAAATATATATAATAGAAGCAAATCATTTTTATTTATTATTTTATGAATTACCAATAGGAACAATATTATATCAATAAAATAAAAAGGTTTTCATAATTAATGGTTCTGTTATTATACGCAAAATGATCATATTGCTGAAGTAGATACGTTACTATTTTTAATTTCTTTTGTCTTACAGTATCAATAATATCCGAGTCAAAATAAACTAAAATACCGGAAGCGTAGAGATAATAAGTCTATAAAATAAATAAAATAAGTAAAATGTATACATGTGTGTGAACGCACCCAGGTACGTACACACGCGCGCGCGCGCACACACACACACAACACACACATATATGAATAATAATTGTGTAGATTAAAAGTAACGTCGTCGAGTACAATGAATTAGAGGCATTAATTTTCATCTAAAAAATCGATATTTTCTCACGCCCCAAAACAGTTTTATACGCAAGTACTTTTAGCAGTGCGTCACTTATTCCCGTAAAAACGTCTACCCTCGTGCCTCCCAAAACGCTGGGAAAGCCATCGCGGCATATGTGTGCATCAGTCGCATTGTACAGCTGACACTTAAGCGATAACGTATCGTTTAATCGCATTAAAATAAAAATGAAAGCAAGATCATAATAAACAACAACACCTCACTTGCAGACATTCACGCGCCACCAGTGTCCAAGAGCGGCAACCCCCTGCCGAACGCTCGGACGGTCAGTTTCACTCTCTTCCCGGACGTCGACATCCAGGACAGAAAGTGGACCCTCGTCGCCATGCAATGGGGGCAGATTATAACGCACGACATGGGCATGATCGATGGAACCACCCAATCGAGTAAGCAATTTCACACGCGATGCTGCGCCACCACAATGCGCGCCTATCTATCTCCTTCGGTTCGCTCTCCCTCGCTCTCCCTCCCTCTGGCCCGACTATCCGCATTCCGATCTTCTTTCTCTCCCTATCCAAGGAAGTTTTATCCTTTTTTGCGCGAGTCCTAGATGACTGATTTCTTTACACGCCAAAGAGCAACGCTATCGTAGAGGGGGGGCGCTGGGGCGGGAAAGCACCCGGGACTCGATACCTTGACGTGCTCTTTTATGCCGGGATATTGATTGCCGGAGGAGTTGCGGCCGCAGCATCCACGAGGTATTGAAAAGGCGCCTCGGCCGCATGATGTCGCGCTCGCGTCTCGCAGCGCGGAATGATTTTGCCCGTAACTTTTTTCAGACGAGTATTTGGAGCAAAGGAGTCTTATTTGTGAAATTCGCTGTTTTGCGAGTGCCTGAAGTTTAAAGGAGAAAATCGAAAGGCTCATAAATACTAATCCGCGTATGCTTTAGGCCATTATTTTATGATTTGTTTAATGTACTTTCCTTGGAAAGGATTTCCTTGTTTTTTTGTCGCGGCGTTCGAACTCACTTGAGTCTATGAAAATGTCGAGTGGGATTTTTTACGAGAACGAACGGTTGAAAAAATTGCAGGCGCATTGTAAACACGACGGAAAAATGATAAAACGAAATGTTTAGCAAGGAAGCCGAGTAGAAAGTGCCGAGCGAATTATAAAAAATCAGTGTTTAAATAGATGATTAAAAGTTTTAATTTAGAACGATCTCGGGCCTGGTTTCTTCGACGGCGTATCAATTTCTAGAAATAATTTATAATAATTTCTATTTTTTGGACTTTATAGAAACATAATGTGCATTATCGTTTAAAACTTTTTGCCGCGTGGCCAGCAAAATCAGTTTTTCAATTACACGCCTAAAAACCCCGCCAATTCGCTATGACGCTTTTAATCATTATCGTACATCTAGATAAAATGTGGGATAATAATAAAAGCCCGCGTTTAGCGTCAACTAAAGCAAACACTGCAATTATAATCGACGCCCAGGATCCGAAATAAAAATACATTATTGCTGTTTTCTCGCAAATAACTTTCAGAGGCTCACGCGACGAGGTGTTGCACGAACGATGGGCAATTAATAGCCCAGGCTTTAAGCAGCCCCTTATGTTATCCAATTTTAATCCCGGCTAACGATCCAGTTTATGCTCACGCGGGACAGCAATGTCGCAATTTCGTCCGCAGCACGACTGACCTGGACAGAGGCTGTTCATCTGGATACCAACCAGCAGAGCAGGTTTACATTTAATAGCAAAATTACTTTTTAATTGTTAATTAGAGTAATCAATTGCGAGTTAATCATTTTTCAAATTTACCTTATCAAGATTGTTGATACATGTTTTTACTAAGTAAATTAGTCATTAATGCAGTTTTAACTTCTAAAGGCAGCGGATAATATTAACCGGAAGAGATGTTTTTTGTTGGTGTGCACATTTTTCAGCTACTTTCGACTTAACGGTTGTACTTTAGTGAAATGATATATCGTATTCGTTTAATTTTTAATATTTACTTAAATGATGTAGATCGATTGAAAAAATGACTACGCATTGAAAGCTAGCAATTGTACACCGGTTCTTCTTTCAATTATTTATCCATTTATTACTAATTTCAATAATTTTCATTGTGTTAGACAATACCAATTCAATATAATTATAAAAAGAAAAAGTAATGTCACCATCTTCGAATGCAATTAGAAAGTACATAATTCACATCTCTTTATAACGAATAAATTTTAAACAGCATTGAATGCAAATCGTATTCACTGAGATAGGAAAAAATGTTATTTTTCGGAACAAATTTAAAAAATGTGTTTTCCAGCTTTTTCTCTTTTGAGCGAAATATTAATAAATTTTATTTCAAAACCCTGTCAATCTTAAAATACACCTGAAACTTTCAAATATGAATTTTAAAATATTCTGTTCAAACATATTTTCGTAGTCTGCTTGATTGATTGGAATACAATAATTAAGTTGAAATAAATGCTCGTGGCAAAAAATGGTTATAATATTTGCCGTAAATTGCACGATATTATTATTTTAAATAATAAAATATACGAATAAGCTTTTCTCGCAAAGTCAAAGGTTAATGTGAACTAGAACATTTGTTGATTAGATCGGTAACAAACCCATTGATAACCTCATTATAATTTAATAATGAAACTGCATAGAACGTCGACTAAATTAACAACAGAATCGATTATCAGTTGACAGTGGTATCGCACTTTTTGGATCTCTCCATTATTTACGGTTCAAGTGACACAGTTGCTGCAGGTTTACGAGCAGGGGTCGGTGGTCGGCTGGTCGTTGATGTGCGAAGAAATCGGGAATATCTACCGTCATCGACGAACAAGAGCAGCTCGTGCGATATTGCCAGTGAAGCCGAAGTATGCTACAGAGCAGGTATTTTTAGATAATCTTGTTTTTTTATAGAAATCATATTTTCCTAATTTTCAGAGACGATCGCTTCAATATTGACTTGTTGATAATTACCTATCTTTATAATTTTTAGTGTCTAATTTAGAGTTTGTAATTTCATGAACGATAACTTTTCGAAACTTAATTTCATAGAGTGAAATATAATTATAATAAAAGGTGAAGATTGACTGGGAATTGCTAAAAGTATGCGTCAGTCAAAGTTCTGTGTTAGTAGCAATAATTTTACTGGTCAATTTTGAATATTGTAATTCATAAAGACTCAATTTTCTATAAATTACAATATTTTAGTCGGTACGACACATTAATTATAATTAAAAAAAAATTTCTTTTAATTCTTATGAAATTAAAAAATAATTCTGCTTACATTAGCATTATACTTATATTAAATTTTGTATTAAACTCACATCTCAGAATTTTATTACTTGTTTAATAATTTGTAATAAAATTGTAAATGACACAAACTTTCATAAATTTTATTGCAGTTTTTAATTTAAAATAATATTTTAGACTGAACATTGATTTATAAAACTCTATTTCATTAATTCTTTGGCATATTGATAAGATGTACACTGAATGATTGAATTAATAAATTTATTTAACAAATATTATTGCTCAAATTATTTGTTTTCCTCAAAAGTTCTTTATTTAATATTATTATATTGTTTAAATATTTGTAAATCTTACAAAAGATTGTTTGAATTCATTTAATATTAATGAAAGTATACGCTTTAATCATTAATGAATGTGAGTAAATTTTATTAAATAAATAAAAATATTTCTTAATCTTATAAGACTTGTTAAGATTTAATTAGTATTGAATCAATCGAAAAGAGTTTTTTTTCTTGCTAAACACTGGATTCTTATGATTTACGTTAGAAATTATTAATTAAAAATTGTTAATGGGTTACCAAAAGTATTTATATTTCAAACTAAAAGGAATTATTGAGATTCATAATTACACTTTCTAAATAAATTTTGTGACCAAATGATATTTTTAATTTTAAAAATACGGAAGAATCTTAATCAACTAACCACATATCCAAGTAGTGAATTATTGCAGAAAAACGCGAATGAGAGTATATAACAATGTCACATTAAAATCATATTTCTTTTCATCTTTACTATTTTCACATGTATTACATAAATGAATTTAGCAATGATTTGCTCCATATTAAAATCACTCATCATTATTTTAATGCTAGATTCAAATGATTTTCTTGAGAAATTCGTATAATGAATGTGTGAAAAATGAAATCTTGTACTTACCAATATTAATTACAATACGGCTCTTTTTAATTGCATATTCTATCCTTGTAATGAATTGAAATTAGAAAATAGGATAATAGTTTGTTTCGGCTGGTATAACAGAATATTTCTTTAGATACTCAAGACGTTATTAATAAATAAATTAAACATTGCATTCAATTAATGACTTTTTATTCTATTTATTTTTTTTTTTTTTTTTTGTATAATTGGATATGTAATATTAAATGTACTAATGATAACATTTAGTTAAATATTGAAAATTCAAAAACTTATGTAAATACAGCAAATGTAAATTAATAACTTTTTTATATTGTTCAAAATTAAAAATAATATTAAATCAAGAATATAATAAATATTTCAATTTTTTATAGAATAAAAATAAACCATTAAATATATTTATAAAGATAAGAATTCAGAAAGGAAACTAATTAATTTAATTTAGTGCATAAATTTTTGTATATAATTTGTTGAAATGATTAAGAAACTAAATACAATATAAAATATGAAGTGGATGCAAAATTAGAATGCAAAAAAAGTATAAATATTAATTCAATTTCATATCTATATCGATAACAACGATCACATATTAAATTTTTCAAAATATTAAAAGACAAATATGTTATAAGAATCTATTATTAATTTATTTACACTTAGTTTTTTTAAACTTATTAATTACTCAGTTTAAGTTCATTGTATCTTTATAGTATTAAATTTTGACTAATAATAAATTAATTCAAGTTAAACGTATTTTTTATAATATGTAGAATAAGTATTTTCATTCGTTTTTAAAATCATATAAAATGTTCAAAACATGAAAACTACACTAATTTCATTAAACCTGTTATTAATTCATAATTTAATTTTAAACACAAAACATGCTTTCATTAAATACTTCAAAATTTATTAACAAATTATGACGAAAGCTTTTGTACTCAATGTATGCATGCATATTAGTATATTAATAATTAATGTTTAATGAAATCTACAATGTTAATTAAAAAGTCATTCAAAAATACTTCATGAAACATACTGTGGTTTAATACTGCATTACAGTTTAAATATGTATGGATAATTTCCATGTCAGAAACTAATACTATTCCAAATTGCTTCAGCTAAATTGCTCGCCACGTTTTTAAAATTATCGGCGTATTCATTAATTCAAAAAATGAAATAACTTCAATTATTAGTTTAACTAAAGTATTTTTAAAATTTATATATTAAGTAGCTACACAGAAAACGAAATTGATAGATATCGAAATATTTTATATTTTAGATAAAATAATATTTAATATTGTTGATAAAATTGATAATTACAGCTTTATTTACACTATTTCTAATATAACATATGAAAATGATCGTTTTAATAATATTATAATTATGATGACTTTTAATATAAAATTTGAAAAATACAACGATTCATTATAAAAAAATAACAACTATATATGCGCAGAAAATAAAATAAATTTTACTGTTATTGAAATTTGAAAATATCTTTAAATTATATATTTTAATTTTTAGCAAACATGAAATATAATTTAATGATATAACTTATAAAATTAATCTGTTGTGTGACGAAATTTGATATGTGAAAATAGAGTAAAATGCATATAAAATGTGTACATGTAAATAATAATATCTTAAATTTAAAAATAAGTTTTATCGCAAATTATAAATACATTAGATATAGAAAGTATGCGTGTAAACGCAGAAGATAATTGGGCAAATAATTTAGAAAATAATAACATGAAAATAATTGAATCAATTTATAAGAACTTTCGTAAATATTTCTAATAGAATTGCAAGCAAGATACATTCGGCGATTTATATTAAATAATAAATAATTACTTTCAGAAAAATAAGATTAGCTTTTAAATTACATAATTTTTTCCTTTAAAATTAAAATTAGATACAATTTGAGGATATAGATGATTACGGGAGTTCTTTGAATCTTTTGTACAGTCCATTTATATCGATTTTCGTATCATCAGACTCTATTCATAGGGTGTATATTAAATTATGTAATGTTTGGTTTAGTACGTTATACTACGGTAATATCATCTTGGTAATACTACGTCCATATCATTCAAATATACTACATATACGTGTGTTTATCTAGTAGTGATTTAAATACAATTGTCAATTATATTTGAAATAAGTGCAGTTAAACGGGCCCTTTTGAATCGTACAAATTTCACGAGGTTAATTATTTCTGTTAATAAAACAGTAAAATTGTATTAATGAATATAGTATAAGCGAATATTTCAATAAAGGATACTTTTATATCTTTAATATAAAAGTGAAAAATTGGCCCATGGTATAATGCTCGTTGAAACGTATACTTAACTACTTATACAGAATAACTCGTAAGTTTTCTCATGTCCTTTTCTTTTTATTTCAATAACGTTTATGTTGTATCGTAAAAACAGCGCCTTGTTATTCGTTATGACTCTAGAAAAATCATATAACGTAGGTCATAAAGTCAAAATGGTTTGCTCAAAATATAATGGTTATGCCCTCGTTAGGACTTTAGAAATGTAACCTGATTTATCAAATCCGTGTGAATCATACATTCAAAAACTGCATTTCTGCTTTACAATTAATTGCGCATCTTGTTACTTTAAAACAAATATCTTTCGCAATAAATTTGCGAGATATTTTTTTGAAACTGGATTTATAAAAAAATTTCAATTCACAAGTCATCAACTTACAGATCAAATTTTAAGTTAGTTTTTAAAATATTTTAAATCTTTTTATTTGTACATCTCTATTTAAAAAGTAAAAAGTTAAAATTTTTACTAAAATATTTTATTCGAAAAGAACGAACCAAAACTGTTTTATTTGAAAGTAAATTAAAATTAGTAATAAATCAATTTGAATTTTAAACTTAAAATGTCTCTCCTCTAAGCATATTATCATCTAATATCATCATAATATTTGAAAAATCAATACCCGACGACACGAAATTTCTAAAAAAGTCTTTTGATGTACAGCGATCAATCAAATCAGCTGTGTCCATTTTAAAATAAACAACAGAACGACTGATTCGTTCCTTTTAAAAAATCCTCTCCGACTAATTGTCATATTGAATAAAATTAAATTAAATCTTTGTTTCAAAGTGGATATAAAATAGACAAATTCTCGATGAATTTACAGGGGATGCTAGAGTCAATCAGAATCCGCAGCTGACGATCTTACATTTGATTATGCACAGAGAACACAATCGCATTGCTGGGGAACTCGCGCGATTAAACCCACACTGGAGCGATGAAACGATTTTCCAAGAGACAAGGAGAATAAATACTGCCATACATCAGCAGGTCTCCTACTATGAATGGCTCCCCATATTCATTGGTACGCTGTATTTGTACCTTATTTCCACGCGTTAATGATTCTTCGAATAGATTTCCTTGATAAATTTTGTTTGCCAAATACTTGCATTTATAATGTTTCTTTGATTGCTTATAAAATAAATTAATGCAACTGTACAAAAAATAAATATGTCAAAAAACTGTGTGCACGGAAAAATTATTCGATTTGGTGCAATCGTTAACATCTGATACAATATTCATTTTCCCATAAACATGATTCTATTTATAATTAATATATATATGATATTCTTAATAAGTTTTAAACAGAAAGAAAAATACTTTCTAATAAAGCCGGCACCACAAAATTGTTGTGAATCTTTGTAATTATTTAAAATATCACAATTATAGACAACAAATCTGACTTTTATAAATATGCCGTACGAAGGTCGTGCTTAAACATTATAAATAAACATCCGATAAAATTATTTTATTTCAAAGTTTATTTGATTCACAAATTAGATGCATTAATATAGGAAATATAAAAAAAGTTAATACTCAATCGCTAATTCTATTATTCGATCGTTTAACATTTTTCTGCTAAGCATTTCATATCTTCTAAAAAAATAAATAAATTTTTTAAAAAACGTTTACTTATTCCCCAAACTGTGCACAAACACAACTGTAATGATTCATTTATTGTCATAGGTCTGCAGAACTCATACAATCGTAGAATTCTTTTCAATACTCAGGGTTGGGTCAACGATTACGATCCTAATGTAAATCCCAGTACACTTAACGAGCATTCAAACGCTGCCTTCCGTTATTTCCATTCTCTTATTGCTGGTAGATTGCTGTAAGTATTGAAGTAAATAGTTATGTGCTTTATACGATATAAAAATTATCTCACTGACCAATCATAAATAATGCTTTTAAATTCGTAATAACTTATCATTTACACAACGTGTATAAAAAATTTTAACGAAATTTTTAAAATGTCGTTAAATTATAGTATTAATTTCTTGAAATTCGCGTTTGCCTAAAAAGCAGTACATAATTGAAACAAATTAATCAGATTACCAATTGTTTCGAATGGATAATTCGAATAAAAGTCGGTAATTTGAATTTCGGAAGGTAAAAGTATTCCGCTGTTAGAAATGCCGATTGAGGTTAATTGAAATACTGTCAATCGTCCGTTGCTTACGTCTCCATTCAGGTTGGTGGACGAGCACCGCTACTCATACTCGTACAATGCCCTGAGACTCAGCGACCACTTCAATCGACCGGGTGTGATCGAGGATAACGGCAACCTGGACAAACTAACAAGGGGTATGGCCTTCCAACCGGAGGAGGCGAGCGACCAGTTCTTCGATAGAGAGGTCGGCAGAAAAACACCAAGCTTTCTTCGCTTGCCGCAGCTGCACAGTTTAAAATTCGCGCTTGCGTCTCGTTTCAGATAACGAACTACCTCTTCAGGAACGGGCGCAGACTGGGCAACGACCTGCGCGCGATCGACGTCCAGAGAAACCGTGACCACGGTCTGGCCACTTACAACGATTACCGGGAACTGACTAAGCTGCCCAGAGCCACTCAGTGGGCCGAGTTTGGCGACCTCATCTCCCCCGAGGTTTTTATCGTCTTTCAATCGAGCTTTTCTTAATCGAGCCCCTATTAGATTCGCCTTCTCGTCATTGTTCGCGCCTCTAACGCTTTATCTCTCTGCTTCGCCATTCGCAGAACATTCAAAAGCTAGCGCAGCTGTACGAGACCCCCGACGACGTGGACTTGACAGTCGGAGCTTCGCTCGAGCGCCACGTCGAAGGCACACTTGTTGGGCCGACGTTCCTTAACATCTTGTCCGAGCAATTTTGGAGGACGAGGGCCGGCGATCGCTACTGGTACGAGACCGGAGATCCGGAGATCGCTTTTACAATTGGTAGGTAGAGTGCGATGTGCACCCGCGCCATTGTTCTCTAATTAAATTTCTAATCTTCAAGTCAATACCAAGCGCGGCCGCATAATTGATTTCTAATTGAATTCGCCTCTCGCTTTGTATTTATAGCTGAAAGATTATCGAGTTCCGTTAAACGTATTTCTGTGAAAAATATTGCTCGCGCTACTTCTTATTCTGCTTAATTAATCCACGAAAGAATTCGCGATCCGTTCAGTTGCGTTGGTACTAAAATAAGACACATAATGTGGAAGACCAAATAGCGCGGGGTTATCGTGCGAAAAATCTGCTCGATTAATAATTTAAAAAATGATTTTGGTTTATTAGCAATGTTCTTTGAACGATAATCGGTTCTTGTTAAGTAATTGAAGTATTCGCGACATTTTGTAATTATTGAATAATCGATTACGGCTTACCAACATGTTTTGCAAACAATGTCTTCTCAGTATTTAAATGATTATCCTTATTGTGCTGTCGAATAAACAATATTATAAAACAGGAAGATCATTCTTTGTATTTAAAAAATTGCGTGTCTCGATTTTCACAAGCGAAATTAAATATTCCGCACTCGAGAGGAAAGGGTTAAGAGTTTCGATCGCTGTTTACTTTACAGAGCAACTCGCTGAAATCCGTAAGGCCACTATTTCGAGGCTATTCTGTGACAATGGAGATCAAATTCAACTTATGCAGTTGAGAGGATTCGAACAAGTTTCTCAAACGTAATGCTATTATTTAACGATTCACCAACGACGTAAATCTGGGCAAAACGTAAAAAATTTCTTTTCATTTTTCCACAGCAATCCGCTGGTGAGGTGCGAAGACATTCCGTCCATTAATTTGCAATTGTGGAAAGACCTCCAAACCCCGCCCACCCCTTCTTGGTCGATACCAATCTCCTCCTGGGCATCGCCGTGGAGCAAGTAATGGAGCTTTGTTAAATGTTTCAGATTTAGGTAAATAACTCGAGCGATCTACGACATACGTTTGAGTATGTATGCTGTTGCATCATCGTTCACCATTTCATAATCAAAGTGTAATTATTGTACATTAAAATGAATTGTTTAAACTTTGATTTTTACATATTAAGATTTCTTAATTAAAATGTTAATAAGTGCGTATATTATTCCTAAGATAACTACGAGTACGTATGTAGATATATTATTACCACATTGACCGAACGCTCTAAACGAGCTCTCGTTAACATCCTAAATATTTGTATTATTCAAATAAAAATATGTATTATTAATTGTAATCTATTGAGACATTGTTATCGCAATTTTTGTAAAATGTAATAAAATAAACGATAGTGATAAAGACCTAAAGACCAGGCGCTTTTTATTACACCGATTGCTCTATAACTTCCTGATACTTATATACACGTTTCTGGTATTTTATAATACATTAAAAGATTTTGATCAATTGTATATTTTTTTGAATTGTTAATGCCAATAAAGAGTCGCGAAATCAGCGGTAAATTGCATTCTTTTACCTTACACAATACATCAACAAAAGTGAGTTTTTGAAAATTGCTGTGTCGGTATAATATTTCGGTCCGACGCCGCTCACGCGTCATTCGACTTTTCAGTTTCACGGTGACTCCTTCAAACGCTATTATATATAGATTTATATGTTTATGTATACCTTTATATATATATATATAAATATATCGACTTCTGTATCTTTCAATCAACTTGAGAAAATTCTCAATCCATATACAGAAATGTTGTGAACCACGTGCTTATGTACAATAATTGTTCGAGAAAGTTCGCGAATAAAAGAAAGGAATTAATTATAAAATGTCAAAAATCTCATTAGTATTGTTAATAATTTACGTATTAAATGCAAGTGCAAACGCGCAAAGTAGCACACAAGTAGATAACACTAAGAATAGCACAGAAGATAACGAAGGTTCGGATGAGCTACAAGAGTTCGAGGTAGACGAATTAATAAAAACTCTCGAGGCACGTATCAATACCAAAGAAGCGAGCAGTGAAGAGCATTCGACTGAAAAAAATGAACAAGACTCTAGTGACACAGAAGAGCAGCCCTTGTATCTTGTCAAAAGCAGCGAATTTGAAGGTCCACCGCTCAATGCAAAGGTTAATCCAAATCCCAGAGACCGGAAGTCCATAAACAACCAAAGGAACGGGAGGGACGAAGATTTACAAGCAGAAATATCAGCTATTTTAGACAATCTTGAATCTCGACCACGAACTAACCGAAAAAAAACACGTGACAATTATGATGATGTCGACGAGGTTAAACACTTTTTATACATTTTTTATACTGATCAATATAAATAATTTTTTTTTAAATATTCACATTTCTTATACACAATACTTTTAATAGTTCGTTGCTGTTTTTTATAACACGAGTAATAATATGTTTTTCACTTAAAAAATGAAGAAAGGCATTAAATAATTTATTTCAAGCATTAGTAATTTTTAAAGTTTACTCAAATTATTATGTTAAATTTAAAATTGCATTAATTGTTATAAAATAAACAAGCAAGACTTTCTGTTAGTGATAATTGACAGCAAGTATTGCTGCATCTATTTAACTTTTCCTTTAAAAGAATAGAAGCGATTTTGAATTTGATCATTTTTAGCTCATAAAAGAAGCTTACGGCTTGACGAATGAACGGACGTTGTCCTCGGACAGTTCCGTTCATCGCAATCAACTCGGTGATTACGACAAGGACGACCAGTACCATCGCGATTTGCTGCGTTTACTGAGTTTCTATCGTTTGTATAATAAACGTTACATGGACGAGGACTTGCAAGAGGACGATCGCTCGAATCGCCGATCATCTCAATCTGATCTTCCATTCCGCAAGAAACTGGAATTTACCGATTCTGAAAAAGTGCGCCCCTTGGACAGGAGCCGCTTCATAGCGGATCGTATCGCCGAGTCGGCTTTACTTCTAGGCTACAACAAAGGCCGAATCGCCGATCGAGAGCCCCCGGTTAAATCCAAAAGTTTTGCAGAAGAGAATAGTAAACGAGACGTAGAAGTCGCAGCATCCTCCTCGTCAGCGTCTTCGTCAACGGTCGACGCTAGTGTCAGTACTGGAGGACTGGTTGGTGGAGGACTAGCTACCGGAGAAGCAGTGAGCACTGCTGGAGCCGTCAACGTGGCAAGTTCGACGAGCGTCGCTACATCGGGTTCGGTTGATACCGCTGTTGGAGTTTCAGGTGGTCTCCACGTGGGGGGTGCAGCGAGTCTCACTGCAGGTCTTGGTGCTCGTACAAATTTAGGCTTAGGTTTATTAGGTCAGCTGAACTCCTGCGAGGACTTTGAGCGCAAGATGATCATGGATATGGCCATCGAGGAGGCGTCCGCGATGATACGCAAGCTCGCCTATGAAACAAGAGGTGAAATTGGCTGTAAAAATGATCCGGATTTTGAGAGACGTATCTTAGGTCTCGCTATTGATTTAGTGAATAAGGTGACAATAGGTGTGACTGGTAATATTGGTAACAAGTTCGATTTGTTGGGAGGGTACAGGTATAACACTGTAGACGATTATTTGAAGTCATCTATCTACGACGCTGACTTAGGGGCCGATGTAGTTTCTAATGCAGGATTCGATTACATAAGACATCGAGATTTACTAGAGGGAAGAAGACTTTTTGACAATCTGGATCTATATGATGATTATTTGAGTCCCTATCCGCGTGGACGCTGCGATTCTTGCTCTAAGTACGACATAAGAATGGGAAACTTGTGCCCTGTGTGTAAAAGAAGTGGTAACATCGTTCCAGATCGTAAGAAACGAAAATTATTCCGACATACTGATGATAAGAGCAAGATCTATCATTTGGAACCAATGCAGCAAGTCCAAAATAAGGTTAATATTAAGTGAGAATTTGGTTCTCGAAACTTCTGTAAACATAAATTTTTTAAAAGATGGATTTATTTTTTTATACTAGTAGAGTTAATACTGAATATTATTTTTTTAATGTTTCTTTATGTAATCATATTATGTAACGATGTAATAAAAGATTTACATAAAGTATTACCCTATTGTTTATTAACCCTTTCAGTCACCACAACGATTTAAATGGGACACCAAATTTCCATGAAATAAACTATTCCAAATTTTATTTTATGATTATTTGGCATTGTTAAACCTTATTTGGTAAGTCAATTTTTACTAAACATTCACGCTCTCACGCTTTCTTATATTCGATTATAAAACTATTATATGCATCTGATTTTAAAGTGAAAACAGGCACTACTAAATTCATAAATCACAATCTTCGTTTTAAAAAATATTTCATAACTTACTTCAAAACACGAAATCATCAATTGGATTTGTGAATTTTTATTAAAAAAAAATGATTTTGTGGCGTAAAACTTAACCGAAATGCTTTTAAAAAAATCGTGACTGAAGGGGTTAACTACAATTTATTACCAAAAAAATCACTAAGAAAAGTAAATTACTTTTTAGAGACGTAATTTTGGTGGCGTTTGGAAAGATGCTAATAAACTTTATAATTTTAATGAATTCGAAAACGATAAATTCATCGACTTGAGTATCAATTGTAGCGAGAGCTCTGAATCCACAAAGCAGGATTGTCAAAGGTTACAATTAGAGCTTGTAACTCCCGAAGGTATTCATAAAAATCATTTAATATTCCAAAGTTTTTAATTCAACATCATTTTTATCCACTTCATAAGGCTAATTGTTTTCTACATTATTTTCTGAGCGCTCTAGATAACTTCGAAATTTTATTACATCTCACAAAATTATCTGTCATTCTTAAAACTAGAGAAAATATTAAGCCTATATTCCCAAGATTTTCAAATTTACTAGAGAATTAAGTATCAAATCATTTTTTCTAAAGTAAAATGTGTATTGGTCATCGAAACAAAATTCGTAAATTAAGTTTATCAAATTAGCATCTATTTTTGAGGATTAAAGTAAAAAATGAAAATTGAAAACAATACCTTTTGATCTCGTAAAGATAAGATTTTTTAATTCAAATATTACGAAATTATGTGTATATAGTAAACTTGGAGTGGGAAATTATTAATTTTTCTTCTGATCGTTTAAAATTAAAAATAATAAAAAAATTCAGGTTATAGACGTTACACATATAATATTGACGTTTCTGTGTACAAACATTTTATGCTTGGCTACGATTTTTTCATTTTCGAAGCCTAAATACTATCGTACCAATATTAAACGTTAAAAAATAAGGAGCTCTTTAAATGAGAAATGCGTCTTACTCAATAACCCACTAAAATCTAACAGGAAAAGCAATGCGAAAAAATTAGTTACACTTTGAAGTAAACAGCAAATGTTGTAAATACATTGAATTGGGTTATATTTTTCGATTTCACACGGATCGGCCGCTAAATTATGGTTCGATCTCGCGTTATTTATTTTAATTAACGAATTGCGTGTAAGACGCCAATTTTCGCAACGTAGTGTACAACACGTGTGTGCACTTGGGTGTTTGGCGATAGCGAAAAAAACACCTCGGCTAATTTTTGCTCGAGCGAGTAAACAAACCAGGATCGGCAACATTAATCGCTCGCGATTTATTTCTGCTCGCGGGCTCGCGAAAACAGTTTCGCGCAATAGGAGTTTTTTAACTCGGCTCTTTGCCGCTGCTCAATTTGTCTGTTTGTTTGTTCGATCGTTTGCTTTTTTTTCACCGACTGTAAAACCTCCCTCCCCGTCAAGATGCGGATCCGGTGCCCCTGTACTCCGTGAGGGATTATCTGAGTCAGGGTCGCGACCTCGCCGTGGACATGCACGAGCGCGCCCGATCACTTCAAAACGACGAGGGACTGCGTCCGATTGTCCATACGCCATCGATGCTGCAGTTTATGAACAGCCGAGCCTCGGGCACGATGCTCACCCTGAACGAGGAGTCGCAGATCATGCTGTTCGGCACCAAAGTCCTGCAGGAAAAACTATGGAGCCAGTAAATTCCTCTCTCTCTCTCTCACTCACTCCCGTTCGTCATCCTTCGTCCCGTCGTGGCTAACCCGCTTATATGCATCTTTAATAAACATTTGCTCTCTTTGTTCTATCGGCTATGACGCGAGCGTCGCGGTGCAAAGGATCTGTCTTGAAAAACGTCGCGCTCTTTTTCCCTTGGATGATTTTGTGCAATTAGAGGGGGATATTGCAGTTGTGAAATTCCTCGATAATGAAATATTACGCGGGATCGTTGAATTCTGCAACCGCAGAATTATTACCGCGATTAATGAAACCTATTTTAACATTCGGTGGATTACTCGTGACATTTTTATAGAATTGGCGCGGCAGTCGATTCTTTGATTTATCGCGTCCATTCCCCTTAACGAGAAGCGAATATCATTACAAAGAATTTTTACGAATCGAGTCATTTGCGTAGACTTGACCGCAAATTCCTAACGCCGTTTTCGTGCCGAGAGCTTATTAACGGCTTGAGCAATTGCATGAATTTCATTCCTAATTGAATTATTAATTCCCTCTATGCTTGCCTTGGATAAATATTCAACTACTGCGCGGATCGTTTTTTACACGTGACTCTTTCTTTCCCTTAAAAAGATATAGCATGAAGCCGGGGACATTCCTCGATTTTCTTCGGCATCACGGGTTTCGCGTCACTGGGAATAAGACCTGCCGGACACGACAGGACCGCTGCAATAGTGTGGCGAAATTCAGAAGCATCGATGGCTCTTGCAACAACTTGGCGAACCCTTCTTGGGGTCAGAGTAACACAGCTTTCGTGCGAATATTACCGGCTCGTTACGCAGACGGTAAACATTTTGCATTGTTAATTTTTCTTTGTTTAAAATTCACTGAATTATCTCGTCAAGTTTAAAGGCTTATTATGACAGGACGGACTAAGATTTTTACCTTCTTTAACGCATACTCTTGCAAATGAGAATTTCCTTTTGATTTTAAGTTTGTTCGTAAAATTCAGTAAAGAATCACTATTACTTTTAATTTACAATTTAATAAATAACGCGAACCTTAACTGCGAAAGACACTTAATTATATGGTTATAGGCTCTAACGCGTTATAGTTCACGATATTAAAGATTTAAATAATTTAATCAATGTTAAATTTACAGACGTCTTAATTTAATAAATCTTTCTAGTACGATGTATAAAATTTACGAAACTAAATACTTGTTTAAAGAATCTATTAATCCGCCGTTTTCCAGAGAGAAAAGTACATTTAACATACGTCTATTATGATTTATAATTATTAGCAGTACAGGACGAAAAGTAACGTTTCTCCCGTGAAATTAACATTATTCTATAATTTGTAAATGTATACGCGTAAAATCGGTATAAATAACTTTACGTCGCGAAAATGCCAATTAACAGTTCAAGGTCCACTGCTATTCGTTTGAATGCGTATTTTCTACGTTTCTTTGTTAATAAGCTAAATTGAAACGAAAAAGTTCGTAAGAACTTTAGAGTCGGAATATATCCAAAAAAAGCCTCGTGCACTCGCCCAAACGACCATAGCAACTTGAATTAATGGGAAATTATAGAAAACGCAATCCACTCACGTAAAGATACTAAAAATTGGACGTAAATAGAATCTTTGATTCTCAACGGAAGATGTAATATTATCATTTACAACTTTGCAGATATCCACCAAGTGCCGGTGAGCGTGTTGGGTGGTCCATTACCAAATTCCCGTTTGGTGAGCGTCCAATTATTTTCAAGGCGCAATGCGACCGATTCGCTTTTCACGCTCGCTCTTATGCAATGGGGACAAATTCTTGCGCACGATTTTGCACGTCAAGTCATCGATCAGACCGGTAAAGCCCTGATTCACACAGATTTTGAAAAGCCACGATAAACGGCGGTCCCTTGGAGGCTCCTTAGCTCGCAGGGCGCCTGCACTCCAGACGCGCTCATTAGCCGTCAACGCTTCTGTGTATTGCCGGCGCTTCGAGGATATTTCCGTCGCCCACAATAATCGCTTGGCTGTCTTGTTTTTGTTTCATGTTGCGGACAGTCGGCGGCGGCATCGAGTGTTGTGACAACACGGGAAGCGGTCCGCTGCCGAAAACGTTGCAGCATCACTCGTGCCTGCCGATCGTCGTGCCAGTCAACGACACGAATTACGCCAAGTACGGCCAGGGCTGCATGAATTTCGTACGCAGTATGACGGTCGTGAAAGAGGATTGTTCGTTGGGACCGGCGGATCAGGTAATTCGCATTAGTCTCCGTTCCATGATAAAATTCTAACGCTTTTCTATCTGTTATGACTGTCGGCGCTTTTTCAGGCGACGCCAGACTCTTTCCGACTGCTTAGTCGTAATCGCTCGTAAAGTGTAGTTTCTATTTTTTTATTTAACAGCGTAATTCTGCAGGGTGAACAATAAACTAACGACACAAATTCGCGCGCTCTTGTTCAATTAATTCAAAACACGGTATAAAAAGCTGTTGCAAGATGTTCGCGTAGTTTTCCTCACTTTGACTCGAAGTGGCTCATGAATTTATGCACAGATTTGAGTTAATAATTTTGACGATACAATGATAATAAAAAATCTCCCCCCCCCCTGTTCAATGTTATTATATAAATACATCTATCTCTAATTATTTAATATAGCTTTCACGAGAAAATCAGAGAAATAATTTCTTGACACGAATGCCGAACCAATTTTCATACGCTGGTTATTTTATTGATACGAGTGTTATACGAAAATGAATAAAAATAATTATTACCTTGTTTTTATGAGTATTAAAACTGAACTTAAGTTCTTTAACTAACATTGAATTTAGAGGCATTTTCGCAAGAAAGATAATAAAACACCGCCGGCTAGGAGTATTTACTTTGATGATTCAATGCAGATTGTCGGGAATTTTCTAATGGGGCTGTAAACTTTGCGTTAATCTTCGCGAAACGAGTTATCCTGCACTGCTTAGTATCAAAGGACGAAACTGGAAATGTAATCGCCTAATCTGATTTCGCGAACGGCCCACGGAGAAGTAAATCGAGTTTCTAACTTTATTCAACGTCTCATTATACAGCCACGTACAAATGCGTTATTGAAATGTAGACATAAATGAGCTTGCGAGCAAGCACAGCTTTTCCTTTTGATTGCGAATCGGGAGAGGGTCAAACAACATTCTTAATAAATGCGGATGAATCACGCTCGACAAAGATTAAGTTGCAAACAAATTGAATTCGGAGGGAGTATTTTTACTTGCGTAAGGGTTCATCGAAAGTTGTCCGTTTATTAGTCAATTTTTTTTAATTTCTCAGCAGAAATTTAGACATCTAACGATAAAATTGTTATTTTATTATTAAACGGTCTCGTTATTTGCCTCATATATCTACATATTAATAAACTTTTATCGAATGTCCGAACGTTTTTTAGAAATTTGGACGCTTTTCTTTATATAGAATTTTATAATTTGATAAAATGATATTTAATTAAAAAAATAATACTGCAGTCCTTTATTGGACTATTACGATACAATAAATATATTTATGAGCCTAGTGCTTAACGATACGTTATCATTAAATTTTATTGGCGGTATTATAAAGAAGGTTTTATATTATTTTTATGCATTTTCTTCTTATTTTTAATTTAATAGTTTAGAGAAACTTTTATATGAAAAATCTTAAAAAATTTTCTTTTGGATACGTAAATCAAATAAGAAAAAGCGGGCAAGCGTAAAATGTCCGGCTCGACAATACCATGTACTATAGAGTTTAGCGCTTTTATGTTCTAGAGCAAAAATGAAATACAGTACGTGTTAATAAAAATGATGGTTTTCCTTCAAATAAAGATAAAACTTTCAGCTGAATGGAGTTTCGAGTTTCCTCGATTTATCTCCAGTTTACGGAGCTGACCGATCCTCGAGTGACACTTTACGTGAAAATCGCGGTGGGCGTATGCGCACGGAGATCCGCAGCGATCGCATTATGATGCCCACATTATCTAGATCTGGGTACTGCGATGCGCGCAATAAATCCGACGTTTGCTTTGAAACAGGTTTGCAATTTTTCTACAATTTTTAGAAATTCGCAAATAACTCATTCTCGCTTTCATTTCCGTGTACACCAACGGGTTTGTGTCGCGTATTTAACGTCTATAAATGACAAATGCCGACTAACGACTATAATAAAGATATTATTTTGACGCCTAATGGAGGATAAAAATTCTTTGCTCGGGTTCTGCTAAAATTCGGCAATTTGCGAAAATCGCTCGCTTTCTTTACATTAAGATATGTCTATGAGCCAGATAATCGAATGCAAAGTGAAATTGCATGAAAATGCTGTTTTCACATTTTTCACCGAATCCCGAGACAATAAATTTTTTTGTCACTAAGCAGATTTGTTTTAGCGAGAAGCTCTTAAGCTGCGATAATAAAATGAGTTTCTGTGTTTACAAGGTGACGTGCGCACCAATCAAAATCCCCAATTGGTAGTTTTGCAAACTCTATTGATTAGAGAACACAATCGAATCGCCTATGAACTAGAAGCTTTGAATTCACACTGGAGCGACGAGCGGCTTTTTCAAGAGACTCGGAGAATCGTTATCGCTGAATATCAGCACATAACTTATCGTCACTGGATTCCGCTTGTAATTGGTGAGACTTCAGTTCAATAAATCCGGATCGAAATCGCTATTTATTTCCATGCAATTTTTTATCGGATTATCATCGGCTCCCGCTTCCTAACGGTAGCACTTCGATGCCGCGGAATGTGCTCGATCTATTAAAGATAAGCAAGATTCTTAATGTAATTTCACACTTCACCGTTGTTAATTGTAGGAGAGAAGTATTGCAGAGAAAGCATTTTCCCCGCGCACGATGAATTATTGAACGATTACGACGCTACAGTCAATCCCGGCACAATTAACGGCTTCACTTCCGGCGCTTTTCGATTTTTGCATTCCATGATCGAGGGCAGCATAATGTAAGTTGATCGATTGCGTCTTGAGCGAAGCGCACGAGTTCTGCAAAAAAGCGCAGGCCACGATTTATTAAAAAAATGATACGATTGAATTTCGTTCAGTTTACCAGACGATAGCTACAGCATTCCAGACACACTACGTCTCAGCGACTTTTACTTTCGGCCACAGATCGTCGAACCGCGCAATAATTTCGAGGCACTGCTCCGGGGACTTGTTTACCAGACGATACAAAAACCAGACGCCAATTTTCACGAAGAGGTATTGTTATCGAACTTTCTGAATAAAGAAATTTCGTCTCCCACTGCGCGAGCAAGACCTACGCTCAGGGTATTGTAAATTGGACTTTTCTTTTCCCCTCCCGTAGGTAACCGAGTACTTGTTTCGCTCGGGCAACGACTTCGGAATGGATTTAGAAGCCCTCGACGTACAAAGAGGGAGAGACCACGGAATACCTGGCTACAACGCATACCGCGAAATATGTCATCTTGGCCGCGCCGAAGACTTTGAAGATCTCATCAACGAAATCCCTTTTAGAGTAAGAACTTTCATTTTAATTTTAGTTCTGACAGGTATATGTTTCAGCCGCATTATCATTCGTGGAACTGCAGCTTCGAAATTCATTATTTTACTTGAGAAGTAAAGTTTAAGAGGGGGGTGGGTTCCTACGGGAACGAGCGATATAACGCTCTAGATAATAAAATGAGGTTGATAGTCAACGAATTTGCTGAGCTGTGTACACGTATGCGTACATACACCACGAATCTAGTTTTTGTACAGTTTCATTACCAAATAAACGAAAAACGCCTCGCTCAAACGTTGAAATAATAAAGTGTTAAGGATAATTAGTGCACAAAAATATATCTTAAAAATACAGCTGCGATAAGTAAACCGTGCAGTTTTTTTCATGCAAAATCATTTTTCCAGGGTATCGAAAAATTGAAGAATGTTTATCGACATGTCGACGATATTGATTTATTGGTTGGCGCAACATTGGAAACTAGAGTACCGGGAAGTTTACTAGGACCCACATTACAATGTTTAATCGGAGAGCAGTTTTATCGCTCTCGAGTCGGTGATAAATACTTTTATAATAATGCTAATTTTCCTCATTCTTTCACGCCTGGTAAGAAATTATCTGTATTTATGATGAAACCGCAGTGAAATTTATGACTTACGCTTTTCAATTAGTACTAATCATACTCGAGAATATTATCATTTTTACAGAGCAATTTGAAGAGATAAAAAAGGCAAGTCTAGCTTCTCTAATATGTGACTCGGGCGACGCGGTGTACGAGATTCAGCAGAATCCTTTTAAAGCAGCCACTCGAAAAAATCCGCAAGTGTCGTGCTGCGAATTGCCGCAAATGAACTTGGAGCATTGGAAAGAAGAAGTTCACCATTAAAAATACCTTCGATACTTATGAATTATTGTCCCACGTAATCATTACTATTATACTTTAAAAAAGACTTGTTACAATACTTAACACCCCTCGCTATTAATTCAGCATTTTTGTACATAATTATGTGTTTTATAATTTTATAATTAAGCATATTTATCGAAAAGAAACGAAACAGTTCGCTTAATTTTATTTCCATTTACTTTTTATTAAATTATCAATTTCTGTTATATCAAGAGATATTTCGTTATTCTGTTTAACGCTATTTCGCGGAAAAACGTAAATTAGTAAACTCTCTTCATGTTCTGAATTAAATTGTTTCAATTGATTGATCCAATTAGATATCGAATAAC
Source organism: Platyscapa corneri (assembly GCA_018907185.1). NCBI lineage: Eukaryota > Metazoa > Arthropoda > Insecta > Hymenoptera > Agaonidae > Platyscapa > Platyscapa corneri. Next base: position 4,115,522 of record JACCHW010000021.1, on the reverse strand, counting down.
AAACGCGCTTAAATTTGATTTTTAATATTTATTTAAACAAGTTAATATAAAAGATCGATAGTACTCGAAACATTAATTAATATTGATTGTAAATATAAATACAAACGATAATATTGGTATAAAAATACAGTAAATTTAAACTCAAAGGATTGTGAGATGACAGTCACAAATTGTCAATTAAATCTGGGGAATTGAATGACTTAAGGTTTCATTGATTGAAATTTATTTGTCAATTTTGACCTAGAAATTTTCGAAGATTACAATTCATAGAAGGAAATGTTTTTTTAGTTATTTCTAGAAGAAATTCGCAGATAATACCGATGTCGTTTGGGCTGGCCTATACGCTTATGTAACCTGCGTTTTGAAACGCGGCGACTGGCTGTTACTGTTACATTTACGACAGCCGTCAAAAGAGAGGTCCATCATAAAGTGCGAAAAATTCCAAGATGAGAGTGTAAATGACTGTAAACTGGCTTTCCGGTTTAGAGAAAGCCTGATAATACGTTTTTTTTCCAGCAAAGAATTAAAAAAGAATATGTAACTCACATAAGAAAATTATTCTTCATGTTGCAAGTGTTTGAAAGGTATAATTTAATAAGATAGAAAATTCTGTGAATGTTATTTTAAAAGAAATGGTTGCAGCGTTTTGCAATACATTATTTATTAATTATTAGAAAAACTTACAAATGTACGTGTGGCTCACCTTGAATTATCGGGTTTAATAAAAGTATGAATTATGCAACATAAATTTAAATGAAAACATGCACAATATAAGTCAAATAAAAATATAAAGTATTATTTGAATATTCATAAAATAATAACATTACAGCAAAATCATAATTGCGTGTGAACCCATTTAAAGTAAAAGGATTTTTTAATAATATAACGGTTCACATCAAAATAATGTAAAAGTAGCTAATTAATCTCCAACTTCTTGATTTAATGCAAATATTTGAATACTTCTTATTTGACTGTATTCTCGATTATTGTTCATTATTTTCTACGGCATTCTTATATTGTCATATTTAAAAATAATTAATATGTCATGATTCACCTTTTATTGAAATATTTACCGATTAATTTCTTCCAAAGCCTGAAATTTTCCTTAAACTTTCTACTTTTATAACGAATTTTTATAAAAAATCTTTCAATTATTCTCTGAAATGTATTGATGTATTGTATTTACAAACTTTCAATTTTATACGGTAATGATAAATACATGCATTTAAAATTTTATATACATGCATCTGTTATCGTTTGATTTTTTTCATAGTTAATAACACTTCTGAAGAGCTTAAAGATAAGTATATTTTATCAAGAAAAATTATATTGCGAATGGTTTTATTGATTAAATAATTAATGCTCCTTTTCATTAGAGAACAAATTTTTTTATTTACGTAAAAGATTTTAATTTACTAATTCATCATAAGTATATAAAATATCGACAACGTTTAAAAAATAAATAACTGACAGTATGTTATTATTTAACATACCAACTGCTACCATATTTTAATATTTAAAATATATAATTTAACTCATTTTAAACCTTGTGCATTCTTAACACGTAATATTTTATTATTCATAAATTATTTTTTAGCAAATTATTTTCAACATAATTGAGCTTTTCAATCCCCTTGAATAACTACAAACAATTTCGAAAAATAAATTTTTTTAAAATAAACAATTTTCTTTACAAACGACTCCAAAGGGACTGTATTTAATGTATATTTTAACTCTTAAAATTATTTAATACTTTTTGACACTATGAAGAACATCACTAAAATTTTTCATATAGGGATATAAATGATTGAGAATTTAATAAAGATTTAATAATTACCTAATAATAATACAATATTTATTTATTTATTATTAACATTGACTTCAATATCGCTTTCAATTTTGATTTCATTTAATTTTATATTATTTATAAACAATTTGTTATATATAAACTTTAACATTTAAAGATTAATATTAATTTCTTATCTCTGTGGAAAAAATAATTACAAAATTTCGTAAATTTAAATCTGATTGATATATTATGAAAGTTCGTAAAGATTTAAATTTAATCGTGTGCATAAAATCAAACTTGAATAAGTAGGTATTCCTTAAAAACTAAGTTATAAGGTTTAATGAGATGATAAATATATTATAATTTTAAAATAGAAATATTCTACAACAGCAAATAGTAAATGTTTGGATTTATAATGAACATATATGTTAACTACTATACGTTTTTGGTACTTGTATTTTGTCTTTTATTATAGAATAAATTATTCGTGTAAGTATCATATTAATCTTTTAGAAATTATGCTCAAATTGTTGCAACATTGAATTAAAAATATTAATTGTTAAATAAGTAAGAAAATATTCAAAACTCGACAATTTCTGTATTAATTAATTTTATTAGTAATTAATAATTAACTACAGTTAATTCTATTTATTTGGAGACTCAATATTATTTTTTCATCTTTAATGCAATGTTCAAGTTTACTACGGATGATACAAAAACTAGCAATTATTAACGCTCAGTAATTTTCTGACGAGTAAATGAAAAATGACTCAAAATCAATGAATTATTATCTTACACTCGTTCAATGAATAAAAAATCCGAAGATCAAAGAAAATCTGGTATCCTTGATTCTCGGAAGCACCTGAATTTCCGTGTAACTAATTGCTTTATGTAAATGATGGCAATTGCTCGTCACCTTCCTTGAGTTACGTTATGATGTTCCGTCCCATTTATCTTGGCATTTTTAGCAGTGTAATGCATCTAATTACATGTGAGGAGTGACTATGTAGTAAATTCTACTTTTAATTTACTCAATGAAAATTTTTACGCAGCTGAAAAATGTTACAAATGTATACAGCGATCTAAATTCAATATTTTAATACTTGACGAGTTCGCGGCATTTTGGGATAACGTCAAGGGATGGGATTCGGGAAGAAAAAAAAGGCGATTTAAAACTTGAAAGGTTTCATGCGCGTCGTCGAGGTAAATCTGCTTCTTAATTTCTCGCGCCTCACTTTATATATCCTTCAACAACAATTGAAAGGACAAACAATTCCAATGGTTGTCTGGGCTTCCGCGGAAAAGCAAACGACCGTTGGGTATTTTATTTTTTCTCGAGTGTACCTTTTTTGCGCGTGCGATAGTTTACTAAATAACGTGCGCCAGCCTGTCGTCGACGGGCGGCGCACGAAATACTTATTTCAATAAAATAAAGATGTTCTTTATAAAATACGTTTATATAATGTAAAACAAATATGCCGGTTGAAGATAGATTAAATAAAAAAATACTTTAAATACAGTTTTCATAATTTTATAAATTATTTGTGAAGCCGACTTTAAAACTAAAGTATAATCTTCTGACTTTCTAAAAAAAATATTAAAAATAAAAATCTTTTTAAATAAAATTATTATTTAAGAAAAAAATTTATTATATTTACAAGAAAAAACATGGACGTTTGAAATACAAATATTCATATTTTGTATTTTTAATGTGAGTACAAAAGAAGAAAAAACAATCCCACCATAATTTAATTTACAAGTTTCCAAAAAGCCTGTTTAGCTCTTTAAAAATATTAAAAATAAGATTACATAATTTTTCAAGTCTAAACATTCTTTGTAAAGGTTGTTTTTGTCAAAATTTAAAATAGGTAGTTAATGATATAATAAGTTAATTCATTTTTTAATAAGTTTCGGCTGATTGGATTATAATCATTGACTAAGTATGGATATTATGCCATTGTGCAATTATAGAAATAAAAAATAACCATTCAACCGTCTAAAATGATCAAATTAAAAAAACCTATTGATGTTTTTAATTTCTTAAATAGGTTATAAAAATATTACAAAGAGTTGAATTATAAACGATACTAAGTAAAAATTTTCGTTCCAAATAATGCTTTCAGTAAATTCATACGTATAAATGTTATGGAAAGAGTAAGGAAAAGTAAAATCCAGTGGCAGTATGTCAATGAAATATATCTGTAGTAATACTAGTGTGACAATTAGACACCAATTCAATGAAGCATGCATATTTTGTAATATTTACATAAGTACGATTAAATACTAATGTCAATACGTTCTCGTACATAAAAACAATTTTCAAATGACACCTTTTACGGTGTATAAGCTCAATAAATTTCTACATATTTCACTCTATACACTCTATTTCACTCCATTTTACAATTTGACAATATAATTGTATACTTGAATTATTATAAAATCTATTAGTCAGTAATTTTCCAATAATTCTTAGTAAGATATACTCGTAATACGTAAAAAAATTAAAATAATACCCTAAAACTTGAAAAACATTAATATAAATGTTGTAAAATTAATATTTTTATCTATTAAAGAAAATGATTGCCTAAATAATTATGTTTATTTACTAATTATCAATTAATATTAAACTCCAATTAATTGATAAAACCATTTTATCGAATATAGACTAATTTTTCAATGCTGAATAAACAAACTGGATAAAAAAACGTTGTGAAATTAAAAATATTGTGTTGTGCAAGAAAATGTATTTGGTATTAAAGAATTTTTCTACAAAGAAGAAAAAAAAATTAAAGAGAGAAACAAAAAATTATGGCAAAAAATTACAAAATATCTTATAAGTTTAAATGTAAGCAGAAAAGAAATTTCGCAAACGTATGAAGTAGTTGAAAATTTAAAAAAAATTGCAAAGATTAAAAATTCCGATAAAATAATAAAGTGATATGTTTAATTATATATTTAACCAATTTATAATTAATTAAATATTATTTCTATGATATGATGCAAACGGTCTCTTGTTTAATATTTTCAAATTCTTTAAATAACGTTACTGTAATCAATTTTATTTCACATTTTTTAATTTAATAATCGCAGTATCAATTAGTGCAAATAATCAACTTTCTTCTTCTTAATTGCAAAATATGATGTTTTATTTCGAGCAGCAGATATCAAAAAATTAACTAAGATTCTAAAATTGTCTCGTATTATGACGTTCATTTTAAATAAATAATCATTATGAAAGAATTACATACCCATTCATTTATTTTCTCTGAATTTATACAATATTATAAAGAAATATCGTGCATTCAAATGGAATAGCATATTAAAGTATTCAGTCTAATAAAAGATAAACAATTAAAATGGATTTTTTTAATGATTATTTGTATAAAAAAGAATTTATTTTATAAAAATAAATTAAATTGAATGCTACGTTCAAAATTTTAGACCAATTTCTTAATTTACATTTTTTTAAAAAAACTTATCAGCAGAAATAAATTCATAATATTTTAAACACTTTACACTAAATAAGAAAATATTCGAAGCCGATTACGAAAGCAATATGTAATTTCAAATAAATTTTTGTAAATATTTTTACTGGTTAATAAATATATATATAACCGATACATGTTAATAAATGTTTTTAAAGTTAAAAAATTAAATAAATATATTTAATCCACATATAAGTAAAGAAACGAAACTTTATTTCATCGTCAAAAGTATTCACTTTAATAAAGTCTTTCATACAACGATAATATGTCAGACTTGCCTTTTCAAGATTAGCATTAAAATTACATCTATCATTTCTTATTCTCAGCAATAGTTTTGATAGCTGCATTTATTTCAAAACGAAATTGCATTAAATTATCTCTAACTAACTGCGTATATAAACATTTTTTCTATAAAGTAAATATTAAAAGAAACTAGAACAGGTTGAAATACATAGTCGATAATATTTATTGTACTGTTATTATGTGATTGCAAGGAATATCTAAAATCTTAGATATTTCCTCACGATTGCACTTTTATTTGATATTAAATTATAAATATAAATGATTCTTTTTCGCTACACATGCAATTGAAATTTACGAAATTATATCGATTGCCTTTTTTGATTGTTACACTAACATAAAAATATAACCCTTTTCGATGCACGTAAAGTTTGTTTATATTTAGTTTGTTTATATTATTAAAGTTTCATTTACCCGTAAAAATCGTTACAAGAAACAGCGAATTATCGTAAAAGAACTAATTTACTATCGACAATGCAAATGCATTTAACATTTCGTGCAATTAGAATAATTTTTATTGCAGATACTGCGGAAATGTTATATATTACAGCAATGAATATATATTGAGCATTACTGATAATAACAAAAATTACCGCGTTATAATATCATAACTAAATTTTTATTTTCTCACTAAATAACGTACTCGAGCAATGAAAAATTATAAATTATCTTGTAAGTTACGTAGCTGTCGTTGCATTATTTAAACTAATTATGAATCATTCCATTTCGTAAGTTGAACCAATGAACGAAATATATAAAAAGTCAATTAGTAAATTCTAAATGTATTAATATGAAACAAAATAAAAGTTGTGTGTAAATATTTCTTAAAAACAATTTCGAAAAATTTGAATAATTACGAATAATTTGAAACTTACTTTATTTGTGATTAATATGTAGTAAAAAATATTGACAAGTAAGAAAATTATTGTTAATAAAAATCATAAAATTAAATAAGAAATATAAAAAATTTTACTTCCTTCTTCATTGTGGAAGATTTTTCAACTAATTAGAAAAATACAATAAAATTTTTGTTAATGCTCGTCGGTAATTGTATATAGTTTTATTGTACACATTTTGTATTTTTACAATAAAAAGATAAAATAAATAAAAAAAATTATAATAACAGATCTATTGATTAACACTGAAGTATATTTAATATTATAATTTTATATATTTCCTATATTTTATCGTATAATTTTATTTTTTACAAGCTTACAAAAACCCTTTAATAAACCCATAAACTGCATACATAAAAGAAATTGCCAGGTTAAAATGAAAATAAAAATATATATCTTCAAATTTAAGTAAAAAATATACATGTAAAAATATTAAACAATTTTTTTATTTATCTTTTTGTAATTTATGCCTTAAATAAAGTTTATAAAATACCATTTATTCTAAAAACTAAATTTCTGCTTTTTAATTTATTATACTTCCTTGAATGCTTTTCATAAGAAAGTGCGATAATAAAAAAAACAAAAAAAATTCTTTGTGTATTCTTCAAATATATATTAAATTATAATACACTATTCATATGCCTATATTTTGCATATATTTAGATTAAAAATAAATATATTTGGTTTTGAAACTAACATACAAGGATGAATCTTTAATACAAACAATGTTTGTTATCTAAGGCTTTCCTTATTATTTTAAGTTTTGAAAAAACGTAATCTAATTTAAAAGAAACCAAAAATGACTTTAATAATCCCAGTAAATCTTTTTATAAAATTTCCTTTTTATATTCAGTTTTGACGTTTCAAAGCTTTTGAAATTGCGGTAGAAAACGTTTATTTAACATATTTTTGCTAGATCAACTTTTTACAATAAAAGAAGTTAAAATAATAAAAACAGAAATGTATTTTAGTATTTTAAAATATTTTTCACATTTAAAAAATGGATTTTCTAAAATTTATGTAAATATTTTAAAGATTCAAAATAACCCCGTTCAAAACCAAAACTTGCATTGGAAATTAATAATTTTTTATTTTAAAAGGAGTACATGATAATGTCGACTATAAAAGTAGACGCCAGTATTACTAAGCAGTACATATTTTTTATGAGAATCTGCGTTATAAAAGCAATTTCACAGAGAGTCGCTGAGTTCTCTGCGCTGAAAAATGTGCACTCACTAAGATAAAGTAATGGGACGTCGACGTTTCTCTAATTTGTCAATCAAATGGTAGAAGCATGACAATGCAATATAAAAGCGCCCAGCCACAGAATAGTCTTGAATAAATTGTTACGAAGAATCAACTGGTCTTAATATTTTTATCATAATTCGATAATTTTTCTCGAATTCAATCAGTGGATGATCGATCCCTGTCTTGATATACTAGTGTATGTTTCACTTAATAACGATTAGGAAGCTAAAGCCTATCTACTGCGGAATATGTCTTACGCGCTTCTTTAATCTCATTGAATGATTTGCTGAAATGTTGTGTTTGTATAAACATCAACGATTCCTACATTAAGCAACACGTGAGTAAACGAATTATTATGCTATTAGAAAAGCTGTTATATCCATAACCAGCCCAGAAAGAATAATTGTAACAACATAAATTACACATTCCTACACCTGATAATAATCTTTATTTGAGTAAAAACGAACTTTGGACGAAATAGTTACTTCTTTGAATATTACTTTTATACGCTTTCTTCCATGGATTTCAACCAATTTTACAGGCTTAGACTATTATCTATTATCCTGCATAATATTCTGAAATATATTATTGTGAAAGAAATAGAAAACACGGTTTGAAATGAATTTAAAATAAGCGGATCGGATGGATAAAGAGCGAGAGAATACTGGCGAATCCATTAGCGAAGTGGGCATAATGGAAAACTTTCCTGTAATGTATTGAATTTAAGAGAATAAATGGATTTTAATGATAAAATATTTTAAAACTTTCCCTATTATATATTTATATACACTCGTTTAAGTATATTACTTGCGTAACAGTCATATTACTAAATGTATTTTTAAAACAGAAATACAAGTATAAATCAGTGCACATGAGGTGATTAAAATAAAAATAGCGTTTATTACATTGCACTCACATTTTATTTACGTATAATCCTAAGATATTTAAAGGGCATTTATAAATACGCTCGTCTGGTTGAATCGAGGAATTCAACGCTAATACGTTTACCGACACATAATTAGTAAGAGTAGTTTGTAAACTTGGTTTTAAAAATATTTTTTTATTAAAAACTAATAAAAATCTGGAGTTAACATTTTTCTACAATAGAATACTGCATTCAATTGCTTGATGATAGGAATTTTTTAAACCCAGGCCAAGGTTAAAATAAGTCTAGAAAAATAGGTAAGATGAGATTATTAAAGATAAAAACTAATCAGAAAAATGTGCTTAGTTAATGCTGTCTAGAATCATCCTTAACTATTAGTCCAATCGATGGCGATTCATTCCTTCCTGTATAAAAATATTGAGATAGTGAATGATAATTATATTTACGAATCGTCATCGATAGGTTGCTTTTTTAATAAAATATTAGTGGAGTGAAAATTAAATTGAAAATATAGACTTTCCTCGTTATATTTTTCCGTAACTTATTGAGTCTATAATATAAATTATTAGGAAAAACTACTGCAACAATAAGGAGGGATAAGTGAATTGAAAATAATGAATACACTCGTACTGATTTGTGAATTTTAGAGGCTTAGAAGATTTTCAGTTACATACGAAGTATCGAATATAAATAACAACAATTACGTAACTGAAAGCTTATGCGATTTGTATTATATGAGCAGTCGAGCTTCGGAAGATTGAAAAGGTTAACAATATCCGAAGCAGAAATGATTGGAACAGCTACTCTTTTATTCATAGGAAATACGGGTTGTGCAGGCCAATGGAAACTGCACCCCAATTTCTAATACAAATACCCTTAAGCTTCGGATTAATGATTAATCTGTTAATTACATCATTACATCATTTTTATCTTGAAAATTATTATTTGCAATTCGTAAAAGGTTTAACGACATTTACAATTATTTTCATTCTTTCATTGAAGATAAATGTTTTCGACTCTTATGCCACATTAGCTGTCTTCAAACAGCTACTTTAAGAAAATAAATAAAAATTTAATTTTGAAATTATTTTTATAAATAGTAAATTGCTCGGTAATCACAATAATTATATTTAAGTTGTAAAATTCTTATAAATTATGAAGTAATATTGAAATATTGCGTGTTTACTTGCAATTATGAACAATTACATCGAACTCTTTTACTTGTTGTGATTTAAATATTGGTCGCCTATATTTCAGTCTTTCAGTCATCTTAGTGGAGCTCATTTTAATCCCGCCGTAACACTCGGGCTGTAATGATTGGTCTCGAATCGATTCCGACGGCTATTGCTTATGTTACAGCCCAATTCATCGGCGTTACTATTGGATACGGAATAATAAAGGCAGAGCTTGGCAAGCTTGCTAAGTAAATTGGTGGGTAATTTAATGCTGAGTCTTTTTATCTCATTTTAATTTAAAATGAAAAATGTTACTGCTTCACTTAAACGCGTAAGTTTATTTATTAGCGCGTGTGTTTATTATCGGAGAAAACGATCGAATTAAAAACGTGAAATTAGTATTTTTCTCATAATAGTCTTACACACTTTTGCTAAATGCTTCAAATTCATCGATGTGCATTTTTCAAATATTTTTGAGCTCTACGGCTTTGTAAATAACAAAAAAATTTTCTATTTTCACATTTGCGCGCGTAAAGAGATTAACTCCGTATTCTTTTGTATCGTTCATACAGAATGCAGTTTTACATCGGTTAATAATTTCGTTGATCAAAACGAGGGAGAAAAATATTTTTTAAGCAGCACAAAAAGAAATCTGCGTTTGCGAAAATTGGGTGGATGAAGCAGAGCTTCAACTGACTTTAACTTGTTTAGAAACATAACATACAACACAATGTGCAATAAAAAGAAATTATAATCTCAGCTGACAATCGTCAAAAGATAAATTTTTACTATTCCCCACTATTAAATGTAAAGTCTTCGTGTTGGAAATAAATTTTTCTTTGCGAAACAGATACTTCAATAAGCTAAATGAACCCGAGTTAGTCTAGCTTTTATTCGAGAAGATAAAAATCCGATCTCCGGGGTTGTTATTAGTGTCGCCGGCCAACGCCGATTAAAAATAAAAGGACGTATCTCGGGTGTGTGTGTTGGTGCAAGAGAAATCGAGTCTCGCATGCCCAATTCGCGTGCCCAAAGATTGTTACGCCCAAGCGGACGAGGAACGACGGGAGTCTGATTCCGGCGACACCGTCACCCACCCGAGTATATCGACTATGCAAGCGATTCTGATCGAGATACTTTGCACGTCGTTGATTCTCATCGGTGCCTCCGCTACGTGGGATCCAAGGTGCACCCACACCATCGCTCCCCGACTCTGCGGTTCGGCACGGCAGTCGCCGCTATTTCCTTTGCTGCGGTAAGCTACTTATCAACGACATACCCCCTACCCTCATTCATCCTCTGACTCAAAGCCCTTTGACAGGGCGAGCAGGACTCTTGCGGAAAATCCCCCTTCGTCACGGCAGTTCCTTTTCAACGCGAATATTTCAGGCAAACGGAGATTTCGCCAGCATTTCTTTACTTCGTTTAATTGGAGGTATGCAGAGCGAATGTGTACACGACTCGCAACCTCATCCCATCACTTTCAATGAGAACATTGAACATTTCACTTAATACTCTTGCTCTTTACTTCTGAGATTATTTGATATATACCGATTCTTATTTATTTGTTTCTGCGTTGGAAATTATTTCGTACCAACCTGACTGCATCTCTTGTCGACACTTTTAATGTATTTCAATATGCGTCACGATCCTAATTAAATTGTAAGTTCGCAATTGCGCGAGCCTCTTTTTGGAAAAATTTTATTTAATTTTCTTTTATCGTTTTATAACCTTTTGAAGCTGTTCTTTCAGAAAAGAAGCAAATATTTAAATTTTGTTAATTTTTTATTTAACAAAAGTAACAACCATTTAAAACATTAAAAATTTTATTTATAAATAGTAGTTCAATTTAAGATATTATCCTTTAAAACAAAATTCACATTTTTATATTAAAAAATAATTTACTTTTAACCTCGACAAGCTACTGATACAGATAAAAAGTTGGTTGGAAATAAGATAATTTTAAATTTAATGTGTCAGTTTCCTAAAGATTAAGATTTGCTGTCTTTATTAATATCGTTAAATGATGAAAATCATAATTATAATACTAAACGAATATTTTTCTCTATTTTTAGTATTTCGAAATAATTTGTATGCAGTAAGCATGTATGCTTCAATGGGTGGATAAAGCTCGAGAGATTTTAAATTTTGCTTCAACTATGAATTTACTCCTGCAAAAAATGTTTAATTCTAGATTCACTAATCTATACTATTTTAAGCTTGTAAAAAGTAAATTGAAAAAAGAATTTTTAATTGTATTTTTTGTCGTACATGCCTCATAGTATATAGTTGTAGAAATACTTTAAGTTGTGTAACTTACTAAGCATACTTTAGAATATAATCGTAAAATAGATAAATTTATTGAATATGATTAAAAATTCTTGATAATAATATTCCAAAGTCACTTTACAAACCTTTAGTTAAAAAGAAAACAAAATATTGAAAAAAATTTGTTTAGTTAGTTATTTAATATGTACATGAACTTAATTAACTGCTTATATATAAAAAATATTTATATAGAATTCATGTGTTAATATTAGTCAAAAATAGATTTTTATTGACATAAAATATTTTTATATGCAATATTTTTGACGATAAATGTAGCGGTTCATGTTGAAACATACTATAATTTATATCAATCATTCAGAACGTACTTTAAAAATTGTAAATATTATTATCTGTACTAATTTTTTGTACCTCATTAAAAATAACAAGCAATCAAAAACTTAGATTCAATTCTAGTAATTTAACGCCTTACATGGAGAACAGCTTCTCACTCATTATTCGTTTTTAACTTATATCTAATTAAAAGTAATTAATATAATTATCTACAAAATATTGTATCTCAATAATTAAAAATAAAAACAAAACTTTAATAGGATTATTTAAAAGAAATTATAGAATTTATATGATACTGTATTTCTTTAGAATAGTTCAATATTTCTCAATAGAAAACTTGATAACGTGCGCTAAATAAAATATCGATTTAGTTCGTAAATTATACTGATTAAGACCAAGATTTCTTTGAATTACTTGAATTCCTGGTCAACAGCAAATCAGATTATTATCTTTGACGTAATTATAATTTTCTATACGAGCATTAGATGTACGCCTTGTTCCAATTTGATATCTCTGGACGTATTCCATGCCCTTTTAATAATAAATCTACGTACTGATGATAGCATAAAAATGATATTCCTTTTATTTTTAATATTGTTAAGTAAAACATTGCTGATTCTAATGGATTACTGTTTATTTCAATACTAAAATTTAATAATATTTTAATTCGTAAAATTATGTGTGGTGAAGGTAGCAAGTTTGAGTAAGCGTTTAATTATAAGCACCTTATGCAGCATGTAGAATGAATCCAGCGAGAATATTTAGTCCGGTTTTATGGAATGGATTTTGGGAAAGTTAATGGTTGAGGGATAATTATCGTAGTCACAATAATAGCATAAAACCATATCTGTTATGTTAAATTTAATATAAAATATTCTGTGCTTAATAATTTATTTTTATATGTAATGAATATAAAAATTGAAAAATTTAACTGTCTACAATATATATAATAGATACAACTAAGCTACGTAATATTTTAATTCTTATTAATATTTTTGTGTTGATGGAAAAGAGTTTTAAAAATAACATATTACTACAACTATTTAACTCTAAAGAAATTATTTTTATTATTACAATTGTGATAAATTGAGAAATATAATAAAAATTCGATTCAATTCATACATATAAAAAATAAATTTATTTTATTAAATTCTTATTAAAATATTGAGAAAATAAATTATATATAAACATAATTCAAGACATATAGCAATGGAATCACATTTATATAATAAATATTTTAAAATATTACTAATAACAATATAGTAAAAATATTAAGAATTATAATTAAATAATTAACGAATATTATAAACTATTAATAATTGAGTTATATGTTTTATTATATTCACATATTTTAGCGCAATTTCCAGTAAAATTTTTTAATAAAGAATATTATTTCAAATATCAAAATAATATTGATTGAAGTATCATCTACAGTATAATTGTAAATAAAGAAATAAAAAATAATCTTCTTTAATCCAAGTTGTCAGAAATTTTTTTGTATATTTAATCAAAATGATCCCAAGTTATGTTTTCTATTAAAATAATTTAATAAATTTAGCTCTGATAAATTTCTAAATATTGATACATACAATTTAATAAAAGACACATAAAAATATCAGGAGTATTCAAATTTATGAGTAAATTACTATTTATTTTTTTAATTATAATATGTTATTGAATCAATACTTTTTTTGACTTATATTATATACTTTATCAAAACATGTCTGACTATTTTTTTAAATTACATTTACTTTTTATTGGGTATACTGAATTAAGTGTTAAGAGGTGCAGTGGGCACAATGTCATATAAAGTGTTATTTTCAGAAAAAGAAGATTACGGAGAATTAATGATTCTATTGAATGAATACAATTAATATAACAGAAATCAAATTATATAGGTAGTTCTTGATAATTAATTATGCGTATTACTATAAAAACATGAAGATATTAATTCTATAAATATTAATAAAATTATGTATATTAAATTATACATATGTTTTTAAATAAAATCAAACATTTTACAATACTTTACTGATAATAATAAAAAAACTTATTATTTATACAAAATTTTCACATTAATACCAAATTTATATAATTTTTTTCATTAACAACCAAACTCGAATTAAATTTGTTTCGGTAACCGTAATTCATTTGACAGTATAATGCTTAAATGATTAGCTTCACAAATAATAAATCGATCAAAACATCAAGGCCTATAATGATGTCAATTATCATTTTCGGGATGACTAAATATCATGATTGTTTTACACATGATATTTAAATAAATAGTCGCTTCGGTGTAATGACCTGAAATTGTGTGATTTATTAAGTAGATTTGTAGAAATAATTGGTATTGCTTTAAAGAAAACACAATAATATTAATTGATTTACGAATATAGATAATTTATGCGAAAAGATTTCAACAATAATTTATTGCAATAAACACTCATAAATACGTTGTATTGATAAAATATTGGAATTAAGGCATAAACCTACTATAAAGTATTCTAATTTTGAAGTGCATTCTAAAATTATGTGATTTCAATCATAAAATGACACAGTGATTTTTAAATTAAGATTAAAAAAGGTTCTAATACCATAAAAATCTAAATGTTAATTTTTTAAAATAATATCTATATTAATAAGTTTAATTTATACCGTATTAATAAAAAGTATACAACTAAAAATACTTGTCTCATAAAACTTTTGTATTTTAATTAAATATGTTCAAATAATCAAAATTTAAAGGTGAAATATCAAGATGTCTCCTCGATGATATTTACTAGTTGAATTATAATCCTCCGACTTGATCATAAGCTACTACTGAAACAATGTTTGCATTAAATCGTTTCACATTCTCTGTACATGAAATGTTGCATTTATAATTTGCATTTAATTTATGAGTTTAAAATCGTTTCATTTTCCATATATTTTGAAAATTCAAGAACTCATTTAATGAATGCGTGTTTAATATAAAGAATTTAATATTTTATTGTAACACATAATTAATCTTTATTAATATATTTATATTAATAACAAGTTAATTTATCGACTATTTCTTCTTACGTAAGTTGATATTTTTATTAAGAAAACTTAGAAGTGAAGTAGCAACTTTTGCTTCACAGAGGACTTGTGTTCAATAATTTTTACTGTACACTTAGGTAACAAAAGTCATTTACATACGTTATATAAGTCAGAAAGTATAAATAGCTTTAATGAAAAATTTTAAAATAAAATACAAACTTAATACTATTATCTTTAATAAGAAGATAAAATATATAAAATGCATTAATCTTATTATCATTAACTATTAGCCGTGTTAAATGATCACTTTCAAATTTTATTTAAAAAAGAAATTATTTAAATAATTCAAGAAGAATGCTAATTTTAAAATACATCTTCAATAAATTAATGATTAGTTTTTTAATTATACAATAATTACAATAAAAGAAACTTTATTATGTCCCAAAAAATTATACGATTTATTTCTAATATGATCTGGTAAAAAAATATAAAAATATAATAACATAGTAAAACTTAAAGAATAAATAATTTTTAAAATTATAATATTAAGTGTAGAAAATAATGTTTGAAGAAATTAATAAATTTTATACATACATACATACATACATACATACATACATACATATACATATGAAACTTTTTACAGTAGCATCAATTTAAGTTAAAGTAAACAAAAATAATTTCATGTCTCAAATAATTTCTATTAATTAAAAAAAAAAAAAAAAAAATTAAATAAAAAAATAAATTCGTAAATAGTATTTTGTAATTGAAATTTGATCAAGGTCTACTGATTTAGTCATATGAAATTTAAATATGATAAAATTTATTAAAATTTATTTGACCTCGAAAATATGATACGCGATCAAACATAATCAATAATATTAAGGTATACGAATATGTATGCAAGTATAAATGCATAAATGGTCAAATTAATTAAAAATAATGCCTTGTAACTACTAGTTTTAAAAGAATTTGTAATTTTAAAAATAAAGTTAATGTAGTTAATTATTAAAAATTACCTTAGATTTTGACATTATTAAGAAAATTATTTTTAAACTACTTAAATTCACAATAGTTGCATTAAATTTTTATTAATAAAAATGTAAATACAGATATGTTTTAATATAAATTTTAAAATTAAAAATTGTGTTTCTCTCAGTTCTTAATTAAACTTAGTGATTCTTAATAATGCGTAATTAAATAAAATGTATTTATAAAATTATTTGATAAATAATGGAGATAAGAAAAACAACACATTACATTAATAAAAAGTTTGATTTGTCTTTTATTAAAATACTTTACATTTTTATATTAAATCTTGTGATTATAAAATTATAAATGTTACACAAATTAAAAATTTTTTACATTATACTCTTTTAAATTTATAAATAAACAATGTATGCAAATTTGATAAAATTGTACATATTCAATGATTATATTTCAACGACCTTGTTGAGAAATAGATATGTTTTAGAGTTTTTTCATTGATATTTTTAGATAAAACAATTAGTCGCTCATTTATCTTATCAGAAACATCACGTCTTTTGAGATTTAATGATGTACAATACAATACAAAAGTGTAAATATTAAATCATGAAACTTTTTTACTTCATGTGCGTTCATAGCTAATAAACGTGTACAAAATGTTTCACTAATTTATTGTAAATACTCCAAAATTTTCAAATCCCTGAAATCTTATAAAATGACAAATACACAAAATATAAGTTTACAACTAATGTATACATTGCAGCATTGCAGCAAAATCATAAAGAAATTAGTATAAATTTATATCTGTAAAAGCGTAATATATAAATGTATTATAGAACTTAGATTAAAATTAAAATTTAATAATAAAACAATTCATACTAATTTCATTTATTATATTAAATTCTATTGAAAATGTATACAGTGTAAAAACGTACGTAAAATTTTCACTTACATAATACTGACTTAGATAATAAGATTTAGTGTTCTAGTGGGTTTAAATTTCTCTGGTAGTATAAGTGGTTTAATGAAAATTGCTGCTAATTTATTATGTAATAATTTAAAACAATTAGGAAGTGCTGTTTTTTCAACTAATTGTTCAAAAATAGGTCTTTTGAACATCCTCTTAGCTTCTGTTCGTTGTTCAGGTGTAATAACTCGATCATCAAGATGCACCAATCGAGGAAACCAAGAAATCACAAATAACCTGTTCATTAATAATCAAAATATAATTTTTAATTAGTTTCATAAGTTCACTAACATTTTTTATGCATGCACCATAAGTCACGATATTTAAATTTAGGTGCTAATATTCAAAAATGATACCTTAAAAAAATTTGTTTAATGTATACTATTCATTATTAAGTATAATTATAATTAATAATTTATAGAAAAACTAGATAAATTATTTTTAATATTCATTTTAACAATTACCTATACTGCAGGTAATCATAAAACGTTCCACCATTGAAATAGCTTGGAGCAGCTTTATTCCCCATTAAACACAAATATCTCAAATTAGGTAGACTTGCATACAGATTTTTTAAAAAGGGGTACAATTCTTCAACATTATTATAATTTAGCCATAGAAGTTGTAATTTTGGCATATAAGGGAAAATTGTAAAATCATCAATGTTATTATAATCTAAATTTAATGAAGTCAAGTTTTCAAATTCTGCCAGAAAATGTAAATTTCTGTAAGAAATTAAGTTTTTTAATTATAAATCATTAAAAATTATATTTAAAACAAACTTTTGTAAAATAATCAATAACCTGCTAAATTTGTTATGACTAATATCTAATGTATGAATAGTGTTTCCATAAGTTTCAATAATGTCATATGGCATATAAAAAAGATTTTCAAAACCAAGTGACAATGATTTATTTAAATTTTGAGACGAAGTACTAGAGAATAATTGTTTGGTTTCTCTACAATGAGTATCAACAAAAACAAGTTTTCCTAAGGATGTCATAGCTAACTCTTCTATATCTTCAGTTTCATCTAATTGCAATTCATCATAATATGCCAACCTAAGAATGGAAAAGAATATTTATACTAATAAAAGGTTAATTTTTTATCATTATACTATTCACTACTAAGCACAATAATTACATGAGATACATTTATTATTCATGTAAGTAGTCATTTATTTATAGATATGGTATACATCAGTATTATAGTTATGTTAAATGTATTACTATATCATTTTATAAATAAATTTAATTTTTTTTTAATTTTGTGCACAACCCTTCATTAATATATATTTGTATAATTACATATAAAACAAAAAAATATAATAATATTATATGGTTACAGTTTCTTTCAAATTATAATTTAAAAATAAAACAATTAGTACATTTAAAAATAATAATAATATATAATAATAAGATATTTTATTTAATTAGATATTTTTATGATCTACTTAATAAAATTACATTTGTTTTATCTACTTACATTTTCTCTATCAATAATACAACTTCCACAATATATCTATAATTATGTTTATTAAAAAAAATATTTTTGTAAACACAATGTATCAAATAATTTTTAAATAATTTTAAAATAATAGAAAATAATTAAAATGTATAAACATCAACAATTGAATGCCCAACAAATTATTGTTTATCAAAAACAACTAACCAGAAAAATTCTTTTGAAACAATGCAAAACAAAAAAACTTCACATAAAATATCAAAAATATAAAAAAACGAAAAAAACGTATAAATGAATTTGTGAATTTGAAACTGTTCACGAATATATTATAAATAAAACAGGTTTGTGACTGAGTACCACAAACAAAAGTTTACTGACAAAAGCGATTTAAAGAAATTCACAAGAACTCTTATCTGTTAGTGATAACGAATGTAATTAAAGAATTTGAGGTTAGAATTTCATGTTATGCAACCTACTCAAATATCCTTTATAATTTCAATAATTATTTTATTATGTTAATAAGACTTTTTCTTTCTAATTATTATAAAATCATATTAGAAATAACTAGTTGTCTTTTAAAATAAGGATTTTTTAGTTCAAATAACTTACCGACTTTTCCTGCATCCTCTTCTTTGCAGAATTTAAGTACCCTACGGATCAGCTTTTTGTTTATTTACATTTCATATTATTTAACCGCTTAAAACCGAACACCAAGATAGAAGATAAAAAAATTTTAGATATATAAAAGAATTATACTCCATTACCAGTATTAATAACGGTTTTTATTATTCCTCTCATAGTTTAATTAGCCACAAGTAGATTCTGCTCTAAGCATATCTAATATACTTTTGCTATAAATCCTAATCCATGTATATATATACACATGCATAAACATAGTTAGATTAAGTCAAGAGAATGTGGGGATATCGGAAACTCATCGCAGATACTACCTATCGACATCTAGTGAGTAAATATAGAATTATATATTGACAAGATATTTATAAGATAAAATTTACTTTTTGTCATCGCCATTTTCGTATGTTTACAGCGCTCTAAAAGTTTCAACCATTGTTATTCATTTCACATCTAATATAGCTATATAAAAGTTAGTAATCAAGATAAAATAAACTAGAAGTTAGTGCAAGGAAATGAAGAAATGTCGCATGAAAAAATCAGGAAGTCATTTTTGAGATCATCTCGCGTTGTTAACGAGGACTTTTGTTTTTTAGTGCTTATACCTCGTGAAATAAAAGGAAGAATTTTAGTATGTGATGTCTTCTCCTGAAATTTTGGTATCCCTTTGTGTGATTCGTGTAGAAATCAGTAATCTTCCTGAAGACGCAAGTATGATATATTTTCACATTGTTTTGTTTTTGTAACCTTTGTTTTGATTCCTATTGTCATGACATACCCTTTGCTATTAATAGAATGTTATACAAATTTATTTCTCGTGTATTATAAATCGGATTATAATAATTTTCCGCTTATTTAATTTATACAATTAATATTCTTAAAATGTCATTAATGATTTAGAAGAAAATTTCTTAATTTTACCAACAGTAATATGATAGAGAAAATATTTCAGGTGCCATGGAAAAAAATGCAAGAAAAATGAGAGGTTCTCGAGAACCTAGAGATATAACAATAGAGACCTATTCAGACACTAATGAAGGACCTTTACCTTTATTACCCCAATCTCAAGGTTCCCAAACTTATAGTAAATCTGAATCAACATCGAGAGAAAACTCAGAAGAAAAATCATGTGTATCTACTGCTGCTTCAATTCCAAACATAGATAATTTTATTGGTGCTACTGCATGTAATACATCAGATCAAATTAATTTTATTTCAGGAAACCCTTATGTTGAAGTTACCAAGGGTATTTTACATCTGTTTAAAGAAAAGTAAATTTTAATTTTTAAATAAAATATTTAATTAATTATTTCTATAATAGTACCTTTATAAATTTCAGTACACTAACTGAAATGCATTCACCTAACAATCGAAGTCACACAATCTGTATATTATCAGTTCCAGCAACTATGACTTGTCATGATTTAATGACGTTTACAGCAGCCTGTCATCAAGATATTCAGTATTTTAGAATTATTAGGGATGGAAATCCCAATCAGTATATGACATTAATAACATTTCGCTCATCGGTAAATTTAACACTTTAATTTATATTAAAAAGAATTCTAATTTAAAAACATAGATATTTTACTTATTATACAGGCTGCAGCTAATGAATTTTATGAAACCTTCAATGGAGCTCCTTATAATTCATTGGAACCAGAAATTGTTTGCCATTTAGTTTTTGTCTCAAAAGTTGAAACTGCTGATAATGGTTTACCACTTTCAGGACATACTGAATTACCATCTTGTCCAGTGTGTTTAGAAAAAATGGACGAAAGTGTCGATGGGATATTAACGATTTTATGCAATCATACTTTTCATGCTGGTTGTCTTGTTAAATGGGGTGATACTTCTTGCCCTGTTTGTCGATATGCTCAGACTCCAGAACCTCTAGCGGATAGTCGTTGTATGGAATGTGGTATGATATTTTATATTTATATTTGTTATTTATGGATGGTCATTTATTTATTAAAATTGAAGAAATTATTTTAAAAAATTGTATATATAATATAACGTAACAAAAAATTGAATAAAAGTGAAATTAAAAAAAACATAATTATTTTATTGTGATAAAATTATAAATATATAATATTACATTTTTTAAACATTTAAAGAAATTCAAGAAATTTTGAAAACTAATTTTTTTATTTTATCTAAATCTTTTGTTTATAATTGAATTTAAAAAATCAGAAAACTAACGTTAAATAATAAAAAATTAAATGCTCAAATCTTATAAAGTTACTAAAATAACTCATACCCGTTTAAAATAAATTATTGTTAACAATAAAAATTAGTTGCAGAAACGACTAACGAAGCATTATGGATTTGTTTAATTTGTGGACATATCGGTTGCGGTCGATATGATCAAAGTCACGCGTTTGAACATTATAGAGATACACATCATTGTTACGCAATGGAATTAGGACAAAATCGAGTCTGGGATTATGTAGGAGATCATTGGGTTGACAGACTATTACAAAATAAAGATGGAAAAATGGTAGAAGCAGGTCAAGAATCTAACAAAGGCAAAAGAGGAGGTGTTGATGAAAAAGTAGATTCTGTACAATTGGAGTTTACCTATTTATTAACTTCGCAACTTGAAACCCAAAGGGAATATTTTGAAGAAAGGATTTCAAAAATTGAAGAGCGAACCTGTGCAGAAACATCAGAGTTAAGAGAAAAAATTGAGTACTTAGCCGAAGAAAATTCTAGAATTAAAGTAATTTTATAAAATTTATTTGAAATTTATAAATAATATTTTATTTTAAAATGTTAAAAAAATTTTTTTGTTTCAGAATCAAATATCTGTTCTAACCCGGGAGAAACAAACAACGGAGAAGAAATTGCAAAATTCAAATTCTAAATTAACGCAAACTCAAAGTCAATTGACGGAAGAAAAAGAATTAAGACAAGCACTTGAACTTAATCAAACGTCTTGGCAGATTAAACACAATCAACTGCAAGAAGAATTAAATGATTATAAAACAAAGAAAGAAATAGAAACCAGTGATTTAAGGGAGCAAATACGCGATCTCATGTTCTTCTTAGAAGCACGAAATGAGATTGAAAATTCGGAAGAAAGAGAAGAAATTGCATCAGGACGTATTGTTATAGGCCCGCAAGCTACTACACCAAAGAGTAAAAATAAGAAAGACAAGAAGCATTGATGGATTACTCTGCCACATTGTATAATATTCTTATGTATTTAAAATGGATGTAAAATATTAGTTTTTTATTCTCAAAGAAATAAAACAGATACTTAATTTTTAATTATCAATAGCTTTTTTAATTTTTATTCCATCTTTTAAACCATTTATCAACTTTCATCTTAACAAGTGAAAATTTGAACAAATTTAAATTAACAAATAAAATAGAATAAAATGAATATCTTTATAGGTACAACGAATTAAAATAGAAAAATCGGGAATATAAATAAAAATCATTTAACGTTTTTTCATTTTTATTATCATATATAGATCATATATTTTTTTTTGAAAACACTTAATATAATGTACTTATAATTATATCGTAAATTGTTGGACATGCTGGTTGGGTCAAGAGTCGTAACTCTACATGGATTTTCCCAGTGTTTCATTTGTTTCATTAGTTTTTTCCTTTTAATTTAAACTTCTCAAATATGAAAAATTCGAAAGTCCATAATCCAAAAGTCTTTCTAGATACTCCTAAATCGTGACTACATTTTTTTCTTCTATTTAACCGCCTTTTATAATCCGCGCGATATAATCGAAAGAGGCAATTGAAAATTCGTTCCTTTACATTTTTTTTCTTTCTTAATAATAAACGCTTGTGTGTAGTCGCGATTCAGAAACAAAAATGTGCGATCAATCAGCCGGTCGATCGATTTATTTATTTGCTTTCTCGCTGTCATCTGTAGTATATCTTCGATCGATTCATTGATCGCTCATTGAATTAGCATTATACCGAAAGCATCGTACTCCACGCCGCAGCAATCAATTGTAATTCTTCGTACTTTTCTTTTTTCGTATCTCTCTTTTTACGAGTTTAATATTGACATCTGTATTAGCTTGACGAGCTCGTGATTATAAAACGTTCGCATTGTCTCCTTTACTCTTACAGCCTCAAACGATTTTTGCTTAACTACAATTCCTTCGTTTTCTTTCGCCCGTCTTTTAAAAAATTTTTCACGCGAAATTTAATAATCCCCGTGCGAAACAACGCGTCGTTCAAATCGTCAATTTTCACTTGATGGGTGGACATTTTAAAAAATTTAAATTTTAGCTCGTAAGCAATCATCCGTTGGTAACTTGCGTGCGCGTTTCAACAAAATACTTACAATTCATTCATTTATTAAGCATATGCATTTATATCATTTATGTGCGCAAAATCAGCAGAACTCAGATTCATAAAGAGAATTACCGCGTTTCTTGGTTTCTTTTTGTTTTTTATAAAAATAGCAAAAACGCGACATACGAAAAATAGCGAAAACTAATTTTTCGCGAATCTCGTCAACTCTTGCAACGCAAAAAAAGTTAACACAGTCAGTTTTTCATTTTCGATGACACAAAATAACCGCTTAGCACTTTGAATTATTTTCCAAAATTAGAAAATCTTATTTTCGAATCGAACATCCATCTTGTAAATAATCAGATAACTGTCCATTAAATTAATCAATCGATCGTCCTTTTCACAAAAGTAATGACTTAATTTTTATATATTTATTTGAAACATTCGTTAATTCGTCAAAACCGCAAAAACTTTTAGTAAATTTTAGCCTTTAATATATAGTATACATTAAGAATTAATCACAATGTTTATTATATAGATTAATATTTATAATAAAAGTCTCTCGTAAAATTTACTCAAAGTTTTTAATGGGAATCCGAAAAGAATTCAAAGTGTAAGATCCTTCATACTACGTATATGATTAATAACAACAAGAGGCAATGAAATTACGAAGGGATTTTTTTTCTAATATAAAAGGAAAATTATTCAAGCGATTCCATTCAACGAGTCGTTATTAAGGTATAGCTTTACGACATATAACAAACACATTACATTCAGGTTTCCCTTTACTCTCGAAATCACCAACAGTGCGACAATGGATTTGCGGAGCTCTGCATCTGCACTAATCTCAAATATTTTTTACGTGGTCACACAACGTATTTTAATTTATCTTAATTTTTTTTTCTTTTTTCTTTGTTCATGTTCCATATAAGGGTCTTCGCCTTTCTTAATTCGTTCGTGTATAGGAAAAGTGGGAAGTAGGACGAAGGGTGATATTTGGGATGTTCTTGATAAATGGATTTTTCCTTGTTACTTGATTTTTTTTTACTTTTTACTTTTTTTTTAATCATATTGTGTCAGGCAAGTTTTTTCCATTCAAGTACAGATATATTCAGTACGTCATAGCAAACATCGGTGACTATTTACAATAAATACAGTCAATTGGATATCATTATATATAAATAAAATATATGTATATGTATATGTCATGTCGTATGTCGTATCGTTTGTGGTTTTTTTTTCATAATTATTTTAAGTTTCATTACAGCAACACGTGACAATAAACAATTAGATCAGCGGCGTAAAATAGCGTATTTCCTACCAAAGTAGTGGTCGTAGCTATATTTAACGATAGCGCGTTTATGGCTGCTGAGAAAATCTTTTTTATTTAAACCGTTACACTGTGCTCTTCACTTATTACCTTCTCTTATTTCCCTTCTCTCGAATCCTGTCCTTTCTGTGCCTTGGGCTCACTCTCACCTGAAAACCCGAACCGCGTTTTTCCCCTAAATAACTTTCCGAACTTTTTAACATTTTGCTTCCATTTTTTGTATTTTTTAGTCTGTATTCATGACTTTGGTAAGGTTACTAACTTTTTTATTCTCCTTAAGCTTGCTTCGTTCTTGTTTCTGACTATTAGATTATAAATCCTTAATTAAACTTTGATTTTCATTTTAATTAAGTGTACTCGATGTGTATCTACATGGCCTCCAAACACACTCCATTATATCCCGATATTAAAGTATTTTTCTGCTTAAATATGGCTTTTTTATTTTACTTTAAACTTTTTTCATTTATTCGCGGTAGTAAAAAGCTGGCGTAAAAAAGGTTTTGCCGGAAGCGCGCGATCCTTTGCCGTTTCATTCATTTTCACCGTTTTAACCTCCTCCGGGAAGAATCGAATGTTCGGAGTGGCTTCGACAAAGTGACGCGCTCGTTTAGTTTATTCGGTGTACTTGACTGTGTATTTTATGTCGTGAATTTGTATTTGTATAACGAGTATGAGATTTTACCCTTTAAATTCTTGACTTCTACTAATAGGAGATTCTTAGAGCGTTTGCACCTTCTTTACACTTCGAGTTGAATTTCTACTTTTATAAGAAACCGGGAACGGATTCGCTCTTGTACGAAGTATTGTTATTGTAAATAATTTTATACATACAAGTGGTTTAGAATTAGAAAGAGTTCACTTTGAAGACTTTAAGACATTTTACAATCGTCTATATATGAAAACTTTTCCTCTTTAGATAATCAATAGGATTTATAGTTTATTTTATCAAATTTTATACATTAATTACATTAAAAAACACGAGCGTGTTACATAAATATGATGATTTTCAAAAGAAATTCGTTATATTTGCCTTCTAAGATGTCGTCGTCTATGCATATATCGATTTATTTTCAATACAATTTATATGAGATTGTATTAAAAATAAGTAGTATAAAATACAGTCTGTAGTTATGAAATTGAGATATATGTTATGTAACTTATGTTTATAAAAATGTATTAAACGTAGTTTGCTCGAGTCTAGGAATATTAACTTCCAAAGAAATCGAATCCGATCCCTGCAAAAACGATAAGATTTTTAGTCTTTCTTTTAACGAAAAGAAGAGAGCGACAATTTTTCATCGTGGAAGTTAAAAAAGCAACTGAATCTTTTTTGTATTCCATTTTATTATTTTTTTTATAGAGTTTCATTTTTCACGCGCGTTAAATTGTACGTTATAATCTGATTCTTTTATTTTATTTTTTTTCATAATATTTTTATTAAAAAATAGTCGATTCAATTAAGCGTCACGTAAATTTGCGACGACACGTCGTGTATTTTTTTCTTTCTTAAGGTTCTCTCTTTATCTTCTCATTTATTTATAGAATACAATAATGTTTTTTCTTTATTTTTTAAATATTATATATACGTAATAAGGTGTGACGGTGCGTGTTTAGATGATCACGACTCGAAACTGTCACTCAATCGGAAGAAGCCAGCCGTTGAGCTACAGAATGGAATAAGTGTCAGTCTCAACACTCTCGAATTTTTTTTTCAGTTTTCTTCTCTTTACCATTAATCATTATTTTTAATTTTTAATCTTCTTTTCTTCAAAAGATATTTGTTTATTTCAAAGCTCGCTCACGCGTCTAATCTTAACGATTCATTTTTTATTTTATTTTTTTTATACATCTAGTAGCAATTTTTATCTAAACCAGACAGTAGTATCGTTGTTCACTATCTAGCCACATAGACGCTACTATATATAATATATATATATATATATAATGTTTTTTTAAATAATACTTTATCTCTTCATCTCGCGTTTATATTTAAATAGTTTTTTTAAATGCACCCGCACCCTTTGTTATCCTTCTATTTAATCTTTACTTTCTTTCCCTTTCACTCTCGCTCTCACAAATTCCTCATTCTAGTTTATACTCATCAGCAGCAAACGCATTCATATATCATAAAATTAATGGTAATTAGCCAAAAGGTTTTCTTAATAGTTGGAGTACTTGGGTTTGCACAGCGAACGAATATTCAAGAGGCGGATGCAGATGCGAAGTTGAAACTCATTAAGTGTAGATTTCTGATTTTTCTTTCCTTTCTTTATTTTTTACAAACGAGTCATCGGCAATAAAAAATACTTTGATTCCGTTTCGTAAGATATTTTGTACTCGATAATATATTAAAAAAAGAAACTTACATCTCTTTTCGTTAGAAAAGAATGATATTTTTCAAACTCCTTTCACACATGCGGTACGCGGTACGTGGAAGAACCAAAAAATTCCGTGTATAAAGGCGACAGCCTGAATCGTAATTGACACGAGATATGACGTCTTACCGTCGACGATTCAGTTCAAAAATCAAACAAAAGCTTGAGTATAAAAAAGATTAGAAATAAACGCGTGTCCCGTAAACATCAAAACGCTCGGAATCGCTCAACTTTTTTCTTAAGAAATATCAATTCATATATAATAACTAATAATAATATACACTTTTCCTAGTATCTCTATAATTACATATGTATTTAATTCAACTTTCGTTCGTTTATCGTGTGTGTCTCTGTCTGTGCCTATGCGTGAGCGTGTAAATTGTGTAATTTTTCTCGCAATGATCGAAAGAAACCAAAAATAACACCTAACTAGGATATAATAATCTGGTAATTGCCATATGAATAAACTTACAATGTGTCCAGCTTCGAAAACTGCATGCGTCGTCCCGTTTTGACAGCCAATTATTATAATAATAAAATACCCCAACTTCCTCGGATATATATTTATATGTACGCAACATACCCATCGTAAGCACAGTTACGTTACGTATATTAATACGTTACTCTTATATCGACAATTAACGAGTTTTATTTTTTTAACTATACATGTGCATATACATATGTATGTATATATACGTGCGACACACCGCGCGCCATATAAATGCGGGCGCCACAGCGCATGCACGTGCATACACATACGGAGTATACTCACGCTCGTGCACCCGGATAAACACGCACACACGTAAATGCATACGTACGTACGTTGATGCATACATACATACATACATACATACATATATATGTATTATATATGTGTATTAATATGTACATACATATGCTTATATGTCGAACCAATCGCGCTGTCTCCGACACACACGCTCTCGCTCACTTTTACGGTTCATGCATAGTTAAAAATGTTTCACGGCAAAATACTCAACATGGACGCTATGACAGTGCTAGGGTACATTACACACTCGCGATTTTACAGTTTCTCATTCACTCTCCATTAAAAAATACCTCTCGAGCTATTCTTCCCATTGCATCACTTGAAAGCACCACGAAAAATCTTATACACGGCCACTGGCCAAAACGTCTATACGAGAAAGAAAAAATACAATACAAGGTCCACAGAAGGTCCACGGATAAGTGATGGACTGTGCGAGAAGGTCTGCTTGGAGTGCGCGCGCTTTATCCCGTGAACGGCATTCGTTCGCAATCTCTGTTCAACCTTTACTTGCAGTTTTTTGCGATTTTTATTCAAAATCAATCACATTGCTCGACGCCGGAATGAAATATTCGTAAGTTTTAGTCGTTGATATTAAGAATAGGGGGAAGTAAAGGTTCGCGTAATCAATGACTCGATAAAACCCTTCCATTTTGATTTCAATATCTCTTACGGCTAAATTGTTAATTTTAATTCGCGACGAGTATCCATGAAATGAGCTCGGAAGAACCTCAATGTTGCGAAATCGTTTCAGCGCCCGTGAAAACGTTAGGAGAATTAGTATGCAAGTTTCGATAAAGCGAGGAAAATAAGGAGTAGTTGAATTTTTCTTCAGCAAATTCACGCTCGCAGCCAGCGCAGTAAAATCATTCGTCTAGAGCAGTCGCGAACTGATCGGTTCGCAATGCAGCCTCACCGGGAACTCATGAAAGCGCGACCATCAAATCCTGAAAGTCACGAGCAATTCCAAGTGCTTCGAAGGAGTGCCGCGGCTGCACCATAAAACTAGCGCGCACGGCCAAGGAATCTCTTTGGTGGCGTACATTTCTCCTCGAGGATAATCCACGCACTTAAGCACAACCTTCCCAGATTAAAGCTACGTATTGACTAGGTTCATCTTTCAGCGTAAAATAGCACTCGCGCACACATTCCAACGTCTCTTCTTTCTTCGTCTCCGGCAACTAGTACTGGCCCTATGCAGCTGACATCCTCTTGTTCCTCGCATGCTCTCTCTTTCTCACTCCTCGCAAGCAGTCGCACCCTCTTAGCGTTCGAAGCGATAGTTTTCAATAAGTATAGTTACTAATGGCGAGTATCGAAATAAATATCTAACTCTCGATCGGCTCTGCGCGTCTCCGAGCCCGAGCACTCGTTCCCGGCTCCGAGCCTCCGCGCACTTGGTCATGGTCGGTCCCGTCGGTCCTTCTTGGCGTGCGCCGCCAAACTCTGCGTCGTCATTTTGGCATCTTACAAAGTACACAAATAGACTTTGGTAAAAAATGGAGAAAGGAAAACGAATAAAAACCGGCCTAACAGAATTTGTCCAGCCACCAGATATTGCAAGCGGAGTTGACGCGTCTCCGACGCCGCTTTCCACCGCCACTAGGCTCCAACGGCTTCTTCACGAACCTCACATTGTAGGGATCCTCCGCGAGCTCCGGATAGAGCTGAGCGTCGTGCACGTACTCAGCCTCGTAGCTGGTGGCGAGACCGAGCTTCACGATCTCCTCCTGCTCGGCGGCCGTCCACTCGATGCTCGTGGGCGCGTTTGCCTTGAGAGCCTCCTTTTCCCTGTGCCACGCTTTGCGTACCGCACTCATCTTCGCGTGGTGAAGAAGACGCTGGCGCTCCTTATCCGCGGTCGTGCCGTACCGCAAATTGATCACGTAACTTAGTCCATGGATCTTGACGTCGGCGAGGGTGCTGGGCCCGCCGCTGCTGCCACCACTCCCATCGTGGAAGGTCGTGTTCACCTGTCCACCGAGCCGTTTCAGCTGACCCTGGTCCTCCGGAGCACGCCATGTCTCCTCCTTCACGAAGTAAAATGCGTCCTGCTGGGAGCTGTGCACGACGAACGTAAACGGTAGGAAGTAGGACTCGTTGAATACGGTCGTGAACACGTCCTTGTAGATGGAGTTGGCCGACGGTACGCTCGACACCACCGCCTGACCGCTCTTCGTGCGTGACACGAGGATGCCCTTGCCGAAGGGTGGCTCCGAAGCAGCTCCCAAGCGGTTCGGTATCAACTCGGATATGTCCTTTTTGAGGGCCGAACGCGGGGGCGCGGACAGACCGACAGCATCGCTCGAGTGACGCTGGTGAATGTAGGCGAGAAAACCGGACTGGACCCCGAGGTTGGTCACACTTTTACGGTTGCCAAAGATCGAGGTCGGCGGCTCGAGAGTCGGCGGCACTAGACTGTTGGCCAGGCTTTCTGGGAATAGTTGGGGCGCGAGGCTCTTGAGGTCGTAACCGAGGTTGGACAACCAGCTTGTGTGTTCTGAAAAAAACATGCAGAATTTGGCTTAATTTTTGTCCGACGGCGGGTCACGCGATTCGTAAAATTAGCATTTCCGGTGTTACGGGGTATAAAGCGAATAAAATTCGATTCAATGAGTTTAATACGAAAAATTACTCTATCCGTTCGGAATTACTTCAATTATTATTTTATTACGAATACGACTTTACGGAAGATTTATGATTTATTAACTTATAAAACTGATGACGAATTATATGAAAATGTCTGTTATTTGCCAATAATATATTCGCAAACAACAAATGAAAATATACAATGTTCAAGCGTTTAAAAAAGTATGTACAGTTAGAATGCGATAAAGTTACAAATTTTTTATTTAGATAAATGAAGGAATTTAATGGTGAAAAATGCATATTCAATTGGCATGTGATGAAATATAGCATATATTAAATTAAGAAAACTATCTGAATTGTAAACGCAATCTAAATATAATATAGCATAAAATATGTATTATAATGGTAATTTAATAATATACTCAATGCTCTTAATATTGATCTATTTTAGAAATAATTATTTTTAAACTGAAAGTGCGTTTATTTAATTATTAATGAATGTAAATACAACTAATTTTTTGAAAAATTTAAGTTTGAAGACTATTATAATTAAATTTTTATAAACAGAATGTTAATAAAGTCAATGATTAATTAAATAAAAAACAGACCAAATTTTAAAATAATATTAATTATTTAAATACAATAAATATTTAAACACATAAAGGTCAAAAAAATTTAATGAAAACTGTTTTTTTATATTCTGATTATTTTATAAAATAAATTTATAAATAACCAAATGTAAAATATTTTATTTTTATAAGAGTCAGTTGTCACACATAAAATTCATTTCATAATTGTAAACACGCATCAATAATTACTCGCTGTAAGATATAGTACAGTTGAAACGTTATTAAAATTTGAATAAATATCAAAAATTATAAATCTAAGTTTAACAAGATATATACAGTATATATAAAATATCAGAGAATATTAAAAGATTTTATTTCTAGAAAAATGGAGTAACTAAATTATATACCTAAAAATATAAGAGATAATGGCTCTGCTAGATATATAACAAAATTATCGTTGCATTCAATATACAAGTGCTTTAACTTTACAAAACTTCACTTTGACTTTCGTTGAATATTTATGATTCCAAAAATGAATATTTAAACATTTGTGACAGATTTTCATTCAATTATTAAATACGTCCTTAAAAGTAAAAAAGAAGAAGTTAAATTCGTCTAAAGATATGTTCAAAAATTCAAATGAGTAAAAAAAATTGAAAAAGTTAAATTTTATTATGTTTAAATTTCAAAATAAATTAAGAAAATTTAATTACGTTTTGATTAGTTAAATTAAAAACTGTTTATCAAATGTCTCCTCTATTTGATACGTGTCAGTTCCTTCAATTTCGTAATAATTTTAAATTATCGATGAAAAACTTGGCGTAGTTATTAAGATGTCATCTTTAAGTCAATTTCATTAAAATCATATATTAAATATTATACAATAAATATATATTTAATATTTTAAATAAAAATATAGATTATAGGTAATTAATAATGTTCGTATACATGTTCACCGATAAAATCTAATGCTCATGAGCTTATAAAATGATGGATTGATTCTCTAAATGTCAATTATACTTTTTCATATCATAATATTGTTACCTCAGCACTTAACTACTACCTACCCCGTAGGAAGATTATTCTTTGAGGAACGGCGAACGTCAATCGGATCATTACCATTGAATCGACACAAATGCAAGTGCTTGTTTGGCCATTTTGCAAGGTCGATGCCCGTTCTCCCACATTGGAGACCTCCACTTTTCCGCACCGATAAGGGCTCATAAACTTACCATTGCATGTTTAACCAACGTCGTTATCTATATTGAATAGAATATATCCCGTTAATTAGTAAAACATGTGCAAAAATTCTTAAATTTGATTATCGATAAATTAAAGGATCTTATAATTTGAATTCTTTAATATTATAAGTGTGTTATCGTTATTTGTACAATTGTTTCATAATTTATTTACCTGATCAAGTAATCCACCACAAAAGTCCACTGGTAGATACAAGTATGGATTAGAATCGTAAATAATATGTCCATAGGGCGATCTCATAATCTCTCTTATGCCTTCTCCGTATTGATTAAAAATCATGATGGGTGTGCCACACTGATCAGTAGCTATATAGTACTTATGTCGATAAACTTGGGCGTATATCAAATGCCCTCTGTCGTCGTATACGAGGGACATCAACTTCCCATCTCTGGGACTATAAATCTGACTGACCTCGTAAGGCCTCTTCTGATTGTTATAGAAGAATTGCGTAACATTCCCGTAATTATCCTTCCTTGCAGCCAATCGATCCAAATGATCATAGTAATACCTAACATCAAATCTACCTCTCTTGGTTGCCCTAACAAGCAAACCTTTAGCGTTATAGTTGAATCGTTCTTCTCGTGCATTCTGAATGACTAATCCACGATTATCGTATTTGTATAGACCTTCGCCAAACTTTATGATTCTGTCCATTGAATTGTATTCCATTGGAATGATGTTACCCCGATAAGTTAGTGATAACATGTTACCGTTCACATCATAATGGAAACCCCAAGGCTCTTGTGCCTCCACTCCCGTCAGTTGGCCGTCGAAATCCCAAGTGTAATTTTTAACATTCGTATATGTATTAACTCCAACGTTTCTGGTATAAGTTCGCGTTTGATTAATCCTTCCTCGAGAGTCGTGAGTGAATTCCATTTTGAATACCTCGAGTCCACGGATGGTAACAGTAATTTGCGTTTCGAGGAAGCGCAAATCAATTGTTCTCGAGAAAATGGCAGTATCATCGTGCACCGTCGTTTCATTCGGTTGGCGTCTTGAGACCTTAAATTGGCCAATGTGCTCTAGACTACCAGTTTTGAGACTGTAGGCCAACGTGTGAGATGGTAGAGTCAAACCACCAATTCTACCCTGTACCGCAATCAGTCGGAAATTCGAATCATAATCGAAGGTAAACTTGGCATTGCTAAGACCCGTCTTTGCTCCGAAATCAATTCTTTCTTCTACAAGCAATCCTGCATTATACTGGTAATCCCATCTATACTCGACATCGCGTTCCGAGTGTATAACCTCCGAAGGTAGTCCAACATCCGTGTAACGCATCTCGCTTTTACCGTCACCGTGAACAACTTCCGCCAGCTGGCCCGTGGTGTGATAGCGATAGACGATTCGCGCGCCATCACCGGGAAAGACCGTCTGTAAGAGGTTACCCTCGTGACTGTAGTGCTGCAAGTACGACCTCGAACTACCTGGTGGAGTGTAAGTGACGCGCATAAAACCGAGAGAAGCTTGGCAGGAGAAGGAATGTTTTGTTCCGGAGGGCAAGATTATATGCCTGAGACCACCGTCATCGTCGTACTGCAGCGAGAATTCCCGAGCACTGGCCAGCGTTATTTTTGATAGCATATTTAGATCGTTATAAGTGTAGGTCTTAGTGCCATCCTGACTATTCGTAATCTGAGCCAACTGGCCATGTCTATCGTAACCATACGACTCATCCGACGGACCCCACTGCCAACTCTGAATTCTGTTGAAACGATCGTAGCTTATGTTTAAGTTGTAGCCGTGCTCGTGCGGCTGCCAAGAGAGGGGCAATCCCGCTGGGTCAAAGGTCACGGTAAGGAGAGGAGTCCGCGTCTTGTCGTAGAACGTTTCGCGGCTGAAAGCTTGTTCGAACTCGACGCTCACTATCCGCGATTCGTTAACCCATATCTCGCGATTCAGCGTCTGCTGTAAATGACTGACGTCCCCGACGAGGTTGTACGTAGTCGTCATGACATTCGTCAATTCACCGAGTGACATTACTTGATAGCTCCACATCGGTAACATTTCTGCTTCGACTGGGAGTGAAGCTTTCAGAAGTGGATGCTTCGTCATAGCCGCACTTACGATACGACCACCACCCGGTAGATTCACTTCTAGCGTACTATTCGTGAATGCCGTAGCTTTCTCTACCATTGAACCTGAAAGCATATGGATTTCTACTTTTTAAACTATTATTTCAAAGGTGCACGTCTCGTATGAGTTACGTAATTTTAGCATTATAAATGATCTCTAGAATTTTTACATTTTCAGTTAGTTTATAAATAGAAATAAATTATTTTGAAAAGTACGCATGTGTGATTATTTAAGTAATTTAAAGCATCGATAATTTGAACTAATCATTATAAATGAGGAAATATACTTTTTATAAGAAATTGGTATAAAACTACACTGTTTAAGTTAGAGGGCTTAAAAGATAAGGATTTACTTTTATTACGGATTACTTAGATAACCATTTACTTCAAACAATTGCAAAGTGACTCAATAACTAGCACATATGATCGAGAAAGCTGGCAAATACAATTGTATGTTATAATAAACAAAGTTAAGCATATCGATCAAAATTCGCGTTTAGTTATTGCGTAAAGAATTTGTTATTGTTAAAAGACTGAAATCATAATTGAGTTAAAATTAAATGAAAAATTTGAAATATTACGAGCTGTGAAATGGAAAAATATGAATGAACAGAATGATACATTTGTGTAACAAGAACTGAGTAAAAACTTCTTTAAAAGTTTTTAGTTTTTAAATTCGGTAAGGAAATAGCGGTACTTACCGTCCGTAATAGTGAGCATCTTCGAGCGTTCATTTCTCATCTTAAACTCCATAAATCGTTGCTTATCTCCGCGTTTTAGAGCCTGCAACGGGGCAGCCACTTTTACAGAAAGACCTTCGTCGGTTGAAAGATCGGATGTCAGCTTGACTTTTTCTCCAGTGGGTAAAATGACGTCTGTTACTCGACC
The DNA here is from genome assembly GCA_018907185.1 of Platyscapa corneri. Taxonomy (NCBI): domain Eukaryota; kingdom Metazoa; phylum Arthropoda; class Insecta; order Hymenoptera; family Agaonidae; genus Platyscapa; species Platyscapa corneri. The sequence goes on along the minus strand of JACCHW010000021.1, from coordinate 4,079,907 downwards.
CAGGTCATCGTAGTTATATATGTAAGTTTCACGCCCCTAAAAAACAGGATAATAAATTTAAAATGAGCAATCAACTGGACCTGAAATGTCGTATTTCATTTTATTGGGTTATAAATTCCTATAAAGTTCATATGAGTTCTAAAATGGTACGTGATAAAAATATTTAAATTCGTCTCATAATAAATTAATAGCTTCGAAAAATTAAATAAATTAAACAAAGCAGCCATGTTTTATTTGAATCGACCTTTTTATTATTTTTATTATGCTCTAATTACGCGCCCGTCAATACGTACATAAGTGTGTGCGCGCGCGCGCGCATGTGTGTACGTTTACATATGTGTGTATCAACGAGGTACGATATCAACCTATAATAAATGTTTTTTTTATTAATCTATAAAACCCTTTATTTATCTATTTTATTTATAAAATTCGGTACGCAAAATATTTATTTTAATAAGAAATATGTATAAAGTTATTCAATTTATTTAATAGGGGGCATACATCAAATTCTAGTACAGCTTTATTAAAATCCATTACCAGTTATATTAAATTCATCAATTTTGTAAAACTAGAAGTCATGTAGAAGGATAGACCTCTGCATTAATAAAATTTAAGCTTTACTCAATGTACAAAATAAACTTAAGAAGTTAGACGTTGCGCGCATAAACTTTTTGCTCGGAGCATTTAAATGTGGTATACGTACGAGTGTTACAATACTCGTGTAATAATAATATGTGCAAATATTCTCTAAATTCACTTGTTACGTACGGGGTATTTTCAACATTTTATACGAGTCTGAAATACTTTTTAAGGTTTTTTGGGGCACAGATTTTAAAAGTGCGTCATAAATGTAAATTATTGTATAACTTATAACATCATTTATATGCCCTTGTACGTCTTCTCGCTTTGGCCGACTATAATAAGCAGTTTAACACTCGTCTACTTTTTCACAATTGTTTCAAATATATTTGAGTTTATATACGCAATCGTAAATTTGCAACGTTAAATCTCTCTTCGCATTAAATTATCTTTAATCGAATTACAGTGCAATTATAATAGCTATGTTTAATAATATTTATTTCGCATCGTATGTTCTATAATTTAAAATTATATTTTACATCTTCAATATTTCACAGTTGCTTCGATTATTTTGGGTTAAGCCGACTTATTCGTATGATAAATTTTTGAAATAATGCAAATTTAGCAGTTGCTTTTTATTCGCGCAACTTTAACAAAAGCAATATTCGAAGATTTAAAATACCGAGCATTTCAAAACTTTAATTAAATTTGATCGAGCAAATATGATTAATCAAGATCGATGTCGGGCAGCTTCTCACCATTTATCATTAAATTAATTTTTATATTAACCGCTTAATGGTTATTGATTTCGAGACCGAAGAGCTCTCGCCTCTCCGTTTATTGCTTATACCTGCATTATATGTTAGATTTTTATTTAATTCATATTCCGTCGAGCACCAATACACGAGATCAAGTACGAACATAAAAAAGTAAGCACTCCAATATTATTACGACATTGTGCTTCACAAGCCGATCGATTTTGATATCATACGTAAGATGTATTTTGCGAAATAAAACGATTCAAATGACTTATGCAAGTGATTCGACGATGTTATTGGCTTTATATTTCACTCGTGAAACCGTAAGAGGGAGCGAGGCAAGTCTATTATTTTCCTTTCAAAATGAGTCAAATTGCACAACAAGCGCAGGCAGCACAAGCGCCCTCCATGCGAGATTGCACCCTCAAAGAGATGAATCAGTTCAGTTCGAAGCCGACGAAAAATGCGCGCGTTCAACTATTGGTATTACGCCGCCCTCTCAGACTCCCTCCGCCGCGTTTTGTGTTTTGTTCCTCTAGAACAAAGATACTCACCCCGGATCTGCTCGTCAACAGCCCCGTGTCGCTGTCATAACCAAGCGTGATTTCCGCGCGACCCTTTTCCGACAGCCGCTCGAGGAAGCCGACTCCTGATATCTTCAGCTCCGACTTGTGGTCCTGGGTGTTCTCGATCGAGCTTACCGCGTTGCTGTAGTCCCGCAAGAACTGTATCTTATTCCCCGCGCTATCCGTTACCGTCGACAGCTTCCCGAAGCTCGTGTTCTTGCTGTAGAGGAAGGAGTAGCGGGTTTTGCCCGACGTCAGGTCCTTCGTCGCCACGTGCTGCCCGTATCTGTGAAGACGAGACCAGTTTTCGAGGATTTGACAAGGGACTCTTCTGGTATTCGCGCGCAGGCTCCAATCATCGCGTCGCGGCATCGATTTTCAATGGAGTCGAGTCAAATGTAATCATCGACGTCTTCATCGCTATCTTTTCCGGCTTTATAGCTTCTTTTAAGACTCGAGCGCTTCAAATTTCCATATTGTTTATTAGGAATTATTCTACGCCTATTTACGTTATTATCTCAATTTTCTCGTCGTTCCCCCCAATGCTTCCGATGCTCTCGTAAAGAATTGAAAATGTTATTGGGGATTTCAGGGAGGTGTGCGACTATTAACCGGAACATTGTGAAGAAAAAGTATAAAAGCGTAAACGCGTAATCTTCCTCGGCGCGATTTATTAAATTAAGAGTTGCCGAGGAAACCGGTCGGATCGCGCTGTCGTACAAAGATCATTTTTATAATTCTGGAGCCATTTTATTTCGTGATTCGGATCTTGAAACTACGAATAAATAAAAATTGAAATTAATTTTCTAATTCACTTATCGCTTCTCGATGCAGATAACAAGTATAAACTTGAACTTTTTCGTAAAAATGAGCGAAAGCGTAAAAATTCGGCAACTCTTCGTCGATAAGCTGCACCATGTCAGCTCTGAACGGCATAATGAACGCGTTCGGAAGGGTTTTGCGTATCCTTCTCGAGAGCTGAAAAAAGTTTGAATATAACTGACCTGTTGAAGACGTAGACTTCGTTGGAGGGCGGGAAGGGAATATTAAACTCGCCGCTATCGTCGTGGTTGGGCAGGTAGGGTTGCAGCGCGAGTATGTGCAGGCTGCCTTGATCAGCAACGTGTAAAACACCGTCGGGCGAGACCGTGAGGGCAGATATGGAGGTGAATTTGGCGTTGGACGTAAGCAGAGTCTCGGTGTCGCTCGACTCGTCGCCGCAGGCGCAGTTGTTTTCTAGATCGCCGGAACTCGCCGTAGTATTATTGCACTCGCAGTGCTCCTTCGTATCTTCGCGCTGGCGTCCAGCAAAGTGTGACATCTTGCCGGCCGAGTCGACCACCCGGATGGTGTTCGTACGGTGAGAATCGCGCGCCGCGATGTAGAGCTCGCCGTTGGGCGAGAAGGCGACCGCGAGCACCGAGCCCAAGACTTCGTTTGTTTTCATCAACGACAGCGCCGACATAGACGAATTGAGGATCTTCTGGAGCTCGGCATTCCCAGCGCCGGTCGCGCAGTGCAGAGGCGTGCCCGCGATGACGCGCACCTTCAGGTCGCTCGTAAGCTTAAGGACGAGGCGGTCGTCGATAAAGTGGAGCGAGCCGTCCAGGGGCGAGAGGCTCATACCCGTCGGCCACTGGAGCTGTGCCTGCTGAGCCGGTATCGCCCCGATGCATGGAGCGGGTGTCCAGTGGTTATGGTGGCCGTGATGTCCGACAAGGGTGTGAATGATGCCGTTGGGGTCGACCGCACGAATATTCGTCCCGTCCGCTATGAACATTGTCTTATCCGCGGCTATGACGATTCCTGTGTAATAATGTGGAAGGGCATGCCCGAATTTTAGATTATTCTCTGTGCACAACTTCGGTAGATGTTGAAATACACGGAATTGAACTAAAGTCATGAACACTGGTTCGGTGAGAAGCGCCGAAAGTGGGTTAGAATCGCGTTTCATTGATCGCGGAGCCTTCATTAGCTTGAGCCAATTTCAGAACTCTCACAAGTCATGTAACCATAGAAATTATTCGTGACGCGGAATTTGCAGGGGGATTACCTTAAAAAAGCATTCGGGCGTTTGTAATTTGAAAATTATATAATTATCGTTCAAAAATATTATTGCAGGGCTATTAGCGTAACTTAAAAAAAAAGAATTATAAAGTTACGGTTATTGCGTTATTTTTCTTTGCTTATAATGGAAACAATCGTACCGTTTAAATTAGATAAGCATTTCACAGGAATAATATTATAAGCTCCCCATATACAAGTGGATAATTTTCTATTAAACTTAAAACAGTTTTCAGGAATTTAATTAATTTGAATATATATTTCCAAAAACAAAAGTTGTGTATTACTTGTGCAGTTAATGTTGTATTTCAAAAATTTTATTTAAACATCAAGTTAGACTTAATGGAAAATAAATAATTGTAGATTATATTTAAATTTTAATTTGAGTTTCGAATCAATAACCTACTGTTCGAGTTTAAATTTAAAATATCTTTCGAGGATCTGTATAAGGAAGAAATTTATTTTCATAACTCAATATCGGTTTACTTATCAACTAATTATTTGCTCGTTTTTTCTCACCTTTAGGATGCGCTAATTTTGCTTTATTAGCTGGTCCCTCGTCCCCGCAATGCCCTTCGTCCCCAGGAATACAGCGTTCGCCATTCCCTACCACCGGCTCAATATTTATTCGAGGATCTTTGACATCATTCAGCGTAAGCGTTCTCAAAATCTGATGTTTTTCCGGATCGCTGATGTAGAGATGCCCGTCCGCCGGAGATACGCAAAGATAATATTGATAAGCAACTTGCGTCGCTCTGGAAATGAAGAGAAAACATTCTTCGTGAGTAAATTTGCAACCAAGTTTGTTTAAGGCGTCGCACGCTTGATAAATCTTTGAGAAAATGGTATTTAAAATGCACATTAAATACTCTGCTTTTCTAACGAGTAATACATCTAGTATTAATACTTTAACGACTTTGAAAAATAAAATTGCACCTTGTAGAAGGATAGCTTGAAGATAAAAAAGTAATTTTTGAGTCAATTTCGAATCAAACTATTTCTTTAATAATTATACCGTGCAATTATTGCGGAATTAGAGCGGAATTAGTGGGTGTTCGCATAAGCTTTGTATATTTATGCAACAACAAATGCTTTTGTACGGTTTAAAAAATTGGGGCTTTTATTGCGCACTCGGTTCAATGTTCACTGACATCATAAAAGCAAGCAAGAAGTGCGGAAATTGCAAAATAAAATAATGTAAATATAGGAGTGAAGAACCGTGGAGTGCTGACATATCCCTTGGAAAATTAATGTCATTCCTCATTTGACTTTTACTACTGAACTCAGAGCGGCTTTCGCAAATAAGCGTAAGGTGAAACCAAACACGGCCTTAAACGCCATTTGAATGCTAGGAAAAGTCCCTGCAGAATGTGAAGGTAGAAGGAACGGGAAGGGCGATTGAAGTAGAAGTTATACTTGACTACACGTACCTGAGAATGAGAACAGTGTAAACATCACCCTCAGGCGTGATCCGTCGCACAAGATCAAAGTCCCCCACGTAAATACTGCCGTCCGGGCCGCTGGTTAGGGCAACCGGCGTCAGAAGCCTTACGTCCTTGGCGAGGCCATTAAAATTCTGACCCACCAGATCACGCCTCTGACCGGTACCCATAACCACGTTGACCTTCCGCGGGTACTGCTTGAAGTGCAAGGTGGATCCGTCTCCCTTTTGCAGTATGCCCTCGTGGAAGTTGTAGTGATGGTGAATATCAAGACCCCAACCACCAACATCTGAGATGTCGACATCAAAGCCTTGGAGAGTCGCCGTTTGCGTCTCCCAGATGATGGACGCGCAGCTCGAATACTGATAGCCGATGGATATGCGCGCCTGAGCAACACCGTACACCTTTTGCTTATACACGTTGCGCTTACTCCAGGCGAAGGTGTGGCTGAGGTTGGGATCTGCTTCATAGGTCTTCATGTGGAGCGATCCCTCGATCTCCACGTGCACGTGAACGTGCGTCAACGACTTGGGGATGAAGGGCCCGGTTAGCTGCATCTTCACCGTCGAAAGGTAACCCGCTGCCTGGCTACTGCGATACATCAAATGGAGGTTCGAGCCCGGGATGGCGATGCTTTCTTGCACAATCTACGGATGTAGCATTATTTGCAATGTGTGAGCTTGCGTTCGCACGCTTTTAGTCGGACAAGTGTTACGAGCTTGGAGAGGTAGAAATTTAATGTTCGCGGCATTAAATTCGCATTTTCAGAATTCAAAACCTTTGCGAGCGCGTTCGCTAGTTTCGAGAATAAACAGCAGCTATTCAGAATACTAATTTTCTTTTTTAAAACGTAGCGCAATTTGCTTTTATTATATGCTTTCTAATTTCTAAAATTGAGTTTTGTGAAATTTATATTTATCAAATAGAGTTTTGCAAGTATCTAAATTAAATGTCTGGCACGGGAGAATAAAAATCACGAACGCGAGAACAATTCTTGTAAATTCGCAATTTTATCACAATGTGTGTGTTCGTTAAATATCAGACTTTATTGTTTCCATACAAAAATGCTGCGCTGCGTCTTTCTCTGATGAGAAATATAAAATAAAATTGATGCTGCATCGTGTTTTAGAAAAATTATTCACAACGCGAATAAAACCTAAAATTAATGAAGATGGAAAGGCGATGTCGAATGAATGTAAAATATGATTAACTAAAGGCAACGTGTTTTCATAAATAAGACACTCTCCAAGCGATTAATATTCATGATAGATCTATGAGTATTTTGCCATAAATCCTATAAATCTTTTCTCAGAGATAAATCATATTTAGAATTAGATGGTTCGAAAGTTTTCTCACTCTCACTGGAACCTTGCGATTCTTTTTTAAATAATGCCAAGCATAAGGCTCCAAAATCCATTCAAATAATTCTTTGAAAAAAAAGGGGACAAAAGCCGCATTATTATGCAAGTAGCTTATCAGGACTTGTAGCCCCTTATAAAGACCATTAATCTCCGCGAAAAGTGTTATTGTACCAAAAAACAGTCAACGAACCTGAGTTTCAGCGAATACAAGACTTTTCCCTGGCAGGCCTCCAACCTTTTCTGGCATCCATGTGCCGACGATTATTGGACGAAGAGTTTCGTGATCGTGTTCCATGCAAGGTCCGTGCTCATCGAACAAATTCGCTGAGAAGCCTGGAAAACCTAACGGATCTTTGCTTTTTTATTTTACACAGATTAGTCCTTTATTCGTTATCGCAAGCTTAGCATTGTGTCTCACTTGTGTAGCGAATGTGGTTATTAAAAGCAAATACCAAGCGCTTCAAACGTGCGAATCCTCGATCACGCAATGAAAATCACAAATATTACCAATGTATTATTATTATAATTTTGTTTTTTACCACTACTACTACCGCTACTACTACTGCTACTGCTGCTACTACTATTATTATTATTATTATTATTATTATTATTATTATTATTATTATTATTATTATTAGAGTTGTAATTTAGCTTGAAAAAATAAAGTTCGCGCGGATGAAATCAATGCGACTTTTGATCGCGATATTTGCTTTTAATTATGGGCCACCGCATCTCCTCGTTACAATATGCCGAGCTTGATAATCTTGTTGAAAATGGCCAGGCGTCCTCGCGGGCGTCTGGCGAGAGTCTTATTATAATTTCAAGGCAAGAGAATTTCGCTGTTATCTGGAAGGGGAAGAATATTTTTATTTACCGATGGCCGGACTGGGCGGTTGATTAATCGATTTGAAAGAGTCTCCTTCTTCTCCGATCGTCAGCACCACCGGTGGCAGAACTACAATCTGATTCCACGGGACAAAAACTGTTCGTGTCATTGGCTTGAAGGGGCTTCTTTGGAATTGCAGAGTCACCGCACCTCCACCGTTCACGAGGATGTCGAACCTATTACGAGTTTAATTAACCGTTCAAAGACACGTTTTCACGTTTTTTCTTTTAAAATATCCTATTTAATAAAGACATTTCCAAAGATATAAATTACTTCGTTTCCCCGGCATTCTATAATGAAGTTTCACATTCTACATTTTCCCGATGATCAATCGCTAATTGAAAAAGTTTACGCAATTACAAATAAGCAATTCCAAATGAGCACTTTTAATTCTGCAACAACGAAAACAGATGTAGCGAACTGATTATTAGCGTCAGCGGAAGGCTGAGCCGTACACGTGACAGACCAGGAACAAGCTCCTAAATTGATTGGATCGAATTCAAAATCAACCTTAAATTTGTGCTCAGCGTAACGCGAACAAAAATTCAATGATAGAGCTGTCGCTCGTGAAATTGTATACGCAGTACATGAGCGTTAAATAATATCACTTACCATCCTCCAGCTCTGGTAAGAGTAAACCCGAATTTCTGGTCTTTGTCAATGGAAACTCTGACGTCTATTATCCCAAGTCCCTGCTCAGTTACAACTTGGCCTCTCATCACCGCAACACGACTGTTACAAATTGTAAATATGACGGTCTATCCCGCTATTAATTACATTTCTAAGGGTAACCAAGGCGAACCGCCGATTTTCGCGCGGCGCCCGATTCGAGAGGCGCTCGCGACAGTCGCATTAATAAAATTGCGACGGGAAAAGGCCGTCCCGATCCGCCTTCTCTCCCCCCGCTGTTTCATAACGAGGAGAAAAAAGGGAAAAGCGCGACAGCGGTTCGCAGTTAACTACCCTTTTGAAAAGGCCTCTATATCTCTCTCTCTCGCCCTATAGCCGTGCACCGATCGATTCGACGGAGCTTCGGGCGCCGGAGGCGGTGGCAGCAGCGGCGGAGCGTCGGCAGCGGGTTGCGTCCAATGCGGAAATGTAAAATGCCGAATTAAATTCAAGAGCAGCGACGGTGGCGTCGGCGTCGGCGTTGGCAGCGCCGGCCGAATCGCGCGGGACGGCTGCAGGTGCGAGAGAGGGCGCACTTTTCCAATTTTATAAATACTTATATGTAAGAACGAAAGTACTACATTGTTACTTCGAGGCGAAATTTAATGAGGTAGAACTCATGCATATTCATAATCATATAATGTGTGTAATTATGTTTGTTTGTTTTTGTGTGTGTGTGTGTGTGTGTGTGTGTGTGTGTATGCTGGCTTGGGTACGGATGTAAGTTTGAAGTTGAGTGTGCGTTCGGGTATAATTGGGTAGGCATAGGCGTTTGGGTAATCGTGTGTACATGTGTAAGTGGTGTGCGTGAAGGAAAGATGACGAGTGAGTCAATGCAACGTATTATCCAAGCCCGGCATTCGTCTTGAATGACTTGCCATTGACTTGATACGACAGAAGGTCGCGTAAGTTAATTGTTTGTCTTTTTGTATCTCGTTGTACACGAGTAGATTGAACATTGTTTATCCCATCGTTTGAACATTGCACATTGTTTTATTGCACCACGAAAAAATAAAATTTAAGTGTTGACTATTAATGAAAAAATCTTGATGCGATCTATAAGTACAAATTATTGTATTTATTCATGATTATTATTTTATTTATTTTTCAACTGTTTTTTTTTTTAGGCAAGCTATTGGTATTATCCGAATGAAGTAGAAATTGTTTTGTTTTGTCAAAAAAGGAATAATTTATGGTTCGGCTAGCGAAAAAGGGATAGGTAACAGCGTTCATTTTTCTCTTTCTTAACGATAAAACTAATAAATACTTAAAAGATATGGTAATGATAAGACATTCAATTCTTAATGAGTTTTTTTCCAAGATAAAAATTAGGCTTCTCTTCTCTAGCACAGGAAATACAAATTTCAAAGTGATTAGTTATAACGCGACACGTGATTTACGATAAACACTTCAGCTTGTTAACGACCTGAACGCTCACGTAACATTTTTTATTTTTTATCAAGATCCTAGAATTTTTCAGCACGAGTGCTCATATTTAGTAAAAATAATTATGATACAGTGATTTAGTAATTGAATCTTTGCGAATAATTTAAGAGTAAGTTTAGCCGGCAAATTTCAAGGAGAATATTAGCGCTGGACAAAAACTCACTACTCGTATTGAATGCTCATTTGAAATAAAAAAAAAATAATAAAATAAAGAACAAAAGAGTCTATCTGAATTAAGCGATAAAAAGTAACTAAAAAATCTATAATACAATTTATAATAAATAACGCTTTTGTGAAATGTTAATGAAGTATAGTAATTATTGTTCATTGAATAAATTATATGAAACTCATTGACGCAGAATATTTTTGTTGTTATAAAAGAAACATTTGCAGTGGATGGATTGCAAGAAATACATATTCTAAAATATTTTCATGTTCATATTAAATAACTCTATAATGCTTTTATCTATTATTAAATTGTGCTAATGACTAAAAATAAAATAAAAATTTGCTCGTTGATAAATCGTTAATGTACTAAAATTGACGTACCTGATACTTTCATTTATCGGAGATTCAAAAGATACGTAATAATGGTAATGGCAATTGAATAAATCCCAGCGCACCAACTTACAGAAATTTCACAAAGACTAGAAGTGTAGAAATGTGAAAATTTTGTAAATAAATGTTTCTTTGTATAAAAACAGCTCCACCATATTCGGCGGGTATCCTTTAATAAGAAATCAGCACGGTTATTATAATGTACATGTGCATTCATTTACAGAGGCATGCAATGTGCAATCGTCGCGGTTCTCCGATCGGTAGCACACATCATACTTCTTTAACATTTCCCATAACAAATAATGAACTTCCAAAGTAAAAATACAAATAAACGCTCGGGTTCCCGGGTCGGAGGTTATGGTTTAGGTAAGCTTCTTTTCACTTTTTCAAAGCTCCATCTTTATTTTTCAAATATACGGGAGTCGCGAGTCTTTCACCGACAAGCTATCAATATACCGTCCTTTCCTCGTCTCCTTTCATTTTGATCTCTCTTAATCTTTCCTTATCTGTCAAAGAGATGTATCATGATACGTCTCCGCTTTCCCTCTCCTGCTTTTTTTTCTATATCTTTCTATCCGTCCGTCTCTCATCTATTTTTTATTCTCTCTTACTCTACTTTGCTCTGTCTCTTTCTCTCCAAGTGTCGAGAAAAGTTTTCGCTTTAATCAAGTGTCGAACGGGCCTCGGGATGACGGACGCTTCGGGGTGGCAAGCTTGCAGAGTAATTGTTTAGACCGGATGTTGGATAAGTCGGGGAAAAAAGACAAGACACAAGGTTTTGTTGGATTTTTATTTCGGAGAGGTAATGGTCAATGGAATGGCTGGGTTAAGGCACATTTTTTTAGACGCAGACAAGAAGGTGAGGATTTTAACAGGACTTCCGGGTGACTTGGTGTGTCGACTCAATGGACACAATTTCTATTTAAATTTTAACTGCATTACTGATTATTTATAACTATATTATGTTATTGGTTTTTTTTTTATTTAAGTTTTATTATGTAATATTTAGTTAAGTTTGATTTTTTTTACTTTTATGCGAACAATGAATTATTAACATAATTTTTAATTTTCTTTAGTTAATGTTTTAATTAGTTTTATTATTCTGTTTTATTATTTTGTTTTATTTTTTGTTTATTTTTTTTTTAGTCACTATGATAAGTCATAACTGCGGATTCAATTTATTCGCGATAAATAATAAATATATATATATATATATGTGTGTGTGTATATACATATACATATATACGTATACATATACATATATACGTATACATATTATATATATATATATATATAGGCGTTGTGTGAATGAAAAACAAAAATAAAATGCAAATGCTTTAGGACGTTCACTGACTGCTGTTCAGACAAATGGGACTTTAACACGTTTTGTATTTTGACAAAAGGTGACATGTATACGTGAGTGCAAGTCTGGCAATATAACGAACACAAGCCTGATCAAGATGTATGCAGAACGTCGTTATGGCATGTAGGCATACTGTGATAACAGGACTTATTTAACATATTACTAAATGGCAAGAAGACAAGACATAACAAAACAACAATCTGACGACATATCACAGATATATTAACAATAGGATGTGGGTTTTTAAATTGCGTGATACATGACTTATGTTGTATAATGTGATATTATTAGTGATACTTGACTCGTAATGAAGATTTAGATTTTCTTTAGAAGAGCATGCTAAAATATTTCTTTTGACGCCGAGCGTTTGAGAAGAAAATTTACGTTTTTCCAATAAAGTATTTTAGATTTGGCTTTGGCTTGCATTAGCTGTTTATTATTTACAGGCGTTAATTAGTTAGTTAGAATTCAAGCTTAACTGATTAGAGAAAAAAGGCAGATATTTGAAAATATCGCTCGAGGCAAACAAGAGGTCATTATGAATCAAGTATTGTGTAAAAAATAATATGAAAAGGGAAATGAAAAGGTATCACGATTAACAAGCAGAAATGACTTATTATCAAACATAACAACGTACAATGTGATGAGAACATAAAAAAACGAATCGTAAGCCACGCGCGTGAATCGAAACCAGCAACCCCCCGCCCCGCCCTCCCTCCACGTCGAACTCATACACACCACCTCACACCCCATGCGCCGCCCCCCGACCCTCTAATGCGGTACATCACGCGTTATTACAATGCCACATCATCTCCCGACCCGTCCTAACATCCCGTTCATTTCATGCAGCCCCGGTCCCGACATCCCCCCCGCCAATCCATTCTTCCACCCTACTTTAATTAAGCCAGCGCAGTGCTGTGTTGTTTTGTAACGTTACGTATAATCGCGATTTGCTGTTTCGTTATTTCACGACTTTGTACGTTTTCGATTGACGCTACCTGTTTACGATTGATGATTCGAAACGAAAAGGAAACATTTTTCCAGAGGATAGGGAAAATTAAAGCCAGAGAAACTAAACAGAAAGTCGAGCTAACAAAAAATAAACATGAAAGTCATTTGTACATGGTGATGATAAAGAAACATAAGTTATATGCACAAAAGGGAAATAAAAATAACTATAAACGTACATATAAAGAATGCATAATGCGTAATGAGAAATGAACGATGAGCAAATTGATGGTTTTTATTTTTTGGATATAAACGATTAGCGAGAGCTGAGCTGCAACTTACCGCGGTTTAAAGGAACTCCAGAACGCACTACGTGTGGGAGAAAACCAACGAGAAGAAAGGGCGTTACCACGGTCACAGAACCCACGTTTTGCGACTCCGAACGACTCTGCAGTTAACTCGTACGTACGTTGTGCGTGTACACACTGTCCTTGGCAAAGGACTTAGTTCCTACCGGACCACGACAAAAAACGACGACAGCGGACGTGTGTTTATGTGCACAGGCCCGCGGGCAGAAAAAAGACGGTCGGGAGAAACATTCGAGAGTTTTGTTGCAGTTTCGCTCGGGGTCAAAATACAAAAACATTAGACGTAGACGTATACACTAAATCAAGATCACCCACCATTCGCACAAATTATCCAGATGCACGCATGAACGGACGCTCTCACAGACTTGTACAACATAAAGTGGTTAACGTGTATGACGGACACAAGTTGGAAATTACACAACATATACAAAGAATTAGTGATTATTGTTGTTGTTGATTTTTCTTTTATATAAGTTCACGAAGATTGGTTGGTTACATTTAATGTATATGAGAACAAAAGAATTATCGTGACTGATTGAGTTACATTACATGTTACACACTACTCTTTTTATCATGAAATTAACAAAAAAAAAAGGAATAAAGCAATTTCGTAGAACTGTTTTCACGGATGTACATTATAAAATAAATATCCTGCGTTACAAACGTCATACCGAAATTAAAAACCATTCGGCAAATCGGCAGATGAAAAATGTAAATACTGTGTAAAATATCGAGCGAAAGAAACCTTTTCGTAATACACATCTGTTTCTTATATTTTGTTATTCTTAGCATTGGTAAAGGTTGCAAATTTCATAAATTCAAACCATTCGTAAAATTTAAGCCAAACGTTGCTTAATAATAACTTAAAATTATTGTTATTATAAAAGCGAACTTTAGAAAATGTTCACTCGTGGAATATATCGACAATCGGTATGGTTTTTTACTCGAAATCGAAAACGCGTATTATTTTTTGAAAAATAGTCAGTCACAAGAGCCTAAATGAGCTGTTCTTCATGCGTTGCACCGTGATATTTTTAATCCTTACCAAAGTGATACCTAAATTTGAGCTCAAGGCGCTGATTTAAAATTTGAACATTATTGAAGTTACTAAAGTGCCAAAAGTTATTCGAATATCGGAAACTCCATCTCGACAGAATATGATTGCGGCGAGAATAACAAAAAATGAGTACTTTTGACAATAAATAAAATAACGTCTTTAAATTTATCCGAGAGTAAACTTTACGTATCAAAGAATATCAAAAGGTAAAGAAACGTGTTACTATCTCGAAAAGGATGTGAAAGTGCATTTTTATTGACCAATAGACAGACGTATCGCGAGATTTGTCTTTCCCTGTTTCAAAATTTGGCCTCGATACTGGCGCCTTGTAACGCGCCTCCAGCTTGCAAAAGCCGAATTTAAAGACGCGAGCCAGCGTTCGGTGCCGAAAAAATATTTACACGCGTAGGAAACGTAATAGCGCTTGCAGCTGTACGCAATCAGCAACGCTGTGATTGTGCGCAACACACACGTTAGGCAGACTCGAAAACGACTAAAAGGAGAGACTCGCTCGCGCACGGGTGAAAGGAAACGTAACTTTTTACAGAGAGCTCTTATGGTCAATGCAGAAGTCGCTCTTTACGATCGGCTTTCACACCCTCGCGAGAAAAAAAGAAAGACGGAGAGCGCGAGAGATAATGGCGAGCACCGGCGCGTAAAAGAGACGAAGCCAAAAGCGTGACTCCGTAATGAAAATCTCGAGGAGATTGTAGGTTGAAGAGCGAAGAGCTTTACGGCCCAATAAATAAACTCATTACAGCGTAGCTTCTAATAGGAGCCGCGCGCTTACGGGGCGTCGGGATGCCGTGGGGCCCGCAGTTGGCAGCAGTAAAAATAATCTCGGGCGCCGCGAGAGCCATAGCGAATAAACTTGGGACAATTCAGGGCGTCGCCGCGGGCCGCGCGTCGCCATTGTCAATCGGGCGCGTAAACAAATGAGGAATTAGCCGTTTCCCGGGCGTCTTAATAAAGTTGGCGGCGGTGAAAGGGTGAAAGGGCTGGGCCGCGTCGCGGACTGATAACAAGCGTCGGTGAATTTCAAACTTGTGTCGGCCATACAGCGCTCTTCTATACATCCGTATATACACGTATAGACGTATGTATGCACGTACGACGCTTGCGTGCGCGCGCGTATTTATTTGTGCCCGTGTACGCGTGCATACACAGGTATATATGTGCATACGCGTATGTACGGCATGGAAGTCGTTGCTGCTGCGGCTTCGTATAAGGTCGTTCATGATCGTCTCGAATCACGACATTGCGCGCCCTTGCCTTCCATATTAACGCGGCGCCGCGCGAGCCTTGGAGCGCGGACAAGTAACTTTGGCGAGGCTGAGGCTGCTTTTGCTGCTGCTGCTGTCGCATGCGCGCGAATGCCAAAGTGCAACGAGAAATACGTTCGGCCTCCGGGCAGTGTCCTGATTCGTACGACGCAACGCCCTTATATTCTTTATTTTACTCTCCCTTTCTTTTCTTTATTATTTTTCCTTTTTGTTTATTGTGTGCTTTTCGCACACTGTGTCGCGCGCACAAACACACACCCGCGCCCGCGCGCGCGTACACACATATATAAGCGTGTGTGTACGCGCATAAATATCCGCACATAAATTCGTAAATACTATGCTTCCGCGAAAACTTTTTTCCTTACTTCTCGTTTACTGTACTCGCATACTTTTCACATATACATATTTATTTATTTATAGACGCGCGCGCGCGCGCGCGTGTGTGTGTGCGCGCATACTTTCATTGCATTATTATTTCTTTAAGATTTTCCTGTTTTGAATCTGAGCAGGACTTCGAACTGAAAGTAAATTAAGGGCAGATCTCTTTTTCTTATGCGAACTATTCAATTTCTTTAAATTTGTATGCATTTACTTCCTCGATGGTATCATTAAAAATATCCCCGGATTCAACTTGATATTTATTTTTGTAGAGGCTCTTTGTATCCGATCAATTTTTAATGTTATGCAGAATCATCCATGATTTTATTTAAATTGAAAAAATGTACTTCAACTTCTTACCAAATTAAAATTTTCATTCAAGTCAAAATCCAAGCTCTCAATTATATAACGTATATATCTATGTATGTTTTCAACTATTTTAAGAGTAAAATATTCCAACTTTAAATGTGTTACAGTGTTCTCTAACTTTAAATGAAAAATGCAATAATTAAAACACATTCGTTTTGATTATATTAAACTATTTTCTTCAATTAGAAATTAATTTGTTTCTGTAAATATATCAAGTATTTTTTATGAATTTCCAAAGATATTTTGCTTCGTTAACAATTTCGATTGTCATTTAAACAAACAAAAAATGGACTTCTTCTATATTATGTTTTAATTAGTTTCAATTTGAAGTCTTGCTTGGTACTTTAATGTTCTATAAGCGTTTTTATGCTTTTGATGTCACTTCATGTATATACTTTGGTAAGTAAGTTTTGGGCAACTCTCATAATTTTGAATTATTAACAGAAGTAAGAAATCTAAAAAAAAATTTACCACAAGTTAGTATTAAATAAAAAAGAGAGCTGTATGTTTTTGTTTTTAAAGACATTGTTAAGTTAAAATACACTAACGACAGTTGCCACAAGAAGTTTAATTATTTACTGTACCAAAATTTTTTAAGAACTTTTTTTTAATATTCTTTGAATTTTATTACAGTCCCGCTACTTGGCCACTTTGGGCTCAGATGAGAAGGGCGTTGAGGTTTTGGGTCAGGTGGGGTATACACAAAAGAGCAACACTAGACAACGAACACGAATCCCACGAACACCAGAGGCACTTTGAGAATTTTGTAGGTTCTCACACCTCGTATAAGCACTGAATGAAGATACGAACTTTAAATATGGGCTTTGCAGTCGTAGCTATATGAAACCGCATTTTATTGTCAACTACTGGAAGTAATAAAACAGTCGCACACACTTAGTTATTAGGAATATTACGCATTCATCGAAAGCATTAACAGATGATTAATCCAGTAGCACGTTTCTATAAATAATAATAAGTCCATCGGTAATTCCAACGCGAAAATGAGTTTCACGTTTTCACGATGAAACAGTAAGGAGAAAATATAAAAATACTTGAAATTATTCCGGAACAGAGCTGAAAGTCGTGGCACTTCAAACGCGGCGACTTGGCGCATCTCGCGATTCTTCCCGTAATTCCTCGAAACACATGAATGCGCGAATCGCTAAAGGGTTGAGCACAGTCGAAAAGTTAAAAAGCCCAAAGCGAGTTAATCTCGGCGACGAGCATTTCCCGCGAATTTCTGAGTCTCGCTGAGGGAAGCCGCGCCTTGTTACGTTGCTTGGACATCCCTCACTCGGCTCCGGGAGCGAAACAGAAGAGCAAATAGCGCGCGCGGGTCCTTTGATCGGCGTGCTTCCGAGGTGATGCCAGTGCTTCTGGCATTCGCGGGAGGGTAAGAAGGGGAAAGGTGATACACAAGGAGCAGAGGAAGGCTCAAAGAGGTTTTCTCTTTCTCTTTCTCTTTCTCTTTCTCTTTCTCTTTCTCTCTCTCTCTCTCTCTCCCCTTTCGGCGGGTCGATGGAGATTCCCCCACTTCTTTTTTACTTTTTTCTTTTTCATATTTCTTTTGCTTTCCTTTCTTTATGCTATTTCATACTTTTTTGTGTATGCTAAATCTTCACTTTGCATTTAATGAAACAGATTGGGGTGGGCGGGGGACTTTTCTTCATTTTTCTTTTTTTCATCTCTTGCTCACTCATTCTTACTCTCTGTCGCACAGCCCGTCTCTACGTTGAAAGACTGCTTTTCTTATCATTCACGTTTCGACGATGGTCGATCTCTACTCGTTATGGTAACTTCTGCATAATGGGAAAAAATTTTACTCCCAGAAATTATTCTTGCAAAGTCTGATATGTCTAAGGCTTAAGTAGCCAATTTTCTTACGATTGCCTTGGTGCGATCCTGAATGAAAGTTCCCCGTCTCTTTTAATTCCGTATTTACTTATTAAGGAGGAAAAAATCGATTATTTCTAATTATTTTGTTATTCGAGTATTTGCTTAAAAGTGTTTATTATTTTTCGCGGAGAAAAATGGAAACAAGCCGATGAATTGTAAATAAAGCGTATTTATATTAAGACGGCAATTGCGTTGTTTAACCATTCGGGCATCCTTGAATATCGATACCATTATTAAAACTTACTGTGGAGCATTCGAAAGTTAATAAGTTATAAAAATGCCGGCATAACTTGATTGGATAAATTTTCTTCCACTTCGAGTAGAAATTCGATCGACCACCTCGCCTAGAATTATATATATGTATAGAGGCATGCAATATTATCTTCTACGTCTTAAACTATGTATATCCTTATCTATACAGTACTCGAAGAAAAAAAAGAAAGTTATGCGCACGAGGCTTGTTTTCCTACTCTCCTCCCTTTTCCTTTCTTTCTTCCGTACATCTCCCTTACTTTCTTTCGTTTTTTCATTCTTTTTCTCTCTCTCTCTCTCTCTCTCTCTCTCTTAATTTTACTTTCCGACTGAAACTCTAGACTTTGATTAAAATTTCTCTTTTCTTTTCTTTCCCGTGTCTGTTTGCGAATAAACCCGCATACTTCGGATTAATTTAATAAATGCACAAAGGAGCACAGGAAGCCCCCGGTTGACGGAACAAATTGCGCTCGACTTAAATTACGAGTGAATTGGCGTCTCCTTACTTTTCGCTGTATTCGTCAATGCGGGCGTAGCTCTGCACGCTGTTGTCCTCAATGAGGAACTTAACCCGCTGGTAAAACGTCGCCGTGACGCTCGGCGGCTGCTTCCTCAGGAGCACCTCCACCGGGTCCTTGCTGGCGATGCACATCAAGTGCTCGGTGCACACCGGCTGGGAGCAGCACTCGCTGTCCGAGCAATCCTTCGTCCCGTCTAAGTCACAGCAAAAACATTTATTACTTCGCTCCCTGGCCTCCGCTTGCTTCTTCGCTCGTTTCTTAATTTACGCTACGACCGCCCGCGTGGGCGTCCAAAATCTCTCGAGATGAATTTAGCGCCCCAGCGTTCGTGCGTCAACGGCCGGCGATTTATTAGGTTTTAATGTGTTATAATACGTGGAGGTTTTGCATAACGATGAATTAAATTCGCGGGGGAAAGTCGTCTCTAATTATTTTTCAAGTTTACGCTAATCTTGATTCGGCACGCGAGATGTGTCTTAAATGCATATTCAAAGGTATGCTTCTTAAATGGTTCCGATTTGCTGGATTGATAAGACCCCGTTAATCACACTTGATCAAAATAAGTAATTTTTATGGCGTATAACTTCTCGACGCTTCGAAAGTAAACGAGAAACCCGACACTCCGAACGCTTTAACTCTTCGAGACTGATTGTTTCGCGGTCTTGTTTCATCTCGTAACAATAACATTTAGTATAATCAACGTTATATTGTTAAAATCGTTACAAAGATCCTCGCTATCCGTTCATAAATTATTCTCGTTCGGGACTTTAAAACATTAATTTTCAATTTTATACTGCGAGTAAACTAACTTGCGAATAGTAAACCGGATTTCATTATAATCCGCGATATTCTTCTTAGGAAATTATAAATGTCCTAATCTCGGTCAAACTAACTTTACTCTGTACAATCCCACATTGTGTTATATTCCATAATTTGTATAACTCGTAACTTAAGTACTTATTCTCTTTCGAGCAATTTTGAAAACTTCCCTTTTTAAATACGAAACTTATTATGCTGAATTGATAAGAAGAATACTAACGAAACCAGGTTTGCCAATTTCGTGCGGACTTTGTCGCGGTGCAGTACGCAGTCCAATATCTGGCGTACAGTCGGTGCACTTGCTTTGTATTGAAAACGATCGGGGTGGGGGGGGGGGACTCGTAAAATTCGATCGTCTAAAATCGGAACTCGGATAGAATTAATTTGATTAACGTAATGATATAATTATACTGATATTTTATACAGTTACTGTAAAAATTAACTCGAATCGTTAACGTGCGCGTAATTGCAAAAGTTCGGTAATTTTAATTAACTGCTGTTTTATATTTTCAGCGATTTATTTATTATTCATTTAACGTTGACTTTTATTGCGCGATGATTTCTAGTAAATAAATAAGTAAAATAAGAATTTTCAGTCTTTAATCGAGAATACTTATAATGTGTTTGTGAAAGGAATAATGAAAAACAGTACTGAAAATACGTTATACATTATTCACAAAAATTTTTACTTTTCCTCTCGACGTACAATTTAATAAACATGAATAAATTAAATTAACGTATTTTATGCAAATTCGGTATTATTGTTTATCTTTGGCTGAGTTTTAAATAGTCAATACATTTGGATATACATATAGATGTAATCGTTATTTAATATATGCTGAATTTAAAATCAATAATGTATAAAATGAATTTCCATCGGAAATCAAGTATTCGCTTTTTTTTTTAAATTTAATAAGGTCAATTTATTTATGGACTTCGGTGGCTTATTTAAGCTTATAATATAATTTAAAAATAAGATTTAATATAATTTACCCGCGTTAAAATGTGCATTATATATATATAATAATAATAAAAAGTAAATCAAAACAACCACGTATTATAACTTGATTTTTGTTACTCAATTTAATAAAACACGTGCTTGGAAAAATTTGATGCGTAAGAATAATTAATTAACATCGTTGAAATTGTTAAAGCGTAGCGCATTTTTGAAGAAACTGATGAAAGTAATCGATCGCGCTCGAGCTATCAATTTAAAAAATTTTGCTTTTACCATTTGAAAAGGAAAGAGCCGATAATATCATTATCAACGCAACAAATAATTATAATAATAATTTTAATTTCCGCATTACGAAATTTAAATATCTGAGTGTGAGGAAGAAAGTGGCTTTGTGAAATTATTCGCTCGGCAAAATTATAAACATCGAAACGTCACCAACGCCCGACAGCGCTGAAATTTCACCGCGAAAATATCGATAAACAGAGGTTTAAAAAGGAGGCAAAAAGGAAGGTTAAAAAAGAAATTGTTTTTCCGGTGTCGCTCACCGCGACGGAACACTGGCGCAGGGTATTTTTCGCCGCATGCGAGCGGTCCGCGCAACACGATATTGAAGTGCAATTTATTTTATTATCTCACCACCATCGTTGTCAATGTCGTCGTCGCACTCCATTTCAAGGGGAATGCTGCAGTCCCTTCCAGCCCATCCTGGCACGCACTCGCAACTGGACTCGCCACCGACGGGGGTGCAGGATCCGTGGCCGCTGCACTTGTTCTCGCAGCCCGCTGAAAGGAAAATTTACACGCGGTTTTTCACTTGCCGAGAGTGGAAAATATATCACGGAGGTTCGCCCGCTTTGTCTTGCACCGCGAAAACCGCGAGGATGGGGGCGAAAGAAAAAAGGTTCCGAAGAACTAACGACCGGAAGAAGTCAGCGGTCGCGTTGCCGGCAGGTTACCGACAACAAATTGATCAATTTATTCGATATGTGTGTACGAATATCCTCTCGACAGAATTGCGCCACTGAAACAATATTATGCAGGTCCTTTTGAACTGGGAATTTTTTTTTATTTATAGGACGACAGCGTTTTGACGTATCTGTGTATACATATTGATTCGAAGTTTTTAAAGCCTGTAATAACTGCGCGATGTATGAAACCAATATTTAAACAACTCAAATGGCTTCTACGTACGCTGTAAAAGATTTTACAATTTCGCCAGCGAATTTTTCTAATAGTTATTGTTGGAAATGTTTTCAGATCTTGCTATTGGCCATCTGTTTTCGATAATATCTTCAATTGAAATTTATTTTGGAATAAAACCTATGATTTTTATTCGAAAAAGCTTGTCTGGGAAACTTTAAACTGGTTCGATATGCATGAAACGAAATTAATTTCCCGGTTACAATGCTTTGATGCACTTCGTATTTTATTTCTACGAATATTGGCCTGCATTTATAAAAGTGAAAATAAAAATAAGCGCACGGGGGGAGGGATCGAATAACTATCCGAGTTAATAATTAACAATTCTACGTGGTAAGAGTAACAAGTATCACTCGGATCTCCGAAAAATATTGAAACTTACGCAATGTGCAGTGTTTTCCATTCCATCCTTGACTGCAAACACAAGTGCCATTTTTGCATTGGCCATGTTCCGCGCAGCGTGGATCACAAGGCTTTTGATCGCATTTCGTTCCTGTCCAATTATCTTGACACCTGCAAATAATTAGAATTGTACAATTCAAAAATAAAAGCTTCAAATCTTCTTTACGTACTTTACATAAATGTTTAAAACATGAAACGGTCACACGATCCGTATGAATTTTCGATTTTAACCATTCGCTCTGTTACTTTCATCGGGATTCAATTATTATATAAATGTAAATTTATGGATTACTGTTTAAAAATTATTTGTATTTGACTGGCGATTGGAGACCTCCGCGATATTTAAATTAAAAACGGAGTTAAGATGATTATAGAAGCGAGACGCGAGTTTTTATTTGAAACATTTACTAATTATGGGACATTTGCCAGAGCTCGAAAAACTTTAATCAATACTATTCTGCTGCGGTACACGGTGAGAACAAACCGTTATTTCCTCGACCATATAGAGTCTGGGAGAATTTTTTACTTCTCAAATATTAAACGTTTCAACGAACAATGTCATCCCCGTCAGAACGCTATTGGTATAAAACGCGCTCTAATTAAATTTCTCGCAAGTCAGTGTACAATTTTTTCGTCTCTGTTTACACGCAGTCAATCTAATTCTCGTTAATGCATTCCTAACAATAAAGGAATAAATTATCGTGAATAATATCGAACGCGTGTAAACGAAAGCTGAAGGAAAAATTCTACGCTGACTTGCAAAAAATCTAAGTAGACCAGTGTTTTGTACTAATGAAAACCTGATGAGTACGACACTGTATATACGGAAACATTTAATATTATATGGATAAAATTGCTCTCCTTTCGGCTTAAAACCATCGCCAAGAAAAACTCTATTTTCGTCGCTACTAAATTTAATTTTTAGAGTGCACATACCACTCGTATGGAAATTGTATTTAATGCCGAAAATAGAATTAACAATTACTTGTTCGCTTAATTTAACTAGCTGTTTTTATGATTCATGAAGCATTTCACTTTATTATACGCAACGATAAGATTTTTATATTCCATTTGCTTTTATTTACAGTCATACATACACGAATACGTGGAAAAATAGCCCATTCTCTAACCGCTCGAACGTTGCAGACTTTTTTTCGAATTCTCTTTTTTTAGTGGAAAGGTGAAACTCAAGCTGTTACCATTATATCGTGTCCCGAGTGAATATCGAATAAAGTTGATTAAAAGAGAGCTTCGATTTATTTAGAATCCAAATCCCTGCGCCAATAAACCGAGGCTATAATCGCCGAATACCAAAACCCCGACCGGCATTTTGTCGTCGTTTCGTCGCTGTTTCATCGTTAGCAGGGGGACGCTGCGCAACACTCACCTGCAACGTCCTTTCTCGCAGGTGCCGTGGGGGCCGCAGTCGAGGCCACAACTCGGCTGCGAGCAGTCCATCCCCGTCCAGTGCTCCTCGCAGACGCACGCGGCGCTCTCGAGGTCGTAGGTCCCGTGTTCGGAGCATCCTGGCAGGCACTGGTACACCTGCTGGTCGACCTGGTCGCAGCGCTCGCCTTGCCAACCGGCCTTGCAGTAGCACTTACCCTCGACGCAGGCACCATGTCCACCGCAGTTAGGGTCCGGGCAGTTGGCTGGAAATAAAGTCGACCACGATCCAGTGGCGGTTCGAGAGCACCATTTGCGCGGGGGCGGTCATTCGAAGAAAATCGCTCTTTATGGCTCGTAATGCAATGCAGCGACGTCAAGGAACGATAATTGACAGAATGATTGTTGTAATTACGAGTAAATACCCATCGAGTCAATGGCGTGCAACATCGAACTTTTCGCCGCTCACGTTTGATGGCTTTCAACGTCATTAGCGATTATCAAGGGCTTCGGGAAGACAATCAAATTACCTTTATCGCGGAAGCTGAATTTAAAAATTGGATGTACATTGAATCATACTTTGAGTTTCATTGTGTGTGGGATTTTACGCGTACGCGTTATATTCAATTTTGTCTTGAAATTATTATATCATCACATTGGGTGAAGCGAATTCTTTCGAAAAAAAGTTTAACTACCTCTTCTGAGATTCTATTAAAGAGATTATAACACGGTATATATGAAATTGTAATAATTTTATTTGCATATCTTTATTTATTGGACGAGGGTTCCAAACGGATTATTTTCTTCTTTAATTCCACGAGTAGAAATTTATTTATTCTAAATGTTTTTATTTAATTGCGATTAAAATGTAAGGAGTATTTTATTTGGAGTTTATCGTGGTATTAGTACTTTCTAAAAGAAATATTTGAATAAATTTTACGCATAAGTTAATTCATTCATTTTGAAAAATATCAGATTGTGTTCTATTTAAAAATTAAGAAAATTTATGTTAATTATAATCTATTAAGACAGCCTAGGTATTTTAAACAGTGTACTCTTAACGTTTATTACAAATATTCAAATGTAACGATATTGATTAAGTTAAGTTGAAAAAAGTTTATGCTATTTAATTATAATGTAAGTAATTCTAGAGAAATGTATGCTAAATTGTTAGGTCAAATAGATTTTTTACAATGGCATTAGTTATTCGATGTGTGTATAGTGAATATAAGCCATAAAGAGCTATGTCATATCTTTAAAAAGCCAGTAAAATTCTCAAGTTCTTAAAAGAAAAAATTTCTCATTTTTGCCCTCAGCGATTATTTTACGAGGTTAAATTTTTAGTGGAAAGTTTTCAGATTTTCGAAACACATAGATTATAGATTATAAGAAACAAAGTTTTGAACATTGAAAGTCATAAATAAACAACGAATTTCTAACTCAATAATTATGAAAGAATCTTTATATTAATTAAAGAATTGGTTGGGGATTTAATAAAATAAATGACATCTCTCTTTAATATAGAAGTATTGTGAAAAAAATTTTTTGTAACGTCCATAATACTAAATTTTTTTTCACTAAGTAATTATAACATTACGTTGTACAAAGTTCCAAAAGTTTTTTCATTATTAACTATCATAAAATAGCACGAAGTTCAAAAGTTGAATTGCATGTTCTTGCGATTTTTGCTTAGATAATCGTAGAATTTTGTATCGAATAAAAATGGTATTTCAAACGATTTTCTTCAAATTTTTATTTTACTCTAATATCTAATACATATATTCAATTTAATTCATCGCGATATTTTCGGCGAAATTAATAAATCAGAAGAACTGATATAATTTTAGTCAAGTGAAAAAATTGAATTATTATTTGCCCCAAGTAAAAATATATCTATTCGTTTCGCTTTAGGAAGAGTCATAATAATAATTATTATTCACGAAAATATTAAACCACAAACGTTAATTAAACATTCACATGTACGTTAAATGCATTAAATTTTATTTAAAACAACGTTGTGTCTCTAATTTTGGAATACGCGTAATTTATTTCAACACATCAATCATTATAAAATCAAAGTAATTAATCGTTTGAAATTAGCGTTTTCGTAGCGTTGTAATGAAGAGTCAAACGCATAAGCGATAGACACAATCGCCATTTTGTTAAATATTTTAATTACGTTTCTATTTGGTAATGCGAAATCTTGATGACCCGCATAACAAAGTTTCTGCGAGCCATCACCGATACAACGTATAAATATTGTAATATTATGCGCACCATTGAGATAAACAATTCAAACCATAAATCCACCACGAATCGAACGAAAACAATTGCGAGAGCATAAATCCAACCAAATCAAATACAGAACAACTTGATCTGTCACATTTCCATTAAGGAAAGAACAACAATTGCAAATATAAATTTAGTTAGGAGCAACAATGTATCATTGCCACGTGCTGTTTGCGCATAAGTGTATATAATATAGCCCTTGTTTATCGCACATTGACCGGCATTAAACGTCAAATATACGAGTTCATCCAATCAAGACACGTCGGTCGAGGGCAGGTAACTCAAGAAATTACAATTCAAACAATATCTCGAATTTGATAGTTTAGGCGAGGGACTATAGGGCGTTATTAACGCGAGAGGCGAAATAACAAAGCGCGAGAGTAAAATTAAAACAACTTGCACGACAATATTTCGTCGAAATACACGTCGCCTATATATCGCGGATAAATAAATGTAAATATTCATCAGCGACAAGTCTATTATCGTACACGTAATTAATTATTGCTTTTTGCAGTCGCATTCGATAATCCGTTGAACAAGAGGAGTGCGATGGGCGACCCGAGCGAGTTCGCACTTTTCGCGTTTGAACATTACAAGGGTGCACGAAAAATTAGCCACTCCAATGGGATATTCCTCGTAAAACCCGTTTGCTTATGTTATAATAGCGCAGATTAAGTCAGGAGAAACCGCTCAAGTTCACTCTGTAATGGCCGAGATAGTTCATCGTATAACTTGGAAAGTTTGCACAAAGCCCGGATTAGCGCGCGAATCGCGCGTCAAATAAATTCCCGATCTTCATAGCTTTAAACAAATTTCAGCGGAGCTCGGGGGCACCCAATTTTTCCCCATTTACGCCTATTTTTTGACACTTTAGCCGTTTTTCGTCATTTTCCCCGATTTCGCTCGATTCGGGCGCGGCCGCGACTCTTAGCCGCATTAATAATCAGCGTATTAGTATGCATTGGAGCCAGCCGGTAATTTATGCACGCGCCTCGTAAGGAAAGCAAGGGGAGAGACGAGGGTGGCAAGGAAAGCCCCGTCGTCTCCCCGTAAAAATCTTCGGATAAATGGTAATCGAGAGAGAGAGAGGCGGTATACTCACGCTCGGAGCAGAAGTCGCCCTTCCAGCCGGGGTTGCACACGCAGGAGCCTCGCACGCATTGTCCGTGCTGATTGCAGTCGGGGACCTGGCAGTCGCCGAGCGGAATGTCACACACCGCGCCCTTCCAGCCGTCCTCGCAGTGGCACATACCGCCGCCGTATTGTCCGTGGCTCGAGCACAGCACCGGGCACACGCTCTTGCTGCAGTCCGCACCCTATATTAACAAGGAGCAGGCCGATGTCACGCTGATCGATATTGTATATATTGCGGAAACTCGGGGCGGGGGACGACAACGACGTCGGGGATGATTCTCCACGCAGGCTCTACGTGTTATTCGGAAAAACAGGTTGCGCGCCCCGTTTTCTAGGCTAAAGCCCTCCTTTACACGCTCGGCAAGCAAACCGGGGGCCGCTGCCGCCACCGCTTCCACTGCTGTTGCTGGTCGGATTAACGGGCAGCGGCCCCCACTAAATATGCTCTCGGGTTAAGTTTTTAATAATGTCAGTGGTACGACTATTTTCCTTTGCGTTACTTTAACCCGCGTATTTGGCTTGTCGCGATGAAGTTGTCGGTGGTTTGATTCCTCCGTGTTTACGCACTCGACTAAGTTAATCAGAGGGTACGTGCGTAAGTGCACGGAAGGAGCGATTATCTTTTTTAATGACGCTTTCCGAAAACTCACGTGCTTATCATATTTGTCGTTGGAACGCCCTCGAGTGCGCTTTCCAATAAAAAAGAGAGATGGCTTATCTAGATGAAATAACAAGGAATTGAAAAGTAAACATAGGTGGAAAAATTTCAAACCGAGTAACGTACTTTTCTCCCTTTCACTTTCTCTACCAAAACCAACTTTGCGAATTCTTACTATTTTTAGTGCTGTGCTGCTGCTTGTTTCTCTTTTAAATGTAAAAATAACAAGTTATAGAAAAAAGAGTGGCGCTTTGTATAATTTAAGAAAGCACTGATAAATTACTTTTCATACTTCTGACGGGCACGAATTATATTGTGCAGCTTTTTCGTTCTACCTCCCTAAATCGCATCAATTTGCAAGCTATTATTCGACTACTTGTCCGAACGTTTGATACGCACAGGTTGGCGCGCGCTTTACACGCAGGCACGTTGTTATCGCTTTGCTCGAAACTTGGATAATACGCCTCTACTTTTTAGTCGTGGTCGCGCGACAAAAAAGGTGCATCTAGTCCGCAGACGCTTCCCACGCATGCCCAACCCTGAATACGCAGAGACAGATCTGGTGGAAACCCTCCTTTTTGCTGTTTTGTCTGAACGTGTGCTGTGCGGCTTTGCGCCGTGGCGCGACTTTTTAATTTCCTCGCCGCGCCAACTTTTTCTTTTCTTTCAGCCCATTCTTTCCCAGACTCTTGTGACAATGGTTACAGAGCCTGAATGGCGCGGGGGAGAGAATGAATGTTTGTAACAATGTTGCTGAAAAACACGCAACGCGGCATATGGCGTGATTCAGCCTCTGCTCGCTTCACGTGATAGAGGCGCATGAACGTAGAAAAAATCATAAAAAGAAGGAACATTTATTTCTCGTTAATGTTAAGAGACATTGGCACGCGCCTGTAAATTTTGAGGTTGATTCGGAAGTGTCGGCGACAAATTTTTTATATCTAACCTATACAAATAAATTTCCCAGTTAATGCCCTATGAGATACGGATGCAAATCTACGCTTAATCAGATGGATTTTGATCGAAGCAAAAAATAATTCAAACCTTAATTTTTATCTTCAAACTTTTCACTGTTTTTTACACACGCGTGTAAAGGGTTTTTAACGTTGGTGTGCTTTAATAATGCCTCGAAGTCAAGGATTCAGGGATTAAGTTGGTTGGAAATTTAAGGGAAGAGAAATAAAAGAAGCTCGGTTATTAATGAATATCGACGACTGCTAATTGTTTTCCGCTTCGGTAAAATTTCAATATTTCATGGCTGAGTATAACTTTGCTTTATATTAACTTGCGCTAATAGTTCTTATTTATTGTGCGAATGCTGAGAAATAAAAAGTTCCGATGCTTGGTAAGCACTTTCTGTAAAGTCCTCACGACAAAGTGCGCGCTTAGCCAACGATTAAAAAAAAATCGTAATCAAATGATAAAATAGTAGTTTTTAGGCCAAGTTGGTACGCGAGTTTAATAAGAAGTCGATTAAATAGCGTTAGTCCCACAAACAAAGACGTTAAATTCCCTTTATGACGTAATGGATTAGTAAAATATATAGGATTGTCTGCACAAAAGTCATTAAAGATATTTCTATACCTAATGCGATTAAGATAACAATTTTAGCATAATAGGTTTGACCGTGATATCGTGAAGAATCTTTTATATTTTATAATAGTTTTACTTTGCCCCGAAATAACTTTCAATCGATAAATTATAAGCCTTCTGATGACTCCGAGTGCTTTGTGCACAAAATTTTCGTTCGAGAAAATACAAAGTTAGCGGAGTAATGCTCATTGATTTTGTAAAAAGCTTACGTTACTTTTACGAGCGGACTTTACGTCGTCGCAAGTTTGCTTGTAAAGTACAACGAGCCAGTTTTCTTGAAATTACCCTCTTTTTTAGAAATTCACTCATTATTATTACAATACGTCACATTTGTTTCCACAAAATGATCGCCAATAAGAGTAAAAGTTGTTTTTCTTTATTACGGTGCTTGAGGTCTAAAGTGCGCTTATTTAGAAATATTTTTAAAATATAGAATACCATTACTATTTAAATTACATATTTTTACACCTACTTCTTTTCAATGCATTGAAATTACAGAGTAAAATAGTTCTGCGTAAGTCTTAGGCGAACGTGAAACGTATCAGTTGCATGTAGGGTAAGTGTTGCGGCTCGTTATTTACACGATTACAAGTTTTTCCTCGACGCTAGTCAGTAGCGGATTGATTTACGTAGCAGAGAATTTCAAATTAATGATCTTCTCGGTTATAAAAAATCTTATAAAAAACACGCAGACTTTTATATGAAAATTTGACGTGCTCGTCATTTTCTTTGTTTGATGTCAATATTATCTTACGAAAGAGGCATTCCCCAATCGTATCGGACACTGTGCCAATGGATTTTATTAACCTTGTGAAAAGAAAAACGCAGGGCGTGTGGGTCAGTAGAGAAATAAGCTTTTGAGAATCACGATTCCTGGCGCAGGGATTCTTTCGGGGAGCAAGACGAATTGTTTTCGCGGGAAATTACATGCGCGAAACTGAAAGTCACCGCGAGCGTTGCGCCAGTGCTGCGCCAACTTTACGGCCAATTATAAAGAATGAAATGCGTGCGACGCGTTGAATTCTCTATCCAACAATAAATCGACAGATGAGGTTGAGAATAATTAAGATAATAGCTTTCGTTTCTCAACCTCGTACACACGTCATATATCAAGATCGTGAATTTGGGTCACGTCGTTTTCTGCAAATCGCAAGCGCGAGCTTTCCTGGAAACGCGGAAAACCTGCGGAGTAATCGCAAGCTTGTGTACGGCACTCCATTATCATGGATTTTTTCTCCTTATTGGTCGCGTATTAAGCTCTTTAGTCGACTGAGAGGTATACGTGCTGCGCCGTCTCCGTCCCTTTGCAAGTGCATCGACGAAAGCTTAAGTACTTATGAGTATTGGGAAGTTATCATCGTTTTGGATAGAAATAAATTGTGGATGAAACATGCGTAAAAAGAGTAAATATCGGGACTTTTATATTTTTTCCATTAAGTGATTCTGGAAGGCGTAGGTCATAGGGTAGTGTGTGCATTATCCACTGGAGTCTGAGTGAAATTCGAAAGTGCTTCTTCGCAAAAAGGAAATATCTTAATTTATATACATTCGAGGATTGTTTGTCCACTGCATTGAAGTTCGGCGTTATTTGCTCAGATTTTTGCGTGTTATTGATAAAAACGCGAAGCAAATGGTTTAACGTGTTTCGTCGAGACGCTTAAAGCCAAAATTAAATTCATTTTCGTAAAATGATCGTCGGACTGTGTCGCAATAATGATAAATATATTTTATTTTACGTAAATTATAATATAGCGAT
Organism: Platyscapa corneri; assembly: GCA_018907185.1. Taxonomy (NCBI): domain Eukaryota; kingdom Metazoa; phylum Arthropoda; class Insecta; order Hymenoptera; family Agaonidae; genus Platyscapa; species Platyscapa corneri. The sequence goes on along the minus strand of JACCHW010000021.1, from coordinate 4,048,948 downwards.
AACTTTTTTTTCGTTATTTTCATTATTTTCACCGAAAGAGTAAGAGAATATTGTTTCGTTAAATACGAAGCTGTTGTAAACTGAAGAATGATCTATATTACATTATTATTGCTTTAACGGTATTGTATTTATGATGCTATTAACGTTCCATATACTCAAAGGTTATTACGTAAATGAATATCACGCGCATTGCTTTGGACGCGTTGGAGGAATGAAAATCTTTATACACATTCATCTCATCGGGGATAAAATTACAATGTATTCGATTAAACTCTACGTAATTAGGAAAATTACATCCATACGTTATAATAATAAGTAGCAAACGGCTATAAAACCACAGCATTTCTCATTCGATAAAACAAGACGCAGTTTAATTTTATATAAATTTCCACGCTGTCACCGCAACCCATACATAAAAAATGATCGTGACTTTTCCGCGTAATTGTTGTCAAAGTCTCACGTTTCTTTATTTCCTTTGCGATAGAATTTATTATTTCCTTAGTAGGTTAAAGTAGGCCCATTTGTTTTAATGGACGAATAGCAAACATCCGGTACCTCTTCTTGTTAGTGCGCCTTCCAAAATGTATTCAACATCCCGACACTTTCCCTGTACGTATTCGCTCAAGAGTCTCGTGCTGAGAGGGGAACCTACGAGTCGTAGCACGATAACGAAATTGCGCGCTTTTTACGGACTTTTCACATGCGTAGGGCGTATACGCGATGACGCTCGCGCTTCCTTCCAATTTTCCGTCATCGCAGCTCGGCCTTATACTTTTGCTTATTTTATTGTCACGATAAAAGAGCAATAAAAGCACTTCCCATTGATACTTTCATCCCGGCGCGTTTGAACTTTTCTCTTCGAGAGCCGCCGTCTTATCTTTAGCCGTCGCCTACCCTCTTACCTCCCCTCGCCGCGTAAAAATAACTACCATTGACGCTACCGCTCGGAATTAAATAAGGGATAGGAGATAATAGAATCTCGCATCCCTTATCGACGTTTTTACCCGCGTTATATAACAGCGCGTCGTTTGGCTTCGGTATGTTGACGATTTCACTTCCACGTCGCTCTGTCATCTTCACTTTCGATAATTCTTCATCCTTGTCACTCAGTTACTTAAGATTTTTTACGATTATTTATAAGCTCTCGACATATTCGTGATACACGGCTTAACAGAACTTCGCATTGATCAATTAATCAGCTGACTGAGAATACGTAAACTGTTAAGAACTTTCGAAACGTATTTGTGCACATTTTTGTCTCATAAGTAACGAGATGATATCGTTTGCTTAATATTGTATCAACCACGCGAGAGAAAAAATATAAAACAATAATGAATCTCAAGGAGATGTGTTTTCGTGAATTGCTGTCATTAATACAGATAAGAGACACTTTCACGAAAAGCAGCAAACCATTTTTATACTATGTATTATTATTGTCTTCTGTTAAACTCGGTGTTAAATAAAATTTATTTTAACTACTCCAACGCATCCACGAAAATAGGCTAAAGATAAGAATAAGATAAAGAAATTTTAAATTAATATCCTTGTAAATAATTGTTGTTCAGTTTTCTACGAGATGTTATTTTTAGATTGTCAGCTTTAAATAAACGAACTGTCACTTGAATAAAGTGCACTTTTAAGGGTAGAATAATAGCAATTGAAATGTATGTATATATATATAATTTCTTAAGTGTTTAAGGACACAATAGTCAGTGCATGGAAAAAAGCATTCAATTTTTTAAATTAAATTCAAAGCAAACCCAATTTTTATACATATTTATACAACTTGGAAACTTTTAATTTACATCATTCTACACGTTTGATTTTATATTCGTTGATCCACAACTTAATTAAAGAGCTATAAAATTGTAAGCTGAAAAACATTTAAAAGTTCTACCATATGCAGTCCCAAAAACTGAAAAGATTCCTGATTTTTGTTGTCCTAATGGATCACAGTATTCTTTCTCAGTAAGTTGCAACTTAAAAAAATGTGTTATTTTACTACGTGACGTCAATAGATAGTCGCAGTACAGTTTGAAGCGGAAGAAAAGGTGAAAGAGTAAACCGATGAGAAATCTATGAATAAATAGCTACAGTCGTTGCAAAAATAACTAAATTACAGAGAAAGTGAAAATTTATCTCCGCCCTCTATCGATGCAATAAAGTACTAATTTTCAGTAATTGAAAATTTAGAAAATATTGCAGGCACCGATGATAGAGATCTGCAACGCCTCGCTTTAAATTTTTTCATTACATGATACCACTTTTTCTCCATGGAAAATTTTTAACAACGCAATTTTTAATTAGGCTTCGACATTTGTCAAATAGAAAGGGAAAAAGCTGTAGCGAGTTGTATTCTAAAAACAAGCTGCGCCGTGGAAGCGCACCGTTCGGCGAATGGAGAGAAAGAAATAGCCGTTTCACGCTTCGAAATATGACGTAAAAAGGATCTCACATCCCTTTTGTCCTACATGGACGTCCATTATAATGTAACATTTTGTATGGCGTCGCTAATTTTTTTTGCTCGTCGCATAGTCTGGCTCGCGTCGTCCGTTCTCGTTCGTTCGCTGGTCGTTCAGAGTTGCTTCCTCCGCAGATATGAAAAAAAAAATAGAGAGAACCGCGCAAAAGAGACGGCGAAAAACGGGAAAAGAGAGTCAGAGAGAGAGAGAGAGAGAGAGAGAGAGAGAGAGAGAGAGAAAGATAGGTAGAGTGAAAAATATGCGCTAACGCGTATGGCACGGCGTCCCTAGTCCATTCGAGATCGACGAACAGAATCGGCGAGACGATATGACACGAGCATACGCGAAGTTGAGTGTACGTACGAGTGCACGTGAGATTTCTATCGAAAGTGACGCACAAGTGAGAGAATGGCAAGACGACGGTTGAGGGGTGAGCAGAGGAGATCGCGGTTGCTGTCGCTACTGTTGGAGGGACGAGGCAGGGATCGGTATTACGAGCGAGACGACGACTGGAGAGGGTCCAGACAAAGAAGGACAGATACAGATAGCGGAGAAAAGGCGAGACAAAGACCGAGCAAAACGTGTAAATAGAAAATGCGAATGAGAGCGAGGGAGATAAACTCGCAAAATAAAAGAGAGCACGCGATAAAGAAAAATAGCGAGGAAATCGATGGGAGACAGAGGGAGAGCAAAAAATGGAAGAAATGGACACTGCTGAACGGAGTGGAGCGATAAAGAGAGGGTTGGATTGTGCACAAAGAAGTAAAATAAGGACAGAGAAATCGAATAAAAGCGCGAATGGAAAAAAGAGAGGAGAAAAGGGCCGTAAAAAGAAGAGAGCGCGTATTTAGCCGACGCTGTATGGGACACAGAAATCGAGCGCCTGTGTAGCAAGAAGCACGCATTCGCACGTTGCGTATTATGTCTGCTTTCTCTCAGTGTGCGTGCGCGCGCGGGCGCTCGTCGATGGGTGCGCAAGCAATGAACATATGTCGAGTCTGTTTAGAGTTTCGGTCGGTACGTGCGCTCACCGCGCGAAATGCTCTCGAAAGCGCGGCTACACACACGAGGACGCGCACGCACACAGGGGCGCGCCGAGCAAGAAAGGGAGGCCGAGGGCGAAAGTCGTCGTGGTCGGGCCATCGAAAATACCGTCAGCCGTGATATAAGCTTGCAGCTGGTCGCGCCCAGATGAGTGGGCGACACTTTACAGAATTGAGATGACAGCTGTCGAAGTGACTCCAGATAAGACAAATAGACGATAAATTTATACGGATGGAGCGAGTGAGACAGTCCGTCGGGAAATTACAGAGCATCGGGCCGCTGCTCCTGACGCGGCTCCGGAGATCCCTTTTATAACGTACGTATGCCGCTTCCTTCTTCCCTACTTCTGCCGTGCGAATTTATTTATTGCAAAGTTCACCGTCCGATCGCTGATTTATTCATTTTGAGAAATTCTGAAATATCGACGCCTTCCTTCTTTACTAGATATGCCAATAACTATATTACGTGAAGGAGAGGATGTGGCTCGTGCGTTCGTTATAAGCGAGCCGATGGATCTCATAAATAAATATTGGACTGCCGACTGTTGAATGTGTTTGTGCGGCTACGCGGCAAGTGCTTTCCTTTTTTCTCATTACCGGGAATCCCTCATTATTTCGAGAGGGAGGAGAAAAGCTTTTAGTACGTCTTTGAGGCCCAAACGTACATTAATTTATCTCGTATCGCCGTTTTTCTACGAGTGCCGAGGGCAAGAGGCTAGAGTCCAATCTGGAATTTTCCATTTATCACGCCGCGGAATCATGAATTATTATTTGGTTTTCCCGGACAGTAGTATTACAAAACAGTCGCTTGATGCTTGCAAAAAGTATCGCGACGAAGGAAATAATTGCGAGCGTAACTTATAAAGAGCACGGGAAAAGCAATGTAATTTTCGCGAGCCGCACTTTTTACGCCACTTTTTATTTCATCGTTCCGAAGACGACGAGCCGAGTAAATACACCCACAATTCACGATATTTAAACATTGCGCGCGGGGGAGTAAAATAATTACTAGACGACGATCTTGAAATTCCCGAATAAAGGGGAGCATTTTTATTCATTGCTGGAATGTTTGAACACCTAGTCGTAAACATAATCATGTTATGAATAAAATATCCAGAGCACAATAAGAAATTATTCTCGGCCCGAAGATAAGTACTGCTTACTGTTTTCGACTCGCTAATTTTTACTACTCCTGTCTTTTGTAAACACTCGCTTTGCCAACTTATTTATATTGTAATTTTTATCTGAATTTTTTCGCTGCAAATTGCCGCCGAATCGTCGGTAATGAAAGCACGAGCTCAATTATGTTTTGCAATATTACTTTTAATTTAAAATAAACCTGTTGAGCATTAAATGCGTAAACTGAAAATTAGTAAAACAGCGCCCCTCGAAACGTAAAATGTTCCTTGTTTTCATTGCATTTTTTATTTCAGCCGGTCCAACGAATAAGTGTAAAATACAGGGTCATTAAATTAAATTGACTCTGCGTGTCTTCCACCGAGAATCAAAAAGTCCGTTAAAACAGTACATCGTGAATGTGAATACAAGTCTGATAAAACAGGAATTCACATTTGTCTATGATACACGATATCCCCTTAAAGCCACTATTTCGTTTGATAAAAGATAGCTTGTTTTTTCCCCTTTTTTCTCGACATCTCGAGGAATCAACAGCGCGAGTTCGAAATCTAGAAAGTAAATGTTTTTCACATACGGAATTGACGTGCGTTTCCTGCCAACCTCGCGGACAGGGACGAAGCTCCGGCCACCCTGTCGGACAGATACGCGCAACAGTCGGGACGGATCATTAATAAAAATACCACATAAATGCGTAAGCATGCTATCGAAACCTCGAAGAAGTAGGAAAAAAGGCAAAAAACAAAAAAGGAAAACGTCGCGCCGCGAACAAAAGCACTCCAAAGCGCTTAAAGTATTAAAGGAATAATTCATAGTTGCAGGCAGACAGGCGCGCGCATCCCGAGATGATGAAAAGTTTAAAAGCCCCATTAACTACGGTACACGAAAACACACCACACGATCTCCGTCCTGCTTCTCCTACCCCCGGAGCAGGTATATAAATCTCCGGTCCTAATCATCAATTTGTCGCAGGAGAAAGGATCAACGGCGAACCACGAGAGGCCCTTCGCACTCCTGTATCCGCTCATGCTTAAGTGCGTGCGGCGACGACGGCTAAGTGCATAATTCGATTCTTATCCTCTATCCGGCCAAGCACATTAATCTCCGAATCTCGGGCCGATGCGCTCTGGATCCCTCATACGCGCGATACTGTCATCTCCTGGCTTGTATAGGCATTACTCTCGATGTACGGACAAGAGGAGGGAGAAGACCAAGAGCCAAAAGCCGATTCTCCAGAAATCACATCATCATTAATTGCCGCCGGGGCTAAGTTGCGCGTGTACGAGCTTCGCCTGATTTTTCATTCAAGAGTACACGTCTAATGCGTTATCCGAGGTCGGTGTCGCCGCCTCCTTAAATAGCTCTTTGGCGACCCAAGAGGATCGGCTCGGCTCGGCTCGGCTTTTTTTCGACGAAAAAAGAGCGCGCGCGACGAGTGGCTCGGAGTGTCGTTTTTTAAATCATCGCGTTCCGTTTGATATTCCGCGTTTGTATTTGGCGAGTAAGTGTTAAAAAATATTGACTTTGCGTCGATAACACGTATTGTTCGCTCGACATTGCCAAGGTGGAGATTTTTTTCCGTCGCTCTAAAATCGGTGTCTGAAAGGATTTATCAAAGCGTGTCTTATGCGGAAACTCTAGTTTTATTATATCGCTCCATCGTGTAGAATATTAATATCGTATTTCTGAAAACAAAAAGTCGTGACCGAAATGATTAAGTGGTGACGGTAAATTTTCGGTCGCTTTATGTACCATAATCTCGCAAGATAATTTTCGAAAAACTTTGTGCCGACAAACTTAAAATGAAATACAGTTTTATAAATTGATGAAAATGTATGTGTCTGGCAGGGGCCAAATTGATAAAAAAAAAAAAAAAAAAAAAAAAAAGAGCTGGAGCGCGCAATATTCAAAATAAACTGTATTATATAACGGATCGGGGCGGTGAATTTAAAATAAAACTTGAGCTTTCGGTTAATTACCGTATGATGCTTGGATTCGATTCGAAAAAGCTGCGGCATAACAAGCCAGACATCAAATTTAGAATTGAATTAAAATTTAATACAAGTAATAAGTCACGAGACTGCATGGCACTGAATAATAAACAGCGCGTTTCGTATTTTCGCGCACAAATTTGAATTAAATATCGTTCGTTTTAAAATATGCATTCGCGAGCATATAATAATTCGATGTCTGAAAAACGCGGTCGTGCCGAGGAAGCGCGTCGGCTAGGCGCTCCTCTCCGTATCCGAAAAGGAGTCGACGACACAAGCGGCCCTCGAAGAAAAGAACGAAAAAAACAAAGTCGAAAGAGTGGAGACGAAAGGCCGATTGACCGAAAATCTCGTCATCATTAATCGCCGTCGACCCTCCGTGCCGCTTGCAAAAGGTTAAGTACTGGCACGTACCAAAGTCTCGGGGGCCACGGTACGAAAAGAGAAGAACGTCAAGAGCCGCGGGGGTTGCGCGGCTCCAAGACATCGGTTTTACATTTAGCGTCATCTCTCGAGTGTCTCCTCGAGCCGTAACTGCCAGGGCTTTTAATGGAGAAGGCGTGAGGGCGTACTACGCGAGTGTCTCTCTATCTCGTCAAGAGAACGAGGGGGAGGCCAAGAGGGAAGAGCCTCGAAAAATACGAGGGTGTGCGTATACGTATACGGAGGAGGGCTTGTATGCAGGTCAGATCTTGTCATCGTCGATGAGTGAAAGAAGGTGGGCAGGCAGGAGCCTAGTGTCAACGACGACGAGGTGTGCGACGATGCTTTTCTCCCACGACCGCCCCCCTTGGAATAACGTTGACGCGAAGGCACGCACACGCACACGGGAAAGCGCGTATCCTTTCATCCGACGTGTATCGGTAAAAAAACGCGTAGCTCCGACGACAGCGGCGGTGAGGACGGCGCGAGGGGAAGTAGGAAAGAAAAAAGCCGAGAATACGCCGTTGTACGCAAACCCCAAGCTCGAATGAGAGCACGTCGATACGCACCCGCTGATCCACGACATGTAGCGGGTGAACGGGGATAAGGGGTACGTATCTTGTACGCCATGTATATTATTTAATCAGCCAAGGGCAGGTCGCTGAAGAAAGGAATAATGGGTAAGAAACTTGGCGAGACGGTGTAAGAAAGGGATGCAGAATTGAAAGGCTCCGACATACATGGACGAGCCCAGGACTAACGCGCGCGCGCAACACACCCACACCTATCGACCTCCCTCCCACTTCCATATACGCGCGCGCGCGTACGCGCAGAGGATTCAGCACGTGGGCAGCGAAAGAGGGATGACGTCCTCTCCCTCTCTCGTGGACGCGCACACAGACCCACAGCGGTACGCGCCCACGCATACCTACACGCGACTCCTACGGGCCGCGTACGCGCATGAGAGTCCGCGCAGGACTTATCGACCGACGAAGCGGTTACTGCTGCTGCTTTCGCTGTCGCTGCCGCCGCTGCCGCTGCTGGTGCTGGTGCTGCTGCTGCTGCTGCTGCTGCCGCTGCTGCCACTGCTGCTGCTGCTGCTGCTGCACTACGTCACGCCGTCGTCATGGAAATCGTCGAATCGGGAATGTGCCGTCGTAGTCTGTTCCACAGTAGGGTCGTTCACGTGACCACCGTCGTATATAACTCCCTCCCCCTCGCGGCGCGGCAGGTCCTCTGAATAGGGCGCAGACGTCGCTCGATTAGGCCTCGCGCGCGACGAGTTAAATCGCCCGAATTATATGCGAAATACGCGAAAATTATATCCGCAGGCCGTGCGCGCGCCCTCGCCCTCGGCTCTGCCCAGGAAGCGAAATCCCACGTAATGCAGCCCCAACGAGCTGATAGCGACCAGGATGCAGAGGGCGGACAGGACTATTATACGCCCGGCCGCGACAAAAGTCCTTCGCAGGGGTGCTCCCCAAGACTTAGGCTCTCGAGCTCTTATTTTTCCATTCAGGTCCGCCTCGTCCATCTTCCGCGGCGCTGTCGTCCACCTCTTCCTACGGCCTCCTCCATTTTTCTCGGCTCCTTGCTGTCCCGCGCCCTTTTAGGTTCGGGCGCGGGAGTGGGTGTGCATCGACTCTCGTTCCGTTCCGGGCAATTTGACGGGGATCGGTGGTATTGGCGCCGGCCACGTAAGAGGGAGCCGCGTGCTTATAGGCGCGGGGGCCCAAAGCCCATCGATTGTCGTCGCTGCCATCTGGCCGTCTGCGGACGCGTGTGTGCATACGGTCGTGTGGCCACATTTGATGCGCGCGGATAATAAGTCGACGGCGACGGCCGAGTCCGATCTAATGGAGATACAGCCGTGACCGATGCCCTTAAATTATCTTGGATTCGGGAGGTCACCACTGGCGGTGCGCAACCACAATGGCCGTGTCGACGACGCGTGCACTTACCAGCGGGAACACGTTTTGGCCACCGCGCACGTTCCACGACACGACGTCGCGACGCTTAATTGCACGCGTTACTCGCGTTCCTGCATAACTTTTTCTCCTCGATGCATCTTGCTTTCTACGCTTATTCTTTTTTGGCGCTCGCTGTTTTTCTTTTTTCCGTCCCTCTTTTTTTTTTTATTATTCTCGACGATGTATTCTGAGCTCAGTTCGGGAATTTAATAATTTAGGAGTTTCTAAGAACGTTACTAACGCCGCGCGACTCCGAATCGGCTGAGGAAACTTTTTATCGGTTTTCTTGAACTCCGGGCTTGTATAGGCAGTAAACACGCGATAGGGAAATACGAAAATTTATAAACTCTTTCAATCACAACTTTTTATTTTCCGTGCACGCGCGCCTCGCGAATCCGATTTTGAATTTTCATATACGATAAAACGCACTTTAGTCAAGTTTTGGACAATTTTCCGGCGAATCGGCTCCAAGTGGGAACCAAGTTCGGGCGCTCGCGACGAGACGCCGCCTGGAACCACTTGGCGCGTTTCGCACGTCCAACCTTCTTTTTTTCATCGAACGCGACAAACATCTGCTGTCGAGGAGTTTAGAGCGAGCGTCTGATAGAGGTTGACTGCGTTAATCGAATGTGTATCAACGTAATAGATTGTAGAGTCGGTAACTGTTGCGTGTAATTAATATAATGGATGAAGCACGATGAAAGCGCAAAAGAAAAGGTGTGCGCGAACTATCGAGCCACGGCACTAGTGTATAGTGTATGACTCGATGTTATTTAGCGGAGGCAATTAATTAATCAACGCGGAGTACACTGGGAAATTTTGCCAATAAAATTGCAAAGTCAGCGAGCTAGAAGAGGACGTAATGACTCATCGTATGCGTTCTGTCCGAGATGCGTTTAATCGTCGCGTGGGGTGCACTATGAAATTGCTAATCGAAAGCCACTGGGGCATTTGAAAATCCCCCCGCTCAGTAATCCGTTTTATGGCGCGAAACTTAAAAAAAAGAAAGGAAGAAAGGAGGACAGATAGAGAGAAAGAATTAGGCGATACATTGACCTGAGGGAATGTTTATAACATGTTTCTCCCCTCTCCAGCAATAAACAGCAATTCGTCACGGAGAAATCGTCGGAATTGCATTTTAGCTCAATATTAAAATGTTCAAATCAAATTTCGCGTCAAACCCCGACGCCCCCCGCAGCTCCGAGGGTTAAATTAGAGTCGGTAGTTCTTCGCGAGAAATACCCCTCGCACTGTATATAACGCGTGTCTACGTGGGGGAGTTCGAAATGGCCTCTTCGAATCATTTATAAAAAAATCACTTATATCTTTTTTATTAGAGAATCTAACCTCGTTTGTAAATAACCAGGGTTTTAATTTAAATGTCGTACTAAAAAAATATAAAATCATGCTCGGATTCGAGGATTTGGGTGTAAACTTTCAATTCTTTTCGTTATATAATTTTTTTCCCAAGCTTCCCTTCTTCCCATGCAAAATAGTCCATTACGTAATTTTGTCTAGCTTTTAAGTTTCTTCAATATTGATTACATCCCTTGAGGATACTACAAATTCACAGACAAGAATAAAAATTTAAAACTGTCTTTTATAACATGCTAAAATACGGTTGTGAATAAAAATGCTGCTTCTTTCTTGGAAAAGGAGAATCTCCTTTTCCTCGAGTGAAGACCGAACATAACCTATCTGGGGAAAAGAATTTTATTTTCTTTTTTTCAAAGGAGAAATAGCGTTTTAATCAGAATTCTGAAACAGTCTTCCCTTTTACGTTGAAATGATATGCGTTTACGTGGATTTTTCACTTTATTTCCATTTTTCATCTTGTTAAATCATTTAATAATTAAAATTCAGCGTAAATTATATTTTCCCGTTACTATTTACTGAATTTAAACGAACGCATTAGTAATATTAGGATTATTTATGAAATAATTGCTGAAACGTTAAGCAACTGCTCTCAGTTTCAATATGAAACACAATTATCCGAACTTGGACATTCGAGTTCTGATTTCGTAGCTTTTTTTAATCACTCCCTTGCTTATAATTATCAATGCCGAATCGATTCGATTAATTACGTAGAATTTAGGTAGAAATTAGTCAAAATGACTTTTGGAAAGATTAAAGGCCTTGAAAAAGTGTTTCTGACATTCCGAAGGGCGAACCATTCCTCCGTCGCTGCTCGGCGTCTTCCATTATCAGCACTCCTATTCTTAAAAGAGATAATTTAAATAAGACTGTATTTACAAGGAGATTGTAAATCTTCATAAGTGTCATGTTGCTCAGGATACGAATTACAAAGTGTGAGTCAATTTACATGCTCCGCGGCTGATCCGTGGCTCGCTCACGGGCGGGCCACAGTTAAAAAAGCAAAATTCAAATTCAACTCCCGTCCACGCGATGAGAATTTCACACTCCACTGAGCTCTCGAGATACATCTCGCTAATTCGATCCAGGATCCTCCCTAATAAGCACACAAGCCCCGTGGGGTAGCAGGGGGTGTCGAAAAATCCCGCGCGCAGCCACGCGGAGAGGCGCTCGTCCCTGGATACACACAGGATATGTGGGAGGCCCTTATGTATCTTTGAGATTTGGATTTAAGTCAGCGGGATCAGCCTCATTCAGGGTTTTCCCCGGGTCTGGGCGATCTTCCAACCGCGGCTACGCTTATGTACGGGAGCCGGGCGCGAGCCTCGCGACGCGTGACTTTGCATTAATTCCCGGCCTCTGCTTGCACTCCCGTGGTAATTTGACCAACGCTTTGGCGGGAGTGTCCTTTATCGCGCGAAATGCGGCGCGACAGGCCACTACAATAGGCGTTGGCAAATATGACCAACATTAAGGCTAATGTGTTGTTTGCACTGGCGCGTGACGGACGTCTCCCCGAGGGTTGGCGGCGCGCGAGCGCGAAACGCAAACACCGGCTACGAGAGGACAAAAAACAAAACCTGCGCAACAACCAAAGCATGCGTACTCCTGGAGTCTGCGGATGGAAGTGCGCTAAGCCCTCGACGATGCTCGCAATATCGCAATTCGAAATTTTAACGGACTCCCCGCCGGAAAGCTCAGCTCTGCTTATAATTATCGGTGCTTCATATTTCAGACGCCTTTGCTGCCAATAGCCAATTTATCCACGGGGCGAGAAACGTGGTCTGCTAAATTTTCGAATCCAAGCAAGCAATCGACATTCTATATTAGATTGGCCAATAACGAATTCAGAGGCATAAATATTGAATTGGGATTTTTTTAAAATTGAAAATATGTCGCGTATCCGTAGGTGATGCGCGCGTTTCTCCGGACAGAAGTCCAGGGACGATCGAAGTCAAGAGTCTTAAATTTTTTATTCTTTGAATTTTTAATTTCAATCTCGAGATTTCCCCGGCATCGTGATTCATCCTGCTCAGCGGCTGGCTTTCAGCTTACTTTTCCCATCTAAGAAGAGCACGGAAACGGCAATTTTGTTTCATGTTTATACAAATTGAAGAAGAAATTTTGTTGTCACATTATTAATTTCGGAATATTCGGTGCCGGCAAAACGTTTTCACAAATTCGACACGACGTTTATACATCAGACTAGGCTAGTTTGTGGTCTGAGTGCTCTCTCAAAATTAACTTTAAATATTGAGACATTTGATGGATAGTCATTACGGAGTTTCGGCGGAAGTCGCCTTCTACATTAAGGCCGAATGAAATTTCTGAGGGTAAAAACAACGTTACGAAAAAAGGAGGGGAGGGACGGTCTTAAAGTTCGAACATTTAACGAGACCAGTGACAAACTCGTCGAAGCCAATCGGCCTCGAAACCCAACACAATAATAACAATTACTTATTATCAACCCGCTGCCAGCCATGGAGAAAATTATTTGTAATTCATTGCGCGAGGCAAAGGCGACGCATACATTTAAGAGATTACGTCCCTTTAAAATAAAAATGAATGCGCGGAAACAATAGGGATCGCTTATTTATAACCGCAAAACGGGTACATATCGTAACAATCGACCCGAAAGCGATTTTAAAATAAAGCAAAAGTACATTTTTATCAAGTGGAAGAAAGGTAATGGAGGCTATGCGCTTTCGAAAACTATAAATCGTCACGCGAGGCTTATATTTGTATTCGAAAACGAGAGGGAGCGAGGCACGCGCGTCGGCTCGAGGAGACGGAGCAAAGGAAAATTCAGGCGGAGATTTAAAGCCCCTAAAAAGATGCTCATCCACGAGTTATGAAAAGTATAACAGTAGAAAAGCGAGTGGAGTAAAATCGATCGCTAAGGAAGGAGGCGGGAAGGAAAGAGTCGAGTTCTCACCTGATATCGATCGATGCAGTCGCACTTGCCGAGGTAGCAGGAACCCCTGCCTGAGCAGTCATTGGGGCAGGTGGTGGATACGCCCTCGGCTTCCGTTACCACAAGTGTGACCTTGTGCGGCTGGAGTTCGTCGTTGTAGACGGAGAGGAACCACCGCCCGGTGTCGAGGTACTGAAGGAGGCTGACGTTGATGCCAGGAGGCGCGTCGAGGCTCGAGCGCTTCTCCAGCAAATGCTGAAAAATGGACGAGACTTCCTCTTGGATGTTGGTGGACAGAAGCCGAGACTCGTGTGGCGTCGAGTGCCCAGAGCCGTTCAAGGTGAAGCTGACGGCAGCGTCTGGCGCGGCGAGAATCTCGCGCTTCAGCCTGTGGTCCAGCCTCCCGGCCTTCACGAACTCCACGAAGTCGTACTGCGTGACACTCGGGGCGACGTTGCGTCTGCCGTAGACCGCGAAGTTCGCGTTCCACGGCAGGGTGAGGTTGAGCCTGATGAAGGCTGGCTGCTTATTCGTGAACTCGGTGTTCCAAAAGTGGTAGGCCGGGATGACGGCCGAGTGCGCCACGTTGTAGGACTGGAGCTCGAGGACCGCCGGCCATTGCTGGGCTGATTGTTGGATCTGGGGATCGCTCTGCCTGCTGGTCCGCCGAGTCTGCCGCACTCGAATGCTCCGCCGTACTCGTCGGCAGACTCTCTGCAATTAAGTTACTATATTTGCGCGTGTTCCACGGATTATCGTTTATTTTTCCTCCCGAAGGCGCTTCGAAAAATTTGGCTTTTGTCACCGCGAGCCAACGGATTTATTTCAGTTCGCAGGAAGCTCGAGGAGCCTCGACTTCGCGTCATTACGAGATTATGACAAGCGCGTGTAATTTCTTTTGTGCGCGTTACTTACTTGGTGAGATTTACTTCTTTTTGCGAGACGGCAAGTCTTTATAACGCTCTAAAAGAGCTTTCGCCGTCGCGAGAGAAATGCAGCTCTAAAGTGTCTGTACTTACTTTATGTAACTTCGAAATAAAATATTTATTTGGCATTGTGGCACATTTTTATACGAGCAGAAAGTGAATTACAGCGGTGTATGAATAAAAGTTAATATTTTTTATGTGCTTTACTGATTATGTATGTAATTGCCATTTCTTTCATGCTGTTTTTGTGAGCAAAGTCCTATTGTTACGTGGATTCTGTAGTAAAATCTGTCACGATTACGCCTCCACCTAACATTTTACACATACAGAAAAATATACTACGTCTCTTTATTCGTGTCCTTTACTTTCTTTTGTGATCTACAAAAACGGTACAAAGGGATAAATTGCATTTACGTTTTCAATGATTTTTTTAGTGCAATAGTATCTTTCTTTCTATTTTATTCTTTTATTACAATCCAGAATTTCTAGATTTTATGATTGATATAACTTAATCAAATCAGATTTGTCTGGCTTGTTTATTACTGTCATAAATAATCGTTGTACTTGCTGAAACAGCAAGTTAGAAATAATACGTATCTATTCTACTAAGAGTTCAATTTACATATACAAACTATCCTTCAAAGCAAAAATAATTTAAGGAAACTGTTTAAAAAGAAAAACTATGTATTTATGTGGAGTTTAATAAACTTTATTCAATCTACGTATGTATCGAATTAATTTTAATTCATAATGGAGTTAATTCAAGTATGAGCGCGCAGATATTACATTCAAGTTACTAATTTATGTAACTTTCTACATCTAATCCCGAGTTTAAGGGGTTTTAGTATTTAAAAATTATAATTAATTCTAATTTACTTGAACACTGCGAAAATTGAAATATCTAAATGTTCTTTGTTAGTAAGTAAGGACATATACGTTTAAAAAATGATACAAAAATGTTTTTTTCAATTTTGATACTCGCAAGGGGTCATTCATTTATAAATTTCAATAAAACTAAGGTGCAAATTCAAATAGCTTCAAAAATATGAATTTAAAAAATAAGTTGCCAAATCTACGTTAATTATCAATATTGAGCTAAGCCAGGAGTACGTGATGGTGCATACTATCTGCATATTAATAGCTTCCAGTGTTAGGATAGGAATAAACGGAGGGGTCACACACAGGAGTGCTGGAAAAAGAAAGATATTTAAATAAACGAAAGTGCTTTTAAGAATTTCCTTGTATCTATTAATCTTCATTTCGTTTTGTTCAATACATAATAATGAATTTAACATTATTTTGTATTTAATCGAATTAAAAAGTATCAGCAGTCGGCGAATCAAATTTATAGATTAATAACGTGAATTAACTCTTAAATAATATTAAATACTTTTCATTATTCCGCCAATTTCTTTTGCGCTACTTGAGTTTGACAAAATATTACTAGAATTCTTGAAAATTTTTCCTTCGTTAAGAATTTCCTTGTGGAATTATAATTTCGGATGTAATTTAAAAGCTTATTAGATACAGAATATGTGTATTTTCAAAGAACACTAGGAAATTAGAATGATGGAACGGTTTGAAGGGATCGATTGTTTGAAACTCACCTTCAGTAGGAATTTGCGTGGATATCGAATCGTGCACATTTGCATTCTCATGAGTGACAGCCTTGATGTCTTGTACCAAATTGCAATTTGAGTTGTCAATTTGTTTCATAGAGTTAACCGCTAAAAATTGGAATCGAGACGGATCTTGTTAATAATTGAATATATTTATTATTTTATTATTTCTAATATACGATAGAATTATATTATGCGCATGAATATTCAGTGCAAATGTCAATACGGGAATATAGTACCCGTGCTTGCGAGTTATACGGAAAAGATTTTAAAAAATTATAACTCTAAGGAATGGTAAAAATCTATTTATTGTTTTATAAAAAATTCTAATTTAATTGTGTGACAAATTAAAAAGAATAATTTGTAGATGTAAGATATATTTTACGGTGAATCATCAAAAGAAGTCCAGCTTAATTTCCTATATTTTAATGAAATATATGAAAATTAGTGAACAAGATATGACATTTTTATGAAATACTAACTTTTCATTTGATGAATTTCACATGTAAAATTAGATTTTAAAATTTATTTTATTATGAATGTTATTTGTAAAAAAGTTCTTTTTAAAAGTTAAAAATTTTCAATTAAAAGGCATACAGTAACTTATATTTAACCTTAAGAATTATTTATATTGAAATACAAATATTGATAACGATCGAAATTGTATTTAGTATTTAGAGAGGATCACCAAGAAGTAAATATAAAATTATTTTCACTTTTAATATTTGAATAATGACGTTAAAAATGAAAATTAAATTAGCGAAATAAGAAACTTGATAAATCTGGTACTTCGTTCCAAAGTTATATATCAGCGTTTGAAATAATTTATGAAAAAATACGAGAAATATTGCAATTCGAATGGTAAAACGATGAAATATTTATAAAATGAATAAACTACAAATATTAATGTTTCAAGTTCTTTCTGCTTAGCATTTAATGCACTGGCGCTTGGTCACATATATACATTCATAAATATATTTACATATATACGTGCGTGTATATACATGTATACATTGATATGCGCATACGTGCATATAAATTGTAAATAAAACCGCTGAAACCATTGAAATGGAACTCCCTATGAATCAGCGATCGATACTTTTATTATCCCATGGTTAAAGGAAAAATTTGTTGGAGACTCAACATTCGGCTCTTTCTCCTTGGCGTGTAAGTTTTTTGTTTTTTCGAATGAGCAAATGCAGAGCTCGGCTAACGATTTCAACAAAAGTCAACGTAAACACGGCCAAATATAGACGCAAGTTCCATGAAACAGAAAAAAGGGCAAAAAATCGATCGCCAAGAGAACGGACAGGTGTCCATCAGATTGCCACACCAGGATCAAAATGACTTTTTTCGTCTAGTTCGGACAAGCGGGTTCAAGGACTTCCACGCTGATTAGGATAAAATATTTTTCAAAACGAAGCCGAATAAATTGTACATCGATGTTTGGCAAAAGTATTTTCAATCTTTTCCTCTTATATGCGGTCGAACGAGAACGAGATAAGCTGGCTTTATTTGTTTATCTGTTTGTAGCGTTATCAAGCGCTCGCCACCCATATGCTTGGAACTTTTCTTCCCCGATCCGAATAAATTTCCAATATTTTTTCCCAACATCGTTTTATAATCGTTCTTTATCGCCAATTATCGTTGATCCACTTTTAGTTAAGTTCCGTCCGAGCCCAAATGGAACAAAAACTCGCGGCGTTTCCCTGTTTTTCTTTCGTCCGTTTGTTTGCGCTCCTGTCCACGGCAAGCATTTCCAAAAGCCGGCTATAAGGGTTCCCCCCTTCTCGGCCCATCCTTGGCTTGGCTTTATATCGAATTTTATTCAAATTGATGTATCGTCACGTAGTTTCGGAGAAAAGCGGACAAAAGCGGACAAAAACGGACAAAAACGGTCATTCTGCACCCATTATAGGTCTTGCGCGCCGACGCGTCTCGGCTCTGTCGCCTTGACATCGAACGGTGTCTAGCACGAACGAGCATCGGAAGAAGAAGCATCCTTTGTGTGTGTGTGCGTGCGCGCGCGTGTGTATCATGTACGCGCGCGTTCGGAGGTGTCGAACTAAAGTGGAATAACGCCGCTTTTAATAATCGATCGAGATCACTCGTTTCTTTTGTATATTGTATCGAGAGAGAACTCGCCTTTGTGTTGATAAGTACGCTGCTTTGATTCGTTATTGAGTGCTTTCTTTTCCCGTTTGACGCGAGCGCCATGAATTATTATCGCTTAGAATACGAGCTTCGCACGAGGGAAGCTTTATTTAAATTCTGCCAAGAAAATTTCGTTGCGAGTTGCGAACTGTGAACCGAGCAATAAACCATGAGAGTTTAAATTTTGAAGTGGAGCGTTGCGCGGCGCTCGAGTAAATAATAATTAACTGTTAATGGCATAGTGGTAGTTTTTATTACGAACTAGTACACTCGGCTAGCCATTATCAGCCAGATTATGCCGAAATACAAGCAGTTGGCTTAAGCTGCGGATTCAAAGCGCTAAGACCAAGTTTTTAATCTTGAAAATGGATGCTTTTTGTGACAACTTCATATTATCGCATTAAATATCCTTTCAATTCCAAATAAGGAGAACGCACAATAAACCATCCACTTTTTATCGAGGATGAAAAATGCTCCAACTGAGAAATGGGAAGCGATCAATTCCGAAGACAGAGATCGCTCCTTATATCAGATTTCTCATTACGTCTTTTGAGCTCTCCTCCACTTTCATAAAATTTTATCAATCTTCACGCGCGAATTAGCAAAGCCCCAGTAGTCCCGATCGCTTCCTGTAATCGGATAAAATTTGAAAAACTGACATTATTCGAGCGTAATTTCCAACAGCGTCTATGGCTCGCAGATGCGGCCCGGCGTCCGGTGGCTGCAGTTAAGGGATGATATGCGGGGCGCGTATCGTAGCTCGGGAATCAGAGATCGCAGGATCGCTTCTTCAATTTCCGTATTATTCTCCAAACAATTCCTGCAAAGCCGCTGTTTCCTTGCGGCTTTGCTCGGCGCATGGTGCAGCATTCGAAGGAGCCCCTGGCGCATCCTCTAGGAATTTTCATCGGGAAGATAAGATCGCCTTTTTTTACAATTAGCGCAAGATGGTAGAATGAGAAAATACAATGGGCGTGTTCTTGGAGAGCTAACGCCCGCTCGATTCGGGTTAGCTTTATATTTTGGTAATTGATTATTGCTTGCGCAAGCAAATTTAAATCGCCTAGAGTCGCTGGCACAAAAATTGAGTTTATATGTAAAGCTATGTAAACTGGATGCAGTCGTAATGTAAGGATGATGCAAATTAAGAGCTACAATTGGAGAAGTTGAATGGCGCGCAACAGGTAAACGAAAAAATTTCACGTAAACGTACAAATTACACGACTTCGTGAAATGCATTAGTGCATGTACTTTTAAAATTATAGCCAGACTTATTTATTGCAAAAAGCATTCTTTTCTTCGCGGAAATCGTTAAAATGACGTGAAAACATAAATTATGCACCCGAAGGAAAATCAATGAGCCTCGTCAATTTTACCTCCATTTTTTCGAATGCGCTTGAATACATTTATTATTCCGATTTCATTATCGAAGATTCTAGCCGAGATAAAATTGTTTACTTAACATTCCGATCAGTTTTTACTCGTTGCAATTTAAAATGTTTAAACATATTAAATTCGCGCCACAATCTAGAATTAGAATTCTTTTATAAAAATAACGCAAAATTGATGGTCGCTCATCTTTTGTGCATTAAAGTAAGTTGCTGGTAATGTACCCTGACTCACGTGTTTTTTTAAGCTTTTAGTGCAGAAACTAGTAGCAGATGCTGCTTAATTTCTATACGTAAAATAATCATAACTTTATTTTAACTGGAAATTATTATCACAACAATTGACAAAATTAATGACTCGTAATGGCGTTTTGATTTGTGTTATGGAGGCATTGTAACACAGTTTTAAATAATAGCTACAAGTAAATTGACTCGGTTTTTTATTAAGAAATATCGTCCAGGTATAAATAAATAGCTGCAGTTCGTTCGACGGACTTATAAATTACACGGACTATTTCTTTAAGACTTAAAAGTCTATTGTTATGACAGCGCTAAAAAATGCACGAGAAACCAATAATTATCAGTCGAATATCAGTTACATGGATTTTTTAAAATAAAGTATTCTGTCAATATTTTTCTCAATTAATTTAACATGCCCACATAGATATGAAAAGGTGTATATTTATCTCGCGGTTTTAAATATTGAAAAACGAACAATCGAAATAATAGACCCGCGTACGCGAATGTATTGAATAACAGAAACCACCAATATTAATGCTTTGAAATATTTAAAGATTTTTTTATTATAAAATGTTTATTTCAAATTCAGCTCCTCAAATTGAAGCGCTCTATTTTGATTTGTCCTATATTTATGTATGCCATTAATTTAAGCTTATTCCACATTGCCGTGCTCGGCTCGGCTCGGCTCGGCTCGGCACTATATTCCCGTGGCAATGTTCATCGAATCATGCACATCTGGCGCTAAACGCAGCTCATTGGCGAGGAAATAACGCAGGCGACAGTGTACTCACCAGCGAAGTAAGCGAGCATAGCGACGAGCGCCACTGTAATGAAAATGAGGGCGATGCTGAAGCACTTCCAGGAGCACCGGTGCTGGCAGCGCTTGTCGATGTGGAAGCGCGAGGGCGAGTACGGCGAGTAGTTGGGTACGACCGCGGCTCGCATCGGGAAACCCGGCATGACGAGTGGCTGGCCCTGGCCGACGACGGCGTTGGTGCCGCCGTTGCCCGCGACACCGACCCCCATCCCAGGTCCGAGGGTTCCAACGGTCACTTGCTGCTGTTGCGGTGGTAGCCTGGAACACAAGAAAAAATGCATGGTTAGCAAACCACAGCTCGCCCTTAGCTTGCTCTATCCTCTTTTTTCGGTTCGGAAGCTCCGGACACGTTGTCCGCAGTCGAGTGTGCCGACCTTTTTCTTTCGTCCCTGCGCATGGACCTGTATTATTGCGCTTGTTTATTCTGTTGGAATCGTCGCTCTGATGGCCCGCGGTTATGTAATCGTAACTCGCAGTTTTAAAAGTGCACCTAAACGGCGAAATAACTTTTTCAATTACGCATTGAATGTAATTTGTCTTTACTATTGTAAATTCTGTATCGTTTTATAACTTTTGGATTAATCAAAGTCATCGTCGTAATTTAGAGAGCAAACTTTTATGAAAATAAAGTCACGTAACGTCAGGAATTATGAAATACTTAATTAACCGTGAATATTCATCCAATATCATTTTTACGCAGTAAATTGACGTATACAAAATCTTTAACGAATCGACAGGTGACTCTGCTTTGTACAAGTAACAAAATATATTTAGCTTTTTTAATCTATTTTTAGTGAAACAGGATTTATGCTCAAATTTAATCGACTAAAATTCTAAAACAAAGAACATTGAAAAGCAACTACCAACAACGCGTCATTTCTACGTGATTTAGCAATACGCACTAACAAAAATTGTAGACTGTATGAACCATTTACATACAATATCCATTATTAGTTTGCGATTACTTCCAATTTCTACACTTTAATGTAAACTACACTTGGATGGTTATCTAGCACCTGATAAACTTTGAAATATTGGTAAATTTCTTATGCTATGATTTTAATTGCGATAAAGATACTTTTAAAACTAATAACTTTAAATAATTAATAATCAATAAATTGCGTTTGCTGTAAAATATAGTGTAGTAAGAGGTTATGATTTTTAAAAAATGCCTCATTAAGGTGGAAGTGAATGTAATTACCGTGTAATGAAGTTACTTGTAGTGCGAATAATGTACACAAAGTGCGTCAATTTAAACCCCTTTTTACAAGGGGCACGTGCACGGAGCTCTGAAAAATCTCTGATCATAAGGTGCGCACGTTATGCTCATCGTAACATCGAGGGGTTCTAATCATATTTTCATTGTGTGATTAATAGTCAGGGAAAACGCTTCGTAATATTTCGTACACGTATAACTGCATAGTCTTTTGACGAATGGGCAAAGAACTTATGCGTCGCTATTTTTCGCATTCTGACATATTTAGCAACTCTTATACATTGCAAAAATTCAAATTTTGCGATTTTATCTAGAGAAAATCTCTCGCTTCATTAATGTCACCCTTAAATTTCAGGGTATCGAGCGTTTTCTGCAAAACTCCTACGCAAATTACAATAGAATTATAAAGTCTTCTACGACAATTCGAGAAGAATACATTCATAAATAATCTTACTCAAGGCCTAACGCGTAAATTATAAGTCAAAAGCCCTGTTATTCAAAGCAGCAACGCTAACGTGAAGCAAAAAAAGAAGAAAAAATAATTTCCTTGATTAATAACACAGCAAATCAGTGGAAGCACAGCGAGCGAGCGCTGAAAAAGTCGAGGAAGAGAGGGATCGTTTTAAAAAATGTCCCTGTCAAGCGAGGGAGAAATATATGCGTCCGTCCTAGAAAGAAACCCAGCGAGAGAGAGAGAGAGGAGAGAGAGAGAGAGAGCGAGGAGGGACGATAGTAGGTCGAGCGGCGAGCGGAGGTGTTCGAGAGTTCGAGTTTCAGAGTCTCGAGTACCCGCGGCGGGGCAAGGGGGCCGAAGTTTTTACGAAGGCGCCTCACGTTCACAAAGCCACGGTCAAACTCGACTGTATAATAACTTTATACAATAATGGTGCTTTTACTTTATACACAAAGTCCAAAAATGCTTTAAAATTTCTTGCTCCCAAGGGAGAACTTTTAGCGCGGGCGCGCGACCGCGAGGATATAAGCGAATTGTTTTATTGCCCTGTATTTTTACAAGTCCTCGTCAACGGAGACACATTTGCCTTTCTTTGCTCGCGCTCTTTTTGCGGTTCGTTTTGTGTGCTTTCGCGACTTTTTCCACCTTAAAATGCGGTCGTGTATACCCCGCTGTTAATGCTCATTCGCCGCGATCTTTTTTATTTTCGTGGAGTTTTTACTTGACAGCAATGAAGGTATTAAATTTTCACTCCGAAGCCCAAAGAATTTTTACGGATTCGCTCGCACGTGCGCTGCTGTCCGCCTTTTTCCACGTAAATAATTTGTTGCAATAACAAATGCCTTTGAATAAATTATTTTCAAATTTCGAAACGTTTTGTGCTATTGTATTAACGTGATTTTGAATTACAGGCATTTCATTTCGAATTAATATCTAACGTTTTGTTTTTCAATTATTGAGAAACTCGTTACGAAATATATACAGCGGGTAATACAGTACTAATAAAAATTAGATTGCTTTAGTAAATGCGATATCCAACTATACTATCTGAAAAAAAAAAATAGATAAAAAAAATTCGTAAAAATGGAAAAAACTGAAATTTTGTGAAAAACAACCTGTTTGACATTTTGAAGTAAATTCTCCGTCACATGGAGTAACAACTTAATTTATCACGGTAACTCAATTACCTCACGCTAAATACCAAGATAACCTTATTTCTTTCAGAACACTTTACTTGTACAAACTAATTAGTCAAAATTTCATCTACAAATTTTATGTACACTAATTACTAAAGTGTAACTAATTATTAAAGTTGACGACAAAGGAGACGAAAACTATTTGGAATAAATTTTCAGGTTGTAACTTGGCGACGTTTATCGAGCACAAACCTTTTTTTCATCGTAATCACACGTATGTGCGCGCGTAATAATCGAGGCGCGTTTCAAACCCGAAAAAATTCATAAATTTATAAATTCATACGTAAAGCGAGAACGTCCTCCTTCGACGTTTTGCCCAAAGCATAGAACGCGAAAGAAAAAAAGAAAAATCTGCCGAACGTGACGAACGTGCCGAATTAAGCAAAGATTCGAAAAGGGTTAACTTGCCTTGTAATTAAAACTACACACAGTGACGGAGAAAGCAATATAGGATTATAAGGAAAACACTGTGGGCGCTTTCTCGATCATCAACGCTGTATATAAACCAAAGTGTCGGATTTCGCGACTGGAAATTCGATATACGTGCTAAACAGAATTTGCAAATCGCTATATTACGGCACGTTCCTGAATTAAACGCAAATCTTAAAAGCCTTGGCGTGATTTCGAAAAATTGCCGTTCGGGAAAAAACGCCTTTTCATTACATTCATCATGATTAGGGGACTTAAGTTTCCTGATCCTCCGACGATTAACTCCCGCTCTCGCCGAGGCTCGGGGCTCGAACTCGCGTCTTGCCGGAGATTCGCGAAGGTGAGTGGGCGTCCGGAGGTAAAAGGCAGGGCGCGGCGGCATTTGCCGGCGTCTGCGAATATTTCTTATTTTCGCTCATCGAAGTTGTTGGCTTGGCTGGCCCCCGCGGGAGACGCGCGCCGCCATTTACTCCGTCGACTTGGCGAATTCGGTCACGTATTCGCAACTGTCTGCGATGCGACTGCGGCCGATCGGGGATGAAGAAACGGCGGGGCGCGAGAAAGCCGCGACGAGAGCTCCTAACGTTATTACACGCGGCACAAGGGGCGAGAGCAAATACCACGGAGGAGGCGAGGAAACTCCGTGGCGAAGTTTCGGCGAGCGAGGTATAATGTACATGCAGGCGTCGTGGCCATGTTCTCTCGGTCGCGCAAACTTCGGCGCTCCTCGATCACTCCTCCACCAGCCCTCGGTCGATATACGCGGAGGGGTGGCTTGTTGCGGAGGGCCACCTTTGTCGCATCCTATATAAGAACGCCGAAGAAGCGAGCGGAGGCAGCTCTTGCCTCTGTCGTCCTCCCCCGCCCCCGGCCTTATCTCCTCCCTCCGCGCGCTAATGCACAGCGCGCGGCTGCACGGGTGGTAGTTGTGAGAGTATTACACCACGTGTGCCGGTAATAAGATTGCGCACGTGACGACAATACAAAAATCCGCCGCGGCCAAATTGCGTTCGCCTATCGCCGTATCAGGACGTCACCCTCCCCCAGCCACCCAGCACAACGCGTTATCGCCGACCGACGCCTTCTTCGCGGCGCCCCGTCTGCCTGTTAACGCGCGCGCGCCTTCCTTTTGCATGTGCCCGGCGCGTCGCGCTCGGGAAATCGAGATTTTCGCACAAGCACACGTGTGGCGGCTTGCGTTCCGGCGCGTCGGATCGCGTATTAAGTAAGCCGGGAAATCGAGATTTTCCTCGTCGGCGACCGGATTTCCCGTAAGCCCGGCCTTATATTAAGCGAATCGGGCGAACGTGTGGACGCGCGCCCGGCTATTCTCCCTTCTCTTTTCTTTCATGCTTCTTTGTTAATGATGGGGAGTAAGGACGTGTAAATTTTTTTACTCTCTAAATTTGAATTTTTATCTACCGCTATTTACAGACTTCGTGTTGCTTTGATTATCGTGATTATTTCGCATTTTCAACTTTTTCCTTATTTTTGCGCATGTTGTACGTGAGTGGTACTTCTTATTCATTAGGAATTCGAATTTATGCGTTCGAGAAAGAATGCGGTCATTAGGAATATTTTAAAATTTTAATAAGAAAGACCTGAATATCATCGTTATTGCATAGTAGTGACTTATAGCGCAGCGCGAAACTTGTTTACCTCCTCCTTAACAATGAAGTTTGTTTTTGCATTTATACGTTCAACCTTTTATTTATAAATTTTTTAATTCCTCTGCTAATTTTTTTACTACGTATGTATAAGCAACAACTTAAAAATTTTAACTTTAAACGTGTCTTAAACGAAACTTAAACCAAATGATACAAACATTTTCTATACACATTACACACTCGTTTTTTAATTAAAAAATAAATCTCGCTTAATTACCTTCATAAGAATTAAATCATTAATTATTATGTTTTAATAGGTATATAAATCATGTATTCAACAACCATTATAATAAATACCTTATTTTTAATTTAACATATTCATTGTATTGAATATTACAATAATTATACGATACTTGGTTAAATTACAAATATTATCCATTATTATTTTACTTTGTATTATCCATTGAAAATTTGAAAATTGATTTTCCTTCAACATTATTCTCACATATTTTAATAAAAATTAAAAGTATCATGTTCTAATGAAACCTATCCCCTCGATGTTGTACGCATTGTTTTAGCGGATTATGGATTCTTTTAACTCGCATAATATTATACATAATTTAATTAAATTCTTCGTAAAATAATAATGTTAAATTATCTATTTATTCGATGGTGATGTTTGTATTAATCCGGTTTATCAAGATTGATTAATTTATTAATATGTAGTGTTTTTTTCTTATAACAATCTTGTTTAACTCTTGAGGGTATAAATATAAAAATCGATTTTGCATTGTTATTGAATAATGGCCTGAAAATGTGCTTATCGCGGTATGAAAACAAAAACAAAACAAAAAATAAAAATGTATGTACGCTATGCTACAAAGAAATTCTCTTTAACGTGGAATTCACTATCTTTAAATCTAACAATTTTAGGCGGTATGATTCATTAAAATTTGATTCAATTCTAAAAGCTTAAATGCCTTGTGTATATAAGAAAATACACAAGAAATTAATTATAGAATGAATATTTAAAGAATAAAAAAATTTATATTCTAAATATATAATTATGTGATTTTCACAAGGAACTAGAGACAGGAAAACTCGACGTACCTGCTTTTACGCAAATAATTAACGTTATAACGATGATGTTGATCATACTTTATTACGTGAAAAATAGAGGATCGAACGATGGACGTTACAAGAGAAACTTTGCTTACAGAGTCGCAGCTGGAGAACGATAGAAAGAGGGGGGAGGGGCGGCAGGGGAGTCTAGCGCCGTTGCTTTCCCCGTCGCCGTCGTCATTATTATAAATGCGACGTACTCCTATCACTGTCGCATCGGTGCACCGGTGTCCGCCTCACGGAGCCGACGGCACGGAGATACCCAAGGAAGCGACAAGGAGGATTTCAGCTGACGTAAAAAGCATTACAAACAAGCAAGCGTACACCCAAGACGTCGCGACGCTAAATGTCGTTATATATTGATGAAAAATAACAAGTTTCACTTCGAATTTAGTTGTCTTTGATCTCCTCATCGTCTCATCGCTCATCGCGCACCCCCAAGATATCTTAATTTTCACCCTTAACGAATACCTGCCCTCGTCGAACTCTTGCTGTATAAAGAAGAGCTGCCTTGAGCGTGGCGCGGGAAAAGCGACGCTTTCAAGGCGAACTCTTCTCGATACATCAGCGAAGCTGCGCTGGAGACAACATTTTAAAACAGAAACACAACTCGAGATTTTTGTTAACAATACGGTATTGTGCAACCTACTTTAGCGGTAAACTTTTTAAGTAGCATTAAAGTGAAAGGGTGTATAAGAGTGTAAGAATCTTTAAATAGTGATGTCATAATTCAAATTCGTTACAATCGCCGTACCGCAAAACAAGTCCAACACTTTATATATTTTCTCGAGCTTCTCCGATGAAAAGTTTAAGAAAATACGAGTAACCACGCTTACGCAATATAATTTCATTTATATAGTAGCCGCTATTGTAATGTAATTAATAGAATCACAACGTAACTTTAGATATGTTTTTAGATGTCTATAGACAAAGAGATGAAACGGTATATACCGAGTTTACAATCCAGTTTTCAAGTTATTCAAGGTAAAAAGCTAAAATAAAAAAGGTGATTCTATTCTCTTTTTTCGTTATGAAACGGCATCTTTTTCTCGCTGCGTTTAATGCGCAATTTGTTGTAACAAGTTTTCCAATAAAAAACTTCTTCCTTTCGTACACACGTCTTTTTATTTCTCAGTTAAGGCTACTCAAACTTAATACCGTCATGGAACTTTATTAATAAAAAATTCCTCTCCCCCCGGGCGCCACCCTCCCGCGCCCACGTCCTGCCCCCTGGCCCTCGCGGTCACAATTCAGGCGAGTTTCCCCCGGCCCGCACCGGAGCTGTCGCCTCGTATCTCTTTCTCTCGGGCGCGCGAACGCCAATAATCATCGTAAAAGTGTCCCTTAAAATAAACATTATGATTAACCGTCGCGGTTGCCCCGGAACGTATAAATCGGACGCGCCGTAATTTTAGAGGTAGGAACCCGTAGCTGCTAGTCTGAATAAAAGAAAGGCGTAGTTGTACATTACCGAAACATGATTAGACACGAGGCAAGGAGAGCCGCGCTCGTAAATACGCCCTCCCAAGGTGCATGTAACGTTACGCCATGAAAGAGAACGAGAAAGAGAGAAAGAGAGAAAGAGAGAGAGATAAAGATAAAGAGAAAGACGAGAAAGTAGGCAAGCGTATAATAACGCGACGAGGCAGTGTATTATACGTACATGCCTTTGCAGCGATGACGGAACGTGTGGGGCGCACGTGCGTGTGCGTGTGGGTGCGCGCGCGCTCCTACGCCGGAAACTCTATTTTAACGTAATTGGAGCCCCGTCCCCCTTGCGCGGCGACGACGGCGACGCCGAGCCGCGCGATACAATCCGAAGGAGAGGACCAACGCCCCCCTCTTCAGCCCCTTCGCCCCATGCGCTGCCGTTAGAACCTTCGGATGCTGTTTCGTTGCGCTTTTTTCGCCACCGCGCGCTCTGAGTTACTGCTTCTCCGTTTTATCGAGGCGCGTGCTCGACATTTTTCGGCTCCGCGATGACAAATTCACGAGGGAGCTTTTCAGGTCCCGCTGGATCATCATCATCATCATCATCATCATCATCATCAGCAGCAGCCAAGTCAATTTCGAAAGCCTCGAGCCGAGTTTAGCGATGACGGGACGGGACCTTTATTTGCCTAGTGCGAATGGAACTTGAAAACGTATTTAAATAGCTAATTCGAGTTGCGGTCGCGGTGCGTGGCTGCCGAAGGAGCCGCTTTCGCCACGTCCGACGATAGGCCAACCGATGCGATTTATCGCAAATTCTTATTTGGCCCGAGACGGGAAATGAAAAAAGCTCCTGCTTCCGAACTTTTGGCTGTTACTTTTTGAAAGCGTGCATTTTGAAATATTGTAGAGATGATTACCATCGGCTGCACTGGCGTTAGCACGAACTCTACCGGAATGTAATTTACGGTTTGAAATGTATTTTATTGTACAGCTACGCTTTGTATTTTTAGTGAGACCGAATGGCTCGCGTAGAAAGATCTATCTGCTTTTTTTAATGAGTTGACAACGGATTCATCGCTTGGGAGAAGTGCGACATGAGAAATTGACACGTGCGTCTGCGCTTCTACTTATTTCCCTTTCTCTCCCCTTTAAAAGATAATTAATAAATATCAGGAAGTATACGAGCATTTGGATATGCGCTTCAGCATTCCGTATTATTATAATATTTCTCAGAATGGTTGTACAGTATTCCAAAGTGAATTCCTCTATACATGCCTCGCTTCTTTATAAATACATTTACATTATTTTACATTCTTTATTCAACACATTTTCATAGTTATAATGGCCGGGTAAATCTTGCGCGTCGTTCAACCATAAGAGGATTTACCTCATTCTTTACATATCTTTTTTATAATTATGAACAAAGTCTATATATTTTGATGGTAAGGAGTCTTTGAATCGTAATAAAGACCTCTTATCTATTGCGCGCTATACTTTCTTATCCGCGGAATTCTCCCTCCTGTAAATAAAGACTAATAGAAAAATGCTTTACATTGCCCCTTAACATCCCATTATTTGCAAGCGCATATTATTTATATTTGATTTCCTTATTATTTATTCATACGTTAAGCTATATGCATAATGCAATTACCATTTGGATCATTGGTTCCTTATATACTAAATTTAATACACTTTAAACGCATTTTTTGCAAAAGCAAAATAAAACATGCATCACCAACGTTTACTTTAATGTTGTATAAATTTCTTTTTATTATGCCTCGTAAAAAATGCAATTTCGAGACCGATTATAAAAATTATGCACATTTTTCCGACAAAATAAGAGCGCGTTACTCGGCGGCGAACATCGCTAGTATTTTTGCGCGGAGGCGAGTTTACGCAAATGCGAACGCACTCAATCAAATGTACATCGATAAACAAGCGATCGAACTTGATACGGCAAATAAATTTTAATAAACAAGCACGATTATAATTTAATATCCAAAGGAATAAAACCCGCTCCGAAATATTGCGAAGATGTGTATTCGCGGGAGCATAAGAATAAAGGAAAATAAAAGCGGAGTAATGGCGCAGAAGAAGAATAGTGCATGCAGAATTGATATTTCAATGTGGTAAAAGCAAAATACTATTTGAAAATAATACAGACGGCGCACGCATATTTATACTGTATCGAAATACGAAATACACAAAAATGCGATAAATTTGCTCAGCTCTCGAAAGCCGGGGCGAAACACGAGAGAGAGAGAGAGAGAGAGAGAGAGAGAGCAAGAGATTTACCTAGCAATTTCGTGCGTCGCCGGTGCGCTCGCATATAATGCGTGCCCCTATCGAACATTTGCCGCCGAGTCTAGCCAGTTAGCAAAGCTTTTAACAAAATCACTCTCTCTCTCTGCATCCTTACTTATCCCCCTCCCCGCTTCCGCGCTCTGTCCCCGTCTACCCGCCTAGAAAAAATCTTAAGTGGCTATTCATTCGCCCGTCCATTCATGCGACTCCGGGGCGCAGAACAGCCGGAGAGCGTTAAGGCAAACGCTGTTACGCGCGCGGCCGCGTCACTCGATCCTCTTTCGCGGACGACGAAAATTTATGGGGCACGCAGTGCGCGGTTTCCCGGAAAGCCCCTACGTCCTTTTTCGGGATGCGCGTCGCGCCGGCCACTCTCTCGGGCCTCCTAATTTATTGCCGCACTTGCGCACATATGCGCGCACAGCGACGCCTCTGCCGGCCGAGGCGCGCCCCTCTGGCCTTTTCAATTTTCACACGGCCCACGGTTTTTCAATCGGTTGCGGCCGGCCGCCTCACCTTTTTCGTGTGCGTGCGAGCGCGTGTCCGCATCAACAAGTTGTTAAGGGATCCCTACGTGTTCTGGACTGCCCTCACCCCTCACCCCTCACCCCACCCAACCTCCGACTACTCACTCACTCAACGTTCTCCACGAAACTGCATTTGCTTTTTTCTCTTTTCTTCCTTTTTCTTTTTTCAATTTCTGAGCCGACAGGTCGGCCTCGCCGTAACTTCTTTTACGCTTGACTCGGCATTTTATGAATGAATGGCGTTGCGCTACTGCCGAATAATTGTATTTATATGATCCGATGAATACCATGATTCTTCGTCACGGCCACGACGAATCGACCTCTTGAAATTTGTCGGTTTGTATTAGCGCTCGTTCCGAAAGGTATTATGTCATCGGAAACTAGTCGTTTTATACTCGGAGTATTAAAATGTTTCAATTATTTATTCGATACGCGCTTCGATTTATTCGGTTTTTTCCGTTTCGATAATTAATTTCAGAAATACATATTCCAATTTTTTCAAAATTTTCAATATTTAAAATTTATTAGAAATATGTCACATTCGAGTCGATATTTCAATTTCAATTTTTGGAATATGGGCTACGTACCTTTCCTCTGTGCAATTTACTCCAAAGTTATTACTATAATACGAAGGTGCAGCGTGAAAAAGCACATTTTGTGCAACATTTGCGACTAAAATTGTACAAAATTTACCACAACTACAAGGCGAAATCATAGTGAATGGCTAATGCGAAGTTATATGCGCAAAATAAAATGATAAAATTGTTCGCTTTCACGGTAAAGCATGTATCGTATAATATTAAAAAAAAGCTATAATGTAGTTTTTTTTCTTTCGCTTACATATATTTCGCTTTTCGGATAATACAATTATAATACGAATTTACGGGTTGTGGCACAAGCTAATGCAGGGCGCATGATCCGACGATAGTTAGAACTCGGGAAATGAATTTATTTCTATACGTTAAATTTTAGCGTAGTAATGGCCATAAAACGAGGGGAAAAATGTTTATTGCCCGGCATAGAAAGTATTTTATAAGTATAATTTACGTCACGGAAACTTACCAACTAATTAAGCTTAGTTTTTGAAGAATACAAATTAATTAGATTTGAATTACAGCGATGATTAAATTCACGGCCCTGCAACTTGTTTTTCTCCAATAGTTGGGCGCGCGCGCACGCCTAACAATCCGTTAATTAAATCGCAAATTTGGGCACTATCTGAGCAAATTACACGCTCAGTATTTGCAATTTAAAGCCCACAACACTGATTTATAAGCAGCGCATTACAACAAATCCTTAACGAGGGCAAATGTAGCTTTATCGTGAAATAAAGTCGTCAATCCAAAGCTATTGATCATAAATGAAAAGGAAAAAGCAATCGTGAACACGACACCGGTTAAGCCAACAACAATCAATCAAAAATCGCACGTTGCGGGGCTTTCGGGGCGTGAGGGGGGAGGATAGTTAGGGTTGCCTGGGAGTGAGTCATCGCCATTCCTTTTTCGCGTTAGCTGCGCACGTGAAGGAGATCCTTAAAAAGCATTAGGCGGCATTAAATTCCAGCTAATACACTTGTGCTGCAGAACTGCGCGGGATTTCCCGCTGCACCGCAAAAAGGTCGTTAGCACTCGCGCCGCTGGGTCCCAGCGCCCGCGCGACTGAGCGAGAGAGAAAGAGTCTCTGCCTCACAGGGGACTGAAGGTATTAAAATTGTGGGGCGGGGGAGGGGGGGGGGCGTTGGGAGGCCTCGCTCGCTAATACTCGGCTGAGCCGTCTTGATCCACGGCCGGGCGCCCCTTCGAGGAGTAGCTCATACGCGGCGGCAGTAATTTTATTTGACAAAGGCAATTCATCGGTCATCTCTCCGCAAGCGCTCGGCAAGCCGGAATCGAAAGGCGGCTTGTCAAGAATCATTTCACGCGCCGGTGAGTCGACGCCGCCACCGCCGCCGCTTCAGCTGCTTCTGCGGAATCGAGCCAATGGGCGCGAGGATGCGTGTATACATGGATCGGAGCACGAAGCCATAGAGACGGATGGATGCTGTTTATTCGCCATGTAAAGTCCAAAGAGAACGAGGGAGAGAGAGAGAGAGAGAGCAGGGTGCAACCCAGTCGGTCCTGACCAAGGGAGAGAGAAAATTGGTGCGACGAAGAGCCCCGCCACTGCAAGGGTGAGCAGCCAAGAGAGAAGAGGGTTGCACTCGAGCTTCGACACTCTTGCCTCAGTCTCCACTTGTATATCTCTGTATCTATCCTTGTATGACGAATTCATTCCACAATATCAGATCTAATTGCAAAGCCAGTAAATTTTTTTATTTCTCTTCTAGCTGACAGCAAGTGCGTCCGTTTCGCATTGTTGCGGCAAAATTAGTGATAGATGAAGGCTTAGTCATCGGCTTTGTCAGCGGGATGGGCGATTTTTTGATCGATCGGTCAATCTGATTTACCAGAGCTTGCCGAATTAACGCGAACACCGTCGAGTCTACCAAGAGCCCAGCCGCTGCGTGTGCAAGCCGCTTCCTTTATCATCGGGATATCAGCTCCCGAGTGAAATGTTAAACAGTGAATGAGCCGCTGACGACCTTTTCCCATTACCGAATTTCGACAAACGCGCGTGTACGTCAGCGTAATACCTCAATTATCTGCAACATTTTTTATAATACCCGTGACAAAGAAGCGAAGTAAATTATATTTGTGAACAAACTTTTGGGTCGTCGCTGGCTCGCGTGGAATAACCAAAGCCCGCAGGTTTTCGTCGGCTATTAATTATTCATTGCGTAGCATAGCACACGAGAAACGAATGCGCCTTCGTTAAAAAAAAGCGCCACAAAAAACGAAATAGAAGCGTATAACCGAGCGTCGATGTATCATAGCATGTAACGCTTACGTGTGTGTGTAAGAGAAAAAGGGAAAAGGGTCGTTAAAGTCACCCCTTGCTCGCGGATCACTCGCTCGTACCGATTCCCAATCAGACACAATGCGAGCGACATCATCTTTTCGTGCTCTCTATTATGAACGTCCGGTCTCTCTCTCTCTCCATCTCTCTTCTCGCTCTCTTTCCTAGACGTCTTGCTCCAAAGAACCTTACGTACAGCATTAGGTCGCTGGGGAACGGTAAAGTAAAGACGCAGAGATAGAGACGAGACGAGGGATGAACGCAAAAAAAGAGAAACATAATAGAGTGAGGATTAAGTGTCCGGGGGCAGGGAGCATAACGCGGGGCGCGAGAACTACCAGCCGGTATGAAGAGCCTTTAGAGGGCTGTTACATGCTCGTTGCTCGCGATTCGTCATCGGCATTGTCCGCGTGCATCCCTCCCTACCCAGCGTAAGCGTAAGCCCTCGTAAGGAAAACTCGCGCAGACCCTCGATCAGAGCTCTGCAACAATACGTCGACCAGGTGGAGCTCGCTCGCTCACACACACGCGCGCGCGCGCGCGCACGCACACACAGGTTGCAACGTGCCACGGCATACCTGGCTCCAGCCTCGAGTGGCTTTGTCGGGTGCGCGCACGCGTACCCCAAGGAGGTCGAGTGCGGAGCCGAGCTTCCCCGTGGAAAAGAAGAAGCGACACGGATCAAAGAGACATTAGGAGTAAATAAAGGCGTAAAGCCGAGTGCCGTCTTTCCTTCCCATATTCCGTCCCTATTTCCTTTTCATTTTTTCGATCCTCTCACGTCTACCGGCCCATTCACTCGTCTCCGGAGGAGGCTTTTCTCCTCTCTCCACGGGCAGTCCGACTCGTCAATATTTTCACTTTGCTCGCGCGCCTCTCTCTGCTCCTCGTACGAGGTGCCGCCGACGGGCCGTGCACACACGCGTATCAGCGGATGCTCGGGTACAAATTTATGCACTCGGCGACGTTTTATTGTACGGCGAGGAAGAATATTTTCCTTAGCCGTCTCCGTCTTATTTGTCGCCGCCTCCATCGCCGTCGTCTTCTTTATTATTTTTATTTTCCTTTTTTTGTTGCGCGCACGACGTGTTATATATACACCCGGAAAAACCGAAGTAAATATTGTATAAGTTTCGTGTGTACTTATGTAATATATTAGATATATATAGATATTAGATATATGGATAATGCGTATGCAAGGCGCACGACCGTGGAATGGAGTGGAAAATAATGAAATTTACACGAACATTCAGTGACGCTACAGAAGCGATAAAGGGCCTGCTTTCTTTCGACTGTGCGTTTTCTTCCTTCTTGTTTTCATCCTCTCCTCTTCTTTTTTATACTTTTTTTTTTTTGACGAGTAGATATTTAAAATTTCCAAAGGAAAATAGCTTGTAATCCATACTGACGAAGAATCCATTGAAAAATAATTCCTTATCCGATCATTGTTGGAAAATCAGGTATGTAGGAGACATCATTATAGCGATGATGGCCCGGTGAAACCTCGTTGCTTTTCGAGAATGTCTTTTCACGAAATAATGCACGATATTTCCGCTTGAGTAATGCAAAAGGAAAGTTTTTAAGAGAAGGCAGTGCGCGCGAGGTGGTATGGTTTGAAGGATAAAAAAAGAGGGAACATCAGGGATAGGAAGGAAGCGTGGCAACATTCTGCGTGCGAGTGGCCAGGAAATGCAACGGCTAACTTACGTATATCCTTGTACGTGCAGGATTTATCGAAAAGTTTGTCTATTGGTTTCCAGAGTCTGCTGCTCAGCTTTTCCGTCTCACTCCTTCCTTCCGCGCTCACTCTCTTGCTCTCTCATTTTCCCTCTATTTATCCATGTTGACTTTGAAAGTTGGGAGTGTACGTACGCGCAAACAAACGTTTACAATTTTAATTGTTCGATCAATCCCTCTTCAAAGTTTTCACAACCTTAGTGGACTCAACTGGGTTGGGGGAAGCAAGGGATCGCAGGGAAAGGAAGTCGCATTTTCTCGCTTGTTTTCTCATTGCGGGTCAGTAACCGGCGAAAATGCGTGAAACAAAGGAGGGCAGACGTGACGCGCCGATCCATCAAACGCTGAAAAGGGCCAAATAAAGAATTTCTCACTCGTGTTATTCTGTACTTTTCCACTTTGCTCTATGTACACTTTGTAAATTCTTTTTTTATCCTCGCCGCCCCGTATTTGAGTTTCCGTTATGCTTGCCACGGCCCGGAACAGCCGTTAATACCGTACATAATCATTCTTTCAAGTTGCGCCAATGTGTATTTAGAATTCAGTTGGAAAATCTTTGTACTCGATATTAGCACAGCATTAAAAATATTTCGCTCCGCAACTCATAATCTTTATTCATTACAAATATTCATCATTTAAGCGAATTAATCCAGTTTAAATCATTTCTTATCTGCGCTTATTCGATTCGTATTAAGTTTCATATTTAAATTTATGAACCGAACTCGATACCTAACCTCATTATAATTGAGAAATCTATTTTAAATGTAAATACGACGATTATTTAAATGTACACCTTCGTTGAATTTCAACAATTTTTTCGCCTGAGAAAAATTGGACTATCGATTCTTATTTCCATATATACACGTAAAATTGTTATAAAAGTATCATACATATTCAAATTGTTGAGTAAACACATGACAGTACTGAAATATGTCCAGCCTGTATCAGATAGAACAATCGGCGCTGCGGTCAAAAAGCCAAAAAAGATCATTATTTGAGTCTCGGAAGATAATAAAATGAACTTCATTCCTGCACGCGGAGACAATCCAAACGTGATTACAATTTTCATAACGAATTCCAGTCCATTGTGGACAGGCGGTACGAAAGAATTTCGAATATCCCTACGCGCGCATTCCCAGATCGTGGTCGAAAACGCATTACCGCCTTTACGTCTGCTCGTTCTTTCTTTCATTGAGTCGTGACTCGCCTGTGGATCATTAACGAACACATCCGAGCGTACGAGCGCGTTCGTCGTCCAGCGTAACCTAAGTACCGTGAAGCGAGTGCACATGCAGGCAGCGAGTGCATGTTTGCGCGCGTAGAATGACACAAGATTGAGGCCCGACGGGGAAGAGATTGCGTTAAAAAGAAAATGATCGCCGGTAACCCAGATTAAAGACTGAAAGCGAAGAGAAAACCCTTGCGACGAGCGTAACTTCGAATTACCACTTGTCCAGTTTGACGATGCGCGTCGCTCACCGCGCACTGATAAACCGCCGGGCTGCCTTCGAAGATGTTGCTCTCCGGCCTCGAAAGTAAACAAGGGTTCGTCGGCGGGTCGTATCGAAACGAATTCCAGAACCAATCGCATCCGAGATCCAATTGGCATCGGGTTAATGGAGATAAAACGAAATGCCTAATGAGCTTTCCGCAATTACCGCACGACACTTTTTCGGGGCGGGAAATTGAACGGGAAATGGTGGACGAGGCGCGAAAGGAAAGGAACTTTTGACGTCATGCGGATGGCGCGCTGGCGATTATTCATCAGCCGACAAACAGCGGAATAATTAACGCTGAGAGCGAACCCCGTCGGCTTCAAACGGTGGCGAATAATCCGAGTTGCGCTGCTCCCGCTCGTTTTTCTTCCCCGTCGCCCTTCCCTCGAAACGCAATTACGGGCGCAAATTTCTCGTGCTCGGGTAAAGAAGCTGCTTGCGCAGACCGACTGGGATTAGGGCAGCGCGACAAAAGGGTTGCACGACGCGCCTCAGGCGGTAATTGGACGATTGAGCGCGCGTTTGATGTAGATCGGGTGTATTTGCCGCGCGGGATGCGCCTGCGCGATCGTTCGGCCCGATGTACGCGTCCGAGCTATCGATTTATTTTCCACGCGCGAACAAGGAGAGCGGGAAATTAAGATGCTGCTGCCGATACTCCGCGGCGCACCGTAATAGAATTCATAAAATTGCAAATTAAAAGTGCGGGCGCGCGCTCCGAGGAGGAGGCGTGGCACGCGCCGAGCAGATGTCGTGGATCCGATTGAACGGGCGATATTCTTTTCTTCGCGTGTAATGCGGCAGACCGGGCCAAGGGCTAATCCTCCCGACGACAGATCGCGCCGAAATCGCACTAAACATGGTACTAAATCGTAATTTAATAATTAATAAAGGGCGCTATAAGACTGGATTCTATTGAAAGTAAGCCCGTAACACCAGGGGTTCGTCCAGTCATCCTTGGTAGAGAGAGAGAGAGAGAGAGAGAACGGAAAGAAAGTGGAGGCGGCATTGGGAGGAAAAAGACAGCGGGCGGATTGAAACGGAGACGGGAGCGAGACAACCGAGAATGAAATAAAGATAAAGCGAGAGCGAGAGGGTCCCCGGCGATGTAGATATAAAGCAGAGAAAGCAAAGCCATAGTTGGTATACAGTGAAGGGGTCAGACTCGCACCGAGAAGTCGGGGAATGGCAAAGACGAGCAAGACAGAGAGACGCGGGAGAGGCTGTCGAAGACGGCCGTTGATTAGTCTCCCCTTCTGATGTTGATTATCTGCTATCCGAATATCCGGCGCTCACGGGGCTTTGCGGGAGGTTGGGGCTCTTTATGGTAATCCTTACAACGAATCTGAAATTAATGTCACTATAGTAATACGTTTTCGGAAATGACTCTCCCTCTCTCTCTTCTCTCTCTCTCTCTCTCTCTCTCTCTCTCTCTTCAATATTAATTTAACCAGGCACACGAGAGAGCAAAAGTCTGCTTTTGACGCGCTATATACGATCGACTGCGGCATGACAAAGCCCCCCGTTTATTGTTATTATTGTAGGTACCTAATAGCCTTTGTTGAATCACATCGCGCGGGCGAGCGTTAATCGTTAAATATATGCGTCGTTTAATGGCCGCGCAGCGCGCCGAACAATGTGCCGGGATTGCAAAAATACGGCGAGCGCGAGGTGTACCTGTGCGAAAATTGCGTCGCCAGCGGGAAAATGAAGAGCGCCGTATGCCGAGGACATAAAAACGACGCGGGTCCGTCCGGTACACCTCGTTCCAAGTCGGTGGTGTCGGTGGCAACAGCGGCTGTCTCATCCGAAATTCAAAGTTCCGAGCTCGCCGGCGCGTCTTTTTGTTATCTTTGGCTGCACTCGGCGGGCGCCAGTGGTACGAAACGCGGCGCCAATATGCGTTTAATAAGACATTCGCCGAGTTCGTTAACTTACTCGCCTCGGCGCGAGAGCGTGGAAGGTGGATCGGGCGAGCGGCGATGGCATTTTTCCAACGGTGCGCGTTTTATGGGCGTGTCGCGCTCGTGAAAATTTCCATTTCGGCGGGTATAGGCGCAGCTCGTACAATGGCAACAGCTGTGCCGTTCGGCTTTTTATTTTTTCCTCCCTTCCATTCCCCTAACCCCACCCGCCCCTCCACCCTGTCGCGAACGAGGATCGCATCGAGTCTACGAAATTTCACGATCGGAATTGCTTCTGGCTTGACGCTCCGGATGAAGCTCCGGATGAAGCTCCGGATGAAGCTCGAGCCCGTCGCCTTGGATTTCGCATCAAAGCCAAGTGTGTAACTAAGAATAAACAGGTTCGGTAAGAGCTCGAGGCAAAAATAAGATCCGAGGTGCAGAGTCATGCGTTAAGGCGTTATCGAGGATATTTTTTCGATATGAAACGTTGCACGTGGTTCCGACGACAATATTCAAATGCTTCCCTCCAACTTCTGCGAGATGGCCTTTCGGTTGTTTTCCTGTAATACGTAATTCTGCGCCCGAGAGGAAAAGCAACAAGTTCGCGTTTACGCGTAGAGCAAAATTACCGCACAAATTGACAAGCTGAGTCGCGGTGATCTCGATTATTTTCAGGGCTTATACACATTCTTGCTTATTTCTCGCGTGCATGTTTACGCAAAGTTAGAGTCAACACAATCCGATGCGATCGCAGCTGGGGGATAAGAATTTCCAGCGCTAGTTATCTCGAGCGGCATATCGATAGCTCCAGCTGGGCCAGCGCTGATTCAAAAATAATCCCTGTTACCGACGTCATTATCGACGGGAGGACATTACGGCGATGAGCTAATAAACGTGCGGAGCAAACCAGTGCCGACGACTGCTCGTCTGTGCGCGTCCACACGGCAATTAACGGTGCGATGATTGCGCATCAAGCGTAAAGTATGGCTCGCGCAGTCCGTGAAATTATCATAAGCCCAGTTGGCGATGCGACGCGTCGCGGCCAAAGGAAATGCCGATGCAGTCGTGGGTCTGGCCGCGCGAGAGTCGAGGTCATCGCCATCGGGATTATTAGAGAGCGCGGGGGCGCAAAAATAGCATTTCATCGGATAATGAATTTGTTGCCAAGTTTGAAAGACCCAAGTGCAATACGCGCTCCGTCCCTGCCGCGCCTATCGACGGAAATAGTTCGCCCGAGCGGATACGGAAAACACGGCCCAGCCCACGCTTCGCAGCGAAACCGAAGGTCGGATGCTCCAGGAGATCTGTAATTCGCGCTGGGCGGGCGAAATTTAAACTCGGAGGGATACATGGCTCTCGTTCATCGGGAAAGTTGAAAAGTGGAATTGCCGTGTTCGAACGTAGGGAGTTCATTGTCTGTTAAAGTTGAAATTAACGTCGTTATAAAAGTACGTTTTTATGAGAATTTTATCGTCCTTTCTATGATTGTCATTGTTATTATTATTATTATTATTATTATTATTGTTATTATTGTTATTGTTATTGTTATTGCTATTATTTTCTATTCTTCGTTATCGCTTGTAGCGCGACGAGGACGGGCGAATTTTCGGGAGCGTTTTCAGATATACCGTTTCCCGGGTCTCGAAAATAATTAACGTCGACGAGCAAATGAATTAATACGTGGGCGTAAAATATTTTCTCGTGCATTTTTCTATTCACTCGTTCATTCGCTGGTTCGTAAAATTCAAGGTACGCACTCTTAAATCATTCCGGCGAATCTCGATTAAACGACGCGTGTAAATTAAAATACAGACGAACATTAGTCGGGGGCGATTAAAAGCATTTTGGAGCCATCGGGCGGGAGAATTCCAGAAGTTGTCGAGTGTTCCAGTTAACAAATGACAAAGTCGCAACGGGGCTATCATCACGCGAGATTCCGCACTTTATCGCCCGAGAGCGGAGGCTTGCATCGACGCCTCAGGGCTTGAATGAAAGTCGCGGTCGGTTTTGGGAACGCGCGCAGTCCTTCCGCGAAGTCCCAGTTCCTCGGCCGCTCAGGCGATTCGCGTCTATATTCGTCCCGGGCAACGGGGGGATACCCACCCGCTTACCACGAAGAGGCCGGTGTTCTAAAGCAGTCGCTGGCGACTTCCGGTCTCCGCGGAAGTCGAAATTCTATATCGGGCGGGAAGGCAACTCCGTTGCCGCTGTCCGTCATTGTTAATTGACGATTTCGCGGGCAGCAATTATCGGGAAGAGCGCGACGAGGAGAGTCTCCGCGTCGGGCTAATTAACGCGCGTAAATCTTCGTTCTTTGGCCGCTTCCAATGCGTCCGGCCGCGCCCGAGATTTCGGATCACCGGTTAATTGTGAGTTACGACGCGCGGAGTCGCGCGGACTTTGATGGCCACCCCCGCACCCCGATATTTATAGCGCGCGCGCGTCCGTGGCGTCGTATCGGAAGGGAGGAAGCTCGGGTGGGAACGGCGTGTGCACGCGAGTCCGGCGGCTTTTACACCCGCGGTAAATAAAATTATGGCAATTTCACGCGAGAGTAAGAACATTTGAGTAAAGGGGCGTCACCGTGTCGAGTTGTTCGCGAGGAATTAACTCGCGCGCGCGCATTATTAGTTTTGCGCTCCAAGCCAACCCATATACGATCGTTCGCCGCCGAGTCCTGCCGTGTCTTTTACGCTACGCTTTTATTGCTATTTTTAATGAAAGTGAGATAATGGCCTTTTTCCAAGGTTATAGTCAATACACTTGATGGCCAATCAAAGGGCATTATAATGGTTTTCATTATTTCTCCAAAAGAGAGTTTTAAATGACGATAGTAAACCCTTGGCTGTTGACATAATTACTATTTTCACATCGATTTTTGAATTATAGCACCTACTTATTCTTTTATTATTAAATGAAAGTGCAGCGTGCGCGCCTTCGATATTCTAAAAATCTATTAATAGATATTTGGTTATAAACAAAGAAGCGTTAACCGTAAGTACGAAACCGCACTAAATCCTGCTTTCTCCGAGTAATGCTGATGCGCTATAAAATCTCGAAATCTTTTTTCTAAATTCTCGGATTTTTCGGAGCGCCACGAAAGGTGGGGCAGAGAGTATTTGGAAAACGTTTCAAGATGGTGACTAATGCTAACAAATGCTCCAAATAAAAGGGGAAATAACCAAAATACGAATACGACTTTTCGAAACGAACGTACGCGCATTTGAGGAGTACTAGAAATAATTTTAATCATTTCAACGGAATTCTATCTTTACATTTAACTTCTCTGAATGGATGGTTACCCTTAATAGCGAAATTCGCCTGTTTCAAAGCCACGGACAGGAGTTCTACAATACTTTTGAAAGTGTGCCTTCCTTATGTTGTTTGTTTGCTTTTTGTCGATATCCAAACTATACCTTTTTGTCCTTTTCCACAACTACAATAGATTAAAATAGTTTGTTTATGAAAGGAACGCTGATATAATGCACGTCAAAGGCGTGTGGAAGACGAAAGAGTATTTACGGAACAAGAAGGAAAATAAATTCACAAAGGGAGAAAAATAACCTATCGCTTTAAGACGACAGGGATAAGAAAAATCACGCGAAGATAAATAAACGGCGAAAGAGAATGAAGCAGGGAGAGGGGGTGGGGGGTGGGGCTCGAAGTGCAGGCCGTCCGCGACCAGCCCTCGAAGCGATAGCTCGAGGACATGCAACCCGCAAGTTTCACTTTCCCCCGCCCGCATAATGTGGCACGGAAGGCACTGGCATTTGCGTAATTTTTCGCACTCCCGCAGCTCCAAGTGCGCGGGCTCAAACTTTTCAATATCAACTGCCTCTGCTAGAAAAATCTTGCCTCCTTTACCCCGTATACGTGTACACGCGTGCCCGCGCACTTTGAAATTCTCCAAAGTTTTCGAATGAAAATCTGAGAGAGGCGCGCGTCGGGGGCGCGTGCGCTCTTGGGCCCACGCCAGAAGGTGAGGCGAGTCGTCGCGGAGGCCGAGTGCGGGAGGAGGAGGAGGAGGAAAGGACGCGGAAGCACTCAGAGCAAGAGAGAAGGAGGAAGAGCTTTCGCGGTGGCCTCGTTTCCTTGCAACTGTGGTCGAGTGTACTAGCCGACACACGTACTTAATAGCAGCTCTGCGTGTACATCTGTGGCTGCACACGTATGCAGTTTTAATGGGTGCGTACGTGCACGTACACCCGAGCGCGGACATGTGTTTAGGCATAGGGTAGGACAGAGAAGTGCAAGAGCGAGAGAGTCGAACAAACAGAGCCGAGCATTTCTGGTTCCTTCGTTCCTTCGTCCACCGCTCCTTCCGCCTCTAACTTTCTCTCTTTCTCTCACTCTAGGGTGCCATCTCTCTGCTTTCAACTCGCGCGCGCCTCGATATTGATCCGAGCGGAGAGGGAGTGAGAGCGAGAAAGCGAACGAGTGAGAGACGTTGCAGTGTGCCGACCGGTTATTACTTTATGCCGTGTAGATGCAAGGGAGCAAGCCGATCGAGTGCGTCGTGCAAGCAGGACTATGGCATAGTGCGCACTGTGCAGTCCATCTCTTTCTCGGCATCCGCACGTCTGCATCCTTCTCCGTCTGTCTCTCTTTCTCGTTCCTTCTTGGCGTGCAGTGCCCTCCTTCGACTTCTCCGATACTACGTAGACTCCCCCACGATACTATACGCAATACAGTAGTATCTCAATGTTTGTTGGCGCGCGCGCGCGATTCTGTGCCCGTGCGTGTGCGTGTGCGCGCGCGCCTTGTATCGGCAGCCTTCCCCACCCCCGGTCTTTTCGGCCGAGCCACTGTGTGCATCATGTACATATCTGCATGCATGGCCAGTGCGGCTCAACCACATACGTAGGCAGTCGCTGTAGTAGTAGTCAAGCTCACGAGGTATAGTTCGCTTTCCTTGTCTCCAACTGTCTTCCAATGTACATATGTCATGCTTATTATATATCGAGGATATCTCATTTGTTTCGCTACTCGCTTTATGTTTGCCCGTGTGTCGGTATGTGTACACACAGCAACCCGCGGGGCGGAATAGTGTATAGAAGTTCATGAGAAGGGAGGTTATGTATTTCCTTGATGGAGCTTCGAATTTTCGTTATTTAACTTGAAGGATGCTTATTGTTTCCAAAGTTTAGCGTATAGATGATACTGCACTCTACGAGCAAATAGGCTATTTTAATAACTAATATTGAAAGTTTTCTTTTTTTTGTCCAGAATTCTGTTTTCCACGATTATTAGCGCGTTCTTTCTTTCCGTATTTTATTATTGCGAATGTTGCCAATGTCTTTATCGAACTTTTGATGCGATTTCTCGTGAACTTGTCTGTCAAAAGGCAACGACCACATCTACTTTGTTTATTAAAAACGTCTATTATTATAGATTGGTAATAACGCTACGATAGTAAAATATACATCGATATGGTGACCATTACGCAAAAAG
Organism: Platyscapa corneri; assembly: GCA_018907185.1. Classification (NCBI taxonomy): domain Eukaryota; kingdom Metazoa; phylum Arthropoda; class Insecta; order Hymenoptera; family Agaonidae; genus Platyscapa; species Platyscapa corneri. The sequence goes on along the minus strand of JACCHW010000021.1, from coordinate 4,004,718 downwards.
GAAGTCGCATAAATTGAAACTTTAGAATAGTATTTTACGTTAAGCCACAAATTAAAAAGCAAAGCAAGTTTTGCACTGTACCCTCGCATGGTATTAAAATAACAGTTGCCCACATAAGCGATGTAATCGCTTTCTAAATCTAAAAATGTTTAATTATTAACATGTGCGCTGAAATACATCGTAATGGAATATTACGATTAATTCATATTCCTCTCTTTCTCTCTCTTGCTCTGATTGCAAAATTGTCGAGTAAAAGGCGACATCAAAATTCAGCAAGTATAACTGATTATAAAAGATAATGTTAAAGACTGATACAACGGCTGCCGTATACAAAGTTGAAAGACAGAAAGAGAGAAAAAGGTAGAAGATGGAGTTTAGAAGGGCGAAGGCCGTAGAAAAGAAGTTCGAAAAATGGCGAGTCTCGCCTTCGACTCGATCTCTCGGGAAATCGCAAAAGAGATGATTTCTGAAATTACAAGAGTCAAGGAAGACGGCGAAACTCGAAAGGACGTCCGCGAACTCGTGCAACGACGAGCATGACTACATTTTTAATTCGCATGGTCCGGACGATGTACTCAGGCACGCGCGCGCGCGCACACACACATACTCACGGGCGAGTTAATTTTTCAAGGATAGCGCTCGGGCAGAGCCGCCCGTCCGGAGTCGGGAAGTTTGCGACCTTAATTTAAAATTTCAGAAGGGCGAGATTCGCAGAGCTTCAGATCTCACACCCCCGCTCGCCCCTTCGATAGTCACGCGAGCGATTCGGCTTCGCGATTTTTCTCTTAGAGAGGGCTTTCTTCTTTCCGGACGAAAGGGTAGAAACCCTCGTCGGCAAGGTACGTCGAGGGTCTCGAAAAGTATGCGCTCACTGATTAAATTCGGCGCGGACAAGTTTATTAAACGGTAGTCAGTCATTGTTCTTCCGCCCCTGTGACATCACTGCCCATCCTCGAGACGATTGTTCGTCGCTTGTGCGCCAGAATCGACGCGCCTCTCCCACGATTAAACAAAGGCGCCGCGGAGACGAAACTCCAAAGCGCTTTTTCGGAGATTTTTACGAGATTATTTCCGATTTCGACAGCGCATGACTAATTGGCACGGGAATTCAACGAGTCTCGCTCCGTCAATTGGATGATTGCGCGGCGCGGAACATTTAATTATTTTTTGGTATTTCGCGGAAGCCCACATACACATGCACGCGGGCTTTTGGTTGTGCTCCTCTCCCTTTTCATTCCCGGCTGGCTGAACGCCCAGCCTCTTTGCGAGGCACTTAATCATTTTTTCCCGTCCTCTCTTCTGCGCTCGATTAACATTTTTTCCTTCCTTTCTTCCACCCGTTAACCGATGCGTGTAAAAATACACGTATTTGCGGTCGCGTTCAACTCCGGCCGCTTAGTTTTGATTATATCCCATCGCCCCGTGGCCGCCCTCAACTTTTCGGCGAGTTCGGCGGCTCTGCTTTCTAAGCCTATTCTTCGCAGAGCGCGCGAGACGTCTTTATCTCGCGCGATGCGTCGCCGCCGTCACGGCCTGTTTACATTAGAAGGCGCAGCGCGTAGGTGGATTGATTTATTCATCAGGAACGAGACGTGAAGAAGACCACGGCGTACGTATATTTTTAACGCATCCTTTCCCTTTGCACGCCACCGTGGCAGGAATACAAGTGTGCATTTTGCGGGGGCAACGAGCGGACTCCCTTTTATCCGTCTTTGTGTCGATACATAGGTAGTATCGTCGGGGCCGAGAGCGACGCTGCTGAGCGGAATTGACGTGCCGCGAGAGCAGAGCTCCTTGTTGTTCCTCGGAAATAAAAGCTTCATCGCGTAAAAGTAAGTTTATGAATATGGCTTAAGTGGGGATCCAGAGTACTACAATGGAAATTACTGCTTAAAGAATTTCAGATTACGCTTTTCGCAATTGCAGAGACTCGATATTTACGGGAATTAGCATAAGTGAGCGCTTAAAGTACACGTGTTTACATCGACCGAGTGGAAAGTCCAGCAATTTTCGAGTTTAACGAAAAAAGTTTTAAAACTAGCGCGTTTAATAGTTTCTTTCTTAAGCTGGCGTATTACAGGAGTAATCGATAATCGATGTAAGCGACAAGAAAAATGCTAATCGCTTCCAAGGTTTTAAAATGTGCTGAAAACTTTCATTAAAATATGTTTAATACCGGCACGTAACGGAACTCGGAGTTATTGATACACGTGTAAAGTTTCCGCCCCGCATCGTGCTGGAAAATAAATTGACTATAAGTTCGGCAATCGCTCATGCGCCGATACTGATTGCATCTCGAAACACTTAACAAATCTCAAACATCGGGGAATGCAAATAAAAAAGTGTCGAGCGCTTTGGCGGAGCGAGCGAGTCATCGGGAAGTCGGGGAAAAGCGAAGTAAAAGAAGGCACATGCGCGCCAGGCAGCCGCGCAACGGGAAGAAATATTGCGCGAATCTAGCAGCTTTTCCTTTCGCCGCGAACGGATGTTGTTATCACGTGCCATGTTCTGTAATTAATTCTAATTATACACAGAAATTCCATTTGGGTATTTGCACGCCTAAGAGCTGAAGGTGATAACGTCGAAATGTTGAAGCGCGTACGCAAGCCACTTCCTTTCGTACTTTCAGCAAAATCATTTTCAGTAGATTGCGGGCTGTCCTCCTCGCAAACGTATATCGACTTTTCCGCACGACATAAAACTAAGCCAAGCCAAAGATGAGAGATAAAAAGGAGAAGAGTGTGTGTTTATAGCCGCGCGCATTCGAGATCATGTACCGGGAAGAAGAAAAGGGGGAAGGGCGTCACGCTGATCGCAGTGGAGGAGACGCGCGCGCGTCTCCAAAAATAAAAGTCCCGCGAATGAGAAATCACCGCAAGCGCGCGCACGCGGCCGTGCATCGAGGAATGCGCGCTTCGGAAAGGGGCGAGGGGTGGGGGGGGGAGAGCAGGCTGGAGAGATAAAGAGAGATTCCCATCTCTAATTTAAAGAGTCTGCCCGGTCTCGTGGGCCCGAGATCGGCCGTTTCGCTGCCGACGCGACGTGTCCAACGCTCGACACGTGCGATGAATAAAAATAAATGCGCCGAGGAGAGCAGCGATTCCTAGACTGAAACTTTTCCGCGAAATCCTGAAAACCAAACATGTCGAGCACCATCTGCGTGTCTGTTCAAGGGCTGGGAGCGCGTGTCCGGCGGTATCACAAGTGGCTGACTGATGCTGCGGAATAAGTGCGCGAGCCCGGGGAGCCCCGAAGCGCTCGAACGTATTCCTCCTCCTCGTCGCAGCCTACAATTTACGGCTTCCCTTGTTTTTGTTCCCGGCGATATAATTGTTGGCGAAGGCCGCGTGCGACTGCATTCGAGAGGACGAAGCTGACACTCGATAAGAACCTTATTTAATTTCTTACCGAGCATTACTTATTTATACGCCGCTGCTGGGAATGATAAGATACGGAGTTTATTGAGATTCATGAAGTGTCGGCGATGCTGGCAATCGTTGTAACGCTGGTTCTTCAAATTCATGCATTTCATCCGTTTAGCGACAGACGCGCAGCCTTTGGAATATAGATGAAAAGAGGAAAATAAATAATGGTGCATTCATGATTGAATAACTGGTAAAGCATCTCCGCGCGAGCAAAAAGAAATAGAGCGAATAAAGCCGCCACCGATAGAAATTATGGAGACAGCGCTGCAACAATAACCGAAGGTTAGCTAAAGCTTATTTCGGCGATGTCCGTGGGAATAAAGAAAAGGGAAAAAATAAGCTTAGAGATTCGACGTAAAGCTGGAAAGATCAGGATTACTTCTGCCGTAAGTATAGAAAACGTAAGAAGATTATATTATATAAAATCGTCCATTGTGTGGAGATGGTGACAATGATAATGATGGTACTATACTCTCGTCCGATAATTGATTATCGGATGAAATGGTGGACGTTTGACTGGTGGGATTATCAAGCATTACAAAATCTATTCTCTGAAAAATCCTAAGTTCATTAAACTATTAGGCTCTTGCGACTCCTCGACGGATCGAGTTTCTGTCGAGCGTATAAGGTTACATGGAAAAACATTTCTTATCTCGTTGAAGAAATCATTACAAAGTAGAGACAACAATAGCGAATTAACCACTGATTAATATTAACTTGAATGGATAACGGAAATAAAGATAGGAATTAAAAACAATTGCTCTTCACATGACATCTCTTAACCTAATAAATCATGATGACAGGATGATGAAACGTATTTCACGGTTCGTCGAAACTTGAGTTACTAGAATCGCAGAAGCTTATACCTTGACCTTTTTTTCTATCTTCTATTTTAGTTCCTTCGTATAATCGCTATTGGGTTTTTTGTTTTACTGTAAGCACTCTGTGTCGCGCGATATTGAAAAAATAACTGATAATTGAATATAAGGAATTTTTATTTCGAGTCTTATCGCGAATCGATAACGAGATTAGCCGTTAACGGGTTTTAAAAGCAGTCGCGAAAATAAATACAAATAATACTTTATATTAAATACAACTACAACTGACGCGTCCATGTGTGCGAGGGCTTGAAATTTTCGCGTTTTAAGCTCTACCTTCAGTTTTTTTGTGGAAACTTTCTTTTCTACATCACTGGAACGTATAACCATTTTCGCGCGAAAATTTATGTTTTTTAAGTTTTTTTTTATTTTTTATAATTTAATATTATCTCTTACAGGCTGGTGAAAAAGTAAAATTATTTTATCAGTGCGTTTTATTAATTTCTTGCCACTCGCGTACACTCATGTTTCGATAAAAGAAAAAAACACAAATATAAGATTCGTATGCAGAGGGCAAAAAATCGTTCATTTAAAAAGTATCGAAGCAATCAATTGCAACTGTCTTTAATGCGACATTTCCATTATGTCATAGAATGGTCGCAACATAATCAGGGAAAATATAAAAATTGGGTGTCGCTTAAAAATTCAGATCATTATCCGTCGATGACGCGGCGCGTTCGACGAGGAAATGAATCGGCGAAACAAAACGAGGATATAAAATTGGGCTGAAAGCATGATATCTACGAAATCTGTCACCTGGTCGGTCGGGTTCGATAAAAAATAATAAATGACGGTGCGACGAGACAAGGCAGACGACCCCTGCCAGGCGCATCGCAGGCGGGCGGAAGGACAAGTGGAATATGTACAGAGGCGCTAATGCCCCAAACCAATGACAGTTCGTAATAACGCTAAGCCCGGGTGAGCATTAGCAAATGGATCCCCGGAGCGAGGAAGGGGAAGGGAGGGGCGCCGAGTGCAAAGTCCTCGTGAATAAGTAAGTGCGAGTGACCGCTTAAGTACAAGCAGACAGACATCGCGCAAGCATATCGGTTCGCTTGTATGATTAAGTAGTTATTTAGCCGAGTCTCTCCGCCATGGTCTATAGACGCCAGGGAACGACGGCCCCAGCTCTTAGGCCGAATCAGGAAATGCAATATTTATCAGCGCTGGCTTTGCGCGGCGCATGCAAATGCGAGGCCGAGCCTTCGGAAGCGCCCCCGACGTCCAACCCGAGTCGAGCCGAGCCGAGTCGAGTCCTTCCGCGCCCTCGAGGCGTCGCACTTTCTGCACCTTTACAAAGCTATCTTTTTCGACGCTAAGGCCCTTTTCGATTTCACGCCGCTCCCGAGGGACCGCTCGCTTTTATTAAACTCGCCTTTGCCGCGTTCGCTTTCCGCTCGAGCTGCGGAAATCCTTACGTAACCTAACTTTTCCGCATAGCGGCATGGAAATTAAAATACCGTTTCCGAACTTTCCCAGGTTGATATCACGCATTGAAATGCAGATCTTAAAGAATCCTTATAAATTCGGGCGAGGGTTCGAAAGTTGAGATGCACCGCGCGAAGATGGTGCCAAAGATGGTAGCGATTTCGCGATTAGTAGTTGGATTGCGTATGGTTCTGCAGGCGCACCCGCCCGAGCGAAACCTATAATTATTGGGCAAGCAAAAATAATTTACTCGCTAACAATGGCTATAATTTATTCAAGACTTGTACTACTGTTTAGGTCTCGTCTTTCCAGCGACTAAATTCATCGATTTTACTTTTGCGCTTCGTCGACTTTTCTAAGCGAAAACAATTCCAAAATAAATTACACCATTACCGTGGAAAATTAATTGGCAGTGATATGACTTATTGGGGAAAGAAGTTGCGTCGTTAGAGAGAGAGAGAGAGATGTAATTAGTTGTCGAGCGAATCCACTAGCATCGCGCGAGCCACGAAAGTAGAATCGATATTTTCAATATTTTGATTTTGACAACCGAGTATGCGAAATCAGCCAATAACTCTTGTTAACACTTTGCCATAACGCCGAAACTTTGTATACTTTTCTAAAGACCAATACTTGGACGGTTTTACGTTTTGTATCGCAATATCTTATAAACGCGCGCTCTAGTTACATAATCGATAAAGCGATAAATCGTAGCTTATAGAAACAAATTGATTATACGATACTTAATTTATAGTGGAATTTTATTAACACCGGAGAATTTACTCCAATATTGTTGCTATAATATAATAACGAGGCTTGACTATTGCTGTGCATTGCTCGAGCATACATCCTTTAATTTTTAATACAAATCAAAGCGCGGGCATTATATTTAAGATTCGACAACGAATTACATTCAATTTCATTGTTAATTAAATAAAATTAAAGATGCATCTCGGTAAAGTATGCACAGCAACCGGTATAAAATGCAGTGTTCTCAAGCACTCGTGCATTATTTCCCCGACTGGATAACGATACATTTTTTACAGCTTGAATTCGCTTTAATGCACGTGAGTCCCGTTCGCGCAAAAGATATTTTCAGAACAGTCGTATCGTGAATAACTCTTGAGAATTATAAAAAGTTGAAAGCTATTGATCGAGCGAGGAGAAACGGTATAAATGAAAAGGTAAAAAGAAGCCTCGTTATTGCGCGCAACAACTCAACTCTTGTGTATCAATAAGTACCTTATTGTTTACGAGCGAGAGGGAACTGGAAGCGAAAATTTGCGTGCACATCCACGCGCGCAACTCTAAATCTAACATGTGTTATTCTTCGTTCGCGTCCTTCATTCATTGCAACCGCGCAATTAACGAATTAAGTTCTCGAAAAGCATAGCAGCGCATGACTAACAGCAGCTCCGCCATCGGCTACAATGCTCTCACTTTTATTGTATTAATAACATTTTATTCGAAGGGCGTGCGCGGCGACTCGCTACCGCAAACGAGAGTGGAAAGAGCGATTTTTAGCCATTAAATAGTTTTTAAAGCAGCTGCTTATAAATCACACTTTGCGTAATTTTTCCACTATTACGAGACGGGAATCCGCTTCGTGAAATAGTAAAATAGCTGCGAAAACGGAAATTATGCTTCGCAGCCGAAAGTAATGTAGCCGAGGCGGCGGAGCGCCTTGTGACATTTTAATTTTGCATTCGATCGAAAATTTCTTTCGTTACGACCATCGAATCCATTACAATATTGGCGGGGAAATAATTCGAGCCTATTTCTGAGGGAAAATCTACCGCTAATGAAGAATTCCTCGCCTCGTGAATTTTCATTTAAGAAATTTCCGATTCAATAATCCCCACTTAAACTGGGAACTGGTTTGGCCAAACCAAGTCGCGCGCGGCAGTCGTAAATGAACAAAGTCGCCGCCGTCGTCGTCGTCGCAGTCGCCACCGCGTCTAATTCAATGAAAAACAACGCGAGCCCCGCGCGGAAAAAAGCCCAGAGAGACTAGACAATGAAAGCGCACGAGTTAGGACTAGAAATTATTCAGCATCGCTTTCCGGTTAACGTCGCTCTTCGAAGCCGAACACCGGGCGACCGAGGCCGCAGGGAAATTACAGTTTAATTGAAAAAGCTACAGTCTCTCTTTTATCAGCACACTTGAATTATAAGTCAGCGCGCGTAAACTTGTCCCTTGTCCACGGGCGGTCGCGGTCGCATTTAATTTTTATGTCCTTACCGGCCGATGAAATTCCGGAATGCGTGTGCGCCGGCATCGGGCAGCGACACTTCCGGCGGCCGCACGCGACGTCCCCGGGCTTTATAAATAAACGGAGGCTCGTAATGCGACGGATGGAACGGCGGGGGCGCGGGGCCACGGGAATATATAGAAACGTAGAAATGCAGGAGACGGTGAGCCGTGCGCGTCGTAAATAATTCATTCACGGCGGCGCGACGGCCGAGCCAAGATATATCGGCCACCTCCCGAACGTACCGCTCCTCCACCCGGTCGTACGTAGAGCGCAAGGTGCGCGCCGCTCAACTGATGAGTCAATTCCGACCTTTCTCCTGCCCTTTATTTATCTCGCTGCTCGCGCTCCTACGTCTTCGCGTCGACTTGCCTACCCCGCAATTAAAATGTAACGGTTTTTCACCCCCGCCAACCCATAGCCGTCCTTGCACTTCCGCGTTCGCCACCTTTGCCTTTGTCTCTCTCGGCGCTCTCCTTCTTCTCTCTGTCTCGGTGCGTTTCTTGTATGTGCGCCTCAATTATTCATAAACGAGCAACCACGGACGTGTACCGTGTAAACGCGGGAGTGCGTCATTTTGCACCGTGTAAGACGATAATTTAAAAGGCGAGTCTTAGCCAGGCGTGGAGCTTTTAATGATACCGGGTGAGGACACGATGAAATTGGATTACCCCTTACCTTTAAACTTCGCCTTTGAATCTCTTGATCACTTGCCCCATGCCTTATACCCTATTTTGGATTTTCTTCGTCCTACTTGAGACAAAAGTGGGCCAACGAGATATTACTTTTATTACGCGAGATATTAACGAAGCTTATCGATTGCCGTGTCGGATATTACAATTTAATTAATTGCTTCAATTCTAATACCGAATCATTTTCATTATCCATTGATTACGGCTTCGATTAATAATGAGAAAAATCGAGACGAGGGTAAGATTTCAATGTTATTCGACGAAAGCAGCACGCAGACGTCTAAATTTTTAATTCATATTCGTAAATGCACGATTCAATTACAGTGAATGTCTAATGGCGTAATTCTGAATGAGTTTTCGCTTTAAAATTACAACGATGTTAACTGCTCTTATCATCGCAAATAAGTAACGAGATAGGAGAACTAAGTAAATTAGAATTCCTATTCGCTGCGGAGTATTTAAAGAGCTGCTTGTAAATAAATAAAACGGACGGTAGACGCGTACTCGGTCTCATGATTTGGCTTCGGTTCCCGCTTCCGTAGCTCGCACGAACATCCTACTGAATTTTATCAGAACTCAACTTGTACGTATGCTCGACTTGACTCGATTCGAAGAATTCGCACGACTCCAGTCCAACGAAAATAATCGAAGAAGTGAAAGTTGATGGAAGCGCGAAAAAGGTCAGACTGCGACATGCATATAATGCGAGGGGGCGGCTGCTTCCCTCCTCACTTAATAAATGATTGCGCGCTCGGGTGTGTTCGCGGGCTGCGCGCGGAAGCGAACCAACACCGTGGAGACTTGGTTTCCATTCGGCGGCTTGTAAATAAGCCGAAACGGCTGAAAGAAATCGATTCGCGCGTGAAGGGGTCGCGGGGGCGCATCCATCCTCGCCTGCCGAATCCACGGTTCTCGAGCTCCTGTCACGCGGAGGGCTGCTGCTGGGGGGCTTACCCGCGCGTATCTGGGTTAAAATTCAAATGAGGGAGTGCGTGGGGGCGTCAGCTTTAAAATATTCCCCGACCCTAAGCGAGTCGATGCGCTCTGTAGTCGCTCGCATATGGGTTGGTTTTACCTGACGGCAAGTGAAACCTCTTTTATCCTCTTTTTCATCTTCATCGCACGCGCGCGCTCAGCGGAAAGCGCTTTTCATCCCCTTTTTTATTTTTTTCAGGAGCAGCGCAAACAATGGGTCCGCGCGACGCTGAGCCCTCGATATTTTGAAATAATTGAATGAAATAATTTCAAGAGGGCGAGGGAAGGACAGCGCAGTCACGCGCGCTATTGACGCTCGCTTTTCGCGCGGACGCAATATCAAACAAATGAATCAAGCTCATGAAAATAAATTTCGCCGAGGCAAAGGCGTGCACCCGTTTCATTCTCAGTGCATATTTGAAGAGCTTGGGAGGAAGGGCGAGTCGGGATGAGGCGGAGGAGGAGGAGGAGGAGGAGGAGGCAGCGGTCGGGCGACGGGTGACGGGGGAAACGAGTGGAGGGAAAAAAGGAGAGAAAGAGGTAAATAAAAAGAGGAAGAAAGGAGAACGGCGACGGCGGCGCGAGAGGAAGAAATAAAGTCAGAGGCCCGCGAGAGCCAATCGTTGCCTTCGATCGTCTGGGCATGCGCGTGTTTATCCAAGGGGAAAGCCGCGGCGCCTAGGGCGGTGCGCTACTCCAATTGCGTTAGACAATTGACATCCGCGCGACGGGACGGACTCCCATATATCCGCCATTTTCGGATTTTCCTCGGGAAAAACAGGAAAATGTTTTGACGCCTGGTAGAACGGGAAAGAGAGAGCCAAGTGAAGAAACGAGTGTCGACAGCCTGTACATTGACGTCGAGAGGGAAATCACTTCGTGAGAGGGAAAAACGCTTTCAGGTGTAACCCTGATTTTTCAAGTTGTGTACTAGCCCCGCATAAATTTTTGATCGAAGGGAGTACATGGGAATTGTCAGGGGGATTTATGAGCACCGTTACCTTCCCCAAGCCAAGCGCTGCATTTAACTTTTTCGGAGCGAACGCGCCAACCTCCTCCCCCCCTGACCTTTACGACATTAAGGTCACAACATAAGGGCTTGATAAAAAAGCTTTTTCTTTTCATTCTTCCACTTCAACGTCGTAACTGTTTTAGAGGAGAATTTGCCAAAAGCGTAATCATTTAGCACACGTATTAATGTCGCGCAATTTTCTCGATGCTCAGATTGTAAGAAATGTTAGCATAATATTAATAACCACATTCCATTAGTAGATTTTGAATACTGATTAAAAACTTTCCGTTTACATAGTTTATCAAAGCAGATAGATGTTAATTAGAAATGTTTGAAACATTGTTTTGAATGAAATCGTATGCAAAATTGCATAAAACTATGCAAGCTCACGTGCTACTATTATAAACCTAAGTAGTAGCGTATCACACATTTTGCATGCAAATTCATATCAAAGCAGCGTTTTTCACAAATTATTATAACTGCTTAAATTAATTATCCATTTTTATAACGCACAATTTTTCCATCCACACGCTGCGCATACTCTTCCTTGTAATAAGTAATTTGTTTTTAGTAAAGAATATTCTTATAATAAAAGTACATACATATAGGGTGACTGCACCAGTAAATGACCAGGCACCAGTGAATGACTGAAACGAGAAAACAAATCATAAAAATTAACTTTTATTATTATTTGAAATAAAACCTAATTTCAACATTTTTTAAAAATAATAGCGCTAACTTTTGAACTTCCATAAAAAAAAAAAAAAAAAAGAAAAAGAAAAAATTTTGCAGACATACTAAAGTATTACTTGGCCCAGTCATTACTGGCTTAATTGATCACACATACTGCTGCAGTCACCATAAACGTTAATTTTGATTAACATTCATTTGCTGCTAATTTAAATGAAAATAAATATTATGAAAAGGAAGAAGATTTTTTATTCATCTCGTAATTATCACATACAATGCAATTAGAGTGTCATGTATTTTAAAAGGGGAAGTCACCCCCGTGACAGGCGAATGCAAAATTAGACAGTGAAATATAAGAAAATTTTGAACATCAACAAGTTGAAGATAAAATATGCATATTTGTACAAACAGACTATAATTATAGAAAACGGAAATTGTAAATGAATAGAAATTTTTAATAATTAGCTGCACCATTAATTTTCAACTTTTTTTCGTGGAATATCGAACTTCAAAAATACCTCTTGTCTTTCGCTTTTGATTTGATAAAATCAAACATTTTTAGTCCCTAGTTATTCAATTTTTGTTTAAGTTTATTATGGAAAACTTAAATAAAGAAAGCATTTTACGAAGTTAGGAGCACGCGTTAAATTTCAATGCTAATTTTAATACAATACTCTAACAAAGCAAATTATAAAGATTTTCTAAGAGCGCTATACGTAATTATGTTTTAATTTTAAAAAATCGACACTTGAACCGTAAAGAAAGTACAGAAACCCGAGGAAACGGAGCGAGAGTCGTTCGATGATGTCATTTGAGCAAAAAAACTCATTTACTTCTCGGAGGCCACGGGTGATCGTTAAAGCTACGCTGAATCGTTTGATACGTATTACAAACCTGTATAAACATTCGAACTATAAAAGATCCTCCCACGCGTAATCATACGAAAATATTTTGATTATGGCCTAACAAAAGACAGTTTATACCTCTTCGGAAAATGTTGTCGTATCGAGCCCCGCCCCAAAAATCCCTCGGCAAAGTGTCTAACGGAGAGAAAGGGATATTAGAGAAAGGACATTTCCGTGTTTTCCCTTCGCCGTAAAGGCCGCGCGAGCGCTAACACTCTTGTGTACGTACATACGCGTGCGCGCACCCACACGAAGCCGACCCCATCGCGACGTTCATGACGCGTGTCAAGCCAAAAGGACGAGCTTCTGCCTATAATACATTATACGGGGGAAGGAAAGCTAGACAGCTAGAAGATCGTATTTCGATCGATCCCTCGGAAAGACGGAGGAAAATACCTCGAGGACGTCGACAATGGCGACGTCGGCGTTGGCGGCAGCGATGAGTGGACGTTTCCACGCGTTTCGTGAGTCTACATAATGTGTAGACACTGTGCACTGGATTCTCGATGACACACTTTCATTTTCTTAATGGAAGAGGGACTCCAGCCGTAAACGACACCAAGTGTTCAAGTGTTACTCGGTTTTCAAAAACATATTTTGCCTTTAATGTTCAACCAATGGAATGTAACTATGCACTTACGGCTTAACCCAATACTGCGTATTTGTCCAAAAAATAGAGGAAAAGAAGGGAAAAATAAAGCAAGAATAAAATGTTTTTAATCAGAAAATAATTCGGGCTGAACGCATACTTTTCCTTCCTTTTCTGTTTAAAAGCACACGGATCCTCCTCTTGTCCGTCCGTACGATGGCGACCTAGAAAAAACTAGAAAATCTTTTTTTTTCCGCATGAGAAAAAATAATGAGAGAGAGAGAGAGAGAGAGAGAGAGAGTACTCGGAATTTCTTACGCGGGATAGAAAGAAGTTTTGCGAGTGGTCTCGTTGGTCCCTTTGGGGAAAAAGTTATCGTAACTTCCTCCCCAAACTTCATTTCGCAAATATTACCTTTTAAGCACTATTTTTGCCGATTCTCTGCACGTCATTCATAGCTATACGGTTCTCTGCCTTAAATATATTATTACCTACAGATTTTACAGATACACGGATGTATAAAGTCATAATCCAGTTTTTATCAAGAAAAAAGATATTTACTCGTCTTATTTCGAATATGGGGTAATTTTTTAAAAGGAAATTTGATTCTGTCCTCGGCTAACTTTTATAACATACTTTTTTGAATATATTACGAAAATTTTATTTATAATCCGAAAAAGTATAAAATTTATACGTATTTGTATTGTAATGACTTTAAGCACGATTCGCCATTCACGGTCGACTTGCAGTGTTTACTTATTCAAGATCGAAAAATGCGACGACTAATTTAATGAGCGCGATAAAATTAAATAACAAAATTAAAAAATCCAAACAGAGAAATAAAAAAGTTTGTTAATAAAATAAACATACCAGGATATACAAGCAATTTCTAGATGCATTAAAAAGTTTATTTTATCGAACGCCATCTCGATGCAAACGCTTCTATAAAACAAACTTAGTTTTCTTGATAAACCAATTTAAATGCCATATAAGCTCGGCTTATAGAATCTCACATTATAGAAGTATCTTCGAATAAGAGCGAAGAAAGTGGGTCGCGGACATTTTCGCAGATTGGTAAGAAAAATTGAAAGCCGCAGTCATCGTAACGCCGATTAAAATTAGAAAAACAATCGAGCGGAAATCGATTTGCGAGCAAAAAGCTCCCGCGAGCCATTGACATTTTCCGAGGTAGCTAGAAACAAAGGCCATTCGTTTCCATAATGCACGACAGCGCGCGGCAATTCCATACGTACACAATTTGAAATATCGCGCGCGCGCCCCCAAAAGAGAGCAGGAGAGCGAGAGAGCGAGACAAGTATCGGGATACACAGAGCCACCGCTCTGTACGCGCAACCTTATTGCTTGCCCCCTTCCACCCTTCATACACGACGAAGCCCTTCATAGCCCAGTCCGTGTATTTAGTTTCAGCGCCGTGACTCTGTCTCTCTCGGAAGCCACTTCCGGCTCGCGCAAGTGGTCAATTAACTCATTCCTATTTGTATCTTATCGATCGTGAAATTCGTGCGTCAAAAGGACCTTTGAGGTGGTGCGGACCCCCGTACGTCGACCATTTTTTTCCTTTTTCGACATAATGAGGTGGGCTACACACGTGCACGAGGATTGTTTTGTTCGGTTGAAGCCCACTCGGAGCGCCCGGCAAGAGATACGCTTTTTAATCACAAAATTGTCGCCAAGTTTTTTTTCCCTTCATCGATCCCCGACCGACCACATGTTTTCGTACGGCTTGTTTTCTCTGAAAATTATAAAATTTCAATAACTTTTCTCCGGCTTATTCATACAAGTTTTATTTTTAGCGCACCTGCGATATTATTGTAACTCGTGCACAAAGCAAAAGAAGTGCTCAGCCAGTTTGCATTCGATAAAGTAAATTAATTATTCAGAAATATGGTAATTAAGTATTTATATCGGTGCGCTAAATAATAAAACGGGGTACGAGTTATATTTAGACAATTAGCAATTGTTTCAGTTTATATAATTGCGTTACATTTTAACCCTTCATGTATAGCCTGCGTTCGGCCTTTGACTATTACTTAAGTTATAATAAGAGAAATATGGCTGCAACTGTGAAATGGTCTTAATAAATTTACGAAACTAATTTTCTCTTGTTTTTTAAGTGGATAAAGCGAAGTTCGCTCTTTTAACTTATCCGACAAAGTAACAGTTGATTACCCGAGTGTTGTTTAAACAAAAGTTCAAACGTGTTTTACCTGTCACTTGAAATAAAGATGTGCATTTGAAAAACTAGTAACTAATTTTAACAAACTGATTGATTGTAGAATTTATCAAATATCTAATTACTCGTTAAGCTTTACAATAACTCCTTTCATAATTTATACATCATGAACATTGCTTCATTATTTCAAATTATTGAAAAATCTATCGAATTGTCGAATGATGTAAGAAACTTTTGCAAAATTTAGCCCATCGAATAATTTTAAATTATTATAATAATTTTTTATAATATAAGATCGTCATCATTTATATTTCATAAATATAAAACCAACTAATTATCATGGAACTTATTCAAGTAAGCAGACTGAACAAGTCCACAATGAAGAAATTAATCGAGTGAATTGTCTTGGCGATTATGCGTTGCTTTACGTCTTTATATTATTTATTAATTTTCGGAATAGCTGTAACAGATTATTTAATTTTGCGCTAAAATAAATCAGATCTTAGTAAAAGTTCAAATATAACACATAAGTGAACATGATTTTCACATTTCCTTTTTCAAAGATGACCTGAAACTTCGTATGCAAAAATAACCGATCCTTCAAAGCGTTATCAATTTATATTTTTACTCGTAAACAATTATATGTTTGAAATCAAGTCATATTTGCATTTATAACGGACTTTTTAATATATTTGTATATTAAACGTACCAATACGAGATATAAATTTTGTAAATACTACTTTTTTCCCCCAATTAAAGCAAGACAGAACAATAATTTACGATACGAATGATTTAACGAATAACGGCGAATTTCAACAATAATGTAATAATTTTTTATTACGTAAAATAAAACTTAACGACGATGTTTCAATTTTATATTTTGAAGCATTTATAATTGCATTTTGGGTAAAAAGAAGATGCTTCGGATTTGATGAACAAAACGAGATTAAAATAATCGAGGAGATTTATTATTTTAATAAATAACAAAGTGACGTGATTTTCGAATAAAAACGCTTAGTCCATCAATGGGATGCGGAGCGTTGGGAGCTTCGGTTATTTATTTTCGCAGGCTCGGAATATAAAAATATCGACTCGCATAAAATTTGGTAGCTTACGAGAGGAACGCCTTGCTCGGCTTACGGTTCAACATTTATTTCAACAGGTGTAAAATTAACGATTCATCAATTATTTCGAGCAAGATGGGTAACTTAGTTCGCGTTTGCAGTTGCCGCCAACCTCGGGAACGCATTCGCAACTAGAATTTATCTTAATTCGGAATAGCGTCCGACGGAGAGGCGCGCTTCCAACGCCATATTACCCTATTATTGCGACCAATACCGACTCCGCTGAATTTCCCGCACACGCACCGGCCACGTAATACACGTAACAGCGACAATGTAGCGTCGCACGACACGCGCGTGGCCCAAACCGCTCGATATACACTACGGAAAACCAGATTCTTCCCTTACATATAATGGGTTAATTCATTATTGCACCGCAGACACAACTGGAATGGAGCAGCTACACAGCACCAACCCACGCACGAGTTGCACGAGAGCTTGTAAGATATGTTTCGAATTTGTCCCTCTCGCTCCTTCTCTTTCGCTCTCTCTTCGACCCTTTCTCCGTTCGATTATGTTTGCAGCGAAGGTACACAATAATGTCGGGGATACGAGACAAAATAATAGACGCAAAGAGTTGCTCTTCCGTATGCATTATAGACATCAAAAATATTCGTAAGAGCGAGGAATCATAATAAAGTAAGACACTCGTGCATACCCGAGGAGGAAGATTGATGTGGATCGCGAAGTGATGTGATTTGGATGTACCCTCGCGGCATTTTTTGCCACTGCTTTCACGTATCTCCAACTTTCTACGCATGATGTGCTTACACGCAGACGCTCTTGTTAATGCAAACACATCTACGGGGAGACTTCTGTTCGAATGCGTGCGCGCGCGCGTACGTAAACGAGGACCGTGTTCGGGGACGATAACCCGCAGACGGAGAGAGACGGATAGCGAGCGAGCGAGCGACCGAGAGAGGCTGTTAGACGGCAATCAATAAAGGCAACGATCGAAGATTGAACGAATATAATGTTTATATGGATAATGGCGTCCAAGCTGCTGCTTACGCGGCTTATCCCCCGCGAGCCTAACGATTATTGTTATTATTGTATAATTAATCAGGCGATAGGTTTCGCCAAGGCTTCCTGAAAGCAACGCTAAACCGATGTCTAGCGTCTGCAGCTACTATTATTATAAGATTCTGTTACGCGCAAATTAGTTAATTATGCTAACGCTACAGATTCGATGAATACGTGCAGTATTGATATTGTGCGATTACGCGGCAGCGTTTTGACGCACCCCATGTCTCCGGATAAACGTCAACGTCACCAAAAATGTTAAGCGAATTATGAAAAAATGCTTCTGAACTTGAACGACTAGCCTCTCTTTATCTCCATCCCTTTTTTCGTTCACTTATTTATTATTGAAGCGCAATTAGCGCCGAATCGATCTCGCCGCGTCCGCACCCCTCTTTGTTTTTAATTACTTTTACTCCAAATGCTTTGTCAAAGACAGATATTTGCTTGTAAATACTTTGAGTTTGATAAAGTACCAGAACATCACTTTAAGACTTATGGAGTAACACTTTTTTCTCTAAAAGTGATAAGTGCCCGCCTCGCAACCGGAGCGAACGGTTGGAATGCTTAACGAGAATCATTTTCACTTCTTTAGCATTTGACGATATCCTATCAATTTTACAGATAAGAGATTTTTAGCAGTGGAACTTGGAAAAGATATAAAATGTTTCCAGATTATCATTTTTTGTAAAATATTGAGTCGTAAATTACAGTGCGTTTGATAATAAGACAGCTGATTTTAAAGTAAAAACACTTTTCCAATTATTTACTAACGATATTAGATACGTGCTAAAATTAAATTTGCAGTCATATCAAAGGCCAACTAATGAAAAACAATTTTTAAAATCAATATATTTTTACGCCAAAAATAGGATTAACGCGTAATTTTTTAAAAAATCCTTTTTATAAACCCAATTTCACCTTCGATCACGCATAATTTTTTTCCTCGGCATAAAATTAAAGAATTTTTATCTCTTATTGTTCAGTGTCTCGAAATGTTTCATTTTTCCCGACTGTGTACTTAAGTTTCCAGCTCAAAATTTATATTAAAAGTAGTTCGATTGAGGGCAGAAGTGAAGAAGTACTTTCTACTCTGGCTAAGCCATTTGAGATCTTATCCGAAATTCCCACAGATTCCCGATGCCAAATACGTGGATTAGGGATTTCGATTGAGCGAGTGGTGAAAGCCTTATCCAAATGAAACGGCGAATATAAATTTATACGCAAATATAAGTATTTTTAAAGATAATTCTGAATTTGCAAAAGCGACGTTTAAAGATACTTTTGTAGGTAAATATAATACGCAAAGTACGTCGACATGTTTTCATGCTTCTCAGTGAAACAGCAGAGGCACGATAAAAGGATTCAGTCGTTATATAAAATTTTGATAAACGATATTGATCTCATCCGATATACGTGTCTGGGGTAATTATGCAAATGCTGAATCGCAATTCTCCGAAGGTCTTAGCGAACATTTAATGATTTTTAGACTTTAGAAGGGATTTATTGTGTTATTCGAATCGATTTTGATGATACTTTGTATTATAAGGGGTTGGAACTTGCTCTTTTTGAATACGAAAGTAGATTTTTTATACGAATCGTGAGAAGTGAGAAATATACAGTTCAATAAAGAGAATGGAAGGATGCTAATTTGATACAATATTTAAAGAAATCAATAGTTACGTAATATATCGATGCAAATATATTCATGAAAATTGTTGCATCAGAGATACGCGTTTTTCAAATTTTTGACAAATATCTGGAAAATATGTACTAAATGCATTACCAGTAGATAATTAATTAGACATTCGGATGCGGATACGAGAATTTTAATAATTGAAAAAAATTATCGTTCATTGCAAGTAATTAGTCTACGAAAGGTATACAAGGTTTATAATATAGATAAGTAAAATGATTAACATCGATTAGAACGACACATTTTTAAATGTAAAATTCTTGAAAACCGAACTTAAATACAAATCTCTAAGCGCGATTTCCAAACTATTTCGTGCAATCATAGTTGTCGAGTTATTAAATTTCAACTTCGCCTTTAGCTTTAAAAGAGAAATATTGTATTCCATCTAAAAGCAGCCGAGTCATCGAAAAAATGTCCGGATCTCTAATAATCGTCCATTCATCCCTTACGCTGGAACGCTGTACTACAAACACTATAAAAAGTAATAACACACCAAATTGCAGTCACGTGATTTTGTATTTTATCGATAAAAAGAGCGTCCAGTCGAGGGAGGGGGTCCCTGCTCTATGTAAATCTGATAGAAAAACGCGGCTCGTTTCGCGCGCACGATAAAGCGCTAATGACTGCGGCCCGCCAATAATGATCGGGCGTCGCAGCATTGCCGGGGTGGGGAGGGGGGGCAAGGGGAGCGGATGGGAGTGTGACGAGCCGGAATATCGGGTCAGTGCCGAAAGAAGTCACTTTGGATGTATGCCGGAACGACGCATTCACGAGGGCAGGTGGAGGAGGAGGAGCAGAACGACAAATGCGCGGGTGTTGACGCGGCCGCGATGGACTAACGCTGGTGACTCGATCGGCAGCGACGGGCGCATTTCAGGAACCGGTTTTGGTGTCGTGTTATTAGCAAGTTCCGCGGCGGCTCAGAAAAGGGCGGCTTGATTTGCGAAATTGTTAAGCTCACGCGCGCTTTTATGTAAACGAATGTCAAATGCCGCACCGCCGGATGCCGCTCGCTTTTCAGCTCTTTATGCGCGTCACTCCCCCGACCGCCCTCTCGTTTTTTGTGTACAACTTTGCACTTTCGCCGTGCTCGAGCTCGGGTTATTAGAACGAGTCCGGTGTCAACTTCTTTCGTAAGCATCGCCAGCCACACTCCCGGGCTGAAATTCAATCAAAGGAAATCCCCCGTTTTTTCGATTGTCCTCTTTTAGACAACCCGAATCCATTTATTCGTGTAAAATTAGTTTATTGAGCATGATCAAATGAATTTCAGACCTTTAGCCCTCCTACCGCGCGCATTCTATTTACTTTGTGAGGTATTTGTGAAGAAAAACACGGCACTCTCTTTCCTGCCTGTGCAATAATATTTCTCGTTTCATGAGTGCTTGTAAAAATACATATCAAATATTCGTATTGCAATTGCACTGAGGCCTGTACACTTTTATGCGCATAAATACCTATAAATAAACCTGTGCACACCACGAAAACTCTTTTACTTGAATTCAGTTACAATATTAATTAAATATAAAACTGGGCTAAAGAAAGAATGATCCTCTGAAAGTGGAATTTAATATAAAAATAAAATTATTTACTCCAGACACTTGTGTTTAAATATAAACGAAAGTCAAATGAACTTCGACGGCGTTCCAAATTTGTTAACTCTTTGCAATAAAATCGATTCTTGTTAAAAAGTATATTGAATCAGCAAATTAATTAATTTATAAATTGCGACATTTATTGATAAATTTTTAAAATGTCATAGTCAAACGTGTATTCGTATAATTTAATAAAATGTTGCGTTAAAAGCCGCTTATTAATAATTTATGATTGCGTAAGATCAAAACAGTTCTTTACTAGACGTTATTCTTTCATTTTTGCTCGCATAAATTACATTTGATCTCTCTTTCTTTGCAAAGAAAATGAATGCACTCGGCTCTGGTAAACTAATCACCGAGCGTTTAGTTTATTGCGTCAAAGAAATTTGTTATTACCACACGAATTTCAATACTAAAAAAAGTATCTTCTTTTATTTATATTTTTCTATTTAAATACTAATTATTTCATTAAAAATGAGAAAAATAAATAATTGAGCGTATAATATGGATTTGAATCAAAAACAAGAAAAACAGTTTTTATATAATATGTTTATATAATATATTTATATAATAATATATATATATATATATTATTCTCATATTAGTCCCAATAGATTATCGTTATTACTGCTGTACAAGTTGCATTTATCACAGAAAATTAACGATTTTAGTGCATTATCCTTATTAGCTAATAAACATTAATTATTATTTGTAAAAATTACCGAATGATAACAGGACACGAATGTCGTTACATACAAAGGGTACTTCATAACAAGGTGTGATAATTTTAAATTATAAAATTAAACTATTTTATACAATGTAGTTTTGTGTTAGAATTGAAGTATTACGTTAATAAACAATTATTTGCTATAAAGGATGTAGCAGAGGATTGATAAATGCAGTAATTATTAGGTCAAGCAGTAATTTGCATGGCTCCTATATAATTGCTATTTGTTCTTTTAATAAAATCGTTAATTCACAATTAAATTTTTGTAATTATACTTTCTTCAGCAATGTTTGTTGCACATGTTTTAAGGAGTAATTGTAAATAGGAATCAGCCATTAACTTCTTATTCTGTGTAAAAATTAAGATAGTTATTATTACACGTATTAAAAGGAAAATTTAACAATCAAATTTAATTAACATCTGACAGATATTAACAAATAATTCACCGCGGAATAACAGATCTATATTACGCGGCTTATATTTTAATTACCGCAATCATAATTCTATTTAAAGAATATAATATTAAAATTTTAAATTATTTTCTTGAATATGCGAATTCTGAAAATAATATATGTTCCATAAGTTCAAGATAATTTTAACGAAAGTATACGTCATAATATGTAATGCACAAAATGATAAAAAATCCTTCTACGGTTAAAAATTACAAAAATGTTTCACGATAAGTTGCGAAATCATAATAAAACACCACGAGCATGAAGTTGCATTTTTATTGAAGCTCTTCAAAAATCTAATTATGATAAAATACGAAGATAGTGTTATTAAACTCTTTATAAACTTGGGTAAAAGCATTGCCGCGTAATTCTTTCGTGATTGCTAAAACATCATTCGAATATATTGCTGAGAATTTTGAATTTGAAAAATAGAGATAACTGCAACGTATTCAAGTATGCACATCTTCCATTATTTAAAAAAAATCTGCCTTATGGCAACTGTAGTGTTTGTCGAATCAAGAGATCCCGTCAGAAATGTCAACAGTGTTTTACTCACTCGAATTGATAAAATACACGAATACACGCGACACGACGGGCCATTATATCAAGCCGGCTTTTTATATTTAATTAATTTCCGTTTTGTTTTGCTTTCAGCGGCCCCTTTAGCGAAAGAGCAATCAGTGCACCATATTAACGATACTCGTAAAATGTAAAGATTCGCGAGCTCCGCAATCCTGAAGTTAAGAAGCATATTTAATAGAGTTATTTTGTAATTTGTCATTTTAAAAAAGAAAACGACGAAGGGTGGAGGATGGAACCTGGTTTTGTGGAAACAACGCGGAAGCGTCTCTAGAACGATGGAGAATAATACGCGCCGGAGAGGACGGCGAATACACGGTCCTTGCACTTCCCCCCTCCCCCTCTCTCACTCTCTCTCTCTCTCTCTCTCTTGGTGGCGCGCGCTGTAAGGTCGCACTCGAGCGAGACAGTTCAATAACCAGTTTTCATTGTACGCGAGCTAGCGCAGGCAGCTCTCGGGGAAAGCTACTTTGATTAACGTCCCCTTTGAACAAAAACAGAAGCTTTATTTTGTTTTTTACGTCAGCGAAAATTTTTTACGTCGCGCGCATCGGGGAAAAGCGATATCCCCGCCCTACGCGGGTCTCTTGCGCAACTCCGTGTTTACGAAAATTCGCGTTCCGCCTCGTAACGAGCTGCGTGTCCTTGCGCCGATTTGCATTTGCATTATTATTAAAACTGCACGGCGAGCTTTCGCTTCCAATACTTCCCGCTCGGCTCTGCGCCTCGCGCTTTCGCCGCCAAGGAAATGCGGGAATTAACGGATTTAGTGGGAGCAGGTGAGGGGCAAAGAAAAATCCTAATGGAAAAAAGTAAGGTCCTGTCGAGTGTTTGGCCCAGTTGTACTGAAACACTTTTCAAGCGCTGCAGTGGCGCCCAACGGCACTCGATACATTTTTGCATTAAAGTTCGCTCGGTATGTGAATTATCGGATCAACTACGCAAAATCCGTATGCGTTACATAGGAGCATTAAGACCCCTGTTTCGTTTTACATGGACGCCGGATTACTGGTGCAGAGAGGGTCATTATATGAAGGATGAATAAAAAAGGCTAAAATAACTGCGCGGATGTGCGGGATCGATAAAAAAACCAAAACGCGTATCATTTATGTACGCTGAGGTCAATTTTAGTACTTTAAAACAGATATTTTATGCATAATATCAACTTTCTAATTCATATTATCGGATTCGGAATAGCAGCTACTCACTTAATTCGAATATCAACTCGCTCGCGTTATTATTTGCTTAAAATAAAGCTTGGCATAAACTTGTGCGTCGAACGCGATGATATTATTTCAAAGATAAGAATACTTTATCATGCTATACGATACATTATTAAGGAGAAAATTGTCCCCTTTCTGAATAAGAAACGAAGCGAGTGGGGAGAAAAGCATTAAAATGTTCATTCCCGTTACACGTCATTGTTTCGCTCGGTGCGCGCAACTTATTAGTTAAAGATTATTCAAATAAATCGCGTATCGGTGACGAGTAAAATTTCGTATTTTGGTGTTTTAAATTTCGGAGCTCCTTTTCACGATTAGCCTTTAGAAATATGACAGCGGCGCTATATTAAAACAACTAGGCGAAGTTTTCTGTTGGTTTGGTTTCAGCGCAAATATTATTTTTAACATTTTTCGAGGGCCTTCGGAGATTCGGTAATGTGACTTTAAAAGTCTTGCGCTACGCTAGACATTTATTTGTCTTAACATTCCTTTATACAAAGGGTCCACCGTGACTAATCCTTTTTTTTTTTTAATATTTATGAATTCGAGTGTTTAAATAAAAAAATCACCCTTTTCACCAAAAGTTATTGACTTATGTTTGTGTACTCAACTGCAGCCGTCTCTCTAAAGTTCTTAGAATGAAAACAAAACCGACATCTGCTTGAAAGCAAACTCTTCATATTCTTCCGAACATCTGCATTTGAATAAGATTGAAAATTTTATTTTCTAAGGAAAATGTCAGAACAAAATTCGCTTATTTCAACTAGGGAACTCATTTCGAAGCAACAGATATCGATCCAATTTACACTATATATGGAATTTAATAAGGTCGATGAACTAGAACTAATCCTTTGAATTTTTCATCCCGTAAACTAATAAATGTTTTTGAAATGAAATTATTATATTTAAATTTCAAGTATCTGAAAACTTTTGCGCTAATCACAAGTGTTAATCCAATTATGAAAAGCAGAAAAAATTACTAATTGAAAAATGGTTAATTACAAAATTACCATAACACATGCTCTTAGCCGGCAATGTTTAAATTAATGTGTTCGTTCTGTCAGAGGAAAATTTAAATTAGTTTTGAATTTTTAGCTTAACGCGGTTTATTTGGAAATTTTGCTCAATTTGACTGTGACAATAGATCGGAACCTCGTATACGTAAAGTGACAGCTGTTAAAGTTACTTTACGTATGTTTTGGTTTGTATAAATTATTTTGTTAAGGCAAACAAATATATTTTAAAAATAAATTCATTTTTCTAACTATTTTTAGACGAGTTGGCTCTTTTTTGTTTCTTGTTTTAACTAAATTTAACGTACTTAGGCTGCTTAAAATCGCCGTCGTTCAATAATTCTCTTAAAAATAAAACTCATCAGGTCAAAACAAGAGAGGTATGTACGTATTCTCGAAAAGAATTAGTGCAAATGTAATACTTTATTTAAAATTATTCCTCAGAATCTAATTATGACGGCTTAATTACTTTATATTTAGTCAAAAGATTACATTTCGCTTGCCATTTCCAATCGCCTTGAATCTCGCGTTAAAAACATCACCTCGTGTAATAATTCGATAACACATTATTATTGCGACATGAACGAGGGAAGAAAAACTCATTGGAGTTTTTATTACGACAACTATAAATAATACAGTACATGCAATTGACTTAATGACCCTACTTAATGTTTTTAATACTTCATAGTGGTTTTTCAGATTAGTTACGTCCCGATAAAATATCTCATTTTCGATGTAATGGAGTTGAGTAGTTTTGCATAATTTGCAGGAGCGTAAAAATTTTTAATTTAAATTTAAATTCACAATATATAAGAATTTATCGCGATCTTGCTTAAATCCTACACGAGAGAATGTAGTACACATGTCACCTACAACATTAATACAAATGCAACACAGGGAACACTTGTCCGTAATACAATCATGCAGTCTCGTTTACACGTACGTCTATATATCGCATCAAAAACAATCCAATTATTCCGGCTGCGAATGTTGTTTCAGCGTAAGCCTATTCAACGTGTGCTTCGAATTTCCGAATCCCCGTTTTTTAAATCCGACTAAGCAGTGTAAGTGCACGTTTCGTGCAATTATCGGCAGCCCCCAACTGGCAAACCTAGCCTAATTCGGCGCGTGGGACTGTGGACTGGGATCCGGGCCAGCGGAATTAGGGTTCGCGATGCGGCCAAAAGATCGGACGCCCAAGAGGTAATCTTCTGGCCACGACTCGAACCACGGCAAAAGCTCTCTCTCACCTAACGTGCCTCCGTGGCAGTGGCGGCGGTACAGGGCTGTGGAAGTTGTCCATCATCGCGTACGAGTCCCGCTCAGGTTCCAGAGATCCCGCCTGCAGCTTCTGTTGTTGTTGCTGCTGCTGCTGCTGCTGCTGCTGCTGCTGCTGCTGCTCGTAGCTGTCGAGGTGGTCGAGCCTCAGCAGCTCGGCATCCCTCGGCGAGTGGAGCTCGCAGTGGGCGACGTGCAGCAGGGGCCTCAGGCTGGAGCCACCCTCGCGTTGCTGCTGCGGCGGCGTCTGCTGCTGCTGCTGGCCCCGCGAAGGCGGCCCCTGCTGGTGCTGGGGCGACGGGGGCTCTAGGCCATTCGCCAGACGGTACTGATGCTCCTCGCCCCAGATCTCGAACTCCCCCGCGGCCGAGTAGTCGCCGAAGCCCGACGTCTCCTTGGCCGATCTGGCGAGGGAGCTTCCGCCGCCGCCAGCGCCTCCACCACGGGCCTCGAGGCTCGAGGAGCCTGAGCCCAAGCCCGCGCAGCGCTCCTCCTTCCTGCGTTTGCGACTTATCTTGAGACCGGGGCGCGAGCTGGCCGGCACCGGCGAGGGCGCCGTGCGCTGTCCCTCCCGCGTGGGTGAAACTGCAGGGCCCCGGGCGGCCCGAAACGCGCGCACTCCGCAACCGGAGAAGAAGGCTCACCGTGGCTGTTCGGGACGGACGCGCGATCGCGCACTGAGCTCCCTCAGGCGCATCCTAGTGAGCCTAGACGACGTTAGGATCTGTCATGGACCGCGAGGACGTTGTCCTTCTTACGGTCTTCGGAGATCGATCAGCCCCTGAGGGTTTTCCTTTATATTACTCTCCCTCCCTCTCTCTCACTTTGTCCGTCTGTCTTTTTCTACTCTCACTCTCTATCCGTGTCTCGTTCCTTTTCTCAACCTGCAGTAGCGCTCGCTCGGCTTTAATTAGGTCGCGGACATTAGCGCTGCGCGCCCTGGCCAGAATTCGCACGCTGCCCTTGTTACGTTCTCCCGCGGGATGGGCGCTTCCAGTGATACTGGAAAGGGGTGGGTTGAAACGCGATCGCGACGACTGCGCGAGGAAGCGACGGATCGTCGCCGAGCCGACTGCTACTATTGCTCGGCTACTGTAGGCGCCCGGAGTTGCGTGTGCGTTCGACGCGGCTACGCTTCAAAGACTGAATAGTGGCTCTGGAGCCGAGGAGCGGCCGGAGGGTTGCCGAGACTCGTGAGCCGTACTCTTACGCGCGCGCCGCGACTGTGACACCCGGCACAAAGTGACACTGAGCGCGCGCGCAGGACCCCCACCACCGATGCAGACGCCGCCGCCGCCGCCGCCACCGCCATCGTCTTCCCGCATACACGCGGAAGGCCTACGTTTGTGTGGGTGGTGCCGACACGCCACGGACTTTACTCTCTTCCTTTCTCTGGCTTTCTCTCCGTCCCTCAGTCGGTGAGCGCCTGCGTCGATGGAGGAAACGAGAGGGAGCGTACGAGTACGGGCTCATCGCGATCCTTGCACCGACGAGCTTTACTCCGTTGCGAGGCTATCGCACTCCGCACCCCCTGCACACCTACGGAGGATTCTTTGTCGGCGAGCCTCTCTCTCTCTAACCTACGTGTGCGTGTTGTGATTCTTTCTCTCTCTCTCACTCTATTTCTCTCCTGCCAATGCGTGTACGTAGATCGCGGGAGGAGGGGAGGAGCGCGAACGTGTAGCTTTAGGAGAGTGCACTTTTTGCTGTAGATGCGCTGCGCTGCGCCACGGACCCAAAACGTACGCGCGCATTTTATCCCTCCCTTGGCCACCAGCGCCCTCGACTCGTACGGCTGGAGATTTGCGCGCGCCAATGCGGCTCGCGATCCTGAGCGCGCAAACGCGTAATCGCGGTAGCGCGTAAGATACGAGAGAGGTGTAGGAGACGCACCCTGTACGTGAGCGGTGCCGCGCTTCCAAGACGAGTGCGGGTGCGTGCGAGGGTGCGTGCGCACTCTTCGGGAAGGGATGTTTCGGCGAAAGCTCTGCTGCACGGGGGATGGATGATCGCGAGAATGAGATTTTTGACTCGCGCGTCGCGTGCGTATCCGCGGGACGAGGCTGTTGCGCTTCTCGAGTCAAGGAGAGGAGGACTAGCGCAAAGGGAGCTAATAATTCATGCAAAAGCGCTTCTCGGGATTCTTGAGAAATTTTCGAGATTAGAGGGAGCGAGAGCCAAGTTGTTCTTGCGAAGCGCGCTAACGGTCTACCAGTGGCTTTACCAGCCGACTCGCCGGGGCTGACGAGACCTACACCGAGGGGATGAAATTAGGTTCGAATGGATTTTTGCGCCCCCTTTCTAGATGGAGTCAAAGAGACGAATTGCCTTGGCCTCTTCGTACCAAATAAGGAGGACATCTAATATTAGCGGCCCTTGTAATTGCTCGCATGTACAAGTTTTAATTTAGGAAAATAAATCTGCAATTAGGTGTCTCGTATTTTGAATAAAATTTTACTTTTATCGATTGCAACCCCGTTGCATTCTTGACTTTTGATTGCGCTTTTAGCTCGGCTTTACCTTTTTATTAAATAATAACTACGTTGTTGGTAGAGGAGAGTATTATTGTTGGAACATATTGTATTCTGAATTATTATTACAATAATTTTCTTTCATAAATTTACCTTTCATAAAAACTTTTTTAAACGAATCCATAGATTATTAGATTGTTTTGGAACTTTGTCGTTATTCACTGTTATTATTAAACTTTATTCGAGGCTCTTTTAGCTAAAAAAAAATTTACGATGTCAATAAGAAGTAAAAAATATACGAATAATATTATTACAAGTCTATTTCTACTTGTAATTGTACGAAAAAAAATATATATGCATATGTATGTAGCTATATGTGTGAATGTAAATTTCAAATACATAATTTAATTGAGTTGTACAAATGTGATCAATATATAAATACAGGAAAGGTAAACACAAATTTATATTCATATAATAGAACTATCTTTGATAATCCCTTCGTTTAATATTAATATTTTTTTCAAAACAAATGGAAGAATGTGAATTATCAATACCAATAAATTAATGATATTAATATATTCTTTTAAAAAATAATGGTATACACAATGCTTATTTGAAAGAATTAATATCAAGAACAAAAATAGGGTTTAGTTTCAGCGATATAATCTGAATTAAACGTAAAGTAAATTCTAGTCGAGCAATTTAGATTGATAATGTTAAAAATTTTAAAATGAATTTTTCTCGATAATTCTAACGGAGTAAATAAACCGTAATCTCGTTAATTTTAATTAACTAACTTTACCTTCTTTTTCGTCCGAATCATTAAAAATAGGAATATTGGATCAATTATTTTTGTCTACTGATGAAATGTCGAGGACGCATAAATAAATATCGCGTATTTGCGATAATTAAATTCAGTAATTGCATTCATATAATATACATCCTTTTCTGGACGCCCGCCTACATGTGATGCTCTAACAATGTACCGCCCCGGTGAATGCGCCGCGTTAAAGAAAGGGTAATAGAGAAAGAGAGAGACAGAAGAACGCCTAGGTGATTAGTTATTGATTCCGTATAAGCCATTCGCTCGCGATGATTGCGGCGATTAGCGACTTTTGTACAATGCCGTGCGCGCGTATGCATTGTCGAGCACGCACCGATCGACGACGGATTGTCATGGAAATGAAACACGCGAGACGTCGGGAAAAATTAATGACGCAGCCGTCGGCAGCCTGAATTTTCCACGTTGGAGGAAATCGCGCCGCCAGGCAGCGCCGAGATTTTTCTCCAGTAACGGCATTAGGCCACCGGATGCGCTGGCGCGAGTGACGGAGCGCTTCCTGACGTACAAAATCAATTTGGGTCAATTGGCGGGAAAAATCGAGTTTAAAAATTCGAAATTATAATGCAGGCCTGTGTTGAAAAATATCGGAGCCCGGCCACGGGTTCGCGTAACCCCCGTAAACAAGTTTACCGCTGACGCGAAGAAGGTGCGCGAGAAGGGACCAAAATTAATCGACGTTAAAATGTAGCTACCAAGTCCGATAAATCGAGGGAAGGGAACGCGCGCTCGTGCATATCAGAATGCAATCCCGTTACGGGCGGTGTGAAACAATGACGGTACCGCCGCAGTCGCCGGTCCATGCGAAACTTAAAATTCAATACGCTTAATATCGTTATAACGCTATTTACTCGATTTGCGCGCTCCCCAGCAGCGGGATAATGACGTCAGTGCATTAGCGATACCGTGAAAAGTCGAGGCATAAAGAGTGCGAGTCGAGGAAAGCAATCTTTCGATTGATTCAGACTCCGATTTCCCGAGCCTTCCAAATAATTCCTAAGCGTCGCCCCCACTCAAGATAAATAGAGCCTCGGCGTTCATACTCCACTAGCGGAAAGACTGATGCGTGAGATCAGCCTTTGCGAGATCCGCTGCTTCTCTAAGAGGGTGCCGGAAGATAAAATTGCGCTCTATTCGTGTGTGCACTCCGAGTTTTTCCTAATTTCCCCGTCTTTGATACAAGTCTTTATCGCTTCCACAGTATTAAGGTAGCGATAGTTTTCTAAAAGGTTAATTGCTTTAGCGGTGCAGGCAATGGACACAATTTTTCGAGGAAAATTGACGAGTCTGCTAGAGCCAATCCGCGATTGTCATTGGTTTTAATCCTTCGTTTCGAACGAAGCAGTCCTATATTAGATTTGCGGGGTTATAATATATTCAAGCTTGTTGGAAAAAAATCTTTAATAAAACTTACAGGACTATTAAGTAAAATCTACCTAAGAGGTTGAGTAAAGCACTTTCGGCAGAATTTACTTGATCGTTTGAGTAAAATTTATTCAACCACTTAAGCAAATTTTACTTGACTAGCTAAAGTAGTAGAGTAGGTAAAATTTCGTTGATTATTAAGGAAAATTTATTTAACAGTTAATAAATTTAATTTGAAATTTTTATCAGTGTTGTTGCTATAGCGTTATTTTATTGCGTCTTTAATTTTCCTGGCTCTTCGTATAACTCCAGAGCTTAAACAATTTTTAATGAATCTATATAAGATGTGTAGTATAAATAGAACGCATCAAACGTAGAATTTATTGAGAGTGCTAAAATTAATTATGGTTTTAATTATTGAAATTATAAAAATTGTAGTTAAATTATGGAGGGAAGCGTGAGAAACGATATTACGTAAATTCAAAATTTTCTTATTCGCGATATTTTTAGTAATAAGAGTCAGAATAATTGATATTCTTCTTAACGCAATCTTGACAATTCAGCTGTTATCGTTGGCTGCATTCCTGTATTTGTTTATCAAACATCTATCGTGATTGACAAGTTTATTATAAATTGGCAAAGAAAATTTGCGATTCATGGTAAACAAATTCGAGAAAAGCCACGAGTCGATTTTCAGCTACTTAAATTAAATTAAATTAGATGGAATATCGTCAATTTTCTGAAAAGCTTCTGTTGCTCGGATATTGACCGCCGCACAAAAATGAATGTTAAATTATTGCGTTTTCATTTAATATGAATCATAATTTGGAGCCATCTATCTAACATTGAGGTTAATAATAAATTTGATATTTAACAAGTTTTACGTATAATGCCTGTCTATAATTTCTTGTTTAAAGCAACTTCTTTAATTAATTGCTATCGAAAAGTATACATTAACAAGTATACCAACTTTTACTAACTTGATTCCCATTTTTGATAGAACAATACAAATTTGAGAACATAAAATCTATAAGCTTGAATTATTATAACGGGAATCTATTTTCAAGTAATACAAAACATTTTCCAAAGCTTCATCTATATCAGTTTCCTCAACGCTGTATACTTTCTCTCTAGGTTAATATCAAGTTAAAAAAACACAATAAAGCCAGACGGTTTTTTTATCAAGCAGCAAATACAACCGTCAGAGTTGAATGCAGATAAGTAATTTCAGTTAATTTTCTTTATGTAAAAATGGTCGAGATCTGAGAAAATTATTCCTACAGACCTTATGTTTGTTAAACGTTAAAACGGCATTGTTATTCTCATAATTTTAGCTTTATTTTTAAATTGTCAAGTTTCCATGCTAATAAACAAGTCAAAATTATAGACGGGAAAAGAAATTTACGATCAAGTATAGTTACCTAATTACAACTGTAACGCCCATTAATGTAAGTAGTAAGAGGATTATTTCAATATACTCGCGTTAGTGCATTGTTCATAATTTTCTAAAACTAGTCGCTTTCACGAGTAATTTAAGCATCGATGAATCTTTTACCATATGCATAATCTCATTTAAGCTTCGCAATAATTCTGGTCGTTCTTTTTTCGAAACTAATTTGCCGACTGCACGGTCCATTTTCAAACGTAAAATCGGTAAATATGCGAAAATTAATGCATCGGTAGTTTAACTGATGTTTAAAAGCCCGCTTTGATTCTCCAAAATAAGCACCATTTTTAAATGGAAAAAAGTCCATTATTATATGCAATTTATGGCAAAAGTAAATGCTTTCAGAGCCGTGGTTAAGGATTATCAGCCGAGAATATCTCGGTTGAATTTCAGCTCAATTGAGCTAATTGTTGAATTCGCATTCCGTGGTAAGTAAAACAATCAAACTTGTATGTACCATACGGCAAATGACTCGTAAAGCTGTCGTAGTCGGACAGGCCAACTAGTGCGCTACATAACTAACGCTCTTAAAAGCATTGGGCTTTAAATCACGCGAAAATAATGAGAAATCGAAAAAGAAGGACGCGGCTGCAGCGGAGGAGAGAGGCGAGGAATAGAAGTTGCCTCAACGCTGAGAAATTCGTAGCGGGTAAAAGCGAGCGGACGAAGAAAAAAGGGGAAAACAAGTTACAGGAACGGAGAGGAAAAGAAAAATAAAGAGAGAGAGAGAGAGAGCGTGTGAGAATATATACGGGGGCTGTAGCAACGGGCCCAGATGCTTCCGCAGTCCAGCGGAAACAAAATCGCATTTCGCTTATTTAGCCTGGCCGTAACGGCGTCGACCTTGCGTCTTAACTCGATTTATGGTCGCGAAAAGTTATCTATATTGAAACCACGACGAAAACCCAAGGCTCCGTGTCAATCTTCGTCCGTTCCTGACCACCCGCACGCACACGCGGCCCCGCAGGTGCGTAAGCCAACTGGCGCCGTGTTCTCGTACGCAGGCGCGATGCGCCCGACGGCCTTCCCTGTCCTTCTCCCCCCTGCACTCCACGCCCCGCTCTCTGACACACTCTTTATCTGCCATTCCCTCTGTCGTTCTTTATCTCTCTCTCTTGAATAGAAAAATTTATAGAGTAGTTTGAACAAACTATGTTTGCAGTGATAACTCACAGCCGAGAGTCCAGCCGTTGTAGTTACGGTATCTTTTTCTCTTTTTTCTCTCTCTCCCTCGTTTTTTCATTGGATTTAACAATTTACGGATAAAATTATATCTCACAGTTTGAATCTTTTAGTCTGGTAGAAAAGTTTTCCATCGAATTTAGTGTGGATTATTCCGAGCGATGTTGGATGCGTTCGAGTAGAAATTGTAACTTGCATCGTCGAGTCGAGTCATTCTACCCCCGTTCGGGAACATTTAAGTCATTAGATATCTAAGGAGACCAATAACGGTATTATTATAGGTAATATTGAATATTGATTAAAATTAGGTTAATGCGCTTTCTCAATCTCGTCGAAAAGAAGAAACTTTATTGTTCTTATTAAAGTTAGCTAATCCGCCTACGTTTGAATTATACATAGGAAAACAGTGTATTTTGGACAAGTTAATTTGGCTTCTCCTGAAACTGCCAAGCAGTAATGAAAGTTTTTAGCAAACTTCTATAAATAAATTAAGTTACATTTTTTCGAATTACAGGAGAAAAAGGAACTTGATTATTCCAAGGCAAATGGCGCCCTTTCGCGTGATTCTAATTAATCTGCTATTATGTGTACGCAACGGGGCTAATAAACTTTCAAACAATTTTCCATCATTAAGCTGCAAATCGAGCTCCAGCGGTAACGAATAATTCAACAATAACGAGATGCCGATTTACTATTGCACTCTCGAGCTTTCGACGAAGCCTATTTGCTCTCCCTGCCACGTGGCTTTCGCGCGAAAAAAGAGGAAAAAAGAGGGGAAAAGGGTGGATAAACAACGGCCGCCGATTAATATCTTTTGCGCTCGTCCGAGACTAAGGAATCCATTAATTAAGTAAGAGCGCGGCTCGGATGTCAAAGTCTATTTCCTGTCGAATCCAACGGTATCGACCGGCGCCAAGTCGCGTTCCCGACAAGACAGCGCAACTTGACGCGGAAAAAATTAAGAGCTAATAAAATACCTATACATCCGCATTCATCTCCTTCTCTCGCGCGACGCCCGAGCACCAGGAGTCGCTTACGCTCCCCGCGCAGGAGCGGACTGTTGGCCGCAACGCGTCCAAGAGCCTCACCCATGGAAACGGCGCACGCGCTGGAGAATATTACAGGGCAGGACGAGCGGAGCCGCTCTTTAATTCACCGATCTCGGATTCTTCCCTAACGTGTATACAAACATGAGATCAGACATCGCGTTCCAGTCCCCCATCCCCCGCGGGCATTATCGAGATGGAGAGTCGCAAGGGTCCTTGCGCAATCGGGAATCGCCGGCTGCTGCTCCTGCGTTTCGTAATACTCGGGGGGTGACGCAGGGCGCTAAAGGTGCCAAGAACGCTCCTGGCGTATCGATCGACCCTTGGAAATTGTCGTCAACCTACTCCTCCCTCGCGGCTCTGCGCCTGCGCCTGTCGCGCCTCTGCGTTCTCTTCCTCCCTCTCACTCTCTCGCTTTGTCGTTGATATTATGATTCATAAATGCGTGTGTGATTGTGTTAAATGGAAAGATGTCCCTGCTTTAGTATTTGTCCAGGGCTCTCTGTCTTTAATTCTCCCTCCGTTTTTTGTTCCATCTCGCTCTTCCACTCGCTATCTGCCTTATAATCCCTTGAACCGTTGAGTTTATCTAGGATAGTTTTCCATTGGGCTGTCGTCGGCTGCTTCGTATTATAGGGGTAAAACCCTGGGTTGAGTGGAATTTTTTGCATTCTTCTCTTTTATTTTTCAGCGTTTCTTTTTATTATTGTGAAATAGAAAGATGGATACATTTCAGCGATTCTGATCTTTTTGGAAAAGATTCTGAAATCGTCATAAGTAATATAATTTTTATATTGCAATCCGGGAAAAAGCTTATTGCATTGATGTCCAAAATAAAAAAACCCCCCCAGGGCACTTATATTTTATTCCTTCAAATTACACGCTACTTGCAAATGATTCAAACTTAAAAGAAGCGAGAGGGCGCTTTATAATTTTCTACTATTCTTCTTCTAAGACAAGGAGAAGAAAGAAAAAAGAAAAGAAAA
Source organism: Platyscapa corneri (assembly GCA_018907185.1). Taxonomy (NCBI): domain Eukaryota; kingdom Metazoa; phylum Arthropoda; class Insecta; order Hymenoptera; family Agaonidae; genus Platyscapa; species Platyscapa corneri. The sequence goes on along the minus strand of JACCHW010000021.1, from coordinate 3,969,636 downwards.
GAAAAGAAAAGAAAAGAAAAGAAAAGAAAAGAAAAGGAAAGGAAAGGAAAGGGAAAAATGATTATTTAGAAGACTTTCAGAAAATGTAGGTTAATTTTGGCAGCGAACACCCCGCTGCTCTAAAATCAAAATGAAAAAAAAAGCGGTTCACTTTAACCGGTCTCGGAGCCTGTACTCTTTATACATCCGCCGCTCTCTTTTTCCTCGTCTCGTCGATGATTTATCAAAGTCGTTGAGAGCGCGGGAGTGTGAGCAGTGAGAGTGAGAGCGAGAAAGGAGATTCAGAAACTCTCCCTTTTTCCGCACTGTTGAGTGAGTGGGTGGAGACACGGGCGAGGGGGATAATGGCACTCGTAAGTTGATAGAGTGCGAAATGCGCGCGGAAGAATCCGAGCGTGCAAAATGACCGCGGCTCGAATTTGTCCGCGATATTTCGCGAGAGCGTAATGCTGCTCCTATCTCGCCACTCTCCCCCCCCCCCCTGGTCCTCCTCGATCGTTCTTCCTTTTTTTCGCCGAATGAACGAGTGTCTGCCTCGTACGTTTTGTAGAGCAGGTGACGCCGGCGCCGCTCCTTTTTATTTTCGTTCTATTGCTCGCCGCTTTTTTCTCTCGATCGTGGCTCGTGCGTTAAACCAAGCATGCGGGCGATGCTTAATATGCGCGTTATTTCGTCGAGAATATGAATTCGCGCGTAATGTAGTGTACTCAGATTTAATTTATGCAATGCGTGTTTTAATCGAGCTTATGTAGTGCACGTCCCTGCGTTCCTCCCGGATGTGTGTACGCGCGCTCGTGCCCCTAAGTGTACGCGCCTGTGCATGTGTTACACCCAGTTTGATTGTATATGGATGTGAACACGCGCGAATTCCTTGGTTTAAGGGCTGGCGGAGTTTATCGATCAACGAGTAATTAGCTTTGATGCATCCGCGCACCCCTTCCGCCTTCCACCCTGTCTCACTCTCTCGCACCTTCTCCCTCCCCCGTCACTGACCAAGAATTTCTTAATGAAAAAAAATCGGGTGATTCCTTCTGAGAGAGACCGTATCGCATTTTCTTCCTGAATGGGAAAGCATTCTTTTTTCATTGAAAAATTCATGAATTTTTCTTTGCATTAGATTTATGAAATTGACGGGACATGCCAGCGTTAAGTTTTTATTCTTCTATTTAACATATGCATACCCTCGCATACACCAAGGAACACTGTACAAAGTATCCCATTGTAATATTATATTGACGTCTCGTAATCTTATTTTGAGATACATTTAAATGACAATAAGTTGAAAGATATCGAAAAGAACGAATCACTGCATTAACATCTCAATGCAACAAAGATTCTTCGTTTAATAATTCTTCAACACTTTTTCAATTATATATTTTATATTTAACACGTAATTGCATTTACATAATTTAAAATTTTTTTTTATTAAAATACAAAGGGAATAACAACATGGTAATGGTTATTAAGCCATTTAGGAATCAAGAACAATAAAGAAAGTTTGTACTCACTATGAAAGAAGTTGAGTAGTTAAGTTTTAACGTTTTATTTCCACACATACGCGTGCAAAACGTCCTGGTCTCGGTTAACTCGACTTGCACTAATGGTAATAGTTCTTTATTCTTCTCGATTACTTAAAGAGTTTAAAAATAATATTATTCTTTTATTTTGACAAATTATATTATTTCTGTAGCTACAATTATTATTAAATAAATATAATGTATATAATAACAAATCAGATTTTACCATCGCAGCGGAAAATATTTATCATTAACTATTATTAAATAATTATTATTTTTTCCGTTTACTCTTTACAGTATCAAAATTAATTTCACTGTAGAAATTTCAACAAATGGAACGATACCTAACGTAACATGTCAAAAAGTAGTTTAAAAAATAAAAATAATTGATCTGGAAGTTAATGAAAATAAAATATTGTTGCGGTAATCGCAAACTTTTTAAATTCATCGATTAAAAGTAGAGCACATAAAATTTTAAACAATACTACATCTGGTATTTAAATGAGTTATTTCATTGAGATATTAGCGTTAAATTAAATTAATGAACTTAACACATATTATAAATATCTATTCATGTGTAAAATTTGCAGAAACTTATGTAAATTTAATTGAAAAACTGTTATTCACACGTCCATGTATAAATGAGAATTTAAAATAATTAGCGATGAATATAATTAAATTTTTAGATTCATATGTTTATTAAAATAGATTATTATTCGAATTATGATTTTTAATAATGTTATATCAAAGTATATAAATACTTTTACATTTTCACGAAATATCGCTTTTTTATATCCACCAAATGAGAATATAATTGATGAATAAAGTCAAAATTAAAATTATTCTAAGCAAAAATCATACATAAAAATATAGGATATTGATATTAAAATTTTTATTATAATTATAGAATATTTTTCTACACAAAGTAAATCAATTTTATAAAAAGTCATTTAAAATAAGTATTAACAATACCTTAAAACTTTTTAAACATCACTGTTGGCTCTAAGTTCTACTTGAGTCTTAATTTTTGTAAATAGAGATCAAACTTTACAGTGTTGTTTATCTGCGTAACTTTAAGAGAAATACGTAGGTTTTTTCTACGAGTTTGACCCATTTAAACCTAATTTTTTGCTTCTGCTCAAGTTTAAATTTGTTCTTATCCTATTTTTTTCTTATTTTACCAATAAAATTAATTGCAAAATAATTTATAATTATGACGTTGTAAAGAAACAATCAAATTTGTTTAGATGGTGTTGATAAATACATCTCAAAAGTTTAAATTCCGTTCAATAAAATTCGAGACGTGAAACATTTTCAAAAGTTCACAAAATATTATTTTGAGAAAATACTAAAAACTCTAAAGAAATGCAGCATATACTTATGTAATCTTATAACTTTGACTCTAAAAAATATAAGTAAATTTGTTTGAAATGAAAGAAAATATACGTCTCATTCAGTAATCTTAAAATGAAACGATTTTTTTTATTTGTGCTACAGCATTAATCATAATATTTTCTGCAGATGTTTACTTTTCACATGTTGATGTAATTAATTCTAATTTAAAAATTGGGGCTGTTTGTTCTTCTGATTCTTAACCCACTTACATAACATTATTTATTATATATAATCAATAATTTTATTAGTTTTTTTACCTATATTTAATTACAAAATTAGTATTTTCTCTTTTAAAAAAGATAATGTTCTTATTCAGTTTATGATAACTGATTAACACAAAGAATTTATTTCTCTCAGCTACTCTGTAATATTTATACCTGTAATAGTTTTGTAAAATTAATTATACGGATAAACTTTCAAATCTATATCTCGCTACTGTAGATAATTAAAAAAGAGAGAGAAGAAGAAAGAGAGGGAGAGAGTTTTAGTGAAAAATGAATGTATACATTTTTATTTAAGATCTAGTAGATGTCAAAAGATTGATTAATTCTACAACTGGTTATAGACTATGACAAACGAAAGCAAAATTTTATCAGAAAAATCATCATTCAAAATAGTAATACTGCAAATATACCAAGAGAACAGTTAAATAATTAATTTTACAACTAATTAGAAGATACAAGATTACTCGTAACTTTATTTATAGAGTTCTATATTTTTATATTAATTATAATTCTACTGAAAATTCCAATCACTTATATTTATAAAAAAGAATAAACAATAAAATGTACACACATAAGCAATAATTTATTATGATACAGAAATAATTTATTATAAATTAGCGATATTAAGTATTTTGTAAATATGAAAGAGTTGTTTTGTTGATATATCATATTGAAATAATAACGCATTGCAAATAATAACGACAATTAATTAGCAGAATTAAAGCAAATAAAACTGATAATCTTAAAAATAAATAACGTGCAAAATTATCAAAACCTACAAAACCATTTAATAAAAAAAGTAAATGAATCCGAGTCACGAGGCACGACTTCGTCAACTGCAAGTTGCACAGAAGTGATACTTCGTTAATTTATGACGTTTCAAAATAAGAACGACTTAATAATTGTACTTTAAGATATATATGAATTATATATATATACAAGTTGCGTAGTTTATGTACGTGATAAACATGATGTGCATAGCATTTCAATTAACGATAAGATGCAAGGCCCTTCGCATTCTCGAGTAACGCAATGAAATTCTCATTATTGAAGAGCAGCGCTTATATTAAATTACTTTCACAGTTCACTTAACATAATGCTAGTCCCCGACTTGGTAATTAAAAAATACAATGTTCTTTATTTAATTAAGTGCGTTAAAATTGTTCCCATATACTTTTACATTAAAATTCGGTACTCGAAAGTTGGAGCAGCAATGATTTATTAGTTTTTGAATTCCCAATCAACAACAAGTTCAACAAAACTTGCCGCACCTTTTTCAAGATTATCAACTGTTAACGAATGTACACATTTTTGCAGGAAACATGCAACAAGCATTAAATGAAAAATATAAAAGTGCATCTAAAAATTTTTTAACATATTCTTAAACAGGTATATTTATCATAAATTCTAATTATGATACTCTTGTACAGTAAAATATAAGTTTATCGTGATTCTGAGCATAAGTTTTGCAAGCGAATTAATCATTCTTTATAGTAAAACTTTCATATGCTTGTCAGTAATATTCGTATAAATATTTCTGAAACAAAATCAACTCGTAATATAATAAGTTTAAATATTTCTAAAATTAATCATAGTGAAATAATGTTCTTCGTTCGAAAATACGCATGCCTGTACACGCACGCGTGACCGTTATCTTATTAATGGAAAATTACGTATTTTTAGACCAAACTGGATTTTATTGCATTGAAAAATTAATGTATTCAGATTAATGATTGTAAGGAGCACCGAACGCATTTCTTCATAATTGTAAATAATGAATTTTAAATGCAATTACTCGATACGTTATCAAACTTAATTACCAGTTTATATTAATAAATTGAATCGAGACAATTTCAATTTTACAGGGCCATTTAAAGAACGTGTAACGTCTGTTTGGTTGAACATTTAATCTAAAAATGGATAATCTTTTTAAGCTGTTTAAGTTTTGCCTTAATTCAATTGGAGCCAAACTATTTCGATATCGCGACGTTGATCGATTTCGAGACTGATAAATGCGACTAAGAATACAGGAGAACACGTCTGCCCAAAAGAAAATATGATATACTTGCAAATTGATAACTTCAAAATACTTATCGATAATCTAATAAAACATTCCACGATGTTCTAGTCCTTTTGAATAAGATGCGTTATATGTAAACTTTAAGGTTTACATAAGTGAATCAGAATTCTGGGCCACTCGCCTTTTTTATCATCAAATCCGATTGAAATTTTAAGTTAAGAATACACCGCGATCTTGCAAATAAAAGCGCGATGATTCGTTTTTCACTAATTGCAAACAATATAAGCAACCCATCGAACACGTAACGTCCTTTATTAATTATAGAGTGCGGCGGGTTATTTGAATTCTTGCGTAACTCTAATGCCTAAGTAGCTACTAGGACAGTATTAACTTTCCAAATAACATGTCCCAACGTGTTGCTCGCATTCTGCCGCGCGTTGCTTTTCCATTTCCAGGATGAAACTGCACGGAACCTCGGCACTTGCCTTACGTCGCTGAAAATTTTCGGGAAATCGGCAACAGTGCGCCTTGAATTATTTCAACGTTATTGTTTTGGACGTTGTTTCAATTATCGGATACTAACAATTAACTAGGTGAGGAGGGGGATTATCTGCTAGCTACTGGTGAACCGCTATGCTGCTTCGGCTAATCAGGATCGTCAATCGCATACTTGCTGTTCCACTAATCCATATTACATAGCCCTGTATAATTGCCATTTCGCTATTTCAAGATATTACCTGTCGCGCTTTGATCTACGAGTTTCGATCTTTAGGTAAAGCAATTGCACGTAATTGTCAATTTTAATATCGCCGAATTAACTTTTGTGCCACTGGGCAAAAGGGGGAACGCGGGTGCGCATCGCCGTAAAATCGGTCTTCCTCTGGAATTGTTCCTCAAAGAATGAAACAAACAACGTGCACAACGATATATCGCGGCGCATACTTATCGCACAACCTCGACAGGCATTTGAAAAGTACATCGATTTTTTTTTAGCGCGGGCCGGTATTATTGAATTTTTATTAAATCACGCGTTTAGAAACCCTTGAATGCGCTCGAAGCATGTAGAGATCTCGGTAGACTTTCTCCAGTTGGCAGACACGTCTCGCAAACTTCTAAACGTGTTCGCTATTGTCGAAAAGTCACGTTTGTGGCTTGCAAAAGGCCAATCGTCTTAAACTATTAATAAAATTTTGTTTATGCGCAGCTTTGTCGAGTGCGGGGCGCGACTCTCGCTGTAACTCAACTTAATGAGATTCATGCTGATGACAATTTCAATTATAATCGCAGCGCCGATAGACTCCTGCAGCCGAAAGCGTAAAAATATAAGCTTTTTTCATTTATTAATTAATCCGTGATCAATGACTCGGCGTATTATAAGAGACATTTTTGCGGATCCAATATACAGAAATGGATGCACTTAACTAATAATTAAATTTTGTTTGGAAGACAAACATATTGCCTTTGATCTTTTAATCTGGCGCATGTGCGCTCGAGTATTGCAGCGCGATACATTTCAAAGATGAAAAAATTAATAAGCAGTTTTAACTTCTCGCTCCGGGCTAATACAACGCGTCCCGGGTCGCATGTAAACCGCATACCGCAGCAAAAATTGTAATATTCCAGGGACGTTCGTTATTTCTGCGCACTGCTGTTTCGAAAATCGAAATCCGGCGCGCGCGATTCTGGGAAATGTACCTCCGTATGGCTGTGCCCGTTAAAAATTAATGAACGCGAATTGAAGATAATTCATTTTGTATTGTAAAAATGATACTGCGAATTCCAATAATAAATATTACTATGTTTTCTATTGACGTTTCATTAACAGTTGATGAATTCAATTTATTTCGATCTAGACTGCCTAACATAACTTAGCTCTTTTATTTAATTTTTCGGTGTGAATTTACTTTTGATTTTTAGAGCATCGAAATACAGTTTAATGATTGCATATAAATGAAACTAATAACGCGGAGGTTGATATTCCCGGAATAATAACGAGCAAGAAAATATACTGTAATTTTATTATTAAAATAAATACGATCGGTATATTTGTAAGATAGAATGTAAAATAGACTATTTTTAGTGTCTGTGCAATCATTTTAGCAAATAACAAGAAATCGAAAAAGCTCATTTCGTTCAGTGATATCTCTATTTGCTTTACGTCGATTGCTTTAAAAATATCTATTAAGAATATCTGGAATCAGATAAAGAGTATTGTAAAATTGTAATTGTAAAATTTTAGTAAAATTTGTTGATCTGAAATGCCCACAGTTTAATTAAAACATTTAATTCGCTTATTGTTTAAAAAATTCGCCATTTCTGAATAGATATTATTTCGATAGAATCATAGTAAATAGAAAAGAATTCGTTTCTTATGTTTTTTCAAAATAAAATAAAACTGCACAATATCGAATGGTTACTGTTACTGTATTTATTTTAAATTTTATGATTTTTAAAAACATAGTTACTTTTAAATCGTTTCCATATGAAAAGATATTTTTACAGTGAACTTTGAAAAAACATAAGTATTTTTAGAGTGTAAAAAGAGTTTTTAACTCGAAGAAAATTTGTCTGTTTTTAGAACTTGAAAATCTTAAAGTTTTTATTACCTTCTTTAAGTTTTTCTCACATTCTACAATAAGATTCACCTGATTCATTTCGTATCAAACTTTCTAAGAAATAGCCATTATCCATTCATTTTTCCGGGGTTGTAGCAAAAAACTATTTTTTTAATAATTACACTGAAAAACGATAAGCAGTAATCGAATTTACTCAAATAAAGATTAAAAGGAGCGTTTAACTAATTGAGTATAATTATAAAGCAAACACAGTGTTCCAAGCACAATAGTATGGTATAAATATTAATATTTGTCGAGCATCGATTTTTTGTCCCAAAAAAATGATAGGAAGAGTCGAAGTTCAAAGAGTGATTTTAATTTTAATGCAACTAGGGATTACAGGATATCGAGCAAGGCTGAACGTAAAACTCTTATAATTTATATAATTGAAATCGTAAGCTTAGCTTTCTCTGATTAAAAATAAGCTACGGAAATTTTGTTAAAAGTTCATTTGTGTGTATTTCAGTGACAGGCTTATTTAGTAACACCGTTCTCAAACATAATTATATAGCAATTGAAAAAGTTTTAATGCCGAAAGATATACATTTTACAGCGAAACAAACGATTCCGTGCTAAAACGAAAGCCGATTATGCAGAAACATTTCATAAATTTGTTTTGGTATTGTCATTATTACCGATCGCTTATTATTTGTTATTAGAATTATTATTGTTGTTATTCATTAGTTAATATCGATACCCGGCGCTGCCTTCATAGCGCTAAGCGACAACAACGGTCTGCGGTGTGTTTACAAACAAAGCGCATTTTTTCGTAGCGGTACCTGTGGTAGTTGGCAGAGACTAGAAATCGAACCCGAACCCCATGGATTACGAATGCCATGCACTACTGATTGAGCCACCGCAGTGCCTTTAATTTCGTTTATTCATATGCAAACGTATTGCTTAAAATTAAATCCGACTGAATAAAGAATAAGTTGATTGCAGCAATAATAGGACGAGTAATGAAACGAGGGGAATTCATTTCGCGCTTTAAGTTTAAAATTAATTTTAATAAAATTCAGAGGAATGCAAACGGTGTTTGTTTCCAGCCGCATTCGACTCGGATGAGCTAATCTTTCCGAAGCAAAGTTTTATTCATAAACTTGGAATTGACGAGATGTCGAACGAGTGTTGCTGAGAATGAACTTCAAATTTTAACTTCCCCGAGTCAATACTTTAACATTAATACCATTCCGTGAAATGGCTTCCGCCATTTTCGCCGGCGTTCCGATCCGGAGAGCGAGCATGACGTCTGGCAATTATTGTATTAAGTTACACGTTCTCAAATTTTGCATTGATTTCGCACGAATGCCTTACAGACTGAAATATCCTGTCAATTTGAGAGTGAATCGTTACCGGTGCCGGCCTCCGCCTACGTCCGAATTACGCCTCCTCGCAGCCATTCCCGAAGCCGGCAAACAACTAAAACTGTACACGTACTCCAGTCGCACGTAGCGGCGTAAATCGTAAACGGATTTTCTGCCGACGCATCTCCTCCTCCCAAAAATCCCATAAGACGCCTAACTCCTGACTCGAACCCGAACTCACCCCCAGCCCCGGCCCTGGTCCCAGCCTTTTCCCTCCCACCCGGGAAAAGAAGCCGAAAAAAGCGATGCCCGCCCTAATCAGAGAGTGCATCGAAAGTTCGTTCGGCAGCTAACTAGCTTTTGAAACTAAAGTTATCGTTACACGCGCTGATGATTAGCATCGCGGTCCAGGCGTTTAACGCAGCGCTGGGCCCGAACTCCGTCCCTCCATCCCAGCAGGGCAAAGTTCGCGTCGCAGCACCGCATCGTGAGGTCCTCCGCCCCTCCGAGCATCGGCTCCTACTCCCGTAGTTGTGGGAGCGCGCGAGCGCCGTTCAAACGCTATTCGCGAGCGAGCGGAGAGGGCGGCCAAGGATCGGGGTAGGGGTAGGTAAAAAACCGAGCTAATATAAGTGAAAACTTCCCTGGTACTTTTGGAGTTTCTTCGTCGCGAAATATCCAGATGTAATCGCGTGTACCGGCAAAATCACTCCCCCGATTTTCCCGGAGGTGCGCGCCGAGAAACCCGATACACCTCTAGCTTCTTAACTGCCTTATACCTGGTGGCTGGGAGTTGCACACCCCCCCCCCCCGGCGCAGACAGAGGGAATCAGACTCGGGGGTGACTCGGGGCGTCCCGAACCGAGCAAGCGCTGAATCCTTGTAAGATACTTGTGAAGATTAGAATTTATTATTATGCGCGCGCCAACTCGGCAGACCAAATGAACGAGATCGATATTACGAACTGCGGCCGCACAGAGAGCTACAACTGCGTGCGGATGTGCGTCGCGGCTGTGTGTCATTACGAGTCCTTTGTTTGGGCCGGACAATTTTTACGAGCCGACTGCACGCGACACGCGCTCTTGGCTCCATTAGCCTAAGTTTTCCAGCCGCGTACACAGTTGCTCCGAGCGAGGGCCGGATTGATGGCCGCAGTTTTGCAATTTTACGAAAGGCTCGCTCGGTTCCGCAAGGCCCGCGATCACCTCCCCGCGTTTTTGCTGTCCCTGCCTCGAAAAACTAGGTCGCTTGGAATGTCGCCAGTGCGGCCTCGCTCATTACGCTTTTCAGATTTTTTTGGACGAAGGTGACTTGATTTCCAAGTTCTCGATATTGCAGACTGAAGGAGCGCCGAGAATGACGTCTGGGTATGAGTTCTCGACATTTCATCGATTATGCTCGGAAGCATCAGTCGTAGCTGAAGTTCAGTGCGAGATGTTCGGATTAATGCAGTGATTCTTACGTAGCCTCGACTCGTGCTTGTGCCGTCGCCGTTTTTTGAGATTATTTTAAGATGCCTCGTCGAGGTATTAATGAGATTATTTATTAAGCAGTGCTATTGAATTTCATATTAAATAAGATAATCCATAATCAATAGTAGCTCTTTTTTATTTTCTCTTGAATTTCCTAAATTATGGCTATTATTATCTCCTTCTTAACCTGCGTATCGTTAAAAAATTTATCAATCCAAAAATTAGATTCCAATGTTAATGTTAATTGAAAACTAATTTTACCTGTAAAATCGAATTATTTTGACTACAATTTTTCATTTATATAATTTGGAAAACTTTTTGATTTGTATGGAATGTTTAAGCGCAAATAGTTCGCAAAATTGCAAACGTTTAAGTGAAAATGTTCCCGTTTAGTCCCACGTAAAAATAAACTTTCAACCGCGTTTTCCTCGAAACGTAGTTTTGTCACTTTGAACAGCCGCAAGATGTGCAACAATTTTTATCAGATCATATTAACATTTAGTACACTTACTTTCGAATATATCGTACAAAATGTAAGAAAATTATCTTATGCTGCAAACTTTTTTCATTCGCAATGTATTTTTAAAAATAAACGCAAACTCTATTTTCAATTTCAACGTCATGGGTTAATAAAATATTATATAGAATAATACTTCCTACATCGGCAAATATTTAATATACTTAATTAATGGTTAAATCGATTAAAATAAACGCAGATATTTTTTAATTGAATTAGAACAAATTTTAATGTTTCTAGCATTCAATGTGCCAATTTCAAAAAAACATTGATTCTGCCTATTATTTAACAGAATAGATTTTTACGCTATTTATTCTACCAAACATAAGTATATTTTTTCACTTCTGTTTCGTTACTTTTTGTTTTATTGTTAAATTAACGCTTTACGATTAATTAAATCGGCATAACAAAATTAAGTGATCAAATATCTGTTAACTATATTATTGGCGAAAAAGAATTCATTATGGATAATCAGCGAATTTAAAATTATTCGAATATTATCAAAATTAAGTGATTAATCGAATTATAAAAAGTATTTTAAATATTATAGAAGAATCATGATGACTATAGAGAATTCAATGTCGCTTTAGTTAAATTTTAAATATACAGCGTATTAACATTATGTAAAATGTTTTTTATGATATGGTAAATTTGAAAAGCATAACTTTATTTATTATTAACATAGCACTATTGTTGCTATAAAAATAATAATTGAGATAGTACAAAATTATACTATACTCGTAAATAAATTTACAATATTTTTATCCGTCCTTACTTTTGTTTTATGTAAAAAGCAGCAATAAATTTATAAGATATTTATTTTCTATTTCAAAAAAATTATATACACATAAACATGCACACGTACTGACAATTGAGTATTTATGTTTTTAACGCAAGTTTTAAATAAAATATATAAATTAATTTTTTTTATGATCAGCTTCAGTTTGTTAAAATACCATTGGGCAGATAAAAATAATATATTGTAAATAAAAGGAAAACATAGAAAACATCCATTTACATAAAAAATTTTGCTAATGCTACAATTTTTTTTATATTCGAATAAATAACGGACTGCTTTTAATAATGTATACAATTTTTAAATTTACTAATGCGTGCACGCAATGTAAGGTATTTAGTAAGAATTAGAAATCGCAATTATAAAATATCATAAATCGACGAAAATATTAACTTGCATTCTTTGGCCTTAATTTTTTTTTATAATAAAAATACCGGACTTTATCTCTGCTTCTGCTAATATTTTTTTTTTTTTTTAAGTACCAGGAGCAAAAAAATGTGAAACAGTTTTGAAAAGTTTCCTAGCAGGAATGCTTAAAATACTTTAAATGAAGTATCAGAACAAATATTCTAAGCATTAAAAAATGTTGAAATTCCTTCTGTAATGAAAAATATGAGATTTAACAATACGCACCGAGGATTATCTAAAAATGTAAAGAGACTTGCAGACGCAAGTATTCCTTAAATATTCTTTTGTTTCCGACAAAGTCCAATAGTTTTACAGAATACTCGGCGAATAAGAAAATAAACTTTAAATAACAAAATGAACCATCACACAAATAAGTCACGCTTCACTCCTGCTATAATGCAGTTCTCCTGCTGAAAGTGCGAATACACAAACTTTTGCAAATTACTCTCTACAGTGCATAAGAAATCCCTGGAGAGGCAAAATACGAACGACAAAAATGACATTTACTAGTACGGCTGCATGAAACTTAAATTATCGCGGAACTTTATACAACACGAATATTCCAAGAGTACAAGTTATAACCTTTTTTCCCTTATTAACCTTATAATTAATATTATTTATTTGGATTTTTAAAGCAGACTTAAGTAGAGGCCGAGAACGAAGGACGACACGATTTATGAAAAGATTTCTTGTCTTTACTTAAAGAAATGGTTCTTTTAAACGTTACACTTGAAAGCTGCGAGATTAAATAGAGCAGATGGCTTTCTTAACTCAAAAAGTAACACTCAGCAGACATTGCCGCCTTTTTTGATTACAAAGAATTCTTATATTTTACGAGCTCAATAAGCACATGGTTAAATAAAATAATTTTTAAAGTGCCACGAGACTCGCACTGTTTTGCTTTTATCATTTTTTTATTGACTTAAACTACTAGCTTTTAAAATAATTGTCAATACCGGGATTTTTTCCTATCCAGCTGTAACTTTCAACTGCGCCAACTGCAGGGTAGTTTAGATTTACCGTAGACGATGCATTTTTTATTATTTAAATTGCACATCAACGCGTGGAATTTCAACGAGTCGATGCGCAGTGCAATAGCAGCGGCCAATGGCAGCTAAAAAGTTGAGAATCGGTCGCGAAGCAAAGACGCCGACAGCCGAGAATCAGAATGCAGACGCGAATTAAAGCCTTAGCCGAGCATCGGCCTGATAAATAAAAGTACAAAAGCGAAATCATGAAACATATAAAAGAGCAAATTCAGGAACAATGCCGCCACTTTTTCAGGCGGAGATTAAACGTAATTAAACTCGTACTTAAAGTAACGCGATAAGGACTGCGTTGCGCATGTCTTCCCGATGACGGGACAGAGAAATCAGAGAGCGGGCCCTCAAAACTTTTCTCACGCGCTATCTCGAGACTCCCAGCGCGTGTGTATTAAGCGTGTGGCCATTATCCGGGAGCGTGCGGTTCGCGTGTGTGCGCGCACGTAACACTAGCATGAACCCGAGGACGAAGAAGACGGCGAAGGAGGAGTCGAGGACAAGAGCGCGCAACTAAATTAGATGCTATCGCGCGCGTGATTTCGCCAAACGCAGGACAAACTCGCTAATTTGTCAAGCCGTCGACTCGGGCGATCGCGATAACTTTCTCCCGTCCTCGTCCGTCACCCCCGCCCCTCATCTTACATTACCGAACTCGAGGATTATATCGTGTAATGTTCCCTCGACTTGTGCCATGCCGCCTGCAGCACATCTGGCGTGCTGAGTCGTGAGGAGACCTCCGCGCGATTTTCCGTCCTCACAGGACGCTGCCAGCCGAATCCTCCCCGGCTACCTCCGCTCCCACTGTCTTTCTCCGTTCCTGCACGTGACTTATCTCATTTTCCCCCAACTGCACCCTACACCTCCCCACCCTCCGCCCGGTTCTATCCCCCACCCTGTTCCGTCGGCAGGTTTTCCGTTTTTCCTCGTGTCCCTTAGCTGTCAGGAAACACGAAACGCGTTCCGAGGTCCTCGTTGTCGTTCCCATTCTGCGTATATTGTTTATGAAGAGGCAAATACGAGATTCCAGCTTCGCGGGCAGTGAGGGAAGCCGAGGGGAAGTCGAAGTTTGCAGTATCGAGAAAATCTCCCTTTCAGTTCTTGTCGGCAAAATTGAATATCGAAGACATGGTTTTTCGCCGTTGCGCACATTAATAGAAAAGTAAAAGACGCATTGTATGCATTGCGTGCGTCGAGATAAATATGTGATTCGACACTTTTAGAATTACTATTTTGATTTAATGCCTTGCTGTAAGACAGAAATATCCTCAGAAGTAATTCCATTTTTTGCGACAGCGAAAAAACGAAAAATATAACACGAATACAGGAAAAAAATAATTAAAATGTTTACCGACCAAAGTGTCTCTGTTACAAACAAGTCGTTTAAATTTAGTAAATTAAACGAGTACATCTGTTTGACGGAAACTTTTCTGAATAATTTAAGGAGTTAATAGTATTCGAATACATTATTTTGTGCTGGAAATTAGATGCCAATTAGGGAACAATGTCCGTTATTTATTTTCATTTGGATCAGTTTTTATTTGTTTGATCTATACTTTGAGTAAAAGAAATCTGGTGAAAGTTCCTCGAAACGACTTTGATCATATTTGCGTGGCATTAGATAAATCATTTTTCGGCTCTTAAAAGAGACCATTTTCTTTAATCAAAGATATTTACTAGATTATAGACTCGTGTAAATATTTCATTTGAATTACTTTGGATATTTATTTAAATATTACATTATTTGTGTAAATAGAGTGAAATGTTGCTAATTGAAACCAAAGTAAATTACTAGCCTCTTGTGTTTACAACAGTACCAACAAAACTATACTTAGCGCATTTACTTTAATTATTTATAGAATATAGTAATTACAGTAATTAAATATTGGTTAGAAGCATAGACTAATTGAAAATCTCGGTTCTCTTTCGGGCGCAAATTTAAAATTAAGTGTATTAATATCCTTTTGCAAATACGGAAAAAGTCTATCGTAGGTGCGCGAAAATTGCGTCGAGGATCTGTATTTTCTTTTTATAATTAATCCAAAAAAATTAAATCGCAGATACGATGGAAAGGAAGATAAATGCTTCTCTATGAAAAATTATAAGTCAATGATAAATTAGTATAAAAAGCTCGTTTAAATTTGGGAACAGTCTGAGTGAGTGATATCACGAGCGAGGAAGAGAGAAGGAGCGCGTCCGAGTCCTTTGTCAGGACTCTCTGAACGAAGAGGCGCTAATTACAGAGGGTCCACTTCCTAACCCCTAGTCGAGTTTGCCTCGCTCCTTCTATTCCTTCCTCTCTCCCGCATTTTGCAGCGTAACTTCTACACACTGAGAGAGACGGAGCCCGAAAGCTGGCGCACGAGTGAAGGAGGCAGAGCGTCCAAAAAGAAGTATCCCCGTGAACTAGACACAGAGAGCAGGAGTATGCACCAAGAGTTACATAGTACTAACTATAGCGAGAGAGCGGCGGCGTACAGTATTTGAGAGGATCGTAAGGCAAGTGAGCGAAGGGGGCAGGGAGGGAGAGAGAGAGAGCTAGTTTGTAGACAGGATCGTCAAGGACCGGACTCGAGTCTACCGCAAAGCGGAGATCCGTCGCTGTCGACCGGATGTTATCCATGTGCTATACACACTTGGGACGACGTCGCCGGACAGCAGGGGCAGCGACAGCAGCAACGGCAGCGGCAACGGCAGCTTTTACTTCGGTCAGACGAGCCGTGATGATGCGTGCGCGCGCCTGCAGAATTTCTCAAATGTTTAGAAAGGAAACGCCGAGACGGAAAAGGTCTATCCACCCGGTTTTTCCGCGACTATGAGCTCCATACGTGTCCTTTGCTGGTACACGGAAATCACGGGCCTGAAGTGGCCTTAATACTTCTTCTTCTCGTTCTGCTCTGCAGCCACCTCCTCCATCTCCCCCTGCTCCCTTTTACTTTTATTTATTCGGTTTATTTTTATGGGTTCTTCACTCAACGTCGACGATATACTTTGGTTGGATTAGCTGCGGAGGGATTTCTTTTACGATGATGAAAATGCCCAGGGCTGCCTCTTGCGCCGCCCCCCCCCCTCTCGCTCTCATTCTCTCACTCTCTCTCTCTCTCTCGCTTGCGCTGGCTTTTGTCGGAGCAAGAGGAATTTACCTATAGGATTTCCGCTGGGTGCAGTGTCTGATTCTTGCGGTGCTAAGAGCTTGTAACGTGGGAGTGCGGTAATTTATTTGATAATGCCAAACATTTTGTTTATTCGAGTGCACTATTGAGACGAGGAGGAGTGTATAATTGCCGCGATCGATCTCCGCTCGAACGATTCAAAACATTTGGGGAGTTGAATTTCCAAAGCTGTGTTATGCGAGGACAAAAAAGTCCAGTTGGCTTTGAGTACTATGTGACCGTGAAATTAGATAATTTCTACCAACATCGTAGAGAAGAAATGTTTTTTATCCTTTAAGCTGCTCCAAGCGTCAAAAGAGAATGTACGGGAGCTGCACTGAGCCTCAAATATTTTCTTTTTATTTCGAAACTTACGTTATTTAAAATCTTTTAATAACAATCCTAAAAATTTATGCCAGTCTTGAGATTATATGAAATTTAAGGAGTTTTTAAGTTTTTAAATAATATTCGAGCACATGGTCTAGTAATTTCGTTCGAAATTAAGTGACTATTTCTGGTGCATTTTAATTTTTTCTATTATCTAAAGTATTTATTTACTTTTTTTATGAATAAGTCCTTTACTTGAAATGTAAATACAAGCAAAACAGTCTACTCTACTCAAGACTTATATTTAACCAAAAAAGTTTAGTATATACAAATTCCAAAAATAGAAATTAAAATACGAAGCATAAGTTATTCTGAAATTACAAGCGTGTGCTCTTAAATATTTTAAAGATTAAAATTTCATTCCGTAATATCTGATTATCCTTTGTAAAATAATTTGACGAATAATTAAAAAAGAACTTAGATTATGTCAAAATATTCAGTGATAGACAGGAATAATGTGACTATTGATTCTAATCGCAAAATGCAAGAGGAATATCGAGGGATGTTGCATTGACTGAATTATTAGAATAAAACATTATGCGGTGAATAAGTACGCCTGTATGTGGGCTTGTATTTGTAGAGTTACAGGCGAATGGAATAAAGTGCTCCTAATGACGTGGTTGTCAGATGCGAGACAAACGAATGTTTGACACACAGGTAAAAACCAGTGTATTATATATCAGATTCCAAGAAACTATCTCTACCTGCTCCAGTACAAATTCGACGAGAGCGAAAAACGTCGTCGGATTAAAATCCCTTTGACATTTTAGTTTGTCATTGTAGATATTTGGAATGCGGACGTATATTAAATTTTTATTATATTCAAATAAATTTTTGTTTTCTCAAACTTGACCAAATTTCGTGACACGAATTATTTCGACAATTTTTCCCCAAAACGCAGTATAGTAAATTAGCTTTTTCACCTCTACCAACCAATTACTTATTTTTCGTTTTACCTTTTGCTACGTTATTTTCATATATTGCTATGTGTTTGTATATTTTTTCCTCTGAAAATAAATGTTGAAATCTCATAAAAATATAAAGTTGCAGTATCTGGAACACGAACCGCCTATGAGGAAAGTAAAAAAAGTTCCCAGAAGACCTTATCTAAGCAGTTGAAGGAATATTCATGGTTTTTTTTTGCGTGTCATGATTAACTTATCTTACTTTATATACGTTATCTACTAGAAATAAACAGAATATTATACATTGGTGATAGCAACGTTATTAGGAAAACATGTATTCAGTTATAAATTTGATATGAAAATACAAACAAATACAATTTTTATTTAAAAAAATATATTTAGAAAATACGAGAATTCACTTTTACACAATTAAATGTACTTTTTAGAGAGAATATAGTCGTCGTCTAAAATGAACTTCATATACCCATTCGTATCCGTTACTGTATTAACTTGAAAAATATAATTTTCTCGCACTAAAATTATTTTAATTTCAAAATAAATAAAAACTAAGGTACTATTCGATATCCGCGACAATTAAATTATAGAATATTCTTCGGAAAATATGTTTCCAAAGATAAAATCTAAGTGAAAATAACGAAATATTTTTCTCCTCGATTAATATTTGTTTTCCCAGACTTGAAACATTTTAACTCCATATAAATATTATTTAGAATAAAAACTTTTTTCTATGTTGCCAAGATAACAAGAAATAATCTTCCGCTTAATAGAATTTTCATTGATAATCGATATCTCGGAATTCTTGAGTGACATGCTACATCTGCTAGTCGGCATAATTGAAAGATTTTCAAATCTGAAAATAGAAGCTTCTCTATTATCCTCGACAAGTTTCTTTTAAACTGCTGTATTTCAAATAGCCGATAACAACATAGCTATTATACGACGCAAAAGCATGGGATGACTCATAATTATATCTCGTTTTTCAAGATTCATCTGTTTCATCAAAAAAAAAAAAAAAAAAAAAAAAAAAATGCCTTATCTTAAGCTGTTTTATTTTACGTTTGACATCAGATTAAGTGTAAGTCACGAAGGGAGTTTTTATTTTCAAGTTTTTGTATTTCCGTAAGCTCTTTGGAACTATGTGAAATGAAGAATATATTTGTAACGATTATCAAGCCCTTCGAGTGACGATTCGTGAAAAAAGCATTTCAGCGTTCCAATGCTCCGAAACGGTAGTCGATATAAATTTTTTCAACGTGCATAAACGGCGATTCCTTGCATTGATAACGAAATTCTGTCGTTAAATTAACAAATAAAAGTTTACAGTCACGTATTTTTGGCCTGTATATACGGCACTTAAAGCTAATAGAAAAACGCTTGTAAAATTGTAAAAATAAACAAATATTGAAAATCGCGCTGTCCATACCTCTTTTTTAACAATCGAAAATTTGGAAACTCTCGCAGTCCGTGCACCACTCGCATATAAAGTGACTTTTGCTTTTTACTATAGTAAGCACTTGGCACAAATCTCTTCGAAGTAAAAAGCAATTATTTGCACTTTTCTCAGCGCTCATTGACTCGCTCGGGTTCCGAGTCGTAGCAACGGAATAGATCACCGCGGGTGACACATTCGCCGACACACGCGCGCACGCATTCGGCCAAATAAGCATAGAGAGCAAGAGGGAGGTCTAAAAAGCCAGCGTCGGCACATCAGCGTAGAAAGCTCGCATAGCCTTAATTTAACCAAACATATACAATCACTGTCATTCGCAACTCGGTAACTCGATCAGAAATCTCAATCCGCTCAAATTCAGGCGCCTTTTAATCAGGTTTCTGGCGAACAGCACTGCTCTCACATGTACGCGCCTGGACTCTCTAACGCACCAATCCTGGACACGATAGGTGTCTATTTCCGTCACAAGGGGTGAAAAAGAGAGTGGAGCGAAGGAAAGATAAAGAGAGAGGGACGGAGAAGGCAGTCCCCATGAAAATGCTGTCCGCCCCTGTGCTTGAATCCGTGCATACTCAGGCTTATAATTGACTTGACGTGTGCCTAAAAAAGAACACGACCCTTTGAGAGAAGGCGAAAGAGGGATGAAACGAGGGAGAAAGAGAGGAAGAATGAGTGTACTCGTGAAATGGGGGTCGTCAGTGGCGGAGTGACGGTCAAATGGCAAAAAGTTGCCTCGGAAGTAACAGAAGCCGAGAGGCAAGGAGAAGTCGAGGCCTTTTGGTAACGATGCAATAACATTACTATGCCCCGGCTTCAAAGCTTTAAACGAATGGAGGTGTGCGTGCGTGTGCGTGAGCGCGAGCTCTGATCCAGCGCTGGCGAAAATAAAAGGGTACGTTCTCTTTCTCCGCGCGTGCGTCTGTGTGTGTGTGTGTGCGCGCGTCCGCCAGGTGAAGAGGTGCGCGAGGGTCAGGGGAAAGACGGGCTGGCCTGATAAAGACGGCAAGAATGTAATAAGCGCGAGGACAAGCGAGAGAGAGCGAGGAGAGCAAAAGGCCGCAGCGACGGAAAATGGAAGAATTCAAGAGGGTAGGACAGCGCGGGAAAAAAGATTAGATAGAGCCTCGGCAAAAAAGTGCATCTACGTAATAGCTCTTGTTACAGGGCGTCTATTGCCGCGTCCCTGTTTGCATATACGCTCTCTGCTTTTTATCTCCGTCGCCGCCACCCCTAACTCCCCCTGCCCACTCCGGGAGCCCGACCGCGTGAAAAGCGAGAGAGCCGATGATACTTGGCTGGTGAAAATCGAGCGTTAAACGCGAATCTGTGGGGGCGCGTGCACGTGAAACCGCTCGGTTAATGAAGTCGCGCGATTCAAGCCGGCGATAAATGTATTTTTCGCGCCCTGGCAGTCCCAGGCCTCTTCACGAACCCGCCCGGGCGTGGTCTCTCACTGTGACTTAGGCACGAAACAATTTTACTTTTTACGATTATTTTACGTCGTTGCACCATTGCGTTAGATGTGATTCGACATTTTTACTCCCGGCTTTTTTCCTACTTTTTTTTTGAATTTACGCAGTGAATAATTTCGCGCTGCCACGAAAATATGATGGCGTTTAATGTAGGACATCCATATATCACTGAGTGCATAAACTTTTTAAGAATCGCACCTCGAAATATTTTCCGCGGTTTTAGCAACGCCCAGGCACAAATGCCGACCGACAGTTTTTGCTCCGGCACTTTCACCCTTTTTCAGCAATTATTTCAGGCGACTAAAAACGGTGCTAATTTATTTAAGTACGTATATTGAAAAGGATTTGGCCAACTTGCACATTACACTCGAATTAGTGGAATAGCGCTAGAAAATTACTCTCCAAAAATGCGCTTCGGTTTCATATCAAATTGTTTGTGCAATTCGAAATGCCGATACTGTACTTTAAAATACATTAAAATAAGTTATCTCGTATTATTGTTATCTTCAATCATTGTGTGCGCTGTACATATGCGCATACATGTGCGTAGTACATATGCGTAGACTGCCCTACCTCGAGTTACAATTCGAATGCGCCCTGTTCTGTTATTTACTAAAACCAGTTGACAGCTGGATCGTCATTACGGTTGGTATTTTTGTAAGAATTCGCAGGTGTAAGGAGAGAAATAAAAATGATGATACCTTTTTCAAAGAGAATTTTTAATATCCTCAAAAAGTGGGTATTTTAATAATGTCTTATAGTGAATTAACAACGAAATCTCGAATATTCATGTAACGAATAAGATGTATATTAAATTTTCAACGCGTGATTCCAACATCTCGACGAGTACTGCCTTTATATATTTTTAATAACGGTTTATTTTTAATTATTTAAAATGTTACGGCAGTGTATAACAAAGATTTTTATTTTAAATTAGATTTACATCCAGCCAAAAATTGCCGAGATAAACTAAATTAAATACAAAAATTACATAACATTCAAATTCTGCTGTATTTATATTGCAATGCCGTATTCACACGAGTTAGAATTTTTATTGAGTCTCGATTATTTTTTAAGCTTTATTAAATAACTTTGTAGGAATTTAAATATTTTTTGTTTTCGTTCCTCACTATATGAATTTTATTCCATATTTTTTAGATAACTTTATTTATAATTTATTTATAGCTTCAGCTGTATGAATTTCAACAGAAATATTTGAATTTCACCTTCATTGCACAATTGTTTTATCGACCGAATAATCAATAATTAATTAAAGTAATAAAAAATTTCATTTGGAAAAAACCAAATTAAACTTGTTGCTATAGTAAGCAGTGCATTGTTGTACAAAGTTGTTATACAAGCGACCATTTTAAGCGATCTCTTAAAAAAAATATAATATTAAAAATGTATACGTAAGAGATCTCCTTCTCTTAAATTAGTGTGTATAGTGTACGTATTGGCTCGAAATTGTGTGTACCGATAAATAAATTAAAGATGAATCATTATTAAGTATACATATTAAACAATCGCTCTATTATGAAATACTTTAGCCTCCAGCGGCAAAATTACTCTAATTCGGTTCAGGCATAACCTTTTGAAAACCATCTACAAATTTTCTGTTTATCTTCAAATAATCAGTATCATAATTTCCGGAATTGCGCAAACAATCTTCCACGTCTTGTACAAGTATTTCAATAATTGAACAACCAATTTCAACAATTTAAAAAATAGACCAGTTCCGTTCGAATACGTATAAAATAAACCGTTGCGAATTCAGTAACCATTGTAAACCGCGCGGGTGTAAAGCCTCGGAATCCGCAAGAATATTTCCAGACGAAGGAACGCGAGTTCACTCGTGTTAATAGCGAACTCACCCTTGCACAATAACCACTCTTCTAATTACAGTTTTCAGGAATTTCCCTAAGCTAAATCAACCGCTCTATCTACTAGTGGTGCGAGAGCACAAACGAAGGCTCCTCTCCCGCCCCGGTCCACTCCTTGGCAATCGCAGCTCCAAAGACGACCTCCCACGCGTCTCGTAGTCGCTGAATGTTTGCACGCGCCCACGCCCGAGCATCGCGGGCATTGCGGGGAAACCGGTCGGTCGGGCTCGAGCTGCACAGGCGTGAGTTCGCACGCGGAAGGTCAAGTCGGCCGTGATCTCTCGATACACGCCGAATCGGGCACATAAAATCCCGGGGCTTCCCACCGAACTTTTCGCCGGGTAAATATTTGCGCGCGCGCGCGCGCGCGATATCCGCGGCCTCGTTTTAATCAGCCGCGCGCGAGCAACTGATATTTCTGTGTGACGCGGTACTTACAGAAATAGAAGGCCCTCGCGTCTGCGTGCGCGTGTGTATGAATGGCCCCACGCTTCGATGTACCGTTCCGCCAGACTTCATATTCATTTGCGAATGCTGTGCGCTTATATTGTGTACACACGTATGAGGGCCACCCCGGCATCGAGAATTCGGCAGTTTTGAAGGGAATTGCGTGGAGGGATTTGGAAGCAAATCTCTGTTTGTTATGTGGGTGCATAGGTAGTTAGTGAAGTTATCATGGGCTATTCTGTAATTAATGAGGTTATGATGATAAAAGTGTTTATTCGATTCAGATGCGCGTAGAATTTAATCTACAACCGCACTTCAAAAGATAACGCAGCTTGTGTATTTTTGTCTCAGTTTTAAAAATAAGATTTAATGCATCGCATAATTAACTGCGCAGAAAATGATTACACTTATTGTTATATTGTGGCTCGTACAGTTATTATTATCCGTTATTGTTCTCAGTTATTATCCCTTTTACAAAAATCTCCTGTATTCGGTGCATTATGTTTTTAAATACTCGAAAGTATTGGAGGCGCAACAACAAGCACAAAGCGTAATTTAATCATTTTTTTTTCACTCTTGCTGCAATTGCTGTGTGTGTTCTAACGCTGCTAATATTAATATGAAAAATTACATTTATAAATAATTAACGACAGATAATATTCGGATTTTTCAGGTCCATTTATAATATTTCAAACTGTTCGAGAAAATAGCTTTGAACACAAAATTCTGTTTTAAAAAAAATTCTGAAATGTGTGTTAAAAGCTTGACACTATCGAATCACAATTTTATACTCGATTCATTTAAATGTCACCGTTTGCACATAAAGAATGAACGGTCGACCTAAGTCCGATCAATATCCTCGATCGATAAAAATATTTAATATTATTTATAAGGACAATAAGGCACAGCGGTGCAACATGTGCACAAATTTTAATAAATACTTTATCAATTGAAAAATGATCAAAAATATTTCTAACGTATTTAGTTTGAAATTAATTTTATCTACACATAGGAGAATATTTATTTTATCAATTCATAATATTCATTTATTTCTTAGCTACACTGCGATGATTTATCGACTATACGCCAGGTGGTTATGCACTTGTACTAATGTATCAACGTGTTTGTCTAAAGCGGGAAAAGTATCATATAATCGGTACACACAACTAATGATCTCTGCGTCTTCCAATTCAACGTCTAAGGCAGACCTACACAGCTGAACTGATGAATCCGGTAGACTGACCCCAAAGGAAATGTAATTATTACAGATGACAAAATCGTTGCCGCAGCAGCATTAAAACTAAAACATCTCTTGACTTACAGCTAATCAATAACTTAATTAACGTCAAAATATCCGTTATTATTCTAATATGTACACTATAAATGTTGTAAAAATATAATAATAAAAGTTTTAAAACTAATTAACAAATAACTTTCGTATAAATAATTTGATATCGCTCTTACATTTTTAAATACAAGGCAAATAATACTGCTACTGAAATTTCTCAAATATAATATCGATTCGTTTCTTAAGCATTTTATTTTTACATTTTATCAATATTTAGAAACGAAAATTATACTAAAATTAGTGTCCAAAATAAGAACTATATGTATAATTGTACGATATCATCATGAATAAATAAAACGACTGTTTTTATTATATTATAAGATTGAACTTTAAGTGATTAAATGCGAAATTTTTTTAATAGTTGTGTACACCTATTATGTGTTACTTTGAATAATTAAAATATTCATAATGGCCTTTGCAAGTTTTAAAAGTCAATTGGCAATTCTTACATGAATTATATTAACTCTGAATTTGTCCGAAACCAGGTTATTAGAAGAAACAGAAATTTCGTTATCGTATTATTATGAAGAAAAAACCATTACTTTTCCTAAAATAATGCTTATAAAAACTAAAAATGTTTATCGATTGAACGAAGTGCACGTTTTTTCCCACTTTGCATTAACTGTAACATATATACTTGACCTTTATATTTGAAAAGCTATTCTTTTAATAGCTATAAATGCTAAAGCTAAAATGAAAACATTTTTCAAAAAGGAAAATTACTTTTCTATCGTAACTAATTATAAAAATTATGTAATTAGTATAAAAATAATGCAAGAAGTGAAATATAATTTTTTGAACTTAAAGTATCTTATAAAAGCTTTTCAAGGAAATTTGGTTAATTGATAAATGAGTAAAGAGATTTAAATTGTAAACGATTAAAAATTAAATATCTCCAATATCTAAAAAATCCAAAAATAACTCAAAGAACTGGTATAGAAGAAATTAAAAATGAATGGCGCGAGTTTAAATAAAAAAATTATCTCGTAAATAGGAAAGCACAAAAGAACGTAAAAAACTGATATTATCAAATCTCGAAATAGGTAGAACGATTTATCTTCTTTATATTCAAAAGAGATAAGAATGGTTTGCAGATGCCGGCGTAACTAACAAATATAAATCTTTACAATAACAATAGTCGATACTTTTCATTTGCTTCTATCTTTCTTTTTAATGGCTCATAATGTATAAGCCATGAATACACAGTAAAATTATTTTCATTTAAATTATTTTTATTCGCGAAAACTCTGCATTTGAATAATTTAAACTCCTCAAAATTTCAAGTCGCAGGGGTTAATGAAGTTTAAGAATTTGCAGACAAGATAACTTCTCAAAGTGTAATTGTGAATCTGAAAAGAATGAATCGCATTATTTATTCGCAGAGAGTCAGATAAACGTTAAAATCATTCGGCTCTACAGGCTGGCTTTACCTCATGAAATATTTTTAACTCGATTCAAGAGCACTGAGATTATTTCACAGGCCTATGTGTAAGACTTAAGAGCCAATGTCGTATACGAATTTTGGAATAAATAATAACAACATGCAAATTTTATGCTGGAAATAAGCTCGTACAATCTTGTAATAAGTAAAAACCCATTCAGATTAACCTATGAATTAAACAAAATGAAAAACTATTTTAAAGCTTTTCATATGAGTATGAAAAAGTTTCGCGTTAAAAAATTTTAAAATATACTTTCAGTCGATCTAAAAGTTCCCGCAGAGAAATATTCGCGTAAAGGAGATGTAAGCTTTTTTATCAATAAAAAAGAATAAATACTAAGTACCATTCACATTGTAAATTACTAATTGATGCGAAGCCAACATTAGTATTATTTCTTAGTTCTTTTAATATTTATAAGCATAAATACTCGTTAAAAGAGAGAGTAAATAACATTTCAAATCCACGGATGGTAAGATCAAAAGCAAGACTTAGCTGTGTCCGAAAATGGCGTTAGCGTTGTAAAAATTATAAATCCGAGGCGAATTGGCGTACAAAACGTGTGCCAACATTACGTGTTATGCAATAGAATTTATCGATAATATACTGGCACTATTAAGAGGATTACTTCGAAAACCATTAATAAGTTTAACGCAGAATGTGTTAAGAATCTTATAGAAATACCATACGGAAATGCAACTTTAAACCCCAACAAAACCATTAAATTTAACGCAAGAATTGCAAACTATTCATTAAAGGCGTAAAATCGCATAAATACAAATCAAAGATCGGGGATTTAGTCGGATAGTTAAGTAAGTTATGCTCAACGCGTAACTTTACTAATAAACATCCATAAAATAATAATAGCGACGAGGTAACTCTTTTCGCGCAAGCAAGATTACTCGGCTTGTTTATTCATACATTAATAATTATTTACACTCAAACTAAGATTAATTTTCGGTTATCACGTAGCGCGGCTGCACGAATTAAAAGACAGAATGAACTACCGCGAACATCCGAACATCCGAACATCCAAGAGGACTAATAATCAAAGTAGTTTTGGTAGTATACGCGTCGTTTCGGTAGAAACTCTAAGCGATATTATAAACGCGAAACACTTTGACACAAGCTATGGTCGATAGAACGGCTTATCTCTTTGAGACCTCGAGAAGATGGTTATTCCATATAGCCAATCAAAGCCACCGCATAACCCACTAATAACAATACTGAAACGTGTACACGTCAAATACTTTCAGAGACCTGGAAATTACCATGTTCGATAGTGACTGCCACCGTAGATATCAGGCATATAAATGAATCCAGGTATAAGAGGCAGGATCGGATCGAGTCTTGCATTTATTATCGTCGACTAGACACGGACATCAAACTTGTCCTCTACCGACACGCTTGTAAGCTTCGAGCTAAAATCGTAGTGCCTGTATTATCTGCTCGGACATAAATCAAAGGGAACGATCGTGTCTGTATTTGTTTGAATAATTCGACGATTTTGGCCGCGCTAAATGGTTCGACGTTGAAATGTCCGTTGAAATACACGAAGTCCTAAAATACTCTAAGTATTGAGTGTAGTAGACTATCGGAATACCGTATCGTATCGTATCGTATTGTATCGCATCGCATCGTATCGTATCGTATCGTATCGTATCGGCTTTATCTGGTATTAAACGAATTGAAATTGCTTTTGATTTGGCAAAACTGAAAATCAAGGGAATCGCTGCGGGTTTTGATCGCCACTGTCGGCTCAAGAATGTTACAAATGGCTTAACTTTATAAACTATAAGCGCGCCCGGCGATCCTTGCGGATACATACACCGGAGAAAAGGGCGATTTACTTACCCTCGTGCGTGTGTGTGTGTGCGCGCGCTGTAAGACCGCGCGGCCCTGATGGATATCGGACACGTATTAATTGAATGGGATCTTTGTGGGAGACATTTCTAAGGTCTCGAATACCTGGGCTAGAGATTTATTATCGCACCGTCAATGC
Organism: Platyscapa corneri; assembly: GCA_018907185.1. Lineage (NCBI taxonomy): Eukaryota > Metazoa > Arthropoda > Insecta > Hymenoptera > Agaonidae > Platyscapa > Platyscapa corneri. The sequence goes on along the minus strand of JACCHW010000021.1, from coordinate 3,941,822 downwards.
CGGATAATCATATCCTCGTGAATCCCCAGAATTTCAACTATGCATTAGCAACAATGTTTTTTAAATGGAGTAATCTTGCGGTGCCCACTCCAGACACCAAGAAAAAAGAGAAGAGTAATTGCATAGAAGCCGAAGGTGTTCCCTCATAGACCCTTAACGTATATTTTTATCTTGTTTTGAGTCTGTATGCAATTTTTTAAAGTACTCGTATTCTAAGGCCATCGAGAAAGATAGCTTTTAAGACAATAGCATGCACTTTGTAGAAGACTTTAGTAGTTTAAGAGTATCACGAATACTCGTACATAAAACTCTATAATATACATGTATTTAATGCGTCGAGATAAAAAACATTGCTTATGAGAGCGAATGGAATTTTAATCGAATAACGCATATAAATTTACGAGTTCCAGGTCTAAATTTATTCCGAATAATCAGGGGCGTCTTAAAAAAAGAGCTGGCCGATAGCGGCGCTGACAACGGCTCTCACAACGGCGCTTGTGTGTTCGCGATCAAAGCACTACGGCTCTATTCGACGCTTATAAAACAATAACAACGACGGTATCGGAAATAGTGACGTTAATAACAATCATAATAACGCATACGTACAATGCATCGTTATCTTTTTGCACGCGAGTGCGACTCCTCTTTTTTACGAAGCACTTACACGTGAATGGGCAAGCTTCCGGGAAAATAAAGATTACAAGAGTATCAAATGAAAGTAAGCAATAGAAAATCGCAAAAAATAGAATTATCGTTAGAGTGTCAATTTTTTTTTATCTCTCGGAAGCACTGGAGAATTCGCAAAGCAGCTAATTTACCCTCTTATTTACAATTCTCTAGCCTTTAATAGACATCATTTGGATGCAACGTGTGTTATCGCCAACGACGAAGGCTCCAAGTCGACAGTGTGAGCACGGAACCAGAGTTAGAGAAGAAAACACTCGTACGAAGGGAAACGATCCCCGATGTCTTCCCTGTTTTGCGTCACGCGCGAGTTTTGCATACAATACGAATTTCGAGTGAAAACAAAGAAAATCGAGACTCGGTGCAAAGCGTATAAAAACAAAAGCTTCGAACGAGAGAGAGAGAGAGAGAGAGACAGAAAAAAGATGGATAGATAAAGAGCAGCAACGGTAGCAACAGCAACGGCAGCATTGGGAGGAAAAAAAAAACAAGAAGCACCAGACGAAGTAACACGCTAGGGGGACAGAGAGAGGCAAGATGGTAAGGGTTGTAGGATAGAAAACGATGTGCGCGTGCGGCGGTCGAGGAGCGACCGAGTGAGCGCGCGCGCGCGAGATAGAGAGCGAGCGAGCGAGCGAGCGAGAGGTGAACCGAGTCCCGCATGCACTATCACATTGCGGGCAGAGAAAAGGAACGAACAGGAGGGAGAGCGGGAGGATAAAACGAGACTTGCCGAGTGGTTGAGAGTGCCTTTAGCTCGGCCATCTTCTCTCTTCTCATCTACCGTCCTGCGGTATTAAGATTAGCACAAAGCACTATCGACCAACCTCTAGCTTCCTCTCCCTCTCTTTTCTTTCCCTCTTCCTCCTGCGTGGCCACCCTCTCGTCTACCCCCTACAGCACTCGCTCTCTTTCTCTTACACACTCGCGTATGCACACGCTTTTTTGCCTTCTTCCTCTAGTTGCTGCCCTCATCTTTCCACCATATTCTTGCTCGTGTCTTCCTCTATGAGAATCTGCATCTTCCGCTCTCTATCTCAAAGCGCACTTTTAGCAATCTTCTTCGCCTCTTCTCGCTCGCGTCTTCATGTCCCTCTCTCTCTTCCTCTTTCTTAGGCGCGGTATCGCCGTTCTCGTTATCTAGCGAAGCAAGAGAGCTTCCAAAGCTTCGCGTAATTTGTGACGTTTCCTCGACCCCTGGCAAGTTAGCTGTGGAGAAGTGGTATGCTCGGCACTAGTAAGAGCGTTTAAGCGTCTACATCAAGTGCAATCTTCTCTGCGTCCTTACTTGCTCCCTCTCCCCCCCCCTCTCTCTCTCTCTCCTTCCTTCCCTTCATTTCACGTCTTTCGGCAATTGTTCTTAAATCCTACTGTAATATATGCACTTTTGTAAAAAGCGATTAGCTTTTATTTACGGTATTAGAGAGCAGCGCGACTCAGCGCGGCGCGGGCCCACTGAGATATAGAGCCTTAAAGTGGATAATCGCACGCGACGCGCCTTGGTCCAACTGCGAGATTTGTAGAATATACTGGTGGCTAAATCTTGAACCAGCTAAGATAAGCATATTGTCTTCCAGAAGCCTAAACCGTTATCTAGTTTTTCCGACTCAGTGGCTTAGCAAAAAGTGCGCGCGAAATGAAATGCACAACTCACTTCCAGTCGACGAGTTTCATTGATTTAACTCAGACCCAATTAGGTTTTTTTCCAATGAACAATAACGATCGGCTGCGTTCGCACATTCCTTCGAGCAGATATATTTTTTACACGTGCTCTTACACGTCTTATATTTTTAAGGTCGTAATACGTTTTTAAAGGTTACGTATTACGCGAAAATTTAATGAATCGCACTTTTAAATAAAATTAAAAGTGCAGTTTTCGCTTACAAGTACGTACGTACGTACGTACGTGTGTATGCAAACTTATGCCTCGATATACCTATGTATATGAGTTACTTGAGATATGGCAACGCATTAGCATTTTTCTTCACTGATTAAGCAGTAATTTTCACTGTAGTACGAAAAGATTGAGAGATCAAGTTGTCTGGCTCACTAGGGAGCAGCCTACGATGTAACCATAATCTTTCTGATGAGGTCCTTAACGATCCCTCCTACGCCCTAATGAATCTACACATGTAGACAGCTTTTAACTTAGTCGAGCATTCCGCATTATGCTAGGGTTATACCAGCGTTATATTCAGAATCTACATCGTAATATTATCGTTAATTTTGCTCGGTAATGTTACAAGGTTTATTGGAAACAGAGGATAGTTAGTGAATACGCCTTGTATTACTTATATCTCGTTCCTTAATGATAAGGCATTAGGCCATTTGCCCGTATCTTTTTTAAATTTGAAACTCAATCCATATCTTTGGTAATTATAAGCCGTGCAATTTTTAATTCTCCAAGATACGACGCTATATTTTTTTAAGGCTGCAATTTTCTCGCGTTTTGGCACTTTTTAGATTTCCAATCGTCTCTTTAAAACGAGCGAAGACACAAGTTGTAACCGTAACGTATATTATAATATCAATTTTTATATAAAAACATTATTAATAAAAATATACGAAGGCTACGGGCACTTCAATGCGAATCTGAACGGATTTATTTTACTTAGAAATGGTAAAATAACAGAAATTTTTTATAAGAAATGAACGTTCGTATTCTAGATATAGTTTTTGATATTAAATAATGCACTTCCATATAACAGTGGCTTACCACTCGATTGCTGCTTTATTTAAAAATTTTAATACTGATAATTTAAAAACATTACTTCTTCGAACAACTAGTCTTAATGAATGTAAATTAAACTATTCGTATTCTATAGGGTTTGACGTGCTTAAAGAAAACTACGAATTTTCAAAAGAGTATTTTAATGTGTTTATTATTGACATTAGCTTATTCGAACTATTTTCTTTTAAAATGCTAGTAGTTAAATATAATTTATAAGCAAATTTATATATAACTCAAAAAGATTCGTTCGCATAAGATATCTTAGAAAAATATTCTAAAAGACTCGACTCTAATCAAATATGTAACGTTAAAATCATATTTTAATTTTTCGCAATATTATCTTGACTAATAAGACGTTAATATTACTAATATTAAATTATAAAGTAAAAATACCGGACGCATAAGATAATTTTAATTTTAATAAATTAAACACACTGCCATATCAGTAATGATATATAGTTCTTTTATAACACACACACACACACACATGTATATATATTAATTAATTATCAGTACCCCTATTAGATTTCTCTTTAAAGCTATTTATTAAAAAATCACACGAATAAGAGGATTTTGAAAATTGATCAATGCTCTGATTAAGACGAGAGCAGATTTGAACTGTCAAAAAGCACGTTTTCTTTAAGTGGCAAAGTTTATAGTAGCTGACAAACCTAGAACTCAAAGCAATTCGCATTATGATCGATTAGAAAACCAATCGCTTTTTCATTGGCTCCTTATGACTCTAAATAAATCAATACACCTTACAATGAAGACCATTGTTCGAATTAAGCGAAATTGTACGAACAAGGAAATTACTGAAAATAAATCATGAAAGCATCAAGCTTCTGATTTATCATAACGTCGGATTTTAAAGAATAACTTTCATTTATAAAATATTTACAATATTTTATCAAGAGCTCCACGTTATCCTGACACATTCTCATAAACAAATATGTGCTTGACTGTTGATATATCCATATTGATGAAAAATTTATACGTACGTAGAGTGACAATTATTACTGGGAAGGATTCGTACGGGTGCCAGTGTACAAAAACACACAATTAAAACATTATTTGTCAAATCGCAAATAAGAATTAACAAATTACAAATAATTGAATTATTAACATTTTTATGCCATTAAATACGAATCATAGTAAGAAGTAATTTTTTCGTAATACATCCAATGTATTTTAAATTATTATGTACACGAAAAAACATATTTTATTCGCGTAAAACGTTGCAAGATCCTCGTAATTTTTATCTAATTATACCATCTATTTTTGTGCAAGTAGCAAAACTCATATTTATCAAACATACATTATACTTAGTAAAATATTTAAATTCACATATTTTTCTACATGCTCATAATTTTGTAATAATTTTTAAGTTGCAATGTTAATAAATGTTTGATTATTGTTATTAATTTTCAATTAAAAGAACATTGATCGTTTTCAATTACAATACCAGTAATACTCTGCACGATTACGTTGTTCTGAAGTATTACATAATACTTCTTTATAATAAAGATGTATTTTACATCAACTAAATAGATTATTAATGAAATACATTACCTTTTACACTAAATAAAAATAAAAATTTTAAATTCTGATTTTTTTTATCAAATTTTGACTCAGTGGATAAGTAAATTAATTTGGTACTACAAGAACTGGTAGCGACATCTAGCAATAGTAATATACAATGAAGGATGGTATTGTCGACGAATAAAGTAGAATATGAGCCATCCATATACATATTGCTCAACCACTGCTAATGGCTTGAGAAATGACGTATAATTTATACAGTAGTAACGATCTAATATATTATGTGTTCTACATATTAAACATAAAATTTAATTTTCTGCTGACAAAATTTTAAATAATATTACCGTTGAGTTTTCTTTAAAAAATATTTATAAATATTAAAATTATATTATTGCGTTTTCTTTTATAAGTAAATAATGAAAACGTGATTTAACTAGATTAAAAATTTAATTATATATTTAATACATGGACAGTTATTTATAGATGAGTTTCAATATTTAATAAGAGCCTATTTTAAGCTATTATAACTGCTTTGATGTTTATTTTAACATTTAATTATTATACTTACTAAAATTTTAATATTAAATATTTTACAAAAATCTATATAAATTAATATAAATGTTATACATTGAAAAAAAATTAATATTTCGTTATATTAAAAAGTTATTTTTATTATATTGAGTATTATTTTTTTAAATTATAAAAATAAATAAAACTTATATATTAAATTAAAAAAATTTAAGAATGTTGTGCTCTAATTTATTGATAATATTTTTTCTTTATTTCATAACCGACTAATAAATATTTAATATTAAACATTTTCTTATATAACTCGGATATACGTAAAATATTAATGGTCTAATACTATCAAAATTTATGAAACTACTATAATATAGATACTTAATCCGATACGATTATTATTAATTAACTTATAATAAAAATATGAACACTGGAGTAAAAAGTATAAAAAAGGTTGAATTAAAAAATTATGGACTTATATTAATAGACTATGAGTTGAGTATTAAAAATATATTTAAAGAGAAAATTGCACAATAATTGTAAAATTTAGTATTATCAAACATAAATAATATTCTCTAAGCTGGAATGAAATCAATAAATTTAGGTAAAAATTCTTAATATTAAATTTCCACACATCTATTTAATTTAATTTCTTGTTAATTAAAGAAAAAAATATCAGTTTATAAAAAAAGTATAGTTTAATAATCGAAATAATGAATGAAATAAAAGCTTGTTTTGGATTTTTTTAAAAGATTTCACTAGTTTATTGTATTTAGACTAAATATTGGATCTATTTTTAAATTACCGAAACCATCCATCAAATATCAATCAAATGTCCATTTTTCATCTTTTGCAAATGAAACCTTCTTTTCACTCTGTGAAAAATAACAATGTCAGCCAATTAAAATAATATATAATACAAATCATAAAATTGTACTTAGGAAATGTAAAAATATTCAAAAAAATTAGAATTATATTCTAACGTAAACTGACTGAACTTGTCTGACCCAAAATCGATAAGCCATTTCCTTTCATAAACCTTAACGCTTATAGCCTACGTAGACAAAGACAGAAGAGTGAGAGATAAGTAGATAGATAGAGAGACAGAGAGACAGTGTGGGAGAGAGGGTGGGGGGGGGGAGAGGGAGGGACTGAAAAAGAAACAGTGAGGGAAAGAGAAGTAGACAGACAGATAGACAGACGTGTATGTAGCCAGAGCGAGAGAAAGAGAGAGAGAGAGAGAAAGCGAAGGAGAGTGCATAGGAGAGAGAAAGGGAGAGGAAGAAACATATAGACGTAGAGAGAGTGCAAGAAAGACAAGAAGAGAAAAAGGAAAGTAAATAAAAGAGTGAAAGAGAGGTATAGAGAGAAGCGGAACAAAGTTCATAAGTTCGTTTGTATGAATCGACATGAATCGAGATATACAATCTATTGGTTTGATGTTTTGCTTAAAAATGAAGAAAAGTATTATAAATATACATTTTTAAATAATAAAAATTTTAATGTATTAATTAAAAGCATTTTTACATAAATTTTTCTGAAAAGTCTTAAAAACTTTTTTTTAATTGTACGAGAAGGAAGATTGGATAATATAAGTAAAATATAATGTTTAATAAGACATAAGATATAAATTGAAAATAGAACGTAGAATATCTAAGATTTATAAACTTGTGTGTATATATATATATATACATACAAACATGTATTTACAGGCATTTATACAATTTTTTACGTAGTAAGTATGTCAATATGAAAGTTATCGTGCATTAAAATTTTTATATTAGACTATTTTTGAATAGTGAATTTAAATGATAAAAAATTTTGTCGACTTAAAACTGAAATAAATGTAAGTGAAAATTGTATGTGTAATTTTTATTCCTATAAACGCAATTTTAATTTTTATTTTTAAGGTGTTTTAATTTCTTTAAAATGAAATCTTCATTTGGCTAAATTGTAAACTTCGCTTTATCTAAGAAAAATTTGAAACCACGCGTAAACAGTGATTTTTAAAGTTTTTACACATTAATAAGGAACAGAATTGCGTGCACCTTTTAGGTCACGGACTTTAATAAAAGTTTGGAAGGAGTTTTTGAGTATACTAAAGCCAAAGATAAAGCTCAGTACTTATACGTATATGAAACAGTTCTTAACACCTAAGAAATCTACTGGCTGATGAAAAACAATATACAGTGTTATAAATGTTAATTTCTTCTTAATTGAAGTTTCCATGTGGTAAACCTCGCAGTAAAAAGTTACTTCACGATATTTTGGAAGTTAAAACATATTTTCAAAAGGAATTTAAAAATGTTGGTAAAATATAAAAACGCTAAAATATTCTTAACTTTAGAATATTCGGTCAATTTCGCTTTTATACACAGGTATTAAGTGAGAAATGTGTGGAATATTTTCGCGTGAATTCGTGATTTTAAAAAAGTATGAATCTAAATAAATAATTCTTAAATAATTCTAATATATGTTTAGGATATGAAAAGAATGTGTTTTCTTAGAAAGTATTTCCAATATTTAGCGGACATTTTAACGGTTTTGTGATATTTTTATAAAGTTTCCATAGCGTTTCTAAACTCCTCCATACTAAATTTTAAGATGAGAAAAGTTCGAAATTTTTGTCGGTTGAAGTATGTTACGTTCACTTTTGGAAAATATTTTAAAGAGAGGAACCATAAAAAATATATACTTTGACATAAAATCCTATAGATTTTTTAAATTGATAAAATATCGGAAATGATAAGAAAAGATACATTGACAATCCCGACGAAAAAGTATCTTTAGAATTATTCTTAATATTTTCATAGGTAAATATTTGCACGAAGAAACGCAGTGGAAACGTAAAAAAATAGAGAACATGTGTAACGGAACAAAACAAATTGAAGTATATTTGTTTATTATTAGAAACATGTTCTCTGTTTGAGATATCGTAACATTAAACTTAATATACAGCTACTTAATATACGTATATATGTTTGCAAAAAATATGAAAAATATGCAGGTTTGTTCGATGTACATTGTGTAAAGAAATTAAAGCAAGATACAAGGGTCGTGTAAGTGTGAGTAGTGATGCGAGTGTAGACACAGAAAAAGAAGAAGAACAAAATTTACCATAGAGATCAGAGTGAAATATTCGCAGGACGAAATACGATAAAAGTTGTACGATAGAACACAAAAATCTTACGTCTAAGGATGTTCCGCTCGACATAAAACATTGAAAATTATCAAAGGCCAAGGATACTAAGATTATTACGTCTCTTTTTTATCGATTTTCCGAACTCCATACGATAATCGACGTTAACACAGTCGTGACAAGGACGGAGATTTTTCGCTTTAAGAAATCGCCAACGACGAGGTACTACAACTACGGATAAAAATTGGTCGCTCTTAATTTCAAGGAAGAAGTGTTGTCTGTCAGGTGCGCAATCAACGTCTCGAACCCCCGGAAGAAGGTCCTACGGTGATCTCTGCGGAACGTGATCGTATAAGACGGACACGCGAGCCCGACACGATCGCCTTGATGAGCGGTACCAAGAGCACAGATTCCGCTCTCCCTCTCCCGGAAGCTCGTCAACCAGTGAACCGAGGTCATCATCTCCATGGCTAACTCTTCTAAAACTAATGGCCGAATTCGAAGCCGTAAGCAAGGTATAACTAAACATAACAGTTCGCTCTCTTGGCGTATCTTCGGCACTTCCCATGCCACTGGAAAATTCTGCCTTTCCGCCTGTTAAAGTACAAGTTGCTGAGTCAATCCACAGCATCCCCTTACGGGCGAAACATCAGATGCTGTAGCTTCAAGGCCGGCGAAAGTTAAGGGTCCTCTATGACCGAGGATTAGAATACTTTCTTGAAAGTATCCTGGCCTCCTTGCCGTCGCTAAAGCGTTGAAGCCGAAGCTTTGGAAGCGAAGCGTAAGAAGAGGTGGTGGTTACTGGCGCGGGTAGCTTCGGGTACTAGCAGCAACCGGGGGATTCGTGTCTGTGCAGAAATGTCCTATCAGAGCCTCCAACTTGCCGACCTGATGCTCAATGAGTACGGGCACCTTCCTGTAGAAGATAGTATATTCAATTTCAACTTTGGCGTGTGTGTGTGTGTGTGTATAAATTCAACTTAGGTTATCTTGATAGTGTCTCCTCTTGCACAGCTTTTGCAAGCTTTTCGTAAGCAAAGTTTGCGACGACGTCTTCCAATATTTCTTTACGACTGAAAGTCGATTTTTTAAAGCATCTAATGTTACATTATTGGCATCCCGTTTTATAGTATTTTCCAAAATCCGTGAATGAAATCGCCATTAGCGAGATGCTAGAATACGAGAGTTTAAGCCGGCGGTGCTCGTAAATCCGTCTTCTCCAAGAGCCAAATTTTATATTTTCCGAAATATACGCGTGGATAAGCGCAAAAGACGCAATTAATAGAAGAAGAAAATAAAATTGAAGTATATGCAGAAAGTTGCAATATTAAGTAAAACATTGGATGAGGTAATTTATAGCAGAATAAAATATTTGAAAGGCGCTGCTCGGAATTCACGTGTATAAATGCTGCCACAGATACGCAAACTAATTCTTCGTATATTATATATAGGAAATTTAACTAAATTGGAAGACAGAGCGAGCACAATCAGCAATACGAGTTCACCGATATAAATGACAGACGTAAAAAGTCGTCGTCCGAAGCAGAGCGAAATTCCTACAGGATGAAATGCATCAAACAACTTGCATTAGTGTGGCGAGATGTGTTACACGATAAAAAAATATTAAAAACTAACTAATGCGAATGAAAGTAAAATCTGCAATCAAATTTAGCCACTAAATTCATGCCGTGCGTGATGTATATTAATTACTATGTCTGTTTGCGTGGGTGTTAACACCAATTCATGCGCAAGACGGCATTTTCGAGCGAAATGCGCTTGACGCGTATTCGATACCAAAAAATGTCATTCGCTAATAAAAGGTGTGAGTGTGGAAGAGGGAAAGGAAGGCTACGAAGTAAAAAGTTTTTCGAATTTTCAAAAGCTGAAAAATTCGAAAGAGGGAGAAACGATAATGCGAAGTTTGTCTGCTAATTAAAAAGTAGCCAAAGATAAATTTATCGGAGACGATATTTTGTAAACGAAGAGACGAGAAATATTCGACGAGGAGAAATTCAAAGTCGAAAGGAATGTCGGCAATGCTCGCGATGATTCCCCGTGGTGTATAAAGAACGATGAAGTGTTGCACGCACGCGGTCCTCGTGCCCGTATCCCACGTAACAGCGCGTGTCAAGTCTCTACGCGAGCACACGAGCACACACAACGCATTTTGACTCTGACAGCAGCGGCGGGTTGACGGCTCGCGTTAACTGTTTCTTGTAGTGTCTGCGCAACAATTTTCGACTGTTTATCGTACGAGCCCATCAAAGTTTGCCAGTCTTTTAGACACGTGCCTGAGAAAGCCCAAGCAGCCTTTGAACAATTATTAGTTATTCGAAGAGATCCTCAAACTAAGATTTATTCTTTTATGCTTTTAAAGCGTAAGCTTCGTATGCATATCTTCGGAATTGACAAACTAGGCAAGATGTGTATTTGATTAATTATACGTATTTATTGACATTTACGAGAGACTGTATACATACATGAGCCAGGTATGCTCGGTAGGCTACGCGTAGAAAATGTCATCCTTTTATTCTAAGAAGAATTGTAAATATAAATTCATATATTTATACGGTGTTCTCTCTTTCTCTTTCCACTTCTTTCGCTTTGTTTTTTGCAAAATTTCATGATTTTATTAAAATACTATAAAAATATAAAATATTTTATAGTTTCGAATTCATTGAAATCATTGTTTAAATACAATTTTCAACTTCTTATGTTTTCTTTGTCAGAGTAATAGATTTGTTCATGTAAAATTCTATTTGAAACTTAGAAAATTTTTATACGGTCATCATAAACTTACAAGATTAAACAAAAATTTATCACCGTATTCATACTTTAAAAGAACTTTTTTTATGTATAAGCATGATTTTAGAATATAAATTCATATTTATATCGAAAAAAACAATTTTTCAAATTAAAAGATTTTTGCGAAAAATATTATAAATATGACATCTTCTATGACATAAAGTTTGAAGTTGCTAAATAAAATTTGTGTGAATATTATGGCTCTACATAGAATTTTATACAGAGTTTCACTTAAATTTTTATTTTTAAATATTTTATCCTTAGCAATATGTTAATGTAAATTATAAAATCATCTCTAGGTGAAATATTGAGATAATTTGGAATATTAAATTTGTTTTAATTGTACCTTATTTAAAAACTAAAGTAATTTAATAACAGATTTTAAGAGGCTTATTATATTTTACGAAAACAGCTGAGTATTTTGAAGACATATATTTAAAAAAATATATTGTAGAAATATGTGTAAATTAATAAAAATTCATAATTTATATTAACTATTTTTAATATTTCCATATTGTTCATAATATAATTTTATTCGTATGCACAGCAAATGAGTTCAAACTTTAACTTTACTTATTTTCACTATTAATATTACTTTATATAGTATTATTTACTTAAAATAATAAGTTTGGTGAGTGTAAATTATTAGGATTAAACTTTAAATCGTTATATTCGTTAAATATACAGGTACTTACACTCTACACGTTAAAATATACACTTACGAGTTTCCGAGATTGACACTTGGATTAAAGACATAGTTATTGAAATATAGTAAGAGGGTCGATTCTAATTCGAAGGTCGATAATCTAGATGAATGAAGGTAACAATTTTGAAAGGCATTCATTATCGATCATTAAAATTTTCGCTTTATAAATAAACATTAGTATTCTTGGTGTGATTTTATACACTAGAAGCGGATGCATAAACTGCAATAAAACTAATACATTTGCTAAACTATTTTCACGGGATATTCTTTTAATATCGTAAAATAATGACAAATTTTATTTATTTATTTTTTCATTATCATATTTCATACTTAGTATCAGGTTCGTAAATCTCGTAAAAAATTGTTCCTAAACTTTCGAGTGATAAGCTTTTGATGCTGCCTGATAAATTTTACGTTTTGACATTTTATAGAAATAAGGGCTTCAACAAATACATGTTCGAGTCCAAGTTCAAAGAGAAGAATGTCTTTCTGATCATATAAAAAAATAACTGAAAATTAATAGAGGAAGTCGGAATATAAAACAACAATAAGATTTCGGGAAATCGCCAGAAGTGATAATTCAAGGTTAGTCTACAATCTCGGAGCTCTTCGTATTCGTAGCAATCCGAATCCGCGCGGATAAGAGGAGAACAAGGAAGGTCTATTTTAGTAAAATACCTTATCGATACTACGGCATAACGCGTAAAAAAGTACTAATAAAACATTTTACGTTCAGCAACGAAGATACGGCAATATTTGTGAAAAATAGGAGGGCCGGGTAAGATGGGCAATATGCCATACCGAGCCAGTAGTTTGGAGCTCCTCGTGGCATACCGCAGACGGTGTAATATTTTTATGGTTATATATTTCGATATAAAAGAACGACGACGTATAACATAAAGATAAAAACTTAAAAACTGTACGGGTTTCAAGCGGCCAATGAGACGAGACTTAATTTTTTAAGCTATTTATATTTTTACATATTCGTCGCGACATCTCAGATCCATTTTAAATGTAAAAATACCCTCGTGCGTAATTTTTACAGTCAAGTTTGGTTCCGCAATGCATTCTTTTGAATCACTTTTAAGATTTTCGAAGCAATTAATTATCATGTGCAAAGAGATGGCATAATTTACAAGCTTATTTTACGATGCGAGCTTTTTGACATAACCATCAAGAAGTTAAGAAAAAACAGCTTAATAACTACTAATCATAGTTTAATGAAGAACTGAAAGTAGAATAATAATTGGCTTCTATGATAAACTTCAATTCGGTTTCGGTAATGAGCGAAATTCTAATCGTATATTTAGCAGAAATTCAGTACAGCCTCGTTTCTCAATTAAAAGTACGTTTCTACTTAATAAAGAGCTTGGTTAATTGCATACAGTTTTATTGATTCGGTATATATAATTAATACTTATCATTACGATGAAATTATCGTTCTAAGGAAATACGGAAAATCTATGGTGCGGGGATTCACTGATCGTACTCAAGTACTGTAGGAGAAATTAAATCACAAATCCATTGTTTACTGCCGTGTGCTTACCCATTGTTTCTACTCGCTGCTCGCGTGTTACGTAAATGATCAATCTATAATTGACATACTGCATACACGAGTGCCGAAATTGTTTTCTCGTACCTGCTAATTACTATTGGAAGAATGGCCGCGTGAATCCGGTAAATGAATTATCGAGCAAAGGTAATATCCACTTAATCTTACATAAGATTTAATGTACAACATAATGCATAAAAGTGAATTATGTAAGATGAAAAGTACAATTAATTTCGAATTGATTTATACCAACAATGATAAGGTTACGTGGGCTATCTGAGAGTTGAAATTACCTTGTTTTCCCTAAGATAATTAATTTATCGTGCAGTCTCCAATGGATGTCTTGCCTATTTTCGACTGATATTGTTTATCAGCACTAAGAGCAATGCAATCCTCGAACAAATAACGAATTTCGATCATAAAATACTCCGACGAAATTTTTAACTGAATTCTAAAATTGGAAAATAATAAATTATCGCAAGGAACCTGATTAAGAAATATAAATTGTAATTTAAATACATATGTATGGACGTTCAGACACTGGCGCTACACATTTTTCTTAAAGAGGTTATAATTGATTTACCCTTCGATTGTAAAAAGTCGTAAAATCGGTTATAAAGTGATATAAAAATTTTTTAATATTGCCGTAACTTGAGTGTGATCATGAAACTATGGGTTCACCAAGTTTGCACGGAACGATCGATCAAGCGCAGAGGTGTCACCAGGGGTTTGGCGGCCTTGGGCGAGTAAAATAAAACATTGCGAGAGCCAAGCGTCATCGATCCCGCGGTTCTTGTATAATCAGAAAGACCGATAGTAATCTGTGTATTGAAGAAAAATAAAATTGAAATTGTAAGTGGAGGGATAAAGTATAGGTATCTGTAAGATATGGTATGCGGTGAATCGTCGCAACATGTTCGATTAACAATGTATAAAAGCTGTAAAATGATGCTATACATTTATTTATATCAAGACCTATCCTGATATTATACGTCGATAGGAAATCCATTTGATTGTTTCAAATACTCCGAATTATTTATGGGATTGTTAAGATAATTGAATATTGCTTTAAGAATAGCTTGTGTATCATTCGCAATCATTAACGTATAATTTTCAAGTAAATATTTACAGACTCCGTCGGTAATACAGATATTAACAGATTTTAAAAATAGAAAGGCTCGAGTCGTTTGTGTTGAGCACCGTTAGATCAATCCTTTACAAACAATTTTAATAAATTCATTTAATTCTTACAACAAAGATTTAATAACTTTATGATAATACATCTTTCCATGAATTAAATATTTGTTTTGTCGATTTTAACGCATTTCACAATGTAACCGATGTTTATGGAAATTTTAAATGAATTATCGGAGCATATCCTCTATAAAAGCTTTACATACTTAATTATTATTAAAACTTTCCAATCAATAAGATTCAGTTTAAATTGATGTAAAATACGAATTTCATTTCAATAAATCTCAATCTTTTATAATATCATATATTATTTATAATATTTCCAATAAATATTATGACTTTCTTACGACCAAAGACTGAGAAAAAGTGTTGTTTCTTAAAGGAATCCTTGTATTTTTTATTCAAAAATTTGTATTCGTATTATCCATACGTTTTTCAATTATACAGATGTTAGTTTAATTTAATTCTTAATCTTTTTTCATTTTTTATCGTTTAAAGACTAAATAAGTTATAGTACTATGCAGTTCATAACGAGATGACGTCGAAATATTTTGAATAAAAAAACAACGAAGCTCAATTGAACTATATTAGCTATTAATTTACTTAAACTCCATAGTCTTTCGAGAAAAATAAACTTTCATTAAATTTAAACATCGTTCCCATTGTGTCGTCCACGTAAAGAAAAAAAACTTTATTTTTAATAATGTCGAATTACTCTGTATTAACAACTGCCTGATCGCTCATTCGTCATAAAAATTAAATAAAATTTTTTACGAGGGCTTATCAGTCGTACTTTATTCTTCCATAAAACACGTGCTTAATGCTCATCAAAAAACTTTTCTAATAAGCGCATTTGAGATTTGTTGGAAAACATTATTCATGATCGGTAACGACTTGTACAACTCGGCAATCAATAATATTTGCATTATCTCAGTTTGAACGCGTGGCTCACCTGCGTGCGACTCCTACGTACGAAACAAGTAACGAAATTATGACTTTTTCATTAATGAGCTATAAATATTCCGGAGGCTTCGTGAACCGCCTCCGTACCGAGGCACATGGGCGTGAAATATTTTTTAAGCCAAACCAGTGTACGGCGAATAAACTCCCCCGAACGCTTCCGACAATCGCCAATTCCAATTAAAGAGCGGTCGAGTATCGACAATTGACTCTGCGCTTGTCAGCGGCGCAGGTGGAGCTTGAGCTGCTGTTGTTTGCGCATTCTGGATTCGCGGACATACGTACTCGAGCACTAATAATGCGTGAGATCACCACGTTTTAAGGGTGTCGTTCACGGCAAACAAGTTGACGATTCCAAAACAATCACTCTCGTCTCGTCCATCACGCGTTCTTTCAATTTACATCGATGTTGACCGTGGAAAATCGATCGATATTCCTCGTGTAATTTTTTTCGTCCCTAAGGCCTTATTCTCGATTAAATAAATACTTGTGCAAATAACGCTCGAATGAATTACCTCTATTTAATTGACCAAAGAGAGTATATTATTGTTTTTTTAATCGGCCACACGCGCGCATACGCACTTGCAAACTTATGTAAATGATTGTCGGAAATTTCGAGACGTAATTGGATATTTCTGCAGTAAATTTTAATCTTGATCGGCGCGATTGTTTGCATTGATAATTACGAACTACATTTCGTTTGTAATTCACTTAAGCTCCAATGAATAATACTGCACAATTTTGTATTCGCGAAAATAACGAAGATGTTCAAGTTAGCGATGCGTTTGAGTTCTCCGTCAACCTTTTGAACAGGTAATCTCATAATAATTTTTCAAACTTGATGGAAAATCAATATTTCACAAGTACTTAAAAAAATGTTTATACTCTATAATATATAGTATATAATTGATAAGTTGACCCAAATAGTTTTCGTCTGACGTAAAGCGACAAGTTCTGAATAATTTTCAATTTTTCGGCCCGGTTTCTCGACAACGAGATGAACACTGTCTACTTGGTGGGACGACTAAGTAATTGTAAAATTAATCACTAAATTGTGCACTTGGTTAAGAAAAGTATGTCCTCTATGAAAAGATCGTCCGACAATACTTCACTTATCAGTCGTGAAACAACTCAATTACTTCGAATGCCTTATGTGCTGAAAAAATTGGAGGAAAATGTTGAGAGCGAGCTACGCAAGACACTCGGAAAATAACGTTTAGAGGTCAATTTGAGAGAGGGAATGCGAGTCGTTCCCTGCAGTGTGTCGACGATAAATAACGCCGCCGACAGCGTCTTATTATACTCGAAAAAGAACGCTCTTTTTCCGAGGTTAATTCATCCAATACAATCCTTCTCGCTCGTATCACACGTAGACCAACGCCTGAAACTTATTCATTCTTGTGACCAATTATTCTCCGAGTGGCCCTACCTCGCCTTCTTTTCGACTTCCTCGCCATTTCACCAACCCCGCAACTTGATATCTCCTCGGCCATTATTCCGCACACCTATGAATATGTCTGGGGCCTCCTATAAGAAACTATTCTTATCGCGGCTCGTAACCGCGAGCCGCTGAACTTACTCCTACAAAATACCTCCTCATAATACTTTCTCCTGTTAGCCCACTTTTATCCTTCTTTCGACTATATAAAGTAGATCCAGATTGAAATTAATTTGGGTCTTTTTTAAGAGAAAATCGGGGATTATGCCTTAAAAGTAGATAAAAAGCTGGGCGATAATGCGCGCAGATTATATTTACGGGCACTTTTTACAAATTGTCAGGAGACCTTTGTAAACTTTAATTTGATGGGAAAAACAACGAGTTTGCGTAGTTATAGATAAAACTCTACCGAGCATTACTTAAATGAGCCGCACAGAATAAGCTAAACGTATGTGTATAATAAGTTAAACGATTCTGCTCTAATTCTCTCTCATTCTACTTATTGTTTACAAACGCGACGAACAAGATAAAATTAAATCACATTCGTTTGATAATTGTACGTATTTACATGCATTCGAGTAAACTACCTTGTCCCTTTTGTAATAAAGTTGTGACATTAATATTATTGATATAGTAGAGTAATATTCACTACAAATGCTGTTATTCTAAATCTTGCATTTTCCAGCAAGTGAAAACTATAGATTCGAAAGCCACACTATTAATATGCTTCAAAATTAACAAATACGTCGTCGCTGCACTTTTCAATAATTTCATAATACAGTTTATTTTCATCTTAACTTATCTGTGCCTGAAAATAAGAGTGTTTGTACGTGTATATTCGCATATTTATCAGTGAAAACATCCATTTATGTCACAAAACTATTAATCGTAGATTACAGGCAAATCTGCTCCGTAGATTTCAAAGTTTCTTCGCAGCTGCTCGAGCAGAAACTGACTTACAGCAAATACGCGTATCGGATTAGTTCCACCTGAGTTCCCGGGTGGTGTAGCGGCCTTATGCGAATCTTAAGTAAAACTTCCAACACGTTACTTGTTCGGTCCTTTCAAGTTCAGGGAGATTAAAGTGTCTGTCTGGAATCGCTGTTATCCGTATTGTGCCAACCCTAATTAAAGCAAAATAACTTAAATACACATCTATATTTTGCGCATGTTTAAAATATACTTACACATAAATGTAGCTTTTCCAAGTGCCAACGATTCAATTTTCAAGTGAAACGAAAATCTTTATTTTTGCGCATACTTTTCGCGTTTAATTTTTTACTTATTTTTTAATGCGAAACATTAATTCTGCAAAATTGAGATTTTTCTCGAGAATAGAACGTCTCATATTCGATAATAACACACTTAAGTTAGGCTATGAAGAAAATGCAAGAAAGCGAGTAAATTCATATCTCATAAAAGTTAAGTTTATAGCCGCACCAACAGAACTGCGCAAATAAAGAAAGAAAGGGGATGCATGCACATATAGTATTCTAAAACTATTAATGGGTTGCTAAAATTCGATGCCTCTTCTAATTTTCGAAACATTAACAGAATCGTGGTAATATCCTCAATATCAGAAATGTATACGAGAATCTTAAACGAAAACTACTCTGACCTCCATCCAGTACTTGTATATATTAATCTCATGAGAAAATTCGTTTTTCATTCTCCGCTCTGGAAACGATAATTTCGAGTTGCATAATGGATTGCGCGCCGTTTCGATCGATTCATTTATACGGGATGATTTCCCGCGATTATAAAATCGATCTCAACCAATATTAGTCCCGGGTATGTAAAGTAACATAATGTATATTAAAAGAACATGTGCGTACCGCTGGCGTGTAAGCAAAGAAGCTTGCCACTAAATCGCGTTTTTGCCGTACAGCTTTTGGACAAGTAGAACGTGATCACGCGCTTTTTCCTGTTTTCTGCTTCTCTGATTTTCGGAGAGCCGACGTCATGCTCGGGGCACAAAAATTTCCAACGAACAACGAGACCCTTCCACGAATCTCAATTAGTGCAAAGTCCAGGCCGAACGTAAATTTCACGAATTTCTTTCTTTCTCTTGTATTGCCTTAAATATTGACAAAGTCTGCAGTCATTTGACGTCATAACTTCGCGAACCTCACGTGACCTCTATCAGCCGTAGTTATTAGCTCTGTACGATGAGCGCTCGGGGACGTTGAACGTTCCGGGCCCTAACGTCGGCCTTTCCATTCCAGCTCGATCTCTGAATCGACGACCGTCCGTCCATTCATTCTGTCGAGATAAGCGAAAAAAGAGAGGATCGCAGTGATTGCTAGGCCTACTTATCCAATCCGCAATTCGGCGCGTCCGCCACGAGTGCAATATACCGGGCGTCGCGGCATCGACCCTCTCTTGCTCCCTTCCACTATCTCCGGCCTAGTAGCGCCTGGCGAACCGCGGGGGCGATAGGCAGGAGCTTTTAAGGTTGGTAGGTCGCGGCAGGTGTGGTCTTGCAGAGTGTCGACGCCGGAGAGGGCGCGCACGGCTGCGCAGCGAATTCCCGCCCTCCGCCGGCGACGGCCCGCACACTGACTCCGACCACTCGGGCGCGAGCACGAGGCCGCCGCTGCTGTCGTTCGCCACCTTCTGCCCAGACTGGGGCTCGCGTCAGTGCTGGTGCGCGCGATTAATTAAGGGCGCACGTGAGTGGCCCGCGCTCAGGACGTGTAGCGCCGCGCGACGTGGCTGCGCCGGCCCCGGGTCCGCTCCTGCAGCTACGCCGGGGCCCGAGATCCTGTCGGGCATGGACCACCTTGCGCTAAACAGGTGAGAAAAAGAAAGAGACATAGACAGAGAGAGAGAGAGAGAGAGAGAGAGAGAAAGAGCGAACTTTAGCTTCATTGCCTTACTCTGCCTTTATGACGTAGACCGGGGACATCACCGATCGCGTCGAGTCTGACGTTTTCCTTGTCATACCACTCGATGTAAAACATTGACCTTGTTACCGTGACAGAAGCGACTTTTTTTTTATTTCCATTAAAAAAATTAAAATTTATTAATTCTTATATTTTTACTTCATTCAATAAAGCTTATCGCCTTTACTTGAAAGCAATTTTAAAAATTCTTGAACTTATTGCAAAAATATTAATCGATAATTGTTTGACAGTTTGGTATTTTTAAGCTTACATTTTCATTCGTATGTAATAATTGATTTTTTATTGAATTGGAAAACGTGGACTTCTGCAACGTTATTCCGTACTAAAGTGAAATTTCTATGGTCTCTATTACAGGGCATTTGGAAGTGTTTCCTCCTTGAATTGACTGCTTTTATTTTATCGACAATCATAAGCTATATTTACTTCTTTATGAAACAAACGCGTAGTTACCTTTGTTCAACAACCGTTACTCTTACAGATATAAGCTCTTTATAATTATTTGTATTTTACACGACAATTTACTAATCTATTAACTAGACTTGGTTAATTCGAAATATTCTAATTTAAATTTAACGGATATTAAAACTGTTTACGACTTTTGAAACAATTAAATTAATGATTTTTTTATACATTGTTTACACTACTTTTAAAATTAGGTTTTTATTTATGTCAAATGGAAAACTATTTTTCCAATTAAAAAAACTTAGCTCGTTTTATTTATTTCTTACTTTTAGTTAAGAATAGAAATGTAAAGTTGCGGAACACAATATCAATGAAAATTTTAATAATTTATTTTGGCAAATGCAATAAAATTTTATATTTGAATAATAAAAGTTTATTATATTCAGGCACAAAAGAATATAAAAATATAATAAATAAGTTAATTTCGAATCAACTTACTTTAATATGCGAAATAGATTCTTAATTGAATTGTTGAACGATGAATTCATGATTATTTTTTCAAATTTTTCAAAAGCTCCAGTCGGAAGGGGTAGCATTACTTTCACATTAGTAGAAAATAATAATTACATCAGTATTTAAAAATATTTAAAATTTTTGTCTCATATTATAAATAGTTATACAGAAATTTTTATTGGAATGTAATCAATCGGTAAAACCATATATTTCACTATGGGTAACAAAGTAAATTAATTAAATTAATACAATTTTTATTAGATAAACCTTGTTTATTTAACATAAATTTTGTCAGTTACACGATTATACATATATTTGGCATAAAAAATTCACATTCTTTATCGATGAGTTTTAATCTTACAAGAATAGTTTTAAGCATCGTTCAAGTTAACCACAAGAAGTGATAATTCAAAAATAAATCGTTTAATCTGTAAAATAAATAATACCTTGTGTACCTTTATCATCTCGATTACGAAAAAGTCAGAAAAGAGGTTAATGTAAAGAGCGATGTTAATCTTTACTTATAACATATTAAATAATACATAAAATGCAAGGATTCTTTTGGAGAAAAAATGAAAATAGGTCATTTGTAATTCGTGACATATTTACTTACATGATAATATAAAATACGTATATATGATTTATATATATACATATATATATATACAAGCGTGTTTATTTTAGGGGTTGCCTAAAACTCCTTTAATCAGTTCGAATTACTTTAGTAAAAGAACCTAAATCACGATTTTATCGAATACACACAATTGTACTATGTATAGAAAAATACGACTTTTCAGATTTTTTTTAACCTACATTCACTAATTGTTCTTTTTATAGCTCAAAAAATGTATTGGTTATTTAAAGTAGATAAAAAAAAATATAAAATAATATTGGCTCATAATTGACATTTTCAATAATAACACGTAAATTTTTCTTTTAACAACGACAATTGGAAATGTGATTTTTAAAATTGTTCACGTAAAAGAACACGTTTCACATTTTATTTGTAACCCATTAGTGATTAAAACTAAAGGTAGAATAATTAGACCTTACCTCTACCGACCGAATTAGATTAGGTTAGATGAAACATTAGATTACTCTAAAAACGTTTACTAATTATTTACTGAACTAAATGAATAAATAATATGAAATATTAATTAATAAGGTTATCGTGTATTTATATCAATTTAGATCAGTTTTTCGAGTATCTAATATTCGTATCAAAGAAGTCTTTATTAACTGCGATTATATATATAAATACTAATAAATGAGAGTAGCATTGCGAGTATTGCATCATTAGGAGGAAAAACTCTTCTTCAAACTTCGATACTGCGTTTCCGTAAAGTATCTAACAAAATGAAATATCCCCATTCTATTTCGGAGCTATTTGTTTAAATTTCAATATTTCTCTTATTTAAGTATAAATGACACGCTCTAGTTACACTCTTATCACCAACGGTCGCTAAAGGAAGGCTTATTTAAAAAAAACTCAACACATTGTGGAAAAGAGGAATGAATGAAGAACGAATGAATGAATTAA
The DNA here is from genome assembly GCA_018907185.1 of Platyscapa corneri. Lineage (NCBI taxonomy): Eukaryota > Metazoa > Arthropoda > Insecta > Hymenoptera > Agaonidae > Platyscapa > Platyscapa corneri. The sequence continues at coordinate 3,919,191 of JACCHW010000021.1, read as the reverse complement.
TAGTAACTAGACAAATGCGAACGGTCAACTAGCATGACTTCGCTTTATATTTCTTTATGACGATATTTAAAAATAAATTTTACGGACGTACCGAGCATTCGTTTTCTGTTTCATCGACATCAACCTTCGTTCTATTCAATACATTAGTGATACCAGCAAAAGAATCCTCTACAAGACGCTGTTGTCGAAAAATAAATATCAGACTTCGATTTCAATGTGGATGTTTTACGTTTTATCCTTGCGAAGCTAATTAGTCTAACGTAACTACACTGACTATTAAGTCAACAAAGTAAGATGACAATTGTAACTTATGTTTAGAAGTAATAAAAGGGTTCAAATGGAATATGACCTTGCAATCACATTTGACTAATTGAGGATTTTATTTTTCCATTTCGCCTTGGGGAAAATATCAATTATGTATTCAAAAATATAAAGGAAGCCACATGTATTCTAATAATTAGTATTAATTTCATAATGTTACACAATTTTAAACTCAATATTTTAGTTCATTTATTACATGTTATGGGCAAGATTTTATTGAATTAATAATCAAAATTTTTAAATAACCTATATTTATTGAATCTGTGCAATTAATTATTTAAACATTAATTTGCTATGATTAAAAACCTTATATGTGTAATAATAACACATAATTTTAATAGTTCAATTATTTTAAAAGCCTTCGTAATAATCGCATTTGGAAATATTTATTAAATAAGAAGCTTTGTATTTATAAAAATTAATAACATTTTTTAAAAGTAATGCTGCATATAACCTTATTTCACATAACTTTTCTTTGCTGCAGTTTAATTGTAGTTCAGGGTTACCTTTCTTTGTGAACGTAGAAGGCATAAATTCTACAATTACAAGATTAAATACAAGATTTCAGCGCGTTTCGAAGTAAAAACATCAACTAAAACATGTTTCACAAAGATCAAATGATTTTAATTCTTAAAGTTATATTTGGAATAGTACACACTCTTTTTAAATTAAAGATGTTCAAAACTTTGTTGGAGTTTTATGTTTAAAAATACACATTTCGCAAAAATATTTTTATTGTTATAACTTCCGATATTAAAGGGTGTACTTTTGTTACATTTGCTAGATTTTTGGATTTACATAATTATTTGAAAATTTTTCTAAAATTAACGCTTGGGATATTTTCATCTAATGATTACAGTTTTTAATATATTTATTTATTTTTACTGTAATGTGTACGAATTAATTATAAGAATTTACTTGACGAAAAATGAATCTATTCGGACAGTATATTATAATTGTAGTGATTAAGCTATTTTAATAAGAGCATTTTTTCGCTTTTGCCTTATAAAGAATACTATTACTTTTGGAATCAAGGGAACAGTGATATTACTATTGTTGTTGTAATTAAAATCATGACATTACCCTTTTATCTTCTTTCTTAAGAAATTTAATTAATTAATTTATACGTAGATTCTATTACCATTTGAGAATATAAGTATTTAATATTTTAAAATATTAGCTCTTTAATAATTTAATTAAATTTAGTTTTATTACATAGCCTTCTAAATTTACAAAACTTTGTTTAATTAATGCATTTCAGTAAAGAATAACGATGATTTTTTAAGACTCTTTTAAATATTTTCATTTATAAGCTAATCTAAAGTTATTTTAATGCGAATATTCTATTAATATTTATGTAACCTTTATGTAATATGTTATTATCTAATACAAATTTATATGCGGGTTTTTATTGATCAGCGTCTTATTAATATTAGTACTAATAAAATATTAAAGCATCACTATAATAACTTATTAATTACCTATATTTAATTTTATTGTAAAAGACTTTACTTAATTACTGCATTAGCTTATTTTATATAGGCTTTTATTCACAAACAAATATGTATTTTGTGAATTTATTAAATTTTATTACAAATTGATCAAAGCTTATTGCAGCATCTTATTTTATGATTAAACTATTAGATTGCCGCTGTTATACTTTAGGTACCTTGTCTTAATTGAAATTCTGGTGCAAATAATAAAAATTTCCTGATTTGAGCTCAAACACATGTCGGTAGAAATCCTTGTATTCGTAGTCATTTAGCGCATTTGCTACAACGCAGCTGAGGTTTATTTTATTAGACAGTATATTTCTTACATTTAAAGTGCAGAAATTTTTTGTACATAAAATTCTTACAAGTTATAGTTGTAGTTTTGACATTTTAATCATAAAACTAGACTTTTTATTAAAGCCTTCGTACAAACTTGCAAAGATATGTTTAAAATATATATAGAATGCATATTAAATTAAATTTTTAATATTCATTGCAATTTTAGATTCACAAAGTGTTCGTATCAAAGCACTAATTACTCAGTTTTGAGATACGCTTTCATAAATTAGTCTTATCTGATAATAATTGTCCATGAAGCCTTTAGTAATGTTCTCTTTCATAAAAAAAACTTGCGTGAAAATACAATCTTTTTAAAAGCCATTTAAAAATATATTAATTAATTATAATTTTTAGATTTTTATTTAAGAAATCTTATGCATCTCTAAATTTAAACATATTTCGTGGACATATTTTGCAACTTGAAAGAACATTATTGTCCTTGAAAAATCATATTTATTTCGTTAACGCTAAATCAGAATATTCACGCTATTTGTAAAAATAATTTAACCTTATGATATTGTGAAGTAAAATACCGAAATTTAGGGGAAAGCTTTTGTCACGTGTTTTTTTATGAAAATATCTGAGATTAGATTTTAACTGAATTAGATAATTTCTTCGCGCTACAAAGAAAGTACGCCGTATTCGAACGGCAGTGTCTCAGTGGTTCCTTCATGAAAAGACCTACACTGTACGAACTTTTTCCAAGAAAAGTTCGTGACTGAGGTTAATTCTTCCGGGCCTGAACATTTTCGAGAACGTTGGTGATAAACGCTAGAAAAGGACGGCGCTTAGGCCTTGCAGAGATATCCAGGCCAGCAAAGGACAAGGCAGGCAGTCTCGAGAGAGCAATCAAAGGCTTCAGGTCGTTAATGCTTTGTCGAGTCTTTCGTGTTATATTAAGAACACGAATTATAAGCTTAATTCTTAATTTAATTATCTGTCTTTACGTCATTTATCGCCTCCATCTTGTAGTTTAAGCGTTTTCACACTCTTAATAAATGTGATTAAAGATGCTCACTAAAACTAATTTATATTTTGCTGCAGGCCAAGTACAAAATTCAGGATCCATCTTGTAATTCAAAAGCAAGATTAAATACTATAAAATCGAAAGTTGCATCAGAAAATCGATCAGGTTTATAAATCTTGGATATTCAGGTAATTAAAAGCTTATTCCATCTTGTATTTCTTCTGTAAAAAATTTAAAGTTTCGCTTGTACATATATTTTATGAATTTGCTCATTTACCTTTTAGAAAGGTAATTATCTCTTACTTTGAAAGTTTGTTAATGCTTCAAATCTTTATTTAAGAAGTTTTATAATTTGATAAAAATACTTTTATAGCAATTATTATTACTCTATTATGCCTCGAATCTTTTGATCGATACATTTTTTTATTTTTTAATCAATAGCATTTCAGTTATTACTTAGTTAAAATTTTTTAGTAATATAAAATTTATTGTTTGCGTGAGTTTTCGCGAACTTTGTACTATTTTTTTAGATTTATAGAAGATAATTAATCATATTTTGAAAGGTCAATTCTGCGTTTGACTCCTCCATTGATTTAGAAACTTCATCTTACTTTTCACAAACGGATTAAATTATTAATTGTTGGTTATATTAATACATATATTATTACTTCTATAAATTTTAAATTACTCATAATTAAATAATTATATCATTTCGCTATAAAATATTTTTCTTCGATAAAGTTACTAAAAAGATAGAACATAATTTAAGTAAGATTAAACACTTTTTGTCCCATAGTTCAATATTAGTAAAAGCTTTTTTAAAATTAGTATTTTAAAGAATAAGAATATCTCCATTGAACGAATGATATCTCTCTGCGAAAAAATACAAAATTTTATAAAATTACATGTTTCATATAATTGTATTTATTGCAAATTTAGTTTTACACAAATGAAGATATTGAGAAATTAGAGACTAAAAAATAATTTATATTAACTTATGCTTAAAATATAGTGAAATAATTTTCTCGCGTGATTAATGAAACCTGCCCCTCATAGTATGTAATCTACTTATTGTGTTTATAAAACTGTACACAAAAAATGAAAAGTCACTGTTTCCGTTAAATACGTTATCCAATAGTATTAAAATTGCCTTTAAAATTTGTGCGATTACAATGGTTCGCATATTACAATTAGGCGTGATTCTTCTTACATAAAATAATAAAATATAGTCAAGTTAAAGGATGTTGAAGCAAACTAAGTGAAATTATCAAAGTGAATGAAGAAAGTAATATTTTTACTGTCAGAGTAGTAGTTTTTGTTCAAGTTTGTTCTTTATGTATTAAAATCTCTTAAATTTAAAGTTTTTCCTATGGTCGTTTTGTTACTAACTTTTTTGTTGCAAAAATTTTCAGGTTTTTCCAACTACTTTTGTGCCGCTATTCTTATAAGCTTAAAGCAAATACCTTAATTATTATCCTTTCTCTTGATAAGAAAGTAATTGCATTAATACAGTTGTTTTTATGTTTTCGATTTCAGGATTCGAACTAAAATGTTAATTGTGAAATATCCTCTTGTTCTACGTATATCTTTTTTCGAAAAGTAAAAATGCATATGCTCACACGAATATCCATTGTCACTTCATCTTGCTTTCTCATACGTAATAGCAATACACTTATTATTTTATTAGATTATTTGGAATCGCACAATGTATACCGAAGGATATTATATAATTCGTTTTCAAAATTAGTATTATACATATATTCTGGGAAAACACGTATTGCACTCATACATTCATCTGAGTACATTAGATTGTTGACCATTTCCTGCGAGTTCGGGAGTAGAAATACTCTACCATGGGAAATCCACGATACGAATGAAATTATTGCATGACCTAATTATTCGACTCAGCGTAACTGCATACACCTTTTGCAATATTCTTCACTATTAAGAAACATTACGTAATCTCCCTTTGAACAAATCGCTTACCGAATGACCAACATTAAGAACTTGTGAGAAACAACTATTGACTGAAATATTGCGAGAGTCAGTCGAAGTTGAATGTTCTCCATGCCAGAAACGTTAAAATTTTTAATTGCAGTACTAAACTCGTCCTTGTTTAAATGTAGAATATCGTGTCATTTGAAGTTTATGCGTCTTCGCTCACAATATTCATTTTGATGCGTGAACTCTAAGATCTATAAAAATTAATATCCAGCTGCAGCTTGTGCAGAATAGGTCTTATCGCGATAAGAGCTCCAGCGCGAGTTTTCATTATCGGATGTGTTTTTATCGTCACTCGAAAAGAACGAAATCCCGTTAATTAAAATAAGATGGTGTTAAATAATATTATTACAAGAATATTAATAATTCATTGTTGCGCTGTACAAAAATGAACGTTTGTACTTTTATCAAACAAATCTAAAATTCTATATATTTAAAGCTACTCGTTGCTGTTTAATTTAGGCGTTTCTCTGAATTTACAGAGTATTGAAGTCGTAAAATTCCAGTTTTTCATTCCGATTATCTTGCTTCGATGATCTGCAGCCCCGTGAAATATGCTGAGTGATTTTAAGTATTCTACACGCACATGCGGATTTGCTTGTAGATCTGAATAAATTACGTGCTGATTCAAAGTGCACCTAAAATAAAAGGATTCGGAGGAACTGCGGATATAATTTATGATTGTTTTTCATATGTGGAATGATTGATACAATACGCTCATAAAAAGAGCCGAACTTTTATGTTTGATGCATAACAAGTAGCAAGTTCCTTAAATTATTAGATTTATTCAGAATATTTTATGCGCTTAAAAAACATCTACTTTATTGCATACTTCATTTGTCAATCAGATTAATATCAAAGCATTTTTGCAGGTGTTTTAATTAATTTAAAAAAATTAAATTTTATTGTCAGAGACATTTACTTTTTCTTGATAAAAAGTTAGGTTACAGATCAAACGTTAACTTTCAATTATATATTTTCGTTTTCAAGTAATATACGTTTTTTTTTTTAAAGAAGGACTAGTTTCATGAGTTTTTAAATATAAATTTAGTCATCAAACTTGCTAACTTCAAATAATTCACTAATTCAAATAAATTTACAATTTGTAATTGAAAATATTATTTAAAAGCTCAAATTTATTTATAATTTAAATATTCGCACATATTAAACGGTACAACTTACAATTTAGATTATTGAGTATTTATAGTGCCATAGGATTTTTTAAATAAAATTTTTACTTGAAACCGTATAACTTTAAATTCTAAAATAAGATCGCAAGAACTTTGGCTTAAGTTCGAATTTATGAAAATTATTCAAAAAATTCTCTACGGACTTTTAATTTGAATTTTGATTATACTATTAACTATTTTCATACAAGTAATCATTTAATTTCAAATATATTTTTAAATACAATTCCAGATAACCATGTTATTCCTATAAATATTGTCTCTGTATTTTATAGTTACTATTATTTATCAATTAAGCCACATAATTAATATTTATTCAAATTTTTTTAACAATATTATTTAATACCTATATTTATTTACTATTTTATTTAGCATTTTCTGTAATAATTTTACGTGCGTTACAATTATAAACTGTTTAAAATTTTTATATTTTTTCCAAAAAATATAATATCATTACTTAATAGAAATTTTTAGAACAACTGAATTTGAGGTTGGGTATTTATTCACATTTACAGATCTATTTAAAATTTATAACATTTTATGAGCGTTGTGTTATTTCATTGAAATCTAAGAAAAACGAAGGTTTTGTATTGTAACGTCGTTATAAATACCGAATAATGATTTTAATTATTCACTAATGGAGTTTTCTTATGATTGATTAATTCATAAGTGGATTAGTCAATGAGATTAAAAACCAGAAGAATAAAATGTCAGGCTCGATTACTGCTGTGTCTATTATCTCCATTGACATTAATAGAATTTGTATATGATTTCAATAGTTCCGGAAGCTTTATTTTTTATTTTGAAAAGTAGGATGTTATTCAATAACACTAATTATACTGTAAAAATATCATCTATATAATTTAAATAATTTTTATTAAACAAAAGAAAAAATATTCTTCTTATTCGTAAAAATAAAGAGTAGGTTCGAGCGTCGATGGACTCGAGTTACGCGAACATCTGACGCGAAAACATTAACGATTGTCGTTGGTTTTCACGCTAATTAATAAATAAAATATCGGCAAAAGAATAGTGAGGTGAAGGGAGAAAGGAGATAAGAAACCCAAGTACGTGATTCTGAGATATTGTCTTTTTTATTTCGTTTGAGACAATTCAGCAATCCAGTATTTTTATATACTTTCCTAAAACCGTACTCTTCCAGCTTCTCTCATTACAAACCGCGAAAGTGACAAAAATTGAATAAAAATAAATTAATAAAACATAAAATCTAGTAAACTTTTACCCTTCACAACTTCCCCACCCGTTAATCCATGGCAATGTTAACAATGCTGATTTTGTGAAATATTTTAACTTTACTTCACGGCTTTTTAACATTTCTATAAATTTTCATTAGGGTGCTATTACGTATATTTCACTGATGACATAACATATTCCGTATATTAGTATGTAAGGAAAGTCTTTACCTTGTAGTCAGTAGGATTTCTTATGAAAATTATTTAAATTCTAAATTTCATAAATTCTGTCATATTTTATTTTTCAAAACTGATTTGTAAATATTTTGAAAATTTATTATCTTCTTCTCATTATTTCTATTTTTCTAACATAATTTTTTATTTAAATTTCTCCCTATTACATGCCAATTTATATCGTAATAAAGTCTATAAAAATTAAAAAATGTTTCTATCAAATTAAAATATAATGGAAATAGTATTACTAACAAACAGCACTAAATGATAGTGATATGGTATACGCATGAATTTGTTTTTATAAAAAATTTGTACAAATAAATTTCTTTAATTCTTGTAGGTAATTACACTTAGAAAAGTTCATTGTTCATTCACATGCTGAGGTGTTTGTAAAGAAGTTCGTATTAATATTTTGTTTGCAAACTAAAAAAATTCTGCTAAGCTCTGAACCAATATTCAGTTATTACATAAAGATCATTAATCAAAAGTACAAAATTAATCTAACCTAATGTATCATTAGTGTTTTTGCCTAGAACTTATTAAACATACCTGATTTCAAAGTCAGTTTCATACAGATATAAATTTTAACGGCCACCAAAACTTCATTAGAATAAAAATATCTTAAATAAACATTGAAAAAATTTACTGCGTTGCTTTCGCAACGGAACTTCAATCTGACAAAAAAGTCTAAATTAATGATACTAGAAACTTTCGTTTACTCATATATAAAATAATTGCTGAATCATAGCTAATAGTGTGGTTTTTTTTCCAATGGAAAACACTGGAACAACGGATCGAGTAGCGTGCGAAGCCACCTTGTCTCGATGCAACACCCACTCGCCGTATTTCCATTTGTGCGACCTCTTGTGATGAATAGTGCTTCTCGCTTTTAAACTTCGATATAATAAATCCGATTCTCCATTCTCTCAAAATGTATTTGTCGCGAACAATGCCTTCTGTATTGAAATACGAGTCGTTTACTTAAATCCTGGTGAACCCGAACCCTTTGTTTCAGCGTCGGTAACATATTTTTCATCGGAGTAATAATGCTCCTTGTAAACTTTTCATCTTTTATCTTATGCCGAGAGTGAATCGTAATAAAATTATATTTTATCTGCATTAAGATGAGCAGTCGATAGTGAAATTTTGCAAAAATTGCGGTATACATTGAAGTCTTTTAATGGAATACTACGTAACATATAGTCGGATCTCAAGAGTTCACTCTTAATATTTTACAATTTCAAGCATCTGTTTTGTCTGAATTCATTTTCTGCAATTACAGTCGATCCTTTGTATTACTTACATGTATTACTGCTTTTATATTATTTATAAATGCCCGTCCTCGATTCTCACTTATAGATATTATATATATTTTAAATTACTTAAAAATTTAAAAGTAGCATTGATGCCTAAAGTCTGCTTACAAATAGGCCTTCTTTGTTACTTAAATCTAATTCGTTATTCGTTACTTGAAGCTCATAAAATTTATAATTATATATACATAAAACTTAATATAAATGTGCTTAATTGTAATTCAATATTTTAATACAATTAAGTTGGAACGTGTTGTCTGTGTTAATAATTGTATAGAAAATCTCGTTCCGGTGGCTTTGAACTAATACTGATGAAAAGGGTTTAAGAAATTCCAACCTACAAATAAAAACCAAAAACTAAAATAATTGAATCCAGGGGGAAAAAATCCTTTCGTATCAGCGGCTTCATGGTGCGGCAGCGTGTCGAACAAAATTGCGCGACTATGATTCTCTCCGCGGTGTGTTCCTGAGGTGGTTCCATCGGTGTCTTTATTTCCGCCGGGAGGCCCAATCTCCCAGGAAGGCATCACAGCCTGGCCATTGCGGCAAGCAGCGGAGCGTGCAAGAACAAAGAGCCGGTAGCCTGCCCCTGCGGACCAGTTGTCCGGAGCGACATCACCTGCGACGCACCAGTGCAATGACGCTCGGAACGTGCCCCGAGCCGCACAGACGAATGACGAACGTCACTTCTTTGACATTCCCGCGCAATTTCTAAATAATATTAAAATATTGCCGAGAGTAAATTAATCCATCCTTTTATAACTGAAAATACGTTAAAAAAAATATATGAAATTTGGCACGAGCAAAGTGGCGGAAATGCAGGAACATTATATGCAAGCTTTAAATCCGTATTGAAGTAAACAGGTTTTATTATGTTGCTGAGGAAACGAAATTTGGATATGTCTCTCCCTGATCGGAAAAATAGTTAGAAAACTTAATTAATTTTATTAATCAGAATAATTTCCATAAAAAATCCCATCGAATGTTATGTTTAATTATGTACTATTATTTACTAGGCTTGCTAATTTTAGCATTAAGACTTTTGGTAAAAACTTTTAATTTCGTTTTGACTCATCTAATTTATGTTCACGAATTTTTAAAAAAGAGTAAGAATGAAGATAATCAGGACAAAATACATTATTCTTCGATATATGATAATTAATTAATTACAAGTTTTCAAATGTTTGAAATTAGCAAAGTAAAGTTTATAAAAAGTTTATATATGACCGTCTATTTTTAAATGAGATTCAAAATCAATTGAAATCTTTATAAATTATGCGACATTTTTCATATAAATAGAGATAAATTATTAATTATTGCATTGAATTAAAATAATTATAACTTTCTGACTCCATTATTTATTTTTTTTCTTAAAATCATTCATCAATTTACTCAATACAAAACATAATTCGATCAAAAAATTTTTATTTGCTAACTTTTTGAAACATTCCACCAAGTCTGTGATGAAAATTATTAGTTTGACATATTAAAAACTTTTTTCAAATGGTAAATTTATTGATTAAGCGTTTTTTAAATAAATTAAATAGGTTAATTATTTACAATAGTGAATTTCGTAAAGTAGATAAATGAATCTATTAAGTTTGTAAAGAATTAATAGTGCTGAAAATAATATTATGTTTGACAATAATTTATATATAAGTAATATCTAATCTAGACATCTTCTTTAAACATTGTTTACTATAATAGTGATAAATGATTATTTAATACATAATTTTTTATATATTTTTAATGCTCATAAATATGTATATTATCATAATATATGATATTCACGATTTTAGGCGACGCACATATTATTTCACAAGCAAAAGAGTGCATTTCATTCAGATACGAGCTTTTACTGTGTGATAAATGCTCGAGTAACATTTTTATTTAATTTTTGAAAAATTTAATTATAAGGATTATAAATAGCCCTTTCCTAATATCATTAATCAAGCAAAGTTCACCGTATATCGGATTCTTACCTCAAAAAATATTGCTCGTAATTAATTTAAAATAACTTGAAAGTTGAGTTTAAGTTCACAAATATCTCGAGCCGACACTGCCAATAATTGTTGCTTGCTAAAGCAAATTATAAATAAATTTCGCGCACAATCGAATAGAAGTTAATTTAATTTCGAAAACCTTCTGTTTCAGATATTCGCATCAAACTTTCAATAGCGTCGGCATCACTAACCTCTTAAGCAAGGATAAGCTTGGATAGACTCTTACCGCGAGTATAAATTGCGATTATAAATTCGGGCACTGATAAAACAGTCGTCGGTGAAGTTGGAACGAAGCTCGGCGGTGTTGGGATAGCGCGCGAGTTCGAGTGCAGCGCGACAGATAAGGTACTCGTCCACTCGATTAGGTTTGCACACGTACGCACACACATAGGCATCTGGATCGCGACACCCAAGTCCCAGAGGCTCGTCCGGAGGAGGCGCCGTCCCGATGAGGCGCGGACTAGTGGCGCGCGCGTAGTTGCGTACCCGGAAGTACATGGAGGGCCGTTGCCGCGGAGCTCGAGAGGTCGCAGAGACTTACCAGTGCCGCGGGCCATGGTCGCAGGTGGCGTCACGGCCAGGCGATGACACTCCAGCCCCATCCGCAGCCACTACCACGGGTCCACGAGGACTTGTCGCCGCTGAGCATCGGGAGGAGCGCGGCCCAGCCGTCGCGATTGCAGTCCTTGACACTGCTGCCACGTGTGCGTAGAAAAGGTGCCCACCCGAGGGACCTTAAACGACCCCCGAGGAGGCATGAGAGATCGCCCGAGGCAGTACCACAACACTCATTCCCATCATCATCGAGATCACTTTCACCTGCAAACTATGCCCCTAGAAGAAGTCCAAGGACTCCTGCCACCATCTTCCAAAACAGGTAAGTCTGCAAAGTTTGCATCCCTGAACCCGGACTTTCAACCACTCAACCTTTTACGAGCACTGGACTCGAGTGCGTTCCGCGGATCTGGAAATTTTATTTTACTGTCGAGGGTTATTGCGGGAGCGCAGGCTTTAATTTAATTTAATTCGCCATCTTTTTTCGTGTAATAATTATATTGCTTTATAGGGAGTCGATCGGTAAATCTTTTAGATAAATTAAAAAAGCTATCCGTGAGAATTCAATTCTGTCCGAATAACCCAGTTGGTTGCTGTAACGCTATTTTAGCTATTACTACGTGTTATTTTTGAAAGCGATCTGACTGAAATAGAAAGCAGCTAAAGGACGTTGTAAGAGCGTCAAACCCACGGTTCATCCGTGAATTAAAATGGTTAGAGGCTCCAGTTATGTGTCGTCGCAAAATTATGTTTTTAAAAATTATATAAAATGCGAATAACGAAAGCATAGGTGCAGGTATAAAAATTACAGAGTAAAATTTCAGAAAATTGCTCGAAAGCACTCGTATACTTTTACTAAGCAAGTTAACTTTTAATCGTTTCTTTAAAACCAAAGTAAAAATTATATCTTCCATTTACAATGCGCGATAACGAAAAAAAATATTATATTGTCCGATAAATAATAATAAAGTAAACAATAATCTTTTCACAATTTCCTCTTGCAATATTAGCACAATGGAAAATATAAATATTGACATTTTGCGGTTTTATTGAAATATTCTTTGAATGTGCTAAGACGAAGTTTGCGAGTCGAGTATGAAAAATATGACTTCCAATTGTTATCGATAACTTTTAAAAGGTTCGTATAAAAAATAACATTAAAATTATTATTCATGGCTCGCATAATGTCCATCGTTTCCGTATTATATAGAGGTAATAGTACGTCCTTGCAGCAAAGGGTTATCTTTATTAAAGCACATGAAAAGTTTTAATTCAATGGACGGTTAAAGCACTCACAGATACGGAATGACTTATCCATAATATTTGCTAATTTAGTATAATGTGTTTACAAGCTTCCAGACTTGTAACTCTAATCCCGTCCGATTCCTACTAATAATTCACGAACTCCAATAATTATTAATATGATTATTATAGATTTACGAATGCACTACGAGCTTTCAGCAATCTGCGCTGTCTAGTCATAATTTTATAATCGCATTTATAAGATAAACTTTGATATCTTCCATGCATTGCAATAGATACAGAAATTATTTTATTGGGCAGTTATAGAGTATTGCTAAAGTGTTAATAAACTATTGGAGCACTGACGCGAAATTGGAAAGGGCATGCGGATTTTCGGTCGAGTCGCTTTTAAACACAACAATTCCTAAAAATAATTTCTAAACTCACGCTCCTAATAAAATAATTGGCAGCATAAATTGAGTATAAGAATGAAAGGCAATTGAGATATAGTTTTGCTCGTGTGCTCGTTTAATTTACAAGTTCTTCTTTTAATTATAATAAAAGTAAAAGAAGTAAAACTAGAACTTTGAGGTAATTCGCGCAACACACGTGAGTCAACGACAATTTTCAATTGCAAAAAGAAATTATCCGTCACGAGAAGCTATTGTAGCAAATTACAATTCCTCGACAATTCCGATCTATTTATAAGGCTCCGCGAAAAATTGTTATCGATTTTAAAAATAACCCGAGAAAGGTCATTATTAACGACCTAGTTTACCATGTTCCTCCACATCACATCAAGGGACGTCGAGGATACGTTGCGAAGGGAAAAAGCCAAAGAGTGCGAGTTAGAAGGAGGCCGAAATCGATGCGACCGTGGAGGAGTGGCAGGCATGGCACTCGAAAGGGCCGAGAAGTCGAAAAGGGACGAGCCAGCGGTCGATTCGGCTGCCATCCTCTCCCATCCATTTCACCGGATAACGCGTTACCTCGTTTGCTTTCCGCTTCCACAGGTAACCGTGGCTCGCTCAATGTTACGATAACCCAGGTTGGCGACAGACCCAGTGTTAATGCAACCCCCAAGAGCGACCTCTTCCACCTGGAGCCCGGAGGCGACGCCAGGCCGTCCCCGTCGCCGCTTTCCGATACGACCACACTGCAGTCGGACAACGCCGACATCTTTTCCGGTCAGTTTCAATGTCACTGTCGCGGCAGCGACGTTACTAATGGCTTCGCCACTCTCGCGTCCAAGTCGGCACCACTTATTTCACGCTCACCTTATCTGACATTTCTTCTACACACGCGACGAAAATCGAGTGACTTTTCCTTGAGCGACTCTTAACGCAGCCTGGCATTCGGGCAAGGCTCTTTCGCTTTCGCTCTAAATCGGAACTAACTTACGGGCTCGCCGCTAGACTAAATTTTAACGAATTTTATGTTTTATGTTCTTCGTCTGCGTCGCTAGAACTCGCCCGAAATATGTCGCACATTTCTTCGTGTACGTTCATGCAATAGCCGCTCCACGTCTTCGCTGAAAAATTGATCTAATTTTCTCGGCAAGTGCACTCGAATACTTTTTTAGATTAACCTTAAACGTTTTCGGAAACTCCGGAGCAATTTTCGATTCCTTATCGACGCGACTATTGTAAAATTGAGGCAGTACGCGCTGATTTTTAAATTTAAAGGAAAAAGCTTTTGAAATTATCAGCAAGGGTGAAGTCGCTCGTGCGGCGATTAATGCTAAGGCGCAGCTCGACCAATTAAACATTGTTTATAATAAATTGCTCGAATTAGTGGAGACGCGCATCTCTGGCGAAGGCCTTACGTCGGTCCACGAGCTTCGCTTGATTACGTTGATCAACTCCATTAAATCGGGCTTTGAATTTTGCTTTCTATTATTTTGTATTCGGACGCTTTTCGCTCTTCGCTTTTCACTTTTTGCCGGCCTCGCCCGAGACTCGAATTTTTATCAGAATCGTTATTCTTTAGGCAAACCCGTCGAGTTTGGAGCTTTTAGGAGCTTTATTAACGCAGAGTGCCGCCTCAATGGACTCATTTCAAATATAACGGCTTTCTTTTATTCTATGCTTTGATCGTGTCAGTCCTCCTTGCTTTCATTCTTTCATTCTGTCCCACCCCTTTCTCCTTTGCGAACGACTCTGTACGTGACGACGGCTGATTAGTTCTTAGCCCGCGATCGATTTAGCTCCATTGTATGATTTTCTTTCATTTTTATAGGAAACGATCCGAGACTGCAGCTGGGAACTCTAAGCGGCAACCGAAACACATGGGAAGGCCGGTATCGCGTGAAAGAGCATCGACGCGCTGGAAAAGCAACTTTCCAGGGTCAAGTCTATAACTTCCTAGAACGTCCCACGGGATGGAAATGCTTCCTGTACCACTTCTCGGTGTCAGTACTTTGCCTTGGAGTTTGTTTAAAACTAGATATCTAACGAATAATAAATTAACGTGCTTCTGTATTATCAATTTTATTATGTTCGTCGATATTAGTTGCACAACCGACGAAATTAATTACCGCTCCTCCTAATTTTAAAGCCGAGCAGACGTATATTAATACAAAATTAATTAATTAATCAATGCATTGATCGATTGCCGTAAGAATTTCAGTAATCTTAAATATAATGTGATAATATAAAATATAAAATAATTGTACCAAAATTATATTAAGCTTGCGTGACTAAGGTCCGTTAAATACTTAATTCAATGTAAATGAATATTTATAAAGTTTCTCGTCGTACTATAATTTTCTTTTAAATTGTGATTTTTTTGATAAATAGAAAGTTTAAGTTTAAGGGCATGATGTTTGTTCCAAGGTATTTAGAAAATGGTTAAAAAATTACGCCGAGTCATTTAAACGAAAAACAGACAACTTTTTAATAAAAATTTTATCGATTGGCTTTATTACAATGATATGGAAGAGTCTTATTGCTCATTGACTGGTTATCGTAAATTAAATGTCAAGCTTTAATCATGAAACCTTTTGTCGATAGCTCAATTCCCTCTTGTTATTTTAAACTTAAAAAAATACCACGAGCAACGCGTGCAAAATAATTATCAAAACTATTGCTATAGAAGGAGATCAAATGCATTTATTGTTGGACAAAAAAGAGCTTTGTTTAAATTCGATCACCCCCGGTCTGCCCTTCATTACCTTCAGACGTCAGCGAGTTACACGCTGCGTCGCACTACCACCGCATTGGAATTTAGTTTTGCCAAAGCAATAAGGAATTATAACTTTCGTAATCTCTTTGTGCTCGTTGGCAAGAAAGATATTCTTTTTAAGTAAGAGTAAGTCGTGCAAGTAAGACTTCTTTTGGTACGTCTGCCATAATTAGACGTAACGAATTTAGAAGTAAATTTTAAATCGCGACTAAAGCAGCTTGAATGTAGTCATAAAGTTTGTCTGGCAACTTTCAATGAATCGATTGATTATCAAGAAAGAAAATGCCAGAAGAAAAAAGTACTTTGGCGGTAGAAATTCGTGCATTAACCCAGTAGTGTAAAACGCGCCAAGACTCTTTTAGATTTGATAGAATCCGCAATTTTCCTTACAGGTTCATGGTGGTATTGGTGTGCCTTATATTTAGTGTTTTGTCAACTATAGATGAGTACAGTGACTTTGCGAATGAAACGTTGTTTTGGATGGTAAGTAAACAGCTTAAGATACGAGCGACTACTTTTACATCCGATGACTAGATATACAAGTCGGTCCTTTAGTAGCCAATGTTAGTAAACTGTAAAACTTAAATTTTCCTGGCCAGTTTTTTGCAGTACCTATACCTGCACTTTTATAAATTGTCTTAAAAGTTTATCCCTTGTGCTCCTGCGTACTTGTATTTACGATAAAATTGAATTCTCAAAAGGCACAAGAGAAAACATTCGCTTTTATTTTCTTCTTTCAGGAAATATGTTTGGTTGTATTTTTTGGCGTGGAGTACTTGGTGCGATTATGGAGTGCGGGATGTAGATCAAAATACATGGGATGTTGCGGCAGAATGAGATTTATTCGAAAACCAATATGTATAATAGGTAAGCATATAGCTCTTTAAGTCTTGCTTTTCCCAACAGCCAATACGAGCACCATGTCCGAGTGGAGTGATGTTATTTTAAAATTATGTAAATTTATAAAATATTGCAACAGAATTGGAGATTGGCGTATTAATTAGCTTGAAGCTAAACGATTATAAATGTTTGACTATAAATGCAAATGGGATTTTTTTTAGACTAGATTCGTCAGTAATGCATAACTGCACGTAATTCTCATAAATATAAATGTGCTTTGTTGCAGATTTAATCGTTGTGGTGGCGTCAATGGTAGTTCTATCGGTGGGAAGCAATGGACAGGTTTTTGCCACTTCCGCCATTCGTGGCATTAGATTTCTGCAAATATTACGAATGCTCCATGTAGATCGCCAAGGAGGCACCTGGAGACTTCTTGGATCTGTAGTTTTTATTCATCGCCAGGTAGGTGGAGAATTTTCGAAAATCGTTTGCTCGATGTAGTTGCTTAGGATCCATATATCAATTTGCAATTAAAACTTCGATTCGAGCAATGCAACATTAAAACACAGCTGCTCAGTGCGAATTGAATTTTAAATTTTGTTGACTTACAGAAACTTTCATTAACTTAAATAATACTCAAGTTCGTTATAATTAAAAATGATAAACGTTTCGGAATTAACATAAATATAGATCGAAAGTGCTAATACAACGTCGTACGAATAATTGATTCGAACGATTATTTTTTAAATGAAAAACGTGCGACCGAATGTGTAATTATGAGTTACAAGTGAAGGCACGTCGACAGCTGATATTATACCCTCGCTGAAAATAAGAAAACAATTCGCATTTCTCAATGCCAGGCGGATATACATAAGAACAGTGGATAGAGAAAAGGATAAAAAGAACAAGCGAGGAATACCGAGATGTGCGCATTTAAATACTTAGTCGCGTGACACGGTCGACACTCTTGAATGTAGTTTCCCGGATGTAATTGTCGAATCGATCAATGTAAAATAGCAAGGGCTATACTTAATGATAATGCAGAAAACACGCGATAGCAATAAATATATTGATCTGCATAACACCTTGGAGGAGTGAACACGTGTAAAAAAGCTGTAAAATGGATATGTTCTTTACAGCTGCATCCATAAAAGACGCGAAAAAGATGATAACGAAAATTATCGTGTGTCGATTGTAAAGGCGTGTGGGTGTCCGAGCCTACGGATAGTGAAGTTGACGATAAATTGGCAGGATTTACCATACGACTTCTTTTCTTCTTTTTCTAGGAATTAATAACCACACTGTACATAGGATTTCTTGGTCTCATATTTAGTAGTTACTTTGTATATTTGGCTGAAAAGGACGTTGTCGGACCGCAAGGGAGAACTGACTTCGCCAGTTACGCCGACGCTTTGTGGTGGGGCGTGGTATGTGATATTTTACCGCCAGTACGGCATTATTCCTGTAATAAATAAATGATTCAGTTTTTAATTAGGAAGTTCATTCATTTTGATATTACCATTTTGCTCATATTTCTTTGACCCATTTATCGTTTATTTTAATAACGAGCTTATTCTCCGCTAGTCGAACTTATTTATAATAAAGGTAGAAACAAGCTTTTAAGCTCGAAACTTTCCAAAAGGATATTTTTAATTACGTCATTCGATGTTTATTTCGAGTTAATATTTATGATGTTATTAATTTCAATATATAAGTGATATTTCGCAGTAAAATAAGCTGCATAAATGATGCCTTGCTTAGCTTTTGTACAGTTTATTAAAAGCTTATGTATTATTTCGAGCCTTAAAAGATACCACAATAGAGTTCTGGAAATGTTATTTTATTCATCCGCGTTTATTTAACAAAGGCAAATATCAGTTATACAAATTCGCAATGCCAAATTAGCCCTTTATTTTTCACTCCTCTGCATTAAAATTCAAAGGTTCGTAATGTTTCGTAGCCGCGTTCAATCCTCCCCCTCCCCCGCCGTCAACTCGAGCCATTCCACTACTTTTCTATTTTCTATTTTCAGATAACCGTTACGACAATAGGATACGGCGATGCGGTTCCTCAGACGTGGATGGGAAAAATCGTCGCTTCCTGTTTCAGCGTCTTTGCCATATCCTTCTTCGCACTTCCAGCTGTGCGTCGTCACGATAAGCTATTTATATTTCCACTTTGCAAAATAATCAAGCCACTTAGATCGCAATACTTAAACTGCTAATGTTTGTAAATGACATTCAAACCTTGACCATAAGCGCCCCCGTGTGCAAACTCCCATTCCGCGTGCGATCGTCAAACGGTTTCTCACTCTTGCGAGTGCATAATTATTTTCGAAGCCCGTAAATAACTTTCCGAGGATAAAATTACGCAGCGGCGGGCCGATGTGTCCATATTTGAGTATTTGAGTAGCTTAGCCCGTGTTAATTCGGCTCGATTCGCAGGGAATCCTGGGCTCTGGTTTCGCCCTGAAAGTGCAGCAAAAGCAACGCCAGAAGCACTTTAATCGGCAGATCCCAGCGGCGGCGATGTTGATTCAGTGTCTGTGGAGGTGCCACGCAGCCGAGAAGTCGACCAATAGCGTGGCCACGTGGAACATTTATTTAAAGGATACGGCCCCTGCGGGACAGCCCACGACACCGCTCGGAAAGGTAGGATCACGACATTTTGCTGGCACTAGGCGAATTTGCATGTGGCCGTTAAGTGTTGGATGTAAATGTTTCGATTAGCTGCTTCAATCCCCCGTGTATACGCGTAATGGTAAATTCGCTGAAATTCGCGTCTTTTCGAGCTCGGCCAAGCAATTACGCGCAATTTTGTACATACTTTTTGTAATTATATACCGTTCATTAACCAAGATTGGCACCGTCTGGATACAAGTGGATAATATTGTTTGCTGTCTCGGCAATGAATTTGACGTCGCCGAAATTCTCTCCGCGCGGCATAAGCTTGTGCATCGCAACGACGACTTTGATACACTTAACATGTTAATTAGCTCGTCGCGAGTGTCTTATTATTCATTAGTGTTTAATTTCAGTAAATGATTAGGTAAACGGCGAAAATTGTAAGTTTGCAGAAACTTTCCTTGACCGACACGATGTCTCCTTACATTTTTTCTCAGCGAAATCTTTGCATCGTCAACTAATACAATTAGTAAGTTATGATGAAAAAAGTCCCAAAGTTGTGTTTAAAACTACAACTCTAAGCGTATGGAAATGTGGATCGATAATTCCAAGTAAATATTTTTGCAACTCTCAACTTACAATGGCATTAATTGTGGAACAAGCAATATTTGTATCTTATTTTATCAATCTACCTTTATAATCTGTAAGCACTTTCCGTTCTGATATGCAACTCCATTAGAGCAATTTTTACGCAAATTAGCATCTTTGATTCAACACCTTTTTATGACGAATTTTAACTTATTGGCATGAACAATATTTATATCTTAAGCATTACTTTAAATTAATTTTAAAGATCTACTACTCTAAGGCGAAGTTTAATCCTTAACTTTAATGAAAGTTATCGTTAAAAATGTAACGTTAACCTTGGATCAATGTGATTCCATTCGAAACGGCCAACCTCTTATCACATTTAACTAAATAATTTGGAATAAATAATTGATAAATATGAATAAAGCTATAATGAAACTGAAAGCGTAGCACTTTTTAATTATTCTTTTTGTTATCTCTGTTTACCTATTAAGTTTCATTAGTAAACGAACTTTTTAATTCACTCGTACAAGAAGCTCTTACAACTGATAATCACTACTTAGATATTTACACTCTTCATGATTATTTATGTTGCAGCATTAAAAGCCTTTGTATTCTTGTGCTTGAAAAGCCATTAAGATGAAGCCTCGCTCGAATTGTTTTCTTTTTGTCGAACATTATGCGAGAAGAAAATATTCCAAACAAGTTTTCAAAAATTAATTAATTTTTATGCATCGGGACTGAATTTAAAGTTGAGAATAAAAAATGCTTAATTACGTGATTTGCATACTCTTTGTAATCGTAAAATGTTTTATGAATCAGAGTTTCTGCATCATTTTTCATTTGCATCGCATAAGCTGTGCAACGATAATAATAATAATAATAATAATATTTCTCAGTAATTTTTAGCGGCAGTTACGCAACTTAATTTCTTTCGTTTGCAATCGGTTCGTATTAATATTTTGTAAGCGTGAATTTACGTTGAGCAATAATTGCGAAACCGAATGAAAAAATTAAACTGAAATTCATATTCAACTTTAATATCGAGGCAGGGCTTTATCTTGAACCCTCATAAGCGATGCCGCATATCGTGTACACATTGTATTCAGAGCTGACAAACAGTAAAGCAGGCAGAGAGGGAGAGAACATGTGCTCGGAATTATGCTTTGCTTATGCTCAAACGGCCGTTTGCCAAGCTTCGTCTGGCTGTTCTAGTTGTATGTTTGTGCGCCTGCCTCCTCCCCCGCTTGTACTATATCATAGCCGAGCATGTAACGTATAACGCGATCCTCTCCAGCCCTCGTACGCGTCTTTGCATATGTAACGCAAAAAGAATGCACGATGTACGTACGGCCTACGAGATGCGTACAAGTTCCGAGCAATGGTTTTTGGGTCGCTTCATTTTGTCACGAATGCATGGGCTCTATCTGACGAACGGATCTCGCACCATGTAGCAAGGATCTTCCTTCATTTTTTCTCTTTAAAAACTTTCCTTTTTAATTTTCATCCCCCTTGTCTTCGCTTTCAGTTTTGCGCTTCGGAAACTAAGAAATGTAAGGCTCACGTATTACTTTAGCGCATCC
This sequence comes from Platyscapa corneri, assembly GCA_018907185.1. Lineage (NCBI taxonomy): Eukaryota > Metazoa > Arthropoda > Insecta > Hymenoptera > Agaonidae > Platyscapa > Platyscapa corneri. The sequence goes on along the minus strand of JACCHW010000021.1, from coordinate 3,897,525 downwards.
GATAATGAAGGTTTCGCCGGCGCGGCGGTGGCGACGGCGACATTGATCTTTTTGCTTCGTCACGACGCTACATTAATCGAGCTTTATTTATAATCATTGAAGTGTAATAATACGCGAGCGATCTTTCTCATTGTTATTAATGAAAGTTGCCTTATAGTGAATATTTTTATGCGCTTACATTCTGCGCTCCCCGGACAAAATCGTAAAAATTTTCCACCTGTCGCGACCCTATGGATTTTTCCCCCACCGACATTCTTCACATTCATTTAGCTATATTCAACCTTGCGGTCATTTTTTCAAGCATCAAGTATAACTATACGTATATCGTAAAAACTTGGAACATCAATGCGTCGTATCGGCTTTAAAGCTAAAGATGCGTCGTTCCGTCTATTATAAAATTCGATTCCTTTGTAGCTTCGCGCTGCGAGACTCCAGAGAATTACCTCTGCTAATCCATTTTAATAGAAATAACGCATCTATTTATAAGCACGGTAACTAATTAGCTTAATAAATTACTATCGCGCTGCATTGAGCGAAAACGTTTCCAATTTCAATTTTTCAACTACTTTTTCTAATACGAACTGATACCGTAATTATATTCATTTATAACTCTCAATCAGAATAATACACATTCAGCGCATTATTAAGTTTAATATTACAAATTATCAATCTCGTACGTTTCTACTTGATTTATCTACCGAAAATAATTAATTTTCTGAGCGTTCATCCGAATTCAAACAGATACCGGTTCGGTGATATGAGTTGACGCTTACGCATTCGTTGCCCTGGCATTATCTCGTTTTTAACTTTATCGTTGCAAAAATCATTGATAACTAGATCGTTTGTGGTAGTTCAACTCCCGTTTAAAGAGAAAAACTCTAATCTTGCTAAATTTAATTTTTTCTCATTAATATTAAGTGAACATTTACGTAATTTTAATTAATAGTTGCGATATGTAAAAAATGAAACGACGAAATACGTACTTTTTTATTTTATACTTTCACGACTTATTTTACAATTTTATAAATTAAAAGTTTTAACAATATGAATATCGGTCGCTTTTCATTTATTTTACCATCTCCAATCAATAAAAAAATCAATTTCTTCCAAACCATAAAATTTTTCCATATATTCCATTTGAAATTAATCCTCATATTTTTATATTTTTAAAAGCTTTGATTATAATTGTCGCTTAACATCATGCGAAGCTTACGCAGACGTGAATTATGTGCAAAACATTTCTTTTTACATAAAAAACATTTGTTTACAAGTTAGGCTGCGAGAAAAGGCTATCTTGATTAAACACACGATGAATTACTTTCGCATTTTCTTATCGAGTCACTTTTACATCGAGCTAAAAAGGCATTCCAAGATTTCTGCGACGATTAGCCGGTTAAAATCGAGCCGAACCTCGCACGCATACTACTCCTGCGCCAAAGTAATACGAGCCCGAAATTTATGTCGTCCGACAAAGAGAGAAAATATGAGAAAGAAAACAAAGAACGGTAAAAAACGGAATCGTCTCCCAGCCCCCGTCCAGGCAAACGCTGGAGTCAAAGCCTACCAAAGTCATGCTTGAGCACGGCTTTGGCCGCACTACGTGCCAATTCGCACGCGCGAAAAGCATAATCGCGCACAAAAGCCGCGTCGATGGCTTTGACAGCTTGCCACTACGTGTCACCGATACGCAAAACAGATCCTTAGGGTAGTGCATGTTGTGTGTGTTGGCTTATCGTAACGGGCATCGGGGGTTCAGTCTCTGATCATCCAGGTGGCAAAAAAGGCAAGCGTCTTAAAGCGCCGAAAGTCGCGAAATCGCATGGAGGTCCAGCAGCTCGAACAACAGCAGGAGCAGCAACAGCAGCATCCCCAGCAACAACAGCAGCCGAGCGGGAACACGGGGGCGGGTACGGGGACCCAGAGCTCGCAGACGGACAACGAGGGCGACATCATCTTCTACATGGAGGAGCCCAAGGCCTGCACGCCCAACAGGGTCAGAAGGGAAAATCGGTGAGTACCGGCAACGGTGGTGGTGGCGTTCGATTGTTTCACGTCAACGAGCGAGCGCCGGTCTGTCGTCGGTTGTTCCTCAGCTACGATCGATTTTCATTCGTCGGCGTCCTTACGCAGTTTCGCCGTCGCTAAGAATCGAGGCGTTTTAACGAGAGCCGCTTGTCGTCGTAGAAACGAACATCGAATTTTATGTGGTTGTCCGCGGATGAGTAAAACGGCGAATGGACAAAAAGCGAAAATAAGAGCTTTCGTTTTAATTCTTACTTCTGTGTTAATAAAAACAAGTAGGTAGAGTAAATAGTGATACAAATCAAATTACATGCGAAGAGGAACGAGCTTTTTTTCAATTATTACAGAGAAAGCGTAAGTTTGGTAGGAGCTGTTGCGGCAACAGCGGTTACGAGCTTATTTTCACATATTGGTCGTTAAAATAAGCGTAATTACACGTGTAGTATTTCACGTCAATTTGTCAGGTAAAAACTTAATGGCGCTGTAACTTTGAAAAAGCGAAGTATTTTACGATCAAAATATGTCGCTACATTTTTTAATCTCTTCGTTTAATGACTTACAAGCACTGCTTTAACGGAATTCGCGTATTTCTATCCCTGTTCCTTTATATTTTTTAAACCGCAATTATATTTTATCAAAAGAACTGGAAAATATAGTGGAAAGTTTTTCAAACTTGCTACATTATTCGAGTACTGTTAAATGATTAACGAAATTTAATTCGATGAACTTTTTCAGATTTAGCTTATCACATTATGAAGAATTCTAAATTAAAATATGTCGGTAAGCGTGACTTTGTAATGCTTGAAAAGGCCATAAATGCCTTAGGTCAACAAAAAATATGGGTGGAGTCTTAATAAAAATATTTTACCATTCTGTAAGGACTTTCTCAGATTTAACATTTATAAAGGTCATCCGGTAAAAATGGTTACATAGTGTAAAAATTTTCTCTATTATTCAACGACTTTTTTACATTAACGCTATTAAAATATTATTAAAAATATCCGCATTGTTTAGGACCTAAAAATTATATTTTTAAGATTTCTCCAATTATGTTTGTTTAATTATTTTAGCATTGGGATGTTGATGCTAAAATAATATATAATATCAATATAAACGAACCCCTCCAATTATTTAGAAAAAATAGCTTACGTCTAAATCTCCGTTTAATTTAGCAACAACCTAAAAACCTTTAATATTTGTCGCAACAAGTCTGAAATACTATTAATATTGAATTTCACGATTTTTATTCAACATTTAACGACCGTTCGTCAAACTATCCGAAAATTGTTTTAGTTATTTGAAAATTGTTTTTGCGTTATTGCATAATCGGACAAGCATCTTCACGGGTATTAAATCATGGGCATGACCAGATTAGGTAAACCGCATTTATCGATTGTCGTAAAAATATTCGAAAATTCATTAAAGTCAAGACAAAGCTTATAGAGATGATTACGCACAGAAGCAGAGGCCATCTGTAAACGCATCCACGAATGCACGTCAGAAGTAAAGACACAATCGGGGAGAGGGAAGATAAATTGCGTACGGTAATGCATACGGTTCCAATATCTTCGACACTTTATCAAAGGAAGCGCATCAGCAGCAACCAGGGGATGAGGCGTGCGGCCAAACAGCGCTAATTCCCATCGGCGTGCTTTCGCGCGCTCTCTTCTTTTTTCACGGATACGCACGCGGGAGTCGGTAAAAAGAGCCGGCCCTTTGGCCCTAGGATCCAGAGAGCCGTCTTGGCTCTCGGGTTGCGCGGGATCGGTTCACCTTTTACCCAGGAGAACCAGGGTTAGAGCCGTGCTGCGAGCCCCTACGGAGCGCGGTTCGAGTGCGCCGAACTTGTTTTTCGCTCCGCATCCGATATTTATTAAATTCGCCGGCGTTGCGGAAGTCGACGAGTCGGCGAGTCGGTGCACATGCATGAAATTAAAAAATTCATGGGCGCTCCGAGTGAACACGAATAATCAGCTGCTTTTCCGCTCGGCGTTTCGCCGGAGCCGAGCCCTGCGGATTATCTGTCGGCATCGCGTGATTATTTCATCCGCCGTTTCTTCATTCTTGCGAAATGAATTTCAGCTACTTTAATCAGTTGCACCGGGCATCTACCCTGACTCTAATTCGCCACTTGAAAAATTAAAGCCACCTGATTTGTGTGTACCATTCCTCGTGAATAACTTAAACGGGTTACGCGTATTAAAATGTTCGAGTTTTTGATGTTTATCTTTTAAATTAACGCTGCATCCTTGAGCTGCTTTCACATCGAATTTTCATTACAATTACGCTTTTTGCTTTCCTCGCCGCTGCTGAGAAATTTATTTCCATTCATAATGCCTCCAGCGACACTCGCAGATATTTAAAGATTCACGCGTAAGATAATAATGTCAAATTAGGTATCTGTGTAAAATTATTCGTTAATAAAGTAAATGCATCGTTTCCAATTATTCTCTGTATCCATAATTATCTCATTCATCAAGCAGCAAGGCTTCGTGTTACGGAGTATTAAAGCTTTACTCTGATCGTATATTTGAATAATCGCTGAAATCGGTTTACATAAATTGCTAAAATTAGGGCTGGTCACGGATAATCAAGTAAATCAAGAAGTTCGTAAGGGATATACTCGCGTATCGTTTTCGCGATGATCTATTTATCCTATATAGAGAAATTCTGTCACACGGACCCTCGATGCCGGAGGATCCGATGAAGCATACCTGGCAATCCTAACAATACGAATGCGTGAAATAGCTTTTGTTCTGGCCAAAGGGTATTAAAATACTTTCGCGCTCCGTCATTTATATCTTCGTATTTCACAGTTGGAGAGATATGATAAAAATAATTTTCTATTATTAAGGATTTATTCTATTTAATAAGCTTTCTTAATAACCTGAATGGAAAGGCGTGTAAGATAGAGGATAAAGCTTCGTATTTTGCCAAGATTAATTAATATTTATAGCCGAACGAAAGTAATATTCTTCTGCGAAAATTCTGCGACTACGTTTATTTAATAATTAATATACCGCAGTGCTTGTAAAGTAGCATGCGCATCGAAGACGAGATTCGTGATAATTGTTGTCGGTGAAAATTGCAGGGAGTAAGTAAAGGAACGTTGATCGCAGGTCTGCCCATAATCGAATGAACCACTGAAATAATTACAAGTGCGTCTCGAACGCTCAGGGTTAATTTAATAGAACTCGTTAAATTGCCACTCGTATCGATAAAACCATAAATTCGCAAAGACGCGGTGGCCTGCTTTTACGTCTGATTTGGCAAGTTTTTCCGGGTGTGTGGATTCGTTTAATCCTTTGAATGTCGTCATCCTCGAACGATGAGAGCCTGGGTGGCCTGATAAAAGACGGCAAACATTGCACGAAGCTGTAAAGGAGAAAAGCACCAAGACGCTTGAGCGAGGCAATATCGAGTGTCAGGAACGTTCCTTATCGCGAAACGCTTTTCTCGGGGTGGCTGATCCCGAGCTTGAACGTGCCCTGTTGAACGTTGGTTGCGTTGCGCACTTGGACTTTTCCAGAGGCAGCCTCTTCACCTCGCAGACGAGCTCCGTGACGGAAGCGGCCAGCGACGAGATCGACATCGACCTCGACGAGCCCCAGCGGGTGACCACGTGAGTACGCAGAGAAATGCATTAGTCGCACCGGGACCCATGCGCGCCTGAACTGACGTCGCGATACGCGGCCTTGGGAAAAGACGTTATTGCGTCGGAATGGGAACTCGTAAAAGCGTTTTCCGATGCGGTCCCCTTCCTCGCGCACACGTTGCTCCCTGTAACACGTGCGTGGGTCTGTGTGCCTGGGTAATTTGCCACTCGGCGCAAAAACTTCTTTTAACGAGGAATCATTCTCTTGATATTTGCTATTTTTCAATACGTACTCCAAGTACGTAACAGAGTGCACCGTGTGCTCTATTGAGTATAGGCTTGTCTTGCGGAATGAATAATCGTGTAGTGGTTCGTTTTGACGTTGCGATATATTTTTCGTTGCATGACTTCACGATGGCCTAATATTATACCGACTGCATTTATCTAAAATATTAATATTTCAGAAAAACGCTATTCTCGAATTGGACAAAAAAGTGCTTTAGATTTAAAATTAGAAGCATTTTTTTAAAATTTCGTATTTATCGTCACGAGTTATGTTTTTACAAGTTTACGCGAATGCATTTATACCAAAATAAAAATATCTTTTCGTAATCATTTCTTTGCTGTATGAAACCTTGACCCTTACTACTGAAAACCGGAATGAAGTGATATTGCTTTTTCTTTATAAATATTGATTTCTTTGATCAAGCTAAATATATGATGATGTAATTTTTTATTATCGTTTTTGAATTATAAATGTAAAAATGTTTTATCGATTGAAATGTGTAATGATATTGGACGATCCGACTTTTCATCACTACACTTTTATTAGTTGCATTATCTGATATAAAAAGTGTATATTTATCATCAATCATTATTATTATTTTAATAAAAATATTTTTACTTTCTGAGTGATATATTTTTAAAAGGACATAAACATTACATTATATCACTGAACAAGATATACTTTCAACATCTAATCTATAATTTATATTTATTGAAAAACCAAGTGAATTTTTCATTTTTGTTGATCTAAAATCAATAATTTTATAAAAAAACATACCATCTTTTTATTAATGGTAAAATAATAATTTCTGCGTTATAATAATTTTTAGAATCCATAAAATTTTCAACAACTAAATTATTAAATATTAATAATTATTGTTTTCTCTATTACCTCCATATATGTATAAATTTACCAAAAATAACTTACGAAGAATATTTATTTCCATGTTCGATAATTTTGAGTTCTATAAACAAACATACATTTTTAATTAAATGCAATACCATGTAACATATGCACATTATCATACTTTGCTATTAGTACTAAGTTACATTATTCAATTTAAATTAGCTGGATGTACTCGTTGATGTAATGTACTAGCTTAATATAGAATGAATATACTATTAGCCTGTCAAAAATACATATTTTAACGATATTCAAGTCTTATGAGTTTGAAAATTTTATTTGCTTTCTATTTATTTATATCAAGTACGTTTTTTTTTTAATACCTACTACGAGTGTAAATTTGTTTAAGCTTTTTCTATTAAAAATTTTACAAGTTTATTTAAGAGTTTATTTATGAAATCCATAAATACATCTACAAACTTATAATTCGTATTTACATTTACTTAGTTTTGCAGTAAATTATTTATTTTTATAATAATGCTAGAATATCGATATTATTTGACCATGTGCGTAGCGATATTAGAAAAAATAGCGAAATATAAAAAAATTGAATTTCGTAATACCATCGCATCGCACATTTATAAAAACTTAACGTGACACCTGCCCATTTAAATAATACATTTGCTTCGTTATTACCTATTCTATTGTTAATAAATTACTTATATTTATGAAAAGATGTGTCTTTCAATTATTTAAATATTTTTAATAAAAAACAGTACATTATTTCGAGGGAAGATAAAATATACTTGTTTGTAACTGGTATTGACTTTAGTTATCAAGATTTGTAATCTACCATGTTTTGTATTTTGTACGATAATCCTTGAGTATTGGCATTAAAATTATTGCCTGTGAAATATTCACTATAAATAAACTTGCTTTAACACGACAATAGAATATGTAACGTTACAATTCTATCCATCCATTTGTACTCAAATTAAAAACTGTGTTTTTGACCGCAGATATAAAATCGATTAGGACTGACATATTTTCAAAGTAGAAATAAGTATTTCTGTGTACATAGACACGCTTACGTAGTAGAAACGCTAGCACATACCGTATGCAACACGAACGTTTAATGACTTTAATATGAAATATAAAAACTTTAGATTAACGGAGACACACCGGAACGCGATACGAGCAATTCGTAAGATTAAATACTTTGTTGCTCGTCGCAAGTTTCAACAGGCACGCAAGCCCTACGACGTACGAGATGTTATTGAACAGTATAGCCAAGGTCATCTCAATATGATGGTGCGGATTAAGGTAAGAATTACTCGTTCATCGTACACTCCTCCGTATAATTCCAGCCGAGCGAACGGCCGAGCAAGAAAGTTATCGGATAATCGTATCTGCAGTCGCGCGACTTCCACTCTTCTACTCTGCTTCCCGCGCCTGCAAATACACACTTTTTAATCGCGAGCAACGCGTGCGTCATTTGGCAGGAGTCTTTTGCACGCGTCGCGGCTGAAATTAATTTAAGAAGACTATATTTCACATTTCCCACTTAACGTGCTACGTGTTGAGCATTGCGTCGCTGCTTTATTGTCCTTTTTTAACGCAGCAATGCTAACAATTCCATCACGGCGTCGCTCTAGAATTTAAAAATGCGATTACTTTTTCGAGCGACGCCCGGCTTACGGGGGAAAAGTCGTTAAAACTAAAGCCCGAGACTTGATCGCTCGGCGGCGGGCAAAAGCGCGCGCGTAAACGTACAGTAAATTGGAAAGGCTAATTACGCGGGCTCGCGCAGGAAACGCGAAACCGTCGCTGCCGCTGCTCTTATACCGGATTATCCGCAACAGTCGCGAGTAGTGCCCGGAAATGGCGAATGGTATTGGCCGCGAAAACGGAACTGCGAAAAGATCCCCATTGACATTCGCAGCGCGCCTGTCTCGCGCGTACACGTGTACGCGTCGCAACGCGCAATGAGGTCGGCGAGCATGTAAATTGCGAAATGCAGATTCGCGTATGGATTTCGAATTGGCGCTATAGCCCAAGGTGCACAGCAGCTTGATGCGGCTGGGGTCGACTCCTCGCTTATAAAAATCGATATTCTGCCGACAGGAGCTGCAGAGGCGACTTGATCAAACTTTGGGTAAGCCTGGCAGCTACCTTGCGGGCATCGATCGCTCGGGTAACATCAAGCCAATGACGATCGGCGCTCGGCTTTACAGAGTCGAGCAGCAGGTGAATGGTCACTTTGTCTTTTTTCACTTTTCACCAACAAACTCCCGTAGCCTCCTCCTTCCACCGGCTCGGACGCACTTTTGCCGCGCCAGTGGCTGCGTTCGCGAGTCGCGCTCGTCCCAAGGAGGGGATTTAAAAAATAAATTGGTTATTTTAACGTTACGCCGTAGTGGCCGTAAAGCTTTGAAGAGGCAGTTGGAAACGACAAATAAAATGAAATGAAATTGTGGAAATGCCTCGCACTCCGCCCGAACCTTATAGAAATATTTCAATTGTTTTGCCAATTTGATTTAGTCTTTTGCTGGAACAGTTATTTATTTGCTACTTTTATGGTTTGTTCGTGATTTTTTTAATTGAAGCGAATGCTTTCGCGCGGAATAATATTCCAAGTGCATTTAATATTATTTGGTTACGACGAATTTGTGCGAAAACAATTAGCAGCTTTACGCACGCAAATAATACCGATTATTTTTTCTTTAAAAAAGCTTGTCAAATCTCGATGAACCTGCTGTTTTTCTCTTTTTTGCTTTCTATTACTATTATTATTTATTGCGCAAGAAACATATTGTAATTAATTAATTAAAAAACGAAATTTAATTATTCAATGTGTTTATGTTTTGTTGTAATGTCGAGATGCAATTTTGTGCCGTAAAAGGGAATCTACTAATTTTCCCTTTTGTTGTTATAAACATATTAATTTTTAATGTTGTTTAGTTATCCGTGTATGTGCGACGCCACAGCAGACATTAGAAACTAATATGAAATAATAACGAATGCTTTTCATATTCTACTACTTCACATATCTCATTTGTCCGTAAAGCTGCTTTTAGCGAGTCATTGATTTTGAATACATATGTCATTCTACAAGTTTTGAATTATTTAACGAATTTCTATTTGGATTTTTTATTTTTGATGAACGTTGTGATCTTTGTGATGCTCAGCCAATGACCCTAGAAAAATAACCCGAGTTGATAAATATTTTTTGTTATTAACGCTCGATCTAATATATGCAAATAAATTATTCAACGACACAAACCTGAGCTCTATTAATAATTTAAGGATAAAAAACATTTACAATGGTCGTCAAAATAATATTTAGAAGGATTCATTTAATAACTCAAAATATTGAGAACTGTACAATGAACTGCAAGATTATTATACTCGATTATTATTATCGATTGTTTATTAATTATAAAATAATTAAAAGGCTTGTAATATTCTGAGTGTTAATTTACACTTTTTCTTTAATTTTTCATTAAAGTAGTTTACATTTTTTCAATAAAACTCTAATAATATTTTTTTCAAGAATTCATGAAGTACATATCGACTATATTCTGTTTTGCCTTTTGTAAACATGATAAAGATTAAAAATGATCTAAATTCTAAAATTGTATTTCGAATACTATTTTTAGGTATTGAGTTTCCATTGAATATATTATTAAAGAGAGGTCATTTGATTCGAAATAAAAAAGTTGGTTTAATTAAAATTTGCCTTGAATTTGAAAAACTTAGAAATTCAGTAACCCAAAGAATAATAATACGTTTTTAAAGTAGTGGTATTTTAAATGACAAAGTTGACGTTGTGCAGTAAAAGGTTCCGTTCGAAGTAAAATTTTACACAAGACTGACAGAATATCTTCTATCTATATTAAAAATCCACAAGAATTTCTTGCATTGTTATTCATGTTTTAAAAAAGAATTTTATATATAAACGGCATCACAAAACTTTTTTAACCAGCTCTGATAATACTTTATAGAAATTTGCAAGAAACTTTCTTTTAATAATGTACTTTAATTTTAAAACTTGTACAATAAATTTTTTTGATTTATTTTAAGTCTGAAGCTTGTTGATTCATCATACTATTTTTTAAACTTTAATATTACTGCACCCTAATTATCTCAACTTTGCAGAATATTGATTCATGTTTTTCTTTTATGCGGGAAAATAAATATTTTTAATACACAACGCGAATCCTTTATTTTTAAATTTTACACAACAATTCCTTTGCTCTTTTATTTGCTAACAAGTATATTTAATAACCATACCCAACAAAGATTTCTTAATTATTGAAATTTATCAATTTACATAAACTTGAAAGAACAGTTCAAAACAAGATTTATCTCCAGAATCAACAATGTAATGAAAACTAAACTCGCGCGAGTCACAAACACGCACGATTCATGCTAATTTTATATAAAAATAAAGAAGTTACATAAAGATGCAATTTTATATAATAAAACATTATATTGTTCGAATAAAGAATAATAATAATAATAATAATAATAATATAATAAAACATTATGTGTATAATTATATAAACGTTAACAAATATTCTATAAACTGTTTGAGTATATTTTTCAAGTCTCCCTAATCCAGTTCGGAAACTTGAGTCGTTTAAATTATAAAGCAAAAGAAATTTTTATTAGATGTCCAAAAAGTTGACCTTCAAGATTAATAAAATGGATTAAAAAGATTCAAAACTTAGGAGCATTCGCGTGAAGCAACACAAAAGAACAATTGAAGCACGATAATACACACTGATTGAGACGATGCTAATAGTTTTGCATAATTTCTATTCCATTGTTACAGCTGTCGATAATGGAAAAGAAATTAGACCAACTTATGTACGTGCTGAATGCAGTCGCCCACAAGCAGAAGATTCCTCTGCGCAGCATCGAGGATGAAGTTTAATAGAGAAACGTTGAAAAAACGAGCGATCGAGATCGGAGTCGAAGTCAATTTATATCTACTCGATTGCTATTACGTTATGCTAGATACAAGATCTCGTGTAATTTGGTCCACGATAAAAAGAAGAGCAAATAACCATCATACCTGTACGTGAAATGCAGCCTCCACCGGAAAGTGCATCTGTACGTTTTTGATCGTATAAAACGCGGAAAGCTAAAATAAAAAGTAGAAAATGTACATCTTGAAATGGAATGTATTTTTAACTTTATTTCGTTCGAATTTTTTTATTTATTTCAAGGCTTGTTAAAGATACAAATTTATAAGCCCCCCCCCTCCCCCCGCGCACACACACATTGCGCACAGAACCAGACAACATATTCATAATACGCTTCAATAAATTATAGTGAGGTTAAAGCAAATATACTAAAAAATTTAAATCTTCGTCAAAAGTACTATTTCTACTTTTTACTTTGATTTTCTTTCCCCTTAGTTGGGTTAGTGTAAAGCAATGAGTATTGAAAAAAGCATACTCATATGAATAAACCGTGCATCAAAAGAACGCAATAAAAAGAAGTTATACACAAGCGCACATCAGAAAAACGATCACACAAATTGGCGATGCATAATGGAATGCGTACGTGTAAGTTCACTATGTTAAAACAATAACAAACTCTTCGCGATCCATACGTATATCCACAAAGGGGACAATAAACATAGTGACGCGTATGCATGCATATACATGTGCGCGTATATAAATATATATATATACACACAAATATGTACATATTCATATGTACAAGCTTATATACACGTGTGCGCTCTCGTACATAAAATACATACGCATACGTAGATACGTACACAAATAAAACTTACGCATATGATACATAAGCGAAACAATTATTTCAACTTTACGTGCTTATATATAGTGTGTACATAGTGTAATATAAGACTTTAATTCGGAATAATTAAACATAGGAAAAATATATGAAAATAACCTGTATATCGTCGCAACCATTTTCCGTTTTTCGGCATTAAATTATAATTTATCGATAAACTTGTACAATTAGATTAATTTATTCAGATTTAACTATTTTACACAAGTATTGTGATTTATATGAACTTACTATGCTTATCGATACAAATTTTCGTTTCCAGATTATTAGGAAGAGTGAAAAATACAAATATTTAATGCAATTTAATTTGTTATATATACTCGTAGTGTTTGTAAAGATTACAGTAATTATTTTCACGCTTTATCATACTGTAACTGGATTAGATAAATTTTTTTTCAAAATTCGACGTGAATAATATGTAAAAAGTAGCAATTGACTTGCATACTACTTACATGATTGACGTGTACGCGTGCACGTACATACGTACACATTTATCAATAATCTTTGATTTAATGAGGTCACATTTAATTTCTGTAAATAATTCCAATAAATTGAACTACATTTTTCTGTGATTTATAATTGCAAAATTATCCAAAATATATTATTAAAAAGGCATTATACTCCTTAAAGTTTTGTATATTATCTTCAACATGAAACAAATTATATTTAAATACTAATTAAACCAAATGCACATGAATAGATCCAATTTATAGATCTGATTCCAGGTACAGTCATACAGTCATTTTAATGAATTATAAAATAAAAATTCTACAAAAGAAGGATCATAACATGATCTTTTGCTTCTATATGATATTAATATTCAAATTAGACAAATATGAAATATTTAAGAATAAAAATCCTATCAAATGTAATATTAATGACCTATGATTTTCTTTTGTATAAAACGAAGAGAAATCATGTAAATCGTCTCTTCTTTACAATCAAAAAACTGATGTGAGGATTCAAAACATATTATAATACATTAAATCATAGAGATTATTTATAAATTCAAACAACTTTTGTGATTCTTATTTTTTAATTTTAATGCTATAAAGGTACACTGACAAGTTTCTTATTAAGTAAAATGTTTTATTAATACTTATATTTATTTAAGTTCATAAATACTGAAAATATTCTAAGCATAAAAAATATACAAATTAAATATTTAAAATATGTAAATTCTTATTCGTGGTTCTTCTATTTTTCAAATCTCATCTACTAAATATAATTTAGTAATGTAATTTCTACAGATAATTCTACAATAACAAGTATTCCTTAAAAATATATATATATATAACTATTATAAAATGTAGATATATATAGCTAATAACATAATTTGAATTAATTCTATTTCTGACCAGTAGTTTTACAAAATTAAATATTTTATTAAAAATTCAGAATATCAATATTTTCGATATTATATTTATACTAAAGTTAATAAAACCTAGAAATATATAGTAATCAATACAGTGTACAATTACAGTAGTAAAATAATAATAATGTAACAATTATAAAAAAAAATTTACACTTTATTAGAAGTAAAAAAAGATTTAATTAAAAGTTATCGAATATATATCATTATCATTATGTATTTCCGCTATCGGTCTTCATTAGTTTAAAAATATCGTTGAAAAAAAGTACAAACTAGTAACTGAAGGCTAAAATTGACATTCTAACTTTAAGCAAAATAATTATTATTTTGTTATAAACTGTTACGTACATGCATTTTAATACTACATATATTTACAAAGATTTGACTTTCAACAAATTTAGTAAATATTAAATTTCAGAAAGTTAAAAAATTTGGTTCATCTGTTTTTGAAAAGAGCACGATAAAAAGTAGAATGTAGGAAAGTAAAGTGCCTAAGCGTCTTGGAATGGACGCCACCAAGTTCGAGTTACCGATATGCGTTATTATTGATTTGAATAAATTGAAAATCTATTACAGTATGACTAAAGTTATATTTTAAAAAGAATGCGCTCATTAGTTATTGTACAAACATTAATGGCAAGCTGAAGGGTACCGGAATTGTTTATTTAGCAGATTATAATATTTTGATTGCGTCTAATGATTGTCTCATATTAATTTTAGTTAATTTGATCTACCCTATCGTAACTTGATTATTTAAAAAAAAAATCGTTTCTTATTAAAAGTAAATACAAATTTTATAGAAATAATGATAATTTCAAAAAGTTCCTAAGTAAGCTTTTTATTATATTAATAAAAATAGAAAAAATGTTGATTCTAAACAATCTATTTAATAAAAAGTAAATAATTAAATAATTACGTTTGAATCGAACTCAAAATTCTACGAAATTTTCATTTATGTAGAGTAATAACTATTACAGTATTTCTAAACGCTTCTGAACACTGATTAGATTTAACTAATAAAAACTAATGACTTTACAAAAATCTTTGGGAACAAAGCAATTGAAAATTTAACGTTTGGCTCTTTCGCACTTCTATGAATATTGCATATTATAAAAGGTGCCTTTAGTCTAGACCAAAATCTCGTAACGAATACAATCATCATTTTTTATTTCCAATCGTTATTAATTTTATAATAAATAACTTTTTTTTATTAAATAATTAGTCAATGTACTGTAAAAAATTATTCTTACGTGTAGTTTAATTGCGCGAATAATACATACTACGAATCAAATTAAATACGCTATTTAGATTTAAGATTTCGATGACATATCTTTACTGCTTTAAAACAAAGGAATAATAAAAGACACAAAGAATTAATAATTGTTCTTTACTTTCCCTCTTTATATTATCTGGAGTTCGTTCATCACATTTTATTTTAATGCAATGATAAAAATTTCATTAGTTTCTTGTTATCATAATTTTGTAAAAAAATTTATTTTTCGCAACCATAAAATTTTAGTGTAACTACACACATATCGATTTTCATAATTTATATGGTATATAAATTTTATATATATAATATTCTTATTATTTATAAATTAAGTCAAGTATACAATATCAAGACAATATTATTAATATTTCTGTTGAAATAATTAAGCACATATAGGGTATTTTGTGATATAATATTTTATTACTTGTATTACAAAATAAAGTATAAAATAATCAAAGAGACAAAACTTATGTGTCTTTGCAATAAACTGACGAAAAGTAACTTAATTAGAAACTGCCGACGACAGTATTTATTCATTCGTTTACTATAATAATATAACGGTATTGAACACAGGATAGAACAGGTTTAATATTGTTAACGTTTAGCAAAGGTAAGATAAAGTGATATTTGTCCTTTGTAAAAGTATTAAGGCTTTCCCCGCAATAAAATCGTAATATTATAAAGATATTTCAACAATTTCCTTCGTTCATTTTTTAAATCTATCAATATTAATTATTGGATTAGAACGTAAAATTTATTTCTTATATGAATCTTTTATTTGGATTTCATGGATCATTTAATAACAATTATAAATAAATTCAAGGAACCAAAAAATTTGTCATGAAGAAATATGTCTATAAAGAAATAAATATAGTTTATTAGAGCATCTCCTATCTTCAAAATAATAGGTAAGAAATAAAATAATTTAATATTAATAAAATTAAGCTTAAATTATTTGAGCTGATTTTACATCTCTAATTTAACAATTTAAATTTTTTAAATAAAGCATTCTTTAAATAATTTCTACCTTTAATAATAAGAAATGAAAATATAAGTTTATATTTTCTACTTTCTTGTCAGAACATTAAAATAGTTTTTTAAATTATATACATACTATGAATGTATTTTAAAATATACAAACGCCATCTCTGGAGCAATAGAGACATTTAAGACATAAAAATAATAGTAGTAAGTTTTTTGACCGAGTGAGTTGATTAGGATTTCTGAACTGGCTGTAATATCAAAGTGTTTTTACTTCTGTTGTAAACGGTGTTTAAGTGTAATCTGATTTTTGAGATTAATGATTTTTTGCAAGAGTAGTTGAAATCTACTAGGTGATTCTAACTTTTTAGATAAATTTTATTAAAATTAATACAAAATTACAAATAGTATGAAAAAGTATTTGTATTCATAATAGTTAACCTACAAATGTATCATTATCATTATTATATTTATCTTTTTTTTTATCTATTTATTGATAAAATAATTTAATTGATTTATTTATATTATAATTATTATTCAGTTATGTCGAAGAGAATGTTTTACAAATAATAATAATTAGGACATGTTTGAAGTTTGTAATCATTCTTAAAATTATTTACACATAGTTTTTTTATTTTAATTTTATTTATATATCCATGTTTTACAAAAAGATAATAAAAATTTCATTTCGTATAAATACAATTTAAAGATTATGAATTTCATTGATTTTCAGTTTCATATGTAACATAATATTATTATAGGTTAAACCTGCAATTTATTAATCTTGAAAAATGAGTTACCATCGAGGTAACAATGCTAAAAAGCAAAAAGGTTTTGGATTTGCTGGTTTTCAAATGTCAAGTACTAAACGTACTGGAGCAGCAATACCTCCTTTACCGCCAAATTCAGGATTTAGTAAACAAGGTTATCATACAATGAATTCAATTACTGAAAATGCCTTATCAGCTTGTTGGGGAGTACCAAAAAAACATAATAAAACAGAGGAAGAGTAAGTTACACTAGTTTAAATTCTCAGATATATATTTTAACTTGAAACTTAAAATTTCAGATATTTTGATGATGATGAAGAAACTGCAACGTCATCAACATTAGAATATATTCCAGCTCCAGGTTCACCTACGTATGAAGAACATATAAGAAAAACTCAAAAACAAGAAAGTGACAGTGAAGAAGATCCTCTTGATGCATTTATGGCTGGTATAGATGCTGAAATAGAAAAAAGTAAGGTTGCAGATCCAGAAGAACGTAAAGAGGAGAAACATAAAGGTATCAGAGCAGACATTGATGGAGAAGATGATGAAGAAAGTTATTATAGGTAATATATTTTAACTGATATTATAATCATTGATAAGAAGATGAAATGAACACATGTAATACACACAAATATACGTATAAATTGGGAACGTTGTAAAATAATTTAAAATTGTGTTATATATATATATATATATAATTTAAAAAAATCTTTGATTAAATTTTTATTTTAAATGATATTTGTTTGTGTAAATAGATACATGGAAGAAAATCCAAATGCAGGTGTGCATGTAGATGACTCAGATCAAGAAATTGAATATGACGAAGATGGAAATCCTATTGCTCCTCTCAAAAAGAAAGAAATCGATCCTTTACCAGCTATTGATCACACTGTAATACCTTATGAAGCATTTGAAAAGAATTTTTACAATGTTCATGAAGATATTGCTAATCTAAGTAAACAACAAGTAGATGATCTCAGAAAAACTTTGGGTATTAAAGTAACAGGTCCATCTCCACCAAATCCTGTGACAAGTTTTGCGCATTTTGGTTTTGATGATGCTTTAATGAAATCTATTCGAAAGCATGAATATACTCAGCCAACTCCCATTCAAACACAGGCTATCCCAGTAGCACTTAGTGGACGAGATGCGATTGGTATTGCTAAAACAGGAAGTGGAAAAACAGCAGCATTTATTTGGCCAATGCTTGTACATATAATGGATCAAAAAGAATTAGGTCCTGGCGATGGTCCAATTGGACTTATATTAGCACCTACTAGAGAATTATCACAACAGGTAATGTTCCTTATTTTAAAAAAAAACTAACAAGTGTTGCTTAACCAAATAACGTCCTTAAAATTGATTTAAGCTATTACTTATTTACGATTTTAAACTATATTTATCGTGCTAATTATTTATTAATTGTAGATTTATCAAGAAGCAAGAAAATTTGGAAAAGTATATAATATTCAAGTCTGTTGCTGTTATGGTGGCGGAAGTAAATGGGAGCAAAGTAAAGCTTTGGAAAGTGGAGCTGAAATAGTAGTTGCTACTCCTGGTAGAATAATAGATTTAGTTAAAATGAAAGCAACTAATTTATCTAGAGTGACATTTTTAGTACTTGATGAAGCTGATAGAATGTTTGACATGGGTTTCGGTATGCACAATTATTAAATGAAAAATTGATGTTTCTAACTTTTTACGTATACATATGTTGATTTTTATATTTTTTTTTTTAGAACCTCAAGTTAGATCGATTTGTAATCATGTGAGACCAGATAGGCAAACATTATTATTCAGTGCAACGTTTAAAAAACGAATTGAAAAACTCGCAAGAGATGTATTGACTGATCCAATTAGAATTGTTCAAGGAGATGTAGGTGAAGCAAATACAGATGTAACACAACATGTCGTTATTTTTTACAATAATCCAACTGGTAAATGGACTTGGCTAAATCAAAATATAGTCGAATTTTTGAGTTCTGGTAGTTTGTTAATATTTGTGACTAAAAAGGTAAAAAGATGCTACTAAAAATTTCTAATATGAAAAATTATATAATTATCCAATTAATATATATGTACCTTATTTGTAGTTGAATGCTGAGGAATTAGCTAATAACTTAAAATTAAAAGAATACGATGTAATGTTACTTCACGGTGACATGGATCAAATTGATAGAAATAAAGTAATTACTGCATTTAAGAAGAAAGTCGTTAGCATTTTAGTTGCTACGGATGTAGCAGGTACGATTCTCCGTTTAAAAATTCTAAGACTCTAAATAAATAGAAATACATTAAAAACAAATTGAAATAATAATACTTAATAAATGTTTATTGTAGCCAGAGGTTTAGACATACCGCACATTAGGACCGTTATAAATTATGATGTAGCTCGTGATATTGATACGCACACACATAGAATCGGTAGGACAGGTCGAGCAGGTGAAAAAGGTGCGGCTTATACACTTGTAACGGAAAGAGATAAAGAATTTGCTGGTCACCTCGTGAGAAATCTCGAAGGAGCAAATCAAGAAGTTCCAAATAGTTTACTAGATTTAGCCTTGCAAAGTAATTGGTTTAGAAAATCGCGATTTAAAAGTGGTAAAGGTAAACAAGTCAATGTTGGCGGTGCAGGGTTCGGTTTCCGCTCAAAAAATACATCTAATCAGGTAAATTAAAAAAAAAATATTAACTGAAAATATTTTATTTATAGATCAAAGAATTTAATTGAAACGTGAAATAAACTAGTACACAATTTTATTTAATAAATTCAGTTCTATTTATAATGTATAATGATTTCATTATTTTATTATTATTTTATTATGATAATTTTCGAACCAATTTAAAGTTAATAAAAAGAAGAAAAAACTTATTCATACTGTTTTTATCACTGTTTTTATCTACACCGTATAAAGAGTATTGTAAAATTATAATAATGAATGCTGTTGTTTTAGAGTGGTCAAGCAGATTCTTCGGCATCGTCGTCAACACAGGTACCAAAGGATATCAGCGAAGTAGTTAAAAAATTAGAAAGAGCAGGACCTGGTAGCGATCGATTATCAGCAATGAAGGCTGCCTTTCGAAGTCAATACAATACACAGGTATATAAAAAAATAAAAAAATTAAACGTTACAAAAAATTTTGTAATAACATTATTTAAATTTAAAGTTGAAACAGTTCTTAAAATACTCGCATTAAATTATATTATAGTTTCGAGCTTCTTCTGATCATACGTGGGAGCAAACTATCACACCTCCTTCTTTAATTATGCCGCCTCCTCCGCCTCCTCCAACTGGCGCATTACCAAATGTGCCACCACCGCTGGTAACCAGTGAAGAAACAGAAAACAAGACAACCACAGATGCAGATAAAGCGGATAGATCGGAAAGGAAAAGACTTAGAAAAAGTCGATGGGAGTGATAATATTTAATTTGTTAACAAATTTTTGTCCCATATCTAAAGAACTAATACAAGTTCAAAATTGATCACTGATTGATGAGTCTTGTAAGTAAAAATCAATATAATTTTTAAAGATTCTGCAATCAATCATTATAGATTACATCATAGGCATTCAAACCTTACGTGTATTAAATTATTTTTATTGATTATTTTTCAACTTTTCATAATCGAACTCATTATTTATAGAGCTTTCATCTTTATTTGGAATAAGCATTAAAATGAAATTAAATTGATTATTAAACGTAAATGTTGAGTTCAAAATTACAATTATTTTTCATTGCTATTAGTAATTAAATAGTAATATAAGACAATTATCGACTATATATTAAATGAACTCGTGATGTATATATTTATAATATAATGTTTACTCTTTATAATAGAAGGTTTCAATTAGTGATTAATAAAACTTATATCATGTTCTTAAAATAATTTTACTGTGTATATTTTTATTCTCAATTGAATTTATAAAGCATGATTATTAATGAAAAATACATCCTCTTTTTTATCATATAAAATAAAAAAATATCTGAAAACTTATTATAATCTTGTTACTTTTCCTTTGGTATTAAAATACACAGAATATATAACTTGCAAAATGTTAGACATTAATTATCAATATAATTTTCAAAATTTTAGTATGAACATTAAAAGTTTGTTGAAATCTGGATTATGAATGGTTTTTTAAGAATACAAGTATTCAATTCTTATATGAAATTTTATTTTGTATGTATACATCCTTAAGTAAACGTACATCAAATAATGTATAATCAATACATTTTGATTACAAGTAATAAAAGAAATATGTGAGCATAAATTTTCACAAATCAGGATAAGACCCCAAAAGCAGCATCCAGTAAATGGACGCCCAAGCATTTACGTGTAGTATTTAATCGAGAAACTAGACGAACTTTGTTTTTTCGATTTACAATCATTATATGTTAATACAATTTGAAGATGTGATGTTTATAAATTTGAATTTATACGAAAAATACCTAGAAGCACTACAGTCGTGATTACTACAAGTACACGTAACCATTACAAAAAATACGAAAAAATAAATCTTCATTTTATGTACTTTACATCGTACGTATAAAAAAACATGAGTAATGCATTTAAACTTAAACTATATGTGTATCGGCTAGGAATCTAAAGAAAATGGTAAAAACTTGTTGGCAATTGTACTAAATTACGAAGATATACATGGTTATGAGTTAATCTGCGAATCCTTGGACAGCCATTTAGGGCACCGCTGCAATCGAGAATTGCCTTGTTGCAAATGCGCACTGCAAGAACGATGAATTCGTTTTCCGACATTCGTCGTTACGCGGCAATAAAACTAATTAATTTTTTCATCGTCGAACAACCCGATTATTCGATAAACTGAATATACCTTTGCGAATGCTTTGCAGATATACACTTTTATTGTTTCGACGATTATATTTTAACTCATTGATCTAGAGCTCCTTACATCAATGTTTCCATACAAAATTGTTTTCTTAACACTACGCATTTATGTATACATCTATTACTTAACCGATAGATTGCTTTAATCGAATACAAGAATTACTTTGCCGTTGTATTTATTAAAGAAAGAAAGAAAGATATCGCTGCTAAGAATTTCTTTTTACCCCTTAGACATTTAGTATTTTCATTCGAAATTCTGAGTTTAATTATCACTAACAACTTGAAGTTAAATGTGTTTTTCAAAGTTATTTTTAAGTGCGACAACCTTAACATAGTTCGATAGAATTGTATTTCGTCATAAGAATTTATCTCTGATAACCTAGAGTAAAAATTGTAATGAAAATAACATAAAACATTTTTACTTCTAATCGCTTATTGAGAATGAATTTCTACGTCGGCACCGAAACCAATTTGCATACAAACTTTGTATATTGTTTGCATAAAAACTTATTACTTTTACTACACATCCGTTTGACAATTATTTATAAAAAAAAAAAAACAAATTTCATAATAAGTAAAAGTGGGTTCGCTCAAAAGCAGAAAGGCCTTTTAAATTCGTTTGCACTTTTGAAATTATAGATAAAAAATATGACAGACATATGTATATATGTGCATAAGTTACCCGGCGGTATTAAAACTGGAATATATTTAATACAAAAAAAGAAGAAGAGTACGAGTAAAAGTGTTATTTAAACGCGTTTAAACAGCACTTGTGACAATTTTACCGGGCGAATTGCCAGCCGACCCGTCGAGCAGAATCAAAAGTTTCGATGCTATCAAAATCGACTGAACACAAGCCAGAGCAACGTTTATGAATATATTAAACGTCAATCAAAGAGAGAAAAAGGCGAGTTTCCGCATAAGAAACACTTCCTGAAGCTCGAGTCGAACAAATTATATACATCCGTGAAAAGAACAAGAGCGCGCAATTTCTTTAAAGAAAGAGGAGAATAATGCGCGCGCGCAATCAGGACTGGCGAGCGAATCACTCGCTCTTGGCTCTAATAACAGGCCGGTCTCGAGGAAACGGGTGCGAGAGAGGTTGTATTGCGCGCACGTGCGGCCCGTTTTTAGGGCCCCAACGACGCGAAGGCGCTCGCGGCTGATTCACTGACGCTTATACACGTGAATCATCGGCGGTACGCACAAGGCGAGCACCGGTGGCCCTGATAATACGACCGACGAGCCCAAATTATTTCAAATTATTTCGGACTCGCGCCGCGAAAACGGAACCCAGCAATACTTAGAGTAGTGCCTTTGCACCGACGCTCTCGATCCGCCCCTGCCGCTCTGGATCACAACACTGCCGCATCGGGGGATTCATTAGTAACGAGCGCAGCTCGAATACACGAGACCCGTATAAAGTCGCGCAATTCGAACGAACGAGGCGAGCCTCGGGCGAAATGATCATTCACGGAACAATGGAGACGAGCGAGGCGTCCACTCTTCGACAAGGGAGATCAATAATTCATGAGCGCACCTCCTCGATTCCGCAAAAGCTTCGCCTAGGCCAAACAACAGTATTCAGGACGTTCGCTTTCACGTCGATCGAGGCGTCCGAATCTTTCCTGCTCGCTGACAATTGGGGGAGCGGTTGACGGGACTCGAACTTCTCCGGCTGATATCGCGCGCACGATTTTCTTTTATGGAGCTCGATTTTGAACGTCACTCACTACTACTCGACTGAACGTGTAACACGTGTAGCGCGTTAACGAGCAACGATTGCGGGAGAAAAAGCGTTGGAAGGACGTCGCTATTACTAAAATCGAAGATGAAAAGGTTCGACGGCTGTCTCTAGAGCTCGAAAAAGGAAAGGTGCCTTGCCTTGACTTTGTGGGAGGAGTTGCGGAACGACGGGGAATAGCGAATCTAAGTACCCAAACTGTGTTGCTGCGTCGTGCTCGTTTTCCTCGATCTTGGTTGTTGCTTATCCACGACTGACGATTTCCCGGAGAACTTCTCCATGGCACGCCCGTAGGAGCCTGTACAAACCTTCTCCTTGGCGGCGAGCCTGGACTTGGTCTCGAGACGCGTCGAGCCACTGGGTGCGGCTCGTTTCTCCGTGGCGAAAACTGATATCTTTGAGGCCAAGTCATTGGCGATGAGTTTCCGCTCGCGCAGCTTCTCGGAACTATCCTTGGGTGCGGGCTCGAACGAGTCTGTCTTCTGGAGGATGTCGCGCAGGTTTACACCGCTGTCCATAGAGGAGGGCGAGAGGGGCGGCGTCCGCGATTTGACGCCGTCGACGCACTGCTTGTACTTCTCGTCGATGTGCGTGTCGTGTTGCCGTTGCTGTTCCTGCTGTTGCTGCAGCTGCTGTTGTTGCTGCTGATGCTGTTGCTGCTGCTGCTGCTGCTGCTGCTGCTGATCCTGGTCCTGCTGGAGATGGTCCGAGTCCTCGAGGTCTTCGTCTTCCTCGTTGCCCGAGTCATTGTACAAGTCCTTCTTCAGAACGCCCTCGTTTTTCTCATTCTGCTTGCGCAGCTCCTCCCAGTTTTTCCTTGGCTTGTAACTCGTCTTCCTGCGGACGAGTGCCTTGCGCTCGCTGATGTCGATGTCGGGAATGAAAAGCCGTAGAGCCTTAGGTCCAATTGGGAAGTTGCTCGAGTCATCGACCACGCGTTTCTCGCTCATTATCGCCTCGAGACTGGTGCGCGAGGCGACTTCCTGGTGCTTGTTGAAGGCCGAGACCAGCTGGGCTACCGTGTACTTAGGCTCGTCAGTCTCGGATTCAGATTCGCGCCCGTGACACTCAGAACCCGTCGACGATTGCTTGTTCGTGAGGCTCGTTCGAGTCTCCTCGGAGTCGTCGGTCAGCGTGTCAGACTCCAGCGACTGCAGTGAATCCAGGTTGGCTTCGGAACTGGTGGTATATGGAGGCCCGCAGATTTTCCTTCCGTTTACTGCTTCTACACCTTTGACAGTAACGTATTTACAGTTAGTTTGGGAAAATTTTTATGTCGCGTTAAATTAGTATTGTTTCCTTCTCACTTGCCATAGATTATTAAAATAAAATTTGACTAAGTTACGAATCGATTGTCGCTTCAATTTTCTAGGAAAACATTCAATTTACTCTAATAAAGCGATATTCAATGATGAAAATTTTTTTAGAAATGTTTCTTGCGTGTAAAGTATAATCAAATTCAGCATGAAATGGATGTTTTTTTTAAATGAGTATAGTATATTTATATTCTCTTCGGGCCACTTTTCTAATTACATTCTAATCGTATCTTCGACATATCTGATCGAGATACGTTCATACGATAAATGCTAATTTTTATTCTCTATAGAATAGAGAACAGAAAAAAGCTGTGACAAATAAATCTTGTGCATAAATTATTTGACTCACTTTCGCTTAATTTATAAAATAAAATTTAATAATTATTCAATCTCAAAACTGTAAATAGTATCTTTCGAGAAAACGTATTTTTATTTACAGCCATAATAATGGTACTTGTATATTATTAACCACTGTACAATTTTCTCTTGTCTAAAATAAAATTGTGCGCGTGTGGTTTGTACCGCATTTGAAATGTTTATATTAGCACTTTCGATTTTTTTATCTCCACGCGCAGAGAGTATCGCGATGAAATAACCTCCGGTCGGCAAAAAACAAAGCTTCTACAAAAATAGACGTCTAATAAAATCGTCAAATTCAAGTATTTCAGCTTCGTAAAATGCGCATTAAGTAATCATGATTTCCCTTCAAGCACGCCTTTATCCACTCCATCCATCTTCCGAGAAAGATAATAATAATAATAGTAATAATAATAGTAGAGAAAATATATACATGAGCGTGACTATCCGATCAGCCATCGAGCAAAGTATACACGCACGCACATTTTTCCCTTCAGAAACTCGACGATGGTACGCGTGTAGCCACTCACCATTATTACGAACCCGATCGCCCGTGTCGTCGACGGTTTCGCAATTAAGGGGCTGATGTTTCCTTCCCTTGTTTTCTTCCTGAGTCGATATCGTTGTCGTTGCTGTTGCTGCTGGCTCAATGGGATTCTCTTGCTAAGTTTAAAAATCACAAATTCCGATTGACAATTACTTATTTTATTTATTTATTTTTTATTTTATTTTATTGCTCGCAATCGATTTTCACAATATTTAAAATGAAATCTTCGGTATTCGCGATTGAAGATTAAAAAATAAGAGAAAGTTTATTGCTTGTTTCAATCTATTAGAAGACTCGTAGAAAGAACATAAAATTAAATAAATTCTCTTGTCGCACTTAAACAACATTTCTTTATCTTATGAAATATGAATGCATAAAATTTAAAATTTAATGGAATAAAATTATTGGCCTTATAATAACCTGACAATAATAAATTTTAATTTTCATTCTGATTTTTAGAGAATCATATTCTTTAATTATAGTACATTATTTTAAGCCGTATCAAACGTTATTGATTATTAATTATTTGTAGAAAACATTTTAACAGCCACAGTTAAAGAAAACAGATTTCAAAGTTTTTGTCTTCTACGTGACATTTGAAGCAATAATTAATTTAGGCAAAGGCGCACACTGTTATAAATATTTATAAAAATTTTGAAGATTCGCAGATTGAAAAGTCAGAGCCATTAACTATTCATATTAGAGACATATTTAAGGAGTGAAAAAATGTTAAGAAGACTGAAATTGATTCAATATTATCATAACTTAAAATCATTAATAACTTTCGTAATGAGTGACTAAAATGGAAAATTCTGCTTTAATTTTAGTTTTTAAGCTATACGAATTGTGTCTGCTTGTTAATTGAACATCTCATGATCCACAGTTTGACCCACATTCTACGGGAACCAATTACGGGTACTACAATTAATCTTTTGGTAACAGAAAATACGTCCTACTTTTCTTAAAAGTAAAGTGACTTTTTGTCAACGACACCTAGAATTTTTTTTTAATCTCTAAGTGTTCCCGAGGCAGATGCACGGATTAATATTATGTGGAATAAATTCAATTTAAATCGATAAACATGGTCGATAAGCATATAGCTGTTCACGAAGGAAATAACGTTAATGTGTAAGACATGTTTTTGTTACCGATTATTTAACATAATTACGGATGCGTTTGAAAAATAACAAGATCACTTGGAGCAATGTTTAGAAGTACACCAGGAACCGGATTTGTGTCCATCCGAGCTCGTTAATTTGGTTGTGTAGTAAAATTCGTACCTCATCGATGAGCTCGTCGTCGTCAAATTGCGGGGTGCTCGTTCTTTCCGGCGACGCAAAATCGTCGTAGTTCCGGATCAGTGCCGCCGAGCGCGAGGAGGTAACGGAGCCGAGAGAGGCGCTGCTCGATCCGTGAACGAGATGCCTGAAGAGCGGCAGCACGTCTTCGGTCTTGGAGCGCTCCTTCTGACGCAGCAGGTCGCGCTTGTGCCTCTGAAGACTCTCCAGACTCCGGTAAATGTCCAGCATGCCCTGGGACTTTGATAGGGATTTGAGGCCGTAGAGCTTCTCTCGCGAGCCGTCGAAATGGCAACAGTCAAGGGGGTTGCCTTTCATCACCTGCCGGTGCCTGAGGTCGCGCTCCTTGCGACGCCGATCCTCGTCCTCGCCGGATCCGTTGAGTAAAGGAAGACAAGCCTGAGATCTCGACTGCACCTGACTGAGACTCCTACGTACGGGTTAAAAAGGTCAAAGGTTTTTTTCAGATTTACGTCCACTGTCATTAATAGTTCCCGTAAGGTCATATGCGTTACATAAAGGAAAGTTACTTTGGAATTTCAAACATTTAAAAGTATCAGGCTGAGAAAGTTATTATTAGCGTCATTTTAACGTGGACAAAAACGTCCAGTAAAAACTCATTGCACTAATTACATACACGTGCACGCACACAGTGTAATACGACATAAAGGCTTTTTAAAAACTTCAGCTTCTGAGCCTCCACAGACTCCAAAATTGCTATGAAATTTGTAAGTTTATGTTCATGTACTTTGGCTAATTATCCCAACGAAACTGCATCGTTGGTTGTAAAAATCGAAATACCATTAATTATAGAAACGACTAGGTGGTAGTTTAACCAACCTGATCCTCGTTAACAGGCTGATGCGATTTAAGCCCTGAGCCATGCTCGCTCTGAGTGACCTGCGATCTTGTGCCTGATTAAGGAGACCCTGGGTTTGTTCCTTGTTGAGTAGGCAACTCTGGCTCATGGCGAGACTGCTTTTGGACGAAGAGACAGAGTCGGCCAAGCTCGTTCTCGACGAGCTCGTGTCCTGGGTGCAACTCTCGTAGTCCTCGCTACCGCTCCCGGGGAGGCTCAAACTACCCCTGCTGCCCATGAGACCGCGACTCAGGAAGATCCGCTCGGCTCAGGCGTGCCGCCCCACGGAATGCGACGGAGCTAGCGTGAGCGCGCAGCTGCTGGCTGTTGAACCTGCTCCTGCGTTTGAAACTGAGCAGAGGCTGCCCGGCGCAAGTTCCTCCGCGACGACGACCGTTCCACCGAGGACCTCGTGAGACGTGACGGATTTGGGCGGAAGGTGGGCCGAGGCCGAGTTTGGAAGCCCCGCGAAACGCACTCTGACGCAGGCACTGCGTCTGCGCCGACATTGCGTGACTAACGGAAAGGGTATGTTAAATGTTGTGCTTTTTAGCTAATAGTGCGAGTTACTCTTAAGGCTATAAATGTGCTTGAAAATATTTGGAGCAAATGATTTTATTTTCTGAAAGCGCTCTCAATGTATTATAAGATTAGAGCTTTTCTAAAATTACGCAATTCAATTATAGTTCATTCGATAAATCAGGTATTTGTTTCGATCAATATAAATTATATTAAATTTAATGGTAAATGGAAACGGTTTTCAAAATAAAAATAGTTTTGGTTTGGTGAAGAAGGATCTTTTTATTTCGAATTAAAATGCTAATGAGCAATTATTGAGAATAGATCTCGTTTTCAAATTAATTTATTTTGAAAATAAATGTTAATGATTTTTATACGTCCATTAAAAAGGGCAATTCATATGAAATTATTGAGTCAATGAATTCGTTTCATAAATGAGATACTTAAGATTTTTATGTCAATCATTATTACTGCCACTGAAAGAAAATCAGTTGTGCTATTGGAAATTATCTTTGTTAACACCGATGTTTAAAACATCAAAAATATATAACTTTAAACCGTAAAACCAATGAAGTAGCTTATACAACTATTAATATTATCAACCCTGAATTTGACGAATAATCATTTGAATTTTACCATTCTTTAACAGCACTTAAATTAGTTTGAGTGTAGGCGTGGTATTACCTCATTATTTACGCTTTAATGGGCCCGTTACTGTCAGTTTTGTCACAAGAAAGAATGAAATGACGATAAAATTTTTACCATGGCATTACTTTTTTATTTTTATAAAGTTCTGAGAAAATTTACACTTGTAATTAAGCAGATAAATTTATGCGAAACATATATTAAACGTATTACATTGACCAGAAAATGTAAAAAGAATTTGCAAACAACGATTCTTCTTAATGTGCAACTATGCATGCGCAACAATGAATACAATTAATGTACTTTCCCCGTAAGAAAACCCTCAAAGTGCAAAATATCTTCCGAGTAGTCACAAATACAAGCAGCTGCAAAAGACAATTAATCAATCGGTATTTTACGAAAAGTCGATTATCGGGCTAACAATATTATTCTTTTATCGAAATTCACGCCGGTAGTGAAACAATTTATAATGCAGTATTAAACTGCAATTAAATATCGTAATGCAGAATGATGTATGTCTCAAAGGCGAATGCATCACACGTGAAATTCGGCGTGGCTTATTTATACAGGTTGTGCAATCAAATCACATTATTAATGTTGTTACAACGTTATTACCTTGGCTCAAGCACGAGAAGCTTAGCGACGAAGTCCTTAGCCTGTGCTGATACGTCCTCGAATAGTTCTTCCGGAAAGTCGACCTGACCCAGGATAATATTTTTGAACGTCTCTTGGTCGGTTTCCCCCCCGAAAGGAGAGAAACCCGTTAGAAGCACGTACGTCGTAACACCTAGAGACCTAATTAACACGGATGTGTGGAAAAAATAAAAAATTTAATTTTTCTACCCGCAGGATAAATGTTTCCCTGCGCAAAGAATTCAAAATTTTTTTCCGAATTGGTACAAATATTTTTCTGGCCGTTAATGAGCTATATTGCCTAGGAACGGCATTTTGGAGATTGAGCTCTGATTGATCGAGTGCGTGATATATGGCAATAAAAATTAAGCAAAGAAAATAATTACAAACATGGAATTAAAAAATTAATAAAAATTGTAAAATTAAAATCAACAAATTATCGACTTGCAAACGTTTTAAATTTATTTTTCAGTTTGATTAAATATTTTTTTTTACTGTTGTGTTTATAGACTTTCTCTCAAATTAAGAAGCATCAAGCTTTAAAATATGATAAGCAATACATAATGTGCTGTTCCATATTATATATACAAATACGTATTATATTATATTTTCAGAGTTGTTATTATAATGATATACTTATACCCATGTTAAGTGGCTTGATAAAGAAATTTAAATTGCTCAAAAAATATTTTATGATTAAAGTACGCCAACGAATTTAAAATATTAATATTCAACAAGTTTTTTATTTTTAACCTTTTAAATTTTATCAACTTTGTTGCTTATTCGTACATTTATTAAATAATAAAAAAATTTTAACGAAAATTATTCGTATCTGTATTGTTTTAATTTCAAACGAGGTAGAGTATAATAAATCGTTTTTCATTTGTATCAACGTGCACTTGATCTATAAATATGTATTTGCACTAAATTATCTCTATATTATATATATAAATCTGCGATAATTTCAAGTTTATTGATATTTGATTGAAAATTAGATGATTTCATGTTTAAATGACTATTAAATTTAAAGATACTGTGACTGCTTATTGGTCTATGTGACAGCAACTTTCAATTTGTATTTTAATTACGACTGTACTTCAATTATATTTTATATTCGATCAATACATTCGTTAACGTTGATAATTTTTATTTCTCTTTTAGTCCGACTCGTCTAGTGCGTTTACTCAATTTTTAATTCTCAGAAATATAGATTACGAACAATTCGTTAAATTATTTTTTAGCATTGTGTACGAGCTGTTAGTAAAAAAATTTACATACAGAATGATTACTGCATAGATTTAAATAGTCATTAATAAAATAAAATTTCGGCATAATTTACCACATGTCAGCAGCTAATGTAATCGGTTCGTAATGAAGTATCTCGGGAGCTAAAACACAAAAACGATTTGATAATACAGCGACGGAAGTCAAAACACAGCAAAAAATCATTAGAAATAACGAAACACAAAACGTGTCATTATAACTTTACGCACGTCTGTATAAATAACGAGCGTGAGACATCTTGATAACGATCTATAAACTCAAACAAGCATGGCAACGATTTTTTTCATCTCATCACGAATCTTCTTCAATTGAATCCAATATATTATTTACGCGGTACTACGGAATAACTTTGCTTTGTTAATGCGCAAAAAATGACGACGTTGTTGTGATTCCGCGAATGTCTTTTTAAGGACATTCGTTACGTGGTGAATATGTTCAACACAGGAGTTCGTCGAACCCCGTATCGGAGAATGACGTATTGCCCTCCTCGTTTTTCTTCGTCGAAACGTATACCTCTTCTTACCTACGTAATCGGGAGTACCGAGGATCTCTCGGACTTCCGCACCCTCCAGGACGACACGCGAGATCTCGAAGTCGCACAGTTTGACGTTACAATCTGGGAAACTGCCCATCATTACCAGATTTTGCGGCTGGAAAATACAATTGCACACATTTAAAGAAGAGCTAATTTATCATCAAATGAAATAACT
The DNA here is from genome assembly GCA_018907185.1 of Platyscapa corneri. Taxonomy (NCBI): domain Eukaryota; kingdom Metazoa; phylum Arthropoda; class Insecta; order Hymenoptera; family Agaonidae; genus Platyscapa; species Platyscapa corneri. Next base: position 3,865,779 of record JACCHW010000021.1, on the reverse strand, counting down.
TATTCATGACAGGGAATGCGGAAACTATATATTGCGACGTCGCTAACTTACGGAAATATCTTAATAATTGGCTCTGAATTAAAATATAGTTCGACCGGACTGATCAGCTCAAACCTCACTGTCCGACATTAGATATTGATTTTTTTCTCTCTGAATTCGTCGACGCACATATAATTCTTTTTTTTGAATCTCGAAAAAAAATTACACAAGCGGCGGAATTATAATAACCATTTATAACGATATTTTTATATTTATAAAAACAGCTTCTAAACTCTATTTCTATTTTCGAAGAGAGATAAATTATTATTTAATATAGCGCAACGAATTATAGTTTTAGTTTAAAGTATAAATTGTTCTAAAAGTAAAGACGATATTATTACTTAGTTTTAAATACTTATTTACCACTATGACTTTATATCTTTTTCATTTTAATTAAACTCTAGAAATATTCGATTAATATTCTTCCGTATGCTGAATTAAAAGTAACGATCTTTTGTGAAAAACTGAAAATAATTCTGAAAAACCTAATTAAATTACTTTAATAGGTAATATAATAATTAAATTTCTTTTTCTAAATTATTATTTTTTAGATTTAAAAAAAAATTTCGTAATTAATAAAGTAATACAATATAGAATTATAATATACATTTATCTGAAACAATAATTGCGAATAAATTCCACAAATTTTTTGAAAAGTAATTCGATAATTTTGCATATTTTTAAGTTCCTTTCATGATGCATTAGAACAAAATATGTAATAAAATCCTTTATTATATAATTGAAAATTATTTTATATATAAATTTATATATAATCATTCTTTTATTAGATTTATTTTTACCAGATCGATTATAAAATATCAGACACGATAATTGTAAAAGTATGATTTTAGAAAACGAATTAAAGCTGTTAAAAATAAAATGTATTCAAATTAAAAAACAGCGAAAGAAAACATGAATCTAAAATTTTGCGAATATAAGAATAAGTCGTAATAGTATATGGTATCTTAAGATTCTACATCGAGAGTTAATTGCTTTACGTAATTTATTCCGGTAGATCTAAGATATTTTTTGATTCAAATTAACTTATTAAAATACTTCTTGTTCTATGAAAACTAATTGATTTAATCAAAATTTTTCAAAAATACATGCATTAATGTAAAAGTATTAATTAATTTTTACCTTTAGAGTTTAATGTTTTAAGTAACAATATTATTTCAATAAAATAATTTTTATCATTTTCATATAATTTAATCTTAGGTAAGCTATGCAATAGAACTCCATTTTTATAATATATGTATCAAACTTTTAATTTAATATTTAAATTCTGATATCTTAATTTCCATTATTAAAATATTAAAAAAAATAATAATAATGAAGGCGAAATGTCATCGTTAAAAACTTAAATGATATATAATAGCGTTAATTTTTTTATCCTTGGTCGATACAAAATCGGCTGAAGGAATGCGAAGGTGACCGAAAACGCAGTTAAACAACCCTTCGAGTTCGGTCAATGAAAGTACCAATTTTCTTATTTGTATAAATTATTTCAAAATATCGATACGTATTATTTACGATTATTATATGTAACGTAGTAAATTTTTATTACAAACATTTCGATTATTTTCTTGCGAAATTGCACGAAAAAAGCAAGTTTATAAATGAAATCATTGATGTAATTGCTTACAATTTTACGCTTAATCGTTAATTACAGTATATGGAGCACACAGGCACATAAATCGCTTTGTTGGTAAGTTAGCGACTTTGTGACACTCTATTTTAGTAGCAAGTGAACTAAATATTTTAAATGCCAATGCTTTTAATGCATTAAAATTGTGTTACACAAGACAAAACCTTTAAAACATGTTTCTAAGAGAATATAAGTCAAATAATTGACGTGGATACGTTCACGAATACATACGAATAATAATTAAATAACAACAAATCAAATTGTAAAAAGAATTAAACTTTTTCTTAATTCAGAAAATGTTGAAATAATCTTAATTAAAAACACGACGTATTTTATAGAATAAAACTAGATATGTCAAAACATGTTCAATTCCCTTTAAGCATAGTATTATTCACAGCTGAAACGAGTACTCTTGTCTCGAGATAAATTACTTCGGTTTAATCTAATTTTATGACACAAATGCATTTAAATGCATAAGCCGTTGTAAAAATATAAATAGCAATTTTTATCATAAATACCGATGCAAAGAATATGACTCGAGCAAATTTCTTAACTGTATTCTCACATCTGCTAAAGGAATACAAAATAATTTAAAAAGAGGACTCCTCCAAAGACTTCTCTAACTCAATTCACGATTCAAATATAATATAAATGAAAGGCTAAAGTGATGGGACTTTTGAAGAAACCGAAACGGAACTGAAAAACAAAATCGACCCGTTGTCGACAAACACACGCTTCAGATGAAGGTGCCAAAATCGCAGATCTCTCCAAGCGAAACGCAATCAATGCCAGAAGAGTCTAAAATGTAATCCGCAGAGCGAATCGACGGCTATCGGAGAAAAAAGTGCGAGAGCAATGCGAGCTTGTTCCTCCCGATAAACGCGCCGAGGTAAAAGGACAAGGAGGCGTCGAAAGAAAGAAAGAGGGAAAAAAAGAGCGAACGAAGCGAAAGTTTAATAGCACTCAAGCGCGTGAGAAAACACATCATAACGACATCTCGGCCAACCTCCTCGATGCCGCCGAGCAGCTGCCAGCGGCACTCGAGCGCATGCCCGAGCCTTTGCCGCCTCGAGAGCCTTGACGCTGCCGCAGACTTCCATCCACATGTACGGCGCGCGTGGGTGATCTTGAATATTCGAAAAAAACGAGACTCGGGAGGGGAGCGCGTACGAGCGCGACAATCGGACAATGAGTAATGTCCGAGGCGTACGAAAATAAGTCGCGGCGACGACGACGGGGACGACGACGGGGACGACGACGACGACGACGACGGCGATGATGCTGCATCGCGCCGGATCGCCCGTCATTATTCGACTTAGAGCCCAACAGTTGATGCTAATTTCCTGTATCTGGACAATCGCGCTCCGTTCTCGGTCCTCGCGGGCTGCACCCGAATGTTAATCGCGAATGACATTAACCATTTCCACGAGTAATTGTTTGCTAATTTATCCGCGGCACGTGAGCTTTTTCAACTTTTTCGCCATTATTCCCGTGCAGAGCTAATTTTTTAATAGCGCTCGCTCGAACCACGCGAGTGCAGTTCCTTCTTACGTGATGCGAATCTTACGAATCTCAATGCGAGCGAGTAAATATAAATTCCTTCGAGTCGGACACCCGTAGACTGAGTTCGCTTGCATTATTATTTTATATTTATTTTACACTTTCTCGTTCGAGCCCACACAATGCAATATTTCGTTTTTTCGTTATCCGAAATAATGTCTTTCGATGGCTGAGAAATACTTTTTGAATTAAGTCGCTTATTGTACTTTGATTCAAACCCGTGCGTTTTCGAGGTGCAGCTAAAGCAACTCTTTTCTCATTCCACGTACGTGCGTAATTCCGTGACTCTTCCCTGCATTTCAATGATTTTTTATCGCGAAGAGTAATTTTTTCCCTCCTTGACTCGAAAGATTCATCCGCGAGTATTGCAATAAAACTAAAAAACTAAAAATAACAATAACGAAAACCGCGGCCAGACCCGGCGTCCTTTAAAGCGACAAACATTGTATAAATTCAAACGGCACAAGTGCAACGGCTTTGGCATCACGTAACAATTCTTTGAAAACAAAGGCCACTTTCCATTGTGCCGCAATGGTTACGGATTTCGTCGATTTCGCAAAATTGCGAGGTCTTATTTTCTCCAAATAATGAACTGCGTCCCATCCACCCCGCGGTCTCGAGCCCAATAATCGAATGCACCCGACATTACCCTATTAGTCTTTTGTCGCTGGAGTATAGGAGTGTGAGGCGTAAGCAACGATTGCCGGAGTTTCGCTCGCGGACACGGAGCAGCGATTGACACACGTGCGTCGCCCGTTCAAGATTTACAACTGCGAGCCGATTTCTCCGAGTCTATTGCCTCACTGATACCGACCTATCGCCGCGATTTAAATGAAAGGAAAGCTGCAGACCGTAGAGAGGCTTCTGCTCGCGCGCGAATTTGCGTCTCGTTATAAATGACGTCGAGCGATCGTAAAGTCCGATGTGCGCGCGGATTTAATTTGTTAATGCCTTGCACAACGTTTGCTAATATAATAAATGGATTCACGAGTGCTGATACAATTTTGAACTTTTCTTTTATTTTTATTAAGTCTATCGGCCGATAAATCGGTAGGAACCGACGCAGAAATTGTGAAAACCCAACTTAAACTTTTCATAAGTCTGAATCTTGTAAATATATATTTTTAACGATAATTATCCCATATAATTCTACGTTAAATTTCTTATAAAGAGCGATCGTAAATTTAATTTGAGAATTAATTCAAAACACGATAAGATCTACTTTGACAAATTTAACGAGGAAGGCTTTTTTTACAAAGCCATTGCTCATTGTGTTGCGTACAAATTGTTGAAACAGGTTATTTTTTATAATTTATTCAATAAAATTTTCCATCATTCCTGCAACTTATATTTATAATAATAAGCGTAATCGTTAAACTCGATAAATATAGACTCTTTAAAATGCGCTAAATTATAGAGATTTAACTCAGAAATGAAAAGCTCGTTTATGCAAATCCAAAAGCATCTTTCTAAACAGAAGTTCCTAATAATTCATCATTATAGGCAAGAAAAAAGTAGATATTACAGGAAAATGTATATTGCATCAATAATAAGGGAGGGAATAGCCAATTACTTTATTTCGCAACCTCTTTGTTATTTCGTTGAAATAAGTTGATTTCATAAAACTTTGCAGCAATAATAATTTACTATTGACTAAAATTGAAAATACCACGGGTAGTCAAGTACAAATTTCAGCTCTTGAGAAAATCTGGCTTTTCATCATTTTAAAAGAAAACTTGGATGGCTATAGAGCGCAGCTTAAAAGATAAGGTTCATATTAAGTTAAATCAAATTATATGCCAACTAATTTTTATGATAATGTATTATCGCTCGAGAACGTTCGTAATATTTACTCTGAAGGTTAATTTTTTTCATTTATCAGCGTAACCTGGAATTTCGCTTCATCGAAAATCCTTCAATCATGCAAGAAGAGTAAAAGTAAAACGTAGGATAAGAAGTCTCTAGAAACTAGAACAAAATACCAACGCAACGCATAGGGACGCGCGAGTCTTCCTTCTCTCGGCGTCTACTCGGCTCCGTAATCTGTAATCTGCTCGCGCGGATCCGCGAAAGCCGGTGGAACGGCGCAAAAGTACGAGCGAAGGATGAGGAGTGCCACGAATTCGTAGAACAATGAACTCGGAATCAGGGACAAAGGCATTCCGGGTCTAATCAACCGGAGCAGCTCCTTTCGCGCTTCCTCGGGGGCAAGGTCGTTGACGCGCGCGGGCCAGCGTCTAGGAAGCCGCGCGCGACTCGGTCGACATTCGCGCCAGGGTGCGTTGACCCGCGGACCCCAAGGATACAAAGACCGCGCTGGAGAGCCGAACGAGCGACCTCGACCCTTACCGCGCCGTCAGCAGCCAGCCTCGGCGAGGTCGTCACGAGAAGGATCCCCGGCTCCTGTCCTCGCCGATCGAAGAAAGAGAAAATCGAAAGGGCCGTCGTGGAGAGGGAAAGTTATGCACGACTCCACGGCGCGCGACCCTATATTATTATATCGGTAAGAAGGGCTACGCACCGCAACGATAACGCACGCGAGTCTCTTTCTCCTCCCAGGGTGCGGCTTATCTTCCGATCGGGTGCGCGGCACCGCGAGCGAGACGTTGCCGAGCTTTTGTCTTCCTCTCTCAGTTTCCTTTTCCTTTCTCGGCGAAATTTACATCGTCCGGGCCTTTTTGCCGTCCCGCACTCGTGCGAATGCGCATTAATCCGTCGTCTTTCAATCGAACCAATAAAGTACGGCAATGTACTGACTTGCATTTACATTTGTAAAGCGATACAACGCGCTCTTATTAAAACTCAGAGTTTCGCCCCCTGACGCGAGACTCCGTCCGTATAAGTTGCGCTCGGGATCGCAATTGAGTCGTTAAGATTGCGAAATTATATGCAGTTTATCGGTTAAAATTAAGGAAATGCATTTCCATCTTGCACGTTTCATTGTGCAAGAAGGAGATTGTAACGCGTTATCCTTGTCTAATCGAGCTCCTTGTTCTTTGTTCGAAAAGTGCGTCAAAGAAACAAGATTAACCTCAATTTTATAGCGGATAATCGATTCGTGTAAGCGGATAAATTACATTTTATTGCTTCATCGGGGAATAAACTCCCAAGTATCAAAGATGCAACATTAACCTCCAAATACTCACCATTTCGAAGTTCCTTTAAAAGCGAAGCAATAACATGTGATTTACGCACACGTAAATATTAAATTTCGGAGCGAGCCTTCTTTATTACGATAATTACTTTTTGAATTAGCAGGGGCACGCTCTACGGAAACATCGCGTAAACGGCTTTTTCGCAAATTGCAATAATGGACGACAAATGTGAATAATGCCCTTTGTCCTCGCGGTCGCGCAATTACGCTTATGGGCGTTCGAATTTTTCACGTACCAAGAGCATTGAGCATTAGTCGTTTGAAGAATAACGAGAACAAAAAAGCAAAGCTGAAGCAGAGCCGAAGCAGAGCTGATCGCTCCTGCAGTTCGTCTTTCAACTTCAATTTCTATTACCACGGCACCTTCTTCTTTGTCCTTCCACGAACATTTTTCAACAACAAGAAATCTCAGAAGGAAACGGCGACCGAACATCTTGAAAAAATTACCGAGCAATCCGATTTCCCCCCCCCCCCCCAAGTGCTTGCGCATTCCGAACACGTCCAAAGGCAGAGTACGCGAGCGAGCTTTGGACAAAAGGAAGCGCTTATCCGTGCCATCGCGCGAGTGCAGAGTAAAATGCCTAAAAATGCCCGCAAGCGGCTAAGCAATTGAGTAAACAAAAATCATCCCGATGTCCTCCCACCTCGGCCCTCCTCTTCTTCGGCGTGCGCTTTTTGCGCGTTTTCGCGTTGGCGCGTGCGCAGCTAGATTTTCCCGGGAGCTTCGCTCCGGTAATTGCTCAGGTGGGTCCGCACTCTTCTTTGTTCCGTTGGTCGCGGTCTTCGCTTCGGGGAACGCGCCCAGAGAGACGAACAAGAAGACGAGCGCGCGCTATTCCGCGACGCGGCATCGAGAGGCTGCGCGCGACCTTATATGGAGCGAACTTACCTTGATGTCCAAATGGGCGATATTTCTCTCGTGGAGGTAGGCAAGTCCTTCCACTAGCTGCCGCACGAAGTGGACCACGTCACCTTCCAGAGGCACCAAATCCCCGTCTATCAGCGTCTGTAGGTCCCCGCCAGGTGCACTGCGCAGATAAAATGGACATAATGCATTGGTTGAGTGCGAGAGTCGAGCCGCGGAAAAGTCCGAGTTTTCACTCGGTGGACTCGGACGGCGCGACTTTGATACGCATACGCGAGAGCAGCTCGAGATTTACGTAAGCCGTCCCGTCCCGGCACGTGCTTTGCTCGGCTCTGTCTCGGTCTCGCCCGCGCATTATGCATAATGAAGTATCTTAACAAGCGCTCGTTTGGTCGTCGGGTCTGTTGAAAATTCTAATTTTCCAAGTCTGCACTTGTACCCATTGACCTCTAAGAGACGCGCGTTCGGCGCTCCTCGCTCCTCGAGTGACTATTAACTCGCCGATTACTTTATTTCAAAGCATCGTAAAGTGCAATTTAAAAAATGAATCTTTGAATTCTGTCTATTCGAAGGAAACGAAGATTGTGATGAGCTTTGCGCACAATACGCGCATCGTGCTTATTATTTAGACGATAACAATTGATTACTATTGTTTATGGCTACTGAAACTCGTCGCGGAAAAACGTGTAATAATTTTTTGTCGATTTCAAACACCAAGACTTTCCAATTTGAAAAATTGAAATGTAAAAGTAAATACTTTAAAAGGTCATTTTCGATAAGTTCTTTAAAGATTAATGCCCCATTTAGTTTGCTATTAATTATATTTTTTAAAAACATGTAAACGATGAAAGATTTGAATCCCAATTATAAATTTAACGTACATCGTTTCCTTTAATTATGATTTATTCGTATTATTATTTTTAAGGAATATAAAAAAGTCTTTTGAATTAAAAGGCGTATCTTTTAAAAATTTAATTAGGTACTGAAATATTTACAAGCTTATAACTGAAATCAATAATATTATTATTCGAATAAACTATAAAATCTGTTATATATAATAAAACTGTTTTAGTTTTCCAAAATGATATTTTCTAAAATCGACAAACAGGATATGATTTATTTATTTCATACGTAATTTTATTACGCTGTGGAGAATATTTTAAAGATGAAATATTTTATAATGGAATACCAGTGCGATTAAAAAATTTATGACCAATATTTTCATTACTTAAATATAATCACGATTAAAATAAAACTTAAATTTTGAATGGATACATTGAACAGAGTATTTCGATTATAAAAGTTTGGATGGATAAGAAATGCAAAAATATATAAAATTTTTAATATCGATTAAAAAAAAATGAAAGACACCTATTAACACATTTCTAATTATTTTTAAATATCTATTTTCTTTTAATACACGATAAATTATAAAAATTTTTGACACTTATAAAAATATAACGATCACTATTTGCAAAAACATTAGTTCTTACTAATATTATTAACGAAATTTTTATTATATTCCATATTTTAATAAATCACTATGAGGATAAATTTTGGATCATACATATATATATATATGTTTCTTTTGTTAATCTAACATTGTTTTAGCCCCTTAAAATTTTTCTGTTTAGTGCAATTATTTATAGTTCATTCGAGCTTTTATAGATATAAAAACATTTAGAAAAATCAGTAATCAAGATATAACTAAAGGAATTAGCATCCACATTGTAAAACACTGTCGAGCTTTTACTAATGCATTTATTCTCATTAAGAGATACTGTTTATTTTCTTCAATGTTTTAACGGTATTTAGCATTCTGGGCGTAGCAATGACTCAAGTTTCTGCATAAAATGTCAGGCTGAAAGTTCATAAATTATTCATTATTTTTCAGCACTGATAGAGAGCTTTAATTATTTTGTTACGTGTTTATAATTTAGCATTTGAATGTTGTAATAACATGTAATCAGAGTACTTGCAAAAATAAATACTAATTAAATCAACGGCAGAAACTGCAAATTTGACGTAATCGTATGTACTTTTATTAAGTTTGAAGTCACTGCTAAAGGCTATCGTATGCAATAATCTTGTGCAACATGCTTTTTTTCATTAATCAAGTGCACTGAGAAAAAATGTTATATCTGTGACTATAAGTATATCATAAATTATAGAGCTATATTACCTTGTACAGGTTTCGCGATAATAAATTGAAAAAATATTATATCTAATGATATTTATAGCAGGTTGATAGATCAGAATAGAATGGATAGAAAAAAGCATAAAATTAAATTTCAAATAATAATTACATTTACTGAAAAGTAATATTAAAATTATGGTAAGTTTATCCCTTTTGTTCCTACTGAATACGGTATCTAGATAGGGGATGAGTAATTCGGAAAGTTGATGAAAAATTTACATTCATATGATGAGACAAAATCTCGTTAATGTACGTTGTTTACCGAATCAACGTAAATTTTTTCATGAATTCTTTATAATGACGTATTAAAAGGTGAAACGTTCTTTAACGTAAATATATTTGAAAAAAAAAATCAAATTCGATATTCATGAGCATAAATTAAAGCCTGTATCAATTAAAATAATAAGATTGTTTAGAAAGTTGTAAATAAAGTCGAACAATTATAATTTCTGTTATGAAAAAATTAAAGAATACAACTTAGAATCAGACTTTCTAATAAGGTAAACAGCAGCTGGAGAAATTATGTTTTGATGGCGATAAATTATCGTCTATATTATAAAGAACTAATGGTTATGCATAAGACTTGTAAATATTTATTGTTTCATAGAAAATGAGGACAAAAAAATGAAACATAAATTTTATGTTAAATTTAAATATTTATTTGATAAAATTTGCTTATATAGTGCAAAAATTAATCTCAGAGATGTTAATATGCAGTTTCAAACTGACATTCGTATAAAATGTTGTCTGAAAAAAGAACATGAATTTAAAAATAAAAAATAATAATGTAAAATGAATTTTTCTAACAAAAGTAAAACTATACGTTTTAAATGTAAAAAAATTTCTAAGTTAATAAAAACATGTATTAATTTCAGCAACGCACAATTAAAGATAAGAAATAATGGATTAAACTGAATTGAAAACGCTTTTCATATAAAATTTGCAAGAAATTTGCAACCTCCCTTAAAAGAATAAAAAAAGTTTACTTTTAATTAGTGAAGATAATAAAATAATAATTATTGCAAATGCAAAATATAGAAGATTAGATTGTAAAGATGTAATTTTTCTATAATTTACTTAAAAATTTATGATAAGTAACGAACGTAATATTAAAATGAATCAATAGTAGAAATAATAGTAATGCTTAATTCATAATGTTGGATGAAATAAACTGTATCTTTTTTAGATAAATTCAAAGCTTAAAATCACCAGACGGATAATATAAAGGAACGAAGAATATATGAAATTAAGATAATTAAAAGAAATCTTACGAGTTTACAGTATTTATAATTAATTATTTATATTTTTACATAAAACTTTTGTTGTTCTTTTTCGCATTAATACTTTAAATAGTGAGTTTTTTTGAACATACTAAATATTACAAAATAAAAATCAACAATTTTTGCTTAGTTTTAGACATAGGAATCTAACTCTTTTTTCCCCTCAATATATATTTAAATATTAATGATTAAAGTTAAATAAATTATAAAAATTGTAATAAGTCCATTTATTTAGCTTTTAATATATTTTAATTTATCCGAAGTTTGTTTTAGAAATTTTTAAACATGCAGAGTTTTAAAGCCTATTTTGTAAATTGTACAATTCACTATAAATTTTATTGTCAATAAGTATACAGTAAATAATTAAAATTCGCATAAATTATTGTGTAATTTATTATAAATCAAATATTAGTCTATGGTATCAAAATAATATGCTCGCGCAATAGTAATTGATTTATGAAGTTTGAAACAAGTTTTTCCTGAAATATGTAAAAAATTTCCACTGATGATATTTATTTAAATTCCATATTAAAAGCATAAAATTTACAAAATATAATAAGCTCCTTTTTTACAAATGAATTTATCTATCTATATTTCGTTAAAAGAAATCATAATTTTTACATTGTTTTTTGATTGATGACCATGACAAATGGTATTTATAGTTTTCCAAAATTTTCGTCGGTGAAATGTTTGCGTTGGAAGCCGAGTGCACAGAAATTTAAATTATTGGAATTATTTTCGCCTATCGCGAAAAAATATTATTGACTCATTGTTATCCACGGTAAAAAAAAACACGTCCGTTTGCGAAATCATTTATCTAAAACTGTAGACTTACTACTCCATGACCATAATTATCTCTTTGGGTGTTTCGTAGACGTCGTGGAGCCTGACAACGCGGGGCGATTGCGAGCACAGCGACAACAACGCGATTTCGTGGCGCAGTTCAGAGCTGCAGTCGGCGTTGAAGCGGTTCCTGGATGAATATTTGGCTGCGTATACTATCCCAGTTGAGCGCGATCTGCACTTGTAGACCCTGGCCCACTGTCCGCTGCAATTTCCAAAAGGATAGCTACGATTAATTCGAGTTCCTTCATAGTACTTTGATTCGTTAAATCGAACATTGTTACGAACGTACTATGTTACATTAGGCTCTTTATGCCTACAGAGGAAATTAAGACTTTTTATTAAAAATTAAAAAAAAATGAAACTATTTTATCAAATTTAGCAGAGATCTTAAAGAGTTTAAACATATTTCTGTTTTGTCTTGCATTAACTAAGCGAAAATAAAGTAAACGCGTATATGCTCGATTGGATTTTAATATTAATTAGCTTCAGAGCGAAATGCGCAGTTTCTTTTGTATTAAATATTAGACAACAACAAGTAATACATTCATAGAATGACTGTTTAGGTGTATAGATTTTAATACAGGAAAGGATAAAAGGATGTTTTGCTATTTTTGTTTCCTAAAGGAATCATAGTGTCAAATTTGAACTCTTTCCAGTAAAAGTCAAGAAATAATTAGTCCTACGCTTGTTTTTATAGGAAAACCAACAATTTTGAATAGCAGTTTTAAATGACATAATTAAAAAACATTAGATCTGCGAGTTAATTATAAATATTACATCAGAAATATTTAGCATTTCTAAAATAATAGAAATTTTTTAAAGATTCATAATCTAATTATAGCGTTTCACGCATAGGTATTCTCGATTACTTCAAAATTAATATTTCATTGTTTTCAAAATCATTAATTTTAACTGTATTATTCAAATTGTGATAATGTTAAAATTATAATTATATTTACGCATAAATGTATATTTTTCGGATTTTGTAAAATTTTGTTTTTGTTATCAAATATGTTTTAATTTTCCATATAGTTCCAAAATTCTTGTTCAATTTTCCAAAAGTGTTATACTGATGTATAAATTAATTTAAAAAATATTAAAAGTCTATTCAAAAGAACATTAATAACTATATTTAAAGTATTGAAATAGGAACACCATCAAGATGAAAATAATCAAAAATATTTAATTTGACAATTTCCTTGTCACTCCTAATTAATTTGTGTATAAATTTATGCAAAACTTATATGTTATAATTAATTGTTAAAAATCGATTTTAAAGTATTTAAATAAAATTAAAATGGACATATTTCGAATAAAAGTATAAATTTTTAAATACATTATAATTTTATCAAATTTTTTAAGTAAACGTCATAATAATGTTATGTGAAAACATTTCTTCGAAAAAATTTTTCCCATTATTGTGTATTCAATATAGTTATCAGAAATATATAGATATTTAAAATTAAAATAAGTAAATATTACGATTGTGAAGTAAAAAATATTTGACAAACGTCATCTAGTGGTATCGATCCAAAATAACTTTTGAGAATTCTATAAGATTATAAGTTTCTGAGGTTATTAAATTGCTTTAGGAAAAGAAGTATATTGAATATGCATTTAAAAATTACTTTTATCTTTATTGCGATAGCATTGATAAAAAATTAATGATGACATTTATTGGCGATTTTTCCTAAAAAACATTATTCTTCAATGATATTGTTGTAAAATATAAAAGTTGCTGGTAGTCTGTTGCATACATATAAGGATATAATAAACTCGTTTAAATGCAAAATTTTGTGTCAAAATAATAAAAACAGGAATACATACACCAAGCGAAGGAACTCTGGAATTACTATTTATAATAAAGTTTGTTGAACATGCGAAGTACAGTATTTGTAATCTCCAAGTTGTAAAATTCAGTTTAAGGAAACATTATTCATGATATAATAGTCTATAATTTTATACGTATATTAGTATTCAAAGTATTTTAATTCCTGCGTCAAAGGCTTTAGGTACATTCACGTCTCCGTTACGCGTTCTTTTCTCATTTTTGTTGCGGCGTGAAAGCGGAACAAAATACCTGCGTTAATAAAGAAGAGATCAATTTTTATTTATACACGAGAAAAATGTACGACTCGCCGGCATATAAAATCAATGTTGCTCGATAAAAACAATTTATCATGCTTATAATTTTCCGTCGCAGGCGCTTCTGAAGTTTCATAAAATTAATTATACGAAGGAAATATATCCGAAAAAGGCGCTGCGATTTTAATCGACCTGCATGCGCGCGGATTTCGCGCTTGTACATGCACACGCACTCGCGCGACAAGGCAAAACAAAGAATGAATGGGGGAAAAAACGTGAGTAACGAAGACAAACCGAGGAAGAAACGGCACTAGAAATATTTATTTCTTGCATTATCGCAATCAGCCACCAAACTACAGGGGGACGGGCTCGTAAAACCGCGTCTTACTTCCTCACCGATTTCAATGCCTCTCTCTCTCTCTCTCTCTCTCTCTCTTCTCTCTCTTTCGGCGTATCTCGTGCTTTTTTAATTGCGATCGTTGCGCTTGCGGTTTACGGAAATGCACGAGAGCCCTAACGAAGCGTCCGCGTCCTCCAACGTAAATAAGCAAGTCACCGGGGGGACGGAAGGGGACGAAAAACGAAAGGAAATAAGAGAATTCCGGATTCGCGGCGACGTCGACACTCGGAAGTCTCTTGCAGTCGTCGAGCGCTTCAATAAAACAACGAAGACAAAGAGAAGCGGTCCGAAGGCCGTAAAAAAGTCCAGGGAACGCAAAGGACGCAAAGATGAAAAAGAGCAACACCGAGGAGAGGGCCGAGTTTGGAAGGACCCGTGAATTCTTCTTTACGATGGCTTTTAGCTGCTTGTCTCGCGCACAAGCGTTTCGCCGACATTGTAAGCGAAATGAAAAAGCAGCACCGATATCTAGATTCCTTTGTAAATTTTTACCAACAAAGCATTAATCTTTGCTTCTTTTATTGAGATTTTGGAATAAGGAAACCCTAGCGCCGACTTCTGAGTGTCTCGTTTCGAAAAGTGATTTAATGCAACTCCTTTGTCCTGACCGAGTGCTAAGCTAGCCAATTATTCCTCAGCCTATAAGGAATAAATACAATTATGAAATGTTGAAAATTCCACAAAATACATTTAAGCACGTAATGTCGACCACTGCCGACCTTACAGTATATTTCTTAATATCAGTTTACACGCTATTGTTACTGAAACCAAATTAATTATTATTCACGACGAATAAGGACTTAATCAAAGAATTAAGTTCGTTGTACCGTTAACCTTGTACCGAGACGTCAGGTCTTACTTTACGTAAAAAAGAATCTAGTTTTTGCGGCTGCAATTTTTAAGCAAAGATTTATCAATAATTGCTGCCTAGAAAAAAAGAAAAATGTAATCTTCAATATTAAAATAATTTTGTTTGCCCGCAAAAATTCGCTTAAACAATAAACTTAGTTCATCAAGCAATTACTGTTTTGACTAACATTTCCATACATAAATTTTTTACATCTCAACCAGATGACGCATAATATCAATTTTGTAATGACGTCTTAGATGAATAATGAAGCTATTATTGTAAATTTTAGATTTTCGTAAAATATTATATGTGTCTTACGTTTCATTTCGTTTCTGCGCAAAGTAAATTATGTGCTCTAAAAAATTATCTAAAAATTTTGTACCGATGATCGATTGTATATATATATATATATATCGGTTATATCGGAAGAAAATTACTTCATAATAATAAATATTTATAATAAGGATGTGTATTTTAATAATTGAGTTTTTTTATTTTTGATTACTATTATTGTTGCATTTATAACAGATATATTTATATCAATATTGATAAAACATTGCAATCATTAAACTAATCGTGAGGTAATTATTTTCAATAGTTTCATGTCATACTAAAATTTTTGCATAATTTATTAATAGACATAAAAGTTAAATACATTAGCATGACACAATAAGTTTACTTATGTAAACATTATTCAATACTATCAATATTTGGCATGAATAAAATATTATTTACATGACATCAGAATTTATACCTTAATTTTTTTTCAAGTTAGATAATTATTTGACATAATTATTTTAATATAATAAATTTATCTTGTCGAATATAAATGCCAGGAGTGAAATAATATTGATTAGTCGAGACAATGGTTAAGAAATTTAACGAAAGAGATGATTCTGTTTATTCAGGTGTTATTCAGGTTGGTTATTTTGAAATCGTATATGAGAAATGGTGGATTAATTATAAAATTTATATCGGACAAAAATAATTTAACTATAAATTATTAATATATTCACATACATCACTTTACAATAATTTATAGTACTAAATTCATTTTATACTTTATATTAAAGCAATCAGCTTAAGGAAAGGTAGACTATGAGTCAAGTACATATTTGAAAAATAAATAAATAAAAATTCATTTAGTTCTTAATAATAAGAATTCAAATAATATAAAATGATCGACGAATTTATTCACTATTATATACAAATTCACACGGAAACAGAAAAAATCTTAGTTGACTTAAACTTTATTAATTTTCTAAATGGATTCAAGTTCTGTAGTAAGTTTTTAAAACACAAACAAAACTATTAAAAAATTGAAAATATTTTTAATTGATCAATACTTAATAATTATGAAATATGATTGAAATTGAGCGTAATAAAGAACTTTTAATTTTAAAAAATGTATAATGTTTGTGTCTAACAGAGCGGTTTAAGAAATAAATAAAATTATTTATTTATGTTATTACGCATAAAAAATATTGCACAAACATCAAAATATTTCTTTTCGTAATATTTTCGTTTGTTAATGAAGATTGCATTATTTAATATTGATGATCGTTTGCATTTTAAAAAACAGAATTTGCTTAATTCGTTTTCTCTATGTAGGGATGCTTGCCACTCCTTTATTTAAAAGAATATAATATTTACTTCGATACATCCTTATGAATTATTTATTTAATTAAACAACATATTGTGCGATAAAAAATACTTTTTTAAGATTAAATAAAATTTATTTACTGCTTTTTTTATTAGATTTAAATAAATAGTTTATATAGAAGAATATTTAAATATTTTTTTAATATTGCACTGGAATAACACAAACGTTTACTTAAAACATACTAAAAAATATATACACTAAACATACTTAAAACGTACTACTAACGTTGATTCTTATTGTTGACGCAGTTGTTGACAGATTTAATTCATAAATCAGCATTATATAAGATAAAAACATTAAGAATCTTTTTTGATAATACATACTATTATTATTATTATTATTATTATTATTATTTGCTTGACATGCTATTATTCGATCACACAACCAAATTTATAGTTCTTAATGTAAAAGAGACGGAGAAATGAAAAGAATAACTTCACGATAAGTTCTAAGTAATTTCGTCTACTTTTATTTCATAATTTTGCATAACGTATGTATAAATTTAATAATTGTCTATAGAAATTAATGGAATTCATACTTGCTATGATAAAAATTTATACGAAGATTAAAGAATAGAAAAGTTTTTGTAATTGAAAGACAATTAATGTATTTATAATATATTTTTTTCAAAGTTATATTTTACGTCTGTATTCAAGCTCACCTAATAATTTATAATAAAGCGTATTTTAAACAAAATTTTTGCAAAAGAACGATAAAATTTAATTAACATTACAGAAAAATCAATTAAGTGCGTACAAAAAAATTATTCTCGCCGACGTTGTAAACATGCAATTTACTGCGTTAATAAATAAAATAAATGAACAATTGCATTTTTCCTTATTGCTCCCTTGGTATATTATTTTAGGACTTTCTACAAGAATCATATGGTGAAATTCCATGGTCCAAGATATTTACAAAAAAGGAATTTCTCTTTTTAATTTAGTCGACAAAAGTCTATCGCTCCCGCGAAAAGCTCATTAAGCTCCAAATAATTGCATTTAGAAAAGGCGCTGCAATTGCTTACGCGCGAAGTACAACTTTAATAGTGTTTTTTGCAGCGTAAATAATGCCTACACCAGTTTTATAAAAACCGTAAGTTATAAAAATGAACATCCAAAGAAGGGCTGACCTTGCCCTGGTCTTCCCCACACACTTTTCCAGGCCCCGACTTATTCAATCGTGGCAGGTCGTAAGGCGATCGCGCGCGGCACTTCGTCTTTCGGTGGATTTCACCATCCGCGCGCTCTCTCTCTCTCTCTTTCTCTCCCACCCGCGTCTGATACCATTCCGTCTGAGAGAGACGGGCAGGAGGCGAGGCGCAAGGTCGGCGCCGGCCGTTGCTGGCGCCTCGCAAGGTCGCGCGCCTTCGCCTGCATCGCGCATCATAATTCTCGAGCTCTCTTCCTCGTTTTTGCTGGCCACCTTCCTTTATGCGCCGCGTCCTTTTCTTTCCTCGAGGAGGAAGTTCCTCGACCCGTCTGGACATTCGGCGAGCAGAATATTGATGGGGGGTGACTCAAGAAGGGGAGGCTACACATTATCTTGCGTGTGAAATAGCGGAACTGATAAGCCGTCGAAGGAGCGACAGACGTAAAATGATCGAATGCGACGCGCTACCGCTGATAAAACCAGAAGCGTGTCCACGACTGTGGAGGCCGTTACGCAATTAGCCGTTTTATCCGCGAGGAGGTGCTTCGCAGTACTGGGGAGTCTATAAAAGTGACAGCTCGGAATATACGTGGCGCATTTACATAAGGTGACGTTTAAAGTGATTGGCAAGTAAATTATAAAATACGACACACTTTCGACGACTCGGGGCAAAGGAGAGAGCGGGAGCGGGACCTGGAACGGGAGCGGGGAAGAAAGCGAGAAAAATAAGAGGAAAAATGAAAGAGGTGCGCGATATATTTGCTAATTTATCGGATTCGCGGCGACGTGACGTTTATGGACGCGAGACAAAGAGCCGCGGGCATAAACTTTTTCGACAACACTTGTTTGCGCTGTAAAACGCTCGAATCGTTATCTCGACCGGCGGCCGAGGGCTCGGCTAAGTCCGACGCTTTTTCCGGGATCGAAGCTACGGCGGCCGGCAAAAAGGAAGGCCTCCGCTCGGTTGTATCATCATCAGCAGCGAACAGCTGTATCGGATCAAAGGACTCGATGGGAGGAAAAACAGAATGCGGAAGGATAATGGGTGTAAAGGAGAGGCAGGCAGACGACTTTATTACTTCTTCCTATCGTTTCAAAGATTCTAACCCTGTAATTCGTTCCTTTTAGATAGCCGTGCATTAGTATGATAATTAGCTTTGGTCATAATACCGTCTCTAACACAAATAGGTGTGCGACAAAACATCGCTCGATGCTTTTCAGCTGCCTTCGATTCTCGTGCACTAAATCACTTTGATTTAACGGATTCGCGAAAAATGGCGCATGAAAAATATTAAAACTGGAAAATTTTAGAAAGAAAATTGTCTAGTAATCGATTTGTTGGCTACTGAGGAATACAAAATAAAATTCTCAAATGGTTTTCGGTCTGTATGCCATTCCTCTTTCTATGCGCTGCGTCTAATCCCTCATTTTTATAATTACACTACTGTAATTAGCTATTTTTAATCGCGGATCAACAAAATTAAAAACGCTATAAAATAGGAGACTAGTCTTAAGCTGAAAAAACGTTGCTCTGGTAAGTTTCTTATCCAAGCGCTACATCTTTTGCAAATCGTAAAAAGTAATATGCAATAATGAAAAGACGTCTTTTGCTTGGAAAAGGAGAAACGAGTTAGCGAGAACGAGGAGAATATAATCCGCGCTAAATATCAAAGTGACAAATTATTGCGAAACATGAAACAGATGATAATAACGCAACTTAAATAATGACCAGTTGAGCAAACGATTAAGTCAACGCTAAGCAAAGAGTGTAACACGCATAGACGATAGTATCTAATCAGTACCGGGTGGAGCTAGAATTTCCACGATCCAGAAGAAGGAAAAAGACCATCTCTCCTTTGGATCATCGTAGATCGCCGATAAATCCATAAGATTGCAAATGCTCTGGAACAATGTTCCAGAGAGTTGTATTTACGAAACCCTTGCGTACGAGTTACGCCCACGCACGAGGCGTAAAGTGAGAGCGCATCGTTTTCTTTTTTATCCTTGCCCGCAGAGCCAATGAAACGAGCGGCCCACGTGTCCAACGGTAGTTTCTCTTTTACGCGGATACGAATTTGATTTTCATATTTATCGCTCATGCAACTCGAGGAAAATAATTTATTTCGGTACGAGCCAACTAGGATGGACATTATGATATTTCGGTGGGATTTTATAAATTGCTCCTTACGCTTTTATGTCGTTCCGAGAATAAAGATATCGTCGAGTCTCCTATAACACGTTTAGGGTAATAATAAGAATTAAATTAGCATAAGAGAATCATAAAAAACTTTATTCGTATCACTACCTGAAAATTCGCGTCTTGATAAATTTATATTTTTCCTGGTACTTATTGAAATTTAATTTTGAATTAGATCAGACCAAGAAAAAGGCTGCTTTAAAATATTATTTCAAAAATCTTATTAAAAATATTACTAAATCCATTTATAAGATAATGTAAAGCGATACAATTATTACAATGTCATAAAATTTTATTAAATGTATAAGTTTTTTAATTGCCCAAATTATTGCTGTGTTTGTATTGAAACTGTTATATTTAATAATAAAGAAAGCGAGCACGCAATTTTTTTACTAAAAATTCAGATGTTTGATTTATGATGTTATCGAACTTTTTTTTTCCTCGAAAACCACAATGAATAATAAACGTATGTTTAGTAGTAATTTTAAAACACATATAACTTGACTAATTATATATGCATTTAATTCAATAGACCATAATTAAAAATGAAATGGCAAAAGCGTCAAGGGAAAGAGTCACAAAGACAGGTAAAAAAGTTGTCCAATAACTCCAAACTTCAATATCACTGTTTGATCTACTTATTTACATTTACTCTTTTTAAATTATTAAGAATATCGATTATTTCATCAATGACCAGTAAAAGGGATGATAATAAGAAGTTGTCCAGTTGCGCCATCCGAGTATCATAAAGTTGCGTTAATTTACATCCTGAGCATGAGTTCCATCAACGTAGTGCCTTTGATCATAAACATTGCACAATACAGAAATGTCGAATATTTCTTGCTATATCAGAAAATAATAATAACAGCAACAGCAACAACAATAATAATAATAATATGAAAGAAAAGCAGATAAAATTAATATCCAATGTCTAAACTGGATATAAATAAATTCACATAAAGAAGTCGTTAATGATATATGATTTGCATCGCGATACCAGACAAAAATCGAGATAATGTTAGGTGCATAAATTAATTCATAAACTTCACAATTAATCAACGTAACTGAATTCAAATTTCTTACTCGAAGCATCGGGAGTTCTTTTAAAGTGGCAACTCTTCAAATGAAAAAATTACATACAACTCAACGCTGTTTATGACAAGACCTAGTAATGAAGTATTGAACACGACGTCGCCTGATAAACAGCATATGACGCATTGCATTCTTTCTGCATTTCAATTGAAGAAAGTTCTCTTGTGCCTACGGAAATGATTCGATCTGCATTATGCAAATACGCTATGATTTACAGTGCGCGTCAGAAATGGTATGAAAGGTTTCACAAAGGGAATATGGATCTCACGGTTAAAAATATTTTATAATGTTGAGAACAATTAAGATAAAGTAATAAAATAACATTTTTAAGTAAATTCTTTTCTGGTACAATGAAAGCTTCGTTGATAGTTCAAGTTTAGAACTCTTAAATCACTTTTCAAATTTAAATTCTTAAATTTTACTTATTCAACCTTGTTCTTTTAAATTTATATCTTCGAATCGCTAACTTTTGCTTCCTTTATTTTCATGCGCGTTTAAAAATAATTAAAAATATCTGTGATAATATTACCAATTACATTAAATACAAACTTGTTGGCGTTAAGACGCACTGTATATAAAATAAATGAAATAAACACAGAGAAAATGATGAAGATTATATCCAATAGTGTACACAAATATTTTTTAATCAGAAATAAATGTGCGAATTAGGTACTTAAATTAATTCGTGCGCAAAGTATTATAAAAATCAATATAAATATATTATACCTCAGGTAGTAAAAAATAAATTTTTTTAATGAATGATCATTTCAACATCAACCTACACTTTAATCAGTTATAATCTGAAGTAAACTTTTATATTACATAATTTCTTTGGTGTCTAAGCTGCACGGAATTAAAAGATGTGTGCAACTCCTATTCCATTTTAAATCATGATTTACTATTTATTATCGTTGCACGCGTTATTTAAATAATAATTAATCAAATTGTATTGGATCTGTAAATAACCCTTATAGTATATTTTATATCGGATTTCTCTTGCTTTAGTATCGTTCTGTCATTGAGCGTACGGGTGAAAATTAATCGAGATAAAATAATGTCCGAGAGAAACTAACATTTCATTATTGAACTCTTCAATTATAAATAAAACGGATAAACAGAATTAAAAAATAAATTAAATTATTTTCGGTAATTTTTCTTTTTATAATGTGGGTGGATAAGAGGATATTAATCACGCTGCTTTAATATTTCAAAAGAATAAAAAATTATATGTTTTCATTAATTCGTTTGAATTCTGTGTTAATTTTATTTAAATCTGAAACTGCTTTCTTTACACTTTCAACGAATAATTAAAAGATTAACCTAAAAATAGCTGCATTAGCAGTCGATCTAATTACACTTTTAATTGTGAAGATAAATTATATCGCTAATGAATTGAAAGAAACTAATTTAATTAAACAAATATCTTAATCCATTTAATTTTTATATCTTGTCTCAATCTCGCTCTACATAGCCACTGCTGAAACTTATTTCTTCAGATCGAGGTGTGAGATATGCAGCGGCTAGCATACCTACGTAGAGCACTTTAATATTAGATAAGCCCGAAACAACGCCACAGCCGCCACCGTGGCGTCGAAATCTGCGCGCAGCAACACACACGCAAACACACACTCGTTCCCAATTGAACTGCCTCCTACCGATACAAGTGTGCGGCCGGCCAGAATTTTCCGCCGCTCCTGCGCGACGGGAAAACCAACGCATGTTTCAGTGGGCAAACAACTGCGAAAACGGGGGATTATTAGAAAAGCAGGTATTTAGCGGATGCTGCAGCTTCGCAAGAGCGCATTAAATTCAATCGCCACGATCGCTCAAGTGCAATGAAGTCATTTTTCCATCTTATGCATACATTTATAGTTTACGATTATTGTAATGAACAGTCATTTTCGTTAATGAGCCTCTACATGGCAAACATGGCAAAATCGCTATTTTGATGAGAGAACTGGTTTAAGAAAAATACGATGTGTTTACGATGTAAACTTGACGGAAAATTAATGCTTAGGTTTAGAGGATATTGTTGTTTTTGCGTTAAGCGATAAAGGATTTATTAACTAAGAAGCATAATGCAGGATACTTTTATGTTACTCTTCTTTCAAATAAAATTAATATTAACTTTAAGTTGCAGTTAATTTATTGAAATATTAGACACATCAGTGGCTTAGTTTCGAAATAAGCTGAACACGAATGAAAATCGAATAACAATAATTTTATGGTCCTTTTTTATTTTATTATATTCACGGCTGTAGTTGCAGATTGTAACACCTTTTTCGAGGACATTTCTAAAAATCTATGAAATAAATTCAATTGATCGTGACTTTCAGTTTCATTGGCATAATTCGATTAACGTCGCACACTGAAACAGCTCGTCGGAAAATTACTAATTACAATCAGTAATTACTTACTAGTCATTAGCGATGTAAGGAAAAATGAAAGTGTTAATTTTTTTAAACATGCCTACGCATTATAGATTATAAAAAAAACTTGCTGTTTCATTTTAATCGTAAATTTCATTTATTATTCCTGAAATTGATAAAGTGTTTTCAAATATGCTAAGCTATGACATCATAATCCTATATAATAGTAAAAACTGATGCCTGAATCAATTTTCAAAAATTTTTTTAATCAATGAATTGTGTATATTGTCTTTTTACTCTGTTGCCTTGTAAAGAAGTAGTATGAACAGAAAGAGATGAATTATTCAGCGTGTTTCTAGATAAATAATTTTATTCAACATTTCTATGATCGTCAATTTTGAAAACTGTTATCAATTATTATTCGAGTGGAATAGGAAATTTTCAATTTTATACGTCAAAAACTAAAAGCCTTTCTTACTTCAATATTCAAAATAAACTCGTCTATGAATTATTGTGGGAATTTTTAAATATACGCGATTCGAAAGAGCTTTAATGTTTTAGAAACAATCGAAAAAGTAATAATTTGCGAATTTACAATGGGAAAGCAGTCAGAAGTACTCAGCCAGTTATTAAATATTTATTTGCGTTATAACAGCATATTAATAATAATAATTGTTGAGCATCAGAATTTCATTGACTCGTAATAATATTCAGCTCAATAATTTAACTGTTTCTTTATACTTCCCCATAAATTAATTCTAATTTTGAAAAGCAATAATAATGTAATATTATAATAAATCAGTGATATATAAATTCTATTTTAAGGTATTTATTACATTTGCATTCTTCATTCGCTAAAAAGTTGTATTTAAAATATTATACAGATATCGTCAAAAGAAACTCTCTTTAAACATGTACCGTTGAAATAATTATCGTTTAATAATAATCATTGAAAACAGAGAAAAATATAGTTCTCGATCTATAAAGAAACAATTATTAACCAATAAAAAGAAATTACAACGTTATATATTAAAAACTTTAAAACATAATTGTTTAGTTTAAAAGAGATTTCGTGTTTTTACTACTTGTTATTATAGATGAGAAAGCAGAATTTTGTGCTGCTATAGTTCCGCGGACTCTTGACGTCGCCTCGTAATATACGACATGACAGATTTTACACGTGTGTTGTTTGAACTCATACTTATGACTGTTGAAACAACACAGCTCAGGCCGTTAATACACACAAGTGCGCTAAAACAGCACGTCTCAAAGTGTGCAAAGTCTGTGACACAAAGTTATAGTTGTATGAGTTTATAGTTTTAACGCACTAAAGTGTGCAATGGTCTTGTACCCAAATCGGTAGAAAGCTTCGATATTCTTTTATTTATGAATACAATGTGCGTGAGAAGTGATTTATTTATGATAAACCAAGCACCAATAAAATTAGAATATTATTATTAATACGTGAATGGGTTACTCGTTTGTTATTGTTTTTTCAAAATTTGACTATTGTTGATAAACGTTTTGCAAACGTTGGTGCTTCAGAATTTTTAAGTCCCCAACCCACCAAGAGTTCTCTTGAAAACTACGTTCCTTTATTTCAATGCGTTATAGTGAAAAAATTATTAAAATCCACGTGACCTTGCAATAAAAACATCTATTATTTCAAAATTATAAAATATGCAAGGAAGAATTATTCGCGCATAAGTATATTATTTAAAAATAGAAACTGAAATAAAAAAAGTTTACAAACTCGATTTGTTGTTTGGAACAACAAGTGGCATCAATTTGCATATACTTATTAATGAATCAATAAACATTTCGGAGTGTTTATAAACATTAAAAAGCGCTTTTATACGCATTTATCGCATAATTAATTAATTTATCTTTACTTACTTCGAGAGGAAGTAAACATAAAAAATACGCTCGATCTCTAATTCTAGTTATGCACACGTGCAACATTTATAACTATTTTTCCAGTCTCGTTTCGTTTGCAACGGCTTCGTTTACGAGTACATAAAAGCAGCGGACCGCAGTTGAGCGTCTCGTATAAATGATCGGTAAATAGAATAAGGATTTTGATAAAGAAAATTAAGAAACCGATTGCAGTTGCGAGCTGCCGCTTATGGACACGATTTCCGTCCCAGTGACCGAGACTGCGTCTCCGCGGTCGTGGCGAAAGTAACAAGAGCCGAGAGCCAAGAGCCGTCTCACCTGGCGAAGGGCTTGGAGTCGATCTCGTAATGCTCGCTGATCGGCCCAGTCTTGACGACCCTCGCGAGCTGCGCTTCCTGCACGAGCACGAGGCCTTCCTTCACGTGCTTCTCGCTCCACTGCACTCTGCACCTGCCCCGACATCGGCTCGCGCCGTCCTGCTTTTGCGCCTTGCGATTCTCGCGCTGCCTGCCCCCAGGTCTCGTGCTCGTCGTCGTCGTCGTCGTCGTCGTCGTCGTCGTCATTGGCGTCGTCGTTGGCGTCGCCGTCGCCATCGTCGTCCTCCCGTCCTTGTGCCTCGGCCCCGGGGATGTCTTGCTCGTCGAGGACATGGTCGGCGCCTGGTGGCTCAACTGGCAGCCGTTGTAGATCATGCCGCGCGCCTCGGCTCTTCCTCTAGGTGCTGGGCATCATGAGACCTTGTACACACACCGCGGACGCGTCGAGGCGTCTCTTGAACACGTGCTGCGCGGCCCAGCGCGGATCTCGAACTGCGCGCTCGTGCTCGAGCCACGTTCTTTCTTCGCTCGGTGCGCGTCCTTCTCCGCGATCGGTGTGCTGCCTTTCGGGGCCGCTCCTGCTTTTTCGCCGCCACCGTCGCCCCTCCCCCCGGACGGAGACGTAGGTGGACGTCCAGCTGAGAGGACGCGAGCGTAGGGCCCGAAGCGTATCCTTGCGCAAGGCCGAGCGCAAGCGATGATCTAATGCGAGCTGTTTTCTCGGCTCCTCTGGGACGACTTTTTATGAGCGCACCTGCTCTCCGGGGATCTCGCGACTCCGAGCATTATTGCAAGCCTTGTATTCGGTCTGTGGGGAGCCGACGCGAATCATGCCGACCGACGGCTTCCACTCTTAACAGCAATGTCTTGTCCTCTGCGAAGGTTTCAAGGGTGGACTATGGCTAAGTGGTTGTCTTGGGCTTTTCGCGTTTTAGTTTTTCATCACGGGCGACTGCGATTTCCTGCGAGATAAAGCGATCTAGTTACTGTATCTCGACAACACGTGTTTCGAGCGCTACGAGAACCTTTGATTCGTTGTTTTGGCAGAATCTGGCTTTACGGGTTTGTCAAAAATTAGTCTCCTAGTTGTAGCCGACAATCAACGATGCCGCGGCACAGTGTCGTACAGTTATTCTGAGCTAAAAGATGAATTTCAACACGAGAGAGTTGTACCTCCAGAATCCATTTTCGCGAATAAAGATTTAGAATTCGTATTGTTAAGATTTTCTCTCCGTTCCCTAAATACTTGTGCTCGCATCCTGTATTTTTCGCCTCGACGAAATTATTTTATCATTAATGTCCATTAATCGAATGAATAAATTAAGTCTTCCGCGTACGGAAATTAATTTATAAATTTCATCTTGACTAACGTGATACGTTTGTAACGAAAGAAGCTATTTATATCTCTCTAGGTAATTATTATTTTGAATGGGACTTGTTTCATCGAGAAACTACAGGTGCCTACAATTATCGTGCAAACGTTTTTCCTGGAAACGAATTCCTCATTTCCCTTATTAAAAACGTTATTCGAAGAAAGCCTGTTATAATAAATTCAGGAAATCTTTCGCCGCAAAATGACAATTTCAGCGTTCATTGAAATATGATGCACAACTCGAACCTTGGAAGAGGACGTATCACCGATGATCTAACATCTCAATGAGCGAATCTCTTTTTTTCATATTTACCGTAATCCACTTTTGCTTCGGTCGTGCTCTCCACTTTTTGTTTCTGGAAGTCGCGACTCTCTCGATCCCACACTTAACTCGCTTTTATTTACTTTTGGCGTCCACGAAGGACATCCATATGGTCAGAGACAGAGACAACCGTTTGCGTTTCTTGATAGTCCACTTGTTAAGTACATTTGAGAATACATTTTACATTTTAGGTCCGGTCGATTATTTCGCTTTCATGAGGCAATACGTAAATTAAAGCACATTTGTAGTCTCGTAATTCGTTCCAATTTTTTGCTATAAATAATTATAGCAATTATCTACAAAAATATCTGTCTTACGTAAAAACATATTCAATTGGTGAGATTAAATCAAGTTCCTTTTTTACCGCGTATTATCAATTTTTTTATAAAAGGTAATTCTCTGATTCGATACAACAATATTTCCTTTTATTTATGATATTTCATAAACGTTTGTACAAATTTCAACAACTTATTATATTTTCACCTACGTTATTGTAATAGGATTTTATTAAATTAAATAAAAATATCGTTCGATCTAAAGCATTTGTGATTTGCGTTTAATTTCTTTTCACGGTTATTCTTAAATTGAAAGACTAATTTTTTAATACTTTATAAATTTGAATATTTGAATATAAAATTTTCTTGTTGCGTTTTAATCTAATATAGATTGCGAGAGGAAATAAAAGTATTTTGTAAGTAAATAATCTGTATCCACTACTGTTACACTCATTCAAGCATCTGGTAATCGACAGTATGATCATTAATTAAAATTGTCGTTCGTATAAGTGACCCTTAAGCGTACATAAAAACATTGTGCAGATGATCTAAATGATATGATTGATGATTTTGTTTACGGCAAAGAAAATCTGTTGAATATTTAGCCGTGGGAAAAGTAAAAATATTTTTTTAATTTTAATTTTTCTAAATTGTTTGATAGATCTCATATAAAGAAATGTCCGAAAAAATATTTTACTTATAATTATATTTTAAGTTATTAAGTTAAATATTCCGTTTTTTAATTTAAGATTAATAATAAAAATATTCGAGTGTTATTTAATACCGTTGAAAGCACAAAAGCCCAATTAACTGGGGCGTACTCATAACACGATATGTAAATGTAAATTCTACGTAGAAATAAGGCGAAATCAAATTATACTCATTAATGAAATCGATTTTCATCAATTAAATTCGTTCAAAATAAAAAATAATTACGAGCTACACTCCATTGAAATCATCAAGAAAATACTAACGAACTTGCACACAAGATCATATCATAGTTATTTCAAGCTTCAAAATATGCGTATTAGTAACAGTAAAAATAATATCTATAAAATTAATGTGACTTTTATGTCTAACAATCTGTTTCCATAATTTCAATTTAATACTAAAGATAAAACAAGCGTTAAACGTTTACTAGTCATTTCTTCAATAATTTCTAAACATCAAACCTTTCATTTTCTTAATAGAATTTAAGTTTGCCGCTAAATTGAAAATAAAAGTGCCATATTTCTAGGAGAAAATTTTTTAATAAACGTTTTAGTTTTTAACATAAATCTTTTAAACCGAATAAATGTCAATCAAATATATGTATATAAAATAAATCGATTCTGTACAACGTTTATAAATGTTCTCGAGGATGACGTAAATAATTCCAATTTAATCCTTTTTTTTACATGTGCAATAATTAACTTCCATATGAATGTCTAAATTTTCAAAAATAAATTATTTCATTTGGAAATAGTGTTTATCTAATGTTTTATTAAAAAATATCCACTTTATGAAAAATCTACGAAAGATATTTCATCTTTTGCGTTGACAATACATATTCAATGGGAAAAATAATTAAAGGTACGAAATGTAAGGTATAAATGACAAGAATAGATATTTTTCAAATAATTATGTTATTTTATTGTATATTGTTATTAAAATAATAATAATAATAATCTAATCAATTATATACACAGGTCTTCTCGAATATATTCCTATATGCACTTGGCTTCTTCGATAATTGACGCTAGTGTAATTAGGTAGTAAATAAACGATGGGTGAATGGTTTCGTGTGGCCGAGTACGTGTTTATCGTGCGCGCGCGCGCGGCAGTATACCCGTTTGTGTATTGAAGTGGATGTGTGGACGTGTGGATCGAATTGTGCGGGATGGAAGTACAATAATCGTCAATGATAAATATATTAAATTTGCTTTAAATGAATAAATGGTGAAGAAGAAAGCAGTCAAAGTTGAAAGGAAATGGGGGAAGAAGCAAAGCGGAAGATGGCGGATAATCGTGAATGCCAAATGAGAACCGGTGACTGATGCAATCTCATATCAGACGGAGGCCCGCGCGCGCACACAGACGAGAATAAAAAAGCGAAAGAAGACACAAGAAACGTAAGTGTACATGTTGAGGGCTGTTCTTTGGCCTTTGGTTTTATGCGCTACCTCGTCAAGGCCACGAGTGAATGAAAAAACATTGTGAATTTTCGATTACTTTGGAAGACGCGTCTTTAAGTCATTTTTTAAAAACTCGTTTCATTCCTAAATTAGCGGGGGCTGCCAGTCGAATTTCAAGAGATTTCTTTTTATGACAATAAAAGCACAAGGGCTACGTATTTATGCACGCATACGTGCAATATACACAACAATGATCATGCTAATGAATATTGTTTGTACCGACAATACGCAATTTCGCGTCACAATTTTTGACATAATAAATTAAAATATATATATATATATATATATATATTACGTAGGAAAATACTATTTAATCACAGAGCAATTATCATCCACATCATTTTAATCGTGCCCTTTCACGAGCATAAATATAAAAACTAAACACTACATAAAGCTATATAAAGAAAAACTTCAATTATTACGAAAATATAATCAAATAAAGAGCACAATATCATTTGAAGTCATTCAGTTGTTCCATCAATAATGTTATGTTCAATAATTGCAGAATTTTTATTATTTATACGTAATTTTCTCAAAAATTGTAATTCGTTTATAGCATTATCATTGTATAATACTTTTTGCATGCAAGTCTAATTAACATAATATGTGTGTATTAAATATTATAAATTGACATTATAAACGTACTAAGTAAAAAGAGAAAATTTTATATCGTACAAAAGTAATGACATTTAACAATTCTATTTTACAAATGTACAATATTTTACATTATAATTACATCGCTCATCTATAAGACATTTAAATGTTCTAATACAATTACTTCTTGCAGTACTGAAGTTGTAGCAAAGATGTTTCTTCCAAAGTAATGAACTATGCCTTATTGTGGTCCAATGTAACAAATTTTCACTCGAGGTGCAACTGCGCAATCGTGGCTTAAATATTTTAAAATAAACTCATAATACATATTCACGCGAGTAACTTGGTAGCGGAAGATGATCGAACGATTTTAGTTAAAAGGTGACATGAGCTTTTTCAAGGGAGATTCAAAAATTACTTTTTCTAATTTTTTATCTTCTCGTTTTTTTTTTTGATTGGCGCGAATCAATTTTGCTCAATTTAAACAAAGAATTATGCGATTTATACACACTTATAAATCAATTCTACTAAATAGTATAGTACAATATTATTCTTATTAAACAATTGATAACTATACCAATAACAGTTAATATACTTTGTATGCAATATCCTGGTCAAAATAATTGGATTAGTGTATTCTACGGAGGGTAAAAAGGCTACAATCGTGTTTCTGTTATTTATAAATCTAATAGGATTTATTGTAGATCCATTTATTTGGGTTTAATAGTCAATAAAAACAGTTTTAGATTATCTTGTAAACCTAAAGTTTTAGAATTAAAGGCATTTCACTTCCAGTTGGTACTGCGGATAACTGGTTAAGTAACTATAAAGAATTATTGGTTGGTAAGTTTATTGTTAAGTATAGTATTATAAATTCTTTAAATATAGTTTAAAGTATTGATCTTTGTGCTAAAGTATTGTATGAAGTGGAAGCTGATTCTTTTTAAGTAAAGAAGAACTCACAAGATCGTGGGTGGAGATTCATCTTTCAATGTAATAATAATGGTGGTGAAACGGCCCATAAATTGTTCGTGCTATGTTTTAGAATTAAAATATAACTCCATAACGTTTGAATCTAAGTTATTAGTCAAACAAACTAGTCGTTTAGCTGTTGTGACTTTCAGGAATACAAGATCTATCAGGTAAAGCCAAATGATAGTACTATGCTCTTTTTACTAGCTGGTGCTCCACTAATGGGCCTCTACTTGGGATAAGGAATGCCAACTATGCTATGGTTGTTACAGTAGTAGCAACTAGAGAGATTAAAGACAAAAAGTTTAAGATTCCAAAATTCTTAAAACTACTAATCAATATATTTGAGCTGGAAAAATCCCAAAATGTTGATAATAGCATATTTATGGCATTTCCTACTAAAGTTCAACTACAGTTTCAACCTGCTAATTTAGAAAAATTATATAGTATCTTCAATGAAGATGAATGCCGTACTCTGGATGAATACAGGAAATTGACACCAGTTCAAAGGCCTCAATTCAAAGAAACTATGATAAAGACTAGAGTTGATAAACAAAGAAAGAAGGATTTGGAAGAAAATGAAGAATAATAGTGTCCAGAGAGCAACAGAACTAATAATAATAATAATAATATAGATTTAACACATTAAAATTTCGATAAATCATGTTGCGAAGGTGAATTGAATGCTAATTCAATGAAATTAATGATACAAAAATAATTTTAGATAAAGACGCCGTCTTTCTCACTATGTGAAATTGTAAGAACAAATGTAATATTACAAATATTAATGAAAAACTTTCTTGAAATAAAAATAAAACAATAACTTATTTCAAAGTTATAAATGATAAAATAACGTTAATATATCAAATATATTAATACTCTAATTTATCCTAATGCTAAATATCTTAAACATCGCTCTTGTATTAGACCTTTACAAACAATATTTATAATATCACATTTAGATAATTTAAGATACTGTAAAGTATGTAAAATCGTATGTAAATTTTAAAGCTCTTTGAATGGCAAAGTGCTTTACAAATACAACGTTTCGAATTTTCAATATTAAACTAAAACCTTTTTCGTTAGCAAAGTTCTATATCAATTATATTTAAATTAATTATTAAACATTTTAATATAATAATTTAAATACTTTTAAAAATAATATTTGATAAATAATCACAAATTCTTTGTTTAAGTGCATTTAAGTTTTTTGTTGACGAGCAGCCACAAACTGTTGGCGAAAAATACAGTTACATTTGACCTTATCCCGAAAAGGATTAGGGACACACGATTAGAGACAATGAGTAAGTAAAAAAAAAGAAAAAAAATTTGGAGCGTTACAAAATCTGAATCGCATCCACGATTCGCGGACACTGAGCCCAACGAGTACGTGTATTCGCATCCACATGAAAAAGCTGAAAGTAGTTTAACTGAACACGGAAAAATGTCTTAGATTAACTCGCCATACGAAGAGAAGAACAAACGAAGATTAATAGAAGCGAAAGGAATATACAAAGCGGTACAGTAATCCGGCAATTATGACTAGCAAGTATAGCTTTTATTATACAGACGCTTCTTTTTGAAAGATAACGAAACTGTCGAGTTTCGCGCCCAATTTACGCTCGATCTTTCCGACTTTCTACACGAGAAAAAATTTCAAGTAAAAATACCAAACAGTCGCCACTGCAATCTACTTAACTCGAGTCGATAACCTCCGTGCACGTGTTGCTCGAGTCAAGCTTCCTTTTTACCACCGCACCCAGTAAGTTTGATTTTCAGTAATATTTACCCGGAACATTGTTCTGTATGCACAAAGGAATGTAAAACGCCAATCGAAGCGAATTCGCGGAAACGAGAGGGAAAAATAAATACCTCGAGATGCACATCTGGACGAGTGACACGTCTCTTTCAGTTTTCACTACATGCACGAGAATATTTGCGCCATTGAGCTACGCGTGCACGTTACGAAAAGGGCAGCCATTAATACGATAGAAGGAAAAGTAAACAAAGAGTTGCAAGGCACATTCGAAGAGACCGCGAGAAAATTACGTAAAGGATGCTCGAAGAATGTTGAGCCGATCGATCGATCGGTCAACATTTAACACTGTTTATCTCTGTCAAAATTTTCACTCTGTAATAATTTAAGGCACGACGTAGTTCCTAATATTTCAAGCTTACGTGAGATCGAAACACGATACGTTATTTCAATTCAGGAAGGTTTATACACAGAATTTACAGTTTTATCAACTACGTATAAAAAAAATTTAAAGTAGAGTGATCCCTGAACGTCAAAACAATGTCGTGCTTCGGTTTTCGGCCGCGTATGAACAAGCAGGTTTTCAATAAAATCTGTTTGTGCGAGTGTAGACACTGAAAAATCATGTGCATCCTGGCGCGTCCGACCTCTTCATTAGATTGTGCATTTCGTCTACAGAACGATAAGAGCTTTTGATTTTCAAGTGTCTGCAAGGCACTGTTATATTTTGTTTACGTTACATTTTAATCGTTGTTATCGATCGGTCATTAATTACAAGCAAGAGACAGTATAATGTTAGCCAAACGGGGAGCAAGTAAATCAGTCTCTAAGTCTCTATCGAGGAATCGAAAAATTCTCGGATTAACCATGATTGTCCGTCCGCTTACTTCTTTTAGGCACGCACACACAGTAATTGAACACACGCATGAACACATGAAATTTACATTCGCTCGAGTTCGCTTTCGTTAAATTCCCATCGCTTTGCGTTATGTACACTCTCGACATTCAAGATCGCGCAAGACGCAAGCGTGCTCTCTTACATCAAGAGAAAAAAGAAAAAAAGAAAAAACAAAAAGAAAAAACGTAGCGTGCACGTGTGCACGAACTCGCAAAGCTACTTATATTTTAACGGAGACGAAGGCTGATTGACCGCCATTAAAATACAAATAGTTTCGCCATCGTGTCAATCAGTATTAAAATATTTTGATCACATTGCAAGTCTATGGGGGTGTGCGTGCGCGTGCGCGGCCACAACTCGCCGTACGGTCGGCTTCCAAAATTACACGCGCGCACGCACGCACGCACGCACACGACAAAGTGGTCGAAAGGCTTCCTCGCATTTTATTTTTTCCATAAGATCATGCTTGCGCGCTAAGCGAACACCCACGAAATGAATAAACAAACGGAGCTCACGATTCATTTAAATTAATTAAGCTTGTAGCAGCCATCGACATATTTCTTCTCCTCCTTATTCTTCTTCTGTCTGCGCCGAGCGAGACGCCAAGGCGTTTATTAATATTTACAGACGTCGTCGCCACCCAGACGGAAGTGGTGTGTAATTTTCAAAAATACAAATTTTGCCCGCTCCTGCGTGGGTATCCTTCGTCGGCACTCGCTCTACGACGAGCCGTGCACTTGGAATCTTCGGATCCGCGCCTGGACGGACTCGCACTGTACCTCACTGTATCGCATGTACCTTCCAGCCCTCACGGGCTCGCGGATCACCACCAAGTTCTCGCCTCTTGTGCGAAGTGCCTCGAGTCCAGTAATACTACGAGTCGTGCTCGCTGAAAAAAACAAAGCAGGCGATTCTCGTTAGTTGGCGTTTCTCCAAAACCAAACTCGCCTTCCTGCGCTAAATTCAATACAATCCAAGATAAATGTATTGAATTCTGTTGGGATAAATATTTATCAAAATTGAGTAGCATTCGTCGGGTTAACTTCGATTGCGATTAAACGTATAAAAGCTGAATGGATAATGGAAAATGGGTACATGGAAATGGTCTGCACATAAGATGGCCGTATTAATCGCGGAAATAGTAAAACATGCTGTAAGAGCTCGAGCTGTCACACGGTAAATCTGTATGCTAATCTTGTCCATTCGTTCTTGTACGCCTTGAAGAAGAATAAAGAGAAAAACAACAATATGGAAAGGGAAGTCGATTCGTTAAGTAAAAATAGTACAACGGAGGCCTTCAAAGAAACTACCCATTGACAAATAGGCTTTTTACGATTTGTGGTACGCGAAGGTGGAACGCGAAAAAGCGGGGCTCACTTACTTCTGGTCCCTGAGCTCGATGCGAGACTGACGCTGCTACTGGTGCTCGAGCTCGCACCGACGCTCGGCGTCTTACACGGACTCCCGCTCGACGCGTGATGATAATGATGATGGTCGGCGGTGGTGAAACGACTTAGGGCCTTGCTGACGACGCCGCTGCACTCGCGCGGCCAGACTCGGGGCCCATGGCGGAGGCTGCCACTGCTGCCGCTGCCTACTCCGCCGGTACCACCGAGTCCAGTGCCGTTGCGCTGCTTCCAACTGTGGGACTCGCTCGCGCTAAATGGAAAGCTCACGCGTCCCTGACTCGTCTTCCCGTACAGAATGAAATCAAGCGAGTCGTCCGAGTAGATGCTGCTGCGGTCCGACGAACTGTCGGTCGAGATCTCGGAGACTGAGTCCGAACCGCTATCGCTGCATTGCTGTTCCTCGCCCAGGATGAACACAGGCGTACACTTGAACACCTCGCCCGATGAAGTGCTCGTCGTATTCACTGCAAGACGCAAAGGCGATGTGAAGGGAATGAAAGCTGAATGGTAATATCAATTTTTAAAAGCTTGCGTTGCCGATGAACGATTCTTGTAATAAACCAATTTAGTTCGGACAAATACAACAGAGACAAAAATTGAGTCAATTTCAATTTTACCAAAAATGCAAATAATCTTTCGATTTCGTATTAAAAGGAGAAAAGAAGGACGAGTAATAATTAAAGTCGTTTCAAGTGTAAGTAAAATGTCCTTACCTGACGATCGACGCGAGGAGGTTTCGATCTCGAGGACGCCGTCGTCGAAAACTTCGAGAAGATCAGCGCTGGCCGAAAACTTCCTCGCCAGATAGTCCATACTTCTCTTGAAATTACTGCGACGCTCCGACGAAAGACCACCGAAGTGATGCCTCGTCGAAGAGGTCGTCCGCGGCACCGTCGAACTCATCCTCCTCAGATACACGTACTCAGTTGGGCCACTGTGACACGAAACGTCCTTGTTGCAGACTAACGGGAGCGGCGGCGGCGGCGTCTTCGAAGGACAGCAGCAACCGTCGGGCTCCGCATCGATCGCCTCGGGCGAGTCCTTGCACGGCGTCTCGATGCTCGTCACCGGGGTGGCACTGGACTCCACGCGAGTCTCGTGACACTGGTCGTGCAACTCCACCTCGACTTCGTTCGTTTTCGGACACGCATCCTCGGAGCAGGACTGCGCCGTCGTCACCGGCTCCGCGAGCGGCACCTCCTGGGTCCGCGTGCGCTCGTACGTCAGCTCCGACGCGGACGAGGTAGAGGAGAAACTGGCGGCAGTAGTATCACAGGGGGCAGTCTCTTCTACGAGAATCTGACTGGATTCCGAGACGAAGAAGGCGAGGGAACAAGGCGTGTCCTCGAATTTGCTCAACCACGAGTGCTGGAGACACTCGATCGCTGACAGTCGTTCGCTAAAATTGTAAAAGCAATCCCTTGACGGCCGAACGCTTTCTATATCTTAGTTTTACTGTTGGAGCAATTTTTTAGTTTTCGGATTCATCCGTCATTGGACGGTAGATAAATTAAATGCAATAGGCAAATATATCTCGCGATAATTATTGGCCCAAATCTTACCAACAATGGCAATTCGTCGATCGTTTTTATAATGAGATTTGGAAGACGATAGTTTTTTCGCGTAAACAAGTTGCTTTGAAACGATTCACTTTTCCTTGTTGTCATGTAAATAACGGGCGGCTTTAATTTTACAAGTTTTATAAATAAATAATCGAGTTAATAAATACAATCACAGAATCGAATTTTTATATTTATGTAACTCAACTTCAATTTAAAACGAAAGAGACTGTCAGTCTAGAGGAGTCGAGCAACGGAACAGCATCAACAGCCTGAACTTTCGTTCGATTCAAAAGAAGGCGAAAGCAGTGAAGACAAGCATTTACACGTATAAGAATGACTTTTAAAAATAGTATTTATGTTTTGGTGCCCATAAAACGGCACAATACACGTGTCTTGGATCGGAGCAAAAGCCGCAGCGTCATTAAAGTAACCGAAAACAGACTTACCTTGGATTTTTGACTATGAGTCGGCGTATGAGGTCCTGTGCCTCCTCGGACACCTCCTCGAAGAGGTCCTCGGGAAAGTCGAGCCGACAGCGGCTGATGTTACAGAAGGTCTCCTGCTTGGTGTCGCCGCCGAACGGCGAACATCCCGTCAGTAAGACGTAAAGCAGAACACCCACCGACCACATGTCCGTTGCCAGGCTTATCGGCTCGTAGTTCAGTACTTCCGGAGCTGAAAAAAGCAGGACACGCCGCTTCGTTAATAATGCATGACTTCATACGGCACCGGGTGGAAAAGGCTCTTGTCGGCTTGTAAGAGCCGAAAGGCCGGCCGCGCACCGTCGTATCTTTCTCCGCTCGGGCTCAACCCTCGTCACGTGACGCCGGCAGTACAATCGCTCGCGTCTTCTTCTTCGTACCACGTGAAATCGAATGAAAAAATAAAGAACGAAAGAAAAAAAACACCTCGGCTCTTTCGAAATCTCGCGTGCGCACGTATTCATCGGCGGCGGATCGCCGACTGCAAGGGGAAGTGAATAACATCGCGCGCCGCCGCGCGTACAACGCATAACGGCTCGATCGGATGGATATTTGTATAACGAAAATTACCGTTGGCTTTTTGTATACGATTTTGAAAGCGACTCCGAGCGTCGAGGTGTTTTTTCTTTCTTTCTTTCTTTTATCAGGCCCCTTTTGTCAGCTTACCAATATAGTCGGGCGTTCCTAAAATTTCACGAATGTCCGCTCCGTGGCTGATATATCGGGAGATGCCGAAGTCGCAGAGCTTTACATCACAGTCTGGAAACTCGCCGGTGAGGACGAGATTTTGTGGCTGAAAGCAAAAATAAAATTGTTATTAATCACGACGTCGAATCGGCATGATTTACACACCCAGATATTCTAATTTACATTTAGCGATCGCAATGTTGGCGAACGTTATTAATTATGAAGCGGCACTGCCAGTTGTGCACTCGCGCGATTCCCCGGCGCGGCTCCGGAATGTCCCCTTCGCCGATTATTTTATTGAATTCTTTACATAACGATTAGCAAACTGAGCAGCGGAGCAGCTTCACGCGGAGAGAAAAATTTAACACAATCCACTTTTTACTCGGAGCTTAACTGATTAAAGATTCAAGGAGCGCAGACTCGGCCAAAGATCGGCACTGATAGCGAGATATTCATTTTAACAATGTGACATAATCGCGTTATAAGCCTGCATATCTCTCGCAATAATCGAGATAATTAAGCCAGGGTAAAGGATTGCGCGACAAATGCAAGCGACGATAATCTTCTAGAGCATCGGATCGAAAAGACGAGCAGCTGCATTCCGATGATTACCGAAAAGCAATAAAGCAAAACAGCAGCGCTCGCGACTGCTATAGAAAGCGATCGGTTATCCCCCGCGCATACACATCCTCGCTTCGGATTCCAGTCGCCGGCGATCGGCGATCACTCGTGAAAGTCCAGAAGCGTCCGGGACCCGTTCGAGCGCCACGCCGCGTCGACGATAAGCAGCCCTTCGACCGGGATTTTCGGATCGGCATGATAGGGAAGCGGCGGGGGCGGCCGTTGCGCAATTCTCAGGAATTTCGCGCTTCCTCGACGTCTGCTTTCTTTACGGCAGACTGGGCGCTCCCTGGAAGCGATGCCCGCATAATGAGAGAGTATGTATACGATTGTTCATCGACGTCTGTTGCGTAATGTGCGCAACTCCCGCGACCGCCGCCGCGCGCATTTTTTTCACATTTCCCGTATTGTATAATTGTTAAGTTGCGACTGGTTAAGTTACGCGGAGGTTACTTTATTTCTGTGCCGTTTATTCGATTACTTATCTTGCCTTGAGCGCGCGTCCCTCTAGCGTATCAAGATTGACCGACTCGATTGGGGGGAGGGGGGTGGATGAAGATTCCACGGATGTGTCCTATGCGCGTTTTTGTTTCTCTCAGCATTAAGCATCGCCTGCAATTTCTTTCGCGATAACAAATTTCGTTTTCTCTCTTTTTCCTTTTCCCCTCATTTTTCCTCAATACTCTTAATGCGCCAAAAGTTATTTTTGGATAATAGGCATAAATTTACGGCACGAGCTCGGGCATTTATTATTATTGGTCCATTTACCTTGCGACGACAAAAGCGAAGGAAGGATAAATCGTAAAATTTGTAGGCAACGAAAGTGTGTTACGGAGATTGTATACGGAGTCGCGTTGTACATATGCAAAAAGGTAATTGGATCGCTCCGGTAAAAAGAATATCTCATTTTATTAAATTAATTCGATATAGTGCGTCCTACAATCCATTTATAACGATCCTCCTTTCTTATCCGAAATCCGTTTAGTACCGCGAGGGAGGACAGATCACTTGTAAAGCTCATTGATCAAAATGGAACCGCGACGTCATCTTTGCTTATTGTCAATCTGACGAGTGTGTGTCCTCATTTTTCGAGACGTCATCTTCGCTTATTATCACTACATCCGACGCCTGTCAATATTTCGATTTTCATTTATGGATATTTTCTCGTGTCTCGGACGTGTAGTCGGTTTTCAAGCTCGTTAACTCGCTATATTTAAATTTCTGCATAAAGAGTATTCCTTTTTTCCGTTGCATCCCGCCGCGCGAGAACGCGTGCATTATTCGCAAAATACATAAAATATGTCGCAATATATGCGTATAAAATGATCTTGCGAAGATACAGTTTAGTTCTGATATTTCACATATTTATAATATGTCGAGGCGAGGAGAGAGAATGGACACCGACATCAGCAAAATAACAATAGTTGCGAATGACATTGGAATTCAAACGGGCGATCGCATAATTGTTTTATTCTTAATAAAGGAACAAAAAACGAAAAAAATTAAAAGAAAAAAACAAGAAAACATCCTCGAACGATCATTCGATTGGCGCGTAATCTTCCCAGAATAAAAAGAAAAAACGATGATCCGTAATACATTATATGCATTTTATTTTTATAATATGCAAGCCGAACCATAAGACGAAATTCCAAGGTGAACTATTCAAGGAGCATTTTGTTTTTCACGCTTCCCACGCTCGCAATTGTTCAAATCGCCACATTAAGCTCTTCCCTTCCACGGCGATCCGAGCTGTCAAAAGGTCATATGTACGTATATGAAATCCCATGTCCCATATGAAAATTGGTCGAACGAAACGCGCGTCTGATAATCGACGAGGTAAAATCTGTTAAATAATCGATTCCATCGAGTTATTGCGATATTTTAAAAGCACCCATGGCTTTTTTTATCGCGGTCGCCTTTATAAATGGTCAGCAATAAACATTAGATTTAATTAAAATAATACGTTTAACCTTTAATGAGCTTAAAGGAAAGATGCATTTGTTCGGCTGCATGTTTATAACGAGGAAATCGCTCGATTTCATTGTGCTTTACGATTATATGATAATTTTCATTATTTTGTATTACAAATGCGATTACTTTTCGACGCTAAAACGTTAAAAATGAAAATAATACTCGATTGCGAATTCCGTGTTTTTAATTTACACCTGATTTATGAAGAAGTAAGCAACCTAAATTAGCGATAAAAACGATAAGAGTTATCGTTAAATTTTTTGTCTTCGCAGGACATCGTTATTCGAGATAAGATAATATTTTTATACGCTTATCAGGCAGAGCATTGGAAAGTGAAAAATCAGATGACGACTTCGTTATTAAATGCTTATCGTTAAAGTCATGCGCGCCGCGTATCCAAGGACTTTTTGCAAAAGTCATTGTTGCGAAAACGCGCGCGACGTGGAGGGTAAACAGGCTATTTTTCGCACCAACGGGGTGTTAAATTGACTTTCGCGATTGCCGCTAGCAGGAATTTTTAATCATAATGAAATATCACGATTCGAATATTAGGGAGCGGTGATAGTGTAGCAGACAACCGACGCCCGATAAAACACTAGCGCTATCTTCGGCGACGGTTTCGCGCTCGACAATACCTTTGCATTCCATTTCCCGCGTACGTCTACCGTATATTATGGCCAGCGTCAAACGAAGGTTTATTAATTTCACAACTGGCGCGCGTCGACGCCACGACATAATTCGCGAAATCACTCGCGCAACGGCATACGACTCCCTCCGCCGGCGTCTCTTTTTATCTTATCTTCTACACGTGAGGGTATCGCGTTGGGCGACATACACGGGCGCGCGAGCGATGGAAGAAGACTTTCGTAGCCTCCCGATAACGCACCGGATCCCGGCAGGTATTTTAATTAGAGAGGTGACGCTCCATAGGGGCTTGCGGGCCTTCGGAAAACAGAACAAGGTCGTGACCCCTGGCCGTCCCTTTTCTCGTTGCCCAGGCTACACGGAACGCCAACGTCGTCGATTCACCGCAGCGACATCAATCGAATGCTGCGGCCGGTTATCGTCGCACTCCCTCCTGGTGTGAAAAAGGAAATGTAATTCGAAACGCGAGAAAAATAGAGAGAGAGAGAGAGAGAGAGAGATAAGGCCGGGATCTCCCGTCGCTATCCCACGATTTCTAATAGCTGTTTGTAGAAAATACAAGCTCCTGCACTGGGTATCGAAATCCTCGCGCTATGTAGTCAAGGTATGAATAATTATGGCTTGGAAGTAATTTGAGAAATAAATTATTCAAATTTATCACTGCATATGGTATATTAGATCGAGATAAATGAATGAATTATAATGGCATTTACTATAATAACACAAATTCAATACTATTGTCGGAGGTGTTCCGTAAACTCCGGAGAATAAAGTTATTCATGTGTAAATGCGAGCGGTCCGTGCGGTGCGTAATTCTGGAAAATATTTACCGAAGCGATATGCGTTAATGATAAGTAAGGAAAAGTAGAGTAAAGCGAGCGCCTGGTAACAATCAACGATAAAAGCACAATATTATTCCGAGATCAGACGTTTGAAAAATTACACAATAAACTGCAAAGTGCAAATGTATATACGGCTACATTATAATTAATGAAACTGATTTATACGCGCTCGGATTTAACCTGCATTAAAAAGTGAATTGTGCATTTGCCGAGACTTTCTGTTATTGTTTGAAAACTACCGGTAATTTATACGCAATTGGCGAAATATCGGACGAAAAAAATGACGCGTGCCAGGTGAAAAATTAAATTTTAATAAAGGAGCAACTTTGATTAATTAAAAATAAGACTACTTTTTTCTTGCGCTTCAGAGTTAATTAATTGCTGCACATACCAGCTGAATATTTTAGCGGCTTCTTAAAAGATACTCGAAAGAAATTTTTTTAAATTACGTAAATTTTCGTCCATACGTTTTTCTGACTCCTTTATTGATATATGCTTTAAATCTTTTACGTATAATAATAAATTTCACGCAAACACTCGTATACCGTCATTTATTAAAAAATTATTCGGTCGGTTTACTTAATAAATTGGTTTATTTTACTTCGCTTTCGGTACGTTGAATTTCGTTCGATAAATTATAACTTATTGGAAAACGAAATCTGCAAATACGTATATTTGAGGTGGAGACGTGTATCTAAGAGTCTCTGTAAAAACAGATTCGTGCAGCTGATCGATCATCTTATCAAGAAATTAAAGAGGAAATCGTTTGATTACGCGATGTTACCGAATGTAATATTAAGTTGAAATAGAAAGAGTAATTTCGAGACGCAGCGAACGTACAGTAAATTAATTAAGTATCAGGTAGTCGTAATCTACTTTTATTAGTTCGTCGATTAAAAAATAAACGCCGATTCACGTCGAATAAACATCGACCTTAAGAGAGGTATTGCACAGGAAAAATTGACTTTAACGCGCAACGAAATTACGCGCCCCAAGACCGCGAATAATTCACAGGATACGCGGACACATTTTAATAATTCGGCAAAAGAGGCGCGGCGATGATCACTCACGCGTAAAATTACCGTAAAACAGCAATGGCGCGAAATACGATATTCTTGCGCACATTCCCGGGTCTTTGCACTGAAATCCAGTGAAGGGGGATGCGACGAGACGAGAGGCAATTAATCAACGCGATTTTACCTCGTAACCAAAGCAAACATACGGCCGCGCGCCGACCACTCGACGTTAAATATTAATTAAGTTAACGCAAAAGTTCGTAATGCTGAATGCCGTCTTTACGAAAGGCTTACCAAGCCAGTGCACCGGTAATTGGATTGCGGCAGTACATCGAGCAGATGCGTCCTTATTACGCTCCCGTAAAGCAGCGCGAGCCCAAGGTAAAAACCGGGGGTTGTTGCCGGCAAGAGAGATAAAGCGATTGCAATTGCTCCGCAGCACCTCATCCGGTCGCCTCATTTGTAGCCGCGTGCCTTTTTTTAATTAAAATAGTTAGAGAAGGAGAGCGATTATCCCGCGGCCGGCGCACCAATAATAAAAAGCGGGCATTGTTTACTAAGCGCAGCAGCTTAGCCACTTGATAAACAATCTGTAAATAATGATCGATAAATGTAAATATAACCGTGGAATTGCGTAAAAACGGCCCATTTCTTTATTTATTATAGCCGCATCTCACTTTCTCTTGGATCCCATTACGAGTAGAACGAGCGCCCGGCCATTATGCTCGGGGCTCTTTTGTCGGTGCACTATTAGCTTAACGGTAAAGGGAATCGCCGCGTCTAAATTATCTTTACTGATAACTAAATTATTTTTTGCATTTATTTGAATGAAAGTTGGGGCAACGGCTGGTCACTACCAAGAAGACTGGCGATATTTAACAACTAGACCGCAATTACAGCGTTGAGAATTAAACTATTACGATCCATTGTAAATTATGGTGAGAAAATTGCGAAAAGCCTCCTCCTCTCCAGGCTTAAATGCCCCCGAGTAATTATTTTTTTATTATTATTTAAAGACTAAACGCCTTTCCTCGATAATTAAATCGACAGCCGTGACGCGCGGGTCTGTGCTTCGTAAATCAATCCAACGTGATTTTTGTAATTTTACGTATTGACGTAATCGAGGCGCTGGAATGTGCAGTCGCACATTTTGTTAGGCTATTACTTAAAGAGCGCAATCGCATCCGCGCTAAACTCGGAATCCTATAATGCGAGTTGAAGAAAAGCGTGAATAACCTGCAGCGAGAGTCGATGGAAGCACATGTTCTCATCTTTACGTCAAGCTTGTCAAAGCGAGCAACGATGAAAAATGTTCGAGTCACGTACAGATCGACTAGCGCAAACTTACTTACGCAACTTGCAGATGCAATAAAAAGCCAGCCAGGATTAAAATAAAAACGACACGTAGTGAAATGAGTTTAGACTAGGCTGCCCCACCAGACACGAGAAAAACGACTCCCAAGGC
This sequence comes from Platyscapa corneri, assembly GCA_018907185.1. Lineage (NCBI taxonomy): Eukaryota > Metazoa > Arthropoda > Insecta > Hymenoptera > Agaonidae > Platyscapa > Platyscapa corneri. The sequence continues at coordinate 3,821,109 of JACCHW010000021.1, read as the reverse complement.
ATTTCGTGGTTGCACTAGTCTTCGTTTTCCGGATCGGACGCTTTTCCGCGCGTCCGGGAGGCCCGCGCGTGTCGGCAATAGAGAAACAGCTCTGCTAGCGAATACGCGTGGGTATTATTTAAAATAGGAAAGCTGATCGCCTTGGCTCGGCCGATCGCCCCCGATGCAATCGATAACGAGCCGCAACATTGTGTGTAAAAGTGCGCGGGCACTCGCCGAAACGGGCCGACCGGTTCTCGGACTCGACGGACTCCGCTGGCGATCCCGATTTTTGTGCGGCAGTTGGCGCACTTTCTGTCTGTATTGCAGAGCCGAGCTTTTTCGGTGGCAGACAGTATCGTTGCGTGATATCGCCGTTGCGTGCGGCTCCGCGTAAGCGATTGAAGTCTCGGATGCTCGGCGCTATGAATCACAGGTGCGATTTATCCAAATATTATCAATCCCGGGGATCTGTATTGTTACAGTTTCCGTCCGTTTTATGCCCCTACTAAATGCAATTACGCGTGCAAGCTGTCTCGAGTGTAATAAATTGGCCTCTGGGGAATTAGATAATTCCAAGCGACATTTGTAAAATCCCGCCCATTTTGGCTTTCGCTGTGCATAAAAGTGTTTATCCGCCGAGTGAGGGAAAAGAGAGTACGCCGAGCTCTCGGTAAACCGCTAAATATTTACATTGAGAATTCCTTTAGCTTCAATTAGCCCCGTCACACGAGCCCGATAACTAAATAAAATGACGAAACTGACAACGAAAAAAGAAAGGAAAAATCGCGAATTCCGCGCGCGGACAACTTCCAATCGTTAATCCAACAATCACGAATAAAAAAGAATGCAAAAATATTATACCGCGGCGCTGTTCAAATATTAGTATTGAGAATTCTTGCGAGTCTAATTAGTGACGCTCCTGAACGTCAGGCTCATAAACACGTAAAAAGCACGCTGATAACGCGAAAAAGGAAAATAATGGGAGAGGGGGGGGGAAAGGCGAGGAATGCCACTTACCTTAATATCGAGGTGGGCGACGTTCAACGAGTGTAGAAAAGCAACTCCGTCCAGTATCTGTTTCAGGAGCTTAGCTACTTGTCTCTCCTCCGGAATTTCGTCTCTGTCGAGCACCATTTGCAGTTCGCCTCCGGGAGCTCTGCAACGAGGAAGAGAAGAAAAAAAATAAGCCACCTGACGAGGTAGCGCGGCGACGGGGACAGGGGAGTCGGCGCGCTTATTATTTATTTATTGTCGTCGCCTCTCGCTTTCTCTCCAATTTTCGTGCGCTTACGTACAAGAGTTTCTATTATAATGCGCGTTAGCTGACTTCGACTCCTGCGTTTTGCATGTCTTCGCTGAAACCAATTAGATAAGACCACCTTTCCGTGCGTGCGTGCGTGCGTGCGTGCGTGCGTGCGTGCGTGCGTCCGAGATCATTTGTTTCGCACGTTTAAAGCGCTCTAGTCGAGGTGCGATTTCTAAAATTGCTCGTTTTAAGCGCTGCTGTTATGACACGGGGAATTGCTCCTGCAACCTGTGCTTGTCTTTGCTCCGAAAGATCGTACTCGGCAACAGTCGAGCAAAACGAACGCGGTTATTATGCTCGGAAGACTTTTGTCGACAGTCTGTTACTCGAACGGGAAAAGAGAATCGATTTATCTTAATTATTCACCGCTTGTCGCGTTATTTCCACGTCCGTAATTGGGCCGTTCACTTATACATCCGCTATTGTTTGCGAAAAATTTTCGTCGAAAAATTAATTTGAAGAGGCAGGCATCGCAAATATTAGCGACATTGAACGCGAGTAAATATAAATAATTGAAAGTTAACAATCCCGAAAAATACGGACGAACGGTGTTTATCCGAGAGCCAACGACAAAAGGCGCTGCAAGTGTCGCAAGTTGGAGACAATAACGATAGTCGCGCATAGTCGCGGTACAAGGCCGTCAATTAATTACAAAGGACTCGTCGAGTATTTGCAATAAATCATCTTCATCGACAGCGAAAAGACAATAGTTTCTAAAAAACCTTTAACGGTAAAACGTCTGACTGTAGGCCTCGCAATCGCAGACGCAAGACGGAAAAAATCGAAAACACAAAAGCAGCACAACGGAACGCTTAAGTACAGCCTATACGCGGCGAGCAAATACTACGCACCCGTACGCGTTCGTTTTATTAACTTCCTTGTGTTCGAGTTTCTCTATTTGGCGCAGCTGCTTATAATAATTACTTGTAAAAATGATTAAGGTAGTCCTTGCACGAGTGAACAATTGGATAATTGAATCGAGTCTTCTGCGCGTAATTCATAAATGAATAAAATCTTTAATAATGTACAATTTGTGGATACCAAAAGCAGAAGGCATTAATATTGAAAAGTTTCAGTTTCAAGTCCGATCAGCTGCATGCACGGTAAAAGCATACTTTAAGATGTTTTCAAGATTGAATAATATACTCATGCATAATTTATCGTTAGGAATACAATGTAAATTAAAGTTTTTAGACAGCATAAATATTATAATTATCGTCGATATATTGAAAGACGCGCTTGTATAAAAACTGATTACTCAAAAAATTATGACTCACTAAATACAGTATTTGTGCATACGTACAATACATAAAAAAAAATATTTATCAAATATCATTTTACTCTCAAATAACCATTAAGATATCTCGTATTGTTTAAGCTAGAAATTCTTTTTGAGTTCTCGTTTATGAATCATTTCGATCTACACGTGTTGTGATATCTCGTAAGAAAACATTTTTTTTATTGAAAAATGGTCTCGCATTAATAAGGCGCGCGCGCGCGACCATTTTATGGAATTCGAGTCTTACAAAACGTAATCTGCATTTAATCTTGATCGCAGTTAGGATCATCTTAAAATTATAAAATCAAATCATGTTGAAAGTCGGCTAGAACTTATCGAAGGAGGATAAGCCGTGAAAAGAAGAGGAACGGAGGAACGGTGAAGCGTCGATTTGATATTTCACGATTCCAAGTTGTAAGTCGACGAAGCCCATAAGTTGGCTCGGAACGCATCATAAAACTCTCGACACATCCGATTCTCGCGCATCTGATAAGGTTAAGATCGGCCGATGGAGAGGTAGGCAGCCGAGTAATAAAGTGGCGGTACTCACAGTTCGAGAACGAGGACCATTTCCGTGCTGGTCTCGAAGACCTGGTGGAGGGAGACAAGCCTGGGGCAGTTGGCGGCGGCGTCCAGCACCGCGACTTCGTGAAGCGCCTCGGCTCTCAGCTCCTGGGCGCGGCGGCGTTTCCTCAGGAACTTGGCAGCCCATTGGCGGCCGCTGGAGCGCTCGCGGCATCTTCGCACCGTTGCATACTTGCCCCTGGAAAATCACAGAGACGTGCCGTTAACAACAACAACAACAACAACAACAACAACAACAGCAGCAGCAGCAGCAGCACCAGCGACAACTGGCTTTCGTGAGCGCATTAGGTATGCGCGGCGCATCGGGCGATGCACACGTTTACCGGACTGATAACGCCTGCACCCATTACAACTCGTTAAAGATGCGTTATGATGGATGCGCAGACGTGCAAATCTAATCGAGGGGCATCATCGCCGTGATTGATTTTCTTTTGACTTTTTTCCCCGGTTCGGTTCACCCCACTCATTATCTGGGGTGGTTTTTAAGATTGCATCCGATGCGCTTTTTCACGAGGATCGTGAGAATAATGAGGCACAGAGATAAAACTGACTGGCGCTCCGTATTCGACGATTACGCGGATATTTATAAAGAAAACAAAGGGCGTAAAATATGGAGCGGTTCGTCTGCGTCGTAGAACACTCGGACAGGGGCGCACAGGAAATAAATCGTCTCGCTAAAAAAATTATTCGCAGTTATCGTCTACGCAACGTAAATGGCAGGCTTATTTTGTAAATTTTTACACGAGAGCGTCTTCGCGGTATGGAAATGATCATTAATGAGTAATTACGCACACGAAAATTCTTCGGAGTTAAAATTACCCGCTCATCGACAAAGCAGCTCGTCGTTTCTCATTTTTCACGCATAAGTAATTTCGTATTTGTCGCGAAAGAACATCCTCCTCTCTCGGAGCTTAACATCCGTTCGTAACGGAAGGGTCGTTTTTCCTAGTGCTTATAGTAATTACATAAGTCATCCATGACCCGTATTTTTCGGTCTTTCGCAAGGTTCTCCTTGACTTGCAAAAAGTTTCAATTCTGCAAAAATGACACGGCGCGTCTATTTTAATTGACTAAAACGACAATTTTCAAAGTGAGCGCTGATACGTCCTTTGTGTTCAAGTGCAGCGGTAATGTATGCGTGTGCGCGCGCATGCGAATACGAATGCGAATAAAGTCAACCTCCGTTTCTCAATCCTAGTGCGACGCAACGGTGAGTTCGAGCTAATGGAAGGACATTTATTCGAAGATAAAAAATTTTGCCATTGATAAGAGGAGCATTAGGAATGACGTCGTGCAATCTGATGTTGGCAGACTGCACTATTCCATCGCGCTCACGCGCGTAACATTAGCAAATAAAGCGCATGCGCGCGCCGAAAATAATCGGCTCTCCTCGATCACTCGAGCTCCGAAGGGCTCGTGCGCGCGGCCGTCGCCCGATTATCATCAATCCTGTCGCGCCCGAGCCGCACACGACACCGAGGCATTAATGACTCTGACAAATTAATATTCGATTCTCATGGGGCACTGTTAAACGCCCCGCCATTACGTATCGCTTGCGCACATGCTATTTGCCGCGCGCCTTCCCTTCCACCCCTTGGAGCGCTCGCACGATCAAAATCTTAATAATACAGTGCCGCTGGCTCTCGTTTTATTGCAGCCGCGGTGGTGGCGACGGTTAATGAACGAGTCGAGCGAGTTTAGCCGAGAGAGAAAAAGAAAGTCAAAGGGGAAATAATAAGAAGAGAAATACGAAGTAAGAGAGAGCCAAGAGGATGAAGAAGTTAGTCGCGAAAAAGCACTTTGTTAAATATGTTAATATCGTGGATCGCGCGCGGCCCCGCGCATTTTTATCGACCTTTTCATCTCGGCAATTGATGGGCCTCGTATTGAGCTTATTAATTATATATATTTCGACTTGCTTTTCGTTTTCGAATGCTCGTAAATTTAAGTTGTCGATAAGTTTTTCCATGCGCGTTAACGGCATAATAATGTCGAAGTGTTAAGTGATTCGAATTGTAGAGGCCGTAAAGGCTGATGGCCTTTTTCCGATTGACTAATTAAAATAGTCGAGTAGAAACCTGAGTTGCTTTCTTAAAATTGCAATAACCAATGCGCTTATTATCAAAATCCGCACTTCGCTTCGAATAATCGTGCGAGCTGCTATTTAATTTAGCTGCCGGTAATATTATGAGTTTCCGATCATGCGCGTATCCGCCGGCGTTTAATTCTTCGCGTAAGAAAAATGACAAGCCGCTCATTTGTCGCGTATTGCTAAAAGCAACATTAATAATTGCGCGTGGCAGCGGTGAGTCGCTTCGTTCGAAAGTGAATTTCCCCTTTTCCCAAAGGCGCAGCAGCGGCGGCGGCGGCGGCAGCATTAATCTCGTTTAGAACGAAAACGTGCTACGCTAATCTTAATTACACATCCAGGAGGAGGGGAAAGAAAGTCGAGCGGCGCATTCGAATAAGTTTTATCCCTTAAAGTATGAATTGCGCGAAATCGTAGGCAGCGCGGGGACAGCGGAAGATTTTCCACACCGTAAAGGTGCATGTACATAAAGGCCATTAGTATCCAGCGGATAAGCATCGACTCCCGCAGGTAAATCATCGGTTAAACGTTAAACAGACCGTTAAAACAGTCAAACGTACTGTCTAATAAGCGAGTTCTAGTCCCGATAAGCGATCTAATGCCCGTTCCATATAAATACGGGCGGTAGGCGCGGCGCGCGCGGAATAATAATTCCGCATCGATAATAATTCCGGATTATCGCCGGGGAATGTCGCGCGGGAATGGGGCCGAAGGTTGCGCGCGCGCGCGAATCGCATGGAACCGATGTCGTATCAGCCCGGCGGGGTGGCGGGTGGCGGGCGACGGAACAAGGGGATTGGGGGGGACCCTCACGACGCCTTCGCGATGTGGAGCTGCACTCCTGGGCCCGGCCGATGTTCCGGTTTGCGCGACTTTACGAGCCGTTTGCGGTTCACCTCTGCCGCGAAGCATAAATATACATGCCCGCGGACGCGGAGAACAACAACGAAGAACACGTTCCGCGTGTGGAGCTTTTATCTCTCTTTCTCCGTCTCGATTGGCGCTGGCGTAGATTGGCTGTTTCACCTTATGTGCGGTAAAAATAATTCCGTTGTTTCGGCCGGGCTACGGACTGTTCAGGTAGCAGCAAGACGAATGTATATTTTTATTTTTCTTTCTCTTTCTGTTGCCCGGTTCCCGTACTTAGGGCACCGCAGAGACATTTATTGCGCCGCCGGTCCGCATTATAACTGTCCTTGTAATTAAAAAGGTCGCGGTAGCTTGGGAATCGTGGCGCTGAAATTTCGCTCCGCGATGACGTCTAATTACTATTTTAAAACAGCCCGCATTAACCGTAACTCCTACAAAAACGCGCTTTTACGACGGCTTAATTATCATGCTAATATACGTACTTTGCTAAGTATTTGACGTCGGGCCCGTGGAACGCGTTACCGAGCGCCCGGATTAATACTTCCAGCGACTGCTTATTGCAGGCGCTGCATCGCACTTCCATTATTTCCATCGGCTAATATTTCAGCTCCGGCGCTGCTCCGTTAATAATATAAGGGATTTTAGCATGCGCGCACGCGCCTTACGCAACTGGCAATGAATTAAAATTTAAGCGCGCAGTTGCACACACGCTCAGCGATTAATATCAAATATTCGTTTAAGACGTCTAATAAGTTACCAGGTAACCAGGTTCCGCCTACGCGGCTCTCCCCCGCGACCAACTGCGACGCACTTGCGCTTTAGCTAATTGAGCATATGTATTGGATCAGCGCACTTAACCTTATCCGAGCCGCAGCTCGATGAAGAAAGCCGAAGGGCCTCTGCGTGCGGAGAAAAAAATTGACCTCACTCCGGCTTTTAAATGCGACGCGGCTTGGCTTCGCGGCGAACGAAAGGACGGGGGCGGAGGGAGTGGGAGAACACAGGAGAAGGCGCGGGTGAAAGCAGCGAACAGCGATCGCGCGGCACCCCGTGTATCACGTCGGTCTCGAGCGGCTCGCGAGCGCGTTACGTAAATTTCGCGCACGAAGCAACAAGAAACGGTGCCCGGGAATACGCTGGAACAACAACTGGAATTTATTCCCGTGGACCGCGCGCGCGCGGGTGGGGAGCAGAGAGAGAGAGAGGAGGCCCGTGCGCTTCCTCCTCAGGAATCCTTTATGGGGTTCTGTGTTGATCCTTGACTGTATATTCAATCTCGATCACGATCGAATATCTAACGACGCGAACAAGTTCATGATTTTCCCACGAAAACTCGACGCTACTAGGACTTTTAAAATATGTCTGCGGAGCCGCGCACATTCAGGCGCGTGTGCACGTGTACGCCTGTTCGTTATGACGATTAATATTTACGTACCCGTCGCGAGGGCGTAGGTGGACTCTTCCATCTCCGCCAACAGAGGAGCCTTAATTATACGCTGAGAGAGGAGCAAGCTGGACAGTGATATTTATCGACAACCGCGTGTAATTATGGTTTTAATTGTGACACCTCCGACGCGCGCCGATTGAATGCTTGGACTTGCCGATTGAACGTGCGTGTGATCTAAGAGCGATCGACGTTCGACGAATAAGAACGCACTTGGAAGACCGCACGAGCGAGCGCACGATCAATGCAACAATTTATTAAGTGATTTCCGTAATAATGAAATATCGTACAATCGTGGTGTGTTCTATCTCACTTAGGCCGCGCTCAAAATTTATGGATATTAAATGACTCCGTTTTACGGCGTTACATCATACAACGAGATCAATGTAGTCACGTTTCAATAGTAAAATAAATAGTAAAATAAATTTTAGGTTGCATTAAATGTAATCTTTATGTAATAAGTTTGCGCATTAAACTGCGTTACAAAATCGGTATACATGCTACTCGTAAAACCAAGCCCACGTTCGATAATTTTCAACAAAACCAGACGAATGAGAGCCGATAATTTTATAGTCGAACAGCACAATTACGTCCAAAAAATTACATAAAATTTAGGTCACCGCCTTTTACCGAATGATTCATTACCAAAAATAAGCATTTTTACACGCGCCAGCTCATCGCTAAAATCGATAAGTTATTTTCTCATTAATCGCCTGTAATTTCTCGAGCAAATTAGACGATTATTGCCAGTCACCGAGTGACAAGCGCAATAAATATTGCGTGTCTAGTGACCAAAATTACGAAGGTCACCGAGGCTCGATAAAAGCACTCGCTAATGTAAGTGCCGAGGAGCGATAGGAAATAATAAAACTTTGGTTTCTTGGGTGCGCAAGTGGGTCAAAGCCACGTAAAAAAACTTTTAACTTTTAAATCACATTAAACCGAGAGAGAAAATCATCGGCAGCAGGGCCTCCTTTATTATCGCTTAGAAAACGATACATTTTTTCTTGGCTACAATGATAAAAGTGTTTTCGCAACGAGCAAAGTGCGCCGCGGTCTAACAATAAATTAACCTGAAAAATAGTCAAGAGTGTTTCGTTATCTAACGAGACAAAGAAAGGAATCATTTCGAGACACGATCGTCTAATCAGCGCGAGACGGCAACAAAGCCTCTCGAGTGCAACAAGCGCCGTAAACAAAAATATAAACACGTAATTTCTCTCTTGATGAATATTCCTTACGCGCGCGTGTGCACATGCACACACGTGCAGCAACGGCTACGTACGTATGCACGGGCACCGCATAAAGTGCAGGGCAGGCGGAATTCCATCGAATCAGCACCGCCGCGACCAACGAGCTGATAAATTAGAGCGCGGCTCCCACCTTTCCTTGTAAAGTATGCGCATCTACATGCACGCGCGTGTCAAAATTCAGAAATGCACCTCCGGAATGTGCCCCGCGTGCAATTTGTCTTCGTCTTCGTCTTCGGCCCCCGGGAAGAGGCAAATAGATCGGCTTTCGCGGACGTCGTTCCAGGAAGCGGTGAGGACTCCGTTAGCCGGGAGCGTCTTCGCGTCGCCTCGCCACCTCGCGTGGGCGACACTTGCCGTGAATGACGCGCGCGGGAGGAAGGGGGGGGGGAGGCGGAGACTCTTTCATAAGAGGCCCGAATTCAGGAGGCGAGTGTGTCTGGTCAGCCCGGCGCCTCGGCCTCGCGATCCGAATTCCTCGCTGGGCCAACGAGTGGGTGAAACGGCGACGAACCCCTTCTTGAAAGCGTAACTCGCTTTTGGGCATTTCCTTAAGACGTCTTTTTATAACGAATGGCGTGTAACGGCAAATTTCGGATTTCTCAATGGTTTTGAACGGCCACGGCGGACAATTAATCTTAATTCGGTGGGACGTATTTCTCCTCGAATTAAATAATGATGTGACAAACGGTCACGTATGGTAATCTATGTACGTGCCGCATGTTCCTCGCTGGAATTGCCAGAGCAGTTTTGAATAGCAGATGCTTTCCAACGGTAGTCATTGTTTCCACTCCACGTTTAAGCAGCGCTGCATACGAATAAAAGAAAATTGGATACGATCGTTTGACTAGATTTTGTTGATTTTCATTTGGTATTGTTTACGCGAGATGCCATTCTAATAAATTGAACGTGTATATCCTGTTAAATTTAATATCATACCACGACGACGATTTTAGAATTTTCGAAATTTAGTTCTGACAAGAATGACGCGCGTTAAAAATATTCAGCTTTCGGGTAAAAAACTTAAAGGCCGGCTCGTAATTAAATCGACGCGTGTCGATCGGGATTTTTCTCAGCGCTCGTTTATTTATTGTGTGATCGATCGTATTTTTAAAAAAATAAAAAATTTCAATTTCGCCAGTTAATAAATTTCAAAAGCGAACATAAATTCCTTAAACGAGCGGCAGCTCATAAATTATAATGAAAGAATTAATTCTTTTCCGCTAATACAGATGGATCTATGAAACTATTAATCAGGAAGTCGTGGCGAAGCCTAATATGGTTTGTAAACAAAGAAGTAACGTGTATTCGCATTATCATTCGAACAGTAGTAAATCATCTCCCGGGTGAAAAATGCAATTATCCTTAAAATAATGTTTTTCCGTCCAATTTCGTAATTGTTATTCTGGAAACAACGATCCTGACAGCCATTAAAGGAATTCCAATGAGAACAAGCAAATCGATCGGCACATGCGATCCACTCGAATGCCAGCAGCACACGCAGAAAGTTAATTCCATCAAATCTTAGTACGAGTTTTGTCTATTTGTTTGGATACTTTCATTTCTTCTTTCAAAGAAATATGATTCACTTCGGACAGACTGCATACAGAAGCGTATGCCGGCTGAATACGTATGTATACACGAGCAAGGGAGTACAAAGGCCCCTTCACTTATAAACTAGTAGAGAATATCAAAATTACGAAAATCAATCTAGACGGAAAATTAAGTTCTGGTGATGATGCAAGAAGCTCGAAATAAATTAGCCTCAAGTTCCTTTCAAATAAAGCATTATGCACGTACTTAAATAATGACGAGTATAAATAATAAAATTTAATGTAATTCTCGACTCCCGGTGTACGAATAATTCCTTGGAAAATTATTTTAAATAATTTGAATAAGCATTTATTCGATGGCCGTGTCCGTGCACTTCAAACGTAACGTAATACAAAAGGAGCGTTCGGCGGAGCGCACGAAAATAGTTTTGATTCGTCAAAAGTGCAATTAAACTTTTACGCAACTAGCACTGCAAAGGCCACAAAGTGCATTATTCCACCGACGCTGACGTACGAATGCACGGGGAATAAATCTGGACGATACGTTTGCGCTCGGCTTCTTTTTTATTTTCTCGAGCAATCAAAAAATGCGCTGCTTTCGGAGGAGCAGCGGCGACGAAAAAACACTAAACAAGATGAAGGGGGCAAAGAGTGAAAAAGTTGCGTCTGTTTTCTAGCTTATATCGAAGATTAAGTCACTTCCTTTGTTCGAGCTCGCGACACTCGAGCGAGATAAGGAATGAAATACGAGATCGTGTCACTCAACCTTGAACGGCACTTTTTGCACACTTCGCGCGCGATAAATTTCCTAACAGCTTTTCCATGCTCGGAGCCGCGCGAGGGTGCGCGCGCCATGAATTTAGTATTCCCGGCGAGTACGGCACAGAGTTTAACGCACCTTTGCCTCGGCCGCTCCCTCAAGGTCGCATAAGAGGAACAGCAGGAGGATACGCAGGAGGGCGGTGGGGGGGCGGCGCGGAGGTGGAGGCACGTCAGGGCGCGCCGTAATGCGGCGTAATTGCCGCATCACCCCCTCAAAGAGGCCCGAGTCTCGTGCATCCGGCGACGCGAGCACCTGCGTAGTACGTGAGAAAGAGGCGCGGGCGTGAAATGTCAGTTGAGTCTAGGTACGAGGGAAGTGGATGTTGAAAAAGGTTATAAAAACGACTAGTCGTAGAGGAAGAGCAGGAGGAAGGGAGACAAATGCCTAGCATTCAAGTGCAAATAGTTTCTGTGTTTGCATTGTGCGCCGGCAATGCCTCGACTTCTTCGGTGGGCTTCTAATTGCAAAACCTTCCTTCTCGTCTATGTCGCTCCGACGCGAGCGTAACTCATTCCGTCGTCTGGTCCGTAGAGATAAGACTCGGGCGAGCGGGAGAGAAAGAGCGGAAGAAAGAGAGCGAGAGGCTCGCTAATAAAGCTCGAGGGTCTTCGCGGCCGTCGCCGCCGCCGTCGCCGTTGAACTACGAGCTAAACGAAATGCGTAAAGTGCAGCAGAGAAAGAAACGAGGCGCTCGCAGCTTAGAGATTATTGTTGTTTTTACGACTACGCCAGCCCCGAGACTGAATATTTCTTTTCTCCTTAATCTCTGATTGTTGTTTATTTTGTTGCGCGATATCGCACTCCTCTTTTATTATTCGACGCTGCACCTGCAGTCCGCGCCGCGACTCTCGCGCATTATATTGATACGCTCTTAACATTGTAGAATCTCGAAGCGCGAGGGTCCGTAGATAACGTGTATCGTCGTTACTGTTTGCTCGTACTTAATTGTACGTGTGTATACAAATAGAGCAGCGAGGAGGTTTAAAGAGTTTATGAACTCTGCGCGACAGGATGCGTGTATCTTAATGGAACAACACTGATAATTCCCCGTCTATCGTACAAAAACAACTTTATCAATAAAAATAAGCGCTTGGTATTTTATATCAAAAGGGCATTTTTCGTTCGTCTGTAAGCTCCTGTACATCCGATCAATGGCCGCGGTTTGTCGACACCCAACTTCTATTGGCTCACTGTGCGAGTTACTGCCTTTTTCTCGCAAACATGACGAAACGAAAATTTTATCCAGAGATTCGCGCGAACCTTTTTACGCAACTTAGTCTCGATTGCTCGAACGCTCGAAGGTAGTGACAAGGTAATTAAATTTAATGGCGATTCCTCGCTATTAAAATTCTAGTGCAAAAATTTCCTCGAAAATAAGCCTCCGAGAAAGTGTTTAAATCGAGGCATTCCCGGGGATTTTAAAATTTGAACGCTGCAGAAGAGCAGTGCTTGCCGAGAATGTTTTCCGCGAAGCCACGCAAATTTTCAAAGCCCTTCTAAATGCAGAACCGCGGCGGCGCTTAGAAATTACGGTGGCGGTCGCCGTAAGTCCCGGCCCTCTCGGGGATGGCGTCCACGTCGGAGCGAACCGAGCCGTGGGCCCCGTGCGCCTTTGTTCCTGCCCCCACTTGCGACGTGTTCCGCATGCGAATGATCAGCGTCAGTCGTGGCGCACGTGGCCACTTGAGTCTCAGCCATACTTCCCACGTGAATCAGCGACACGTAATCGTCCACGAAACGGACCGTTACCTCGAGCCCTGGATCCAATCCGAGGAGATCGACTCGATTGCCCCGAGGGACCAACGCTGCAACCTTCTTCCGGGAGAAGATCGCGAGCACCGCCGTGTTGCGTCAGCTTTGTTAATTAAAGGGCCACGCGCGAAAAAGTAGGGGTAAGGAATGGCTGCTTTCGATTTCGAGCGTCGGTCCACTCGCTCCGCTATCTCTGCTCGTATTAAAATGCATTAGTATAGCTGCCTGTAATTGATTAGGCTTGTGCGCAGACAACAAATTAGTTGGATTAACGAAATTCCTCCTTTCGCCTCGACGATATTTCACGGTGTCCAGCACTTAATTCTAACAAGTTTACATTCTCGCCAACCGAAAAGCGTTAACAGTTTTTTAATTTTAATGACCCGAAGTACGGGTTGCAATGATTTTCGCATATCTGAAACCTCGTTTTTTAAAATAAAAACTATATATATATTTTGACCTCAAGCTCCTAATGTTATAACTCTTCGAAGGTGCCGCGAGTGAGTATCTAATATTAAGTGGAAATATATCACTTTACAGATAACGGATTTCAAGTTATGTAACTTAATTAATATCAATGCTTTGGGAGGAAAAATTGAATATTAATTACTTTATCACACAGCGATATTTATTATTTGAGGCTATCCATGTATTGAAATTAAACGTATTAATTGTAAACTAAAGCACTCCGTGGCAGTGAGCGAGAGCGCATTGGCAAGTAAAAAATTTAGGATAAATAATTAAATATTGAATTAAAAAAGCACATTTAGAGTGGAAAATATTTCCGAATTTTCGAGACTTTTAATCAGACAGATGAAAGCTTAACTAATTGAACGATAATAACGCGACAACAAGCGTTAAAAATAGCTTTCCAAAGAATATATTAGAAGAATCCATAGCTCTAAGCTGTTTAGAAAATTAATGATTCGTTCAATACTTCATACATCATAATATATTATATCACCTACGCGTATAAAAATTAGTCGAACATTTACTGTACTCCGTATACTTGAAAACACATCGCTTTTGTTAGTCAACTGATAATATTTTATCAGCACGTGAGAGTCGAATAACCTGCATGGATGGGTTATTTTACATTGACTGTACGTGTTTTCTATACATCATCGCGACGCAACAATGAGACTATTACGCTTCTGACTTGCCTATGGTAATAAGTATCATTTTATCTACCTTCGAGAAAGAGAAGTTTTCACACTCGATTAGTGAAAGGCACGCGCGCACGAGCCGAGGGTGTACATACGATTCCAATGGAAGCAATTACGGAACGCTCTTTTATGCATCGCACATTCCACCTCAATTTTTTCTCTTTCATTTTTCCTTTTTTTTTTATTTTTTTTAATTAGAAGCGAATAAGAGTGATGTCACAGAATTACTTTTAATGATCAGTTACAATAGTGAGTCATGCTGCAAACGGTAGTTCATTTTTAATTACCGACTTCGGTGCCGTCTTATCGACCGCAAGTTTGTGTATGTGCGTACCCGCACGTATGTGTGCGCGTGTGTGTGTGTGTACTTGCTCGGAGTCTCATGATGGCGCGAAACGAATTTCTTTGTATTGAAAAATGCTTGCTTCCATTGCTTGTTTCCATAACAATTTCTCGCATTACAAAATAGAGACACATGTGCAACAATTTAAACATGATTCAAAATATCGTTAATTGAACATTGTACATGCGCGTTTGATGGAATATTGAAAAATTCACGCGTTGAGCTACGATAAATTTTAATTAACAACTCGGTCGATCGAGGACAGGAAGAAAGTAAGAGAAAATATTTACGATCAACCACTGCTGATTATATTTTCTTAAATACGCGTTTGAACAATCAAAGCTCGTTCAAAGAGGCACATACTTATTATTTGCAGATCGTTATTCGCGAAAATTGGTTCGCGACATCTCGTCGTTTTCCTTAAAATATTTTACTCGTGTGAATGCACCTAAAGTGCATAATTTTTGCAAAACTAGCGAAGCAACATTATGAAGTAATAAAATAGGTAATGAGTCTGTTTACAAGTAGGATATTTATTACTTTATAATGTATTCAACCGCCGTGAAATTTGGAATTAAAACCTGGAGCCGTTAGGTGTTGTTTTACTTGCGAGTTTTGGATCAATTTCATTGCAATGACCGTTTATCACGATAATGCCTGTAAAAAGTATTTTTTAATTTTGTTTGGGTTATAAAATAAGAACATGACATCGGATACTGTGCGATAACTGCGTTTAACTGCTGCTAGAATGATTGTTATTAATTTCATTATTAGCTACAGAAATCTGTCATAAGGTTGGCAGCGCATTTGGAGTAAAATTTTTAAAGGGAAAGAAAAAGGGAATTCTAGTTTTTGTGTCCGTTGGACAGCCCCCATTTTCTACAAAATAATTTTCAATAACGTTGTAAATAATGGAAGCAGACTTAAGCCTATTAAGGATAATGCCATATTATTAGCCTGTACTTTTATTATAAAAAATTTTTCACTTTAATATCTCACTTACGGCGGACCTTGGTTTAGACCTTGATCCAAAGGTCGTAAATTACCAGTTAATGTATCGTTGCGAAAGGAAACAAAAGGTCATGACGAGGGCTTTTTGAATAAAATTGTTTTGGCTTCGTATCCGCTGACTGGGCGACGATTTAACGCAGTCGCACGCCCCCTTAATCATGCGACAAATTCAGAACTAGACTTTTGATCGGCAATTAGAAAAAATAACCAGCTGGAGTGCGCTAAGCTAACTCTGCCCTTGTCGCCTTCAAATTATCTTTGGTTGCCCCCCCCCCTTGCACGTCGCTAACAAAACAATAGGTAATATTTTGTCTCAGTCCTTTATTTCGTGGTGTTTTATCGTCACTTTTAACCGACACTGCAACTTTTCTACTACATCTCACTATTCAGGACGACTTACTATTGCACGCATTAGTTTTGTATCGAGTAATTTATAGGATTTATTAAATAAATCTTATATCATTTGACGTCTCGGATCCGACGTCACTTTTAATGATATATCTGAGTGAGAAATCTGATTGTTTGAAAAAAAGTGAACGCGAATGAAGAAGCTTCCATATCTACGATCGAATTGCCTCGAGCGAGCGCAAAAAACAATTAATACACGTTAAACAGTATCAAAGTCCAAGATCACGGCTAATGTGCGGTGAATCATAACGAATGCGCCGGTGGCCAGCGACAATCCAACGATTCATAATCGCATTTTTGGATTTTCCTCACGACTTAGTTTTCGTGTGCAGACACAAATTGAATCTTGTATCCGTGAAGAGGAGCATTTTCGATCGTTATCGTCGATAAAGATGCCTCAAGATCCCGAATCCACCTGGAGTACCGCATTCACAGACGGCTTTTCTAATTTTCTGAATTCCAACAGCAGGAAGATCGGCATCTTGTTGATTTCCCTCTGAAATGCCAACGAAACTAGAATATTTACTCGCGCTCACTAGTCCCGGGAATCGACAACTCGATGCCGTGTTATGTACGTTTCACTGAGATCTCGCGATTCGCCGCCGCAACTTCAATTTTTCAATGACGATTGGCCTCGATTGACGTCAGAGTCTGCTGCTTATCTTCGCTCAGATAAGCGCGAGTTGCCTCATTTCTCTAGGCAGCAGGTAACTGAATTGATTGCTTTCATCATGCTGAATTTTAACGACTGCTTGCATGATTTGTCCGCGTTTCGGGCGGATCTCGTCGACTCAATCTGATATTCCGCCTTCGTAAATATTCCCAAATTTTTATCTAATCCGTACGCCATATGCATTGTGCATATATCGATCGCTGCTCTTGCTGTGTCGCTTTCACGAAACAGCCCGATAGTTTCGTTCTGATCGCGAGTTTCTTGAATTTACAGGAGGATTATCGAGTTACATTATCTACTTCTTTAACTTGTACATTTTTAGCGCTCGCTTTGCCCAATAAAGAAAGTTCTTTTCAGATGACTGACCTAATAAAATATTCATATTGATAAATCACGAGTGGATTAATTAAAATGTAATTTCTTAGGATTATTTTATTCGTCGTGAATGTTGATTTTCCAACGATTGACTTGTTCGCCACTCTTATATTATCGAAAATCAAATGAATACAGCCACTATTTTCGTCACGTTTTCTATATTTCGAAATTTTTCAACGGTTAGTATTTGATGAAAAGGAGCCAGTGCTCTTGCTAACAAAACAAAGTGACGAATGCGCAGTCAACTTTACTCGCAATATCTCCAAGAGCTTTGTTAATTAAAACTTTGAATCTATATTCGCTTGACTCGCTTAAATATTATTATTAGCGCCATTCAAAACTTTGAATCTAGTTGTGACTTTTAAAACTTATATGAATAAAGTGAGCGACAAAGTGAGTGTTTTACAGTTTGCAGATAAGATTAAAACCGCAAAAGATGCAGACATCCGATCAGAATCAAAACCATTAGGTATCGTCGTTATGAAAGATCAGATAACCGTGCCAGTGGCTCATTTTCTACTAAAACCAGTTAGTAGACCAATTGTTTCAAAATTCACACGGCAGCTTTTGCTTGATGTTTCGAAAAAAAATTCACCACATCGACCAGTTGAGATCTCACAGGATCAGCTTCTTGAAAGCAAAATTAATATGACCCACATTCGCGTCGAGGATTTATTTTCAACTTTTCTGTTTTATACGAAATATAACTAAATATCCTTAGGCTTTCCACTTAGACAGTCGTTTATTTAATTAATAATGGTACGTAACGTTGTTTAACTTTGGTGACCGAAATAAAACATGAACTCATTTTTGAAAGTTTCCGTTATTTGGCTAGAAGAAAAAAATTTAAATTATATCGATTACTGCTCGTATGAAATATATTTCATATAAAAGGAATGTTTACTCGATAACACAAGTTAGTGATTAAGAATCTTTGAATAAATGTGTTGCGTCTTTAAAATCTTATGTAAGCTGGAAGAATTATACTGCTATAAATATAATTTTATTTTATTTGTTTTCTTATCTTTTTCCTCCGGGAAAATTATTAGAAAACGAGTATTTATTTTATTTAACAAGTTTATCAAATATACCAAGAAAATCAATAAAAAAAAAACAGAAAAAAAGTTTATTTAATTATGCGCAACATTATATACAAAGATATGATGCAAGGCAAAGTCTTACCATGCATTAATTTCTTGTATTTTTATAAAATTTTATATATTGTTTGCATTTGTTTGCACTTGCTTATCTAACTACGTTGCTCGTTAAAACGAGGGTCAGAGCTTGTTTAGTGAATTTCCGTTAGCATAGAATATTTTTTAGTATATTTATATCGATATGAATGCATACTCAAATATTATTTTTTTGTTATTATTATTTTAATCAATTAATTAGATTGCGTAATTTGTACTTTTTATGATAATAGTTTCGGTTATTACAGATATTTTTTTTTTTAATCTTTTTTGCATACTTTTATATTTAAAGGTCTGTACAGTTTATCAAACTAAAAACTAATAAAACCAATACTTTCCGTTGCCTTGTACAGAAATTTGTGGAAGGTTGGCGAGAAAAGCGTGATTTTCAGCCTTAATTCTCAAACTTACAGTACACTACTGCATTGTAAAATAATAAATCTCTAGCTTATAGAGTAATAGCGCTCTCGCACAATTAAGAGTTTTATTCTCTCGATTCAACAAAGCTTGTAAATTTTATACCTATTAACACCAGCAATCGATAAAATATTAAAGTAATCGTGCAATATATTTTATAAGTATTTCATCAACGTTTGCATTAACTATCTTATATTACGTCATTTTTACAAAATAAATGTTTAAAACTTGATACAAGCGCGTAATTTTATTTGTACGAACAGTAAGAAAAGTGTTTCAAGTGCTGAACATGTTGAAATGGACCACTAATGAACGCCTTCATCGAATACTTCAATTTCACTTAAAATACTATCTGTTTAATTGGTTGCTTCTAAAAAACGTTCCAAGCGCATTTTGTCGACAACGATTAATCAACCGATGGAATAACTCTGAATGATAATTCGAACATAATTAATTGTTTTAATAAAATGTTATTATCCGATGTGCTTTTGAATAAAAATTTAGGAAAAAATGAATCGAGATTAAAATTCTGGACGGGAGCCTGCATTTCTGGGCACGAACCTACTGTGTTTCCTGTAACTAGTCGTAACAAATGTTGTGCTCGTCAAAACTCGACATCATCCAAAAGATGATTTGACATAAACTTCGATTTAGTACGATCGGTATACCGAGGGA
The DNA here is from genome assembly GCA_018907185.1 of Platyscapa corneri. NCBI lineage: Eukaryota > Metazoa > Arthropoda > Insecta > Hymenoptera > Agaonidae > Platyscapa > Platyscapa corneri. The sequence continues at coordinate 3,801,915 of JACCHW010000021.1, read as the reverse complement.
GGCATCTGTTGGCGTCTCGACAAGATATAATAGCTGAGGCACCCACGCGAATCCTGGATTTCTTCTCGGAAGCCTTCAAAACGGCTTAACCCTTCCAGCGATCCAGAGTGGCTCTGGATCGAATGCATTTTCGAGGACCAAAAAGATGCACTCGTTAGTGGTACGTATCGCGTTCACCTTCGGCTGCGCATCCGACTGGTGCTCCGTCGCGGCCTTTCCTACGTCAATTAAAGCATTCGACGTGATCGCTTCAGATAAATCCGAGCGATGCGCTAAAAATTATTTGCGCGAAACGGTCGGCATGGCATCGTTGAAAGAAGTAGACTTCGAGTCACGAAGAAACATATATTATTCTAGGACACAGATAACGGAATCGTAACATTGAAGCGTTTCATCTAGCGCGTAGTACATTTCTACTCATCAAGCAGCCGCGGCTCCATTTTTAACAGCTGCGTGAAAACCTCGCCATTATTCACTCGATTTAAATCAACAACGAATTAACATGGGAGAGGATCGAGAATCGAGGATTCGCCGGCACACGGTTGCGAGTGCCCGGAGAGCGACATCCAATTCGTGTCTTACATCGGTTAGGTGCGAACATCGATTTATATTACAGTGCGAGTTAAATTGGATAGCTAACGGTGCAGTCGTGCAAGAGTCATGCTTTGCGGCGTCTTTCAGCTTACGACGCGCTGTATAATTTCCGAGCGTTGACTAATACGCGAGAAGGACTCGCCCGGCCGTGGATGACCCCCAGGGGCCGCTCGCGAAACCAGAATAAGTCGCCCGAAGTTCGCTCTCGGCGGCCACGGGACTCGGTGATACGCGTAACGAACCTCGGGTTCATCTTTCCCGGCGACGCGCATTCCTCGTTGCTCTACGCCTTTCTCTGACCGCCTCGCACACTTCCCGATCGCTTTGTGTCCGATCTACGGGGGAGGCTGGGCTACGGACTGCCGACTGCGATTGCAGGCGCGGCTAAGTACCAACGACTACTACCTGACCCCGAACCTGCGAACTAAGCTGCGCTGCCTTTCTTGCCCGTCTGCGCGGCATCCATCCCCTTTCTTCGATTTAACATTTTTCCTCGAACACCCGGGCAAAGAATTTTTGAAGCTCATCCATCAGCTCTATCGGTTCATCTTTGATTGACTTCTTTACTTCGACTACCTCCCTGTCTTCTTTGAGTTACCAAAATGCTTAATTCTATAATGACACGGATTTTCTCATTTTCAAATGGAAAAATGAATGCGTTACGAGGAAAGCTTCGGGTATGCGTGTTTTTCGGCTTTGCCGCGAGTAAATAATTACACGCACAATATACGCATTCTCGTAGAGAAAGATGATTTCGTTACGACGAGGAATTCCTCGGACCCTGCGCCTGTCTCTATTTTAAATCGTTTCATTCGTTCCCGAATAGAAATAATCCTTTTCTCGGTCTCCGACTGCAAAGGAACAAAGAAAAGCTTACGTCCAGCGAGTATTTTAAACAAAATTTGGGTATTCGATGAAACCTTCCTTACGAATAACAAGTTTGTCACTACCACTCTGTTAATTACAATGTGCGTTTCGACAAAAAACCACGAATTGCAAAATTACTGCGCAGTTAAGATCGCAGAGTACGATTGTAAACACAATTGTTAAATACGATTTTCATTTTCAAATCTTTAAAAAAGCATTAAAAATAATAGAGCACGAATTTGGGTCGAAGTATAAAAAGATGATTTGGCTGTAATAATGAGAAAAGAGGAATGAATATAAGGAAGTTGGCGAAACAAAGGGCGAAACAGTAGTCGTTACGAATGAAGAAAGCGAAGAAGCAATTTTAGAAATTTTTGGCGCCTCCGTGTCAAGCAACTGGAAACGAGCATATGATCCCTGGATCTTGAGTAGACGCATACAAGGGCATTTAAATAGAGTTTCCCACAGGATTTGAAGCCGAAAGTAGGAGAAAGGTTTTCTCGGGAAACGCAGACGTTGGTCGGTGTGCCGTATGGTATCGATCGGCAGGAGCTCCTTTAAAAGTGCGCGCGCTCTCACACGTACAAAGACAGAGAATCGAGTGCGAAGAAGAAAGAAGGAGAGATGGAAGGGACCCAAATACGAGGCTGCGAAGAGACGAAGCCTGCCTGCGGGCTCTTTTGTGCAGAGACTGGGAGCCGCGCCAGGAGCAAGAAAGAAAGAAAGAAAGAAAGAAAGAAAGAAGGAAGGTGCGCGCTCGAGAGCGAGAGGAAGAAAGAGATCTCGCCGCGCGGACCCACTTTTCCGCGTGGCCTACATTAATGACCACGCGAACGAGTGGAACACGAGTGCACTGCCCCGGACCAACGGTTTTACGAGCTTGATTATAACTCACGCCTTCGATATCGCGGCCAGACTATCATCGGGCATCTTCTTCGTTTCGCTATCTGCCCTGGGTCCCGGGAACGCCGACGTCCGAATCCGAGACGATGTCCCCTTTTGACTCAGCCCCGCGCGAGTGCCTTCGGCGGGGGCCCTTGCGGGGCCAACAGCAGCTTGGCTCGTCTTATCGAGGCGTTGTTATCGGGCACTCGCTCCGACGGCGCGCCTATTTCGAGATAAATATTTGCGAGCGCTGCTACCTATCGAAAAGGAAGCTGCGCTTGTCCCGCGACACGCGCATACCAGTGGCCATTGCGGTCGCATCTATTTATCGAGTGGTGCATAAGCGGGAGCGGGCGCCCGGTATTTACGTCTGAATCGTTTGTTTAGACTGGCTTGGCTCGGCCTGAGAACGAGAGCCGAGACGCAGTCCACACGGTAGCACGCGCACGGAGACAGAGGAAAATGGAGAAAAGAGAGAGGCACGGGCGAGGTATGTGACGCACCGGGGACTTGAATGCCGGGACGCGTAGGTACAACGCAGGCAGGCGTGTACGCGCACACGCACGTGAAGGAGATGAAATTTCTCGGTGTTTCGCGCGCAGGCTGCCTGGCTTTTAAAGAGCGGGTGCGCGACGGCCACGACCACGACCACGACCACGACCACGACCGCGACGTAGAGGATGACGCAGCCGAGGACTTCGGACTTCTGACCGTAGTGGGGTGGAATTTCGCAGCGCGTTCGGAGCATTTGGAATACTTTTTCAGCCGTGCCGAGGCGAAAGGTCGGTTGTTCGCCGCCGATCCTGGCTGCCGACTACCTGGATACCCCGTCTCGCTCAAGCGCAGATGCATCGCCGGAATGCGCCCCGCAATTTCAACACCGCCTGCGTGCGATTTCGCGCTCGACGCGTGTGCAAAAAAATTAATGCCGTAATTGTCTTATTGAGCGAAATGGAAACAGCAATAGATGTGGATGCATATCGCTGTAATCCGCCGAGTGCGATGAGAAAGGAAAGCCATCAGACGCGGTCTTGTTGTTGTGCGGCTTGTAAGTGCTGATGCATGGGAATTAGAATACTTAAAAAATGCATATTTTATTGTAATTGGAAAATGGGGAATTCGTTGTTTTTGCCATTTGCGTAGGATCTCGGCTCGGACTCGTAAGAGAAACGATCGCTAATGCCCGAGCCATCCTCGATCGCGTTAAATAATTTTTTTCCCGTACTTATTCTAATTGATGTATTTCTCCGGGTTGTAAAGAAAATCCTTTCTTATCTTTAGAAAGTATACGGAATATTTATAGATTTAAATTGATATTTACTTATTCAAGAAATCTAACAGCTTTTCCATTCCTGTACAACAATGGTTTACTATACATTGATAATAATATTTATATGACAATGTGAACGAGTAGTGGGCCATTTATTTTATGCGACGATTGAATTTTACCGATAATGGGGCCTTCTAATGATATTCTGAAAAGCTTGAAACAAGCCGAATATACATAAGCTGGAAGCAAAGTCGTAGCATTAGCCTATTTAAAATGAAGCGTGCGACGATGTACGTAAAACGCAAAGTCCCTCAATTTCTCTTCGTCGTGCTAATAAAGATCGTTCATCACGGAATTACCAGTTGAGTCGATACCTTAAAATGCAGACGAGAGGCGAGAAAAACGGACAAAGAAAACAGGAGAAGGGGCCAAGCGGTAACAAAGTGAAATTTAAAATTCAAACCAAGAAACCTGATCATCGCCCGAGCCTTATAAAATTCACGGCATCCTCAATTGGGTTCGCGTTGTGCGGCTTTTGCGCTACGCGCCGGCGTTGTTGTGCTGTTGCTGCCTGGCTCGTGCCCGGCAAGGTCGATTTTTGTGCAACGTGCATTAGTCACGAATGATCTCGACGTGATTCACGCATCCCCACACAGAGATGCGCGCGCGCGTACGCCTAAGCGAAATCTGAGATTTGAAGTCGCAATAACCGCCGCCGCCGCCGCCACTCATCCTCGGGGATCGCGAAATAAACTCGGGGCGATAATGATCGCGGGGCGCAATCTAAGGACGTGACTTGCGCTGTCGCGATGATCCACGCAACGAGAACGAGTCTCGCAACCGTCCTCTTTCCCCCCTCCCCTCGGGACATGTCTAAAATCGAATGGGCACCTGCCCCCTCCCCTTTGACAGGACCGTTTTCAGGCGTCCCTCTGGACTCCTAAGCTCAACCTTCAGCGTTACGAGCACGGGGAGACGCGTAACGACAGTTGCCGCAATTTTATTTCTATTGTCGCACGCGTATTTCGTACAAATGCCAGTAATTTAATCTGGCCGATATAAATTTATATCACAGCCTGGCAGAACAAAAGAATTTTCACCTTAAAAATTCAGAGAGCTGTTTTGGGCCGTAATAAAAATACTGACAGACCACTGGCCCGATTTTCGATAAATCATTCGTCTGCTACGTTTATGGGTTCGCGCTCTAAAGCTATAGTGTATTCGTATTTTATTTTCAGAAAGAAAACGTGGTTAATTTGGATAGATCGATTTATACAATGAAAAATTACGAGAAGACTGTGTTTCTTGAAAAGAAAGGCGAAACCTTTTTTCAGCCTTACTGATTCGTAACGAGAAAAAATTAATTTATCGAGAAAAGAATTTTTAAGTAAATGCAGCTAAATTCAAGGTCCCTTTTAAGATACAAAGTGTATGTCTTTCTGTAAAAATAAAAAGAGTAATTACTCAACGTGTTGATTCTCGAAGAATTGCAATAATCGTTAAAATGAAATAAGTCGATATAACGGGAAAATTTCTTGACTTTTAAAAACTCTTCTTTAAAAAGTATCTTTAAAATAGGCCTCTTTATTTATTTTCATCTTTTTTTGCATAAAAGGGAGAACAATGACGCGTCTAAAGTCTGCGTCTTCTGTCTCCTCATTGCATTAGGGATCGAGCAGTTCGTGCAATTAACAAGTCCCGATTGAGTACATTCGCTCTCTCTCTCTCTCACTGTACGCACTTTATTTGTAGGTACAATCTATCCTCGGCGCTCGCGGACCAAAACATCGCAGCGTCTAGAAGCAAATTATAAAAGAAAAGACAATGAGCGCAAGGGGTCGGAAGAAAAGAAATCGAAATGCTTTAGAGAAAAGATTTTTCCCCGACGAAGTTTCACCTGACAAAGAAGAGAGAAAAATGTAAGATCGTAAAATAAAAATTTTCGAAAATATTCTGTATTAAGTAGCCTCAATGATTGTTTTTCGTTTCACCAGGTGAAATATTCGTGACGTATATCAAGTTTTTACGCGAATCTCAGATTTACGATTAAAACGTGATGTTCATCGAATATAATAAAAAGAAAGATGACATGCTGTGATATTAATTTAAACGTCGATTGAAAGCTTGTCGTGACCAAAATTTTAGTCAAACATATATGAATATTATCACACTAACAAATTAATATTGGGAATTCAATGTAAGCTATCGTAAAATCGCTGATAATGGTTTCAATCACGTGTCAATACGTAACATAATCTACCGTCTAGCTTCAGGTTTCAGACGAGTGTCCATCTACATTGCAACAGTCGAATTAAAAAAAAAAAAATTTCCTATTATTCGCCAACTATTTTATAAAAAGGAAGTACACCTATAAGACGACATCTGACCCGAGAATAAAACGAAGGAAATAGTAAAGGTGCGCTCAAAAGGCTGAGATGCAAATGTTTGGTTTTGGCTCAATACCACTAAAAAGTTCGAGATCGATATTAACAAAGTACGGGAAAACTCGCTCGCACTCGCGCTTACGAAGAAAGAGATAGGTCAGCGATCGTGCGAGTGGAGAGCGGAATTCGAAAACGGTAATAGAGATATGTCAAAGAAGTTGCTGGAATCGGTGCAGGATAACGGAGCGCGACACGAGGGAATAAAGATAAGGAGCTCGGTAATCGCGGTGATGCGCGCCATATTTTTCGAGTCCAGATATGACATCCGGTCGTATTCGCTATCTGTATCTCGCGAAACGAACCAAGTGCACCGCGCCAGCTGAGACTTCTCATCGTTAATTACGCGTGCGTGCAGGCATCGTGCCCGCGCGGACAGCGAATCCTGGACCGCGCGTCCCGCGACCTTTATAAGGCATTGAGCGATTACGGATGATTTATCGATAAAAAAGAAAAAGAAAGACGGAAAAACGAGTCTTCCCGATAACGCCGGCGATAAAGCGCGGATAAGGGCGTGCGCCGCGATCGATATCGCGCACCGCCGATGTTCTGTTGCGATCGCGCTCGTCTTATTTCCCAGTCGCAGCGGGCATCTCTGTTATCCCCGCGGGAAAATAACTGTACCCGCGCGCCGCGAAGCTTTTCTTTTTCGCCACCCGGGCAGCCGAAAAATCCGCGCGCCAGGTGGACGAGGGAGGAGGGACGCGGAGGCAGGCCGGAGGAGCGGCTCGTCCGCAGAAAATATGGGACGGAGGACCCAGAGACCTGAATAGTAGACTCTCAGGCGCGTCTTCTCACTCGCTGGGATACACCGCGCGACAAGAGCGACGTCGCGGAAAGACCGACACGGGCCTGAGTAACGGTTCACGAATGAAGGCTGTGGCCGCGACTGCCGAGACCAAGAGAAGCCTTTAGGCCCGTATCTCACGCTCTCGGTCTCGACCGCCGCGAGCGTGTGGCTTTGCGTGTAATCGGCTCTCGCGCGCCGGATAAAGGAGGATCAGCACCGTGCGGGATACTTTATTAGGAGCGAATTTCAATTTGCGAGGCTCGTGCAGTGCCTCAGCCGCGGCCGACCCGACGAGGTTAAGCGCGAGCCTCTTTCTTTTTAAATACCCCTTCGCCTTCGCCTCGGCCTTTCCGCTCATCCTCCGCATTCGCTTCTCGCTCGTTGCGAGTCGAAGCGCCGCGGGGACACGGGTTTTTAAAGGCGCGGGGATTAGACCCAACAGCGCGGAGCAGCTGCTGCCTCGCGCATCCTTTTTTCATTTTTGATACGAGGCGAACCACCTGCAACCGATGATCGCATCGGCCAAATACTTCGGAGATAATAAACGTGGCGGACGCACTCGGATAATTTATCACTAGCTAATTGCTGGCTTTCGAGGGATTCGCTAAATTCGTGGCTGAATTTCCTGGCGAGGCTCGTGTTTATTATAACGCCGCTGCAAAACATCTGTAATTAAATCAACGAAAGTTCAACTGTATCGACGTTAATGCCCGGCCGGCTCTCGAAGCCTCCAGCAGCCGCGAGAATTATTTGTGAAGCGGGACACTTACAAAGTCCGCCAATGTAGTTGATTATGATTTCGCGATGGGAATTCCCAAACATCCCCCCATTCATAAGACGGAGGAAAAGAGAAGACGAGAACTCCCTCGGGAGGGAGTCGCCAAGGAAGATTTTACTAGCGAGTCGCGCTATTCGAGCGGACAAGAGGGAGAAATTTATAATGCATAAAGTACTATTATTATACAGCCACGAAAATTATTTCGAGCACGGAATTCCTGCGCTAGTCCGACGTCGTCGCCGGGTCGCCGCGCTTTAACCTCGCGTAAGTTTCGCGAGAGGTTACTCGGCGCCATGCCAAGTTATGCGAGAGACTCTCGGGCCGTTTGCCGGGTGGGAGGGGGGACCGGGGGGGGAGGCCGAAGCTTCAAAAGCCAGCGAAAGGAAGCGGGAGAAAAGGAGCAAGACTCTGGGATGTTCGCACTTATCAATGAACCAGCCAGAATAGCGGGCGTGACTAATTCGCCGACTTTTTTTACGGAGCACGACGCGTCTAAAATAGCGCGCGAGCGACGCCACAGAGAGGATCGCGAGGCGGCCCTTTCAAGTCCGCGTCCTCCCGCGCTCGGCTCTCAGGTGTAAATGGAACGCGTCCTTAATGGGATTAACGTTCGTCGACCAGTCTTTTGTGTGGCCGTCCAGCTGCTGCGGTTGCGCAGCAACAAAAAGAATTAACGAGAATCGGACATAATTAATATATATCGGGAATGCCGGGCGACCGGAAAAACGTCAATTAGCGATTATTTATAGGCTTGGGGATTGGAAGAAAAATTGATTGGGTACAGGCTGCGCTGCACGCGCGCCGCTTAAAATCTAAACAAACGCCCCTCGGCCGTTAGCTTTGCACGGTTAAGGCACTCGCGTTAATATCTTGGCTCTTGCGTGTTTAGCAGCAGCCGCGCCGCTTGTCCCACGCCATTTTCTAAATATTTGTTGCCGCGCTAAAAAAATGTTACCGTATTCCGAAAAGCGTTTACTCGACACGGCCAACACAAATGCACTCATTCGACATTGGGCTTTTACCTTCCTTTTTAATCATTGCCTGTGTGCGTGTGCACGCACGATTAAAACCAATGGAAATTGGAGGAAAATTCCAGTCGGTCGGGCGCATTGGAAGTTTTGTCAAAAGCGTTTCCTCTTCCACTGCACTAGGAAAGAAAAACAAATTGCTCCGATTGCCCGCTTTGACTCGATCCACTAGCACCATAATCTTTGATCTCTTTGCCCGCGCGAGTCGGTTTCTAAAAATAAGCTTAACTTTAAGGAATTCCTCGCGCGATTGATACGAACGGATCAGCGCGAGGCTTTCAGGAAATCCGTTTTTAGTAAGTGCCGAGGATAAGCCTTTCGTTAGTTCAGCAGAAGAACTGGAACGAAATGCGTGTTGGTGTACGCGCGCATATTTTCCATTTGTTTATATAACTTGGCCACGGGTTCATTATTCCGTGCAAATGACTAAGTAGAATATACCATCATTTACGTAACAGGCTTATATTGCACGCGATATACAACTTATTATTGTAATACTATTATTACGAGCGAATGCCGTTCAATGTAACATTATCTAACGCGATGCGACGCGAGGCCGTGTATTACGCGTGTCATCCAAGATCGGCGGTTTAAAGAGAACGAATTTCGACGAATCGGCAAATGATCGACACGCATCCTCTCTCTCTCTCTCTGCCTCCGTCCTTCTAGAGACAGGAAAGTAAGAAGGACGAGTCGGGAAAAAAGTCGAACGCTCCAAGCATTGGCCGAAGCTCAGGTAGAAGAGAGTCTCTGCCTTCAAAGTGTAGCGCTCGGTCGCCCCCGTGAAGAAGAGCCGTTGGCGGCCACGCTGCTAACGCTTTTCGAGCGCGAAATTCCTCGGGGCCTACTCACTCCCTCCCTTCTTCCCTATTTCTCTCTCTTGGTTTCGTGGCGCAGCGAAGGCAGGTTAGCCGTTGTCGTTACCGCCGGCGTAGAGCAGAATTCCGTCTCCGAGAGCAAGGAACGCGACAAAAATAGATCGCTTGCCCCCGCCCAGGATATATATTTATAATATGCGCGTCGCGGGCACTTAATATCGCCATTGCGGTGGGCCGCCGAGGGCTCAGCCGCGGTGCAATCGATTTCACGATTGCGCCGATCGCGAGTCGCGCGCGACGCCCCCGCCGTAATCGTCGATTTGGCCGTTATGCCTCGGCCCCGGTCCCGGTACGTCCTGCCGCCAATCGATCAGCTTACGGTACAATCGTTTGTTCGACCGTTGCTCTGCAAAGCCATTGTCAATGATTTTGAATGCAGACCAGGGCAATTCGGAGCGGAGCGGCTGAGATCCTCGCGATCAGAGCCGCGAGATTATTATTTGGAGTCGGCGATGAGACTCGCTAAGACTCGATGAGCTCGACGTCTTCATTCACGCTCAGACAATGATGAAGATGTGGAAGTGACAGGCCCAATCGACGCCGCTAATGTATTCCCAACTGTTACGGGGCGTTTCACTTTTTCCTTTATAGTTGGCTGTTTTTTAAACATTAAACGCGTGTCTCATCACGCTTTAACATCCTCTCCGCTTAATGTTCAACATCGCGCAACATTAACACGCTTGGCGTTAGACGACTTTAGGATTTTTCGGCGAGCAGCGTACGCGTACATCTTTGCCTACATTATCGTGTTGTAAATTAATTTTGCTCGCATGAGCAACTCGAGCGTTGAAGCATAGACACGGATACGGCCTAAGTACTTGAGTCAACCAACCACTCGACGCAAATTAAATATCGCTGTCAAACTTACGTGTCCACCAGCATCAGCGGGAAACACAATTGTTTGTCTAACTCACCTGTAACACACAAAGAAAAATATACAATTAGACACGTACTCAAATGCGAAGTGTATATTTTAAGATTTTAACAGTTCATTTTGTCTTAATTCTGGCTTCGTGGAATCGATTTAAGATCTTAGACTTTTCGAATAGTTTTTCGTCGGCGGCGGAAAGTAGAACTTTTCAATACTAATTTTTTAAAGCAATTCGCCGCGCTCTTGTATTTTACAAAAAGAGCAAACGGAAATCGTAGTTATATTAATTAAAAAGTGTCATATCTTATAATCGATGCGTGTTCCGAGTAAAATAAACATCGGCTGTTATTAACATTGCGTTTGAAGTGATATTAAAGCAATAATTCAAATCATTTTGACTTGGATCGAACAACGTGTTAAAATCATTAAATCTCACGGCTAATTTAAACAAGGTAAGTAAGACGGAATAATAAGAGCTGAATATCGTTATCCGCTGTCGAGCTGAAATGAAAAATGAGTAATAGAGCAGATACGATGCAAGACAGCACCGGAAGAGTCATCAATCGGTAAATTGGTTCGACCGAAACGTAACAATTGTTTTTATGTAGGATGCTCCGTTGAAAAGAGACCACGGACTGTCGGTTCAAGCACTCGGGAAAAGAGAACGAGAACGGCCGAGTGTTGAAAAAAGCCAATGTTTTCCTTATTTCGCATTTACATTGATTAAACAAAGTGACAAAAGATAAAGAAAATTGTTGCCGTAGCCATTATCTTTTACGAGTATTTGAAAAACGCAATTTCCCCGCGGGAACACGGCTGACGCTTAACTGTAGTTTGTCAGCAGCGCGAAAAGGAAATGCAGCTCGCGGCGACTGTGAAATTTGGCACATTTTGGAGGTAATGAAAGTGCCCGTCGCCTCGAGTCGTTGAACAATACGGGCAGCCATGCTTGAACTCGCGAGAAGTTACATTAGAATATAAGCAAGAGAGCGTCAACGCCGGTATGCGAAATTTCTAGAAAGTGCTCTGGCACAATTTTCATGATTTATTTCGCAAAGCGGTGCTTGCTTCGCGCAAGTACACGCGCATAACGAGACTTACATAAGATAATTAAGATACGATAAATATTCATGGTTTTAATTAGTTTTTATTTCCCCGGGCCATGACATCCTGGAAAAGGCGCGCTATAAACCGAGCTAATTTCGCCTCTCTTTTTTCAGTATTTTCCAAGATCCCCTGCTTCTTTCAGGTTTTTATGTCAACAATTCCGCACACTCGGTATTTCAAATACCAATGCTTACTCATCAATCGCCCGGTGTAGAAAATTTAAAACCCGAAGGAACTCTCAGGGAAGTTCTAACGATTCGTGAAAAAAGGAAAGAACAACGAGACTACCGAGAACCACGGGGAGTTTAGATCCTTATCCGAATCGGTCGGTAGGCTCGGTAGGCCTGGTTGGCGAGCAACTTCCAACGCACACGCAAAAATTAAGGTTTCCAGCTTGATGATAATCAGCAAAAACTCTAATTATGAATTCCGCGAAGTGATCTAACGTGGCTGCTCCGTAATAAAATTACGCAAAAAGGCGAGAAGCGTTTCCGGAGTGTCATTGACGACGATCCGACCTCATTTGCATACAGACGGGACGACGAATTCGGCCCACGAGCCCCGACTCGAGCAATTCGTTATTCTTAACGGGCCGAGATGGAGTGAAAAAAGGAGAAGAAAAGCAATCGTTTCGCCATCTGACGTAATTCTCTCGGGGCCCTGGTGTTGCCGAAAACACGAGTGTACGAGGCTAAGAGGCCGAGAACTAAGTCGACACAAACGCGGATCTCGTGCCCCTGTGCTCTTCCCTCCTTTCCTCGTCGCCATCCTCTATCCGGCATATTAGTCATCTATAAAACACGGTTAGTGTGAAACGCTCGCGCACGCATTTGCGGTACGTGACTAACACCCGAAGAATTTCTCCGCGTGAGCAAAGGCCGTTGGGATCCTCTCCCTCTCTCGTTCGCTCTCCCGCGCGTGCGCTACTCTTGCACATACCAACGGACTTTTCTGCGCACGATGCAAAGCCGTGTAAAGTGCACCAAAGTGCGCACGCGCACACGAGCCTCTTCTCCACCTCCTCATCTTGCAAGTATACGTGCACACCATTTATCTGAGTCACGATTGACGAGGATCCAGAAGTGTGAGTGCGGAAGAAACTTTATTGATAAAAGTTTCCAACCTGTATTTGAAAAGGCATTTTTCTCCCCTTTTCAATTATACATCTCGGTACGGGTAGCTTTTCTTCGCTATGAACATGCAAATCACGGAACGACAAATGTTTTAAGCGCTATTGCTCTACACCTGGTAGAAAGATGCATAAATAACTGCAAAGTGGGAGTAATTATTGTAATTTAAGTTCTTCAATTTTAAACACCTAATTTTCAGTTTTTTTTTTTTTTTGGCACGAGCATGAGAATAAAACGGGACTACTTGTGATAACTTGTGAAAAATTATTGGTACCTTCAATAGCTTGCTTATACCTTTAAGATAGTGTTGGTAAATCAGACAACAAAAAATAATATTATAGATTCCATGCTTTTAGAGCTACAAGTGATAAAAAAAGTTTAAAATACATGAAACTCGAAAGCCACTTTATTAGATAGTGCCCAGTGGCCCAATTATATTTTTTCCTTAATTAAAAAGCAGGTGAATTTTTTTGGAAAAAAAATCACAAGAGTAGTCGTATTAAAATTTAGCACATCGTACAATGTTATCTATAACTAACGAGAACTTAATTTAATTAAGCCGAGAACAAGACGGCAATTCAGTTGATTGAAGTATACAAAATGCAAGTCCGTGTACATTCGAAATTTAACAATAATTACTTCTCACTGCAGAAAAGAAACTCGCTTATTTTTCTCCGCTGATTTTCAAAGCGAACGCAAAGTGTTCCCGCGATCACTTTCACGACGCTCGCGGAAATCAGATGGGAACGAGACGCGATTAATTGCTCCGTTAATTGAGATAAGACGCGCGCAAGTGCTAATGTCGCCCGGGGGAAGAAAAGAGAGACCGGCGGCGGCGGCGGCGGCTACGACGACGACGACGGCGGTGGCGGTTCACCGATTACGCTTGGCACAGGTTTTTTCATCGTTCGGCCGCATCGACGCGCTTTTATTTTCGGGAAATCGATACGTTCCGCGAAATAAACGGATTAATCGTTCAGGAGAATTGCGAGGGTTGGCAGTCATTACCGAAGGCGCTCGTTACGACGTGTAGGTACGTAACGTTTGTCTGCGCGGCCTCGTCATTAGGACGACCTGTAATTACAGCTTAGAAAACAGCTTCTCCTCGTGAACGCGCGCGCGCACACATTCTTTTAATCGGTACTGCGCGCCTAATAATTGTTTGGCACGTATATCGTGTACGAAAATCTGCGCGGATACGGCTTTCCTTGCATCGGCATCCTGCACTTGCCACCGGCGATCGATTGCCGCGCCAACTTGCAACGCTTCTTATTTTTTTTATTATTAATATGCCAACGAACTACGAGCGTGCTTTTCCTATTTCCATCTCTTTCCGAGCGTCTGCCTCGAATATCTAACAGTACACTTTAATTGCGTAGTTAGTAAGCGTCGTGAAATCGCGCGAACGAGTATGAGTTCACGCATAAGTTACGAATGGTAAACAAGCCGCTTTATCTTCGAAAAAAGCGTTTTCAGAACTCTTGGGTTGCGTCGGCAATCACGCAGCTTCGAATCAAGTATTAATGAGGACGAGCGGACGCGTCACTTCCGTTTGCTTGCGCGCAGCCACCTTCAAAAACAATGAATACGCAAAGAGGTTATTCAAATTACGTCTGCTAGCACTTGGCCGCGACAAAGAGCCAACGGTCCACGCGGAAGCTTTACGGCCGTGGCTTAAAAAGGCGTCAGTCAGACATAAAAAGGAAGATACAAAAAATCGACTTCGAGGGATCGCACTGAATGGAGGTGAATAGAATTCGGCTGCTGGTCTACGGGCACAAAGCAGCAGCCACGTGCATCGCGCCAAGGCCCCTAACTGTTTCATAAGCGGTGATGTTATTACGATCGCCCGACGGGGGGCGGACGGTGAATTAATCGAAAAACCAAACGGCGAGGGAACAAACTAGCAGCACAGTTACGAAAATCGGCCGACGCGTGCGTGAACGTACAGTCCTTACAAAAAAACAAGGTCCGCGCACGCGCGCGTAAAGATAGACCCGGAATCTCGTAAACGTCACGGCGCGTCGCGCACTGTGCCAAAGACGGTTCCGTGTCTCGTAAACATTTTCAATAACGATTTTGTAAAATTATGCAAACGCTCTTCTACAACGTTCGCGGATACCTCGTATACATGCCACGCGTGTTTTATACCGACGCTCTGACTAATGACTCGACCCACACGGGAACCGATGCTCCACAGTCCCACTCGGAATAATTTTCGCCGATTTTCCGCTTACACGGGGAAATTGGAGCTGTGGGGAGCCGTCCACTTTTGCATCTACGCGCTCGCGGCGCTACGAGAGTATCGTTTCCCGGGAAAGTCAACACGAATCGAGAATAAGTTTGCTGGGATCGGTGCATCGATAGACTCGCCGCGTGTCGACGTTACAAAAATTCAATAAATACGAGACACGACAAGAAGGAGTAAAATCATCGGTACGGTGATTTCACGATGTTGGTAACATCGTGATGTCATGGTGCAAAGCCAACGCCTCCTCGTCCCTTTTTAAGATCCTCGATGATTTAGCGACTCATTGGGTGGTGAGGGAACCCGCGAAAGACTCGGAGAGATGAGCTGAGTAAGAAGACGTCGCGCCTTCGCGGAAAGCCGCGGCGAGGAAATAAAGGAAAAGGTAGAGCCTAAACGCGTTCCCGCGAGCATAGGCGTAACAGCCCTTGAACAAGAGAGCAAAATAAATCCCCGCTCTCTTTTTCTCTCTTACTCGCACGCCCGTGCGGAGGATCGGAAAGATACTTTATACTCGAGTACCGCGCGGTGCAGTTGCGCGAGCTAGCGCTCTCCTCTCACCTTGACACGTCTCATTGTCTGGTTTGCCCACAAAATCATAATCATAATTATAATATACGTACGGGCGCTCGAGCGTCCACTTCATCGGGCGCCCCTCCCACCCTCGATCGCTCTCTCGCTCGATGCACAACACACGTGTGCGCAGATGCACGTGGTTGTGTACGTGCACGCGTGTCACGCGGCCCCGCCAGTGCCGTGTTGGTGGACGCGTGCGTGTGCATTCACTCGCGTTGCAGAAGCCGCAGAGCAGAACGAGCCGCATTAGATCGAGGCGCTACATCGGCGCCACGTCTGCGGCTTACCGTTCCTTCTTTCTTCTTTGTGCCTTTTTCTCTTTGCGAGACACATGAGCACACGGAGCTGCAATACTGGGCAATAACATTGGATTGCGTTGGGCGTCCCCGCCGATCGGGAAGGGGTTTCACTCCGAGCATAGAAGCTCGTCGCAAAGAGTAATTGCTGCCGATCGGCGGCCATCCCTGTCTAAAGTCGCTTGTGTTTTTGCTTCTATTCTCTAAAATTCAAATCGCGAGCGTTCGGATTTTGGCGACTCGGGTTAAAACAATTTTCCGAGGTAAGCAACGCTTCTACAGCAACGACCCTCCCTTTCCAGCTTCCAAGTGCGCAAATTACGTGAAAGCGCGTTTAAAGGCTGAGTTTCAACGTCGACGCACTAATAATATAACATCGAGAAAACGGACTTTCCACGGCACTCGCTTTCGCACCTATATCTTACCTACAGGTTTTGTCCACGTTCTCGGCGCTGCAGCCGAGTGCAGGTTTACGGCATGCTTGCGCTCTCGGCTAGAGAGAGAGAGAGAGAGAGAGAGGTTGGGCTAACGGAAGAGCGAAGGATGGAGAAAAAAATGGAGAAACAGTGAGAGAGAAAGAGAGTGGTGTGCAGCTGTCGCAATACGAGTCGCGCTAGTTGTGCTGCAACGCAGTCACCACGAGTGAATAAAAAGAAAAGAAAAATGGGGGAAAAGGAGGAACGCGCCTAGAACACCAATAGCCATAGGTATGAATGCAGAATAACGAGTGAGCGACACCGAAAACGAAGCTCTCGAGCTATCAAGCAAGTCTTTACTCGTTCTCTGCCTCGTTCGTCTCTCCTTTTTTCCTTTCTTTCGCCTCTGTCTTCTTCCTCCTCGACTTTCTACGTTCGACGTGCAATGCGTGTACGTGCATCGACCTTCGCGTGGCATTAACGGGTCCTACGTGGACTTGCTTCCCTCGTGCGAGTTTTTCTCGCGAGCGACCGGAACGCTTGGAGAGGGAGAGAGACACGGAACGTACGTGGGTGAAGAAAGTGGAGGAGACGTGAACAAGACCGTGAATTACTTTTGCGAAAACCCACGGCTATTGCAAGAACCGTGTTTTTGCGATGAAAAAGGAAAATGTCTGCTTTTCTTTAAATCCGATTTCTTTAAAGCCCCTCGCTTGGAATGCATAATGCCCGACGAAATTATCGATTGATAAATCTGTGCTAATAGAAACGTGGTGAATTGCGAGTACCAGTGCCTGCGTAACTTTGTCCACATCATTGAAATTGCAAATGCGTTGATGTTATTCAGGTAAAAAGGCTTGTCGAACGATCCATTAATAATTGTCGATACGTAATTTAACGATCGCCAAATGTGACCTGCGTAATTGACGTGAGAGAGCCCAGTCGGGCTAGGGATTGTGTAAATATTAACGGAATCGACGGAAATTCGCTCGAGTCGCGATGTTTATGCAGTAGGTAAAATGCCAATTGGATAGCTTATTTTGGTGTGTGGAAATTAATCGTTATAAATTGATACGTAGCGTTAGTAATGTGTGCCAAGCCGATTCGTAAGGATTTTTAAGTCGCTCCAATTACCTTTTGTTCCTTTGAATTTTTAGTCTAGTATAGGTGCAGGGCTATGCCAAGAACATTTATCAGCTAAATTTATCGCTGCAGCTAAAATGATCTTTTTAAAAGTAATCGAACGATAACTTATTTTATAGAGAACTCCTGAAAAAATAAGATAAACTACACGTGCGTAAAACTGACATTGGAATTGCAAGGTTCAAAGCGATGCATAATTCTTCTTTGTGTGTAGATTATTATATTACGAGCTCAAACGCATCTAATATTACTAATTCGGCGAATTCGAATCGTTGGCAAAAGCGAAAAGACAGACGCATTTCCGGTGAAGATAATTGTCGGTGTCCGACAGAGAGCCGGGAATCTGCCGCAGTTCAAACAAATAACCCGACGAGGATAAAAATGCGAAAGGTCGCGGACCGGCCGATTAGCCCCGGTATCCGTGTTAATTAGCGCGGAGCTGCGCGCGGCATCGATTGAAAAATTGACGAGGCAGATCCGGAAGCAGCCCGACAAAGACCCTGCCGCCTTCGTTGAAGGCTCGACCGATGATAAGTAATTAATTGGGCGCGCAATTAGGCTCCGCGGCAGACGTCGGCTCGCGGCGCGTGCGTTATTATTATCATCCTCCTGGACCTGAACGTGGATGTGGATGTGGACGCGGACGCGGACGTGGATAGACGGAGGCGCGACGATGGCGGGCCACTGTCCAGCAATGACTCGCGGCGCTTGGGACGATGCCCCCGCTAAAAGTTCTTGCGCTTGATGGATGGCGCGGAGGCGCTCAGGCCGGTGCATCGGCCGCCGCCGCCGCCGCCGGACGACGGATCTCCTCTCGTCTCGGCGGCGTTCGTACATTGTAGCCGCTTTAATTGCTTATCAAATGTCTTGGAGGCATCTTAGTGAGCGATCAATAAAACGCCGTGGAGAGGATGCGAGCGAACGCGCGGCGGTCCAACTTGCGACTGTTTGCATACACCACGTATGCGTGGCTTCGCTCTCGGCATCGGGCTCAACTCGAATAATATTTATTTAGCGCTCATAAATTATTCCGATACGAATGTATCCGGTTTCGAGCGCAGAATGAAAATTTACAATGAAACGCCGCGTCCGTAAAAAGTCAAGCCCTCGCGTACGTTAGTTATGTTTTACTTGCTCGATCGTATTAGTTAGATACGGGACTCCGTTGATAAATTACTTCGATAATTTTGCATACGCCATCTGCACGCCAATTAAAAAGCTTTTGTTCGCAGCTCTCGTACAGCGGTCAGTAGGAGAGGCCCTTGTTTCTAGGAGAGTGTATTATAAAACGAGAATTTATTTAAGTGACGCGGAGCTCCGTCGATCCGCGCAGTTTACTCATTTTGTCGAAAAGAACGGCGTGCGTCGCAATCGTGAATTTATATCGAGAGCCTAGCCTTAGAGAATTCAAATGCGAGCGTTTAAAAGTGACAAACTAAAAAATTGCCAGCGCCTACGCGATCTTGCGAACGAAAACATTACATTCAGCGCGCAGAGGACGTTTGCACAATCTTCAAAACGCGTGGCATTGAAATTTCCATTCTCGCCGCAACGGTCGCCTAGTCGCGGCTGTTGGTTTTCAAACCGGAAACAAAGAGGGGGAGAATGGGAGCCGGACGGATAGAGGGACACATAAATTAAGGAACGGTCGGAGGTACGTATACGTGAGCGCGCGAGTGGACAGATGCGTCGGATCGCCGGTGCGAGTATCAGCACTGACGTCACTGGTGCCACCGAAAGAAATGGCGCCGGTTATTTCGACGTCTCTCTATTAGAGGATCCTCGCCGCCGCGCACGACTAAACGTCAAGCGAATTCCACGTTCGCAAAGCTCGCGCGCGATATCGCGGGCGCCAAGCGCCTATACGTCGTCGGCCCAGCGACGGCAGCGTCGGTTTCACTGCCTCTCTGTTGCAATCGGGTCATCGTCGCCGCTCAAGCTGCTGACCATTCTACATATGGTCATGGCGCGCACGCGCGCGCGCACGAAAGAAATCGAGTACCTTTGTACCTATCGCTCCTCAGCTCTCACTTCTACTTTTTTTTATTCTCGTCTCGAGCGCCGCCTTTTATTTATTTATTTTTCATTTTGTCGCTTCTTTTTATTTCGTACGCGTGCGCGCGCGCGCGTACCTTTTCGTCGTCTCGCCCGTTCTTCGCGAGCGACGGCGGCAGCGACGAGCCAAAGCAGTGCCGAGGAATTTTCTCGCGCGGTGACATTGGTAAGGTCGGTCTTTAGCTCTGTGGGAGGCTGCTGATTGGAAATCTTTTGCAGTGACTCCTTTCTCGAGATGCTTGAGCAATTGTCTTGATCTGTTCACGCTTGCACGCCGGCTCTTGGTATACAGTTAATCACAGCACTTTTACAATTCGAGCGAATTTCAGCGAGACCTTCGTTGCTCCAACAGTACCAGCATCGCTTGTCCAAAGAAATTAACATCTGCCGGCCGATCGAGGTCACGAGAATTCTTTGTTTTGTTTGAAATAATAGCGAGACCTGCTTAGCCGCGGCGGACGCTACATCAATTCACACGGAAGGCATCCGTGCTTAATTTTCCTCGCCATAACGGAACTTATCTTCAAAAGCCACTGCGAGCGCCAGCATTTTTTCACGAGCCCATAAATGGCTTGTGCAATCTCCCTGAATTACAAAATTAACCGACATTATTACAAAATGCAGTTCGATCGCGATTCGAAATCATCGCGTAGCTTGCCGACGGCGCCACCGGCCTGTGTGCCTCGAGTTACAACTCCAAGCCAAATTAATCAGGTCGAGCGCTTTTCGATCGCTCGTCTCTCGGGACAATCTTGGACCGCGTCCGCAAAATTCCAAAAGAAAAAGCAGCCTAGAGTGCCGCATTCATTAGGGGATGTGCGGGCGCGGCGCGAGTTCTAATTCGCTCGCGGCTGATTTCGAGAGCGTGAGAGCGAGCGGCGTCGGCGCGCTTCCGCCGTCGCGACGGCGGCCCGGGCGTATCGATTGCTCGAGCGTCGGCGCCCGAGCCGCGTGGGATGCCGTGGCCTCAATCGGCTGGAGAGGCGCCAAGGCAGGTTAATTAGCTTGTCGACGCTTGAGCCTCGAGCCCGGCTTTTACGAGGTGCTCCTGAAACGTTATTGTCGCAGGGCTCAGGGAGAGGGGCTTATTTTCCCGAACGCTCATCTTCGCGCGACCTTGAGTGCGACGACGATAATCGACTACCGCGGCTGTTACAGGTTTCGCGTGCCGCTGCGACGATTGTAACGCAGAATCCAACACTTTTGCGTTTAGCCGAGGAAGAATAGAAAAGATGGAAATAAAAAATCTTACCACGTGTAACATTGAAATTAATAGATACGGACGAAAAGATGAATGAAGTTATTAATGTTGACTTCATTGTGCGAAGCGGCATTTATTACGAACTCTATTTCATATGCAATGTCTTTTAATTAATGACACTGTGTTTCCGAGATGTATTAATAAATAAATAAATATAAATACGACGTCTTATCTAATAGCCCTCGTCACTTACTAAGAGCATTTAAAAATATATGCACCAAGTTGCATTTGCCATTCGACTCTTGTTTGTATAAAATAGTCTACGGATTTACATGCTTATTTGGCACTGGGATTCCTTAAACGACTTAATCATTTCCTATTAACCTTTTTCGAGTTCATTAGTGCACATTGAGAACGAATTTGTTTCTAAAAATTGTCTTCATTTTCTTGCAATTTGTAATGGTGATTACCTTTGCCATTATTATGCGGATAGAAAATAGGAGCTAAAAGACAAATTAAAGCTCCGATGTAATTATTTAAAAATAAAAACTCGTGTAGAATTTATTTTTAGTTTTTTTATTTCAATCAAAAATTTGTACTTTCAAGTCTGAAGCTTTGGATGAATTAAAAATTATTATATATTATCATCCATTATGGATTTGTCGAGATAAATAAATTATACAGCTTAACAACTTATTACAACACTTAAATGATGCCTGAAAAATTATTAAAGGACGTGGAATTGATTATTAATACGGGCACTTGATTTATACAATATTTATTAATTTTTTTCATAAATATCACGCATTTAGTAAAAAAATTGCATTATACATTCGCATAAAAATGTTAATCCACTACCAATCTTAGTTTGCTCTTGACAAAATTTCAAGTTTCTATTGTTGTATGTCAACGGAAAATCCTTTTTTTTCAATCTTATTACTCATTTGTGATTACACATTGATATTTTTTTATTTGCTTGAATTTAAACTAGTATATGCGATGTTATTTGAAAATATGTACAACTGAAAAATGCGGAATAGAATTTATCGAGTGGAAGAAAAAAATTTCACATTACGCATTTCGTACATTCCAACGACACCAATTTTACATTTATTATTTTTTCAATTATTAATTATTATTAATTAATTTCAACTAATTATTGTAAATAAAAATGGCAACCTCGTTAAATTAATTCAAGAAAGTAAACATTAAGTTAACTATTAATAGGAATTAAAAACTAAGATGAACTTTGGACAAGTAAGAATCGATAATTTAAAAGATAAAATCTGTAAGGGAAATTTGAAAATTTTCACCTAAGGAATGATTAACGTTTTTGCGATAATTAGAAGAAAAAATTGAGACGAAAAAAGCAAAGAAACATTTACTCGAACCCTTGCGTAATGTGAACAATATTTCACAACCTGTCAACTTTCTATATTTTATAAAAAGAAAAAAATTGTAGGAGTTTTACCTCTGCAATATAGATTTTTCCCTTCTTCTGTTTTTTCTTGTTTCTTTGTTTAACTATCATTGATTTTTACAATTCTTGACTCATTGGCGAGGCCATATTTTCACACATGCATTCAAACTTCAATGAATATTATGGTTACCAATTGTACGTTCTTAGTTCTTCATTGCGCTGTCGGTCATGAAAAAACAATCTCAAAGCTTTTTCTATTTTGTATTATAACGGTGATAATATAATGTCTCTGGAAATAATATTTTAGTAACACAGTAGCATCGGTAATTTATAATGCACGACTGTATACATATTTTTAAACGTGGCTATCCATTTAAAACAGTAGACACGAAACTGTTATTGCTTAACTTCTGGAGCCGAGTGTGAGTAAAATAATCTGAAGGCGCGCTAAAGAAATGAATGGTACTTTTTACTTGCTACGAGAAATTAACAATTATAATTGGATTTGTATAAGTTCATTCATTACGTTATATTAAATATGCCAATTAAACGATACGACGTAGCAACTCGATGGAATTGTTTATTGGAGTATTAAGAAAAATTGTAAAAGCCTTTTTGCGTCAGATGAAAATTAAGTCTATCTGTGTCAACGGAGAAAATCGAATAAATTACCGTCTAATTCATCATGATAAAGCGATTATTTTTTTAATTAGACTGGCTATGTTTTTTACAATTAGATTATTAGCTGGGATACGACTAATTTTAAACTTTATCGGAGGTCATTCATTTGTATATTCATACATTCAAGATTGAACAATTTTCCAATCAGAGTTCATCGTGACTAAAGATTTTTTAATACAACGCGTCGATCCCTCGAGATTAGATTATTAACTATGATAGATCTATTTTTTCGTTAGAATGATTTACCAGTAATAAAGACTTCGATTTGAACATCTTTTTTATGTTATTAGATGGATTCGTTTACATCGTAGAGAAATGTTTGGAAAATATAGACATAAACACAATTTTTAAATGACTGGTGCTCGTGTTCTCAATTCTAAAATCAATTAAATCGACCCGGTGATTTCGTGTCATCCGTGCTTTTATATAGTATGACACGTCATAAAAAATATCATTAATGTGTTTTTTTTTTATAAAAACAAATTTAAACCAAAATCTTAATGCAATGAATTATCGGTGCGAGTATTCTGCCAGTTTGCCGCCGACCCACTAGTTTATTTAATAAAAATCAAAGTTATTATCGCTGTTACGTGTTACAAGGCAAGCAATTTTCAATTACATAAAAAATGTTTCCCTATAAATTAAAGATTTCCTACAATGTTTCTGTTGACGTTCTGCGGAATTATTATAATCAAGAGCGAAGCCTTATGTATTAAATTCGTTAAGGCCAATTTTCTACATATAATTTTTATAATTCTATATAAATGAGAATTTAACCGGGCAATTTGTAAAAACTTTTTTGCCAATTAATAATTTTTAAATTCGACATTTATCTACGTATAATTGACACGTGAAAGGCGCGCTAAAAAAGTAGAACTAATATGAAGTAAATTTCATTGAGATTGTGCGACATGAATTTCCAGTTTTTAAGATTGTAATACTTTACACGCAATTTCCCACGTGAATTTAAGTGCGAAAGGTCGGGGTTACGCCAAGTCTCCGTATTAATTAGTTTCAACAACTCTTTTTTCGCAATTAGATACCCATTCGCAGTGTCATTTTGTAGCTTATCGTATAAACATCGATTGTATAAACATTTTCAGGAAACTTGTGAAAGCGGTGCTAAAGTATTCGTTAAGCGGACGTAAATCAAAAAATCAAAATGAAATTATGAACAAAACATTAATTACGTTACACACGAACGAAAACGAAAAACGATTTAATCACAACGCATAATACGCAGAGGAGGCGGCCGCGGCAGCAGCAGCAGGAGGAGGAGGAGGAGGAACATCGCACGTTAAAAATTTTATCGTCCATCAAAAATTCGCGAAATAAATCTGTTGGAGTGTATGTACGCACTAGTGCTGCTTTCATTCATAGCGCGCGTGTAAGGGAAAAGAGCCGAGACTCTTAAACAGCGATAAATATTTTTATGGCGAGGAAAATTACATGGACGGAAAAAAGGCAGACGGGAGTGATGAGAAAGAGACGAGCGACAACAAACCTTTACGCGCTATCGAGACGATATATCAAAGTCGAAGAATTTTTCGTGACCCGCAGCTGTGTGTAGATACAGCTTCACTCTGCTTCTCTCTCTCTCTCTATCCGCCTCCACCCCTTTCGCTGTAAAGACCGGGAGTGCCGTAATAATTGAGGTTTAGTACATTATTTATTCGCGTATGCGCACGTCTACATTTGCGTGTTGTCTTTAAAGCTACGACTCTCCGACGAACGAGGACATTTTTATGACTTAATAAGCCCGCGCGCGCTATAAGCAATAAGCGCGCTGTAACCAGTCATGAGCAACGTCTAGATAAAATGTGTATTCACATACATTTGTCATTAAGTGCGCTTATACAATCTTTTAATTTATATTTTATCATAATTTTTGCAGTTTGCTGATCTGACGTAAATGTCGAGGTTAAAATACTTAGTTTTACTTATTTTAAAGAAAATTCTATCCGTGAATTTAAAAACATTTATTATGCTTTGGTGCTTGCGATCGAATTAATAATCATTATTTTTAAGCGAAACAACTTTTCTTTTTACGAAATTTGAAATTTACTTCGAGCTTCAATACTGCGTGAAGTTTTGAAAAAATGTTGCATTATTAGTACGCGGTATGTTGCGTCGATCTCTTTTACACACAAGTACAGAAAAGAATCGCATGCAACGTGTGTTTCTGGTTTTTGTCTACTTTGTAGTACAACGAAATAACCGATTAAACTTAAAAGTTAATTAACCTGTAAAACTAATAGCAACTTCTCTTTATTGAATGCGTGTATTTATAGGTTAAGATATATATAAAGTTATCTAACAATGCGTTTATTTGTTTCGGAATAGAAGTTCTAGCGCGACGATTGGCTGGATATTTATTAAAGGTTTTTCATTGAAATCGCTAATTGTTTACTATAAATTACAATGCAATCGCTAGATTCAGTATAAAATTTGCTCTTACTAGACCGGGAATAATTCGAATGAAAACCTTGGGTAAATAAAGTAAATAGAGTAATTAAATAAAGCAATTTGCTACCTATCATTCTTGGGAAACACCAGTTTAAAAGGTTAGCCGTGCAGGTATTTCTGTGACTGGGTGCATTTCAGGAAAGCTGCTTATTTGGATTTAGTATACAAATCGACGCAGTGTTAATACCTCGTAAATCATAAAATTATGAAAAAAGTAAATACAACCAGAGTAATTTGTATAAGCCTTCGCACCAGATAAGAGAATCGTAATATAATAAATAATAAAAATCCCATTAGGAAATTCAACCGGTATCCCATCACACTCGAAAGAGGCCCCTCGAACCCAAAATTTAACCGACCCATTAAATAACCTTGTTTCAACCCTGCAACTTTCACCTTTAATTTTTTCCCGTTTTTTTCCTTTTTAAAAATGGACTTCTCGAGAGACACGTTCCCGTTTACAAAGTTTGAATATAGCCGACATAAAAAATGTTTTCTCAGTGCAGATGGTGGTAGCTTCGTTCCTTTTTTTGTCCGCAGATTAGCATAAATATTTCGCGGAGAGTATTCAGCCGAGCTCTTACGAGAAAAAAGGCATCGATGTAAAAAAATGAAATGAAATTTAAATAAGCAAGTTTGATTTTAGCGATGATTGACTATTTTAAATACAATAAGATAATAATAATTTGTTGAGCAACTGTTTAACGACATTTTTGTGCGTTTAAGAATAGTCACCGGGAAAAAATTAGCATAATGACTGATAGGGACGTTTAAAAACAAACACAATCGATCGTTTCAATGCAAGAAAAGGCCACACTCCAAGTGTTTGTACTGGTAATTCGCTAATTTTATGGAAAACATTATAATTATATACACATAAGCGAAATTCCAATATCCGTTACATTCGTTTACACGAAGCTGGGAACAAAATGCAGGAGATTGACGCCGGATCGGCATATGGTATTAACGTACCAAACAAGCGGTAAACGCTCGGCTTAGTTACCGAGTAATCGAGCAGCCGCGTTTTATCATCTAATTTTCACAAAAACAATTTCCTTACGCCGTATTAGAATGTACATTGACATTTTTTGTTAACGTCCGCAGTGGCATAACCTTGGAAGCACGCAGCGATAAATATCCACGAATCGCAGTGTCGTAAAGTTCGAAAGAAGGTATTCCAATCGTACAATCAAGTGTGCAGATGGTTGGAGGGGCAGGGGGCGGTGTCGTTAAACAGTCATTAATACGAAACAAATTTCAGAGCCGAGCGGCTGCTATCGGGTGAACGCACAAGCGCTCGCTGGCTTTGCGGGGGCGCGCACAATCGTGAGACATATAGAGCCACGATTCCTGCCGCGTACGCGCGTGCACACTTAGGCATGTAGCTAGGAGGCATGTCGGAGCGTGTACAGTGCATCGTACGCGCCCGAGAAAAAAAGAGAGAGAGAGAGAGGGACGGGAGGCGAATATAACAAGCGAGTGTGTTGTACAGAGGCTAACCCGCTTGCACGCTCTCTTGCGCTCGACTTGGCCGACCTTCACCCGGCTCTGCTACTATTATGCCCGACGCCTGATTATGCTCGTTACACCGCGCTCTTACTCTCTCTCTCTCTCTCTCTCCTCCCCTTCCTTTTCCCTTCCCAACCTCTCTCTTTCTTGCGCTCGCGCTCGTTCGCTCGCTCGCTCGCTCTCGTAATTTACGGTTAACTGAACGGAAACCGAAGGGGACCGAGAGAGCTAGCCGAGTGCGCGCGCGCGCGCGCGAACGAGCCTCGGAGTGGCTCGGTAACGAGGTCGCCTCCTCGAGTCAACCGGGAGAATGCTTTTGCGAGCCACCTTTTCTTCTTTCTATCCGCCCGGGTGACCTCCGCGCGGCCCCGTCAGTTCCTGCAGACGGCGCCGCCTCCCCCGCCGCCCACGTTTCGAGGTCGCGCCCGACCGGAGGCTCACCCCGCTAGAGGCGACTGCGGCCGCGAAGAAGAGGAGCGCGTTGGGCCGCAGCTCAAGTTTAGTTTCGAAATTGGCCGATGCAAATGGAAAAAACGCTGTCGACGACGCGCGTCTCGTCATGCCTTTAACCTAGAATCGACAATTCCGTTGCTAATGGCTCATTTGTTATCGAGACGATTGTCATTCGCCATTCGCGCGAGCCAATGTATTTTTAGAGCGCGACTGCGCTTTCTAAGGGCAGTCGGCGCTTTAATGACTTTGAGTTGAAGGATGGCGAAACGAGTGACATGGTTATGACTGGGATAGATTAATTAGATTAGACGTCGTTCCGCCGAACTCGTTCGTTATGATCCCTTATTGCACGCTCCGCCGTAAATCCGTGGCCAATGATAATTTATCCGCGTCCTTCCTCCCAGCAGCTAAATGTAAGTTATAGACGGTCGTCTTGCCTTATTTAAAGCTGCGCGCGCTATCTGCGAAAACAAAGTAAGAAAGTTCCCCGGCCGATATTACGAAGTCCACCTCGTGCGCGGTCCGAGCTTTTTCAGTAGCCGCGCGTAAATGGGGTTCGTGGACAGACAAAAAGTCGGCTGCCGCCGCCGCCGCCGCCATCCTCATCCAAACGTATGGATCTCCAGCACCTACAGCGTTAAATCTACATAAATAAATTGCTCCAAATCCGGCGCAAGGGTGTGCGCGCCGGGGATAATTGCAAATGCAAAAGCTGAACCGAGAACTAAGCGAGATAGGGAAAGAGAGAGAGAGAGAGAGAGAGAGAGAGAGAGAGAGTGGGAACGGAGGTGTTGGACAGCGAGAGCCGTCGGTCGGTTCTCGCCTACTCGGCTGCGGATTTTACGAGCTCGTAATGTAAAGTGCTTGTGACGCGAGGCCTTGAACTTTTTGATCCAAGGGTGCGCGACGTCGAAGAAAAAAGCGAGAAGGCAAGACGTCCGCCACAGGAATACTCTCGAAGGATTCTCTCCCTTTTTCCTCTGTTTTCCCCCCTGCCGTTACCTTTTTTATTATCCTCTTTCCCGCATGAACTTAGCCCCGCCGGTATTCTCTCGCCAATTTAAATGCTACGAACTTCTCACTCGCTCTTTCATCGAACCGCGAGCTGCGTGATTGATGAATATTGAAGGACTTTTTCGGCTCTGGACACACATACACGCACACGCACGCGCCTCCATGAGGCGCACTCGTCGTCTCGCGACCTACTATAGATGAGATATTGGCGGCAATCGAAACACCGAGGCAAACGTATTGGGGAACGCGCGCCAAAATTACCATATTGTGTATACAGTTTACGATAATTGGCACGTTGAAGATCATCATCGCGATGATAATAATGGTGTTTTATAACAAAAAATATGTTATTATGGTAATAACGATTCTGCATTGGATTGCGCATTTTATAACCAAGCGCCATGTTGTAAATTAAGTAATAAAAAAGTATTTTTTCCGTTGCAAAACTTACTAATGACTATCCCATCACAAAGAGCTTTCGCTATTCCTATTGATTTGCAATACTCGTTTTGTCGATTTTAACGGAGTTCCCTTACGCGATTAGTAATCATAAAAATACTTTTACAATGCGAAATTACGAAAGATTAAATAACGAATTGCACTATTTCGCCAAGTATTGGGTTGCGTCTTGGTGTCGATCGAAAGAGCGAGTGCGATTATTTAACGATTTCGTCGACTCGATCGATGGATGAATACCTGTTAATATAATAAAGGTCGCATCTGTATAGGATTTCCGTTGAACGCATAAAACGTCCGTCTGTTATTCGCTTTAAACAGACCAACGCCTGTTAAGATTTCCGGTCGCTGTACTAAGCGTTCCCTTGTCGAGATTCCATTTAAATTATATTTCAAACGCAGCGGAAGAAGCGGCGAGGGGGATGGAAGGCCACGAGCGACGAGCGACATTAGTCATGCAAATTCGCGAAATTCTTAGGAGGGACCAAGCGCGTAAACAATCCTTAGCTGGCAAGTGCGCCAATGTAAATCAACCCAAGCGACACTTATCATTGTTAAGCAGAAGACTCTGAGACATTGGCGGACATTTCGCATTTTGGATGTCGGATTTCGAATTGACGAGCCTGGGAAAACTGTGGAAAGCGTTGACGATGCCGCACGGCAGGAGCGTAGCAGCACCCGAAATCGATGCGCAACGACAAAAACCAGAGAATCGTTTTGGTGACTCCCGTCCGCATAAATGCGCACTTAAGCCTTTTAAAAACCGGTAGTAAATCACTGTCGCTCGCACTTTGCCTCGTTTCGGACTCTGCCCCCTCTCCTGGTTAATTCGGCGAGTGAAGAAGCGTTACGCTGGCCGATTGCGCCGAACGAGGGTCCGAGATGGATAAAGCGAGAGAGGGAGAACAACGAGCGCCGCGTATCACAAGGCGCTTTCTGTGTACACCGTCGAAAGGAGGATGACAGCTGGTCGTCGTCGGCGGTGCTGGAGAAAAATTCAAAGGCAGCTGCAGCTTACGTCTATCATTGCCGTTGTGTTTGCTGTGCGCGGGGGCCGAGCAATGCGGTCGGGATTTTTAGAGCGAATTCCCGGCGGACGAGGACGATCCGCTTGCGCTAGGGAGCGCCTGCGAAAAAATTATCCCGATCGCTGCCACTTGCAGTCGCTCGAGTGTTTACTGATTGCCTCTGATGACTGTTCTATTTTCTCTGTTGTACCGCTCCGATGACTGACCTCCATTAGGGCCATTAAGAGCTACGCCACGAATCCCTTTCCAGCGTGATACATACGATAAAAAGAGAAAAATTGCACCGATGACATTTCTCCTATAGAGTGACAGTTTTCTGTTATTGTTGCTGCTTCTCGTCGAAATAGATCTTTTAACTTAGAGCGAAGCAGCGATAAACGCTGTTACGATGATACAAGCTGAGCGCTTCGTTCGAATGAAATTTATTCTTTACAACGTTCTTATTGCTTGGTGCAATGTAAAAAGTGTCGCCGATATTTCTCATTTAAAACAGCGTAAGCTGGGAAAAACTTTTTATTTTATTTACAATGAATCACCCCATTGAAGGCTGTGACATTACGAATTAAGAGCTTTATTCGAGCAAAATTATTTGGCTATGTTCTCTTTGTCTCGAGCACTTGCTCGATTAATAATCCATCATTGTTTGGGATTACAATATTTCAAGAAATATAAATTAATTATTTCAAAGACGAGGTTTTGATAGAGCTTTGCTCGCCAAACAAATAAAGCGTTTCAATAAAGGTTAATGACTCATAATTGTACGCTACGCTACATCCTGTTAAACAATCCAATAATTGCTCCGAGTGTTTAATAGGTGCAGACGTTCATCAGCATTTAAAGATGTTAAAGATGCAATTAAAACACGAGACGCTATTCAATATGCATTTCCATGCTTATGTTTGAGCTCCGTGTTTAGCTACACGTACCACAGTGCGACTCTTGAAAGAGCGACGCGAGGCACGAGTGCTTTCAACAAATGCTGACAACTTTGTACCTCCGCTCTCCCTCCAAACGTGCGCCGGTATGCGAGCGACAGAATAAAGGGAGCACGAAAATTTTCAGCGCACTTGAATCAACACGCGACTTCGAATTCCAAGTGCACACGGAGTAAAATAGAGCCCAGAGACTTACAAACGCAAGGTGGCTGTTTGCGAAAGCCCGTCAAATCTCGGCCGAGCGCGGTCGCGTGCATTTTCTCGTGTCGAGTCCGAAACCAAATGCCCGAGACAAAGAGATAAAAGGCTCCAAGAGACATAAAGGAAGAGGGGCGACTGGCGGACGGGCGGACGGCCGGACAGAGGGAGGAACGGGGGACAGGGAGCGAGACAGCTGTCGTGCCGATTAATATCCATTTTTCGCGCCATCAATCTTTGAGCTCAAGTGCATCCACGTCTCGTCCCGAGGCATCGCCAATGAGAATAAACTCGGGCGTAATAATAAAAGTCCACGCAGAGAGGGATTCGCGATTGCGAAAACGCCAATAATTCATTGTTAATGTCAATGCCGTAACGATCTTGTCGTTAAATACCGTCTGGAGGAGACGCACCACCACTCGGCCCGAGCGCGCCCATTTATAACCAGAGATTATTACCGAACGTGCAACCGTCGATCGGTCGCTCTTCCGACTTGTAAACTCGGTCGCTCGCTCGCTCGCTCGCTCGCTCGTGCTTTCACCGAATCAGGGAGAAATATTTCACGCGTGCTGCACCCGCAGAGTGCCAAAGTGTCAGCCCGACACCGGATTCGAGCGACGGCTGCTCGGCATCGAGCTCGACTCGATTGGCGTTTACGAGCTCCGCTCCGTAGGGGCGCGTTCTCAGACCGACCGATTGATATTCGACGCCGGTCCGCCGGTAGTCCGTTCATATTTGCTCTCCGTTCGCATTCGATTCGGAAACATAGCCATTCGATCGCGTGCGCCGATTGCCGACTCGGGTTCCCATTATGCTCTCGGAGCCTCGGTCCTCATCCGGTCGTGTCGGGGTACGCGAGACAATGTCCCGCCGGGATACAGGCTGGGGAAATTGGCAGTCCAGACGCGAGGGCGAGAAATGGGAACAGGAGGCTCTTCGGGAGGACGGCTACCTTCCGTTGACCCCGTCGACCCTGGACGCGTCTCGGAGACTACACTGCCTAGTTGTCGCCGCGACGGCAAGAAAGGAGAGTCGTTGGGTTTTAGTCGCTCCTAGCCGCGGCGAATACACAGGAACCTCCTTCGCGACTTATGGTAATGGAGGCGAGCAGCGCGGCGGCACCGTTGCGCCCCAAACGCTTAGGAAGAAAGGAGGCTACAACTATGGTACGGGCGAATGCGACATGCAGTTGGGGGCCATTTGCCATTTGCCATTTGCCATTTGCCATTTGCCATTTGCTATTTGAACGAGCGGCTGAAAATTAGTTGAAACGGCCTGTTGGATATATATTTTACATTTTTTGTCGGGGCCTCCCGAGATTTACGGCGAATTTCTGGATGTAATAGCTCATTTTGAAACGCTAAAAAAGCACGCGCATTTGCATATATTTGCCTCGACGCTTTGCCGGGGATAGTAAAACATTATTGAGGTTTTCATTTTCTTCTAATATGTGCCAAATTGCTCGTGACTACAATCATTAAAATAAATAGAAAACGCCATGCCTCGCGTTTACAGGGACATTCAGAAATACGACCAAATTTTTCCCATACAAATTGGCAGTGTATTGGCGGCTCTGTGTATCGGAGTAGTGGAGGGTCGCTCTTTAAAATGGTCCCGTAGCTTATTGGAAGCACCGTACTTTTCTCCGAGAGCGGACGATGTTTATTCATTGATTCCGAGAAAGATACAGCCTTGCATCCTCGAGCTTAAGCGTTTAAACCTATCCGAACGACTCGATTGCAAGATGGACTAGATAAAAAGAAGAGAAGGGGTTCCACCGAATTCGTGTTTTTCAGAGGACTAGCGGCGCTCGTCTGGCCATGAGAAGCCCCCGTTCGTAAAGGATCGATTGCTTTAAAACTCAAATGGAATCCAGGGCTCATTCAGACGTTAAACGTCGTTACGAGGATATCCATTTCACGGTGAAATCGCTGACCATAGAACTGGGGGAGGGCAGAATTGCGACTGTAGCTGCAACCGTCTCGGTGCAATTCGAGATAATGCACGTCCGGAGGAAACGCCAGGACGACGTTGCACACGTGGGTAAATAAGCGTGTAAAGGATCGCTGATCGCTGATCGCTGATCTCTGATCGTGGACTCACCGTGCGAAAGGCTGTTCCTCGACCTCGTAGAGCTCCTCGAGTGTCTGCTTGGACAAGAGCCTCTCGAGGCGTTCCGGCGTGGGAGCGAGGTGGCCCGGGGTGTCGGTCGTCTCGAAGAGGCCGTCGCCCGCCATCGCTCCTACTACGGGCACCACCTCCTCCTCCTCCTCCTCCTCTTCCTCTTGCTCCTTGATTAGCTTGCAAAAAGGACACAACAACTGCACGCGCCCACGACTCTCGAGGAAGTCGTCGTTCCTCGCGGCCAAGGCCAACTCAAGGCTCGGCCGCCTCTAGGTGACGAGCGGCTGCATCTTCCGCAGCTTCCTCTCTTGTGCGAGAGAACGGCGATGGTGACGATGATGGTTACAGGGGGACGCACTTGCGCGGTTAAAGCGTAGGTGCACACTGGCTCACGATCGGACACACGAGAGGTCGGAGAGCAAGAGCTCCGCGCGCTTTCGTAGACTCGTCGAGACTGCGGTGTGTTCTTGGCGATGTCGCTCGGTACGCCGTCGGTAACGTGATCGAGAGCCCTGGTGGTGGGGGGCGCCGCTCAGGGGAGAGGGACGATCGACCTTTCTGTCTTCGTCGGGCGCACGAGGGATAGCCGCGCTTTCTCGGCGCGATCGCTTCGGCTAAGATCGGCTAGCTACGGGAGCCCGCGCGGGCCTTTCGTATTGCTAAGCCAGCGTACTGCGCACGCCAGGACCTTCCACGTTTAAGTCGCGTCTACAGTCCCGAGGACGCACGCGTGCCTTTGCCCGAGAGCGGTTGGTCCTTTAAGAAAGGATACGTCCTTTCGAAGGTCTTTTCTTCGGGTCGGAGCGCACCGCAACGGTCCGGGAAAGTCCCCAAAGTCTGCTCTCTCTCTCTCTCTCTCTCGCTCTTCCCCTTCCCGTCGCCCTCCTACCGCCTACCTCCTACCACCCTACGTTCCCTGCGCCCTAGACGACCGCTTTGGTCTCGGTTGAAGAAAGTTATTAAGCTTCGTAAACTTGGATTATTGCGAAGCGTAGACGTATGTAGCGCTCGTACGATATTAGGATTGAACGCGTTATTTTATCAGTGCATATACAGCGCAGCAGCCGTTTTTATGTGCCTAAATTGCGCGCCTCGTTGGCAGAGGTGAGTTTTGAGGGGAATAAAGGTGTTTCTGTTTTGCTGCCTCCTTCCTTCCCGGCCTTTTGGATTCTCTCCTGCAAGAATTTGCTGGGAGCACGCAACCGCAATCGCGCGTGCAGTAAAATGATGCACGATATTATACGCAAGAGAAATCGAATTTATTTCGTCATTTTTTCCAGGTGATGCGACTTATCATCAAGAAGCCGTAGTCCATGGCACTGCGCATTTCGTACCTTTCTTGCCTCGCTTGTAAATTATTGAGTATAATGAATTTTCTCTACGTATATAGCGAATATTTTTCTCCCCAGATTTTAGCCATTAGAAATGCAACATGTGAAAAACAGGAAACAGTCGTGCTACCTGCTGTATATCTAGCCAATTTAGGATTACTTATTTTTCGACTGTTAAAGAAATAAATTGCACAAAGTAATTACTGTATAGTCGAGCGCATTATTAGTAACTATTGAATGTATGTTTTCATAATTTTGCATAAAAAAAGCATTTGCTTGTATTTGTCACGAAAGATAAGTCGATGAGAAAGGCCATCGAGTACTTACCTTCATCGATCGTGAAATCACGTTGTACGTGAATTAAATGGAACGTTTATTACGAAGTCTCAAAATTCTTAATTACAATTATAATAAGAATGTCCAATTTTTATGGGATGTTAAGTTGTAAAAACCACTTTTGTAATGCAGGGCGTTTATTTTTAATTCGATTACGATTTAATTTTATCTTTTCAATTGACATAAAAGTTTTTTCTTTTGGCTCGTATTCAAATTTAGTTTAGCCATTAAATTTTTTAATATTGTTCAATTGAATTTCGTGGATTCGATACAAAGTTATTCGAGTACAATTCGCTTTAGTTTGATACTTCTAGAGCAGTAGTATTCAGTTAAATTGCGTAACTTTCAATGGTTAAAAATTTAAGCTAAAAAACTTCGCGTCAATTCGACTAAAAACGTTACAAAGATATTACACAAACGTGAAAATTTTAACGAGGAAGTCCGTGAAATATCGAGGATCAGGAAAAATAACAAAGTGATACAAAATATTGCTGCTGACTTAATGATCGCAGAAACCTTTTGTTTCCCGTGCGACAAATTCTCATTGATTTAAAACTCAACATAAAAAGGAATAAAGTACCTTGTTAGGTTCAAGAGATTCCGCAGTTATTTTTCAGGCTTAAATCACGAGAGCTGCGATTGTGAACCCCTTTAGTTAGTGAGATTGTAGAGAAAAACAGCGGAGTGCACCGTAGCCGAACGGAAACACGTCACTGGTAGCAATAATTCTGACCTGAGTTCAAATGAAAAGCCAGTTAAAGCGTCCGCTTGTACCTACGGAGGTGCACTCAAATAAGGAACTCGAACTCCGCAAAGGCTGTTTTTAATATACTTGCCAGTGCGTGGGGGAGGCTGTTTCTCAACGTGGGTCAACCATTGCAGCCGGGGTCTGAATTCAATCCAGCCGAACGCCGGGGCCGTCTGTAAGGATGAGTAGGTCCCCGTACGTGTGGCGCACGCGTCGGGCTGTAGAAGGGGACACGTGTTGGGCAAACAAACGGCCGCAAGCCCAGCACTATGCGTCGGCCTTAGGGCCCCGCGAATCTCGTGCTCGTGCTCGTGCCTCTGCCTTGTCCGTCGAGCCCTTGTGTGCCACCATTGCCTTTTCATGCGAGCCTAACGTAGCTGTATATTATTATGTCCATTCGCGTACGTCTTCTTTGTTGGGGGCTGGCACTATTTCTTATTTTACGACGTCCCCCGAGAGACGTTTTTAGGTTGTCCCTGTACCAGCTTCGACCAAGTGCGGACAGCTTCTTAGTCGGGCTGGGCCATAGCGCTCGTAATCGCAGCTAAGGCCCCGACGCATTTGCCATGCGTAGCCTAAAGCTCTCATCCGTTCAGAGCCCAATGAATTAATGTTGGCGCGACGATAAAGCTGTAGGAGCGTGTTTTATACGTGAGTTAGCGCGAGTGTTTTTATCAGTCGTTTGTAACTTACAGGAGGCTGGACTATTCTTCCTTTTATATTGTAAGGAGCGTTTTTTCCTTTTCAATCGATAATCCGTTTTTGCGGACAAAATTTCGAAACCGTAGATTAAAATAAAAGGCACACACCGCCGTATTCTCTCGGTTGATGCGTTACAAAAGTTATTAATTATTCATGGCTAGTGTGGCGCTCGTTCGTCCCATAGAGTCTCGTTGCTTTTTTTCTAAATTGCAAAATAAAAGTTTACTAGGAACTCGTAAATCCTTTAATATTCGCTTACTTGTACAATAATTTAGTTTACAGACTAATTAATATCCGTGCACGTGACAAAGGCCCGTAAAACATTTTTACAGGCTATAAGGTTATAAAATTTTCACATTTTTTCACACTCATTATAATGCAGCTGGAATAAGAGACTTTTCTGGTTTCGTAACCTCGACACAAAATTTTGAAGAAAAATGGATTTGGTCTTTGTATTGAAGGGCTCGCAATCGAGTTTTACAGACTCGACTCATCGATGGAAGGACCTCGGTTGAAAAAAAGATAAAGAGTTGGACGAAATCCAGACCTTTGAAATTTATTTACCCCGTAAAATAATAGCCGAGCGGCAATAAAATAAGGCCAGTCGGACGTTTAGCATACTAACAGTCAATTCCAGATACGTAGAGAATTAACGAAGGCCCTTAGAAATAAATAAATCTGCACGTTCGCGCGGCAGTGCCACTTTGCACTACTCTGTTTCATTACTTACCGGGGCTTGTAAGAGCTCGGCGCTCAGGGAAAAAAGGAGCCATAAAAATCCGCGATTGCCTTGAATGTAAATAAATCTGGCGCGAAAAAACAAAAGCGAAGAAATAAAAGCCGACGCGGCGAGGGAGAATCGCGCGAGCGGTTCACTTTACCTTAACACCCGCGATGCCGTGTAACGAGCTATTAAAGTGTAGCTAAAGTCGCAATCGGCGCGTACGTGCATTAAGTACGCGAGACAGCCGCCGAGTGCGAAACCTCGACGAAGGTTCACAGGTCGACATCGAAGCGGCGGATACGACGCCCATGTGCGTTACAAGTCGCACGTTACACGTTACACGTACTCGAGCCTTCGTCGAAGGTTTTCCCGCTCTCACCTTACTTTTCTTACCGGGCTAAATTAGCGATGCGTGCATACCTCCGACATTTTTCACCCACGAGCCCTGACGCTCTCCATTTTTCACCTCGGAGGATCAGATGTTCGATTAACATCGCTCCCTCTACCGCGAATAAAACTAGGCGCAAAATTTATAGAATTTAACCCAATGGATCATTCAACGGATCCACGCGTGATTCATTGAAAAATGAGTCTCCTCCTTCCTTGCTCCTCTCAAAACTAATCCATTATTCTGCACTTAGAGACGAATCGAATCACTTATTACAAAGTCGGATTTGCACATACCGCTGTTAAAATAAAGCAAACAATGCGACTGAACTTTTATGTAATTCACTTTGGGTGATATCATACAAAACATCCGGTTCGGCGTATGAAATCACGCGAAATTCCCGGGGAGATCGATGTTCCTTTTTTCCCTATTTCATAAGAGGATATAACCTACAGAGAAGAGGTAGCGAAATTAATTTGTGAAATTTCATTATCTTGCCAACAAATCAAAGTTCGCGCACGGCAATTATAAATCCTTACGAGCATCGCATAATTTTTCTCGAGCACGCGACGCACATTCGCTCTCGATCGACAGCCTCTCAAGCGGATTACGAAATCTTATATTTCAACGCTGAATGTTAAAGCGGCCGTCGTTTTTACATTGACAATAAAATTCCGCGGCACAGGCACGCACACGTGCACACGCAGCCCCGTCGTATCGATTCTCGCGCATGGCTAGAAGAGAAGCGAGAGAGCATGTGCAACGGGGAAAAACGGACGCTGTGAGAACGAGAAAGAGAGGGAGGCACCTCGACGACAGTGCGCTGCACTGCAATGCAGCCGAGCTCCGCGCGCAGGGCCTTAGAGACGGCGCGTACTACCGTGTGCATTCCTGAGGCCGCGCGAGAGGTGAAAACTCGCCGAAGAAGCCGAAGAGAGGGATGCGGGCTTCCTGGATTTCGTGGACTGCGCTCCTCCGGGGAAAAGCTGAGAGCTGCCGCAGAGCCGGTGCTTTAGGTGCTCTCGAGCGATAGCCGAACGATATTTTCCTCTAAAAGCGGCTCGTAAATTCTGCCGCGGAATTTCAAGCTGGGGATCGCGTGTCGACTGCACGCTGCAGTGCTTCAAAACGGAATTTCCCCTCAGCTCCTGCAGCGGATCTCTATTAGAGAGGACTTTCCGTTCCGAGTGCCGTTTTCACTCTCAATTACACCAACTGGCTTGGAAATTCGGTTCGATTGTTCGGTAAATTTTGCAGAGGCCGAGCGATTATTCAACGATCCTTCGCAAACTGCCATTATTTCAAATCTACGTGGAGTGCATTTGCATTTGCGACTTACCGATCCAAAGCCACATTTTTGCTTTATTGCCGAAAATCATTTTATAATCTGCACCAAATAGAAGATAATTTGTCTCCGCGACGGTACTGTTTTTATGAGTTATTATTAACTTTTACGGACGAGCATAATTCAAAATCCTCTCCTCCAATTCTTGATTCTTGACTATTTATCACGAAAAGTTTATTTTTAAAATTGCCGTCGTTGCTTTTGAAAGCTGCCAAAGCAAAAAATCTTTTAAATATTCAAAATCCTTTTTTGTCCTCGTACATCTTAGCATTGATTAAAAACGAGTCTGATTCAGATCTTTGAAAAAGGAGGAAAAAGAAATAAGGAGTCCTCGCCAACAAAATTAAGAAAAAATGAAATTATATTTTTGTTGAACCGTTTAAAACGTGCAGGAGAAAGTAAAACAAATCTTTTTTGCAGTTTAATCCGTTAGTTGCACAATTTGACAAATTTCATTACCTGAATAATAACGTATAAATTAAAGGCACGGCCGGTCGAAATTATTGTTGTTTACTCCCTATTGCAATTGCCACGGGGATCACGAGAAGACAGTAAAACCCGAGGTCTTATGTCACGCGCGCGCATATTTTCGTTTATCAACGCCTCGCTTCTCCTTCTTTCATTCGCAATTGGTAAATACGTTAAAACAGCCGTTGAGCCGACGGGCCGTCGTCGAGAGCGTTAAAGCGGCTCGCAACTAAGGCTCGCAAGGGTCCCGGTGCGTGCCGAGAAAGGCACAAGCGGGACGCTCGAAAAGCGATCTACGAAAGTATCGATAGAGGGAGAGGGAGAGGGAAGAAGAGTCTGGAAGTGAAAATAGAGAGACAGGAACGTGAGAGAGCAAGTGAAAAAGGAATGCCAGCCTGCGCAATATAAGGAGGATCCTCTCTCTTTCACCGAGGAAGCGCGCGGCGGAAGGGAGACGGGGAGACAGAGGCATCTGAAAGTCCGTTCGTGGAAGCTTACGCGTAAGGCAATTTATGGAGACGAAGGGACGACGACGGCGGTAGGGGCTCTGCTCTCTCTCT
The DNA here is from genome assembly GCA_018907185.1 of Platyscapa corneri. NCBI lineage: Eukaryota > Metazoa > Arthropoda > Insecta > Hymenoptera > Agaonidae > Platyscapa > Platyscapa corneri. Next base: position 3,762,455 of record JACCHW010000021.1, on the reverse strand, counting down.
CTCTCAACTTCCACGGCTCGATGAAATTTGTTCTCTTCGGCTCCCTACCACTTGACTCGGGAGCCGCCTTCACCCATGGCTTTTAAAGGATCGCGCGTGCCCACCAAAGGGGTTCTCGGAAAACCCCGGTCCGGCTTCCTTTTTTTACTCCTCGCCGATATCAAACGCTCGCGCGCTCGTGTTCGTATTCTTGGGGGAGACAGCGCGCGCGCGCGCGTCACTTTTCCGTCACGGGATGACATTATCGGGGGGCCTCGCGACGTCGTTCGTACGCGCGCCTGTCGTCCGACGCACCGCTGCCTCTTTTCAAGCCGACTCGAAGAATTCTCTGGACCCGTAAATCTCTATCATGAGCGGGGGCGTGCCGCTGTCTCGCGACGCGCTTAATCCACTCGGTTATTAATTGCACTGTGGAGTCTCTCGGTGGTTAATGGGACGAAAACGTCTGATCCGGAGGCGTGAATTGCCATTCTGTGCGGCTCCGCCGAAGAAAGTGCGTTTATTGGGCTTCGAAAGTCCGACTTTATGGAAATGCGCCGTATCTCATTCAGCATTTATCTTAACAATAATTTATTTAACGTGCTTCTAGGATTTTTTCATTTTTTATTCCTGGAACCGAGATGAGGATGTAGATGCGCGTGATCGACGCGATTGGGAACAGGTAGAGGAAGCGAACATTGTTCCCCGAAATTGTGTCTTCCATTGGACTCCTCTGTCGATGCGAGGCACAGATATTTTTCCTCCGGAAATGTGAACTTTAATTTATAATGCACATCATTTGTTGATCTTCACCGCGGCACACGGTTGAGTTCAGTCGAATGTATTTCCAGACCCGCCGATAGAGCCAATTTTTTAGAACAAATGTCCGATTTGTTGTTTGTATTATTGTTCGTTTTCGTGTACGATTAATTTTGCGCGTGTGTGAACGCGCTTCTGAAAATTTGCTCATCAAAATAGACCTTAATTTATGGCCATACAAATAAAGTAGTATCTCAATATGATGGAGGAATTTAAATTAATGTTGTGGGTGCTTATGAATTAAAATTGCGTTTTAAAGCACTAGAAAGCGAAAAAGTATTTTCGTAATCTTAATTATTACGACTGTGTGAAATTTAAATTTTTTACAATTTCTTTTTACGCAAAATTAATGTACGATACGTTTTACATATTCATCATGTTATATTAAAAATGAATACTTGTATGATTTACTGTTATATAAATGTATTTCACTTTGAAGAATTATATGGCGTCTTGGCTACCTCGGATAAAATTGCAACAGTGCGGGTGACCAATAAAACAATATTCTCAACTGCTCAATATTTAGTCGATTAACACTGTTGTTTCTTTTTCACCGAGATACATAAACGTTTGCGTCAATAATTAAAAAGCAATAAATATTTATAGCGTGACGTAATCGCAATAATTTCTAGCTATGCAAGCGTACACTAGAGTAACATACAGCGTATGCCCTGCATTAGAATAATGTGCACTCGAGCCAGACTCACTCACTTGTCTTTCTTGTCTCTCTCTTCTCCTCTCTCTCTCTCTCTCTCTCTCCCTCTCTCTCTCTCTTTCTCTCTCTCCCTTTCAGTGCATTGGAGCCTTTCACTTTTTGCTCTTAATCACGCAAAACACGTGCTATAACCCAATCGACAAATAATGAAATATGTAATTTCTGCAGCACATGTAAGCAAAAAATTTGTTTTAGCGCAATACGAAATCGCGGGCATGGAAAAACAACGAAGACAAAAGTAGCAGAGAGGAAGAAAGCAAAGCCTCGCTGGATTGTACATGCAATACACTTGGGAGAGACCTCTTAGTTAAAGTTTTGTTTTAATTGCATACCTATAATTAATTTATTCTTGCTAAACAATGAATCGAATCAAGTTTTTGTCGTTATTTAGGATAAAAATCGACTCCTGTACTTGAACAGAAATCACGACGATATACTCCATTGATTTAAAATGCAGGTGTATTATGTATTCCAACGCAAGCTCATTTAATTTTATTTACGTGAAAACGAGAAGTAATGTCGTACGTTTTAAAATTTAAAATTCATGCCGGCGATTAGATTATTCGTTATAATTACCAGTCAATGATACTCAAACGTCTTGAATTGTAGTCGAACCAATTGATCATTTAATTAACAGTATTCCTATTTTTACACGTTTGTCATGTAATTAGTTCAATGTTTTTGGATGAATCGACACAAAAAGTTAATCATGGCCTGACTAAACTATTTATCTCGCAAATACCATTTTTCCAAGAAAAAATTACAAATATCTGCAAACGAAAACATTATTAAAAACTCGGAAGTCGTTGCGACAAAAAGAAAAACGTAAAAATAAACGCCATCGTTACTTTTTGTTTGCACGGTCGTCGATCTAAATTCGTTGGAAAGAAGTGAATGGAGAAGTCAAGCGTTAGCGACTCGATGAAAACTAAAAGACAGCGATAAAACACACAAAGCACCATTAAAAGTAACAAGAAAAAAATATCCCTCGCTGGCGATACGCGACGCACAAGAGATTGAGAGACGGTGAAAGAAACTTCGACGGACTCGATTCAGAATGAGAAAAAGAGAAAGAGAGTGAGAGGGAAAAGAGGGAGAGAAAATGAAGCGGCTGGGCAAGGCAACAAACGCGAAACCTCAAAGCGCGCGACAACGCGTGCAGGCGTAGAAATGAGACAGGGAGAGACAGAGAGAGAGAGAACCGCAGCAGCGGCTCGTGAATTTTCTCGAGGCGTTTCATAAAGGAGAGCCATACGCCTCTCTCGTGAGCGCACGCGTGTATACTACATACACGTCAGGCGGAGAGCCGTGGCGCCAGAGAAAATCAAGCAATAAGATTTTCCGTGCTATCCTAATAAGGGTATCCCCCGGTGATATCGTCCCACCAGCGGCGCGCATTACACATACGCGCTCTCCTTGCACGCGCGCTCGACGTTTTCGCGACGGCGAGTAGACGTGCGAGAGCGGCCGCGCGTCAGGTTGCCTACCGCGGGGCGCAAGGACGGCCGAGGTCGCGCGCGTGCGCCTTCTCTCTCTCTCCCTATCTCGTTCTCTCTCGCGCTCTCGCGCTCGGCCCACACGCCTGACGCCCGTGTACCGCAACGACGAGGCCGCTTCGCTCGACGGGACGGGTTTGCCCGCGCATCCTGCGGGAGCAGGAAGTTCCCCTCCCTCCCCCACTACCGAGTTATTTATGAGACACCGAAAGCATCGACCTCCAGCGTTACGCACTTTTAATTGATTTTATGCGGCTAGCTATCTAAAGAGTGACTCTCGCGCCCTTTTTCGCCCTAGGGTTTCGGACGTGTTGTGGAAATGGCGTGCCGATCCCGAATCTGATCCTGGTCCCGCTCTACGGGCGCTCGCTGCTCCGCTGACGTTTTTTGAGGCTAGAGAGACGCGATCGCCCAGTGATTCACCATTCGCTCAAGGTTATCAGTCAACATCAATACGATAAATTCAGGGAGATAGTGCAGCTCGAGACGAAGCAGCTACATTTTGTGCTCTGTGATATATGAATAGCAAATATTTACTTGTCCAGATATTTCTCGCCTATCCCCCGACTTCCAATCTATACTTTTTTTGATTTATTCTTTAGGAACCACATGCTTTATCATACGATCTTTACTTATAATTCGATTTTACATAACAGTTTTTATTGCCTTTGATTAAATAGTTCATCAGCCAAGAGCAGAGTTCCATTTTTCATTCGTTGAAATTGGCTCGGAACCCAATTTCCCGTGCGTTAGCTTTATATGGACTGACATCATCGAGTTTCGTCGTTGCTTATTGAAAAATCGATCCACTTAAGCCACCGTACGTACCAGCGCCGATTTTTCAAAATTCGGCGTGTGACGATTGTGAAAACATAGCCAGAATTTAAGGTATCGAGAGTGAGCATTAAAAATTGACCGGGTTTCTCTCGAGGGCCGAAAATAGAATCGCACGGTTGCAAACGAATATAATTTAAAAAATGATTTTTGACGTTAAATATTTATCGAATAAATAGTAGCACGGGTGCGTTTGAACGCGGTAAGTCAATCCGGTCAGAATGTCAGTTACGCACTTACCGCATACCACCCTTGACATAAAGAAAATAACATCATTAATTCTTTGGAGTCCTGGACGGAAAAATAAAGAAATGGGCCACGGGTTTTGTGCGAGTAAAAATACTTTTAATAGTCATTATAAGTAGAATGGTTAGTCTTCTTCTGTAATGACATTGTATTACGATTACTTGAAGAAATGCCAAGAGTTACAATACAAAATAAAATTTGCGTAAGAGGCGAGGCTACTGATTAAAAGGAAATTGATCGTGGCTTTTGTACGTAAAAATACTTTGAAAGATTTTTAGAGTGCACAAGTTCCGTTTCAAGAAGGGAACAACTCATGATTACACAGAGACATGGTCCGAAATACATTACAATAAAGAGCTCAACAATCCATACTTTCTCTTGCGCTGCTGTAAGATAAATGAGGGTATCGAAGAATGTTTAATTTTAACCGAGTTATTTCTTTTTGTACTTCTTTTTACCCATAAAGACTTCTTGCGAGCGTCGATATGTTCGTTTCCTCATTGTTCAAGCCATTAGCCTTAAAATTTTTTCCATCGAAATTTTCACTTAAAATGGCTGGCTGAACTTAATTTAATATAATTTTTTTAAACTACATTTTCTTTTTCCCTTTCTCCGTCTCTCTCTCTCTCTCTCTCTCTCTCTCTATCTCTCAAAATACACACGTATACATCTTTCAACATTTAAAAAGTTTTAATCTTTTAACTTTAAATTATTGAAATAATTGATTTTTTATTTTGTTAATAAAATAACTTTAAGCAATAGTAGTCCGGAACTTGAATCACCAGGGCAAACAAGGAAACTGTAATCTTTTTAACGATTGCGATGTTCTCATTTGTTTTAAATATTTTTATACGTGATATTTAATATTGAGAAATACATGCTCTTTCAAAACAGAAATCTATTTTGTATTCAGTGCAGGCTTATTTAAAATTTTATCGGAGCAAATACCGTAGAAGCGCAATGTTTAAATACCAAAAATTATCTTTGAAAATTTTGGGAATATTGCTGGAACACTAAAGAAAATCATTGACATTTGCTAAGATTCTAACGAGATGACAGTTTCTTTAAATTAGACGAAAATGTAAACAAAGTTTAAGAAAGAATTCAAATATCGGAGAAGATAATTGCACTAATTATATTTTCTGCACTTTGGGAACGTTTCGACGTGTAAAAAAATTTCGGACCACGAATTCCTTCTTGCATTTTTTAAAGAAAATATTTTAATGCGAGCAAAATTAATATTATTTAATTGCAACTTATTTTCGCAACAAGGCCAAGTATTTCCTCTATTCGTTGGCGCGTCCGTTCGTTAAAAGATTTCGGGAGGAATAGAAACAAATTATGTTATCCAAGATGTCCATTTTCATAAAGCGTATCTCGATATTTAGATTTACGCACAACACGCACTCGTATAATTAACATTTCAACTTAAAAACCGAGCGCGCATTCCCGTGTAAAAAATAAAAAAAGTAATGCACACAATACGTTTATTCTCTCACGCGAAACCGCAAGGAGAATGTTTCGCGCTTTTTTGAAAAAAGTATTTCAGTGATGCAGAGCAGAAACACCACACCAATGACGTCCGCGGTAGTGAAATTTCGCTTCGGCATGAAACTCCCCATTCGTGTGGCATCGTTATTTATTGCAAACAGCATGAGGTATCATCCGCGAGGCAGGCAAAGAGTCGCCGAGGTTTGTCATGATCGCCCGAGGTACGTGATATTTCTATCGGTCGTGGACGCGGAGGCATGCAAGACGAAAATGCACCGGAACGAGCGTAGAATTCGGTGACTCTCGAATTACCGACACGGTGGGGGCATAAGGAGCGAAGCCTACGTCACCGACGCCCCAAGGGATTCCTTCTCAAAGTCTTCATTAGCGTAATTAGCGACACGTGCACAAAGAAGTACCGTGGCGATCGCGTGAGCAGTCTACGCTGTTATTTATACGTGAGGAGCTTTGTGCGTAAGCTCACCATCGCCGCGTGTCCCGTTTCTGCATTGAATGAGCAGCAGAAGCTGGGTGCGTCGAATTTATGGTTGCGCCGGAAGAGAATTAATCCGTCGTTGAACGAAATAGATTTACCTCTTTGACAAATGAATTGGATGACGTTTCTAAAGCCGCCTGCGCGAATGAATCGTCGTCCGTGAACACGTAGATTCTGGGCAAGAATCGTCGAGAAGTGCGTAATTTGCCGGACATATTTAAGATCGGCGAGAAAAAGTAATATTTTTAGACGATCCATAAAAGCAACGGCAATAGTTGCACCACTTGATTCGATTCGCGCCTGAAAATCTCACTTTGTTCTGCCATTTTTCAGACATACTTTTGAAAGTATCTTAAAAAACCTCATTAGAAAATAGTAAAACTCAATATAACGACGATCCAGTTCTTTATTGTGAAAGGTTAAGGACTGAACCAAAGGTCGCGTCGCGTGGCTGCGACACTCGTTTCAACCATAATTATATGTACAATGTTATACGTATCACGGTATGTGTGTACTTATAAAAGAAACAAGAGCGAGGAAATGAAATAAAAAAGTAGCAACTTCACGTACTTATGGTCAACATCGATCTGGAGTTTGTCACAATAACTCTGTTGTAATTTTACGCTTGAAATTGAAATAATTTACCGATCAAGCTTTATGTTTGCAGTCGAAAACTTACTTCTCTGATTCGATAAGGAAGTATTTGGCTTTATAACTTAAATTTAAAGTTGAATTTGAAGTTTTAGATAATAGTTGTATAAATTGTGTTAGCAACTTTCATTTTAGATTTTTCATTTTTGATTCAGGATTTTAGCTAATAGTTTGTACAGGCCCACTTATAGCTTTTATTATTCACTAGTCTCCGTTTTTGATAGCCCTTGATTAGCATAAGAAAGTTTATGAACAAATAATGGACTTGGCTATTCAAAGTTAATAGAAAACGATACCATCCTTTAATCAAGGATGAAATTTTACGGTTGAACTGTACCCATTTAATACATTCGCACATTAATTGAAAGATAATGTGACTTGTGAATATTTTGAAATAAATTTACTACTTTGTACACAAGCAGACACTTTTAGTGTAAAGAATATTTCATATCAGCTAAAATACGTGATTTAATTTGTTTGACGTGAGATTTAAAAATTTGCATTAAAAGAAATAACTGAATTATCGCTAGCGTGTTAATCAATTTAAGTATTTATCCATTAAAAACTAATCGTTTAATTTTATTTTATAATAGATGTTACATTATGTAATTTTGATAAATATACACTATTTATAATTAATTCGAACCTCGAGTATATTTTTAATTGAAAATTACACAAATTAACTACTTTATAAAATTAAATATAATTTAAAATGATGTTAAACTTATAACTACGTGTTACTTAAAACAATTATTCATATTGAACTGATTAGTATAATCTACTATTTACAAAAATATACGTACATAGTGTACATAAATTTTTTATCCAAATGATATCGATAGAATACGTGTAGTTTTTTGTATAAATGTATTTTTTCCAAAACTGTTTTTTTATTAGGAATCTTACAATGTTATTTAAATTTATTAATAATGCAAAGTATTTTCAGTTTCATTTTCATTTAATATTCGCATTTAAGAGACCGAATTTAAGTTTATATAATAAATATATCAATATGTAATTTCGATGTTCGTACATTGGTGACGCTGCCATTATATCTCTGTAATTCACACTTTCCTTAAAAAGAAAAGACTTGATATCTACGATTCCGTTAATGAGAATTGTGGTTTTTAAAACATGAAATTGTCGTAGGCTAATATTCCTTCAACGAATTCTTAGGATTTTATTTATATATATATATAATTAGTTACGTTTAACTTGTTCAGCTTTCTGGTCCAGACAAAAGGAAATTGGAATAAGAATGAATAAAGTATGCAAAAAATAATACTTAAAAAATTGTATAAACTTGTAGACTATATAATTTAATGATAATTTATTCAAAGGATCGAATTTAAGTAAATTTTAAATATACAATTTATAATAAGATTTTATACGCAGAAAAACACTTTAATAACTTGCTTAATGATTTTTCAGATTTTCTTTACAATATTAAACAATCTTGGTACATTCATATTTTAAAACTAGTTTCTTGGCAACTTAAACTTTATTTTTAATAAACAATTTTTTAACAAAAATGGTGTTTTTAATTAAAAAAAAGAAAAAATTAAATATCACTAATAATATATTACTGTTGGAAACTGGTATAATATGGATTGTTGAAAGCAATAGCTTGATTCCAATATTTTGCTCTAATATTTTTCAAAGCTTAATTCAGTTATCGTGCGAATCTTGTCTATAAATTATTGCAAACAATCGATATACCCTGCATCAGTAATGCAGGTCTATCATATCTATAGTGTTTTCTCACGGATACTCTTAACGTTCTTAATAGCAATATTTAACACACGGTCTAAATGTTTTCGATAGTAATCGAATCTTGAATGTTTTTATATAAATGATTTCGAAGCAAATCGTTAAATATATCAGATTACACATATTGTTCTTTGAGAAAATTTTTAATCGATTTTTACCAAGGGAAGAAAAGCACTACTAAGCTACTGCGTTCTTGAAAAACTTGTCAAGTGTGAAGTTTAAACAACGAATTACAACAAATGCTTAAAGTAGCATATTTGAACTAACGAACAAAATGAATAAAAAATTTTAGGAAAATGATGAACTCTGAGATATTTTTTATTATTCTTCAAAATATATCGTGCATCGGAGAATTATAATTGAATAAATTTGAATAATGAGAATTTGACGGGATATAACATATTATTTCTGACAAATTGAATTTCAGATCATTTCCTTCAAAAGCCATTTTTTCGAAGCACGAGAAAAGAAAAATAATTATCTCAAGGTCCTTGAAATCAATTAAATGTTAGCCCGAGGATAACATTTTCCGACTCACGCACAAAAAATCTGTTGTATCGCATGCAACTAGATAATTCTAGGCTCTCGATGTCAGGCACGACTCGCCTCCTACACAACGAAGACGCTTTCAGAAAGGTTGTCTCCCTCGTCCGGGAATAAAGAGGTACATAACAGAGACATGAGCGAAAAAGACTTTTGAACGTGCGCGTTAAAGTTGCGACATGTTTTTTCAGGGTCTACTTGGGTTTTTTTTCCCGAGACCGTGACAACGTACAGCGGCGTTGTGTCAGTAGCCACTACTAACGACAACGAAAAGAGAACGAGAGGAAGACCAAGAAGAAGGAGGAGGAGGAGAATGAAGGAGAAAGAGGACGACGACGACGACGACAACGACGACGAAGAGGTATCGACTCCTCCTCCAGCCCGTACTATCTACCTACACTCACATATGAGGGAAACTCCGCGATGGAGTATTTTATTGTAGCACATAAATAGGAAGAAAACAATAAGAAATTTTCGAGCGGCACTCGTACACTTTCCACCTTGGGACGTATCTACGTGGCCGTATGCACGCGCGTATCTACTCGCAGCGCAAAGCTCGCGCTCGTCGAATTAAATTACGGCGCATTATATGTACCTGTATAAAGTAAGGTGTAGATACATGTACATATATTACGGGCGAGGAGCGCGCCCAAGTACCTACGGCGCATACACCTATGCGTCTCCCTCTCTCTTTCCCTCCTATCTCTCACCCGCGTGCCTGTGCACAAAGAAACTAGTTTCTCCGTTTATTTGCTCAGTTTTTTCTTTTTTTCCCTCTTTCGATCGCGTGTACGTACGAGCTGCGGTATCGGGGCACCGACGAACGCCAGTGGTAAATTCCCCGAGTCTAATGCAATTGTGCGCCGAGTGAAGTGAGCGAGCTAGTGAACGCCCCCGCGTAACGGACATTTTTCGCCCGACGAGGGGCGGACAATTTGCGCGAGCTTGTCAACTTCGATTTCGAGCTGAATCAGCTAAGCGAAACATAGCAAAACACAGCGAAACGCAGTGATCGGAGCGTCACGGTGACAATCGAGACGACGACGGCACCTTCTTTCTGGATTACCGGACACCGAAAATTCTTTTTCTTCCTCAGGAAGTCGAGTCCAGGCCGACTCCGGCAATTGGTGCCTTTTCCTCGCTCGAGCTTCTTTCCTCCTTTTCTTGTCTTTGCTCCCTCCATCTGTTTACTTTAATATGCTTTTCTTTTGTATTGTAAGGAAAATTTTACAACTGAGCACCGAATGTATTACCGAGAAATATATTTTTACGAAGGAAAATAAAGGATGAATTGTTTGCCTTTAATTTGTGAACAAGAATTAATTTGTAGATTTATGGCTCCGAGCGGAAGCTCGAGCCGTAATTTTTGCAAAAAACAAAATTTTTCAAAATTGAAAAGTTTACTCCGAAGCGCGAATATTTCAATGCAATTAAAATGGGCATTCCTGAAGCATTCGATTTCTTATTAAATAATAATAATAATAATAATAATAATAATGAGCGCAGTGATAGGCATTTTCAAAATTATTAATCCCGTCACTTAAATTATATCACATTTAATATTTCTAATCTTATCGTTCCAACTGAACTGTTTTTAAAACGGATATCGCATAGACTTTGATCAAATAAGAATTTCGTTTATGCAATATCAGAATAAATATCATCCGAGTAACGGAGCAACGCGTTATTTACTTTTATAAAGTCTCAAGAAATATTTCAGAGACATCGAATGAGATTAAACATGTTGGAAGGTGTTATATAATATAGCGAATTATGGATTTGTGATTATTTGCGATTTAAAAGTGTCATTAGAAACTAAAGGTAACTCGGTGATTTTTGTATTTTCAATAAGAAAGCGTTTAGATTTCGCGTTTAGCTGCCGTAATTAAGTGTTAAAAATAATAAATTTTTATTTTTAAAGTAAATTATCGGTAAAATAGTTTTTTCTTTTTGTAGTAGAAAGAAAAGGGAAATAAATTTCCATTGAAACGTCAGTCTATTCATTTTTCTTATAACAAGGCTTATTATCCTATAGAAGCTCATTTTGCTCAACATATGATTAAGCGAAAATGATAATAATACTAAAATTCTTGTACGATAATTCGCAATTTATCGTAACAAATTTTATTTAGATGTACCTGGCGAACTGTAATTCTTATTGAAATTCGTAGTTATTATTCTTTTCTTTTCGTCCGAGTATAATCATTCCATTTTATTAAATGTTGAAATGCTCGGATGAAGGTTTCGCACATTTAATGGCAGAGAATAAATATAAATTTGTATAAGTGGCATTCTAAGCATCTTGCGGACAGAGCAGAGCAAATTTACCACGAATTTCGAAAGAATAATTCTTTCCGATTTAAATTTTAAGACCATTTTCAACTTAAAAAAAATTCGGCAAGTACTCGGGCAGAGTCGGTCGGGCCCCTACCTCCTGGGCCCATATAACGGGCATTTTTCGCCGCGCTACACATACAAAGAAATCTGGAGATTGCGTACGTGCGCAAAGGCATTAGCGGTTGCAGCGGTACCGCCGCATCGGAAATATTTGCATGATTTCGCGCGTGACGCGAATAGCGCGCGTGCGGTGTGATTCATTCGAGAAACGCGAGGTGTGCGAAAGAGACAGGACAACGACGCCGAGGACGGCGGCGGCGGCGGCGGCGGCGGAGTCGGTGACGACGACCTAGCCTAACGTATTACACAGAACATTAACGTTCTATTTCTATTTCTATTTCGGGCGAGAGCCGACTTGTGCTCGGTCTGTTTGTGACCGGTAATAGAAATGCCGTGCCGAGGAATTACCTGCAAGCCGCTTATATTTATATACACGCGTGCCCTGTATTATTAGTTAATGCGTTTTACCAACGACTCAGGTATTTGGCGATTTCACGCCGGCGTTTGTTATTAATACAGGCGGCGCGCACCTGAGCCCTCGCCCCCACCTGCCCTCGCGTCGGTTCCGCGCTGCGTCAGCGAATTTTCCTTGAAATTCCGAAGGGGTGAGATACTTTCACTCAATTTTAAACCTAATTATTCGCTCGCTCACTCGCAGAGGAAAGTGATTTACTCGGCTTTGGAAGAATCCGTGCTGATGCACGAAATTTCATTTGTTCCACTTTTTGCATTTATAATAAAATTATTGTTTTACGCTTTCGGAGGTAGGAAAGTACAGTTCGCCGTACTCGTTTCATTCACAGCGACGCGTCTTTATATGAAAAATTTACAACCTTACAATTACTACTCCGGCAACTGCAATTAACGATTTTACAGTTCCAATTGTAATTATGGCAACGGTAACTTGGGAGTCACAGCTTTGCGGCTTGTTCAACCACAATATTTTTTTATCCGCTCGAGTATCGATCTTTTTCTCACGACACACTCGTTTATATCTATTCCATTTATTTCATTAGAATAAACACGCGTGCTTAAATTTTAGGACTAGGGATAAAAACAAAACTTGCGGTGTTCGTAAATGGACTTTATTTCTCGACGACGCACCGCTTTATTCGAGTTTTGTGCAGAAATTTTCAAAAATAGTTTACGTAAAAATGGTTAAATTTTAACTTTATGGATGGATTTTGCTAAAAATTATCAAGATTTCATTATTGAGCGCATTAACGTAATTCGTTTAATGTAGTTTGCCAAATCATAGCATTATAGAGTCCAGTAGTAAGAATAAATTTGCGCATTGTCGCTCTCGTCATTATCACCGGTAGATGAAAAAGTGAAGATCTAACAATTTTATTGTCCTCGGAGTAGCTTAAATAAAATGATACATGCCATTCACTTATTTCGTCATTGTTAAGTATGTTAAGTATATTTTGCATGTCTTCACACCATTATTCTTTCGGACGCATTCTTGTTTGTCAAAAAATATAATTATATTGTACACGAGAGAGAAACCGAAATAAAACAATGTGACCTTTTACATTACCTTGTGGCGAGTTTTGGACATCACATTAATGAAAGTTTCGTATCTTTAAAGCTTACAACATTAAATGTAAACTTCACGTATGAATTTTAAAATTAGAACTTATAAATTGCGTCAATTTAATAAATTAAATTGAATTGACTAAAGTTAAATCGAATGACAGCGTGTACTTTATAATCTTGAGTAACGCAGGTATATTTATGGCACCAAGTTTTAATGATTACACGGCATTTTTTAATTCAATTATTGCCAATATCGTTTCCTTTCACGCGCGCGCTAATAATATATGTTTAAGCGTTTATTTTAATTGATTATTTTTAAAAGGAACAAAGATTCGCGCGCGCGCTCCTCCGAGCCCACGAAAATCATTGAAAAGTCGACAAGTACGTGCCGTAAACAAGCCCCCCCCCCTCCCCACTAGCCGCCACTCACGGCATGCCAAAATAATAAGAGAAAAACACGAGCGCCGCTTCTCTCCCGCCGAAATGAGTTTGACCTCGTCAAGGCGAGCGTTGGGCCGCGTGCGATCCTCAAAGTCGCGGGGGCTCGGTAAGGAGTTTGGTCCAGCGGTGACGTCAGAGGCCCGCGGCGCACACACGGGAGCGTGAAAGTTTTATCGGCGCTCGCGTTCGTATTCGGAGTCGTTATTACCGAGCGCCCGAGCGTCTAATGCGGCTACTTAAAATCGCACGGAAACTCGTCCATTACGCGAGAGGAGCATCGCGGATCATTTCCGATTCGCGATTGTTACGCTCGCAGATGCGCACGGCTGAACGAGTACCGGGAACGGATGCTAATAATTGCCCAGGGCTCGCCTCGCTCACCGAGACATTACTCGGTTATTACTTGGATTTCAGGACAATTCCGGACTCTCGCGCAGGATCGGCTGCCCGAGGGGGTGGGTACCGCGGAGGTCGCGTGCGGGCCGCGATTTCGCGTTCGCGTTCAAGAATGCAGGAAAATACGCGCGCGCGCGGTGGCCGTCGTCGTCGCGGCTGTGCGGCTTTATTTGGTAATCGATGAATAAGTGGCGCAGCATTAGCCGGCCGCCGCCGCCGCCGCCGCCGCCGCCGCCGATCCCGAAAGAGCCCACGCGACGAGGTAAATAGTTCTCTCTCATCCGTGCTCTTCCTATGCACCTCGAAGGGTATGAGGGACGTAGATAGAGACCGAGTTGCTATTTTCGAAAAGTATTTGGCAGCGAGCGCATGCTTGCGCGATTATTTTTACGCAGGCGCGCGCATGGCTATTAACCCCTCGGTGAGTTATCTCGGGGATATGCGCGACATCATTAGGCTTTGTCGGCGTAAGGGCCTGGCCTCGTCTCTCGCAAGCTCCGAGAGGTCACATTGCTCGCTCTCGGAGCTGTGCCTCTCCGCGCATTTGGGGCACCGGCTGATTACCATCACCGCGCTAATGACCGCTCGTTGGATCGTTGCGGGCCACACTTGCACTTCGTCGACACTCCGCCGCTCGAGGAACCCATTTTCGGGACCTTTATTTGCAGCGGAATTTAACGCGGCCGCGTTTGCGAAACTTGCGAAATGTTTTTCGCGTCGCCGCGCTTATCCGTTTTCATTTTAGACGCGAGCGGACACAGGGAATGCGAATAATACGCCTTTTTTCTACGTTGCAACGCGTTAACGCGCTTTTTTCTTTTGCTGAACGACGAGATAATTGATCGGTTCTCTTGGGGTAACCAGTGTTTTGAGTTCGAATCGCAAATTGTACTGACTCGCTTCGATGCAAATGTTAACCCACGAGTGGCTTTCGCGCTCATAGAGAATTTATTGGATTTGATAAATATGCAAGCCATCGATATCTTCGAATTAATTAATTTTCGCGTATAGTCTAAACTAATCTCAGAGCAACGGAAGCGAATAAAAAATTTAACCTGTTTGTAGCGTTTTTTAGCGTTCGACTACTTAAATTTATGAACAATTTTTTTACAATTTCTTGAAGATTGTCATCACAGTCGTCGTTTAGTTGAACAAAGAAACTGACAACGATTTTGATGGAAAAGATTGCGAAATTATTAACGCGTATTCGAACAAAAACCTATTAATTGCTATTTACATTCCTATGTTAATTGTAAAACTGGTCTGTTAATTTGAAAATAAATCTATACTCATGATTGTAGACAAACATTCGAATAAAATATTTTTGTTTTCCATTTTTATCAATTTAATTGAAACTATAGCGCATAAATTATAAGATAAATGGACTGCAGAGTTTTGAATGCTAATTTAACGACGATGTAAACAAAAAATTTAAATAAGGTACAGAAAACGATTTACGAATTTAATAAAAATGAATTACTGTAGTCAAACATAGAAATAAATCATTACTAACAAAAACATTATCAAGTAGTGATAGCTGCATTTATATATCATAACAACGTTTCAAAATTGTGGATATTATCTGACAGACATAATGCTGTGTAATATATTGTAGTATACATTACCTAATAAATTCTAGTAAATAACTATTTAAGTACTGGTAATTGATAAATTTGTATCTTATATTTCTTGATAAATCGCATTGATTAAATCTTTTTTCAATTTCCATTTACAAGCGTAAGTTCGGGAAAAAATATTGCACAATTTAATAAATTTGATAAATGCGTTTAAATTATCATTAATGTTTCGCCTATAATATTTATAATTTCAAATAATGTTTGTTATTATAATCGATTATTAACAAGATTTTATAAAAGAATAAATAATCCGATATGAGATAATAAATAAAATTAATTTATTTCCACCGAGCTGAGATATTATTTGGTAACTGTGCGTTAAAAATTATTAATTGAAATAAGACTTGGTAATATATTTCTCCAACCAAATAATTTAGCACAAATGAACAATTTAAAGCAGAATTCGTTAGAATCATACATTTACCTTTTAATTAGAAGCCGTCGATAAGCATAGACATTATTTTTTAAAAATTCTAGTTTCGTTCGTTAGATTGTTTTTATTATTGTAAAAATGGCAAATTTTCAATTAAAACTGCCGAGTAGTTTCAAGCTTTCAAGTAAACAAGGTCGGACGATCAAAAAATGCGCTTATGATACTTTTTGAACTTCCGTCGCAAAAAAGGGACATGACGGAGTAGTACTCGGTATAATCTCAAACGAAAGTATAAATCTAGAAGCTTGTAGTTGCAGTACAAAAACGTACGTGACAATATTGCAAAGTCGTGCGGTAGTGTACGTTTTTTACTCGGTGCTCTCTAATTTCACTCTTGTATTCGCAGCGAGTCTAAGTCTGATTAAACTTTAGGTTTTTGATTCTAGAGTAAACGGATGCAATATAAGCTGATTTAGAACGAGGAGGCTTGCGAGATGTAAGGTAGCAACTTCACATCGATTATCGGCAATTTATGAAAAATTCTGCCGGCTTTCCGTAAATAACGGAAAATTCTAAAAATTTTGGAAATTTTTTGACATCTATGGAAACCTATCCGTAATTGCATCGATTTTCGATAACTTTCTTAAGCCTCCTGCCTCTTTATATAAAGCTAATTAATGACGTTCAGCAATGCAGTAGAGCAATTAAATACGAAAACATACGTCGGTAAAAAGCCGTGTTTTCATCTGCGCTACACGGTCTCATTGTATCGTCATACGTTTAATCGCGTCTCGCTTCCTTGTCACGCGGTTCAAAACGAACCGAAAATATTTTTTGCCCTTTCATTCGACTTTCATCAAAAGCATGGGCACGACGGAAAATTTCGTGTCCGAGATTGGTAACTGAAAGTTATCGGAGAGCCGTTACTTCCCGCGGGGGGAAAAATCTCGAGGAAAGGCCGAGCGACGCAATCGGAGATATTTCGTCAATAGATCTATAGAGCGCGAGGGGCATAAACTAGCAAAACTAAAGTAAAAGAAGCTCGAGGACCCGAGGATGGCAATTTTGCCGGAGCGGCGGGTCCAAGCGACGCGCGGCTCGCAGCTACAAAATTGTCCGCATAATGCGATAAAAGGTGATTGGTCTGCAGACACTCTTTGTCCAAAGTTGCAGCAGTCGCTTGCATTTTCATCGGCGCAGCTGGGAACGCAGAGAACAGAGGGTAGAGAAAAAATCGAGGACAGCAGCCAGTGGCCGGTAAATAATTCAGCGAACGCGTGATATTTCAGCGAGAGGTGGCTTCAGAAATGCCCGTCGCAATGCAGCGCGAGTGCATAAGCGAGAGCAGCGCGCGTTTCCGCGAATCAACGACCTTTTTTCAGCGGGCTTAGGGGCAGCTTAGCCGTAGCTGCAGCTCGAGGAAAATGCGCCTGCACGATCAAAGGAGACGCGGTGATGCCAGTCGCCACGCGAAAAGCGATATCTCCGCGCCGCTCGCGCCTGCCGCTGTCCTTTTTCTTTTCTCTTTCTCGCGCGGCCGATCGTGACGGAATGCTATATGCCCGTGCGATAGCCCAGGGGTAATTTAATATACGCGCGAGTGTGTTGGTAACGTCGGCGCACACTGCCGCGGCAGTTATGCCGAGGAATTCTCACTTCCGGATTGGATTAACGAAAGTCACTCTCGGGAATCGGGTGCGGGTGGTGCATGTGCGTGGGCCGCCGATTATTTCGCGTTTTTTCGCGCCACTCGAGTGAGCGCGCACTGCGTGTTTGCGCATGAATGGACGCGCGCGCGCGCGAAATCATTCGGGAGGCTTAGGAGGGGTCATTTGCATGGAAAAGCAATGAAACGAAGGTCTCTGCCAGAGCTCTCGTGTAGCAGTAGCAGCAGCAGCATCGGGAGCCGATGTCACGCTTCGGGTACACTTATACGGATGTAGGTGTGTCGCGCCTCGGACAAAAGCGAATACGATATTGCTGTTGCTGCTGTTGCTGCTGTTGCTGCTGTTGCTGCTGATACTGCTGCTGTCGCCGGTGCACTATCTCGCTCGCTTTGTATGCACCGGATCTTCGATATGAACGAAGGACTGCCCGGACGTGCGCCGCCGCCATTTCGAAGCGACGAGTTTTTTTCTCGATCTTACACGACGAAAGTGAAATGCTTTTTCTTTTCATAACCGAGGCTATATGCTCTCTTAAGCCGTGCATATTAAAGGAACTCTCTTATTGCGTCATCGCCGATGGTTTTGTTCACTTTCGGTAGCGGTTTTTATCTCGTTTCATTTCGTTTTATTCTTTTTTCTTCAATTTTTTCGAACATTACAAGTTGCTTTTTGTGGGATCGATATTGTTGCCTCGAGTGAGTCCGAGCTACTCAAATTACGTAGCAGCATTTTTTATCCATTTTTTGTTGTTGTTGTTGTTGCTGTTGTGAAAAAACAAATATTAGGCTGTTGCGCAATTGGTTTGTAGGTGAAAATGATCGTTAAATCTGACGAAATTGAATTTCTGCGCTCCGCCCCCCTCGGTACTAGAGCTTTAAGCTTCTTATTAAATATTAGTTGTCGAACGGTAATATTTTCGTACGATCGTATCACTCGATTTGAATAAACTTTTTGCGAGGCAGTTTATAAATAAATCTTCGATAAATCTCGTTTGCATACACGTAAAACATAATTATATTGAATGAGCTTGTTAAGATTTGTATCTTTCCGTATTATAAAAGATTTGATATTGAGCAAGTACGCCAGCCTTTCTTCGATGTTTGAGCGACCGCCTCGATAATATACTAATCCCTTGCATTCGATTCAATTATAGATGTCCTTCCATTTGCCCTGATTTTAGCACTGCTCGATACGTTTCAATTTTATTATTGCATGTGTTACTAAAACGCTTGAATGCGTTATGGCATTCGATGAGCATCATCTGCATCTTTCTCGAACACAATCATTGCACCAGGTACTTATGCGGGTATAATTATATACTTACGAATACGGATACGATCGCTGACCAAGCACGTGTATTTACGATCGTTCCGGTCTGCACGCACTTGAATAACTCTACGAATTAAAATATTTATTAATAATTAATACTTTAGTTTATTAGGAATCGTTATTGATTCTTAAAGTATTTTATAAATGAGACGTAAATATTTTTCGCGCGCGGAAAACGTTATCTAGAAAATTGTTTCGAAGCGTTAAATTTCGATAAGCGAGTCAAATACAACGAATAAATTGAAAATAGCATGATGTAAATTGTGACTTAAGACGTTTTTATAATCAATTGGAAAGTATCATCATCATCATCATCATCATCATTAATTTGTTTCCGAAAGTCGATTATTACTCGATGATTGCTTCATTAATACTCAAGTAGTAATCATCCCCAATTCGAGGTCAAGTCAATGCAAGGTATTCAATCTACGTTATCATTCTTAATCGAGATTATTTTTCATTTGCTTCATTTTACATCATCTAAACATTGTTTTAGAGCTATACGAAAAAAGTCTTTTCGCTTTTCATTTGTCACTTTTTCTACCAAAACTCACGCGCTTTTATTTTTCATTTTTTCCATGTTACTCTATCCATCTTAATGGCTCCGATTTAATTACTCTTACGGTATTGAGTTAAGTATAAAATGTGTCTATCCTGATATTACATAATTCGTTATGGAATTCGCTTTCTTCGCTCCGTTCTGCGACAAATACTTTCTTAAGTACTTTATTTTTGAACATTCTAAATTCGCTGTCTTCGCATTCTGCATGAGTCTAAATTTTGTATCTATTCTAAATTAACTATCATCATATTTTATACGAATCTGTTTTTAAATTAGCCAGCAATAATAAATCAATCAAATTTTAACAGCTTGTTATAGTAATAAAAATATCATTTTTTTAAATACGAGGCTTATTAAATTTTTATTTTCGTTTCATTAAAATTGATTAATATATTTAGACTCTTCTTCTTGCTTTAATTGTCGCTGTTTTTTCTAAATAATATTTCTGCGTTTTTTAATCGTGATTTATTTCTTCATGAATATAGATCGGCCGCGTATATTTATTTGAATTATAATATTTTCGTACCCGCATTTTTATTCCGATTTTCTCGTGCGAAAACAACATCGAGCAATGCATCAACTGGTTTGATCCGCCATGGATCTCAAATAGTTCTTGTAAATTATCTTAGGCTCGTACGCCACCGTGACTGTCATTAAGATATATTTGTATTACTTTACTCAACTTTCTTAGCACCAACTGAACTAGAACTTGATACATTCTAATTCTTTGAATAGAATTGTATGTCTTTTTGAAGTCTATAAATAGTTTTTCAAATACCGCGCAGGACATTCACATTTTTCGAGCGGTTATCTAAAATTGAATAGTTGATCACTTGTTAATAAAGTATCTCGTAAAACATTGCCAGCCGAATTCTAAATCAAATTTTTAATATACGTATAGTAGGAAAATGCTTTTATAAACGTTGCAACCGACTTTTCTAAAAGATTGTAACGATAATTTAGTTACAGCTTATTTTTAATTCAGTGTTTTTGTGCAATACAGTGCAAATACGTTTATGAATTTTACAGGTCTACTTGCGCATGTGCTTAATTAATTTAAGCGACAATTAGTTAATCGGTAAATATTTATTGCATCTCTTGAAATTACTAGCGATAGATAATTGAAAAAAGTCTGAAATTCTTCGATATCTAATTAAAATTAAAACCTGCTTTATTTGATCAAATGTTCGTGAATTAGTTATTCGATTTTTAAAAAATCTGCCTTTTATTTTATAAACATAAATGTATCCGCTATTAAGTTACCATTCTTGTCTCATATTAGATTCGGCCTTGCTTGCAAACTTTTTCCGATCAAGTTTATACCTATTTATTCTCTTCCGAAGTATCATTTTCCGGTTGCTTTTAGCTCGCTTAGACTTTTATTTTTTCCTCGCTCGCTTCTTTTGCAAGAGCCTGACTGATAACTTTTTTTAATTCGATGTCATTTGATATATATATATATATATCGTTAAACTAGAATTTATTATATATTTTATTATGCCAAATCCAATATGGCTCGTACCACTCCTTTCGTATATTTTTTATGATCACACAACACCGTTTGTTTGAATTGTAATTCTATTAGATTTTATGTTATTACGCGATTCAAATGTCTTGCAAATTAAAATTTTTTCTTTAATACTGTCTTATTACATGCATGTATAAGGTTTTTTAATATTTAACAGCTGACGTGTTTTCAAGCGCCAATTTGATAACTGAATATTCGATGGAATTTTCTTTTACGTTTCTCACTCATATTTGGTATTGCATAAAATAATATCGAACCACCTTAAATAAGTTGTTACACAAATAATATTAGAGGAGAACATTGGGATATTCTAAAAAAGAATACAAGGAAAGATTTTTTTGTCAATGTAATATAAAGTACGTTGATGATTTAAAAGAGCGTCTGTGGTAAATTATGCGCTGCATTGAAAAATAAACAATAATTTTAAAAATACAGCTGCGATACTTCAAACAGAGCCTAAAAATTGAAAGAAGAAATATCTGCAGCTAAAAATAATTATATTAACATACATCTTTACGGTTTTGGAGTTAAAATGTTTTCATTATAATTTACGATTTTTAATTTTTACAGACTTTTTTTAAACGTGAATTTCATAATTTATTAAAGTTTAGCCTGCAATAATGTTTTTTTCAACGTTCAAACATCTAATTTAAAATAAAAGATCGCTTTCTTCGCAATAAATTTACAATTTTAACTCTTGAGTAAATTTATGAAAATGACAGTTACGATTCATAAAATACAATTGAAAAGTATGTGTAAATAAAGGCAGTGGGTACTAGGTTCGGACTATTTAAAATAAATAAAAGCCCCAACTAGATAAAGGCAGACAGTCGGATGTATTTACGCGGTAATAACAATTTCATTATCGCTAGAATAGTAAAGGCAGCATCTATTTATCGCTCCTTATTCCGAATTGAATCGCAAGTCTTATTCGGGCCGAATCCGGGCGCGCATCGCCGGTTCAGCGCTCTTTCCTCGGAAGCGATAAATAACCGCGACCACTGAAATATGCAAGTCCATAAAGTACAAAAAGGATAAATTATTTCGGCCGAATTCGTAAAAGTAGCAGACGGGGGACCGCAAGCGCATAAAGCCGTTAAAAATTGTCGCAAAAGTCGCGGGGACGCGCGCAATATAACTCATCACGCCGGGATCCCCTACCAGCGTTTCGTCATAACTTACCCAAAGACATTAAACACCGATTAAAATTCAAAGCCTCGCGCGCAGAAATTTCTCTCGTGCGCGCGCAACGTCCGGGAACGGATTTTCTGCCCCGAAACGGTGCACGCACACACCGCACTCGGCAATTGCCGCATAAATAAGCGGGGCCCGCGCGTTGAGAAGTACCACGCGTTCCCGTCTCGTTCTCGGCCGATGATTTACCGCGAGCATTTCGTGGATTCGCTGAAAGCCAAAGTCGGGCCCAATCGCCTATGACCGGAGGGATGCGCGTCAATTTCAGCGACGCGGCGCGGCACGCGACGCCCCACCTCCTCGGCTCGTAATTTCGCGCCCGTAATTGCGTTTGCCGACGCGCCCATATTTTCACGAGCGCCCGCGGCTAATGTCACACACTGCACCGATTTCGCGTTCGCCAATTTACGGGAGGTCGTAAACGTACGAGCCAATGACAATCGGCTGAGTTACCGCGGCGCGCGCACGAGCCTCACCTTCCTTTCTTCGGCGCGGAAAAATTCCTACGCCTAAGTGAATAATTTGCATATATTTACGTGCACCGAAAGCCGAGTCGCGGAGGGAGCGCGGCATGTTGAAATCTCCGGGCGTATCGGCTCGGAAAAAGTATTAATTTTCGTTGGCTTTCTTTATCGCGGCGAGGCTTGAGTTATGTGTCGCGTGCAAGACTCGCAAACCCGCCTCGCCACTTAAGCGCAACGCGAACAGGCGCAGGAGGATGGCACCGGGGCCCTAGTAATGAAACGCGCCGATAATGAAAGGCGCACTGTCGCGCTATTACTCGTTAAGTACGCGCGATCGCCGGCCGACACTTGTGGTTTCGCGAACTCCGCGGTGGGGCCCCTTTGCAGATTCATCTGGGCATTAGTGGAGCCCATTAGAAACTTTCGCTGACGTCGCACTCGCGAGCCGCATAAAGAAGCGCCCTTACGGGGAGGCGCCCGATCGATGGAGCGCGGCCTTCGCGCACAGGTGTACGCTCGACGACGGCGAGAGGGCCCGGGGAGTGGGAACGAGGATAGGGAGAGAAATTCACGACATGCGCCGGGGTCTGCGTTATCGGGGCCTTTTTGCCTTCGCATTCTCTAGGCCAGAGGACCGGGGGACGGTAGGGCCGCGCCGGGATTCCCTCGCGTATATTTATTCGCTGGTAAATGATACATCAACGTAACCTTGAATTGAAATCTCAAATCAGCGATGGGGGGAGGCACTTTAAACGAAGGTATTTATCAGGCCTGGCCGCGCGAGGGCTGCGGAGACGGTGGAGTCACGCGATATTTTCAAATGTCCCCGAGGGGATGCACGAGCGCAACCTCCAGATTCGATCTTCCCGCATTTTGCCCGCGGATGCTTCACCTTCTCCTTCTCCTCCTCCTGCTGCTCCTTCGTGCTGTTGCTGCTGCTGCTTCTGCTCGCTCCTCTCGTGCAGCTCTTGGGGCCGATTGCGCGAGCGCGCAACTGCGCAAGTGCGCGCTCGAGATCGTTTCGGTGGACGCTTATTCGGCGCGACTCGCTTGTCGCTTATCTTGGACAATTAGCGTGTGCTGCACGCGTCGCGACGCCCCTCGAAATTTACAAGCGTCGCTCGCGCCGCAGCCCATTATTTTGTCCCGGGTTGCGAGGGCAACTTTCTGCGAGTATGCTAATCCATTCTTGGATGCGCGCGGATAAAGGGCCTCGGCCGGTACGTGCGTTTGCGCGGGGGCAAAAATCGGAGGCAGGATTTATCGTTTTGCGGCGGGAGCGCGCGAAATAAGGATTCCTCGCGATGCTGCACGGAGTTCTCGGAAAGGACGTACACGTATTAATTAAGCTTGTTTATTAAACGATACTTAAGTCGGAACTTGCTCTTGTAAATGCAGGATGCCATTGTTTTGTTGCTCTTAAACTCGGCTTTCATAAAGCCAATATTCCTTTTGGTTCGTCAATGCGAGTGAGTGCTGATACCTACTACATACTTATGCTGCAAAGCTATGCCTAACATTGTTGTGATAAATGTAATTAAATTGTTGCTCACTATTATATATTTTCAACTTTTCTTACTACTTTAACTGGAATCTATTTATTGCAGGCAGCCTGTAAAGGATGTTTATTATAAGATCGTTTTAAAAATCCGGGCAAAGACGTTCGGTGTATTCGAGCTAAATATTCCTTTTCTAAAGTCTAAGCGGTTGTGTTTTACTCTTGATAATCGGACTTTGCTAAAGTATTTACTTCCTCGTTAACTTGATAAACAAATATACCGCGGAGAAGCTACGAATGAAATATTCTAGTTCTCAATTAACCTTTTTCGTCAACATCCGCCTTCGGTCGAAAGCTAAGTAACATTAAAATTTGCTATTTGTTATTTACTGGTTGTCGAAATTTAGGGATACAATGTTTTACTCTTATTCTCGTCGAGCGTTTTACAACATTCGTCGAATTGTAGCACGATTAATCGTTCCGCAATCTCGCACCAATATTCGAAATACATTTTCTGTCTTCAAACGACAATACGCGACCTTGCAAAATGTGTGCTAATGCATGCAAACAATAAGCGTAAAAATCTTTTGCAAAAACGGGGGATCGCTTTTTTCAAAGCCCAACGAGACCGGAGGCTCTTTTGGCGCAGCGGCTTCAACCGGCACTAATTTCAGGAGTGAGATGTTGCTCCAAAAAAGCAAATTTGCGCCGAAATTTATAGAGTTATAGCCAATAGGTACAATTACAGTCGAGAAATTGAAGCCCGCAAAATATTAACTTCATACTTTAAATCCACTTTAAAGACACGGTGCGCAAGATTGAATTTACGATGGACAATTAAGAAAATCGAGTGCGTGCCCCTTTTTAAAAAGAGCGCGCGCCCGTACTCGTTCTCATGCTTTTGGCTTTTATCGCGACTGTATCGTCCTCAAAACCGTAATGCGTGCGGTATGCGATCGACACGATTCTTTATGTAATACGAAACGGCAAATTTTTACGGCTCGCCCGAATTTAATCAGGTCGAGAAGCCGAAAAAAGCCGTAATATGTAGACCGCCGATGCGCCCCGAGCGCAAAGCGTCTGGACCACCTGATTCTTCTTCTTTTCTCTCTTCTCTCTCTCTCTTTGCACGTACTTGCTCTTAAAAATGAAGCCACTCTTCGTCGTATCTGGTCTACCACACTATGGTCAATACTAAGTTAATTAGCCGTGTGACGCATCCAAAAACGAGAGCCTCGCTTTATAGACGAGAGCCTCTCTCGTTTCTTGTCCGAGCATTTTAAAACCACATTATACTTAAAAAAATGCTAATGCGTTTTGATCCGGAATCACGCATATTTTCGCTCCGTAACCGCATGTTAAACCGTCCGCTGTAGAATTGCATCGCTCCTTAGTCGATTGGTACTCGATTAATAATCCTCGCAGCCTAGTTGTATTATTATATTATTTGAAATTGATTTTAAATCACTTAACTAATACACGTAGATAATTAGTGGCACTACATTAAAGAAAAATTGTGCATAATCTCGATCGCGTACACAAAATAAGTAGTTCGTTAGAGCTTAATAAGCAGACTAAGTAAGCCTACTAATAAGGCTTCGATTAAACTGATCAAACTTTATTCGAATATATATTATATATTACGTTTATAGAGGTAATTATTATTTTTTTTTAAATAAACTTGAAAAAATTATTTAATTTCATAATACCGGTTCTAATAACAAATTGAAGCAATTACTTTTTATAGAAATATTTTTATTCGCGGTATAATGTAGAGAAATTTTCCAACGTCGTAGAAAATATCTTTCCAAGCCTCTTAAATGGCTTTTAAGAAATTAGCAACAAAGGAAATGCAAAATTTTCAGCTTCCATGCTTTTAAGAAGAACATAGCTTTTAACGATAATTAAAATTCATTTTTTTGAAAAAACCGATAAAAATCCTCCGATGAAATTAAATTGGATATTGCTTATAATTTTAGTTTGGTATAAAGAGTTAGCGACGTTTTTTATTCGCATAAGTTTTATAATTACACGAAGCGTTTTTTCAATAAAATTTTATCTTTCTGAAATTCTCAATATAAATGCACATTAAAATTCTATATTTGCCCATGCTATTTATAAACAAATTAGTTTTTAACTTATTTAGATAAACGTAAATGAAATTTTATTCTAATACAGAGAATTCTCAATTTAAAGGTGGTACAGTGTAAAAACCTTCTCATAATAAAGTAAGATAACAGATTGCATTCTTGTATACTTTATTACATGTACTTTATTATGTATAACTTTAATCGCATGCACACTTATATTCTAAGACTCATACGCAATATCATGTACACAATCTTAATATTTAATAATTATTTTAATAAATTTCAAATTATTAATAAAGTTGGAAAGATCAGGTTTAGAAATAACGCCGTAGCTGATTATAAATACCTTACTGCGGAGTGATTCAATCTAGTTAAGTGCTGGAGAATGATTCAGCCAAGTAAAACCAGGGAAACTTACTTTTGCTATAATGGGATACCATTTTGAGAAATTTAGAGAGTTCGTGCTCAAACACTCGTGCAATAATTTACATATAATAAGCAAATATTCAGGAATCAAATATACAGCTGTATTTTATCGAGTATTTTTATTTGACTTTTGGCTTCCCACTATGTTTGTTCAAAATTTCGCTTTAGAGACTTTTAAGAGAGGAGCGAAGAAAGGAAGGAAAACGCTGCTCCGCGTCGGAGTAAAGAAGCGCCACAATGTCATCAGTGCATCTGGTGTAAGAACAAAAGTTTCACCTTGGCTAAACTCATCCTTGCAAGCCAAGTCGTGGCTCGACTCTTGTGTCACGCTCTCGACACAAGTGTAGGGGTGCTCGGGCGTCTCCGCAGCTGAGTTTCGCGGCTGAATCGGTCGCCTAGGCGTTCGCTCGACGAGCTCCTCTTTCACCTCAAATACTTTCCATCCGATCGAGCGCGAAACACCGAGGCCGGCTCGGAGATTCTCTGATCCCGAAACGTGTACCGTAACCAGATTGTTCTCGAGGACGGACCTCCGCGCGTTTTTCC
The DNA here is from genome assembly GCA_018907185.1 of Platyscapa corneri. Classification (NCBI taxonomy): domain Eukaryota; kingdom Metazoa; phylum Arthropoda; class Insecta; order Hymenoptera; family Agaonidae; genus Platyscapa; species Platyscapa corneri. The sequence continues at coordinate 3,735,328 of JACCHW010000021.1, read as the reverse complement.
GAATGACTTGTCGCGCGACACGAAACATTGGCTTGGCTGAATTACTTGGCTCTGCAAGAGCTTTCGCAGCGGATTTTCATAAAATGGAGATTATTGCTCGAATGGATTTTTCGCTCGGAGGAAGCTACGATGCAAGATTAAGATCTAATCTGCCCACAAAGCCCGACGTACATCGCAGTCGATATTTTTTGTCGCTTCGCGCGCAGTGCACGCGTTATTGTATTAAACAATGAACTTGCGCGCAAGAACTCATTATTAATTATTCATGAAAATGCGTTCTTTGGTGAGTTCCAGCGCAGAAGAAATCAATCATTTTAATATCTCACGAAATTGACAAGCGGAGTATTAAGGTGCATGTACTCCGAGACGAGTGATATTTATCATAACAAACGCTGAAAAGTAAAAAGACAATGCAAGGAGTGCATTCCAAGAGCGAAAATAATTCGTTTTGATAAGGATTCCGTTAAGTTAACTGTAAAATCGCGCGGATTTTTTAGGTATTCGTAACAGCGCGAGATTATATAAAAAAAAAAAAAAAAATCATGCGCATAATAACAGACACCGCGGCGGATGATATTTCCCGAGACGACTACTCGTCGGCCGTTACAGTCCGAGGCAAAAATTACGTACTCGCGGAGCGCGTGGATTACGCGCCGCTGTTAGTGGAGGACAACGCGGTGCTGGTGGCGCTCGGCAGCTGAGATTCGCGAATTTGCATAGCGCGGCGCGACCTCGCCATAGACACTTTCCCATCGTTTTTCCCGAAAGCAGAGACGAGGCCGGACAAGGCCTGTGATGGATTAGCCGGCGAACGAGGTGAGCCCCGAGCAAATGGCATTCTCTGTAACTGCGCGTATTTCAAAAGTAAATTACCCCATGAATTATTGAAGCCGAGACGTGCTTCCGTAAGTGCTCCTCGGTGTCCCTTCTTCTTCCCGCCTCACTCGCTTGAAAACGAATTCGATTTCGCGTTTCGAGAGCAATAGATAAAGCGGAGTAGGAAGAGGAGGAGAACCGAGGTGCAAAAAACAAGAGTGGCGCGCTCGAGAGGATCAAAAAGAAAAGGAGGAAGACGGCTGGAAAAGCAGGGTGGGGGAGAGACGGGAGGATCGTAGCAGTTCCCTCGGTGAATACCAAGCGATACCGTTGCTTTCAATATTTTATGAAATATACAACATGTGAAGCAGGAAGCTACCGCTGCTTCGGCTGACGCGGCAAACCGCGTGCATTCACCGCGCGCCGAGCGAGCGAGCGAGCGAGCGAGAGAGAGAGAGAGAGCAGCGGTGTCAAGGGAATATCGCAGATCCCCACCCTCCCCCTCGCTCATAGCGTGCAAGAGTTTAAGGTCAGCCCTGTCCTAGCCTCTCTCTCCTCCTCTCTATCTCTTTCACTCGGTCTTTATTAGAGCAACTCGCTACCAGCGCTGCTCCCTACGTGCCTTTCACGCTTCACTTTGTTGCGCGGACGTCCCTACGAGTCGCCGCCCGTGCGCCGAGCACCAGCAGCACCTACTCCCGGCACTACGAAAACACCAGCCATCGATTAATTCAGATTTGATCGCAGTTACGCCTGCATTCTTTCCTCAAGACTTCGACTTCTGCATAGGTATTTTTATTCGCGTGTGACCAACGGTGTTCAAAGAGACACCCGTTTCGCGTTATGCTCCCGAGGTTGTTAAGCGGATGTTCTTCCACTACTATTCCATAATTAACGTCAATTGCGAATATTTTTCCAAGCATCGCTTAGTTTCAGGCAGATAAGTGCGTGGAAACGATAGTTTATTCATAATTTGTTCGTTTATCTCGACTCGAACGCGTTTAACCTTAATACTAGCACAAATGGTACATTGTGTTCGAAAGCGCCGTGTCTTTTATTCAAAGGTTGGATCGACAGACGCAACAAGGCGAATGGAAAATGTTTCTTTACCCATGCAATTATCGAAGGTTGTCAAACTTTTGCATTGTTCTCGTCGGATAGAGCAGCGACAATTTTCTAAATTCTAAATTCATATTTTTAAGAGGCGCTTGAATAACACACGTTCGACTGCCAAAGTAAGTAGTAATCGTTCGCGTGAACATTATATTCTTTGTGTTGTAAGTTCGAAACGAGTCGAGTGCGATTTTTCCGCGGAACTGCATTTCTTATTAACTCATTTTGGCTCTCGCAGCTAAAATTAGTTAATTTTAGTAGAAAATTACTAATAAATAGAAGCTTACTGTTTTGGCAGTTACTCGCGATTACGGCTCATAATTTAATTTAGGGAAATTTCGTTCCGATAAGCAGAAATCCGCTGAGAAAAATTAAGGCGTTGAAAGTGCGCGTAGCTTTATCAAGAATTCTACGCTGCAGGAATATTACGCTGTCGCATTTTCTATGCAGCCTTGAGTACGGAGTATCGATAATAACCTATCAATAAGTTAAAGACGCGAGTCTCCAATCTAATTAGCTGGCAGCACTCGAACCGCTAACAATCTTTCAGATTTATGGTTGACAAAATGCGCGATCGACGTGCGTTCGAGCGCTTTATTGTTGCGGATAAGGTGGTGCCCATTTGGGCAGCTGCGGTAAAACAAGAGGATATTTTCGAAAGCTGCGCAAGTGCTTCATAATACGTACCTGAATACGCGACGCCGCGACTCAATTTATTATCTCCATTAGGCTCGCGATCGAAAATGAAATCGCTATTACAATCGCGATCGCGGAACAGTTTCATTTAAACAGAATGCAAAGTACAAGCCCGAGCTTAGATAATCGGAGTAACCTCGAGTATCCTCGGGTATCCAGATGATTGCGAGGCTGCGTTTAGAAAACACGACTACTCGCTGCTTCGTATCGAATCGCATCTTCTCTCTCTAGAATCCGCGGGTCGCGATCGGAAATCGTCAAAGCCGCTCGAGCCTCTTTCAAAATTCATCGTCCTGCTCCTCGGCGTGCAAACCGCGCAGCTCCCTCCTAGAAAAGCGTCCTCCCACTCTAAGCGCGCACCCGGAGACGGGGAAGGCGCACGCGCGCGGGCCTCGTGCTCCGGTCGTTTTTGCGAAATGCCTCTCTGCACTCGGCGCGCGTACCGTACAAAAGCCGTGTGTCGCGGGGGAGGGAGGACAGTTCGTGTTCAGCAGCGTATTCTTTCTTTGTCCCTCGGCCTGGATATTTCCCGACGGCTCTTTGTCTACCCGCGCGCTCTTTTGTTTGATGCGCGGGAGCCCAAGGAGCGAGCCGTCGTAAAAAATTCAGCGGATTTTCCCCGTGATGGCGTTCGCCCACTTGGTTTCACACACATGTTTCGTGGAACCAGAGCCAGACTGCAAGTTGGCATTTGTCGTGCTTCGGGAATGGCTTAATTGATATATTTATGGGGTCGTTAGCTACGCGAGAGCTCAGCCGGATCGTGGTTCCTTGGTCTATATTGCGGAATCGAGCCGCGAGTCTCAATGCAGTCCTCAGTTTTGGTCCGGACGTAAATTTCGTTGGGCGCAGCGTAATTAATTGAGTTGAATAACTGTGGCTTTTATCCGCTCCCATGAGAGCTACGAACTTATGAATTTTAAAAAGAACTTCGGGACTCCGATCGACTTGGCGTTTTTCTTTGTTGAAGCGGAAACTCTTGGATGATAACTGTACTTTTTAAATACAAATTTAATGAATATTTCTCACGGTGCTCCGTGCAGTTGTAAAAATATTTCAGGCCAATTAAATCGACTTGTTATTAATGCCGCGATTGCTTAATTAAATCTAAATGATAAAAACGAATTGTTCGCAAAGTAACAGTAACGACAAACTTTGAAGGTTGACGGTTTTGACGAAAAATCCGCTTATTTCACATTATTATGCTGTAGGCTTTATTTTGCAAAGGTTGATTGTAATTTTATTTATGCGAAATTCGAGTTCGACCTCTTATTTTGACACGTATCGCGTTCGTCAAATTTTCCTAGGCCAGCCTTTGTGACAGTCATATTTAAAGTGCTCGAGAGAAACGTTCCAAATAGTTTGACCAATAATCTTTAACAAGATACATTTTTAATTAATTAAGATGCAAAGTCGCGAGATTTCCAAAAAGCAACAACTTTTCTTTGTCGAAATACGCATCACACATGATAAATTTCAAAAGCATATACGACGACGAATCGTTCGGAAGTTCCAAAACAAATAAACAAAGCGAATAAATAAGAATGATAAATTTTTTGATAAATTGAATAACATAAAATTGGCGCGACACAAACATGCGCAAAATATAAATTATCGTAGACGCATAACTGAATAAAAATATTTGATCTTATCAGTAGATAAGTTGTGAAACATCAAACGTATTTCAAGGAAAAAATGTATTGGTATTTCGCTTCCCAGCGCCTGTGCAGTGTTTATCCAAGATTTAGGTTAGATTTGATTTAATTCCTATCTTTTTATTCGCTTCATTTTATTCTTTTATTTCGCTCTTTAGCGCTGCAGATTGATGAAAATTTCCTTTGGAAACTATCTTGTTAAATATTATAAACCAAGTACAAATACGTGTTATAACGTTGTACAATTGAAGATAGTTGGCTCGTACTTTCATGCACTGATAATCGCGTCTGCAAATTTATGAATCCCGAGAACTTATTAGTGAGTAAGTTAGAGAGGCTTATAGCTCGTGGTCAGTTTTCGTGTAAACTTTTTGAAAAACGTTATCGCGAGTGCGCGAGCTTTCGCAAGGAGCCTGAAAAAGTCCCAATAATTAGATAAGAGTCCCTGTATATCAGGGTTGTAAGCGATGCTCGAGCATTATCAAGCGAAAAACCGAGGCTCGCTTGCATAACCATAAACATTTTCTATGAGTGCCGCGTAAGCGACGTCTGCTACCGCCTCTGGGACACGTACGAATGTACGAATAGATCCGGTTCTTCTTAATTTCTTTGCCGCATATAAATACTTTGATTTGCAAATTCCGTCTGCGCTCTTTAGCCACAAACGTATTGCTTTTCGAGAGGCTTTTTACGGCGAGTGCGAGCTCGAGTGCGACTTGAAATTCAAACCAACCCGTTTTGAAAGCCAGCACAGTTGTAGAATGCAAATAATAATACTTTAAATTCCACATAAGGTTATACGTAAGTGCGGCATAGCGTAACTCTGGAAAACTAAAAATCGCGTAATTACGTGCCCGATTATATCTTTTTTTCGCATTATAATACTGATATAATAAAGAAGCGCAAAAACGCGGCACACATGTAAAGTCGGGCTGGCGCGTGCGATCCCGACCGCTGGACGCGCCACGTAGGCCGCGCGTAGGAAACGAAGGAAATGCTGTGCCCAGGAAGAAAGTAAAATTAGCCGTTTACAAAAGAGAGTGAAGACGCGAAACGAGAATGAAGAAAGTGGGAAGTAGCTTGGCTCGAACGAAAGCAGCATAGCGGAAGAGATAGAAAGTGCGCTAGAGCATATTCCACGGTTTCTTGTGCGAAATAAGCCTCTCGCGTGCTCCTGCTTATTTGAATAATTTTTTTAATGCAAATCTTTCACAGTTTTCAGACAAATAATGTATATAATTTATTTACTGGACTTTGCAGGAAATTACTTTAGGCCGTATTTTTGAAAATTCGTTACTTTGGGCTTCCTTATTTAGCCGGAATAGGTTGATTTACTTGTAACTGTTATTTAAGTTACGACTTTCTTCGAGTGCGATCGAGGTTTCTTCGAATCTTTTGGTTCCTAAAGGACACCTTTTTCTGTTGGCTAATTAAGGAGCGACAGACTTCACGAGCTTCCTCATTGACGGAGCTTTGGTCTTGCATTTACAATTTACAGTCGAACTGTTGTGTTGATAAAATTATGAGTAATAATCTGTAATTACAGCGGTGCGTTTCCACCGCGAAAACTTATAAAATCGTAGATAAGACTATCGCCGAGGGCGTGCAATCTTAGGCTCTGCACACATCAAAGTGTTTTTAACGACAGGTTAGTACCGAGTATTCGATCCGTAAAATGGTACGATTGCAAAAATATTATAAGCACGTACTCTTAATAGGCAAATTACGCTCCGACAAAATGCTTTCATTACGTGGAAATATTCGTATAATCTTCTCATTCTCGGCAGAAATTGTAATAATTCTTTTGGATTTCCTCGAGCAAAAATCCACACATAAAAAATTGACTTTACATCTAACTATGGGAACACGCTCGCAACTTTTATTGCGCTTATTGACATAAATAACGAAATATCATACGCGGCAAATGACGGCGAAATAATTGCAAATGAAAGCCAACCTCCGCAGGGATGGCTCAGAAAAATTATACGCATAATCAAAGTAGATTACGCGCCTCGTGCTTCAAACCCAGTAGCCACGTTTTTGCGGTAGGAGCGCGACCGAGGAGCGAGCGAGCGACCAAGAGAGAGAGAGAGAGAGAGAGAGAGAGAGAGAAAGGGAGCAGAAAAAACAGAGATGAGATGCCAGATGAAAAGTAATGAGAGAGTCGAAAAAGAGAGTGAAAGAAAAGAAGCAGAAATCGAAAAGAAAGGCAATAATAGTCCGCGCAATCACGCGGCCAAGGGGCTAAAATTGTTCTATTCTTCCGGAATAACATCATTCGGAGCATTGCAATCACGAACTCCTTTAACGCATGCGCGCGAACAGGTACGGGCACGTATGCTTTCACGTACATTGACAATACAATCTTGAATTCGCATTTTTTCTTTTTTCTCCGCTTTTCCGTGCAGTGCGCGCAGCGAGGGCCGCGCGTAAAAACCAAGTAGTAGAAGACAACGACTACGACGACGCCGACGATGGCGACTACGACGACGACCAGGACGACGTCGGCGACGATGGCGAGGTCAACGGAGAAGCAGGAGAAGAAGGACTCGCGAGTTTCGTTCGTCCTCCTCCCCCTATTCTCCTCCTCCTCCTCCTCCTCCTCCTCCTCCTCATCCTCGTCACAGAGTTCAAGGTCTCATTAGGCTCTTTATAATTCAACGAGACTGCAGCTCGTGTACTTTTCTCCTGCTCCCTCTCGGCGCGCGCACGAGAGAGGCCTCCGCGCGATACTATACATCATCGCGAGGGAGAGAAAGAGAGGGGCATAGAGAAGCCGGACGGAGAATGCGGAAGAGGCCGAGAAGCTAGTTTCTTGGGTTTTGTTGGAGCGGCCACTCGCGCTATACAAGATATAGGGACTCGGAGCAGCGCGCGAGAGGAGCTGAAAGAGAGAGAGAGAGAGAGAGAGAGAGCGCAGGTTCGTGAGCTCGCGTTCGTACTCTCCCGGCGTACTTAGACCGCCTGAGAGAGCCTGTATAATGTGCGCCTCGCACATTTACCTTTATATACGTAGTATGTACCTACCTCGGCGTGTTTGCTTCGTGCGCATTTATATGTATATAAGCGCAAGCGAAGCCGAAGAGCTGCAACGCTGCGCGTGCACGAGCGAGCTTCTCCCTTTCCTCCCTTCTAACCTCCCCGCGTCCGCGATCAATCTCCCGTGCCCGCTTTCCTCCTTTCCTCCTCCTTCCGCTCGATTTCCACGCGATTTCCACGCGATTTCCACGCGATCCTTGCTATATTTTCGTTCGATTATCACTCGATTCTCACCCATTTTCGCTCGCCGTTCGCTCGACTCTAGCGCGACTTTTCCACGTGCGCGTCATCACACTCGCCGTCTAGGTCGGTCAACGCTCCTCACCACGGATTACGTTTCTTATAGTTAAATGAGGAAGCAGGAGAAGAAACCTTATTTACCGCAAGGATGCGCACTGCCAGCGAACTGTAATTTTTGCGCCTCATAAAAAAGGTGTATACTCGATTTTTTTGCGAGCGAAAAAGCTTTGAGTGCGTCTATTTACGTGTTTTTATTGTTTTTACAGTTTCGTTTCTAGCATTCGTCGCTCGCACTTGGCCGTTCGCCGTTCGCCGTTCGCCATTCGAAGGTAACGCGAATCGTGGCTACAAAAGTAATAAGTACTAATTATATCGTGCGCTTAAGGCTACGTATCAATATTGTTTTACTTTATCACAGTTATCGCTAAAACATACGCTAAAACTCTGTAGACTTTTCTCTTATAGTTGCAAACATGTCATGAGCATAAAATAAATCGCTTAACCTTACATAACTCGAGAGATTATATTAAATCGTCTGGCTTGATTCATCTTTATATCCATGGTAATATCAATATGAATCGATACTCGTGCTCTCCAATTCTCTCGGGCGATTTTTTAATACACCGCATTGTTGTAATACTCATAAAATTGGTCTATGGCTTAAAAACACACTTTTATTGCTTAGAAAGTTGGTTTTGGTACATTCGAGGCGTCGTTACATTTCCAAAGAAACTTTCCTCGATGACAGACAGGCGATGATTTTCAAGTTTGGATTTTTAAATGCATTAGGGATTCACGATGATTAAGCTTAAGCGACCAGCAAACAAAGTGGCACACAAGAATACATTCTAATTCTAATTTACATTGTAGGAGACGCTTTTTATAACTCAGCGGTGCTCGCGACTGCTTTTTAACAACGGGACACGGATTTGAAAGGACAGGGTAAATGAGAACAAGACGGAAAAATACGGAATTGTATAATGCAAAATACGCGATTAACCCACTTTGTAGAAAAACATTCACGTTGCTGCATTTTCCTGATACACTTGAAGCGCCGTGCAGCGCGGCAGGATCGAGCAAATCTCCGTGGAACGTCTCGATCCCAGCACCAGACTCTGAAACAGTAGAGGGACGGATTTTTACCGCGAGGAGAACAAATCAAAGCTTATAAAAGGGACATTAATTTAAAAATTTGCACTAAAATATTCATTGATAAATAGCGTTAAGCTTAAAAATCATTATTGTGGATAATGATCGCTTTCAGTGGAAAATTATCGAATAATCTGTTGGTACACAAGAAACGTTGACCGGCCATAATTACCTCTGGATTATACAACGTCTAAACATAAACACGAGCGCACGAGCGCATTTAAGTATGCGGAAAAATAAAATGCTTTTTCATAAATTTTTAGACTCTCTAATTTTAGAAATTGAAATCAAATTAAAAATTGCAAAATGTAACGAAATCTTGGTTTGTTCGCTAATATTTGTTCGAGTGCATCAACCGATACGAAGTAAAGTTTTAAGGATAGCGCGCGCCGAGGAATTAAGCAAATTTGGATAAAATGATGGAGATTTTTTTGTATACAATTTGCAATCATTAATTTTATACGAAAATAAAGTGTTATTTATTTGCACTAAAAATTAGCTTTTGCGTCGTAAATAACTAAAAGTACAACTAAAAATTTGTCAAGCAGTACATTAATTTTAAATATTGACTCCTAGCAGATTAAAATGAAAATTAAGCAAAATTTATGAACTTTTTACGATATTCGTTAAGAATATAATAAAGCTAATTACGAAGGTCTTGAATCTTATTAAATAAAATATATTGAACAATAAGTCGCGTAAAGTAAAATAATTTGTTCCGAGAAAAAGGCGGTTAAAGCTATTGTACTAAATGCACATTGGGCGACTTAATCGACTGTAACTTTGTCCGATATTTGAATTTTCACATTCGATGGGCTCGAGCCGAGAAAAAACGAAAAAAATAATAAAAGCCTGCATATTTCGGGCTTAAATAATTGCATATATTTTCCGTGAACGAAGTTCTTGGAAACAAATTTGTCGACCAAAATTTTAAGAAATTGGCGTGGCCACGTTAATGTCATAAAACGCGGTTATACATTCGGACAGAATTTTATTAAGAGTGATATAAAAGTGCTTTTCGTCCACATAAAGCGCAAAATAAATATATTTGGCTTCCGTTGCATTTAATGATCAGTTTCGAGGATAATTGAATCCGCAAAGAAATGTCCGACCGAGTAATTACATTCCGCCGCGTACGTGTTACATTTTCTCAATAATTAAGTTAATATACGTGTAAATTGAAAATCAAGCGTCATAAATATGCCGATTATAGAATGTAAACTCCAAATTACGCAATCTAAAATGCATTACGGGCTTTAAAGCGAAAGGATCGAGGGCAAGCGCGAAGCCAGCGAAGCGTTGTACAATCGAGGGCATATTAATTCGTTTTCGCGCGCCAAGCCGCATCGGAGAGGCGAAGAGATTCCGAAACGAAGAAAAAAAACGTCGGCTCGAAGCGAAGAAGAGAACGAATTCCCGGAGACTCACCTCGCCAAGGGCGATCGCCTTCTGGATTTCGGGCAGAGCCCCGTAGAGCATCCCGCACTCGCGGTTCGTGAGCTTGGGCAGGCCTAGATATCTCTGCAATCCACAAGGGCCCAACTCCAGGGGCGAGGTCAGGTACTTGAGCTCCGGTATCAGACAAGAGCGGACGTACGCGGACTCCACCACCCCGGACTCCGCGCGCAGACCTGCAACGTAACGACTCTCTTAGGGCTGTGCTTCGGATGATAATTGGGAGGCGGTGCGTCTCTCTGCGCACAGATTGAATCACGAGCTTCGTCGAGCTCCGCGTGTCTCCGAGCCGCTCCGTCGGATAATACCTTTTGTTCTTACTGCTCAATCTCTGGAGGCTCGTGTAGCGCGGGATTTCGGCGAGGGTTGCAAGGAGACCGCCGAGGAGCGACATTCCGACGTTCATTGGAATACTCGATTTAATCAAGTGTCATCCAAGAGCGTTTCGCGTTTCAACGTGCTCGACTCTTTTATTAGACCAACTAAACTCTTTTGTTACCTTTGAGCTTTCAAACTTTAACCGGCTAAGCCGAAACTTTTTTCTCCTTCGAAGCTGTGACTCTCCCATTATCAGGGACGTAAACAAAAAGCAATCGCTTTATTCGCGGATAACGTTCGATCGTTCGATCGTTCGAACGAACTTTAATCGTAACTTATCTACTCTCGTATCTCGAAAAAATTGAAAAAGTTTTTAGATATTCCGTCGATGACTCGCGATGAGTCAATCACTGTATTTAATGCAGACAACACTTCACCGATTGCCTCTTCAGTTTCAAATATTGCATGTAGGTTTCGTCACGGTATGCCACTTATATCTCTTTTTTCTTCATAACTTGAGCGTCGTTATAAATGCGAAACAAGATGAAATAAATTATAAACTAAATAACGAAGCAGCAGACTGTCAAGGACGCAGATAATAACAGCTAAATACACTCGCATTTCATTATAAAAATTAATATTAATTATTAATAAATGCGGAGGAAATAATAAGTCAAGCAATAGAAAATTAGCGATTGAAATGTTGACCGTAACCAGTGCTATTATTGGCACATTTTAAAGAATTAAAATAATATTCTAAATTAAATGTGATAATGCGTAAGGATGCCGATGTATTATATAGCACTTATGCCGTGTTCCTGCGAAAGAAAATGAGTAACTGCTATCCGATAATCATCGCTGCATTTCAATTAAATTACACGTGAAAATTAAATTTTAATAACAAGTTATCGATCGCTGTCTTCCTTTTCTTTTCCTCGGCTCTGCGCGGTTGAAAAGAGTTTAGAAGGTAATGTAATATTATTGTTATTGCTAATTCAATCACGAAAAAAAGACAATCGACGACTCCGAGCGAACAGCAATTTAATAATTTAAAAACAATCGTAAGTTTATCGTATTATTTTTTTTCAAAATCACTTTCCATCGGAGTGGACACACTGCAAGTGCACTCGTTTAAAAGCCACTCATTGTAACAACTAGAAGAAAGCAGCGATTGCTGATCTTTACGATGCCTGTGCAGAGGCTCGATGGGTAAGGGTTCGAAAAATAACTGCACTTTGTTTGTTATTTGTATTTAAATTGATTGCCAACCTTAATTTAATAAAAGATTTATTAGTTTAGCGCATCCAAGAGATATTCAAAGCGAAAAGAGACGAACAAGTTCGATTTAATCGAAAAATAGTGCCCTGGAAAGCGGTACTGCTACCTGCAAGAAATTGAAGGCTTCTTTTAATTTAAGTAAACAAAGCCTAAAAAATATCTCGAATCTTCAATCAGTCGTGAAATTTATGAAAATTAATTAGAATGCCCAGCCTGCCAATTAAGTTTCGAATAATAATTAAGATTTAAGTGCCGAGCGACGTTGTAAATTTTAGTCTTCGTTGCGTTCGCAATACGAGCCGCCTGTAATTCCGCTGTATTAATAAAAAATTGAAAAAGTTTTTCATTAAAAATACGACCTTTATTCGTCCTTATTCTCTCGCAATTTTCTCATCCAGCGAGTGCCGCTAAATATTCGCAGCTCCTCCGTTGATGGATCATAGATCAGTCTTCCCTAGAAACCGACCGACGGTGTCAATAATCTGCTTACCGAGTTACGTAACGCGCCACCGACGTTATTTCTCCACGGCGCTTAATCAATCGCGTTCACTTTTCGGCAAATGTCTCAGATGTTACGAGCAGGCGTCAATGAAAATAAGAGCTCGCGAGCATCATGAAAGGAAGCCTCTACCGCCGAGTGTCGCAAACAGCCACCGCCAGGTCGGGCTGCAGATTTCGGAATCGGTGCACCTTCATCCGGCGCACGGTGTCGCATTTGCATTTCCCAACGGTTCCCTCCCGCGATCCGTCAACGGCTCCTCGCTTGGCCTCCCCGTACAATAATTGAATCACGACGTTCACGCGCGCGCACCCGTGTCGCGAGGAATTTCAAAGAAGCCACCTGAAAAATTGGCCGTTCCCACGCTTTCTCCTAGATCGCGCTGCCCTACGGGAAAGCCGCAGCAGCATCGGGGGGCGATCGCTCGGTTTCGGTGACCCGCTTGTCTCTTATCGCTTGAGAAACGGGTGACCCCCGCCCTTGGCGCCGGCAGCGTTATCTCGTCAGGCGAGCTGTCGCTCTGCGTGCAATCGCGCTCTTGTGCAATTTTCCGATTCGATGGAAAAAAGCACGGCTGCGCGCGCGATAGCGGCTCCCGGTTAATAATCCGCCATCGGGCTGCGAGCTACGTGTCATTTTAATCTCCGGACGTTCAACGGCTAACGCGCATTGTGTATCTACCAGCTGCAATGCACCAAGAGATTGCCACTTTTGTGAATTTTCCCATTATTGTCGCGTGGTCTCGTCGAGCCTGTGTGTTACAATCAGGCATTCAGCTGTCATTTTACCGTAGCTCGCGTTTCAACGTCCGCGGCGCCCGAGTCTCCAAGTTGTCGTTGTTGTCGTTATTGTTGTTGTTAGTGGTGGTGGTGGTGGTGGTGTTGGTGTTGACGTTGTTAATGTTGGTATTCTCGGCAGACATTTATTTTACAACCTGCGATTTGTTACCATTTGTTGCGGCGAACTTTTGTTTAATATAATTATTCATGTTCCCGTAAAAGTAAAAGCTCGCACGAGCTGCTCATGATTTTCGCATCCATTCAACTTGTAGATTAGATTTATACTCTATTTATAGAAGAAAATCTCTTTGTCGTTATTATTAAATTGTGAATGAATTTTCTTCGAACGGTGTACGGCTTACACGAACCCTTGAATGTCATTTAATTTATGATGCTTTAAAATATATATAGGAGCACAGATCAAACGATAAGTTTGAATTCTTCCCGATTGTTCGAATAAGTTGTTGTGATTTTTTGTTTTGAGTCGTATACGTTTCGTTTCAAACCAACCGGTCATAAACATCGCAATTCACTTTTTCACTTAATTACATTTGCAAAAAAAGAATTTTGAACAAGTATAGCCATTAATATAAAAATCGATATAAAAAGTAGAACGAGTTTAAAGGCGACATTGTAACAGTGAAAACGACCACACGTTTGGTTTTATTTGATTTGCGGTAAAGTGTGCGCCAAAGAAACTGTAAGAATAATCAGCGAACCCATAAAAGAAGACGATAGCGAAATTAGTTTGAAACAATGTACTCGGGCGACTCTGATTAAGCTTTGATAAGAAACGGAACATGGAGCTCTTCTCGCTAACTGTTATACCGACACTATTAACACTTAATAGTATATTGTTTTCGTATCGATCTAAATAATCGAACTTCTAGATAATATCGAAAAAAATAATAATGAGAGAAAACGCGCGTAATACTAATATCTGCAGCAAATTCCAAAATTTTGCGAAACATTCAATAATTAAAAAAAAGTTTTATCAAAAGTTGTTTAAGAGATGGGTTAGTTAGATTTTGCGTCGCGAGTCCGTTGTAAGAGGTCGTAAAGCCCAAATTAGGTGACTTAAATATAAAATTCAACGCTTTCGTGCAGATTAAAATTCCGTGCCTAAAAATGAGCTTATTATGGATATAGATTTCACGATTTAAAGTACATTACGCTCGAGTTTAACTAGTTTTATGTTCGATTCAGATACGAATCAACATCTCATTGAAAGTTTGATAACACGTTAGGCCGCGATCTTGTACTAATTCAAACAAAACTTTGGTAAGTGTGCTTGAATATAAAATGGCATTTTTATAATCACGGTTTGCTTCAAAATTTAAGACTTTAGATTTTTTGTATATGCTTTACGCTTAGCAGCAGCTTTACGACCATAATTCATCAAAATGAGGTTCCTTTATTTTTAATTTATTTTTAATATACTGTTTTCCAACTGGACCGAAGCTCGAGAGTCACTAAGAAATTAATGCTCGTGTATCTTAATTAAATATTTGACGAAATTTATTGCAGCTATTGAAAATATAAGCATTGAAAAGGATTGTATTTACTACTTGTTGAATTAATAACTGACCTTGAATTGAAATTTAAGAATAAAATACATAAATTCACAATGTTAATAATTATCTGGCCGTTTTAAATGGATTTGTCAGTTTGATATTCCAATGTTATGAAAACAGACCTTGACCAGCTGATGTAAGAACTCTTACACTTTTGAAAGTATCATAGTTAAGCTGTTTATCATATTAAGTTTTCTACCATTTAAATATATTTCAATGTGAAACGTGTTATTTCAAAAATAGCAGTTTTTTACCATAGGCTGTGTTAATTTTTTCCATTTATTGTACTATAATTATAGGAAAATGTATTGCATTAAGTTATTCAGTAAGTTATGGAGAGGCAGGTAAAAAAATAGATTCCTTATTATTTTTGTGAATTTCAAAAATAGCAGTTTTTTACCATAGGCTGTGTTAATTTTTTTCCATTTATTGTACTATAATTATAGGAAAATGTATTGCATTAAGTTATTCAGTAAGTTATGGAGAGGCAGGTAAAAAAATAGATTCCTTATTATTTTTGTGACTTTCACCGCTATACTTTTTCCTCAGTTGGCGTAAAATAATAAGCTTTTGTTACTCTTTGAACTTTATCGTCTAATAAAATGTAAGGTTGGGAAGCTCAAGGTTCACTCTCGATCGATGGTTAAAGCTGAAAATCCTCCGCGCGGGAATTTCCGCATAACGTCATAAATAGCTACGTCAGAGCTTGAAATTTTCTGGTTTTCGATCTGCATAAAAAGAATCGAGCCGAAGCGCTCGTGAGAGATCGACTTCAAATGAAACGCAAGCGCTCGAGATCGTAAAATTCAAGAACGCTGGAGACGCGTAGGACTGAGGGTAAGAACCTTTCCAAAAACGGAAATAATTTAACCGAGCGCATCGACAAAACGCGGAGCTTCAAAAACAAAAGCCGCCTCTGCCGGTGCAAGTGTGGAAACGACACGAGGAATCGCGCGCGCCGCATCCTTCGGCTTAAATTAACCGGCCCAAGAGAGCCAAGTGTTGGTATTGTTCGGGCGCGCTTGTGTGGATCCAACCAAGTACGCCTCGCGCGGTGCTCGGGAAAACGAAAACGAAAACAAGCGAAAATAAACGAAACCAATGAAAAGCAAAACGAGAAGGGAAACGAGAAAGAAAACACCAGCGGCCAATAAAAATAGCATCAATAAACAAGCGGCACAAGTTCGGCCGGCGAAGAGGAAAAAGTAAGAGTGCAGCGTCACTGGGGATCCTTGAGAAAGTCGCCGGTGCAGGAACCCACGGGCGCTCCGAGGCGTGATTGCGCGCCCGGAGCACACAATAGGAGACGCAGCCGCCGTCGCCGCCTTGGCGAGCTCGGACTGCGCGCGAACTCTCCGGGGCTAACCTTTGCACAATGAGATGCAGAATCGGGCAGCGGCAAAGCCTGCGGTGTAGGACGATGACTCGGTGGCGTGCATCGGTCCGTAGGCTTCGGCGACGTACTCCTCCGACATTTTCATCGCGTACGTCAGCTTAGCGAACTCCTCCTGCGATGGCGAGCGGGGGTGAGAGGGGGCGAGGGGCTCCGATGCGAGCGATAACGGGCGTAGTTGCTGTACTCACGGGTGAGAAGCTGGCGCAGGGCCGTGTCTGGGAGAAGATCGGGATGCAGGTCCTGGAGCAGCCCCCTCCGATGAGCGGCACCGTGACGAACTCCGGGCTGACCGCGAGGACGTCCGCGGCGAAGGTGTTGGCCCGGGTCGAGAAGAGGCTCGTCACTCCGAAGAGTCGGTTGTGATCGAAGAAGCCGGCCTGCTTGTAGAGCTCGTACATCATCGGCAGCAGGCTGTTCACCGACCGGGACAGCAGTGCCACGAAAGCCTTTATTGTCGTGTGAACATCCGGCGGTTAATTGCAGCCCTTCCTCGCGCTGCAGTAGCGGTAGGCGATTACGCTTAATTTTGCCCGGCCACGACACTCGCGTGTGCGTCGGTCTCGGGGATGTTAGTCATGTCTGGAGTTTACGCGGCTCGGCCGACAAACGCTATGAGCCAGAGATTTTCCGCGCAACGCTTCTCACGCTCATTTGAATTAATGCCGCGGCTGATTTCACGAAAATATAGGCCTCGACGCGTAATTCCTTGCCAATGACGAAAGAACATCGATTACTCCGCACGTTTTCTCCTCGCTGGCTTTAAGAAATCTAACCCAACCTGGATCTGGACGCTTTATGTTTACGAGTAGTGCTTGGCATTACTCGCTAATAAGTCCAACGCCAAATCGACGCAATTTTTCTCACACGACACGCGCGTGTGTCTTTAATATTTAATTACGGTGGGGGACTTGAATAATTTAAAGAGGAAGCAGCCGGCAATTGGCGCATTATTGTTGGAGACGCTGAGGTTACAACGCGTAAATGTACGCGCGACGCGTAACTCGAGGGGCCTTGTTTTTTGCGAATTTAATCGAATTATCGCCCTCATGGGTCTGGTTAACAAGGCGCAATTTGGCCAAGTCGACGAACGCGAAACACCGAGTTTGCGGAAACGTGTCGACCGAAAAGTTCATCCGTTCCTCCCAAGAATTTAATTTTCCGTCGCGTTAAGAACCTCGAGCCATGGCAGTATTGTAACGCGCAGATAACAATCGCGAAACGTGTTCGTTAACGTGTTAGCGGTATCTCTTATACATATGCCTCGTTCCGTGCGATGGCACTTTCAAGAGTCCAAACAGTACGTCGGAAGATTTGTTCTTTTCTCTTTTTATCTCGATTTCATCGCGTGTATACATCGCGTGGACGTTGTTGATTTTCGACGGGGTCAAACGTTTTTATTTAAAACTAGCAGGTATAAAATTTAAATGTCATATTCTTTTTACGAACGTGCGCAGCTCGAAATTCGCGTAGATAATCGACTGGATTCGGAGGTAAGTTAAATGTCAACGTCAAAATGTTAGATGTTTTATGAATTATGTATTTTTATTTCTTGACTCTTAAATTATGGGCGCGAAAATATGTATTAACGATTCCAAGTATAAAATATTCCGCGAGTCCAACGATAAATACATCAGCGTATGAAAAGCCATATAATTACATAGTCGAAGGATTTATGGTCATTTATTATTTTCTAAAGATTAATAAATGCACCTAAAGCACAAATGTTATATTATCGTCGTCTAAAAACACGAGGGATCGAGCTTCAGAGTAGCATTTACACGTACGGAATTGCATCTACTGCACATTTTGCCTTTAACTTAATTAGGATCGCTGGTGCGCATTATGCAACGTAATTCGCTTAGAGAATGAGAGAAGACGTAATTCAGGGAGTCGAAATAAAATTGTGTGTCACAAGCCTAACATCAGGAGCGGAAAACTAGGCAAACGGTCGCAAAAGGCCGCGGTGAATTTTCGTAATTGCCTCCTGTGGAGGACAAAGAAATTCGTTGAAAATACCAATCGTCGGCTTAAATCTTTGGTAGATCAATGAGCATAATAAAAACGGCCCGCTTCAATAGGCAAAGTTCATTACTCATTAGTATTCGTCGATAAGGCTTCGATCGTAAACACAAGAAACATAAAAGGCGGGACTGCCCCGGCGTTCCTTTACGAAATGGAAATTCATTACTTGTTATAACGCGCGGCTCTTTGTTCGCGCTCGTTCGCCAAATAACCGCGTGTTGAAACAGTATCAAACCATTCGAAATGAGAATAAAGCGAGAAGCTGACACTGAATGCAGTTGACCGGAATTTTTTGTCAAAATCGAATTATTTTTCCGACAATAAGCGTTTGGCTATTCGACTATTTGGTATTTGGTATTTGGTGCGCGGCCGGCCGAAACTTTATGAAATTGCTTAAAATTGTCGGGCGTAAAAAGTTATAAAACTTTTCGCAGCACATTTTCGGTTGCACGGTTGGAGTCTGCCTAAGTGCCTTAAGTAACCGAGAATAATCATGCCACCGAGTAAAAATGAGAATGTTTGTTAAAATATTTGGTTAAATTTATTGCACATTTAAGTTAATGTATAGGAAACGATTAGGCACGTGTATGCAGATACTTCTATAATTAATATTACGTAATAAGTTGAACTTCTGGAGCAGCACCGAGTTGTTTTAAGAAATTTTAACATATTCGCGGTTGCGCAATCGACTGATATTTTAATTTCGAGCGTAAATTTTGTTTAATGCGCTCTTGGCAAAAACACGAAATTTCCTCTGCACGAGTTCAATACCACCCAAACGCCCGAGCATACAGATAGATTTCCTATATTGCCGATTTGAAATTATTGTTTTTCTTTTTTATTGCTCGACCTCCGTACAAAGTAGAAAAGGAAATTATGTTTCGATTTATATTTCATCATAACTATAAATTGGTATTGGAATTTTTCTCTTTTATTTCGTTATTTTATTTTGTAAGAATTGTAGCTAAAAAACATCTCCACGATTATCGTGTAATTTCATTGGTTTTACAGGTTATTTTTATTAAGGAAACCCCGTTCGATGTTGTTTAAAAATCATAAATTAATAAAAACTTTTTATCAAAATTATGCTTTAATAATACGTATATATTATCGTTAAATATTGTTTATTACTTTTTACTTATTACGCATGATTAAATTAATATTGATGTAGTCTGCCGTTATTATCATTATCGCGGTAAGGCACGGAGGAAAAATGTGGAAATAAATAACATAGTAGTTATTAATTGTAGTTTTTCACGTCACGAAATACAGAAAACAATGCTGGCCTTCACCTCGACCAACGCGCATATCTTGGAAACTAAAATGAGACAAATAAGGTCTGCATTTGCATATTTATGTAATATATTTAAACTATTTTATTTATCCGATACAATAAGAGCATATAAAATTACTGTTTAAAATAACATTTCAAGAGTTGAAATTCGAAAATCTTGTTTCAGTAATTTTAACAAATAATTATATGGCTCGATTGTTGTAATAAAATCACGATCGAATAAGTATGAGTTGCAATATAACATTTATATGTTTAGACGATAACCCATTGTTTGATTTGTTGAATTTTTGTATTTAATTCAATACGCCCTCATTTGAAATGTTATGCATAAACAATAAATGAAATGCATTATTTTCATATTCCATTCAATACCAATGTTTCAAAATATGTCTTTTTAGGAAAATATGACATGTGCGAGTCACGTCTTCGACGAACACTCGAAAACATATTTTTAAACGCATAATACTTGAACGAAACAGCAACCGTTCTCGTCAATGGCTCTTTGTCGTCCGGATTTTTTACGACAACCGACAAAAATCATTGTTTACGGATGCAACTGCGCGTAGGAAAAGCTGTCGACGTCATTATAAAACAGGCCGAGGAAATAATTCCTATCTTTGTCGCGATAAACGAGACGAGATTGATATCGCCTCGATTTACGAAAAGTCCCCGGTCAAATTGAAAGTTTTCTTTCCCTTTTCAGCCCGAGCTGTACAGCTCGCGTGTAGTTTCCACAACTCGACGAACGCCTCGGAAGTTTAGTTGGTTTGATAAACGAACGAAAAACACCCTTATGGATTTGCTGAAATGCGTGGAGGCGAGTAAGTGTATCGGTGCGCGCGAGCCTCGATCAAAGGAGAGGATCGAAGGGCGGTACGACTCGCGCGATTTCACGGCGCATCGTGGCATTTGACTCGCCTTGGGACAGCACGCAAGGAGACTTGGCACCAGCGACCTCAGACAGGCCGCCTCCTCGTGCAGGTAGTCGTTCTCCAAGCTGATGGCTACGACCTTAGCGGCTCGGAGCGTCCTCTCCAAGCGTCTCTTGCACGAAGGGCCGTCCATTTGGTCGTCATCCTCGTAGCAAATGGTCTTGCATCGTGAGTTAAAATGACTCAGCTCTAATGCCAGCCCATACGTTGGATGGATGTCATAAATAGCCAACTCATCGATTATGGGCGATTGCTTCAGAAAGAGTGCCAAGCACTTTCCTAGTTGAGAGCGCCACGTACTTCGATTATGGAAATGGCGATTGTGTGGGTTACAATGTGCGCGAGGAGGTCGCGGAGAAGCGTTTCCCCGTACCTAAGACGTCATCATTAATAGAAAGAAAGTTCGTCGCGAGGGGACGCCTGTGTGCGCATTCAGTAGGGGAGAGAGAGAGAGAGAGAGAGACGGGGCCATCATTCGTCCAAGGCAGCGTCGGGAGCTTACGCGCACACGCACTCCCTTAACAGTGGGCCTCGTGCGCGCCTGATCAAGCGCTTCTCCTTCTTTTTCACTCCCGAGGCCTGGATAATCCAAGGTGTTATTAATAAAGGCAGACGTGGAAGAAGAGGCACTCCATCTGTTGCGCCAAGCTCGAGATAATACATCGGAGCGAATTCAAATGTTACAATGTTTAAGGATCTCGAGGCGCGTGATATTAAATCATCGGCTTTTTTCGCGGAGCATTTCAATGTGAGCGAGCGCCGCGGTACGTGTCGAAAGATCGATGCACCGAGAAACAGGATTTTACTTTCTGGACGAATAAAACGCTTCTCTTCGCCGGCCTGTAAACGTGTCGGATAAATTTAAAAATAACGTTCCCCAATTGCCCCAACTGTTTTATTCGTTGTAAAAATTTAATGCGTAATTTTTCTTCCCCTGTCCCAATCTGTCGATCTATCCTGCTAAATTTGCCAATTTATCAATTTATGGGTCAACTTTTGTATCGCGAGGTTTTATTTCAACAAAATTATTGTAAACACCGACCTCGATTTAGTTTCATCAATGCTCGGATCAAACACTTTTTAAATGGAAAATTAATTATACTTTTTGTCATAATAATAAAAAGCGGTGACGAAATAGAGTAATAATCGACTAAAAAATTTAAAACAGCTTCTCTGACTCATATTATGATGTAAATCTATATTTATTATACATTTCATTGCATGGACAATTATTAGCAATATACTTATGAAATTTAAAGAATACGAGCGTACGATGTGTCGGCATCTTGATCAATAGTCATAAAAATGTAATGCGCCTTAAAATCTTGGGTAATTATAACATTGTTTATCTTTCGAGCTTAGAAACAAAGCATTTTTACCTTGCATCACGATCCAACTGATTTGATTTCAAAGGCTCAAGGCTCATCGGACTCTACAATTACTTTGAATAATTGCAAACTCGAAACTTGTCGTTATGCGATTGCATTTTTATTAGATCCGATTAACTTTCGAAATTTTCTCCCTCCCGCGCGCGCGCGCCTTCGCCGAGAAATCCTTGTCGCAAATATAAAATATGGCAAAACTGCATTATCAGTATTATTGATTACAATCTTGTTGGATTAACATATTCGTAGTGTATTCCAAAGGAAATATGCTTTTGTTGCCCCGTGTTAAGTTGATATTGTATACACAAAAAAGACGAGCGGCGAACAATGCAAAAATCCTTCAAGATCTGCGTACAACTTGGAGTTGTGTAAAGAAGCGTGTGTGCAAACTTCTTAAAGGAAGGGTCAGGGCGTTGTGTAATGCGCAGAATGGAATTACCGTGCGCAGCCTGTAATGTACGTGTGTGTATGTACATCTGGATTCGGCGCGCCGGGACAATTCACGAAAGCCGTAAAGGCGAAATAAAAGAAGAAGAAAGAAGCGAAAACAGCGGGTAAGAGAAAAAGAGATTTCGCTACGAAAGTCCCAAGACTGTGACACCATCTAAATATGGCGCTCCGTTATACTTTCACTCTCACTCTCTCTCTCTTTCTGTGTTTGCACGGGTGTGTGTATCCCTCTCCCTCGTTCTGGCATTTTGCGCAACGTATTACATCTCGCAACTTTAATTGAATTTTAAGGCGCACAATCGCTTATTGTGCACACATTGCTTTCCCTCTCTCTCTCTCTCTCTGCCTCTGTTTTCTGGAGCATTATGTAGCTATTACGATCCCGATGTTCTAATAAACCGTTTTTTCCATTAGGCAAACCCGACTCTAGGTGCCCTTGTTTTGATTGCAATAAATATCGGGTGCCCCGCCGATAGACATTCCCGGCATTGTTACGTATTTTTTCAGCGTCGAAAATTTCCAGGTATTGTGCACCATTCCGGTGCATTTAAGATTCTTTAAAAAATCTCTCGCGATCGTATTTCCAATATCTTATGCAATAATGGCAATAATTTAATTGCACGAAACTAACTAAATTACAGAGGGGAAACGACTATAGCGGCTGTCGCGGCAAACAATGATGTATTGCGGAGAGCAACCGAGAGCCGCGGATCTACTTAAACTGCGGTATTAAATCAATTGAGCTATCAAAAGCATCTTATTAAATGGAATTAGCCCACGCAGTCTAATGTGCGCCGCATCCGCTCGGAAGCGGCAGCCAAGCTCCGACGTGTATTACAGTGTTTACGCGCGCGAAAGAGGAAGCCAGATTTGCCTAATAAAATAGCGCGCGCGCGGTTGTACCTGTTTTCCCGGCGGCTCCGATTATCGCAACTTTCAAGCTGCTGCTGGCGCAGGCGGTCGAGCTGCACACCTCGGACCCAGTCCTGTGGTCCCGCTCTAAAAACGCGCTCTCAAAGTCTCGTCGCGTCGTCTTCGGAAGCTGCGGAAGCTAGGAATGGTCCTTCGCACGAGCCGATACATCGAGAGAAGGCTTCTGTCGCAATTGACGCCCACGTGTCGCTAGCGCCGCGACTTTATGATTAATTCATGTGAATTGGAATAGGCAGTCCAGCTTCCCGAGTCCTTGGGAATTTTTATTTCTACAAAATTATGAATTAGTCGATTGGTATTGCGTCGAGCGCGGAGTCTTGTTGAGGGCAAACGTGAAATTCGTCGACGAACGAGCGACACACGAATGCAACTCTGCTAAATGCACGACAAATGCGCCGTTCCGAATTTCGAATTTGCACGCGAATCTGCGATATCGAATTAATCTTCGTTACTGCCTCCTGCTCGTTGCACAACCTCTTAATGTACGTATTTTGTAATTAAATTGGATATTTTAAAGAAATTGTTGAAATACCCACGGCTTCATTGTCATATCCTCTTAAAATCTATACCACATTTTTCTTGTTACAACTTTCGGAATAACTCGACAATAACATTAATATATTTGCATCTTGCATCGCGATAAGCTTCGATAATATTTATTGCACTTGCCAAATATTTTTTCTACATTTTTATGTATTAAAGACGTTTTATTATCGCAAACAGGATATTTGTTATTCGCGAAAAATGTTAAAGAGAGAGCTGTTGCTGTTGCTGTTGCTGTTGTAGCTGTTACCGCTGCTGCTGCTGCTGCTGCTGCTACTGCTGCTGGTAGTGGTAGTAGTGGTTGGTACTGGTGGTGTTGCCGATGCCCAACGAACGCGCATGTGTGGACTAGCGTACCAGTGTTGTGGAATTGAATTATTGTAATAAATACCGGCAATTTGTTTTCATTAAATTTAATTTCGTAAAACTATTCTCGTGAAAAATGTTGGCGATATTTTTCAAAATATCCGTGAAATTAATGCTTTATTACGAGCGCTGTGTTCGGAAACAAAGTATAATGAAAACGACGAATATTTTTGTATTTATGATTTACAGGAAATGTTTCCTCGCTCATAAGTGTCCTCCGATCGACCAAAAGCAGCACTTTAACTCAATGCTAATTCCGACTCCGTGATATTTCAATATTTACCCGACACTTTTTGAGCATTCAAATCGACGCCGATACGGTGCTGCGAATGGAACCTAAGTTCACTCGATTGACATAACCTAGATGCGACGAGGAGCTTCAAAATTAACAGCGGACGTTCTGCCGAAAACTGGCCTGCTTCCACCTTCCTTCCTCAAAAGCATTGTCTCGCCGCGATCCCGCGTGATTCATGCCGCTTGCGTATTACGAATTTCACGAATGCATCTCGCCGAAACCGTTACAAGGGACAAAGGCGCGAGTCCCTTTCTCCGACTCAGGCGCAATAAGACGCGTGCCGCGCTGCTTTCTTACCCGCATTCCGGTGCACGCTCGTAAGGCACTAACGGTAACCTCCCTTCGAGTCGGCGGACAGTGGATAGTGGCCCCCGACACCTGCAACTCCTGTCATTCGTGTCGAGTGAAGGGAGCCGATAAGGGAAGCGCGCCGATGCGCGGCTGTCTTTCCGAAAACTCTGGCCCTGTGGCCTCGATCGGGCCGATGCTGATTCCGGAGAGACAGAGAAGCAGAGAGAGAGAGAGAGGGAGGGAGAGGGAGCGAGTGCGTGCGTGTGTACGAGCGAATAAATCACTCTAATCGCACGCGTCTCCCAATCGGAACCTGGTGCGTGAGCATTCGTCTACTGCGTGTATTTATTATTTTTCAGCTCGAATTTGCTCGAGTATTTAATCAAGACGCGCTCCCATAATCGCGAAAATTTCACGTAAGCCACTATATTTATAAGAGAGATAATGCATATTTGAATTGAAACGAGCAATGACACGTTTTTATTTACACCGTGGAAATGAATTTTGAAGCCAAGACGTAGCGTTGCGTCGTTGCGATGATGAATCCGCACAATTAACCCTGAGACTGTCTTTGTCTAGTTCCAGCTCTGGATAGTAGCGCTGAAATTATCAGGGTAAATATGAATAGTTAACCCACAGACGACGTGCCAACTGCTATTGGTTCAAGTGCGCGTTTATCTGCGGATGATGTTTATCAGGGGACAAGAATGAGCGACTGTGGACCCCGAGCGGCGAGAAAAATCATATAAATTATGTGCCCGGGCCGTGAGACGGGGAGAAACGCGGCTTCCATCAACGTCCACGCGAAACACGAACATGATCCTACCAGCAAGGATAATCGGGAGCCTGCAGATGGCCGTAGCTCTCGCGCAGCTGTTGCGCTTCGCGCAAGGCGTCGACTCGAGTCTTTTCAAGGATCCGCATTACGTTGAGGGCCGAACGGTGATGGTTCAGATGTTCGAATGGAAGTTCAAGGACATCGCCGAAGAGTGCGAGCGCTTTTTAGGCCCAATAGGATATGGCGGACTGCAGGTGAGTGGAGTTGAGCGTTTCGGCCATTTATTTATCATCTCTCGCTCGTTTCAGTCAATTTACTAGTTAATCGAGTTCATGGATACAGAGAGAACTAATGCATCGAGCCGCGCTTGCTTGGCCAAAAAACTTATTCTTGGCTCGATTAATATAGGCGCTTTCCTATTTATTTATTTATTTATTTATTTATTTATTCGCAATCGTAAGCTTTTGGTGAAATGCCTTTTTGAGGGATCGCTTTGAAAGATTTCATTTTTTATGCAATTCAATAATCATATTTATGTACTTAAATAGATATAATAAACGTGTAAAAAATGAAAAATTAAATCCGTTCTAACAATTCGTTATGTTTTTTTTTTATGTAATTCTCGAGTAACTATATTATATGACGATAAAAAATTTATAATCTACGTTACTAAAACAACACACTTTTCAAACTATTATTTACAAATGTTGCTTCCTTTTGAACTCCACGAAAGTATGATAATTAAAAAGTACAAATATTATTATAATACAAGAAATATCTATTTTGAGTACATCAGATATATTCAAATATTTCTATATTTCTGTACATATTTAAAAAGAACATTTTGTGAGCGGTAATTGAAGAGTAAATAAACTTATATACTTATATATGAAACAGATTGCGCTTTCATATTTTTTTATTGTATCAAGCCTTAAACTACACATAGCTTTATTGTCTTTGAGTAAAGAGTCAGATTTTCTTTTACGGGATTATAAAAAATTTGAATAAGATTATTTCAAAAGAATTTGTGTTGTATAACTTGTAAATGCAAATAATTGAATTTTGTTCACCTGACGTAGTAATATAAAAATATTATCTAATACTATGTTCAAAATTTAATTATACATTTTTATGAAAGTAAAGGTAAACATACATTAATCTCAATATCTTTTTTAAATTACTCAGTGTTCTTCGTTAAATATATATTATACATAAATAATCGTTAAGTGTTGTAGTAAATATTATTTTATAAATTAAATAAATATTAATTTTTTTTAAAGATCTTACTTCAATAAATTTGGCTACAATCTTTACATAAAAAATAAATCAAATCTGTTTCTGTATGATTTTTCCTCAATCAATAAATTTTCCAAATCAATGCGTCTAAATAAAACATGTAGAGTAAATAAAATTTAATTAAAACTTATTGCACTTCTTTTTAGGTCCAGCAATTAAAAATACATTTTATAGGTTTAATATTATTTTTAAGAAATTGTCTTTGTTCAATTTAAAGTTTGCTTCTAACACAAAATCAGAAAATAGTATAAAATTATTGCCGCTTGTATTACGAATATTGAACATGAATCGTAGTTGGTGTAAGGCAAAATATTAATAATCTACAAACAGACTATGTATTACAACAAATACATTGAAACACTCAATAGATGTAAACAGGTTAAGAGCTTACATCTAAGATACAAATCAGACATAAAACTGTATACTCGTTGTAATTAACATTAACTGACTTTATTCACGCTGCGAGAAATATTAACAATCTCATAAAATTCAAAAAATATTTCCCTATTTTATCGACCGAAAATATCTTAAAAATTTTTTATAGGATTCTATCTAACTTATAAAAGTACTTTTCATCTTAGAAATCTGATAAAGAAAAATTATCAGTCTTGATTATTATTATTGAAATTAGAAAGTGTTGTAATATTTATTAGGATGAATTTTTACTATTTTGTCTAGTATTTTTTTACATTAGAGCGTTGCTAATTTGAGATAAGATTTTTTACGAGAACAGAATAATAAAAATAAAAGATTATTAAGACCACTTACGACGCGTAACACAATTTTATTAATAATTGTTGAAATTAAAATTTATTGAAATTAACTACTGTATTTAATTTTTAACTACTGTATTAATTAAATTATTTAATAATTAGCGCCTAGCGACACAGCTAGGAATAAATTACGCTGAGTAAAAGAATATCTTTCTAAGAATCTTTAAAAACGGTTATCTGATATTTTTATTGGTATTTAATTGAAATTTCAAGTATATAACTGAAAGTATATATTTAAAATATCAAATATTGCTGTTATTATTAATGCGCTTTAAATTATTAATTAAATCACATTTAAAGCGAGGAAAGAATAAAAATGCTTAAATTAGTTTCATCTAATTAATCAGCTTTTTAAAACGTCTAAGGATTTTATAATTCTTTTGTGAATATAATATGGATCATGAAATATTGATTAAGCACATTTACTTTACACCTTTTATACATAATCAATGGCCAGAGATTAAAGCCCATTTTTCATCATAATTTTTCGATAACGTGCTATTCTCACTTTAAAGCTGAGTGGTCTCGGATGACTAATAATGTTAGACTTATCTCTAGCCATGATTTATGCAGAAGCAGAGTGGCCTCTTTTCCTATTGATTTTATCATTCGAAAATTTGACATCGCGCTTCTGGAATAATATGTTATGGAGCTAAGCCCGGCTCGCATCGTCTGCATTTTAAAAAATTATCATTTCTCAAGTCTACCTTCTTGAATTTCACATGCCATTTTTTTATCATTCTTGGAAAAGTTTAAGATCCGAGGCAATTAAAACTTAATGTAGTAAAAATTCTATTAACGCCTTCGAACGATTTTATTGCGAACGCTACGAGACACTTTTGTCACGTAGTTTTTTTTTTATCAATGTCATATTTGAATTCGTTGGTTAGCCTGATACACTTGTTGCAAATTTATCATCGGCGATTGCAAATTTACGTTTGCGTTTATGTAACAATTTGTTTGATTTGCAAGTTAGACGTGTACACGAGTAGTTGTTGTTTCGAGTTATCCCTTTTTAATTTATTATTTAAAAACTACTTTCACACTTTTGCTTATTGGTAATCAGTGACCTTAAATACTCAAAAATATGTTTTCCACGCTTTTACACGTGTTTCGTGAGATTAAAATCTAACCAAGAATAAAATTACCCAACTTCAAGACGTATGGGACGACTGGTAAGTTTCGGAGTTTCTATGGAACTGCGATACGCAACAGCATCCATTCAAACTTAAAAGCTGTAAATAAGGCGAGCGAACAGCCAAAGACACTTGAAAATATTGAGTCAGAGCCGAATAATTGAATGCAAATCATCCTCCTCGATTCAAGGTGTCGCCGATCAGTGAGAACGCCATTATTAAGGGCCGTCCGTGGTACGAGCGTTACCAGCCAATCTCCTACAAGATCATCAGCCGTTCGGGCGACGAGGACGACTTTAAGGATATGGTGTCCCGCTGCAACGCCGTCGGCGTCCGCGTCTTCGTCGATCTGGTTTCGAACCATATGACCACCGACCTAGATCCCGCTGTAGGCACCGGGGGTACCACTGCCAAGCCCGCGGACCTTGAGTATCCGGCGGTGCCTTACGGACCGGAGCACTTCCACGCGGCCTGCCCCATCACTAATTACGGCAACGCGGTCGAAGTGCGCAATTGCAGTCTAAACGGTCTACACGATCTCGATCAGGGCAAGGATTACGTAAGGGACAAAATTGTGGAGTTTGCGAATCGGATCATCGATCACGGCATCGCCGGCTTCAGGTATGCGCGCATTGGCGTATCGGCGGGGGAATATCTATCTCCTTGCCTCTATGTTGCGTTTGCATGCGATTAAGGAGAGTCACCTGTAATTACGATTTTACATCTCAATTAAAACGTAAATTATGGCTCCATTAATGCATGTTCGTAAAGCTGATGGTTCAATTTTATGAGAATATTTGTGTGGCTCCGAGATATTGGTCAACTTTTCCACTTTATTATACCGATTTCGCTCTTTTCCTCATTTTTAAAGGAAAAAATTGATTAAAAACAAAAGTGGGGATATAAAGCTTCACGGTGTATTTACGGAATAAATCAGTTTTATGATTAAGTCGATTAACGGTGGGTAGACATGCGTTATTCTACTTCGTTTTTCTTCGACTTTTCTTTTTCAAATTATCAATCATTCCTCAAAATTGTGCGTCTGCTTTTTGGTTCTAATTACGTACTTGAACTTCATGCCTTGGATAAAACAATATACTCAAGTTTTATTAAACTATTATGAATGTATCCGTCTATGACTACCATAATTACAAATAATTCTATTTTTTTGATGGTGCTAATATTTTTTGAAACGAGAATTAATGATTATACGGAAACTATTTTAAAATTTAAGAAATTGAGAAAAATTTAAAACAGAAATTTCTCGCTGTTTCTGAATTGGGATCAATCGATTGAAAGAGTTTTTTGAAAAGATTAAAAATAACGTTTAGATTACATTATGTACTATATTGTGTACATAATATTTTTTAATAATTCTGTTTTAAAACTATTTACTCTCTATACCCTGATATTTCGTAATTTAAATTGTAAAGATAAAATCAAAATGCTATTATTATACATTCCACGTATAATATTGTATTTAGTTTATTTTTCATTCATAAAATACAGAGTACAAAATAAATTAATTCTAATAGCAAATTATACTTTTGTTAAACTCAATAGTTTTTATCCTTATTTCTTCACTTCTTAATTTACTTAAATCAAATCTCATGATTTGTATTCGTAATACTTAGATCGTAAATTAAAATAAAAAAATGTAAATAATAATTAAATTTTGAAATTTTAAATAAGAAATTGTTTATCTCAAAAGAAATACCTATAGCAAAATTGCGATTATTATTTGTTTAGGAAAAGTATTCCTTTTCATGAGAAAACCTACCGATATATCAAGTTTCATTCCTTTTCGTTTAACTAGAATTTTGAAAGATATTAACTTTTAGTTTTTCAATTAATAAACTTTTTTATAATATGAATGATTTAAGATTTTGAAATTCAGTTTTTTTTTCACTATTTTAGTTCAATTTCTTTTTATTCTTAAAAAATAGATTTCGATGACGTTTGTTTGATTTCAGTCGTAAAATTTCAAATTATTTACAAAAATAGATCATTGATCAATTATAGTATAAGGATAAACGTTGGCCAAGTTCTT
Source organism: Platyscapa corneri (assembly GCA_018907185.1). Classification (NCBI taxonomy): domain Eukaryota; kingdom Metazoa; phylum Arthropoda; class Insecta; order Hymenoptera; family Agaonidae; genus Platyscapa; species Platyscapa corneri. Next base: position 3,704,777 of record JACCHW010000021.1, on the reverse strand, counting down.
TCTATAAATTGTTCGATAAATTACAACAACAATTGTACGACTTTATTTTCAAACTTTTTACGATTAATGATTTTTACTACAATAAATTATAATTTAATTAATTTGTAATGATTCAGTAATGAAAAATTTTCGATACTGAAGTAAATAAAATTGTATAAAAAATGAAATTACTTTAATGATTTATTTAGATTCAACAAAAATGAAATTACTTTAATGATTTATTTAGATTCAACTTTTTTTATTACGTAATTTGTTTCAATATAATATATTCCATTACTTGTTTCTTTCATCGAATAGATATAACATTACATTATGATCATATGCATAATTATTACACACTATTTATTGAAATTATAAGCACAATTTTAAGTAATCATTTTTATACGCAAAAAAGTTACTTGTTCTATAAATGTTTTTATTCATTTGCATATATATAGATTTATTTCATAAATTGAATTTTAAATTAAAAAACGTATGTTTTATAAATTATATATAATTCAGTTCCTAAGACAGCTTCCTCCTAAATTTTAATTTGCTTTAGATAATTGTAGAAAATTAAATGGTGTATCTGGAAATTATCAGAGATCTTTTTTATTTAATTTGTGCAATTAAGTAATTACTTTTATTGAATTATTATAGGTTAAATAATATCCAAAGTATTGAAACTTATTTCATCCATAAAAACTTTCTAAATACTATAATTGAAGGTAAATTAGAGAAATTTCTTTAAAATTTATCTATGCTAATAGATAAGATATAATTTAAAACTCGGATAAAATTTATATTTAGTTTATTTCATAATAAATAATATGATAAACATTTTAATGGATATGAATAAATTAGGCACTGCTAAATTTCTTTAATAATTAAAATTTTCAATATAACTCCTCATATTTATGTCTTTATTCGTTTTAATTTATTTGCATAAAAACAAAACTTAATTTAAGAAAGTTAAATAGCAATGTATTAATTTTTATATTTAATTTATTTTCTGATGTAAGTTATATGCGCTTTTAAGTATCGAAAGACTTAATAATATTTGAAACGATGAATGTAACGCGTTGTTGAGCGAACATCTTTGTTGCATAAATTTAATTGCAAGCGTACAATTTCGTGTAAGAATATAGTTCAGCGAATATTTAGTAGACAAGTCTGGATTTTATCAGTGACATTTTATATTGATTTTTCGAAATTTATTAGCTTTTCATTTATATTACGCAATTCGTGTCTGTAACTGCCAAAGTAGATTTTCGTCAATATTGTTAAATCTGAAATCAATCTTGCATAATTTATAGCTCATTGGTGATACTTTAACGTTATCTTCATATTTGCAAAGATATTCTTTACATTAGATTAAAAGATACGTGAAAAAGTATAATATTTATGTGTAGTATGTTTATAAATCGAACAAAGTCTGGAAAAAGTATTTAACAATGCATTTACATTACAAGGTCGTAGACTATTGTCAAAATTAAGTTTTAGAAACGGGTTGAAAGTAAAAGAATCATCGTAGCTACAACGAATGTCGCAATGGAAAATATTTAATGCTTGTAGGATCGATGCAGCGAAGCACATGTGGCCAAATGATCTCAAGGTGATCTATAGCAAAATGAAAAACCTGCGAGAAGATATCTTCGGTAAGGACGTTTACCCGTTTATCTACCAAGAAGTGATAGACTTAGGTAATAGCGAGGGCTCCAGCAAGTGGGACTACAACAGCCTAGCGATGGTGATTGAGTTCATTTACGGAGGCTTCGTCGGGGGCAACTTCCGCGGCTGGGGGCCTCTCAAAGATCTCGAAAATTTAGAATCCCCAACGCGCGACTTGATGACGTCCTCCGACGCCTTGGTGATGATCGACAATCACGATAATCAGCGACAGCCTGACCCGAGTCCCATTCTAAATTACAAAACTGCCAAACTGTACAAGGTAAATTTCTGTTGGATTTGTTGCCATTTTATTCTCTACGAGCGATTAACGTATTGCAACGAGCGCTGCAGTAATGCACGCGTGTAGAGCTGCAACGTAACGCAAGTCTCTTCGTTGCTTGCAATCATTATTACGGATATTTACGATTATTTTAAGTGTTAAAATCGCTGTTACGAGGACAGTAAAACAAACACTATACGATCCGCGAATAAGGATTAACAACTTTTATAGGAAAACCTTATGAATATTTTATTACTTAGCAATTAGTTTTAAAATAGCCGCTATAACAGTCGTTGGTAATGTAAAATTATAACGAAGTATTGAAATCCTAATTTTTTAGCGTTCGATACGCCGTACATAATGGATGCAAAACGATACGAAATAAGAGGCTATTTTTAAATGAAGCCCTTTTTTAAGAAAAATTCTTCGAATCATTAATTAAAACTGAAATACAAACCGTAATTATTTCTCGACTACGTAAAGCCGTTGTAATGACCATTTCTCTTAGCAACACGTATCTACATTATAATAATGCTACCTACCAGGTGGCATGTCGCGTTAGTAGTGCATAAAATTCTTTCTCATTGTTTTCTTAATCGCGCCATAAATCGCCTGGATTTTTCATCAAAACGTATACTTATACACTTACACACGTGTGCGTAAACTCTCATTGCCATGTAGTTGCTAATACAAATATCGTTTGTTTCATAATCAAACTTACTGCCGATAAACTCGAATAAAGCGTTCTTATTCAAAATAAATAATAAGTAATTTTTTGCTCGGCTGAGGCACAAAAATTTGACTAAATCCTTTTTATTCCTTTATGATTTGCCAAGTACGTACGGCGATGAATTAAAAAATTTTCAATTCGACGAAAACAAAGACAAGCGTTAAGTTTACTCGCCTGTGGCTTCACTCTTGGGCTCCACTCACTTGCACTCACATATTGGCCCCCGAGTTAAAGCAAAGACGAATAAAAACGGAAAGAGAAAAAGCAGTAAAACGAACAGTACAACGGGAAAGAGTCGCTCGTTTCCGGTCACGTATTTCGACTCGGTTGGAAATGCCCGAGCTATCAAAAACTTTGGCGTCGTTAATATCCACAATGCGTAACGCACTTGTACGCGCTCCTGCGATGCGACACGTCTTTTCCTCAATTCATTTAATAACAAAAAGGAAAATACATAAAAATAATGGGGACACTCGTGAAAAACAGATGGCTGTGGCGTTCATGCTGGCCCATCCTTACGGGAAAGCACGCGTCATGAGTTCGTTCTCGTTCTCGGATATAGACCAGGGTCCCCCAGCGGACGCCAACGACAACATCCTCTCACCCGTTCCTGTAAGCAGCAACGTCACTGCCGGCGAAATCGCCGACGACTGCGGTAACGGCTGGGTTTGCGAACATCGTTGGTCCGAGATTTACGGTATGGTGAACTTCCGCAACATCGTTCAGAACGTGCCGATCCTTAACTGGTGGGCTAAAGACGATAAGCAGATCGGTAAGCTCCTTAGACTTGTCCCGCGTTTTTTTCAATTTATCCGTTAATGATTTAAGCATTTATTCGACATCCTGTAAATTCTGTTTTTTTTTTTAGTTTTTAGGAGTTAGGTTTTACTTTTTCGCGGATCGAGCACATTTACTTTTTCCTAGGAATTAAATTGACGATCTAAGCAGTTTAGAAGATAGCTCGACTCGATAAATAATCTGGAAAATAGATATTCACAGATGTTCATGCGCATCGTTAGCTGTGTGAAATATTTGTTACTCGTGGATGCTAAACAAAAAACTAGTATCGTGAATTTTTTTTCTTTTAATAGTAAAATAACACTGCAATTGATTGCAGCATATGTTACTTGGAAAAAGCTTGCAAAACTATGTCCTCAAAATAGAATTATATTATATCAAATAATCGGTCTGTTGGTTATTTTTAAATTATTTATAAATAATGAAATTTTCAAAACCATTCATCAAAGTTGTAAAAAAAAACTGCGTAAATTTATACAATTTTAGGCGAAGAAAAAAAGATATATCAGAATATAGATAATTTAATATAATTTAAACGCAGTTCTCGATTAAAGATAGAACAACAAAAAAAGCTTAAATATTTCTATATTAATAAAAATTTAAGATTTCGATGAGGAAGGGAAAGATGAGGCAGCGGGAGAGGTATAGATTAAAGAAACATTTAAGAAATAGTATGAAGTATTGGTTCGGGAAGGCCTCTTAATTTATTCGCATTATTCAATACATAATCATTAATAGTCATTTTCTTTTCAAACGTGTTATTGCACGAGAAAGTAATTCTTCATCGTCAAATAACTCTTGGGTCTTTGATTAGTGTTTTTCATTTCTCGGGTGTGAGAAATTAATTTGAATCTTACTAGCAGAGCGGGATGATTCGAGTTTTATCCACCGAGCAGCTCAATATCGATGCGACAAAGTAGAAAATTTCCGTGCAATTTTAATGAAAACGAAATTCTCCGCTCATCAATCATTATTAAATTAGTTCATTATTCAAACAGCGTTTTCACGGGGTAGTCTTGGTTTCGTGGCGTTCAACGGCCTACCGGACGCCGATTTAAAGGAGAACCTTACAACGGGTTTACCGGCTGGCGAGTACTGCGACATCATTTCCGGCAGAAAAGTCGGCGGGAAATGCACAGGCAAAAGCGCCAAGGTCAACGATGACAGCACAGCCTACATCGAGATACTTAAGGACGAGCTGGACGGTGTTCTCGCGATCCATGCGAAGGTAATCATTACGGTATACCCGGGATTTTCCTTCTCTTACTCGCTGCAAACTCGTTCTTTTTTCCTCTTTGCGTGTGGGAAAAAGCACCAGCGAAATCCTGCAGGATGCCTATAGATTAAATTATCCTATCAACCGGAGCCACAATTTTTAACGACAACCTAACAGATTCAAAAACTGTTGAACTCTTAAGCTCCTCTTAAGATATTCTCCGCGTGCAATAATAATTGCCTGTATGACTAAATTAAATTCAGTACGAATACTTCAGAGTCAATATCGTCGTGTATTTTAAGCTGCACGGCAATTATAAATATAGTAAATATTGTATAAAATTAACTAATGTAAATTGGTTTAACAACATCGCAGTAAAAGTCGTATAATCATTATACTTTTAGCTAGGATAGCATGTTATAAGTGGTTTCATTAATGACTGAATAAATTACCGATTGAATTTTTAGACAAAGCTGTAATGGTACCGCTCAACTTCAACTTCCGCAAAGAAGCAGCAGTGAAAGCAAGTGGAGACTTATCGACTCATTATTACGGGTACTACACCTAAATTGTGGAAACTGTTAATTGCTTTATGAGACTTTAATGTACATAAAAAAGGAGGAACATAAATACAAATCGAAGAAAGGTGAAAGTGCGAAATGGTTTATTTTTCCTTTCCTTCTCTCTCTCTCTCTCTCCCTCAGATTCATAGCTCCGTCAAGTCGTCGTTGTAGTAACAAAGAAGATTAGGAATGTAGGTGGTAGCGTCGTCGGGAAGGCCGATGGCGAGATAGAGATCGCGCTCGTCGGCGATGCCATTTTCAGTCAGAGACAAAGAGGGATCCAGGGGCTTTCCCTCGAACTTCCACGTGTAGGATGCGCCGTGTAGGTTGAAAACTAAAGCGCGCTCCTGAATCCGCTTGATACTATCTTCCTCGCAGACCTGCACAGGAACGGTACACACGTTACCAGCCACACACACACACACAAAGGCTTCGTCGTTGCTTTTTGCAGGCAAGCCAAGACGTGCTTCCGCTACGTCGTTTTCGGTATGTACGCCCGTGTACCGCGAATGAACACGGGAAAAGTGCCCCCCATCCGTGCGCGCGCGCGCGCACCCGTGGACTCGCAAAAGTGCACGGATGCCCGTGCGCCGAGTCGACGGAGACGATTATGCTCTCATGGGAAATATGGATGCCGTACCGATATGATTACCTGCTGACCCGTTAGCACGTTGGTTATTTTGCAAGGTCTCGCCTTTTTTGTTAGCCAGCCTATTTGGTACTTGCTGCCGTTGAAGATGTGCTCGACCTCCAGCCAAGACTTTCCCGTTAGCTTCGCGTCTATCACGAAGAGAAATTCAAAACAATCAGCGAGAGTCTCCGAAGAATGGTCTCTTTCTTTTTATAGATAAGCTTTCGTAGATTTAATGGTTCTTTTAAAATTAATGTTTGAGTACTTTTGAGTGGGAAGCGCATGACGTTAATCTGTTAAAGATTATAACGGAGTTTAATTGTAACTCCTGCGGCACTTAAGGCTTAGGAGCACCGTTATAATTTTCGTTCATACTAGTTTTTGACGCTACTTTTTGACTGATATAAAGGTAACACCTAAGCCTTCCACACGCTAATAACACGTTAACTTATCCCACTAATTTTTCTTGCATTACCATTGGCGTGTAAAAATTTCATCGCCAATTGATAATTGACCATTACGAAGCCGTGATAAGAATAATTATTTTCCAAGTCTTGATACTTTGGAGAGACTTTCAGAATGCAGATATAAAAAATGTAAATGCACGTGCTTTGAAATAAATTCGAGCTACCAATGAAAGCCATTGAAATATTACGTTATCAAAGTCTTTGTACGCCACGTTTGTCTATTTAAAGCCAATGAAAATTGGAAAGGAATGCACCATCTCTATTTTTAATTTAGCAAACATTTCATAATAATAAATTTATTGCTATTCATACCTTGATGAATTATGAAAATGAAACTATTGAGGTAATTATTAAGCATTTTTCAAAATACTTTTATCTGTTCGAACATAATCAGCTTATCAATCGCGTGTCAATATTTCGCAGGTTTCATAATAAAATGCATGTGTGAAATTTTTCAAAGGCAATATTAACGAATTAAAAGTATGTCATGGATAAAATGCAAATCGAATCTAATTTATTATTAAAAAATAACCCTTTTCTTCCCAGTTGATATTCGAATATAACCGATTTAAAAAAAACCATAACATCTCATTCGCATATATTTCGAACTTCAAACTCTACGGGTTGTAAATAAAACGAATTGCGTGCAAATCGATTACTCGTCTTCCATCTAGAAGAGTCATACCTATATTTGTTGGTGCTTTACACGCAAATATTTGATCGAATAAGTAATCTCTTTCCGCTGCACAAGACTCGTGGCAAAAAATGAACTGGCATCGGTCACGCAGCCAATAACTAAAATAAGTCACCGGTTATAAAATTGGTTCCTTTATTTCGTACCAGGCGAATCAGCGACGTCACCGATCTCAATCGACTGTCCGCCGCAGGAGCTAATGCAGACACTGGAACAGCTACAGCTGCAGTAGCAGCCATCGGGATCGCGTGGTATTGGTGATGTTACTTCCGCGAATTCGGGTATTGGGGTGTTGAAGGGCAGAAAAATCCGGGGTTCTCCTGTTATTGTATCCACGTAACGCTTCAACCTCGCCGTGGATCCCTGACGTCGTCCCTGAGTAACAACATTGACAGTTAGATAAATGATGGAGACACACTTTTTTCGGATCTCCTAGCGTGACGAGCAAAATTGATAATTCATCAGACTTTTTATAGCTTTTGATTCAAACGAACGTGCTCTAATAAAAATTGGATCTTTTCACGATGAAATCTTAAAATTATTATGTTTTTACTTTATAGCTCCGAGATTGTAGTACTTAGTTTTAAAAAAATGTTTTTCCAAACGCAAATTGGCTTTTCAAATGAAAATTAAATTTGTCTGTGTTTTCAATAATACTGGTATTATTCAGTAATACAGATTTTTTGGGAAACAATGAGACAATGAGTCTACAAATCATTGCACATCATTATAAAGTATTATTCGAAGCAAATTGTTTACAACTTTAGGCCGATAAAAGTAAAAACATTCTTAAATTATATTAATATCTTTAAAAATTTTATCTCTAGACTGCACTAAAGGGCATAATTCGGTATATCTTTTCAAATAAGTTTTTTATTCAATATATGACTGATATATTATTATAGCACAATCAACGTAAGTACTAACATAATTTTATCCGATAGTTAGAGTTGATATGTACCCACTTAGTAACATATTACAGCGTCTCATTGAATATTTGGAATAACATTTCCAATAAATACCTCTTAAAGGTGCGTTTAATCAAATGTTTCGTTGTAAAAGTTGATCGCCGATTTTACTGCAATTGTTGAAAACTGCATAATAGGCCGCGATAAGAGCTGTAATTACGTTGAACTCACGGTCGTGCGTTCGGTTATTTAAGCTTTGACAGTAAAAGATAATACATCGGATCGTGCAAAGATCGTAAACGAATCATTCGTCCAAACGAGCGCAGCCAGAAGTTCGTGTCACGAAAATAACGAGTAGATAGGAGAAAAGAAGGATTTGTATAAATCTTCGGCGAAACGGAATATGGAAACCAATAATCAATTTATCCTCGTGCAATTAAATGCTTTCATTAACGACTTTCATTCGTGGCTGTGCCAGTCGGTCGATTATCGCGGCCGATAAAAGTCTGCGAAAGAACAAGCGAATAAAATATTTAACGGTAGCTTACGAAAGGCAGTATGATAAAAGAAATGCTCTAACCCGTGGATCGAACCAATGGCTTACGTCCTTCCCTCCGTGGGCCAACAAGTACTTGCCGATCAGGCTATCGGAGTTTTCTGTTACGTACTCCGTCAGGTCGTAAACGCCTCCTAAGCAGGAGAGCCAGCAATCGTAAGGCAGGTTGTGCAGAACTATCTCGGTTGGCAAGAAGTAAGGAAATTGCTCTTGCGATTCCAACATTGGGAAATATAGTCGGCGCTACGCAGAGGAGCCCATAATAACGAAAGGAAAGAATGATGCTATTAATTTTGATTTATGTAATCGCCGTTAATTGCACCGCTAAAGCTGTATTGGACATTTTTTCTCTCCCCCATGCCCGCGCATTCCTCGAATAGTGTTGCAGAAATTTGTAAGGATTACGTTACGCAACAAAAAAATATATGTTCTTAAGTAATAAAAGTCTTTTTTATACCTCAATGTGTGCGCAAATAGGAGATCATATTTATTATTCAGCTAATATGAGTTATTCACCTGAGAGTAATGCTTACTTATTAAACAAACCTAATTCGGATGTTTTTTCCATTTTCTCCTCAGTCCAATAGATGCCTGCCAATAGATTTTATAATGTAATCAAATACTTTTTATCCGGCGATTCTTATTAAGAGGAGCTTCTTTTTAATTATAAAATTGAATGAAAATTCAGTTTTATGAAATTTAATGCGCAGTTCAATTTATTTCGATTTCGCTTCATTCTTACATTAAATCGACAAGGACGTATTTCTAGAGTAAATTTTATTAAATGCTTATTTATCTGAATAAAGCTATCGAGCAATATAATTAATATCATACTTGCGTAGTTATTGTAAAATGCGAGTAAAAACTATTCATCGAATATTAATTTATTATATTAATGCTTTAGCATGAGAAAATATCTAATCGAAGCAACTGTTCTAATTGTAATCGAATCTCTAATTATACTATATTATAAGCAGTTAAATAAAAAACATCTTTATTTCAAGTTTTATTCTGTAAAGTATGTGTAGAGATAAAACCAATATTATAAAACTATTGACAAAAAATTCATCGACAATACGAAACATAAACTTGAGTTAGCAGTATTCGTTTTCAATGTAATGCATTTTACACGAAAGTGAGTTTTTGTTATTAGGCTGATGCAGTTAATCGATTACAGTACGTATAATTTCCAGAACAGCGACCTACTTTTGTTTCCATTCAAGAATCTTCAATACATTAGTGCAATTGAAATATTAAGCACAACGTGACTTATTTAAACCATTCATGAGCATTTCCGTTTGCTCATCCTCATTCGTACGTCAATCACCGAGTGACGTTATTCTATCGTACGACTTTGAAAAAATTAATGGTTATTTATTAAATGTACGATACTATTAAATTAAGTTCATCCAACCGATCCTGATATTAACCCGAATTTATTGTAATGCAGTATTTTTTTTCATACAATATATGCATTTATTAGAAAATTAAAACATGTGAGATTTATATCGTAGGAATAATATATTCATTTCAAAATAAAAATATTGTGTTAATTACTTTATTGAAAATTATTATTAGGTAAAATCAAAGTTAAAATTTTTAAAGAAATATTTATTTTTCGTGAAATACGTTAAATTCATAGTTGTTTTTGAAATATGAAACAAAAGATGAAAGTATTGCTTTACACGCTTCTGAAGTGTGGGTATAACGAAGTCGGAAATATGAGTTACATATGGCATGTAACAAGTAATTGCCCTTAGGGAAAGAAATTTTTTGCAGTTTAATATTTGTTCTTTAAATATCTTTAGTTAAAGTGTAAAAAATTTTCTAAAACTACGCGTAATTATATTTCCACGACATACACTTGCCAATCAAACCTTTTATTTTCATTACGTTAAACGAAACGTTTAATGACTATAGAAAGAAACAGAATTCGATTAACAATCGGCTAAATTAAATTAAAGCAATATTAGTTACAAAAAAACTATCTATTGTTTATTTACATTGAAATTTTTTAAATTCCTATATAATTCATATAAAATATAAAAAATGTATACGTAAGATAGTAAATAAAACAATAATATTTACTTTTCGTAGATTAACAATCATACTCAGTTCAAGAAATCTTTAAAAATTCTGCGAATACCTTAAATCGATTTGGAATAATTATAATAAAAGTAAATAATGGTTTGATTCCAGTATTTTAGTAACAACTTAACAGATTTAACATTTTTTATGTAAATGCTGTTTGTATTAGAAAAATAATATTAGATCACGTTTTTATGTAATTTAAACATAATATAAATTTTTTAAATTACTATAAAGTTTGAAATATTAAAATTTTTAAGATTAGATTAGATTACAATACAATAGATAGAAATGCCGTGTGCCTTTTAAATAAATCAGTAAACTTTATAAGTATGTTTCATAAATCATTTTTAAATAATTAAATTTTTTACTATAAACTAAAAACGTCAAAATTTCAAATATATTAGTTTCATTTTAATATAGCTACTAGTGTTACAACTGAATTAAATTTTTTTAGATTAATAACTACACTTTACGCTTCAATAAATGTTTTCGCGCTAATTATATTTAATAAAATAAAGTAATAGATAATCGTAGGTCATTAAAATTTATAAATAAAACGAACTAAACCAAAATTTATATCAAAATATTAGAAATAATATCAGATGGAAAGATGCCTTTATTATATTTCAGATAAATCGCTTAATTTTTCATCAAATATCATAAAAAAAAAGATTTAATATTTTGCATACATTAATTTCTTTGATTAAAATTAATTTCGGTGTAAGTTTCAAAACGTATGTCTTTATAAACTTTTAAAATTACACCTAAAATAAATTATAATTTCATTAAATTATTTTAAAATTGTTTTAAAATTATAATTTATAATAAAGGAGTTGTCCTTTTATATCCATTAGATATTCAATATCAGCAAAAAGAACGTAAAAAAATATTTTCTATTTAAATTACAGTTAACAGAATAGTGTAGCGCTAAAATGATACGAAATAGATCAAAATAGGCTTAACCTTAATTGAGATATGAGATTCTATACGGATCCACTAATATAAGCACGTGAATAAATGTCTATGCGCATACACGCTACATACGTATTAACTACGTATTGCCGAGGTTACTTTAAACATACATTTTTATTTCTGATGCTTAAAAATATTTCTGCATCACGAATAATTATTATCTTATAATAAATTATTTTAACGTAAATATTAAATAATACAATTAATTTAATTTGATATACTGTTAAATTTAGATGTTTGTACTACTATCCTGATAAAATTTTATTTGAATTTAGGTTAAGAATTTTTATTAATACAAATAAAGTTAAATATCACTAAATGTATAAAATTTTAATTACAATTACAGCAAAACATTACTTGATAAAAAATAATATTTACTGATTTGATAAGAATATTGGAATAAGAATTAAATAGTTATATTTTATTGTACTCAATTTTAACTGGATTTGTTAAAAAATTACGTAAAATCATACCTTACATTTATTTTTAAGAGATTGTATAAATATATTTAATAATTTTGTACAAATTATAAAAGCAATTTAATAAAATATGTCATATTTGTTATATATCCTCCTAGTAATTTGATGTTTAATTGAATTTATATACTTCGTAAATTATTTAAAAAATAATTGTATTTAATTCGGAGTTGAATATAGAATTTAAGTGTAAAGTAGATAATTAGGTATTTTTTTATATATATTTTTTATTTTTATTTATATAACTAAATACGATTCTGAAAGAATGAAGGAAATAAAAACGTGATTTCATATTAATTATTTCTATCTAATATTTAAATTACAATTTTTTAAATGTTTTTTATAGGAATGAAAAACTAAAATATAAAAATTGAAACTAAAATTAATGATATATAATTATTAGAAAACATATCAGACTTTGACTTGAAATATTTACAAAAAAAAGAAAGTGTAAAGAAATTTATTAACATTTTTCCAAAAATATGTCGATTTTACTATGCATACAATTGATGATTACTAAAATATTGGAAAATAATCATGGATTTTTACGTGAGTTGTAACAACTATGTATGCTTTGTATTTAATATTTTTATATTTCTTTTTTAACTAAAAGTAGTATAGATAAAACATTAATAAATAATTAGTAATGAATTAATTGAAAAGTTAGAATAATTTAATATTTAATATATTTTTCATCGAAAATTAAAAAAATATTTGGAGAAATTTCATGAAACGCACATAATTTAATTAATTAAAACAAAATCTATTGCCTTTTAAATAATTTTAGTAAATTACATTACCAAAAAATTCTAAATTATTACTAATAGGCTTAAAATACTATGAAATAAGGGTTGTTTTAATATTATTTAATTTTTAATTAATTTTTTTACGAAACATTTTGTAGCTTGATTGGCTAACATAACCAATTAAAAATTCAATTACAAATTTATTGCATAAATTAACATTATTTAAAAATATATCTAATTAATTCTTGATCAATTTTCGTATGAAATAACTAATTCTGACGTACCTGAATTTAAAAGCTTCTTTATTAATATTGTCAAGATTTTAAGTTGCACGCGTTAAAAATATTCCTAGAAACCGGAATATCTTTTCTTTTGTTTCAAACGATTAAAATAGTACATATTATCAGTTTAAACAATATTCTTGTAAATTTTCAGTTTTAAAATATAGTGCTACATGGAGTATCATATAATATTTGAATTTCAATATAAATAATGTCTATTTTCTAATAAACAATTAATTTTTTTTAATTATAAACTTTTAATTATTTGCTATTTTATTTTATTATATTATGTTATGTTTATTACTGTTTAAAATTTAATATTCTTTTAATATCATTTTCATTGTTTAATTGACAATAAGAGTATACTGATCTTAATACAATATTAAAATAAAATACTGTTTTAATTGTGGATGTCGAGTTACAAAATTATTTTTTAATCATTAGATTCTTTTCAACATAAAATATTATTAAATTTTGTAAAAACAATGTTGAATTTAAATTAAAATTACCGCGATAAAGAGAAAGAGCAACTAGTGCGATATTTTTAATTCTCACAATGTAGTATGAGTATTTAGTAATCGTGAATACAATTTTTAATAATAATCACTATCATCATTATTATTATTATCATTATTATTATTGCATAATTATTATCAATATACGACAAAATATAATAATCACAGCAGGGCAGATCATAATATTAAAAAAATAAAATAAAATATTATAAAATATAATTTGAGGTTATCTCACTTTACAACTTTCTAATTCCTATCCGTGTTTCTAGAACCAGACATGAGCACATGTAATAAGCCAAAGATTAAAAGATTCAAACGTGTGGTGTTATGTTACATACCAAATTCTGCAATAAAAAAATAATTTGACACATGATGCAGAAAATAAATCAATTTTATTTGCTCCCATTAAATGCAATGTTTTTCATTTACATGTTTTATAAATAAATAATTAAATTAGTTGAATTTTATTGTTCTAAAATTATTCAATTTTATATATTATTAATACAGAAAAATTAATTTTTGAATGCACTAACTTAAAAATTTAAATATCCATAAAAATTTTTTTATAAAACAAATATCTTTATATTTTTCTCTCTTTATAGTTTCAAATTTTCTTTAAGAAATTGTAGGCTGTGATAAAATCAATCGTATATGCATACATTTTTTAATTTATGCAGAATTTCAGAACACTATTTTTAAAATTATCTAATTTTTATTTTTTTACGTATTGTATGTGTTATAATTAAAATGTATAAAAAGTATATTTCAACATTAAAATGTATTCATTATTGTGCAATTTAAATTTCATTAATTTACGCATTAAACTAAAAATTTCTTATACAAACAAAATTTAATTCTGGAAGAACTGAATTTCATAATGTCTAATCATGTATAATTTAATTCAATATTAAAATTTTTTATTGTGCAAATTTCGAATTTCTTAATGTTTATGTTTTTATATTTCTTTTAGTATGGTCTTAACAACGTATATGGCATATTAATGAATATGACTTGTATATTTGACAATAGAGCCTTTCATGAACATTGATTTAGTTGATTGAATGTTGCACAGCAGTTGCATCTTTATTAGCTTCATTAAACTTATATGTATATTATGTTAATATGCAAATATGTAAATAATTTGCAATGATTTTAACAAGTTATAATTATGAAATTTTTCATCATTTTTTAAAATTATTTAAAAACCTTTTCTAAATATTTAATATTTTTTAAGAATAAAATATACAAAAAATACTTAAAAGTAATCTATGTCATATTTATAAAAATATATATTATGTGATATTGATGTATCTACTATAAATAATGACAAATATGAGTATTTAAGTAATATTATATTTACAGTATTATTTTTTTTTTATTGAAAATAATAATTACAATTAACAACAAACTTCTATACGTTAAAAGTATTTGAAATTTAATAAAACATTAAAAGATTTATTTTCAATTTCTTTCTAAGTTCATTATTTTATTATTTATTAAATGTCATTAATCTTAATAATTCTTTGTATTATTAATATAAGTTTGTAATTATGTATACACTTTAATTATCATGAGTACATGATTTTAAATATAAGTCTACACAATAAATTTTCATTTGTGATTTTTTAAAATGCTCGCAAATTATCACAATACAACTTTTCCTCGATTTAAACATATTGAAAATTAATGTTTCTTAATTACTTCTTTATGTCATTTTTATTTAAGAACCATGACTACTACTAAAATTAAAATGATACCAGTGATTTTAATATAACATACTTTTACTTTTTTTTAATATAATATATGTACTTTTAATTCAAATAATAATTCTACTACTGATTATGGAATTTTAATGAATTTTAAATTATTAATTATCAAATTATTTGTTACTTCATTTCATATAATTTTATAATATTTATTACATACTTTTGCAAGAACATTTATGTAAATTCATAATTCAAAGCAAAACAATATAATTTCATTTTTCATGGAAAATATAACTTATGATTAAAATGGTTATGTATTACATAGGATTAGTAGTCATAAAAACATTATTTACAAATATGAGAGGTTATACATATCTTAACATTATTATTTTCCTTGAAAATTAACTGTACTTAATGCTGTCTTAAAATGTTTCGAGCAAATAAGTGCTTTAGAATTCGACAAAATAAGTTCATTTTTATTTAATAGAAAATTAAAAATTTAGTCTGAGACAATAATTTAAAACAGTCATTCTAAAAATCATATATTATTATAAATTTAGAACACATTTGGAATACACTATGTACAGTATTAATTAAAAATACATGTTGGTTTTATAAACGTTTTTTTAATAAAAGTGATTTTAAATTAATAGTAATATTTTAAAATTAAATAGAATTTCATATAATTATGCTATGATAAATAATATCTAAACAATAAAAATAACAGAATTTTTACAGAAACTAAATAAGAATAAACTTTTCGATGAAAGCAACACGAGCATAAATAAAATAAATACTACTATTAATCAATGTTGTAAATTTTATTAAATACGACATGAAGCGGCTCAAAATACTTTGAATGTAGAAATAAATAGGATTTATTAATGTTTAGCTGTAAGCTTACGAAAAATTTACTCTATAATTTAGCGTTTCTTTAAAATAAATTACTAACTGTACTTCTACAAGTATCCTGAAATTCACATAAATGTAATTTCATCAATCGGTGAAATCAAATTTAAATATTTAATTATCTCCCACGAAAAATTTAAAATAAAATGTTTAAAATTAGTTTAATAGATAGCATATAATATTGTCTAATGATAACTCAATATGTTTAATTAATATTCATAACAATAAAAAATACAGGAAGAAAATTAAGTTAACATTTTTGCAGGGCTTACATAACTTTACAATGATTTATGCTACAACATTTAAAATTTTTACTTATTTATTATTCACACACGCATATATAATATATATAATAATGTAGTATTTCACACATAATTACATTTTTACTATAGAAACAGCCATATTTAAATATATTTTATAAAAAGCTTACAATTTCCTGTAAAATTTTTATCAAATTCAAGTAAGTTACTGTGAATTTTAATTAATTCAATTTTTACACACTTGTATTTTTCGAAATAAAAATGTTTTATGCTTGATAATATCAATTTTTCATCAGTAGTTGTAATATTAAATAAATTAAAATACTTATCAATAATCAATTATATTTATTATGTAGTTGAAACGTTTTATTAGTAGAAATGATTGAATAATACCGGAGAGATAAAGAAATAATGTAAGTTTTATATTATCGTGCTTGCGTATGAAATTTAACAAACTAAAATTTTTAATCTCCGTGTTTCTTCTTTACATACATATTAAGCTGAAATATACGGAAACGAATTGTTAACTAATAATAAATCCACGGATGAGTGGATTTTCACTTCCGATTCTTTCAAGATTTGTACATCTGAATCTCAAAGTCCTTAAACTCTTAGGACTGATCCACTCGATACAGAGCAGCTGCAGACTCCGATATCTTTCGAGTACCGTGTGCATGCTGATGTTGCAGCTTGCAATACAGAGAAGTGTGCAAGTAATCTTTTGTAAGAATGCTACAAATGATAAACGTGCGTTGGGTATCACGATGTTAAATAAATACTTAGCATATGCTGACCCTTATTTCCATGACCGGATGCAGCCTCGCACTATAACCGCACCCCCCCCCCCCACACACACACACACACACATATGTACTCAATAATATTTTATTATGTTATATAATATACATCTATTCATAACAAATATGTATGGTGCTTGCTTTGAGCAACAAATATTTTATGTTATGCGAGGTTTGCAAATTTGATGGATGATTTCACGGATTTATTGAAATGGGTGGCAACGAAATATTGATCAAGTGGATAAACATAATTTTTCGAAGCACAAATAATGCATGAGTAGCAAACTTATCAATGCCCAAGGTCTACGCAAAGTTCTTAGAAGCCCTAGGATGCTTAACTATTTATAGATGAAGATTGCATGTTGAGGTCACCATTGTGAAAATGTTAATTTAGGTTCTTTATGATTGCAATAATATCACCGTCCTGAGATTACGTAAAGACTCGTTTAAATAAACTTTAAAGTAGCTTTTGCATTAGAAAATACATCTGAAAGAAGAGACTCAAGTTTCTAATTGCTCCGAGCGAAATGAGTAACTATATTTGAGAGTCTCATAATCTTTGTAAATGATATTACATTTGGAAAGCTTACTTTTAGTAAATGTAAAGGCTATCAGTAGTCAAATTATTCACACTCACCCACCCACACATATACTCGCATTCATTCAGAGCTTTATATTTGGATATATATTTTCATTCGCGCAAGATTCCGCGTGTGCAAAATAAAAATCAATAATTACAGATAAATTATGTTTGCACAATTATAGAAATCAATTTTTAAAACCTTATAATTATCTTTGATATTCATTGTTCAAAGTAAATTACATAGTATAAACATTAAATCGGTAATTAAAGTGGGAAGGAAGAATATTTCGTTTATAACTAATCGAATCTGACTGAAGTTTATCCGAGAAAAATTCTCTAATTCTCTTTGCGTTGCAACATGTTCACAACGGAGATCAACTGCGGTGTTCTATTATTGAATTCTTCGAGGAATAATTATAATAAATATGTATATGTATATATATAATGTAAATACACTACTGATTATTTGCTATCCTAATCAGTAATTGTTTCCATATCGATAAAGTATTCAAAGCTGCGCATGCATCATTTAGATGTCCAACAGCTATTTCGATTATAATTTCGAAGCCCTATCTTATGCAATAAAGAATATTCGGTGTATGATTTACTCCAAATTTCTTTTGTTGAGGCGTTTATTTTTATACTGATGTTAGGATAAAGTCCCATTCAATGTAAAAACGTTTAAGCTCTGAATTTGCTTCCCTATGAAACGATACTTTCTACACAGTGTTCTCTCTGTACCACGTGCAAAGCGAGAATGAACTGACTGATGACTAGAAACCTAGCACTAATCTTAAAATAAAACATACGATCGAGATTACAGGCAATCTTTTCTTATGATCCTTACAATTTTATATGCCTTTCATCCCAGATCTTTCTATTTGACTCATCAAAAAGATATTGCCAGACTTTCATCTCTAATTTAGTAATTCGAAGACACGTAACCACTGCATTTTTATCTAATGCTTAATTTGTATAGCTGAAAAGACCAAAGTTCCTTAATTTACTAGCTTTTTATTATAATTAAAATTTTAGTTTTATATAACGTAAGGTATTAGAGTAATTTTATATTAGATCCACAAGTAAATATATTTAATTTAATAAATTTATTTATATTAAAAATTTTTTTAATCGGTTGAATGTACTTTCTTTATAAGGATGTATTATCTATAACAGAGTTATTTTAAAAGGTAACTAATGCAAAGTTCATGTATATACCTCAATTCAGTGCTTGAAAAATAAAATTTAGAAATACTGTATTGAATAGTTGTGAATTCAAGCAATATAATGATAAAATAATAAAATAATTTAAGAAATAAGTTAAATTATAAAAATATAAAGGCTTCACGTAACCTGTTCAAGTCTCACATTCAGGACTTTATACTATATAATATATATATATATATATATATATTGTCCAATAAATGCAACTTTGCAAATTACAACAGTATAAATTCAAAATAAATTTTGCGAAATCATTCTTGAAAAAATTATGATTCTTTACAAGTGAGACATAAAGAATTACAAAAATTAATCAATTAGAATTAGTTCTTTTAATCAATGGTTTTAGGATTGATTTAAAACTATAAAAATTGCCCTTTACGTAAATATTATAAAAAATCGTTTATCAATTATTTTAATTACCTTTAAACATCGTAGAATATATATAAAAAAAATTTGATTTCCTAAATCCGTATAAATTTATATAAAATGTATACTTATATATAATATGTTTACATTTAATTAAGTTTATATAAAATTCATTGCATTTCTTTAAAACGAATTCATGTACCTAAAAATCAAAATCTCAAATATTTTAAAAAAATAACATGCTCCATTATGCAGCTGCACAATAATATCGCGCATGCGTGGAAAAATTTCTTACATTTATACACAATTCATTGATTCACAAATTGTACAAATCACTTTTTTTATTTATTGACAACTACTGTAGATAATTCTCTGTTGAAGATGGAGCAAATTAAGAAAAATGTGAAGCAATTTTCATGTATTTTCAGAATCTCTGGAATTCTCTTACTTTTGTCATATTAAGTTTATTATATTATCATTAATCTGATAATCCATTTAAGGAAAAAGCTAATAAAAATATTATAATAATACTATATTTTAACGAGAGCAAATTTTTAAAATTTCGTTTAAACTATATGTTTAATTGTAGTGTAGTTGAGTAGTTCCTAAGTTTGGGGGTGCGGCATGATGAGAAATTCCGAAGAAGAAGAAAGAAAAGGACAGATAGATAGGCGCAAGTAAAGGCAACCCACAACCAGGGTCCTCATATGCGCAAAGTCGTGGTCAGGTTATAAACCGAGTCTTTCCATACTTGTATCTTGTTTAGCACGCGGCAAAACTACTACTTTTAATAATGGACAAGACTATTACACAAAAGGTAATTTTTTCAAACGTATTTAATCAGTGGCATTCGTGACAAGTTAACGAATGGAATTACGCGATTTTGATGCAATCTTCTCCATATTGAACGACCGAATGGAGAGATACGGTGTCAATATTTGCCTGAGAAAACTGAGTTTTGTTTAGAGGTTAATCTAAGAGTATAAGTTTTACTTTTATTGTTTTCGAAGTTGTTTCCAGAATATTCGTTTCCATTTTATGCATATGAGATTTTCTCTATCAGTTTTATACTAATCTTTAATGTTTTTGCAAGTAGAGTATGTAAAATTTGCATAAAACCAGTACTTTATGCATTATATCCAATGGTGTATGTAATGCCTTGAGAAATTCAGTATATAGACAAATAAAAAGAAAATGATAATTTTCTGATTTATTGATTTTTTAAATTAAAATTAAAAATAACTTATAGTTTTGAATGTAATATTTGTTTTTACTTTGATTTCATTATTAGTACTTTTAATGAAAAATACTTGTTTAATGGATATAATTGTAGTAACGTAATATATAAAATATCTGTCCAAAGAAAACATGTGCTCATTTGAAATAATTTGTATTAAGAGATTACATCAACATTGATAAAAATATTAATTGACAATTATTTATAAAATTTGATAAAGATAGTTAAAAATTAAAAAAAATAAAAAATGTTTACAAATACTTATTATTTAGATAGAATTTAAGTATGATATTTATTATAAAAATATATATTTCTTTTTGTTAGTTCACATATTTAAATATTATATTAAAATAATAATTTATAAAATTATAAAATAATTAACATATTTTAAATACAAATATTAAATACATAACATTAAAGTTTATTTTGCAGGTTCAAGATTATAAGGATTCATTAAAAAATAAGGTAATTTGAATGGTTACTATTTTTTTATTGTTGATATGTAGACAATAACAAATTATTTGTTTCACAGGCAGAGCAGTTAATTATAAAGGAGTTTCCAGAAAAAATTGTCAAACTTAATCAGATTCTTGAAACACCAGGTTTCTGCCATCGAGACATCAAAGAAGTTCATCAAGACTTAAATGTACCCATTCCAGATCCGATATTAATTAATCATTCCGAAGATGGACCTAATTCCAAAAAAATTAAATTGGATAACAGCATTGATCAAACTCCTTGTGGTACAAAAGTTATGATTCTTCCGAGTGGATCAGTACCTTGTAATCAACCTCTTTGTGATTTGCTTCATATAGTCAAGCCATACATAAGACAACTATTAGAAGATTCAAATCTTGTACGTAATTAATGTACTGCATTTTCATTAATTTATGATAACATTTTGAAAGATTAGCATTCAAAATGAGTATAGGATTTATTATATATTTTTAATATTAAAAATCCAAATAGTAAACAATCGGGAGCAAGTAGTAAAACAAATGCTTAATTAAAATGGTAACTTTTATAAGATAAGAAGATTCAGAATAATTAAGGCTATGTACTTTTTTGAGTTTCTCCAAAATTTTTTTATGTTACCAAAATATAAAAACGTCAATGAATTAATTAACAAAACATGTATAGTTATTAAATAAAAATTTTACTATCCATGTTTCAATTCTCAGCGTAAATATAATTTGAATTAAGAAAATAAGTTAAATATTTAGTTAATAATTTTTACGTTATTGTTAATTTTAGCTAAAAATGTGGATTTCCTTTATGATTCCCAAAATAGAAGATGGAAATAATTTCGGAGTTTCTATTCAAGAAGATACACTTGCTGAAATACAAGCTGTTGAAAGCGAAGCTGCAGCATTTTTTGATCAAATTTCGAGGTAATAAAATATAGTTCTGTATTAAATGTCTTAAAGAAAAATTTAGTTGCATGTAATAATATTTTTATCTAAATTATTGTTTAAAAAAAATATAAAAAAATCAGTTAAAAAATTTATTATTTTATTTTTGAGTATTAAATTGTTTTGTCTATATAGTTTTATAATTTATTTTTTTAATAATAAAAATTCTTCTAGGTATTTTATCTCAAGAGCAAAAATTGTCAGTAAAGTGGCAAAGTATCCACATATTGAAGATTACAGGCGAGCTGTTCAAGAGCTTGATGAAAAAGAGTATATCAGTTTATGGCTGGTAATGTGTGAAATTCGTAATCGCTATTGTTCATTACACGATCTTGTCATTAAAAACTTGGAAAAGATTAAGAAACCTCGCTCTTCAAATGCAGAAAATTTATATTGAAACAGTCTACTTATTTGTGCTTGAGCACAATGGAAGTTAATTACGATTACCTTTTAAATATAAATGTCAATAAGAAAAGAGTGCCGAGATTAGTACCGACAGATTGTTAAGAATCTGTCAGTTTAACGTAGATATATACATTTAGTTTTCCGATAAAATATTTATAGTTATAGCACGACATTCTTTTCTTTTATTTAATATGTAAAACATAACAATGTCGCGCTTTAATTGTATATAGTATTCCTATGATAATATTCGGTACAACTTTCAAATTTTAGTTCATGGGGTGAATGAACCACGAATCATTCATAAGTCAAAATGCTACAATCATTACAAGTTGTTTATACTTCTGCATGACGATGCACTATCAAAGAAATATGTGCAAGTAGTTAAAAAATCAAACGAGTGATAGATACTGTTATCAAATTAAGTATTCTTCTAATGATACTGATTTATGTATTTGGCTAACGGATATATTGTATGAAGAAGTGTAGATGAGGCTTTGTCATATTAAATTATCGAATTTTATTTTTTGTAACAATCAACTGATTTAATTCAAAGAATGATATAAAAATGTATTCAATAAAAGAATGAAAAATTTATTATATCAAAAAAACTAAGCATAATTTACTAGATTGTATCAATTCCATATTTAGAAATGTATGTAATTCATTATAATTAATCAAATATAATTTTTTAAATCTAGTGTTTTTTATTTAATTATCAAATCACAATTTCTTCACTATAATTTTTTTAATCATTTCAAATATACATCTAACTATAATACGCGGCATCACTAAAAAAATAGTACATCTATAGAAGTTGAAATTTTTATTTTTTTATAAATCATTTTTTATATTTTACAGTTTGAAAAATATATATACAATTATGAGTTCCAAATTTATATATAACAATGTAAGCAAAAATATTAGAAAGCAAATTAGGCATTTTTTTCAGTGAATAATTTATATATATATAATCAAATTTTTTATATTTCGATTATATTTAGTTTTATTCTATAAAACTCAATCTATAGAAAATAATTAAATATTCATATCTTTGATTGGATTTTATATTTAATCAATATAGATGTAGTTTAATTATATAATTTACATGTTGATAATGCAACAAATTAGAGTATTAAATTATTTTTATTAATTTTTTTAATATATAATTGCGTTTTAAAATAAATCTATTAAAAATATTGCGATAAAAATTTCTGAATCAATCGTATTCATTTTTATTTTTTATAAGATAAATATTTTAATTAAAATTCGAACCAAATATAGCACCTATAAATGCATTGTTTTCATGGACTGTTTTCCAAACATCACACTTTTATTTATAAACTAGAGTAAATTGTTCATACACATATAACAAATTTTTTTTAGGAAACAGCGCATTTCTCACTTTAATTACTGTATTCAAGTAAATTTTTGATTACACAAATATGTATTTTATAAATGCAATATTATCACAGATAATGCAGAATTCTAATTTTATTTTTTTTTAATTATTTTTAGTATAATTTTTTTTAAGGTATAAATCATTTCTACCCTTTTAATAAAATATTATTCTATAATATTTTTACGACGTTAAATGGCTCATTAAAATTTTGGCGTGATCATGATATTTTTGTAAAATGACTTTAAATTTACATTTTACGAAATGTAAGCTTTAAATTGCACGAATTATTCAATTGCACAAAATTTTGCCTTAAATTTCTATGGGTTCAATTATGTTTGTTGGATTTCTTCTCTTTTTCTTCAAAACTCTACCAAGATTTCTTTTGACCCACTGACTTCTTTCTTTTTTATTTAATTTATCAGTAAGCCAGTTATTTTTCTCTTTTAATAACTGATTATTTTCTTTCATTTCACTATTCAATTGTTTTAAAAGTTCATTTTCATTTATGAGGTTTTCTGTTTTTAAATGTTGTTCTGAATTTTTAATAATAATTTCATTCGAAATAGTATCAGCAAACTGTATATTATATGTAGAAATTTGATCTTTTAAATTCTGATTTTCTATTTTTAATTCATCTTGTGCTTTCTTTAATTTTTTAAAATGTTCTCGTAAAAATTTGTTATCCATTTCTTCGTTACTATCATTATTTTCATTCCTGAAGCAACAATCAGCTTTAACTTTGCCTATAAGTTTCACATTATCAAGTTTTTTGGCACATTTGTAATGATAAACTGATTCACATTGTGAACAAACTAAAATATTTGCTTTTCTGTTAGGACAACATTTAAATGTTGTATCAAGTCGTTTATCAATATTTATTTCACCATTTCCATGTCTATCTTCAAAGAGTCCAGGATTTATAAAACAATATTTATTGAATCCTTGAGATGTTATGGATGGTGTTTGACAGTTATCATCTAGTGTTCGAATGTTTTTGAGACGATAATCAATCTATATAAAATAAAACAGTTAGATTCACAAAAGATAACTTTTTTTTATTACTTAAAAATCATTGAATACTACTTATAATATACCATGTAAAATAATTCTTGTACGTGCACTTTATGAGCGTAATTCATAAATACTTCACACAAAATTTGAATAAACCAACTTCCATTATATTCATCACGATATGATACATAACCCGGTATTGTAGAATATACTATTAACATATCCTCATAATTTCTTGTTGTTTCAGAAAAATGAATATATCGCTCTTCAACTCTAGGCTTAGATGAAGTGGCGGTATCTGCTGAATATCTAGGAACTGCAATTTGTTCATTTTTTCCTCTAAAATAAATTTTCTTTTAATTCTACTTAATTAATATAGAACGAATTGAAAATTTAAAAACATAATACAATATAACATACCTGCAAGTTTGAAATATAAAAACTTTTGGCTTGCCTGAAAGATTACGGCAATGCTCGGCAGTGAAATAATTCATAAGTTTAGTACACACAACTTTTTTATATCCTATTAAATTATAATCAATTCCGAGTATTTCAGTTTCTTGATGTCCAAGTTTGCCACTTCCATGAGAAGAAATTATTACAAACGCTGAATCAACACGACGTAGTTCAGGCATTTGAGAAAATTCTTCGATTCTGTTTTCAATTTCCTACAAACAAAGTCTATGCTTAATATAAAAGAATAATAGAAAAACTTTAGAATCTAACTAATTTCTATTAAAATTTTATATAGAAAGGTTTTTTGTATTACATTTTTTTTCTTGTCTTACAATATTTTTCATTTCTATAATTAAGATATGATATACTTAAAAGAAAATCATTTGAAAAAATTGAAAAGTTACCTGCCCAGTTAGATCAAAATATGTTATAACTTTGAAACCCATTTCTTCAAATAACTTTTTCAAATTTGCTTCATCATGTTTAGCACTTGGTCTTCTATCTTTTTGTTTCTTATATAAATTATTTGCAATAATTAAAACCATTCCTCTTGGATTACTCCTCATAGGGTAAACTGCAATGTGTTTAATTTCAGGTCTGTCTCTAAATTTTGTTGATTTTTTGACATTTATAGAAAGAGGTTCTTTAACTACTTGCAGTTTTGTATGAAAATTATCTTCTCTGGATTAAACGTAAAGTTAATATAACATTTTATTCTAATTTTATTTATTAAACAAATTTAACTTATTTTAAAGTATTAAAAACCTGGAAGAATCATCATCTGATGTTTCTAATGAAATATAATCAGAATTTTCGGATGTTGGTGTTTCAGATCTATCCAATCCATTATTGTAGTTGGTGTCAATGACATTCCTTTGAAGATGATCTGCCATATCATCAAGTCGTAATTCTTTCAGACTTGAAATTAAATTCTTATACGTACTTATACTCAAATGTATTTGATCCTCCATTGTCGAATATTTTGTTCACATTACTTGTATAATAATATTTAAAATTTTATTATTTCTAATACTAATAACATCATCGTTAAAATAATCATGTGTGAGTTTGTGCATGCACGTATAAATAAATTGAATTACCAAGATTATTTGTCTATTTATTAGCATTTCAATAAATAAAAATAATTAGATTAAAAAGATGTCCTAAATTAAAATTTTTATAAATAAAAATTGATTTTGTAATTTTGTTAAACAAAAGAAAATATATTTACTTACGCAATTGTGAGCAACAAGTGTTTATCGAACTACTAACATATAAACAGAATGAATTACTAAAATAAAAATTTTGTTTTAAACGAAATTTTTTTTATAAAGTAAAAATTAAATTAACAAAAATATATTTTTCCAACATATTACACGATTTTGAACGCGCCATTTGTCCTAAGATGTTCAACGTTTTGAGGCTGAAAATCGAATTCCTTTCTTTTTCTTCTCTTAGGTCCTTGATCCTGATCGGAGTACCTTGAATATAGCCATGAATGAATTTTTGTCGATCACGTCATCGATTTATATTGTAGTAGCAGTTTTAAAATAAAAAAAATTTATATAATTTAATATTGAGATAAAATGTATTACTAAAAATAAATATTAGATGATACAGTAAATTGGATTAATATAAAATGATTGTATTCAACTTTAGTAAGGTTAGTTATAAATTTGTATATAATTACTGTATTATATTCATGTATATTAGTATCGACTTAATATACTTTCATGAAATATATTTATCTTTTATTTTATGAAAAATATAGATAATTCATAACATATATGGTTAAAAGGTGATTAAAATTATAAGGGTTTGGAAGGAATAAAGTAAAAAATAAAATTCTGAACAACTTAAGAAATAGGTTTTCTTTCATTATTTTTTATCACAATATACATATGTATATATGTATAAAAATTTCATTATTACACTATTCAATTAAAATACAATATATATGATAAATGCTAGAAATTCAGATTTTTTAAATTACAGTGTATATGATACAAAATCTGTTTCCTTAATTCTATTTAAATAAATAAATTCTATATAATATCTAAAAATTAATTGACAAAGAAGTTTTTATATTTCACTAATTAAAATTAGTTATTGCTCCATTAATCAAAAGTGTGAAGCAAAACACAGTTACAATATATTTTTATCAAAATGTTTTCAGTAAAAAACTTGGTAAAATTTGTATAAATAAAAATAATTTGTCTAGTTTACTTCTCCAGACTTATTAAAAAGCCCAGGATTCAAAAAGCAATGTTTGTGAAAGCCTTGATTTATCACCCATAAAGTTTGACATTTGTTACAAGCAGTTCTTAAGTCTTTTAATCTCCTATCAGTCTGAAATATTAAATTATAAATTAATTAAACACTATAAAATTAATTAATTATAAAATTACAAAAGCGTTATTATACCATGACAAATAAATCTTGTATGTGTCTCTCGCATGCATAATTCATAAAAACTTCGCATAAAATTTGAATAAACCAGCTTCCATTGTATGTGTCTCGATAAGATACATAACCTGGTAAAGTAGCATAAGCAATTAATGTATCTTCATAGTTACGAGATGATAAGTTGTAGGGTTGTTCAGTATCAGCAAAATCTGCTGTTACAGTATCAGTGACACTTCTTGAAACAGCTTTCTGGTGTTTGTTACCCCTGATAGATTTTGAAGAGAAAGTAGGTAAATTATTTGAATTAAAGTTGTTTTGAACTATTTTAGAGCACCTTTGAAGGTTTTTTTCTTTTTTATTGCTAGAAATAAAATATATCAACATTAACACTATTTAAATTAGAAATTAAGTATGTACTGCTAGAAAATGCTTTCAGTACTAAAATAGTATAAGTTAAAAATATTGATCACAAAAATTTAAGTTGTTAGTGCAATCACATGGCACTTTTGAACATATAAAATAAAAGGATTCAATCATTTATTTAATTAGAAATATTATTATTTTTTTATATATATTTTTTAATTAGTTTTAAATATCGTGTTAATATTTAAATATTAAATTTAAATAATAAGTAATACATATCAGTAATATCCAAGTTTAAATGTGCCCCAAAATAAACAATTGTCATAGTTAAAAATGAACCAACCTGCAAGTTTGGAAAATAAATATCTTTGGTTTACCACACAGATTTGGACACTGTTCTGCAGTAAAGTAATCAATAATGTCTGTGCAAAATACCGTTTCATAGCTAGGTAATTTATAATCTGTGCCTTGAATCTCAGTTTCTTGTTTTCCATGTTCACCAGCACCATGCGATGAAATTATAATAAAAGCAGAATCTACTCGGCGCAATTCTTTCATTTTAGAAAATTCTTTAACCTTTTTTTTAATTTGCTAAAGTACATAAGAAATTCATATTTTAACTATTTTATATTTTTAATATTAAGATAAAATATATGTTTATAAACACTACTCACATCTCCTGTTAAGTTACTATGTATTATAACTTTGAATCCCATTTCTTCAAAAAGTTGTTTTAAGTTAGCTTCGTCATATTTAGCACTTGGTCTACAGTCAACCATTTCATACACGATATTAGTTATAATTAATACTAAACCACGAGGTACACTTCGCATTGGATATCTCTCTATATCTTTAATTTCAGGCCCATCTTTAAATACTTCAGCTTTTCTAACTTTTATTGTTAATGGTTCAAAATTCTTAACTAATTTAGTATGGTAATCATCTCTATAATATGACAATCAATTTATTATATTAAAACAATTAATTAAATTGATTATTATTCACTAAATTACTACTTAATTCAATGGTTTTTATATAAATTAAAATATCTTGTCTACAATAATTTTGTTATCTATACAAAATATTGAAATCTATATTTATTTGTTATCATACTTACTTGGAATGTTCATCAAAGTTAGAATTATTAGTTGGTTCAATAGAATTACTAGAAGATTCAATTTTCACATTATTGTTATTACTATTATTAATGCTTGTACAAGAGCTATGATTTTCTAATTGATCTACTAAGAATTGATGACCAGATTGACTTAGGCTTAAAATAAAATTTTTGTAAGCATGAGGTCCTCTTGTTTTAATTGTAGAACAGATATCAAGGACAGTATCTGTACTCAACAAAGTTTTCTAAAGTATTAAAGAATCAAATTGAAAAATATTATCTATTCTTAAAATATCTCAATTATACATTTATATTTATAGAAAATAAAATTTACCTGCCAATTTGGAATATTTACATCATCCCTGTTGTAGACTTGATTTTCTAACAATTTTGGCCATAATCTATTAATATCAATATTTTGCAACAGCTGATTGCACAACCGATCAATTTTCTCTCGATCTTTGTATTCCATTATTTACTACTTTATAAAACGAAACTCATAGAACATAAGTGCAACAATACCCTGAAGTTGCTTATCATTTACGAAAAACTAATTGCAAAAAGCACCTTACTCTTATTATTGAGTAAGTAAATAAAAACTAAAATTTAAACTACCAACTCCTTTGTTAAACTTGTGTGAACTCGCCAATGATCTTTCGACTGATTCACTACCTTCGCGCCAAGGCATTGCTCTTTCTTTTTTACAGTGGTGCCAGGCAAGGAGGATTTGTTCTTGGTATAGTAATACCCGACGCGGTACAAACTATGCACTTTAAGTTTACCATCTATGCGTGAAATTTTTTTAGCATTCTGCTTTTTGCACGAACATGATACACAGTGACGAATAAACGAAGATGTACTATAAATACTAAGTGGATGATTCGCGATTTGCTTTGTCCTACGTGGGTTTGGGTTCGAAAGAGTAGCTGAGCACAGTACAACCTGTATAATACACTGCGCTTGTCATCTCACGACTAGCGTTTATTGTTATTGCTCCTTATGATATGGCAACGTCGCCGACCAGATGATTCACGTATATATACATAATTAGAATTTAGGGAGAAAGAAGGGAAGAGTTATAAAACGTCTGCTATTGATGCTGCACATGTACGTATGACTTAAACTGGCACGAACACTTGGCTATGTTAGTCTATTCATTAGTTTCTATAAAATGTCCTTATTCAAGAGGTATGAAAAATTTAGGAATGTTTGCAATTTAAAAATGAAATATTTTACTTTGTTACCAAATTGACGTCCCTGATTTCGCTGCAAAGTGCTGGAGTGTCCAAACTTGTTTAAATATGATCAATTTGCGTAAATGAACACTAGTTGAAGAATAAAATTGTCAAAAATACGAATTACACGTATATTATTTTTTTTTTAATTCCAGTGAATTCTTTTTTTGTATACTAAAATTTTATCTTTTACTAACTCATCAATTTTCTTTTGAACATATCATTGTCCGAATAACAGAATTATCATTTTTATATTAGCATATACGAAAGAAATAATTTGGTTTTTAAAAAATGAAATTTTGTAGCAACTAAGTCAGAAATAAACGTAACTTAACTAAATGATTTTAAGAATGAGATTTCTTAAATATTATAATTTTATTAAAAAATTCGTCCAAAATTTTATTGTTTATAATGCTATTATGCACAATGCATTATAGGATTAATATAAATAGCAATATTATGAAAGACAATACATTTCTCTATTTAATAATTAATATTTACATGTTAACAATAATACATTTGCATAGTTAAAAGCTACGATTTATTAATGATGCATTAAAAATACAAGCTTTGTTCTTTGGTGCTATGAACAGTAAACATTGCGTAGAGTTTCAATGTATTACAAAACTTAACAACAAAACGGCTTAATTGTGTTGTATACATAACATGATACGTATTGAAAACTGCACTTTCTAATCATTATGAAAAATTCATATTTTTCCCGAATAAATCACACGTTAATAATTTCATAAAACTCCGGCTCAAAATAAAGGATAATCCAAATTTAAAAACTTCAGTTTAAGCATCATAACATGGCTTAATTTCCTAACAGAGGCATCTAAAAGCCCTATTATCCTCTAGGGCAGATTATGAGTAGGAAGCGACAGACAAGGTAAGACGTACGGTATACACACACACTCGTAAAGCAAGATCGAAGTATGACGACGCCGTCGTCGCGTTGACTATCAGCTTCAGTGCCTCGCCGCACCACTACAGCGTTAGTTACCGTACGCGCAAACGCAGTCGTGAACGCCTTACCGAAGCCGGACTGTCAGTCACAGCCTCCCCCTCGAGTGAGTTTCCGTCCGTGTAGTGTATTTTCTCTCTCAAGTCCGGAAATCAAGGGCGTTCGACAATATAAACATATATATACATATACATGGTGTGATTGCATGTGTATATGAACACGCGTATCTCTCGTTTTTTCTCTTTTATACTGTAATATTGAGCGAGCACCACTGTAACCAGGATCATCGTATTCTTGCTGTTCGGACGTGTAACCATGTAATATAATGTGAGTAATGTAATACATAACGCCCTTATTTATGTACTGATTATCCAAACGTATTGCCTTTTATGTCGCTTCCCCCGCACGCGCCAATTTTTACGATTAACGTACGTACGCGGTATGCCACATTAGGATACGGAGTAACAAGGCATCGCATTAGCTTTGTATGTGATCTCAACAATCAAATAATTGTGGTGGACAACTTATTTATTAACGAGTTCTTTTCGATTTTTGGTATAAACTAATAAGAGTCGTGGGTGTATATCTAAAGTTCGAAACTCAATAGGTAACAATTTTAAGCTTTATTATTTAAGTGGTCAATATTTAAATTATCCGTATTACATACAACATAGTTATTAACTTCATTGACATGTCGTTTGTTATTTGGGCAATGACAAAGCATGTAAAATATAATTAACAAATTTAGTTAGAGATATAATAAAATAATGGATATCATTAAACATATTACAGATGCGAGTATTCGTACTATGATTTACCGTATGCATAAGATTGTTTACTTATGCGTTGAAAAATATATACTTATAAACACACACACACACTTCTACTTATGACGTAAAAATAATCGAAGGGTATCAGTAAACAGAGTGACGTCAAACCCGTACATATTTCTCATTCACGGTGTACACAAAAAAGAGGAAAATAACGGTTTTTAAAAGAATGTGCATTAAAATTTGTTAGAATATTCTTAACTGAATCATATGTTTTTTATGTACCATTATGTCTATTAGACATTTTTTTATAAAAAAATCAAATTAGAATACCAAAAGCAAATATGTTAATTATATTTGATTGACTGTATCAGTTATAAAGTTAATAGTGCAATCTAATTTATAAAAAATAGCATGTATTTATTATTAATTGTAACTTTTTTGGTGAGTTTTAAGAACGATTGATTTATTTTATCAAGTTTTTTTTAATAATGTTTAATTTAGTTTTTACACGAAAGATAGCACCAAAAAATAAAATAAAATATTAATATTTTAATGATCTAACAAATATTCCTAACTAAAAACAATATTATAAATATGACAATTGTAATGGACAATTGCTTCTATGAAAAAAACTACATTCACGAAAAAATACAGTAAAGTATAACAGTTAATTATAAATAACTCTTATATATAGCCACTTAATAGATGATTAGCTGGCCATCTCGCTTTAATCGGCTGCAAAATAGGGAGGCGTCGTCAGATTGGCTCCGGGGGCGGCGGTAGTGTCACAGGCACCGCTAGCGGAGGTG
Organism: Platyscapa corneri; assembly: GCA_018907185.1. Taxonomy (NCBI): domain Eukaryota; kingdom Metazoa; phylum Arthropoda; class Insecta; order Hymenoptera; family Agaonidae; genus Platyscapa; species Platyscapa corneri. Next base: position 3,671,768 of record JACCHW010000021.1, on the reverse strand, counting down.
GTGGCGGCGGCGGTGGCCGATCCAGAGACGGCATGACCCGCCCACCTAACAATGACAACCTTATGACCTTCAAGCTGGTCGTCGTCGGAGATGGCGGTGTGGGCAAAAGCGCCCTTACCATACAGTTCTTCCAGAAACTCTTCGTCACCGACTATGACCCGACGATCGAAGATAGCTACATCCAGCACACCGAGGTGGACAAACTCTGGTGTATTCTGGATGGTGAGTTTCACGCCCACTGTGTGTTGGATTTGTGCAAAAAACTTATTCTCATTTGGCTTTAAATTTATTAGTTATACTTTTTAAAATATTCAATGCTATTTAATCCTACTCTTTTTTATGCAAGAGAAAGATTCTGATTATTATTATTTGATAAAACATCATTAAACACAAGAGCATTTTCATTGTGTGAATGAAGCATGTCATTAGTTTTTTATATTTTAATATCCTGAAAATTGAATTTATAAAATTTGTTTTAAAATATCAATAAAAATTATTTTATTATTCTTTTCAATAATTCTGTAGAAAATTAAATACTTTTTTTAAAATGAAGATTCATGTATTAAAAAAAACAGAGCACAGGTTGTACAAGTAAACATGCGAAGTAAGGATATATTATATTTGAATTATTTTTTATTATAGATTATGTAAAATACAATTATATAAAATTATACTTAATATTTTCATAATTTTATATTTAATATTATGATTTTTCAGTGCTTGATACTGCAGGTCAAGAAGAATTTAGTGCTATGAGAGAACAGTACATGCGCAAGGGAGATGGTTTTCTTTTGGTATATTCTGTAACGGATAAACAGTCTTATGAAAATATTGTCAATTTTTATACACAAATTTTGCGAGTTAAGGATAGAGATGTATATCCTATGCTTTTGGTTGCCAATAAAGTGGACTTAGTACATTTGAGAAAAGTTACTGAAGAGCAGGGCAGAGAGTTGGCACATCGTTTAGGTATTCCTTACATTGAAACTTCTGCAAAAGACCCTCCATTAAATGTTGATGCTGCATTTCACGAGGTATTTAAATAAAATTTTTAATATTATAAAAATTAAACATTTAAAAAATTTTAATTTATGTAAGTTATTTTTTTATCAAGTTAAAAAATTAATTTATTCTTTTCTTAATCAAATTTTATCATTCTGATATTTTTACAGGTTGTGCGTATTATAAGAAACCAACCACCTGCTGAATTAGAAAAGAATCGTCGAAAGCGTCGACGTGCAGCAAAGTGCATTATTTTGTAATTTTTGAAAAGGCTTTTTAAATTATTCATGAACATGAATGTTAACATATATTCCATTCAGCATTGACAATTTTTTTATGAAAGTCTAATTTATTTAAAAATTTATAAATTAATATATTTTATTCTTTACAACTTATGAATTTTGAAAAGATTTCCTAATTGAAAAGATAAATGCCAATATATTAGTAATATTTCAAAAACAAACGAATATGCGTCATTTTATTAAGTTAATGAGGTGTAAGAAAGTGTTAACAAACTAACTGTTCATTAAGATACCTGGTGTATTGTACTACAAATGCTCAAATATTTAGTCATCGGTTAGATTTAGATTATTAAATGTTACTGTCATACATTTCTATCTAGTCGGAAATTATAATTGATGTAAAAGGAGTAATGTACTGTGAATATATCTATCAATGAAAAAGGAATCGATCGTTTTTTTGTTAATGTTACACGAGTAACTAATTTAAAGAGATATTTGGTAACTTTTGTCATTACATGACAAATAATTTTATAAAAATATTGTATTATCATGTTTTGTAAAGAATTCCAAAAATATCAATAGTTAATGAAGTTTTGAAGCATTTCATAAGATTTTTAACTAACTCAGTTAATTTAGTAAAAAAACTTTTAATTATTGCCTTATATCATTTTGCTTTTATTATATTTTAATTATTTGTATGACAGTCGCTATGAAATGACAGTTGAGTTTTATTTTACCAGATTGACAGTTATAAATATATTAGGCATTTATTGCTTGATGATTTTATGTATTCCATGTGTGGAATGAAGTATTTAATATGAGGCAATATTATCTTTTGATATTGAATTATAGCACTTATAATTATATAACAAAGAATAGGTTACAATATTTTTCTTTTAAAGAAATTAAACATTAGTTATCAGTGTTTTTTATAAACTGAAACTATTTATAAAAAAGGTATATTTAATTATATACTGTTAAATATTATTTATATTTATATTTTAATTCTATCATGCCACTTTTGAGAAATCCTTTTTCTTAATTAAATTTTTATAAACATATATTTAATATCACTACATTTATAAAGTGTGATTTATTTTTTATGTTTATGAAGAACATTTATTTCTTAGTAAAGATTCTATGTGGAAAACAAATTATATGGCCTATATTAGAATGTAATAATATTTAAAAAATCATTTTCATACAATAATTTCATATTTATATATGTAGGGGGTGTATTATTACATTATACTGTGTAAGAGTGTCAATATTTTTTACTAAGAACAAATGTAAAAAGATGTGTATCAAATGTATTTGTGTGTGTGTTTAGGAATGCAACGATTAAGAAATTGATTGCACAAACCAATTTATTCATTACTGAAGCCTGTGATTTTTTCCAAAGTATACAAATGATATACGTTCAGCTGCTGTTCAGCTCAATTTTTGGTGAAGAAACAAGTATATTGAATTACTGTAAATAATAATGCAAGTGCAAACAAACTAGAAAATTATGTTGCACAAACAGACAAAATGTGCAAATATATACATATATATCGCCGTCCATTGTACATGCCATCCACCCATTTTTTAAGCTAAATTTCTTCTTTTTCTTCTTTTAATGTACAGGTTAGTGATTGCAAATACAAAATCCTTAAGTGCAATACAAATGAGAAAATAAAATATGCATCGAATATGCTTTAAATATTGAATTTGAAGCGAACTTCCAACACGAACTTCCATTTTATAATTGTTGAGAGATAAATGAAGTAAAAAAAACGTGAACATTTCTTAGTAGAGCGATAGTTTTTGAAAAAGAAAATTATTGTAAATAGCATGCATGAAAATAGTTAACAATAAGTCATTTAGATAAACGTTATAATAATTGATATTGCGATGGACTGTGCAATTACGAAAGAAGAAAAAGAAGTTTGCAAAAAAGAAAAAATGGTTATATTTTCTGAAATATTGAATCCATCACATACCCAAAAATTATGATCCATCAAAAATGTGCATTATTATCACGTATGATACGTAATATAAAAATAAAATATATCATAAGCGTCTAAAGACTTATGTCTGAACGTATATAAATTTTTTGTTGAATTGTCTAACTGTGCAGGTCACTCTATATATATATAAACGTAACTTGACAAATTATATAAAAAAGAATAAAATAAAATAAACAATGAAATGCATTTGTAAGTCAGTCTATGTTGTATTTGTTATAAATAACCTTATAATTCATTGATGCTTCCGTATTAAATTAATTTTATTTTCAATTATGTTTAAATTTAGAAATTTTGAAAGTAATTATATTTTATGTTGGTAATCTTGTTTTTATAAAATAAATCTTATACATCTTTGTTTACTACTTCCCCCGTAAATACATCGGGCACGATTTAGCGGGCAGTCCTTAGTAATCAACACGTGAACAAACGGAATGGTTTTTGCTTGCTCTTAATTCCTGAAACTTTAAAAAATGGTTGTCTTAAAGGTACTCGAATTATTTTCCATTAAACTATATTATTATAAAACTTAATTTTTTAAATATTTGAAAAATACGTAAAATTTTATCAATTACGCGTGTGCTTTTGTTTGAAAATATACGTTACGATAATACGTTAACAGAGTGATGTTATTAATGTGAAATTACGTTAGCTACACTATTTTTTTCTTTCAATAACAATTATTTTATGACTTTAAAGTATGTCAAAGATTTTATTAAATTTTTAGATAAATTAAGTTTTTGTTATGAAAATAGTAAGTTCCCAATATTTCAACAAAACAAAGATAAAAAATGGTAAATACGAAAATTTATTGTTTAAAAAAGTATTTCTTATTTTTATTGATATTAAGTTTTGAGCATTCTGAAGCTTGCATATACAAGCATTTATTTATTTGATATTTTTAAATTTATTTTCAAAGTTTTGTTTTTTACGAATTTAAAGTCGTAATTATTACTAAAAATATATTTGAAAAGAGGTAACATTATGTTTTGATAGTAATATTACAACTTTTTTTAAATATTAATAAATTATTTTAAGTTAATTGCAAAATTATATTGTTTTTGTGTTTAGTGCTATTAATTTTAAGTTAATTTCATTTAACATTAATTTAAAAAAAAAACTATCTAGTCATAACCTCCTTCAAAATGTTAGTACAACATTTTTTTTCAAAGCACTTATACGGTTTTAATTTTCTTTTCAAAAGATAAATATTACCGTATTAGTATTTAACTTCTTAAAGTAGATGTTTTTTTAAATGGTTGTAATTCAATATTGAGCTAAAATTAACGAAAACCCGAGACTATTAAAAGTACTTTTGAATAGAAATGTTATTTTGAACATTATGCTTGTATCGAAAAGTTAATACAAAATCATTAATATCATTTTTAGTGTTAATATTTAATTTTTCATACATTGTACTTTGTTTAGCTTCAAATCTTATACGTAAATCTGTATTTATATGAATAAAAACATGTATTACGTAAACAAGCGCGTACAGATACTGTAAAATTTTTAACACAGTTTACAAATTACACTAAGTATAAATTAAAAATTAGTGAAATTAATTTTATCGATAAAAAGATAATTGCTCGTAAAATAATGTTTTAAGCAGTATCAAAAAATATTTCTTGAAAATGCTTATGAATGAAATACGCCATTGTAATAAAACTGTTTATATATTTTAATTGCTCAAGTATTATTAATATAAGTTATGAATAATGTAAAATTCAGAAAAGATGATTTAAAGTAATTATTGACAAAAAAAACTAGAAAAATTTTTGTGTTCCAATTTAATTTTATCAGAAAATTAGTATTTTTTATAATTTGTAATTGTTATTTAAAAATAAGTAAAAATTTTTAATTTAATAATTAGATATATAAATAGTGTTTAGTCTTAAATATGTTATCATATAGATAATGTAAAATTTTTAATATGATTGTTATAATGATGAAAGTCAGAGTACTTTTGAACCTATTAGTTAGAAATACGTGCAAATCTTAATTAACTAGAAACAATTAGTTTTTATAAAAAAACCGATATTTTTAAATATAAAATTGCGATTGATAATATCATTTATCATTTATTTTAATGAGCTTAGGCTTTTTCTTAATTGCAATTTATGTATGAAGTTATACGTATCCGTAATGAATATAAATTCTCTCACGGATCACATCAATGTAAAATTTACGGAAACTGCCTCGTTAAAATATAAAATTTATTTTCCAATAGGTCTGGAGTGTAGAGTTTATTTAAAGAAAATCATAGAAATTTATTTGTCTAAGCAAATTATAACTATATGTAAACATTTATCGTTATTTACAAATGGTTCTAATTATTAAAATTTTTAATCGTACATCAAAAAAGATTATTATTTTTCGAATGAATTGAAAAAATATAGTATTTATTTAGTTATAAGAGAAGACATTAAATGAAACGCTAATTAAAATACGTACAACAATTTGAATAAATTATTTACAAAAAATTTTCTGTTAGTAAAAATTATATAGATTTGCAAAAACACTAGGGCATTCTCATTTCATATCAAAACGAAAGCATTATAAGTGCAATAAAAAAATTTTCCTTTTGAGATAATATCTTTTTGAAAAGGGATGTTATACTAAATGTATTTTTAGTATAAATAACAAAACGCAATCGACTCTTGGAACGTTTAACCTCTGACCTCTGCGTGCGGCTATGCCGTATTAACGGTAACTCTCATCACCATCAGGAAAATGGCTGTCGAATTTGCCCTAAGATCTTTTGCTGTTCCGATTGCCGGGACGCCCACGAGAACAGCAAGCATCCGAACTCCAAGTGTTCATTGTGCGTGAAGCAAGACTTGCCTTACAAGCCGTTTCTAAGCAAGGATCTCCGCAAAAACTCGCAGTTTTTCTGCCACATTGTATTCAATCATCTTCCCTTGCGTTGTAAACTCTGCGGTGACAAGTTCACCAACAACCAGGACCTCCTTACCGCACAATCCTGCAGGTACGAGCTTTACTGGTTTATAAATCATTCGTTCTTCCTAGGAAATGCTGCCTGGTGTTAAATAATTTGGCTTAGAAACAACGTCAACTTTTTTGTGGTTCAATTTGATTTTTTTGTAAGTTTAAATGTAATTTTGAGTGTTTTAAGATAGTACTTCGAATTTTTACGTTTGTACGTTGCGTTTAATTCTTATTAAGTACCACATTTGTTACACAGAAAATGTCTGCCAAGCTCCAACTGAACTATGTCTACGAAATAATTGAGTACATTTAAATTATCTATAATTGAATTTATGCTTAGCTTAAATCAGGAAAACCATTCCGAGACAAGTGAAATGATCAATAATTTCGTTTTTAGTGAGTAATTAATAATTCTAGGGGATAATTAATTCATTACGTATTAACATTCATACGAGTTAAAATAGGCCATGAAGTAATAATAAGTTGTAAAATTTACGCCGTGCCATCAATGTTATATAGCAAGTTTTGCAAAAACGTGGTGTAACGGATTCCGGAATGCACGACTAAATGATAGACCGTAATTTTGTAGTCGAAAGCTAAATTTGGTCTTTATAAGTTATTGGTTATAAATCATTTAGAGAAATTTACGGAGACCAGAAATAAGATTAAACAATCCTAGTGACATTAAAAGTGAATGTAAAAAATTTTATTCTCTATTCAACTTATTTCACGAACACTATAAATATTACTGGAATTATCTATAATTAATAAATTCTTTTACGAATAAAATGATTCGGAAAAATATTGATCATCCGATAAGAAGGGGCAGTTGAATATTTAGAAATCGGAAAGTTTGATTTACACAAAGGCGGTTCACGTTATTTTATATTTATTTTATTAACTTTATCTTACGAAAAGAAGTATTCGTTGTCATTACTTTTTACGAGATCAAATAGTTCTTGTAAATTTTTATTGCGAACATTTTTTCACGTCGAAGAGAAGGCAGTGCGGACAAGGCCTTAGTTGTCCTTTTATCGCCTGCATAATACAAACTATAAGCTTTGAAGCTGCTCTGCATAAATGCTCATAAAACGACTTAAAGAAAAATACACGAACCCATTGTAGAATCATTATGTGAAAATTCAGGTGGTGGAGCGAGGAATTCAGGCGCAAGCAGCGCGAGAGTCAACGGCCGAGTATTGTACCCGAAGAAAACGAATCCGCCGACCTGGAGACGAACACCGAAAAGAAGCTGCCGCTTACCCCGTCATTTCTCTCGTCCGGCGATGACAGCAAGTCTTTACAAATCGCCGACAATAGTTCGATATTGCGTCTGAAGCAAGAGAACTTTGATTCACCGCCGGAGCTGGTCAGGCATACGAGCACACCGATGCACGGCGTTGGCGTCTTGGGTCAGAAGCAACTGGGTACAGCGGCGATTCCGCAATTCGTTCTGAAGACACCCTCGTCTTTCGATAAGCACACCTTCGAGACGACTGGGAGCGCGTGCAGTCACGTCAATTCGTCGGAATTCGAGACGCAGTACTACACCGGAATTAGCTCCAGCATTGACGAGCCTTCAGACAGGCTCAATTTATCTAATAATAATAATAACGATAATATAAGGTAAGTTCAACCGTGATACGTGCAATTATATTTTCGATCGCGGCTACTGGAAAGCACCAGTGGCCTTTTGATTCTGTTGGAATATTCGTTGCAGTTTTTCAGCTCAGCGTTTTAGGGACGTATTTTACTTGTCATTAAAATTAACTCACCATAATAGTGCGATTTTACAGCAAAACAAGGTTAACGTGCTCATGATTAAGTTTTCAAACAGATTTTTTAAATAGTTTTTATTTTATGACAATACTTTAAAACATTTTAATATGTAGATTCGTCTCAGCTAATTACGGGTAGAAGAATAATGCACAGTTAGATTTAAAGCAATTCCGCTTCTGACTATGGAAATTCATACGTCTGAAACTGTTTCTACCTTCCAGACTAACCGTATTATATATTATTTTTATGAAAAGTCTCACATTTATGCAATAAAATGTGTTATTACATATAAAACGTTATTGTCCACAGCACTCGAGTTTTTAAAGGAGTTCGTTTAAAGTTTAAAATTACGAGGCTTATAGGTAAAAATAAAAGCATGCTACTCATGCTTCATTATAATATATTACCATTCTATTATAAACAAGCATTATAAACATTTTTTATTATATATTTAAAAAAAGATACAGTTACAAATTTATGGAGATATATATTTATAATAAATTACTTATGGTTGCAAGATCTTTAAAATAATTAAAGAAATTTTTTAATTAATTTCAATCGACGAGATAAATTTTTTTTTCACAAAGATTTATAAAAAAGAATCAATTAGATTTTATAACTGTCTTTCAATTTATTAAAATTAAAAATAACGCTCTCGTTAAATTTTAAAAACCAAACTCGAGATCTTGGATAGTAAACTTGTAGGTATGAAAACAGTGGAAGCAGCGCAGGTGTATGTCTTTTAGGATCTACATTTAAGTGTAATAAAGAGTACTCAGTTTACGATTCTCATGATCTGCTTTTACACTCGAGAAAAATGAGTAAATTAGAAGCCCTACAAAGTGCAGCTAAAACACTAATACATGCATCGATCATCTTAAGAAATCACACGAGAAATCTCTGCATTCACACATTGTATATAGAGTAATTATAACGATACACATTTTCTAGACACGTATTTTCAAACAAATTGCACTTTCCACACACTCTTACAGAACAATTCGCACTAATCTATCATCCGAAAAAGAACGTTAAAAGAAAAAAAAAAGAAAAAAGCGAAATAAAAGCCACAGCGGATAATCAAATGCACAATCAACAATGATTTATAGTGAGAACCAGCCCGAGGCCGATCCGTCCTGGAACTCGCCATCCTGCCCTGTTTCGAAAAGTCAGCTTCCGCCGCTGAGTGCGGAAGTCGATAAGGACAAGAAGGAACGCGTCGAGAGAAGCATCATGAAGCCGGACATTCTGGATCGGGTGAGCCGTACTAGCGACAGCAGTCGAGACTCCATCGGGAAACGGGTACGATTCTCGGACCAGTGCTCGAACCTCCCGTGCTTGGCCCCATCGAGCACAAACTTCTCGGCGCAGGGGACGCCGGCCGACAGCAGCGCCTGCTGCTTAGCCGACAGCGAGATCTTCTTCGAGGCTCAACAGAGCCTTAACGAGAGCGTCCCATGCGACGCAAACGAGCCATTCTCTTGCTGTCGTTGCACCGACGAAGAGCCAAAAGACAGGGAGAACTTGCCCTCCTCCAATCATTCTACCTGCAATAACGATAACAAAGACTGTAGCAATAATAACAATAACAATAGCATCAGCACTACGGATAATAAAAGCAATTGCAGCGCCGAAGATAAAAATATCGATGATAAGATCAATGAAAAAATTAGCAGCGACAACAACAGCAGTACCGGCAGCAACAATGATAACATCAGTGACAACAACAATAACAGTAATAAGGAGGAAAAGATTGAATATTCTGTCGACAGCAGCGTAGAAGGGAATAAGTCGACGACGTCATCACGGGTTTTAATGATGTTTTTGGTAGAGAAAACCGATTCCAAGGGTCTATCTAGTCTTGATTTACGCCCGTTGATCGACTCGGGATTGAAAAAATTGGAGAAGAGAGTGACGTCGATGAACAACTCGTCGCATACTGATAAGGGTACATCAAATTCTGCTTGCTGCTTTACCAATATTAAAAATATCTTGAATTAATACCAGTCGAAATTTAGAGGCGGATTCGCAACTTTTAAAAAGAAATATTTTGTTAAAAATAAACGTGAAATTTTTTTTTTAAACTTACCTTGCACAATAAGCTTAAAGTTCTAACGCATTTAATTTATTAACCTATTACGAGTATTTTTAGAAGCGAAAATAACTTTTACTTAAAAAAAGGGTAACTGTAATATGATACAATGAATAATGTAAGGGTTGCCGCGTATTTATAATTCTTTTAATATTTTAAAATTCTGAAACTTAATAAATAAAGACTCTAAATATGAATTAGTCGGTAAATTTCATGATTCGTACGAGTATATGTATATATAATTAATTATACATGCTAATGACAACTTGTATCTAATAATGATGCAAAGTTTTGATTGATGTAAAACCTCAATAATTTTTACTCCTTTTAACAATGGACTTAAGAAATTCCATTCGTGAAAATAATTATATTAAATTCAAAATATTTTGAATTTCACTTATAAAAAAATTGATGAAACGTTCATTAAATAAATTTTTAAATGTAAAGACAATAAAATGATTTTATTCATGAGTAGAAATTAGATCGATTAATAAAATGCCAATAAAAAATTTCAAACTTACGTGTTATAAATTTTAAATTTCATTATAATTTGATTATAAATTGTAAGTTCCATAATTGAGACAAAAAATTATATTAATTGAGTAGATAAGAATTCATATAGAAATTCAATAATTTTATTGATATATTGATGATTGATATATTGATATATGATTTTTTATTTTATTTTATACCAAGAAGAATTGTTTTCTCAATTTCATAAAAAACTGTTTGATTTTTTATGAATATTAATAAAAAAAAGTAGAAATTGAAATTGTAAAATTATTTAATGTTTGAGATAAATTTTTTCAAAAGTTACGATTATGTAAATATAAAAAATTAATTACTTATAATTAGCTTCCAGTAAATACCGTAATGATTGTATTTCTATCTATTTACTAGAAAATATAATTTAATTTGTAACAAATATTAGTTTTATAGCATTAATTAAATAAAGTATCTGTATTTCTAACATAAATATTATATATATTTTTTCGTTATTAACATTTCACCGAAAGGAATGGAAAACAGTTTTTGAAAAAATTATTTAATTTTCCCTTAGACTTACTAGCGTATTGTAATATTATTGTCTCGTTTTCTTGAATACACTGTAATATAGTAGTAGTAGTAGTAGTAGTAGTAGTAGTAGTAGTAGTAGTAGTAGTAGTAGCACCAAGAAAAATAGAATGAAACAAAATCAAATGACAAGGTTAATTGCTACTTTAATTCACCAGTAAATACAATAGCGTGTAGCAACGGTGCAATCGGAAGAATAAAAAGTAAAAGCGAGTATGCGAACGCGATAACGTAATATGGTGTATAAAAACGATGCCAATTTAAAAGCTTAAATTTTTTAACGAATTCACAGGATGCCACGAGTGCAGCTGCAAATCGTCGAAGTTCAGTACAGAAGTGTCGAGTTTTGCGCGGAAGGTGAACAGTGCGTTTACCGAGGAAAAAGGTGTAAGGATTCGGTGCGGCGGTAGCCTGAGGGCACCCATAAAGGACAATTTCGTCAGCGCGGATGGAAAATCCGAGTACCAGGGTGTCTCCGCGCTACCAAAACAATCGCAGGAAGTCATCGAGGAGGAGCAGCGTCAGGTGGCCAACAAAGCCGACAGCCACGTTGGCTCCTGCATTTCGGACGGGATTTTTTCGGTGGTGGCGAGAGTCGTTAGATGCGCACTTAAGAAATTACCTGGTAAAAGTCTATTACAATTGCAACTCCGTAGCAACGCCGCGTTACACCGTAATTTCGCAAGGTACCCGTTGCTTTCCTTTGCGCACACCTTTCGCGTCGCGCGCGGGAAATCCTTGTCGGATTGAATGGCCCTCGTTGTGTTTGCTCGTGCGAGCGCGCCGTTTTCTTTATTACATACGCGTTCGCGAGTATGCGTTTTCCTTTTCCGTCTTAATGTCTTTGCCTCTTGCTGCACAGATGCGTTTCTTTTTCAACATGCGCAGGTACGCGACCACATATTGTGGGAAATGTTGCGGTGCGTCTAGGCTTGTTTTGAGGCTTCGCTACTTTTCCAAAAGCAAACTTCATTAATTAGCAAGTTTTATTCGATAATTGAAACGCTGCTTTTACTTTTCTCACTTGTAAGTTCTATATATCGTCGCTAGCCAAGTTTCACGAAATCACTTAGTTGAGTAAACCATTGAATCGATAGTGCTGTAAAAAAGGAAGCCATCAAGGATTATGTTATCCGTAATTTATTTATTTTTTTTTTTAAGTATTAATCGTAAGCAAATTGACCTTTTTTCAACATTTATAACGGTATATTATTATTTTATTGGCTTTGATTGAAATTTGATTTTGTTTTCTTGCAAAAATATTAAGTTTCCTCATATCCAAGTTATTTAACTATAACATTTTTAATTCTTCTGAACGGTTTATATATTTACTCAATTCTAATCCGATAAAATTTCCGTAATTTCGACACAGCATAAAAAAATAGATCGGTTATAAACTTTAAATATACTAATTCTGTACTGGTACTTAAAAGATCTTAAATTTTTTAGTATAAAAAATCGATTTTAAATTTTAATTCTGACTGTAATTTTTTCCTCATAACAAAATGTGGCACTATGATTTTTATACTTTGAATATCGCAAAACTTTGTTTTAATGATTCAAGTATTTAAATTTTATGACTTTCGATTTAACTGTTTTCTGTCCGATCATTTTATTACAAAGTGAATCTTGGATTCATCGGTTGAAATGAAACTGAAATTCTATACGAAGATCGAAAATGCAATGCATCATTGTTCGTAAATGGCACAATAAAATTTAGTAACATATATTACAAAAATACAATGTTATATAGTCGAGATTTAAAATAATCTTATATAATGATGGTTGATTAATACAAACATTTTTGTGATAAAAAATATTCAAGTTATTATAATGTATTTTAATAATCAATATTATTTCAAGGTAGCATTTTAGAATATGCAATAAAGTAAACATTTTTTCAAAAATTTTTTGTTGAATAAAAAAATTTCTGATTTATAAAGGATAAAATAATTGTGTTAAATTTGCGAAAATCTTTATTTACGAAACTAATTTTAAGTGTAAATGAATATAACTCAAAATTTATTTTATATTCATGTTAACTTTTCCGTAAATTGTCTTTATTCGAAATTTATTATTTTTAAGAAAATTGTCTTTATTTAAAGGAATTTAAAATCACCTTTACTTTCTCTTAATTTTTTATACGATGCCATAAGACTCAAATACTTTTCTTCTTTTCAGTATAATAGAAACTTGTTCTTCAAATATAAAAACTCAAAGTTGCACACTGTTGTTTTTGCAAGTATAATTGTTATGTATTTCTGGCCAATAAATGATGCGAATATTGTGCTTTTGAAAAAAAATCGAATAAATTTAAAGCAGTCGTTGAATTAAAAGTTAATTTAATTAATTTTAGTTGTACGTATGATATTGCAAATTTTATGTTAAAAATGAATTTCAAAATTAAGCGACGTAAATACAATACGTTTGTTATGACATCCATTCAAATATCTTTCATTGCTCGCGCGGTTTCATCACATTTGATGAAATAAGTGCAATGAATATTTTTTATCATTGAATTATTTCATCTTTTATGAGTTCTACGAGAATATTTACTCATAATTATATGCTCTAGGATTGACAATTTCGCAGATAATACATGGTTAAAAATCTCTTAGCGAGAAATATATTTATGCAAGGCGTCATGTGTTTTCGCATAAGATAGTATCTCAAGCGATTGAATTTAGTATGAATAGACTTCCATGAACTGGCTTTACAGCTGTTGGCGCGATGACGTCGAGAAACCTGTCGCGCGACCCACTGCCACAGACCCCTTGTTCCCCGGTAAGGATCTCTACGACATCGTCGTTTTCCATCACGTCAACCGAAGTGCTCGCTCCGTCTGGTAGTGCCTCCTCGACCTCTGCCTCCTGGATGGCACTTCAGCGCTCGGCCAGCAAACGCCCGCGTGATCGCCTCGACACCGGTGAAGAACACAGGCACATACTGCCCCGTGAGTTTCCAGGTAAATTCAACGTTCTTACTTGACTGGAACGTAAACTTAAGAAAACTGTAATTTATGCATTATATATGGGTCAGTATTGCAAGGGTAGATCTGTGACACATTTAAATTAGATCTTGAACGCCTTGTAGATACTTGTAGAAGTATAAAGTTGAGGTTTGGTTAATTATGTTTATAAATTTAATTTTAAGGTAATAAAACTTAAATAAATTGTTCGTTTATATAATTGGATAAATTTTTTCCTCTGAATTTATTGAGAATATTCAAGACGACACAATTGTGTGGTTCAACATCAACGTTTTGTTATAATTTATGATGTTTTGAGATTTATTTAATGGTAAATTTTACACGATTTCGCAAATAAGGCATTGAAGAGATACTTTCGACGTATAAGCATATATAATACGGATAGACATTAAAATAAAATTATATGTTAATAGTGAGATAAATAAATTTATACATAGATAACAAAGCTGCCACCTTCACTTAATTTATTAACTGAATATATTTGGTGAGGAAAATGAATGTTCCTACAATTAAAAATTTATTCCAAAATATTATTGTAACAATTATTCTAATTATATTTCTTAAATTTAGGATTCCAAGTATCGAAGAGATTGCAGATTAATAATTATTTTAATTTAAAAATAAGTTATCCTCTTCCTTTTTGATATGTGGTATGTAAATTAAATTACTTCAATTACATACAGCACAAATAGGCTTCAGTAATTTTGTGCATTCTGCAGTAACTTTAATTATTTGAAGCTATTTCTTAACTTTATTATATAACTATTGACTTCATCTTCTATATCTATATATGTATAAAATTCATGCCGCATTTTATAGATTTTCTACAGAGCTTAAAGAATTTTATTGAATCTTTTGATCTTTGCAATCATTGCGTAAAGAATATTTTGTCTACTAAGAATTTCAAATGGTAAAAATTTGTACACATAGATTAGTGAACTAAACGTGTTAATTCTATTCATTGTTTCTGAATGATATATTTGCAAACGCAAACATTTTCCGCCGTTATATATATATGTATATATTATTGATACTTTACTAATAATGGTGCAAGACCATTTTTTTCTGTATTAATTGCCATACGACTATGCCCATAAAACATTAAGTATCCATATAAAAGATGCATACAAAAATATGTTGAGACATAAAAATATAAATTAGATGGAAATAGGTAATTGACTATTATTTCATAAAAGAAATTCAAATTTTTATGTGTTAGATATATAACATATTTCAAATTAAATGTTTGTTTAAAAAAAATTGTTATCTGACTTTAATTTTGAATTGTTCGTAGTACAGTTATAATTAACATAAAGTGAATGTACAGAGAATGCAGCTTGAATAAAAGACCAGCTTTGAAATAGTTACTGATTTTATGAAATATATAAAAGTTTAATAATTTAACGAATTAATGCTCTAGCTAATAATAAAACAAAGATTATTAGAATTGAAAGGTGAATTCGTTGAAATTCCACGAGTGACTGTAATTTTTACAGTATTTAAAAAAGTCATTCTTTCCGGTTGTAAACTTGACCTTTCACCGACATTAACC
The DNA here is from genome assembly GCA_018907185.1 of Platyscapa corneri. Taxonomy (NCBI): domain Eukaryota; kingdom Metazoa; phylum Arthropoda; class Insecta; order Hymenoptera; family Agaonidae; genus Platyscapa; species Platyscapa corneri. The sequence goes on along the minus strand of JACCHW010000021.1, from coordinate 3,656,083 downwards.
TGAACCACGTTCTAGCAAACTTTCTCATTCCTAATTCACTGGACGACTTGACCGACGAACGATCGTTTCAGGTAACCTGAGCCCGCGAAGCGAAGTGGTTTCGAGCCCAGCGGCGAAGCGCCATCGTGGGTGGTATCGCATCAGAGCTCGCGAGCCCATCGCCAGGATGCGCAAGCGGCCGATCATCTCGCCCAGGGGCACCTCCCTTGAGACGCAGCGCTTCCAGCAGGGATCTCTCACGGTCGGCGACACCTACCTGCCGCTGCCCTCCCGCGCGCATCAGTCCACGCAGACTGAGTGAGGCCCATTTGAGTGCGAGTGTGCGAATGCGCGTGTGCATCTGCATTTGTATTTGTATGCGCATGTGCGTTCACATTTCGAAAGCGATGTGTCCGTTGAATGACTCTTGGCTCGGCAGAAGCGACGCTCGTGAACTACAACAAAGTGCCCGGCTTGTAGGATGGGCGTACACTTTCTAATCGACATGATTTAAGAGAATTTGAGAGCATTGATTGAATAATTGTGGATAATTGATGTGTTTAAGTCGCGTGAAAGCTGAGAAAAATGCCGCTGAAGTTTGCGATAAAGGAGCACATCGGGCAGTAGTAAGAGACGTCTGTATCGAGCGGCCTCTTTCTACTGCCACATTTGTGTTAACTTACATTTTTGTATTTTTTCTGAGCGCTAAGTGCGTTTGCATGTTTGTTGAAGTTTGTTCGTTTAAAAGATCGTCTTTCATGTTTGTTTACTATTGCAACGATAATATTTCTTTATGTATTAAATGGAGAAAAAATGCACTTGTAAAGAGATGTAGTCTACTTGTTTTACTTCTACTACAACATTATAAGCAATAGATGAGTTGAAGTATCTTTGAATCAACTAATTTTTTCTTTAAGATATGTTGAATTAAAAGCCCTTATACGCTTAAAGACAATTTTTTCTCGTTGCATCGTTGAGAAAAATGCAATATTGATAAGAATAATTTATAAGTTACACGAGAGTTTCGTATTTAGTTTTCTTTAATTAATGTTATCATAATACGAAGATAAATGAAAGTAAAAATTTTGCTTTTACATGTGTTTTTTCCATTTTTTATGTTCTTAATTTTTGAAATTTTTATTAAGCTCTATTTAAAATAGTTTTTAATATATTTATAAACATGAAAAAGTGTAATAATTTTTAAAAGTTATCTTAAAAACAGTTTATGTTCTTATGTATATATTTTAAACGTAAAGTTTTAATTTAGTTGCTTTAGAATATGTTTTTTAAACGTTCGTTTAGTATAATTTGTTTAAATCTGAAGCGTTAATCTTACAGCTCCTGTACTTAAGTTATTTAATCGTCCTAGTGTTATTATATGTTATAAGAAAACTAGTGCGTTAAAAATCATATGGTTGATTGTATCTTTATTAAAGAGAAAACAAAAAATAAATCCCTATGGTTGTACATAGTAATTATTATTGTCATGCTATACATTAATTGTCACATAATATTTTATTATATCAATATTTATTTATTGGTTTTATAATGAATTTAATTTAATGGTTCATCGAAGACATTAATCAACGAGAGGATAAAGGACGGAAAAGAAAAATTTTTCGCGTTTTTCTCTGATTTTTCTCACAATCCGTGTTATGTAGACTTTAACAAAAACAAGTTCCCAGTAAGAAAGCCACGCATAATTGGGCCTTAAGTGGCGAAACGAGTCCTGTCGCGGTTTTTTAAGTCCTTCGTGGTAATCGACGTTCTGCTTATTGCTCACTTGAACAAAATTCGCGAACTATTTTGGTATTTGTATCCATCAGCTATGACGAATAAACTAAAAATTACGTTGAATATCCGATAACCACCTTAGACATTCCAGACTAAGTTTAACATCGCTGAAGGTTACTGTTACTTTAATAAAAGCGATGCACAATGTATAAGATTTGGGATTTCCTAATTGCATAAATACGCTAATAGTACTTGTAACATACGTAAATACACAAAAGGCTTAAGTAAGCTTAAATAATTCTATTTCTAATATATGTGACTACCTGCGCATATAAATGTTAAATAAAATTATAATATACGACACTTTCGAAATAAAACAACCATGAATGCAGATGGAGAGGAACGTGTTCGATTGCTAACTGCTTTTACATGCACTCGATGCCATTAAATTAACACTGTAAATTTAAATAAAGAAATTTTTTCTTCCTAACGAATAATTTGATTTACGTTTCTCCTTAATTAATATAAGCACCATTACTCGGATTATGTTTACTTTTATTGAAAATATAATTTACGTCTGAATAAAATCCCTAAAATGTTACTAATTTCTAATTTTTTCCCTTTTAAAATTTCATCGAATAGTTTTAATACATGCTTTTAATACAAATGCATCCGGCTAAGCACGTACTTGAAAAATTTTGCAGCGTACTCGAAATATTGCGATTAAAACTAAAGAGTCGAGTTGATGTTACGCAGTTGCTTTGCATTCGTAACTTACGTTTGCGTTGGAAATTTCCCGCCCGAGTATTAAAAACGCGGATCGAACATTATTCATTAGTTCCCTTTGACACGTGTACGCGCATGTGTATGTACAATGTGCGGATAAAAAAATTATAATCTTATATTAAGGCTGCGCCTTTACAAGACTCGTTAGAGTACATGGGAATTGCGATTTCAAAATAAGCACTAGTTAGTTTGTATTGCGCTTGGCGCTCAATAAGCGCTCAATGAAGAAAAGATGTTGTGAAAATAAGTAGATTATTTTTAAATTTAACTGGAACAAGTTCAACGCGCCGAGCTTAAAATGCAAAGATATACTTTCTAGGTGGCTTAATCAAGCCCCGACAGTCAGATATCAATCCCTACGCAGGAGCTAAAGGAGTTCTTAGGCTTGGAGGCTCTCGCTCTCGCTCCTGACAGTCGCAACGGTTATTAGCCAGCGTCTTTCATCTCATTAAATCGCGCCGAGCAATCTCCAAGGGGGATTCAATTATAGAGGGTCCCGTGCATACGTGTGCGCGCAAATCTCGCGTGCGCTACTTTTGCACAGCGACAAAGAGCGAGTCGCTGCTCGGATCTGCGTTTCGTATGCAAGCGAGGCTCGGATCGACGCTTCCTACGGCGACTTTCTCGCGCTGCAGCGGCGATTGCGCCTTTTCCTTTGTCGCGCCCGTAAGCGCCACGACACTCGGCTCTGCCCGCACTTGAACTTGAGTCCAGGAATTAGCGTGCGCGGCGCGCTCGAGCGCGTGCGTCGCCTTTCAGTGGGCTTTTTGTTTTTGTTCTAACTGTTTTTTCCTTCTCTCCGAAGCCCCGGCTCGGCTGCAGGCTTTGGCTGGCTGCGCTTTGTGCCACCACGTCTTTACGGCCTGCATACTAATGTCGCAGATGCTTCACGGCGCGAAGAAAGCGCAATTGCAGCCAACTCTCGGTAGCTTCACTTGTTCCCTTTCAAAAACTTGGCTTCGCTTCAAATCGTATGGAATTAGGATACGAGTGAGACTGCGACTTTGATTAATCGAGGCGGGAAAGCCGGGCTGGACTCTCTTTCGTCGAGTGCAGTTTCAAATCAAGCCTCCGATATGTTACGTTCCACTTGAAATACGCCTATTTTAGTTTTAGCTTCGATGTGACTAATCTTCAGGCGTTCGTGCTTTACACTGTCCTTTACGGCATGAAAATCGTCTGGAATTATATTTATGTTTCGCCAAACATTTATTACCTAGTATACTGGTTTTATAATTGAATTTACCTTTTTCTTATCTGGCTGCATCCATTAATAGACGAATTAATTGAAACACGAACAATTAAAAGGCAAATTTAATTGAAAGGCGTGTTTAGATTCATTGGATATTTAACGATTTACACATATTACGTGTGTAAGCATTTTATAAAAAAAAAATTATGTTTGTTATTATTCCGTGGCTCGAAAAAGCAGATTTTTCAAAATAAATAATAGATTCATTTTTAAATTTCATTATCAGCAAAGTCATAAAAAATATGTTTAAGAAGTAATTTTAAATTAATTGCTGTATAAATATTATGTAAATTGAATTTTTTAGTTATTATGATTTTAAATATATATTTTATTCATTCCATCTGAAATGACTTTAAGTATCCTCTTAGTATATAATAAAAAATCCTAAAATAAAATTTTCAATTAAAAATATCAATTTAAACTTTTTGACCGATTGGCTTAATTCAATGCAATATTCATATACATGTGGAATTAATTTATAATTAGAATTATTATTTTTGTTTAATATATATGTTTTATTTCAACTTTAAAATTTATTTAAATTTAGTTTATTTTAGTTTTTTTAACACTTAAAAAGCTAATTACAATAAATAAGTGATTATTTCAAAATACTCTTTAAAAAATAATTGTTACATGTATTATTCTAAAACGTAATGCAAATATACACGGAAATATTAAATTAAATTTATACAAAAGTAGTAGCAAATAAAGTTATTTTATTCTTGAATAATATATTAATCTGGTTATAATATTAAAAATATTTATCTATTTTCTTAAAGAAATAATAATTTTAGAATTAATAGTAGAATTTTTTAATAAGCACAATATGAAAAATTGTTCACTTTCACGCGTTCAAGTTAATAAAATATTAATAATTTTTTTAAATCGTGTTTTTTGATATGATAATTATAAAAAAATCATTTAAATTGTAATGTTACTTAATGGTAATCTATAATCGCAATACATTCAACAAAATATGATTGTTAAACTTTTTCTGAAAAATCACAAATTAAAACAAAATAATGAATTGTTTATGGCAGCAGTATTTTCGAATCGATTTATTACATTAAGACAGGAACTATTTTACAAAAAGTCATTATTTTAATAATAACAATTTTTGTATTAAAATGTTGTGAAAGTTATTTAGACTATGGTGTGCCCATATCGGTCGAGCATACTATTGTTATTGTCTCTAATTTAGAAAATATTTTCAGATAAAATTCACATTTTATAGCTGCACATTAGTCATTTATCTGTCATCGAACAAAATTTTGAGTAAATATTTCGACATTTCATTTTAAATTACAGGAGTAAAATTGTGATAAACGCCTGCTGTAATACGGTCAATTATAGAAATTTCGGCATAATAATTTTAAAAGAAACGTTCAAAGATTTATTTGAAATTTTGTGCAAAAATCGGCTAATACTTAATAAGGGTTAGCAAATCAGTAGTTTTACACAAATCGTAATATATTGTTAATTCGAAGTCTTTATTGTAGCATTAATCAGGTATTAAATAATGAAATAAAATGAAGACTATATTATTTCGTTAAATTGAGTACTTAACAGCGATGAATAAATAAGTATTTACCAAATATGTTTCAAAATGTACTTCAAGATAAACATTCGTTCATTATTTCGCCTTTTGATTATTCTATAAGATTATTAAGTAAAGTATTATATTACGTTGTACGTTATTACTTTGTTAATTATTGTTATACAATTACAAAGAGAAAAATAATGTTTGAGTTATCCGGTTATATGTTCATTTATTACTCTAATATATGTAAGTAAAAAACTATTATACAGATTTTTATATTGTAAGAAATTTGAAATATAATTTAAACTTCTTAAAGGTAAGTAAGAAATATGTTTAGCGAGAGTTACATTTTCAAATAAAAGCTAATGTAGATACAGTCTTGCATTAGAAAACTATACTTAGTGAGTTGAAAATTTCGAGAAAAGAAAGGCATAAACGATAAATACAGTGAGTTTAATTATCCTTCTAGTAAAGTTGAATGAGCATATTTAAATCTGGTAGGCATTTACATTTTTCAGTCTTAAAAAATAAGTATAATATATGAAATTTGAAAAGTTTACTAATGTAGTTACTATAACTTTTGCCTTATAGAAAATTATGTCAATTATAGAATTATGCATTGATATATTTATGTTAGATTCCTAATAATAAAAATTGTTCTAATAAAAGAATAAAAGATTCCTAATAAAAGAATTGTTCTATCGAAAGTATTTTTGTTTTAAATCATATCTTTAACGCACAAGGGTGAACTAATAGGTAATCCACCGGGTTTGAAGAAAAGCAGCGTAGCATTCTCATTTAACAGTCATTCGTATTAAACCTATTTGACGTTTTCTTGAAAAAGTGCAATAACGATTTGCACTTCGCTCTTTATTTTCGGCCAGATAAACGCGCAAAGAGTTACAAACGAAGTTGGATGCTTTTCATAGAAACTCTTCTGTATTTATGACAATCGCAAAGTATTGATAGTAGTAAAGGCCGTAAGTGTGTTATACGTATCAGCAATCAGCTTTTCACGCGATAAGTTACGAATGAGAAAGCTGTCGTCCCGATGGGGGCAGCGATTGCTACTGTGGACACAAGGATACGACTGTCAACTTGTACATAGCGTTTGAATCTCTAAGCGAAATCCGCGCGAGTTTTGACGTCGAGTCATCGACGCTGATTAAATCTGGATCTATCACTATACGGCAGAGACTAATTATAATACCAATCAAAACAATCGATTTACTCTGAAGAAGAGAAAAATGATCGAGATCAAACTGGAAAGGTTGGGGTAACGATTTTTCGGGATGTTCGAGAACTTTTTAAAGAAAGGAAGCCTAATCACGGTGTGATTATTACAACTACAATGAATTATTAAATCGAGTCGATGATAAATTGGAAGAGATACGGCTCCGTCTGAGAGAAAAAAGTGCTGTCTCACTACTACAGCAGACCGGCTCATTCACTCGGGGAATCGTCGCGGTCAAATCGTATGAGTCGCGCCTGCTAATCGCTATCCCATTCACTGTAACGAATAATTACGTCGAAAATAAAAAAGCTTTTATGAAAAACTTGGGTCTTCGTTCATAAGACGAGTACTCGTCATTACCCTTGCATGCGTTGCTACGTTTGAATCATTACGTAAAAAGCGGAACCTTATAACCTTATTTTACAATAGTAAAATAAAAATAATAAAAAATTCAATTAAAAAATTTGAAAATAAAGACGACATTCTAAAAGTACATTGAAGATAGTATTTCACTTTGAAAAGATAAATTGCGCTTTAATAGTTGTCGCTTGTTCGCCGACACTTTAATCGTATCCTAGAACATGTGGACTCGTCATTTTTTTGCCCTTCGGTTACGTAAAGTTCGCCAACAGCAGAAAAGTTTTGAAAACGTCACCGAGGATGGTACACCGGGGATGCTGAACGCCGAAGCTGAGAAGTAACAACTTTCTCTCCATTAGGATTACGATTTCATTACTCTTTTTTATCGCGGCAGTAAGAATCTGACATTCGACCCTCTTGAAGTGTTCGCCAGAAGAAAAGTCTTAAACGCGGGCGCAGTTTTAAGTTTTTGCCGATACCCCCAAGGGAATGAGACAGTAACGCAGCCTTTTAAGGTAATTATTGCCTATTTATAACTGTTATTGGCGAACCTCGAGATGAAGTGTGCACGTCACGAGCTTTTCTTTTTGCACGGTTGTCACGCTGTGTTCGCTTTCTCGCAGTGCGCGACTCTTTGTTTCGTTCGGACCTACGCAGAAGATGAAAGGATCAGCACGTGAGAGGCGCGTTTTTATAAGCCTCCCATTTTTTAAGGAGGAATGTTAAAAAGTACAAGACGAATCGAAGCCCAGTGCTCTCGCGAGGTGAAGACGACGAGCTGCTTTTGTTACTTGTAAAAAGACATATTTTTATTCTCGCCGATACCGGCGGGTATGCTGTCTCGAAATAATTGCAGTGCATTCGTATAAAAAGCCGCTTAAGTTCAGATTGACGACAAACATATTGGCGCGTCAATGCTTTATGGCTCGAGAATACAAAACCGTATTAACGAGAGCCACGAATAGGTTAAAATTGCCGCACTCTTTTCTTTCCTTCATTTTTTCACGAGTGCAAAAGAAATAAATAGCTTACTTTGTAATTTAAATTTATCTCTCAATAAAAGTTTTAACGTTTAAGGCGAAATTAGAATCTATGCGCGACACAGTAGTACTTTGGTATTGCTCCTCATTATTTTAGAAACGTTCCCAGACTACTTACAGAAGAAAAATTACACGTGGTATGAGAAAATTTTGGGTGGTTTCAGCGAATTAATGGTGATAGTCGCAAATAACAGGTATAACTGAACCCTGCACAGGAGGTTATTTGTTTCTAATTTCATTTACACGGAGGAACAATTTTCTGGAGCAAAAGAGAAACTTAAAATTTTGATTCAGATATAAATCTGTAATAAATTTCCGATGTGTTCGATTTATAATTCTTTTCTGTTGCCTTTAATAAAACGTATCGCAGGGTGATTTTAGTGCCAGTGATTGGCAACATCAAAATTATAATTTATTAACGCGACTGCTGCAATAACAGCTTATATAATTATGTAACGGTAAGTAATTAAAATTAGTTGATTTATAATTCGTACGTGTGTATTCCGTTCATTGATATGTCAGGCGTATTTAATTTTTATACAGTTACGCGAAGCCGTTATTATGATAATTTTGTAACATTGTAGCGTTTTTAAAAATATAACTATTGGCACACATGTATATCTATCTATATCCGTGTAACTATAGGAGAGCAGACTATTTAACATACATAGAGAAAGTTAAGAAAACGTGAATATGCAAAAGTAGATTCAGTAAGGTTAATAAAAAATTGAACTATTACAACGAATCATTCTGATACTCATTGCCAGTTGAAAAAATTAATGATTTAATTTATGATCTACATATGTTCAATTTAAGAAGAAATTGTTCGCTTTAACCTTGAAATAGCTCCAATGAATTTGCCTACATAAATTAAGCAGCGCAAGAAATTTATTAGCCTATATCAAGTAGAATTAGTCTTGCGTGGTAAGACAGTGTTGTGCAGGAAAACATTTTCTAATAGAATATGCTTGTAATCGTTCTAAAATCTGCCGGTGCACAGTTTTCATACGAATATTTTTAATTAAATTCATTAGATTAGATTCGAGGAGTCGCTATTTTTAAACGCTTGAGATTATTAGAGTTTCAATCCGTCTGCTTCTTAAGCTAATGTGTGCCTCGTAAATAATAACGCGCGAATTTCTTCTTGCGCACAGTCATGTTATCATCGCAATGGCATTTCGTTAGATACGTAAGTAGGAAAATTATACGGGCACGATAACAACTTTCGTTGAGATGAAGAATGATTGATGATCGTGTGCAAGGTATTTTCGCAGAATAAATTTTCTCCCAAGACAGTGACGAGTTGGAAGGTGCGGCTGTAGGTAAATAGAAAACACGAGTCCCGTATTTTTTAAATAATTAAGCAATAGCGGCGCATCGTCCAAGTTTCGGAGGACAGTTTCGCCAGTCGCAGACAAAAACGGCTGCTCACCCCGAGGCCTCGCGGCTGCGTCCCTGTCATTGCGATGCACCTGCGCGCGGGTACGCGAGTCGCCTGCGTGGGATGCGAGCGTAATCGGAGGCAAGGCGCGATGCGTGCTGGGGGCGGGGGGCAGGGGACAGAGGACAAGGGGCTAGGGGAGGGAGCGAAACTGGAAATGTCTTCCTTTCACCGTGGCCGGCACGGGGCCCCGTCGAGGATGCCGAGATGGAAATGAAAACGGAGGCGGCTCTCCGCGAGCGAGCGGCCGACCCATGAAAGTAACAGTCCCAGGCTGGACTGGAGGGGGAGGAGAACTCACCGAAGGTAAGTTTGTGAGTTCTCCCCGCGTGCCACAGGCGAACGAACGCAAAACTTCTCTTTCTAGCTCGCGTGGCCGGCCCCAGACGCTCGACTGGCTGCCTTCAGTCCGCGTGGATGTGCGAATCCATGCACATCGGTTCTCGTTGCTGCATCAGCAACTCGTGGGACACGCCGCCGCCTGTGACCGGAGACCTCGACACCCGGGCACAATAGTACTAGCATTGGCCCAGGGCCCGCTCACGCTACTCCCCCTCGCAGTGATTCTCGATCGACGTTTTATTTCACTGGACGAGAGAAAAATGCAGTTCGTGCTACCGTGACCTGGGGAACTTTGGTCGGGGACACACGAGCGGCACCGGGCAGCTGATAATCGGCGTGTTACACGCCTCTGCTTCCTTCGGCAACATGGATTGGGTAAGGGGAAAAGTTTGCACGCTTCAATGTATTCTTTCCTATGCTGAAGCTGGAAAAATTGCACAATTACGTAGCGGCCATCGCCTTTTTTATGGCGTTTCACACTTTTTTCTCGCCAGGGTTTCACACTTGTTATGTAAAAGCAATATATCCGATCTCGCTAGGATAGTAAATGAAACTCGTCGCTGCATTACAATAGTTCCGACACGAAAGCAAACAATTTTCTCATGTATTAATATTTATAAATTCGTTTAAATAACGCTAATTTCGTGCAGAAATGGAGTGCCTCTAATGGTTAGTGCAGATGCAATAAAACTTAAATAAAGATAGTAATTACGAACGGTTGGAAAATCTTAAGTGTCTTCAATCTGTTCTTAATAGTAACTAATAAAATTACTAGTCGCTTTGAATAAAAATGGAGTATGTAAAGCGCTCGGGCGTTTTAATGCTTCCCTGGCAATTTGTACAATAATTTTTTAAAAGATTTGCAAATTTCAAGACATCCGTAGTGTCTACAGCTTTTATGATATGCAATTAGATTTACGAAAAAAATTCGAGTTGATATTTAAGATAAAACTATTATTTAATAAATTGTAATTTTTACGCAATCTCGTTTCAAATCGCATGCTTTTTCGCAAAAAGTCTTGCATCGTGTATTAACGAGTTTCTGTTTGATAATTTTCACTAGATTTATATAATCCCGAAGGTTGCATTTGAAGTTTTTACAGATACTTTGTAAGATCGTGCAGGTATACATTTTTCCGTCCCATTAGTTTTCCGTTTAATTATAAGAATTCATTATAAATTTCACGAAAGCACATTAAAATAATCAATTTACGCGTTTAGCTTTACTCGCGTTTTTCGAGCAAAGACATCCGCCGTATTAGTTTTTCCTCTTTTCCAAAGCGCGCACTCGTTTACTTACTTATTTGTTGATTTTCGCACAAATAGTGCTTCGAAAAATACGTAATGGCGCGCGGATTAAATAGGAAAATGTTACAATTAGCGAAAGCATTTCGCTCGGAATATTCGAAAGAATTTTCATCCCGTGTGTTTGTCGGCGAGGGAACGCGTAAGCGAGATTTCAATGCGACGTACGCGGCGTTAAAAGCGAGCGCTCCGCAGTAATCGCGCGTGAAACTACGCACGCGCGCGCGCGCCGATTACTGTATGGGCAGACAGTTTAGGATATTTTAAACGCGCTTCGGCTTTTTCAGCGATTCACGCGTCTTTTTAGGCACAAAGCAATTTTTCTTGCTCGCGTGGCTTTCAATTAGGATACGTAATGAAGTCATAGCTGATATTAGGCAACTTGGTTTCCATTTGCGCGCTATTCAATAATAGATGTTTTTTTGTTTAAACCAGTACTTCCTTTTTCATGCTGTCGTTATACTCGATCAAAATTGTTTTCTTCTTCATAAGTAAAACGTTAGATTGTGTGTACGATTAGTCATGGGAACAATAGAGATCGTCGATTTATATTAATATATAATTGCGAAACGACGTATTATTACCATTAGTCGACATCATATTCTTGACTTCGTATTCACGCTTTACATTATCGTAAAAACATCTTTTATTTAAAATAACATTTGGTCGACCTTTTCTTCAACCTTTTTTGGTAAGAGTACATTAATTATGTTTCAAGGATTCGTTCATTATAATCGGTACCTTTCGCGTTTTTCTTCTGCTTTTGGAACATTACCGCATCAATTATTTATGAGCATAAAATGAAAACAAAGTCTGTATATCACTTTCTAAGTAAGCTAATTAGCTTCGTGTCAACATAAGAAAGATTATCAATTGATGTCTGATATAAACTTTCTATTCAAGTACGTGAAAATAAATTTTATCGAATTGTGATTTATTAATAGATGAACAAGCTGTTATGATTAAGTATTATAATTAAACGATTATTGCTTGAATAAAAGGTTCCTTTAAGAGTTATAATGCTATGCAAATTGATATATTGTAATAAAAAATTATGTATGAGCTCTCATAAATTTTGAGCAGTAACTTTTACGATTTATAACATTGAAATTGTCTAAGTGAAAATTTATTTTTATTGCTTACAAATCATAACACTTATTCTTTAAAATTTAAATTTTAAATACATACTAATAAAAATGTTGTTATTATATTTTGAAAGAAAGAAAGAAAAGGTTTCATATTAAAAATACGAAAAATCTATGATCATTTGTTATATTATAAATATGTAAATACAATACGCGTATAATCGTTTACAAGCTCCAGATGATAAAATTTACAATGCAATTGTTATAAATTATATTGAAGTATTGAAACGGGCAAAGGATTTTTTCGATGAAATTTAAAAATTTTACGTGCATTAGTAATGTAATGCAAAATTTCCAGTAACTGATTTTTGCAGAGGAATCATTTATGCGAAAATAAAATTAAACATAAATATTTTTTAATCGCAGTTAACATTTTATTTATAACTCAGTTAATTATAATATATATTATCGATTCCATCATACCACATTCATAATTTTTATATTATAAATACGTATTTTATGTTTCATTAATATAGATTTACATACTTAGATCTCAATTCGTTATCGCGTTAAAATATTAATTTTTTTTTATTAATTACACGGAGCGCGAACGCCAAATTTCACTGCAGATTAATGTATCTATGCAAAAATGTATGTTCTGGTAAATTGAATTTTGTAACGTATCTCGCTTAATTTATTATTATATTAACATGTTACCCACGAGTATGTATTTAAATAGTGAAAAATTGGCTTAATTTGCTTACGCAAATATCATTGAGAAATCAAGTTAAAAATCGTTCAACCGTTAAATTATATGCCTTTAAATTTATAAGGAATTAGAAGTTGCAGGTATTGATTTTTTAAGATCTTGCTTATTTTTTTCACGAATTCGCTGGTGATTTATAATCCACATTCTCTTTCCAGCTCAAATAAGTTTAACAGCCTCACTGATAATTGCCGATCATCGAGAAAGAAATGGCTCTCGATCCATCAACTTGTCTCATCAGTCAAGTGCAAGCCTTTATCTAATTTCATGCAGCAATTTTCTCTTACGTATAACTTCATCGCGGACACTTCCTCCGTTTCCATCGTCATCAACTCCTTTAACAAGGAAAAAGCGCTAACAAGCAAACGAACATTTAGACCGCACGACCGCGTTATATCATACGACAGTTTTTTACGCGGTGAAAGTGCTATAATAAGACATTTATTCACACATAAACAAATAAATAACGAGGGATCCACGCGCGCGCATTAAAGTCGAAAGGGAAATTCCGAGCTCTCGATCCTATCATAATAGGCTGTAAAAGCGAAGCTGCCCGCCGAGGTGTGGACGAGCGGATGAGACACCTTTTCTCGTTCGTGTCTGTTTCCTCGACGCGGTAACCGTCTCGTCGCCCGAAGCCCGAGCCTCGCTCTTAGATCGTTGACTCTCGTTTCGTCTCGGCGCCTCCATTACACTGGTAAACGCGGCTGTCAGAAGCGCTCGCCTCCTTTAGGGGAACAAAAAGCTGGTGCTCGGAGCCGTTCGCGATAGTCGCGCAAATAATTAGAGAGTCGTCGTGCAGCGCTTCACAGGCAGGTAAAAGCCGCGTGCGCTACCGGCGCTCTTAAAATGCGTTCGGAGCCTCGCGCTTTTCCTCCCGAACCTCGGACTCGGAGTGAAAGTCAGTGCAAATACCGTCGGGGCAGCGCGTGCGGATGACCTTACGGAAGGTGCCGGGGTATTCGTGAAGAGCGACAAAGTTACGGAGCTGGAGCTGAAAACGAGCCTCGGTAATGTATCCTAATTTAGTGTCGGCCGTCGGATTTCACTTTTGGTTTTCGTCGCCTGGTAACCTTCAGGCGCGCTCACGGGTGTGGGTGTGGGTGTGCGTGCGCGGCGAGCTCCTTCCGCTGCGTTTGTAATCGTTACGTTTTTCGAATTTTGGATTCTAAGCTTGGCGCGCCGACCGACCGATGGGGAAACGAGGAAATAATGATGGGTTGCCGGCCGAGGTTTTCTCGTGTTTTTTGTGTGTTACGCCTATTGCAAAATGCGATAATTCCACTGGCAATGCGCGAGAGAAATTACGCAGTTCGTAAAACGAACGAGACTGCCGCCGGAGTTGGAGTTTTTGAGCGTTCGGCTCGTGTGTGGACGAAGCGCGGATTACGCGAATCCCAAATTGTAGGCCACCAGGTCTGAAGCCTTACCTCTCCCGTTATCACCTAAGCGCTGCATTATGTAAAATTATCGAACAAGATAAATCAGTTAATCAGTCGGCACGAGTCCCGATGCATTCCTTCTGCTCAAGCTCAATATTGCAAACCTGGACGTGTGAACGCTCGAGTCGCTCTCCGCGATCCGATCGCGCCATTTATCAACCGTGGCTGCTAGCGCTAAAAAAGCGAATGATTAATATAATGAGTTGTTAATAATAATGCAAGAAACGGACTGGAAATTTCCACACCGAGACGCAGATGTCGACGAGGGCTATTTTGAAAGTCGTGAAATTGAAGGCGCATTAATTCGGTCCCCTTTCCGAGTTTCTCTAATGGCTCGTTTATCGATCGCTCGACACACACAATATTCGCTTGTTCGAGAAATAACGCGCTCCGCTCGGGAATTCAACGATTAAGCCTTTATATTTGCAAGGAAATCCAGGAGGTGCGCGCGATCCCCGGCAAGAGGCGCATTTTCCCGCAGATGTTATCTCACGTCGTGCACAATAATTTTTACGAGCGCTTCCATATTATATGGCCGAGTTGCAGATCCTTTCTTCCATTTCCGCGCGGTTTCAGTTTCGCTCCGCGGCGATTTAAATCGCGCTCCGGGCTCGGATTTTTGCCTTTCTTCTCGCGCCAGCTGCGCTCGCGAAAGGAAAAGGCGCGCCGTGAGATTCATCGGCTTTTATCTCGGCGGGGCATGTGAGGCGCTTTAACGAAAGCGAACTCGACTAGACGTGTGCAGCACGTATATAAGCCCGAGGACGACCGGCGGTTAACCTTTCCACATGCGCACTCACAAAGACCAGCTCTCGGCTTGACTTTAAGTACTCGGCAGTATGTCATGTGCCCAGGCGCGCTTTCAAGTTGCCTCCCGACATTTAACCGGGCCCGTCGTCTCGCACTGCTCGCACTGTACCGCGGCCTTGGTTTTTATGCCTGTCAAATTAGATTTCGGCTCAAGTACCTTCTGCGTGTTTGCGCAGGCTTCCCGACCGACAAGCGCACGCTCGGATTTTTCTCTTCGGTTTCGAAGCCGACGTTGCATTAAGCCTTTGGTGTCATTACGCGAGCTCGACCGGGAAAAACTGCCGCGAACCGCTCGTACCTCGTTTGCTTCTGTCTATAATTACGGGCCGATTTTTTCATCAAGATATCATTATGATTTTTCGAAGGAGCGCGCTCAAATTTTTAGTGGGTCCGCTGAAATTCCGAAAGGCCCCGTTGTAATTACACGACAGGAGAAATGGTCTTCTCGATGCATAATAAGATGCCGCCGAGACGGGACTCTTTTGGTAATGACGACGTTTGTCTATGGGAAATCGAAAGCCTGTTCAAGTGAGGCCCAAGTTGGTAGTCGCCTTGTGAGAGACGAGGAATTCCTCTGCTGCGAATTTGTCAAAATCTCCGCTAAAAAAGCAATGATTTCACTTAAATGAGAGATTCCTTTTCCGCGAGAGCAAATCCGAGCTTCCCGAGTCATTTTCACATTTACGATGTTCCTCTCGAGTGATTCATTTGGAAACTCATTGATGACTCGAATTGCCATATAAATACAAGAGCCACGATTCTAATGGAATTACTATGCGGAAAATAAAACTTGTTTACCGGTCTATTGGATTAGCATTCTAAAGGAAATCATAAATCGTCGATTTTGAGATGCGAGACTAATTCGGACAATTCGAAATAACACGGGACAAAATATCTCTGCGAGTAATTATCGCACCTTTGAACTCGACTGCTCGTTACGGTACGCGAGGACGCAACAAATCGGTCGCTGGGTCCGCGAGCTTTTCTCCCGGTAACTCCATGGCAGCGTCGCGTCGTCCCTTATCCGATCCTCGCTTTTCCAGCCCGTGCACGAGGTCGCTGATCGGGAATGCCGGATGCACGCCGGGTAATTGGCAAGTGCAGCCTTAACGAAGCCAGCGGATCATTTGGGAAACGCGCGTTGCGCAATCCGCGTGGATATGGATTTCGGTGTTATGTACACGTCCCGTGTAACCCATACGTTTGACTTGGTGTGTTTCTCGCCCGAAGAAAGAGGCGAGACACGTCTCGTCGATCTCACGATGACGTGATTCATCGGTTCTAATTTTTAGCGACGGACCGCACCCAACGTGAAAACGTGTCCTGGCGCTCGAGATTATCTTTGCTCGATTTAGACGTTACACCATTTCGAAATTTTTTTCACGGCGGCGCGATCATTGTTGTTTCCGAGAGTAGGAGAGGCGGCAGCTATTGGTATTTTTAATTCATGACTTCCATTGTTTGCGTACGTCAGTTGCAAATGCAAATATGGGCTCGAGGGTCCGCCCGCGACAGGGAAATTAAACAAAAGCCAATTTTCTGCCTTTTGGAGCGTTTTCCAAGGAGAGGATTAATAAAGTTAGAGAACGGGACGATTAAGCTTTGAATCGTGATTGCGGCGAGTATAAATGTGAAGTATTGATTGGGTCACAGCCATTAGCGCATTTTATCAAAGATCAAAGAATAATACATTGAAAAGTGACCGGTAATTTTAAACTAACGCGAGGCAACGTTTAAGTCGTTTTGTTAAATTCATTTCCGCAAACAAAAATGCAATATTTAAAATTTTTTAGCCATTAGTAATCTATGCGAGGAAAATCCTAGTTTTTTAAGGTCCATTAACAAGGTACGGCGGCGAAGGGAATTTAGTAATTGTTTCGTTTTAAAAAACGTTTTTGCATTCGTAAATTTGTGATGTGCTGCCAGATGCACAAAAAGCGAATGCAAATCAGCGCATTAATACTTTTGGCGATAAATGCTGATAGTTACTCAAAATAATCTATTTATATCGGATTCAGTATCAGATGAATCCCCAGACCTTGATGCTGGAATCTCGCTGCATGTCTTTGTACAAAATCGTGCACGAGTGTAGACAGTCGTATACGAAGGAGGTCCATGACCAGTTCGTCGGGAGGTCAAAAAAATCATTTTCCTCGACCCCGCATTCCGATGTTCCGGTTGTCGAACGAGTTTCAGTGGGTTTTACCTGCTAGTATTCGGATACTGGTAAAGTCACGAAAAAGTGCGCCGGCATAAGTTATAGGCCAGTGTAGCGTTACAAGCGCGCACATAATTAAAAGCAAGAGTGTCGAGAAAAAACTGAAATATTGTCCAGTCCATCTATGCATTCGTTCCTTCGGCATTCATATTTCCTTAAGAGCGACTCGTATTATCCGCGCCTACCACTTTGTTTTAATTTTCGAGCAGCGAAAATTAAGATTTATAACTCCGAGAGTGGTTTTCTGATACGTTTGAGCTTTTTTCGAGTCTCGGTCTCTGCCTCGGAGACCCGACGACTCGATTTTCTTTTTGCCAAGCCGCGTCGTTTATCTAAATTCGTTCGGCATATTTCACCTTTCGCGTTTAAACATAATGTTTATAATAAGCCAAGGATAATCTGATCCTCGGAAAGCCGCATGAATAATTAAGCTAATTGATGATGCCCCAGATGTAGGAGTAGAGTTTCCATACAGCCGATTGCAACAGCGCGCTGCTGCAATAGGCGATACTAAAACGAGATATTCAATGGATCAGCCGGATCTGATTCCGAATGATAATGTTCGTTTTAATTTCACAAAGGATTTCCTCACCGCTGTTTAATAATTCGAAACGAGCGCGCGGAGGGTTAAACGGACGGCGTCGCGCCGCCAGCGGACCAATTCCATTCCGGGCAAATTCGTAATTTCATCAGCCTCGTAAATCAGCGGAGTAGCAAAAAATTTCAAAGAACGAAATATGAAATCGAACACATTTTTTGCTCATTGAATCCATTAGGAGAGCTAAACGAGCACCGGGCCATTTGACAAGTCCGCGGCTCGACTCGCGGCGAACGTCGTAAAAGAGCTGTAAAAATTTCCGCGTCTAGCGAAATTGCGAGTGCTCTACATATCTCACTTGGCAAATATAAATACGCAGCGATAGAGTTATTATCTTGGGAGCGCGACGCGTGCGTTACGCGGCTCAGCCGGAATTACGTCTCCCCGTACGTGTCGTGCGCGCACAATGCAAATTCCTCACCCTGGGGGCGCGCGAACTCGTTTTCCTAACAATTGTCCGCGCGTATCCACTCGCGCGATCCGGGGCTAAATTTCCTTAAAAGAGAGAAGAGCGCAGCTCCCGGTTCTAATTGGCCCCCATTGTCGGGTCTGTTCCCACAGAGCGAACTGGAAGTTGACGCTGGCTCTTCCCGTTAACGAGTCCGCGCATGTTGATTCCCCATGACACAACGTAGCCCAACGTAACGCAACGTATCGTAATGTCGCGTGCCGTTATGTCGCTGTCGTCGTCCCCGTCGTCCTCGTCGGCCGGCGTCTGGACGGCTCGTAACGTCGTCGGCGGCGATCGGCTGCCTTAGCCAGCCGAGAAAGTACCGCGGAGAGATCGTTGCGTATTCACTCGCTCCTTCTTTTCTTTCTCACTTTCTCCTCTGCGCGCGGCGCGAGCGAATCGACGAACGGTCGTGTTCGTTCATTGCGTAACAAGGAGTGGTTCTCTCTGTGTGTCACGGCCTCGACTCTTGTGCGGGGAGCCGCGGAAATGCCTGATGTTTTTTAGGGATTAGTCGCACTAGGACTCGGGCCGATAGCCGGTCTCGAATCCATTTTATTTTGATGTGTTTGGTTTTAAGTACTTTTATATGTTGCTGCTGATTAGATATCACCGGCTTAGTTCCGTATATTCAGATCTTTCCGAACGAGCGCAATTAAGGCAAAAATGCTTTACTGGATACGTACATTGTCGGATAACTGTTTACATTAAATTAATTAGACTTGTGCGTTTTTAGGCGTTAAATATTTCGAACGTATCGGCGATTGTTCGAAATCGGCTCCAAAGTTTATGCATTTATGTATTTATATTAATTAAATTAATCAATGTTTAATTACTGCTTTAATTGTATGATTATGATTAAACGAAAATCTACCGGCATTCTCTGTTAATAAATTAACAGTTGTAGATATAATTAATTCGAAAGTTAAGTACTAGAATAGACTAGATAGCAATAGTTATTATAATATGTTTGGATTATAAAAATATTAAAATGTGCAACGTTGCATGGCTTCTCGAGTAGGTGCTGGTGAAAGTAAAATATTTTAAAGGTTTGCAGTTTATTTTTATGTCTTGAATACTAGTTCTTATCATACAAATATTATATTAATAAATATTTCGAATTTGGTACAAATGCGTTTGCGAAAAAGCCATTTTTGCGTAACTATTCTCCTCGTTCAGAGCGAAATTTAATCAACCAACGTATTATTAGAAATATTAAGATAATTAAAATTTAATGTCAATCGTCAAGATACGTGCTGTTGAAGCGACATATATATACGCATATATTGAGTCCAGCACCGGCTTTCTTATTTATTCAAAAATTACGAAATTATTTAATTTTATATATATAAATAGACGTCATCGAAAAAATTCTTGGACGACAGTTTTGAATATTCTATAGCGTCGAATTATATACAAAAATTTACTACACATGCTTTGCGAGCTATAACAACTTGATGTTTGCATACAAGAATATAAATCTTAGATTATGGGATATTTTTATAGAAGATTTTGAAATAGTTAGATCATTCTGATTTTTTCTCTCTCCAAAAGTGTATTTTCACGATAAAAGTTTCAACGACAAGCATTTACTTTTTACACGTGCACGCCTTGAAGTAGCTTTAACCCGAACAAAAGGGTATTAAAATATAAATATCTTGGATATTAGATTCATCCATTTGTAAAAGAGGTTTGCTTTGTCATAACGCTAAGCTGATCGCCAATTTTAGAGCCGAATGAAAGGATGAAAAAGTGGATGGGCCTTAAATAGTTATCACGTTTTCAATAGACTTAAGACGATTATTGGGCAATAGAAGACTATATTTTGCATCTTCGTTATTGAATGTGGAATGTCACAGTGCTTCTTATTAAATCATCAAGCGGTGTCGAGGCGCGTGTATTAAACCTTGAAATCGTTGATGGCATATTGAAGAAGGAGGATCGGATGCCATCCGATTTGTAAACCTTTCTCCGACGATGTGCATCCGCTAGTGTCTTTCTGAAACAGAAGATAATTGATTCACTGTTGGATAACTGATCTTACTATTAATGAATTCAATAAGCGTAATACACCGTTCTGTCACACTGTATTACGTTAATGATTTTTTTGACGTGCTTGTGCGACTATTTATGCGCACTTAATATACATAATAAAGTCATCTGCTTGTAGAAAAATTTATTGTTATTTGCACAGCAAACCTGATTGTAATGCAATTAGCCAACGGACAATGCGACGATTGAATAAAATCAAAATAATCTTTTGATTTTTAGTAATAAATGTCAACGTGCGTTTGTGAGAGCCAGAAGGGATTCTCGATATTGTTTTATAACGTTTAATGAACTACACGTATAGAATAATAATTAATTTTGGATAAAATGAATAGCCTTTACAATAACAACTAATAATTATACGTAAATTATAATTGTTTTTATATTTTTTCATTGTTTTTTTAGATATCTATTACTAAAAGAAAAGTATCTATTTTTAATTACCTATGCATCAGATCTTATTGTATATAAGATTTGAGCAGTTCACATTTGAGTTGTAAATAATCACGTTGCTTATTAAAATTTAGAGAGGGGAGTAAAAAATAAAGTTTGAGAGAGAGAGAGGGGAGGGAAATATTTAGTTTATTGACTTTAGATGAATTTATCTACGAAATTCGCGTCACGCTTATAATTCATGTACGTGAAAGGTTTCCTGTCCGTTTACGTACAGGAAGTTATGCACTCGCTACATATCCGGATAAATCGTTTCCTCGACGACTTTGCAATTGATTAGAAGATTAGAGCTAACGAAGTTTTACAACATATCCTTCGATTTTAAATACTACATAATGTCATTAGTACATGTACAGTTAAAGCAAGAAATCAATACTTCTAATCTAATTATAAATTTCATTAGCACAATGTAATATAACAATTAACGAGAAATCCTCGCTATGGCTAATTATAGCCAAGTGCTATACTATCGCGTTGAAATATACGGTAAATCGTTTGATTAGTATTCTTTATTAATTCAAAGTTTAATTTCTTATATAAATTATTTTATGCGCAACTACGTTTTTTTCACAGAAGGCGCTTGTTGGATCCCAAGTTTTATTGCTGATTCTACTTTCGAGCGGCGCAACCACTGGTAAGTTTTTGTTGGGAATAAGGTTATGAAAACGAGAAATACATAAAGAAATGTCTTCTAATTTAATTCTCTTCTCTGCTGATCTATATTTCTTCGCAGCAAATAATTTTTAATGATAAATCACGGTCTCATAGCTTATAACTATCCAAGAGTTAGTAATAGATTTTAAGAATAATTTTACGAGTTTATTTGAGAATGAAAGTAAGAAAATCGCTCGTTAGCCAATAATAAATTTAGCTTCTAAACTGATATTTATGTGAAAAAAAGAAAGTAATTGTAATTTTCCCATCGAAAACTGTCTTCATAAATCAACTTATCGACGATATTAAAAGAAAATTATTACTTTTACATTGTAAGACTAGAAAACCAAATAATACATTTTTAATCAAGTTTCACTTTAGGAATTTTAATTTATATTAAAGCTCAAGGTAAATTTGTTCAAACTTCTAGAAATATTTGAAACTGTTAATTCATTAATAATATTATATTTAAGTAAGAAAGTAAAAAAAAATTGGGTTATTAGATTATTTATTAACCAAAAATATTTAGTTTTCTCTTCTTAAATTTTAGAATAATTATAAGTTTCTCTTGCGTTGTACTAGTTTCAGTACACGTGCACAGTATAAGAATAATTGATTTGAACGCTATAAGGTTTTTTCACCAATCCATATAAGTCTGTGCCATGAATTTACAAATTACTTTAAGCTTGCTTACTGTGACAAGAAAAAACTTTCCATAGGTCACTAACAATTTTTTTAATTGGCAATGAACGATTTGTTCAGTAGCAATAAAACAAGATAGTAACGATTGTCTAATTGCTAGTATCGTCATAGGAAATTCTTTTAATGCTAACCCGCCTTTTTTAATTTGTTTTGGAAACGTAAATGTTTATTATCTAATCAAAGCTTGAGTGACAGTTTATTTTATTTTTTACTAATTAAATTAGACTCTACGCGAATTATCAGCTTTAAAAACAATATTTGTTTCACTAGACGATGGAGAGAAAAAAGTCGTTTGTTACTACACTAATTGGTCGGTGTACAGGCCAGGAACAGCAAAATTCTCCCCACAAAATATTAATCCCTATCTTTGTACTCATTTGATATATGCTTTCGGCGGATTTACGAAAGATAATACTCTGAAGCCATTCGATAAATATCAAGATGTTGATAAAGGTAATTTCTTAAGTTGTATTTATATTTCACGCGAGTGCAATTTAATTTAATTCAAATTAATTCAAATTGAAATAAATTTTATAGGGGGTTACGCTAAATTTACGGGTTTAAAAACGTATAATAAAAATTTGAAGACACTTTTGGCTGTTGGTGGTTGGAATGAAGGTTCTAATCGATTTTCCCCTATGGTCGCTGATCCTCAGAGAAGAAGGCAGTTTGTAAAAAGTGCTGTTAAATTTCTTCGCCAGAACCATTTCGACGGATTGGATCTCGATTGGGAATATCCAGCTTTTAGGGAGGGAGGAAAGCCTCGAGATAGAGACAACTATGCTAATCTCGTGCAGGTATCATTTCGTTTCGATTAATTTAAAAAATGATATTATTAAAGTCAAGTTATTAATATTAAAAGAACAAAAATAAAATAATACAGGAACTTCGAGAAGAATTTGAAAAGGAATCTTCAAAAACTGGAAGGCCAAGGCTCTTACTTACGATGGCTGTTCCAGCGGGAATCGAATATATCGATAAAGGATATGATATTCCAAAATTGGATGAATATTTAGATTTTATGAATTTATTGTCTTATGATTATCATTCTGCGTATGAACCAGCTGTCAATCATCACTCTCCGCTTTATCCTCTCGAAGAAGATAACGAATATAATTACGATAATGAATTAACAATTGTAATGCTATAAATTATGTATTTAAAAAATTAATTTATTGATATTAAATTTATTTACACATCTATTGCAATGTTCTTTAGGATTATACAATTAAACATTTGATTAAGAGTGGTGCATCATCTGAAAAAATTGTAGTTGGTATACCTACTTACGGAAGGTCCTATACGCTTTTCAATGATGATGCCAATACTCTTGGCTCTCCAGCCGACGGACCTGGTATTGAAGGAGACGCAACGCGAGAAAAAGGATATCTAGCATATTATGAAGTTTGTAATTATACTATAAATTGTAAATTATTTTATCAGATAAATGTTTAATTTTATTATTTTAGATTTGTGAAAGTGTAACCAAAGATGATTGGATTGTGGAAAAACCAAATCCTAAAGCCATGGGTCCTTACGCATATAAAAGTAATCAGTGGGTGGGTTATGATGATGAAGATATTGTTCGAGCTAAAGCAAAATATGTTAATGAAAAGAAACTTGGTGGAATAATGTTTTGGTCTATCGATAATGATGACTTCCGTGGGAAATGTCATGGTCGTCCGTATCCTTTAATTGAGGCAGCTAAAGAAGCTCTTTTTGAAGAAAATGGGTAAAGAAGTTATAAAATAACGAATTGAAAATTATGTATGTACTTCGTAATGAAGGTTAAACAAATTTTATTTATTTTATGTTTTAGAAAACAAAAGGCAGATGAAAGACCAAATTCTATTAGTACAAAGAAAAGAAATAGAGTATCTGAATCCTCAAAGTCGTCTTTGCAATCCAGTAATCGGAAGTCAAGTGGCTCTTCTAACAGAAGAAATACTCTTTCTCGTTCAACTACCGGTAAACGATCATCTATACCTACTAAATCTAGGAATAGATCAAACTTTAAAACAGCTAATGAATACAAACCTGAAGATGAATCAAATGACGAGAATGATGAAAGCAATGAAAATGTAGAATCCGCGAAATCTGTACAAAAATCTACAAGACCACGGTTACTTACAAATAAAAATCGGTTTAGAACACGTTTAAATATTAATGAACGAGATAGTATTAAAAAACAAACATCCGATTCTACATCTACAACGAAGACTGTTAGCAACAATAAGAAAGTAACAACCCCAGAACCTCCAACTACTCCTGATCCTGGAAGTGGTAAAATTACTATTAACACGTTAATCATAATTTATTTTTTGAAGTTTTTGTTTTACTTACATTTTTATAATTTTATAGACTTCAAATGTGAAGATGAAGGATTTTTCCCACATCCTCGAGATTGTAAAAAATATTTCTGGTGTCTTGATAGTGGACCAAGTGGTTTAGGAATTGTAGCTAATCAATTTACTTGCCCATCAGGTAATTTATAGTAATTAGTTTAATAAATAAATGTAATAATTAAAAAAAAAAAAAAATTATACTTATTGTAAAGATAATTTATAATGTGAATAATTTTACAGGACTTGTGTTCAATAAATTAGCAGATTCATGTGATTATCCGAGAAATGTAATATGCCCAAAAAGTAAGCCTAAATCAATTACAACAACGACCACAACGCAACGTACAACAACAGAAAAAGAAAAAGAATTAATTGAAGAGGAACAGGAAGAAGAAGAAGAAGAAGAGTATGAAGATGAACAAGATGAAGTTAAATCTTCTGAAGATAAAAATGTTGAAGAAGAAAAGCCGAAGAAAATAAGAACAACGACAGCTAAGTCACTTTTATATAAAACCATTAACAGAAGTCGCCCGACAACTACAACAAGAACAACTACTACTAGTTCGACACCACCATCAACACCTATTACTGCTAGTTTAGGAGATGATATTTCTGACGAAGAACAAGATCCACGAGTAATTAAAGAACTAATTGACCTAATTAAAAAAGCAGGTGAGTAATTATTGTATTATGTAAATACTGGTTTAAAGTATATTTAATAAATTGATATTGTTTTAGGTGGAATTGAGCATCTTGAAAAACAATTGGCTTTCCAAGAAAAAAGTTTAATTGGTGGATCTAATCAAGGAAATGGACAAGTTACTCCAGCTACTATTAGTAAAAGTTTATACGAAAGAGTTTTGAACCAAAAATCGGCTAAAAATAACTTGTTTGGATTACCAACTTCAAGATTAGTAAGTAGTAGAAAAACTGATGATCTTGAAGAAGAAGAAGACGAAGAAGATGAAGAACAAGTGGAAGAGAAAAAAAATTCTAAAGTGAAATTTGTTAATGGACCAGGAAGATCACAATTTGAAGGCTTAGATGAAGTTCCTGAAGTCAAAAATCTACGAAAGACTAACAAACCAAAATATGTTACTATAAAACGTCAGAGGTAAATATCAAAACTTTGTCCTTAATATATTAATTAATATTTAATTATTAAAACAAATACAAGTTCTTTTAATTTAATAATATATTTTTTTTTTAAATCAAATTTTTTAATATTTTCATATAAAAGATTAAAATTTCATAGACAAAGAAAAATAATTTAAAATTATTAAACATATTTTTCAATAATGCAATAATTTTCAAATAATAATTTAATTATTTAATGAATTTAAATTTATTTTATAGTTTTAAATAAATTAAAAATGTTTTTTTAAAGTTCTTCGACTGCATCTAGTAACATTGATGATGAGTTAGATGAAATTAACGATGACGTAGAGGAAGAAGTAGAACCAGAAGAAGATAATGAAAATGTTGCATCTTCGGAAGAAAAATTAATAAGTAATATTTCAGAAGAAAAAAATTTATCGGTACAAAGATCTACTCCCGGATACGTCAATATTAGACGAGGAAAGCCAACTTCTACAACAGAACCATCAAGGTATTACATTTTTTTAAAAATTAGTATCTGATTTTTTGTAAATATAAACTATTCAATGCATGCAATTTTATAAGTCTTATTTAATGACATAATGTTTCATATCATTTCTGTAAGTAAGCCGTAATTTTTAACAAATTATAAAGTTATATTTTAGATAAATAATATTTGAAATTTTAAACTAATAGATAATTTTGAATTTAATTCTTTTTGCTTTTTAATATAGAGCTGATAATGATATTAAAGATGAAGAGCCAAGTATTCGCCACACTTCATTTAGGTATCTGTAATAATTATTTATAACTATTTTTTTAGAATAAAATATCAAAGTAAAAATGTAACAATTCTTAATAATGTGAATATATATTTCAGGCCTACAGAATTAATTCAAAAAGAAGTCACAGAAGAAAACATCGCCCCCAAGACAAGGTACGTATCTGTACTTGTAACTTACGAAGTGTTGATTATGAAATAAATTTAAATAATTTCACAGGTATATTAGTATTAACCGTTTTCGAAGTACGACTGCTACTTCTCCAACAGAAACTGAGCAAACAACTATTGAAAGTACTTCAAAAAAGCCTACTATCACAACAGAGAACTTCAACGATAGACCGTTAGATAAAGAAAAAACTATTACAGTTTCCGGAGAATCCGGTAGGATAAGTATTATTCCATTTACTTCAGTTACACCTTCAACAGCTCGAATATTATCAGATCACACGTCTTCCACTGTTAAGTCTACAAGTCCCTATACCGAGGAACAATTTATTAGCACGCATTACACAACAAAAAAAGTTACTGAAACGACTACTCCATTAAACCCTAATACTATTGAAGACAGTGCGACTGAATCTTTATTTAATATTGCTTCGACTGAATCAAGTACTCGAGAAACTATAGCTGCAGTGTCTCAACCTCGTCCCTTCGGTTTTCCTCGACGAACTAGACCGACGGTAGCTTTGTCAACTTTTTCTGATACAACTCGTAGTTCGTTAACAGGAATTGAGTCAACATCAAGGTCTAAGGTGAGTACATACTCCAGAAATATTGCACGATCTACAACAAAAGCACCCAGAACACATACAAGATCGCGCACGCGGAATCGTGAAAAATCGATAAGCACTGTTGATGAACATTTAAATGTTAAAGATGAAGCTTTGCAAAACAATTCTGAATTACAGGAAAATCCAAAAGATACTGAGGTGGTAAGTAAGTCCAGATCTTCAATCAGTAACCGAGGCTCTAGTCGATATAAGTCTCAAAATACAACACATTCACATGATTCAAACTTTAAAGAAACTACTAATAGTAAAGAGCAATCAAAAAGTACTGAGACTTCTAACAGAAGGCATCGTAGACCATTAGTAACAACAATTTCAAGTGATTTACAGGATCCTCAAGTTTTTAAAATTTCGACTGAAAAGTCTGTAAGAAGTCGAAATGTTAATAGATTATCCCGAGTAAGATTAGATCAACAAGCAGCGGATAGTTTTGCTAATAAAGCTCAAACTATTAGAAACATTAATTTACTCATGGAACCAATAAATCCAACAACAACTTCTTTTTTTTATACAACCAGTAAAATTAAACCGGAAATTACCGATATTTCTATTAAAGATGTTGATGATATAACTCAAACAGAAAATTCTCGATTTTTAATAGAAGTAACGGAAACTATTCCTAGTGAAACTACAACAGAAAAAATTGATAAAGAAGCATTTAATTTATTAGAGTCTTCTTCGAAGACAACAGTACCTTCATATTTATGGAATACTTTCTTAACTACACTTCAAAATTCTGAAGACGAAAGTAAAACAACATTTTTTGATTCAACTACTGCACAATCACTGATAAAATCATCTACCGCCTTAAAAGATATCGACACAACTCTTTTATTACCAAATCAAAGAACAAGAAAAATTTTATTGCGAAAAAGACCATCCACAACACCTATTTCAATTGAACAACCAAGTCAAAACATTATAAACTCGCGAAGACGAATGATTGTAAGACGGCTTCGGCCTTTTCAGGAGGATATTTTTAATTTAAATTCAACCGAATTATCAAAAGATAGTATTCAAAATATTAATGAATTAGCAAATAGAACGCATTTTAGAAATTTAAATGATAATAACCAAACAACCAAAAACTCTACTCATTCTTCCTTAAGCTATTCTGGTATTTCAAGATCGCCTAGTCAGAGGCATTTTATTCGTAATAAAGTAGTTGCGCGACCAGATTCTGATATTTCAACTGCAAAAATAGATGGATTTGATGATGTTACCAGCAAGAGAAAATCTTTATTTGATCGTTATCGCACTAGTGCGCTCGCATCTACACATCAATTAGATGTGAGTACTACAAATAAAGTAGCAGAAAATTCTTTTCCAATCGATGATAAAAACAGTTTGCCTTTTATAATTTCTAAAAATACTTACAAAAACAAAGCATTAAAAATAAATGACTCTGATTTTGATGAATCGAAAGATGTTTCAAAACAAAATTTGGCTAAATTACAAACGTCTGACTATCGACAATCTAGAACAAGGTTTAGAAATAATGATAATAATCAGAAGGAGTTTGAAAATTTTGCGTATAAAAGTAAAATTACTCCGCGTTATTTTTCCAAGTCTACTAGTACAACCGAAAGTAGTGTTCAAGAGACTTTAATACCCACTAAGAAATTTGATTATTTTGCTGATGCTATTAAACGTGGACATCAATTACAACGCACAACTCAAAAAATGAATAATGATAGCTCGATATCAGTATCAACATCAAAACCATCGGTTACACGACTTGTTACATCAATTGTAGAATCTGGAACTACGGAAAGACAAAAAATTTCAATAAAGAAAAAATATTCGTCTTTAACTTCAACTACGTATATCCCAAAGATTACAACGACTCCAAGTTGGTCTTTCCAAAAGAAAATTGGTATTAAAAAAGACGATCATATAAATGAAATACCTCGTGGTTTTTCAACTGAACGTGGTATTGAATGGTCAACTTTACCCATTGAAAGTGAATTCGTTGACAAAAGATTCACTACAGAATCTCACGAAGAATCCTCGTCAACAATAGAAATCGAATCAGTTTTTAGCAATCTAATAGGGCACTAGATAAATATTTATAAATAAATAATTTATTTCAAGTCCATATACTCTTTGATCACAACTATATATCTCATCAATATGATCATCTACAACTACACTTGAAACTTTACTTTCAATCGCTTATTTGTTCTCTGGCTTGATGGTATTTACTATACTTCTTTGTTTCTATTTCTACTCTTCTTTTCTATTCCATGGACAAATTGCAATTCATAGAAACCAGAAGGAAATGCATTATATATTCTGATTTCTAGGTTTTGGATGAGCCGATTCTTCAGCATTCTGTCTTCGAGAATATTACTGCTCATAAAACCACAAGTAATTTTATGACTGAAATCCCAAAGAAAACAAGTATATTAAATAATAGTTTACATAGTAAGCCAGAAAATGATGCACGAAATGTTTCGCTTATTCAAAAGTCTCTGCTAATGAATCCTTCAAATCAACATAATATAAAAAGGATTATAAAAGTGCCAGTAAAATTTGTAGATGATCCAGCAGATGAATTTTTTTTATTACAAATTCCTAAGAATAAATTAAATATCTCTAGATTTAGTTCAGTACTAAAAATTGAAGTTTTGAAACCGGATGAACCTAAAGATGTAAATAAGTTAAAAATTTTTGACGATAACAATATATTGAATAGATCATTAATGACCGAGAAATTAAATCTACTTTCTCATTATGACACGGAAATTACTGAACAATCGACGTCAAATTTTGATACCTCAAAATTGAATTTAAATTATGATAATAGTACTTCTAAAAATGATATATTTCTAGATGATAACGAAAAGAAATTATTTTCAAAAAACAGTGAAACTACTACATCTGATTTTGCATTAAAAGATGAAAATTTAAATTCTTTAATTATTCTTAAAAATGCGCCTTCTTTAATTTTAAACAAGAATTTAACCATAAACAAATTCGAACCCCTTGCGAAAAATTCAGAAACGAAAAAAAATGAAAGTGCCATTTATAATTCAAAAAATTTATTGATTAATTATAAGCATCCATTTTTAAATACGAATTCAACAATTGAAAATACTGAATTACTCCCAAATTTAAGAAATTCTACCGTAAAGAAAAAAATACATAGGCAACGCGTTCTAATATATCGAAGTTCAGCAAATCAGCAACCAACAAACAATTCTTCTCAAAGAAGATGGACCATGAAGAAAGTTGTTCGCAGGAGATTAAGACCAGCAAGTTTAAAGTCAACAGACGATTTAGAGACCAGTGCTTCAGCGTCACTGGCTGTTTCTTTGATGAACGATAGCTTTGCAGAGGTCAGTTTTGATTATAAAAAAAGGGTGTGGTGAAGAAAACAAGCCACGAAATAATAACGACTGCCTTCGCTATAATAACCATTACTTCGTTTATACGATGCATTATTTATCTCCATAATAAATCTAATACATACTGCTTTCGATTTGGAAATATGTGTCAATATCGAGCTGCTCAACTATCTTTCTGTGGATGAAACGAATCATTTTTCTGTCATTCTTGAAAGCGTACCTTCTCTGACAATATCTAACTGCAAAATTCAATTCTTCACATCTGACATTAGTCTACTGCTTTACTTCTTTAACAGTAACTTTCATTTTAACGGAGAAGCGATAATTTATAACAGTGCCAATAACTTATCGTTAAGTAATTTTAATTTAATGAAAAACGACCTGTTCATTCTCGAATTGTTTTAAAGAGACACGTACGACTTGTAAACGATGTAACACTTGAACCTTGTATTTGAAACGATGAAAATATGAATTAAAAAACGAGTAACAAAGATTCGTGGAGCACAGAGTCTAAAGCTAAACATTTTTTAAATCAAACTAATCAATTTTACCATATTGAAGAACATAATTATTTTTTAACTCTATTAAATACATGTACTAAATTAAAATCATAATACTATCATAATATACTATGATATTGTCATAATTTCAATTAGGTAATGCACAAAGTTTAGGAGGAATTTTTTGTAGTAATAAACTGACGATCAAAACAGGTAAATAGCTCGAGGCATCCAGGATTAAGCTTTTTCCAACGGCCAGAGGATATATCGCTACCTCAAGGTGCTTATGCAACATTATCATCCGCGACGTTATCCCCGACGAGGAAAATCTATCCGGTGCAAAATGGTATAGGGGATACACGTGTATTGGCAATAACGGCTGATCAAAATGGCATTCCGCAAAATTTGGAACTGATATTACCCGAACGACCAACAACAATTTCCTCGTCAACTAATTCGGGTATACAACCCTCGGCTACGATTTATTACTATTATGTGACTGAACTTGATTGCGACTCTAATTGTTAAACAAAATACGTCTTGTTTCTTTATATTATCGCTCCATATTTACTACTTCTATCATCTTATCGTCTGGCAGGTGTTTTCTAATAATTTCATACAATTCACAGCAGACATACGGCTATGGATTGCGTTTACCTTGAACGAAAACTAACTTCGCAGATCATTGTTTCCATCTTCATACGATATTGGCATGGTTGTGGTTCTCTTCACAATTCAACGTCTCTCCTTTTCACTATATTATTGCGTTTTACTTCATTCTATGTGCAATCCAATTGACACATATTTGTCGAATTCGCCATTATTTCATTCATCTTTTATTTCTCCGATTAATATTTTTCCATGCTCTGTCTTTTCTGCCGCACTATTCGTACATGAGTTCACTCGCATCATGTATCGAATGATTTAACTGTGCTTAACATTATGGGGTGAAAATTTTTATGTATGTATACTTTAACAAGCAATTAATGCATATACGTGGTTAATGTGCGTTCAAACAATGTATTTAAAAATATGTAACAATATTTTACTAATGTTTACACGCTCCACGGCAATAGGTAGAGCAGCTATCACCGGGCCCAGCTTCAGACGAAAGATCAGCACGACAATATCTCCTCGAACGACTCAAGAAACGTCATCGAGCACCAGTTCAAATACGGTAATCTCTTCGGAGAGACGACGCCAAGGGCAGAAATATGGCTCTGATAGAATTATTATACCCAATTCTTATCAAACCTATTCTCGGCCTTATAAACCTGCAGTAACCGATTATGATTATTACGAGGATGAAGAAGAACGATTTGTTGGTAAACCGAACGGTAAAATCTTAATCACGAGTCGAGGTATCATTAAATGTCTCGATCAAGGAAACTTTCCACATCCAAGCTCTTGTAAGAAATTCATTTCTTGCGCTAAGATGGTTAATGGCAACGTCATGGGAACAGAGTACACATGCCCTAAAAAACTATCATTCGATCCTATTGGTGGAATTTGTAATTGGTCTGCCGGTCTCGGGTGCAATGATTAAACGATTGATTATAGTAAGATTAAAGCTCATTGAATCAAAATTATTCGTTTATATATCTCAATGCTGAAAGAGACTTCGTTAATTTAGAATATTTAATCTTTTAAGAAATCATCAATTGTTTTTGACAGTTCCGTTTTTTGCGTCCAATCGAAATTGTTTTTATTCGCTGATTAAAAAATGAAAGTGTTAAAGTCAACTAGGATTTTGTGTATATATCGGCAAATATGTATTTTTGATTTTCTGCTCAATGTTTTTCAAGAATTTTGAAGAATAGAATTTTTATACCAACCATTCCATATTTTAACATTATTCATCACCAATGCAATAAAAGAGGAAGTTCGTTTAAAAGAAGTTTGTATTGTCAATTCTTGTTGAATAAGACACACCGTCAATTCCATAATTTCGGAATGTATACAAAATATTCATTATTCTACATTATCTGGATTATCATAAATGCGTTCTACAATAAATTAAAATTGTATTTGCTTGCGCATTTCAAATGAATATTAATATTTTAATTTGTTTTGCTTAAAAACTAAGTATCGAATAGATGTTGCTTGCAGAAATTCAATGTATATATATTTATCTCAATTATAAACGGATCCTATTTGAGTGGTATACACTTTAGTCGCGATGAACTGCAGGCATTATAGGTTAATATTAGTTATATATTTATGTAAATGATGTACGCGTACATATTTTTTAATTCAATACGATCGTAAGCATCTTTTGTAAATTAATTTTAATCAGAGTGGTGATATGAAGATTTTTTTGTACACGTTTGAATTAATTTTTGTACATATCTCGTTAAAATTAAGTTTTCTCGCAGTCATGTGTAAATAATAAGATAGGATAAAGTTATAATAATATTTTGGTACATACGTGCAATATTTTATGTACTCAATTAACTCATTAATTTATACATTCTTTATACAATACATTGGCATTGAATAAAAGAATATTGCATTTTTCTACAATAAGAATACATTTTTATTTAAACTGCACCTTCAATTTTACTGTAATGTAAAAACGATAAAAAATTTTATTAATAAATTTTTACGTTTTTTATGAAAAGTACCTCGGATTGCTCAAGAATGGTTTTAAAACAGAATTAACTTTCTTTAAAAGCATTAAACTGAGACAAAACCACAATTTTGGGCAAAAAGTCATATGTAATCATAAATTTTAGAATTCTGTAAATATCTTTAAAATTATTTCAATTAGATGTAATAAATTGTAATCATTGGTTATAGATCAAGAATAAAGTAGATTGTCTTTCCAAGATTTTATAGAAATAATTAATCAAGTTAAGATGCTTTAATAATTAATATATTAGCATTAGATATTAAAAATTGTTTTAAATTATTTTAGTTTGAAATTTAAGCTCATTTTACGATACCAAGTGGATTTTATGAAAATTTAACGATAGTGCTCGAAATTACCTGTTTATCCTACAAAAATAATATAACTTTTTTTTTTGTTAACAGCAATTAATAATTGTTCCGAATATTTATCAGCTGCTAATAATAGAGATATTTATATGAGATTTTCTATTTTATCGATCGTTGGCGTAGAAAAAATAAATGACAGTAACAAGGTTCGTAGGGTATCCGCGAGAGGCGCTGTAATTCAAATCACCATTTGAATCGTCATACATGGAATAGCAGGTTGCCCGGAAAAAGGTGTCCATGCGAAAGGATCATCGTTGGGCCCTTAATAAATTGGAAAATTCGTGATTATTACGAAATCAGCATTAAGAGGCCTTCGCCGTATAAGGGTAATCGTTTTACGGAGCCTTTAAAGCCGAAGCCTCAATTAAGGCTCGAACTCGGGGGAATAATGCCGTTAATTCCGCGAAATGGAAGCGGTTGCTCGTAAATCTCAGCTAACCGATTTTCACCCGTAAACCGCAAAAGCTCATCCGCGACACGAAACGATGGCCAAGTAACGGCGCCGTGGAACTCGATCGCGTTCATTGCGCGCATGCTTTTTTAATTAGGTGGCTGGGTCTGATCGCCGCGGCAAGAAGATGATAGGCCCGCGCCTGCCTCATTGTCGTTTACGGCAAATGGAATCGGGCCGGGCACGCGACGCCATTGCCGCCTCGCCGCTTTTTTCGTCCCCTTTAACTTCGGAATCCGGATGGCGCTGGATACGTTCTATCATCCGTTAAAAGGGGCGTCTTTCCTGGCTACCGCTTCATTTTTGCACGAGCGGCAGATTAAATTTCGCTCTCAGGCTGGGGCTACCGATTTGCCGCTTATCGATTTGCCCTTTCTCCCTTATTTCTTGGTAGTTACGACTTTTTTTCTCTTCTTCTTTTCAATGTTACCGATAATGACTTTTGACTTGCATTTGTTGCGAACGGAAAGTGTTAGGCTTCACAGTGCGAGGTAAGGTTACGGAATATATTTTCACTCCGTCACACGCCGTTAAGAAAGCATTTTCCTTTGAATAGCTTAAATTCCACTTTGACTCGTGATCATAATCGAGAATATGATATATGATAATATTCGAGAAGGGAGATTTCAGAATTTGGAAGAATGATTTATTGCGAATTAATAACAGATTCTTGTAAATGACCATTCGTTAATATTACAAGTCATAAATTTGTAAGTAAAAACCGACTCAAAAATTTTAACAAACTGGCCAAAGTTTTTGAAAAAGACGAATACGAAAACGGCTACTTTGGGAATACGTAGAGAATTAGGTATAAGGACGAGTGTAATGCGATAAGTACCGAAATAAAAAATGGGTTTCTTGGACAAGTCAGGCGGTGAAACGAGAGTGAAACGCGCGCACGAGTCCCGAGTCCCGAAATCGCCGATGAAGTTTGTCGGTTTGTCGGGTTGGCGTAAAAAGTATCCGGAGATCGGCTTCCTTTGTCCACACAGTCGAGAGCAAATCGGAGAGGAAATATTTTGACGCGTCGCAGCGAGGATCTGCTCTCGCGAGCGCGAGAAACTCTCATTTCACCAATATAGGAGCCAATATAACTAGGTTACAGAAAGGATATTTATGGAGCATTAAAAAATGTGTCATTACAATGACAAAGGATCGCCTTTAAGTCAGCTGTTTTACGGGTGAGAATAAAGAGGTCCGGCGGTCCGCCGGTCCGCAGTCCGGGCGGCGCTCGTCCCTTTCCGTTAAGAGGCTCTCGTCAGACGCTGTTTTAGCACAGGAAGCGCGCGAGCGAGTCAACTTTGTTCGAGAGCCGATCATAAAAGTGCTCCCGTCGCTCATATATAGGCATCATCCCGTCGCGCATAAATCTCCGGCTCCTCGGTGAATGCGCGCGCGGGCCCTTTAAGAGGGCCTGAGATTGCCGGAGAGTGCGCGAACAAACGTCGGGCGTTAAAAAAGCGGCCCGAGATGAGTACAAAGTATTAAAAACCATTTCGAGCGACTCGCTTTGCTCTGCATCCGTTTCTCTCCCTCCCTCCCTCCCCCCACCCCTCTCTCTCTCTCTCTCTCTCTCTCTCTCCTCTTCTTGTTTTTATTTTACTTTCCGCGCGACGTTGATATACGTGTCACTAATAAAATGCTGCCAATTCGCCGTGGCGCGGGTCGGAGCTTTTACGAGGCACGTGAGGTTTTCATCGACGCGGAACTTCCTTCGTTCGGGCTGCTTCTTGTAACTTTAATATCTCCCCTCCGTTTCATTATCAGCCGGGGATTTACTTTGTATAGTTATTATACACCCTTACAGTAGTGGACAAAAGTTTGAGAGCGCGCATCGTTAACCGAAGCCTGGGAGCGAACTTTTACGTTCCTATTTTTTCTACAAACGGGCCCGAACTTCTGCTCCGATGCCACGATTTGTCTTTCAACATTGCAATTCTATCAATTCGAGACCGAAGCTATTTTTTTACAAGCATCTCTCGCAATATCCGTATTTATTGCTAAACCGCATAGTGAATAATTAGATTTTGCCTGCAACTCTAATTTCATTATTCATATTAACCAATAGTCATAATTTGAAAACATATATTTTTATAACTCTAGCTATGCAACAAGTAATTGACAATAAACGCCTGTGTTCCGTATTTTATGTTATTAGATCATTCGGGAATTTTTTAAAATTTCTCGTATTTAATTCGTGTTTTTCTAGTCCCTGGTAATTTTCAATAAATTATTTTTTCATTAAATCGAATAATAAATGGAAAAGGCACTACTTTGACGAAGTTTTTCTTTAGTATGGAATAAAATTTACGGTAAATAATTTTAGCCGGAGTTCGTGAACAACTCACGTGGAAACGTAACATTAATTTAGTTCAAGCGAACGAAATGAAGTAAAGATATTGATAGTATAGATCAAGGACTTAAAAGATTCTACAAACTCGGTGCTTTTATAAATAATAACCCGTAGTGATAACAATTTGCTCATTGAAAATGAACATTCAAAAAAGCCCAGGAAACTAAACTGAAACGTGTGCAATTAGTGTAGTTGTTGCCAATGGTATTTAAGTCGTTGGAAAACTTGCGTAACGCATGCAAGTGTTATGATAATTTTATAAATTTGGCAGGATTGTTTCTGTGCAAATGACCCGACTGTTTAAATAAAACTTAAAAGTATTTCAAAAGGAATCAAAAGGCGATCTAAAACTTTTGAACGCTACTGTCCCTTTTCAAAAGTTTTCTCTCTTAGAAAGTAAATCGTTGTCATTTGCAAAGGTGATGCATTACGTTTTTAAAGCGGTCGTTAGAAAGACGACACGAGCGAATACTCTGAATAGCAATTAGATACGCGATCGGTGAAAGATGAATGATTGTACAAAGATTTTTTGATACATTGTAGTTTACAACTTAGATTTAAATTAAACGAATCCACTTTTAAGTGTCGAATAAAATCTTTTTATTCCATTTTATGAATCGTAAAGAGTGAGCAATTGAAAAGGTTACGAGTTGATACACTTATTGATAACAATTCAGAAGAGAACTTTGAAACAAAGTTGATTTATACGACTATTAAAATCCTTCGCTTTCTTAAATCGCTTCCGACTCCCTTTCGAGCAGTGCTTGTATTTTTTTCCACAGCTAATAACAATAACCCCAACCGAGGCAGGCAGATACGAGGACTCGAGCAAGCTCGCGATGAACTTTGCGGAATATTCGGCTCTTCAGCCAACTGCCTCTGACATTCCGAAAGAACGCGCGAGTCTAGTTAGACGAGTTTGTCTATCATTTGTTCTCAGTCATTAATCGTCAGCCAAACTATTCATAGATGCACCAGGTTACGCGTATTAAAAAGAGAAGCCGCACACCCGTTTAAAGGCAGATACCCCCCACCCCCCTCCTGCGCAGTTAGCGAACGACGAGTGTTTATTTGATTCGCTGGCTTCGCTAAATAATTTCAGCTCGTCGAAATGCCCCCATATAACGATTTTATTATAGCCACCATTAGAACTAGTCTTCTTCCACTTTCGCCTTCATTTGGGCAAAAAGGTTTACGCGGGCCTTTATACTGCGCCATATATTTCGACTGTTACGGCGTACATTAATGATGGGATTAATGTTTACGGCGAAACGAGATTGCAAGTACGGCGAGAGAGAAGCGGGAATTTCTCGGCGACGCGATCCGGACAGACTTTATGTGCGCAGTCTGCAGTTTTATGTTGTTATTCGCGTCATATTGTACTCCGATGCTGTGTTGATGGCACCTTCTGCGTGTGAACGCTCGATCATGATCTTTGGCTTTCGTTTCATCCTTTTCCTTCTCTCTCCTCACTCGCGCTGTCGATTCGGCATTCTGCCTTAAATTTCCATCGCCTCGGGGTTGGCACGGAGGCCGCGGGCAGCGAGGGGCAAGGGGATAAAAGTAAATGCTAATGGCCGTACATTGTTTCGAGATCGCTCGACATGAAAGTCAATGATGTTACGCTTAAAAGTAAGCGAGCTGCAAAAGTAATCAAAGTTTTTCTTCGAACAAATGCGTTCGCGAAGAACTCGAGATGCACTTGACGAGTGTTTTTCTAAGATCTGATTGTCGGAGGAAGGATGGATGAATTCATTCTTCGAGTACATCCACTGATGCCGCTGGTAATGTATCGCGTTTATTCAGCTCCATAAAAGTTCTCTATTTTTTCAACGAATGAGACTCCAACTGTTCGTCATAAATACGATCGGTTTAAAATTAGTCTTGGCGCGAAAGGATAATTGCCTAAACACGATTCGTTACTTCTTATTCATTACTGCGGCCGAAGCCGTGTGAGAAAAGAAGAAATAGACGTAAATCCTCCGATTCCGAGATCCTAGAGCAGCGGTTATTAAACCGTTGCACGATCTCACCTGTACGGGAGCAAGAAAAGCAGAGCCGCACATGTCCCCGGGAACGTTTTTTTGTTCCGATCGCCCCCACTCGGTCGGACAATGCAAAGCTCTACAGGATAGATCTGGGCCCGAGCCCCTCTCGGCTTTTCCTTTTAGCGAAACCTGGAAGAAGCGAGCGTGAGAAAGTCAGTTTGACCTCGTTCGGCGGTTTTTCGGGAAGAGGTCCGGCGTTATTACGCAGATGCCCTCCTCCCTTTCATGGCGCGTCGAGCGAAATCCGTCCCCCCTTCCCCGTTGCCGATAAACACGTGCGCGCGTCGATCGAGCGCGTGCGGGAATCCCAGATTCCGTGAAACATTGTTCGGGCCTTCGAACGCGTGACATGGGATCGCGCGCGGCTGAAAGGGGCAGCTTCGCTCCGGTTGCGTTAAAGGATTTTTCGGTTTTCGTTTCCCGACGCCCCGGTCAGGCGGCTGCGCGCGGAAAACACCGAGGGATCCAAATATTGATCGCAGAGGGAAACGCCGATGCGCCCGAGCCTTTCATTAAAAAAAGCCTCTCTTCAAATAACAGCTTGGCCGACTCGAGTGCCTTCATTTTTTGGTCTCCGAGATTTCTATTCACTGTGGCTAGTTTCGTCGCTGATGCAAGTGTACATAGTGATTGAAATCGTTGTCCATGTTCTGGTGCGTTCATTTTCTGGAGTGCGCAAAGTTGCGAGTCCAGAGATATTCGAACGGATTGCATTTTCTCGAGCTTGACAATAAATGCATACGTGAAAATGCTTTTATAAAGACTCTATCCGTAAGAATAAGCACTACGCGTACTCTGCAATTGTTATTTGATTTACACACGAGTGATTAAACACTTTCCCGAAGAATTTCTCTTATATGTGGGATAAAAAAAAAAAAAAAACACGAACTAGGTGCTGGACAATGGACGTTAAATCCTAAAGATCAACAATATTAACTACAGCTGCTAGATTTTTTCTTACTCTACCCTTCGAAACGAAAAGATAGAAGGAGAAAGAAGGAGATCACTTTTTATTTTTACGGGTCGAAAGAACCCGTTTTGCTATCCCTTTCCACCTCCGCTCTCGCGTCGTCTAAGAACCCCAATTTTCGCACAATAGCCGAGGTTGAAGAATCCTCGTATAAAAATGGAAGAGCCACAAAGAAGATCTTTGTCCATCGATTTACCCCATCATTCGAGTGAGAGCACGATTCAAAAAATGAAAGATTTTCTCTTAAAAAAGGAGGTTAAAAGAAGGGGAAGTGCACGCGGCCTTTATTTCCAGCGATTCCACATTTTAACAGATCGGTCGCGTCGATCCACTTCTCTCTTACTTATACTCCCTCTCTTTATTGTCCGCATTCACTTCTTGTGATTGTGCAACTATTTATCAATGAGTTTTCCTCTTTGTGGAAAGGAGAATAAAAGTTCTTGGGTATAAGTTTCGTAATTATCAACTTGGATAT
This sequence comes from Platyscapa corneri, assembly GCA_018907185.1. NCBI lineage: Eukaryota > Metazoa > Arthropoda > Insecta > Hymenoptera > Agaonidae > Platyscapa > Platyscapa corneri. The sequence continues at coordinate 3,615,683 of JACCHW010000021.1, read as the reverse complement.
ATGTATAACGTAAATATATCGCTCGATTGGTTTAACGAAAACTATGATTTCGTTCAGTTATATAATGTACGGATTTGTTTACGTTACACGATGAAAGGTATTCTTGTGGTTTGAAATTTATTTTTCTAGTGCTTAGGTTTTTTAAAATTCTTCATATTGTAAATGGTGCAAACTTGTCGAAAACCTATAATTAAAAAACACCCTCTAAACAAAATGTTTATCAGCCTCTTCGTTTAAAACGTAAATAATATTAACATTATTGACAAAAATACAGAGTCTGCTCATATTTTAAAATAATTGTAAGTGGTATATAATGTTATTAAAATGAAATTAATAGAAATATTACTGATTCTTAATAATAAAACAATGGAATACCTATTCGAGATGATAAATAATATTGTACTTATTGCTTTTTTTTAAAGCTAATTCGGATGAAATTCGATTTCTTCTTTAAACTGAAATGAATTTAACGGCCCATAAAAAGTGCTAACAGGTAATGTAAAAATTTATTTTAAATTAAGTAATTTGATTCCTATAATTTTGAAAATAAAATTCCATACATTGCATGCAAAGTAATGTCAATGTCTGCATCACTTTCTACACTGATAGCGATAAATTGTAATTACCATTTGATTTATATTTAACATCATTATATCGGTTAATTAAACGTTAAAATTAATAAATAATTAGGTTTTAAATATCTGATGACGTATAAAACTTAAAAATAATTTTTTTCTACTTAAGGGACAGCACAGCATATAAATTGAAAATGAATTTGAAGTTCCTTACCAAATAAATTTTTTATTAATATTTATTTGTTTGTTTGTAAAAAAGAGATTATTCCTTCAGCTTATAGACATGTAATCAAATCTCCGTTTATTTTTAATGGGGTAATAAGAAAGTAAAATTTATTTGAAATATAAAATAAATCCATTTAAAATTTTATGCATGTATATGCACACATATGCAGCTAAATATAAAATGTATGATAAAAGCTAGATAATCAATCATTTTCCTTGATTCCATTCTAAAGGGATTCCATATTTGCTCGACTGACTTTATACGTTAGATAACCAAGAACTTTTTAGTAAGCAAATAACAATAAACATAACCGTTTCACATTTCAATGAATAAAAGAATATTAAGATTAGTGCCATATATTCTCCGATACATGCACAGTACAATATCATACTTCTTCATGATTCATTCATTGTTTCAAATCTAACTTATTGCTCTAATCTTAAATCTTGTATATTTTCAAACGGCAAATATGCTACATGAATTAGTATCTTTCACTTTAAAATAATAACAAGGCCATCTAAAATTAATTAAAATTATTAGGAAGCAACCCGTTTGATATGCTCGTCCGATTGTGCATCCCTTTCACCTGTATATATTCTTAAATGAACGAAAATCTAACTGTACGTGTTATTATGCATTTTTTGTACATTCCGACGTATGAGAGTTTATTTCGATCATAAATTATAATTCATGCATTGAATAAAAATATTTGTAACAGTATTGGACATAAAATCAATGTTAAAAGCTCAATTAGGATTCAAGGGCTTATTTAAAACGTCATATTTTCCCTTGCAAATGTAACAATCAAATTCTTAAATATTACGTGTATACGTACACGTGAAATGTACGTGCAATTTTTTGTAATTTTTTAGCCAAAATGATACGACAAATGAAAACGATGGTGTATTTAGATGCTTTAGCGTATTTGTGCAGTTCTTATTACCCATGTTTTTTAATTCATTCATTTATTTATTTGTTTATTCATTTAGGTCAAATCTGGCTATCAATATTTCATGGAATTCCATTACTCTGAGTAATTAATGGAATCTTTAGTTTCAGCTCTAATTTAAAGAATTTAAAGAATGTTATTTTTCACGAAATATTGATAGTTAATATTGGAAGTTAAAAAGCTAATAATTTTAACGAGCGATAATCGATACATTTAAATTGGTTTTGAGTCTTCTAATATTTTTACAAACGATCGAACAAAGTTATTAAGATAACAGTGCTTAGATTTTGGTACAAACAATAAAAATTTTCGAATAACAAAACAAATTCCATTTAGCGGCAAAAAAGTTTAATTGCAAGCGTTGGCTGCTCAAAGAAATACATCGAGCTTTAATGAAAAATTTCACGCTTGAAAGGTCACGGCAGAGGAACGCGAGTTCATATTCTTCTAGTTCCCACGTAATCACGGTGACTTTCTCGACCGTGAAACAATCGATCGAACGCTCGTGTTTTTGCGGAATGAGGGATGGAGAAAGAGTGCGAGTACGAGAGGAAGACGGAGGAGGAGCAGGAAGAAAGACGGAGAAGGAGTATTTTGCCGCAGTCAGATTCCGAATGAATAGGTCGGCAGGGATGGAAGTCTGTGGTTCCTAGAGGCTTCGTCCACTTGATCGAAGCACCCGTGCATAATTCGCTTAATCAAATCAACCGGGTGCACCTCGGCATAAAATCCGGCGGCCGCTGACGGCGAGGAGAAAAAACGAGCCTAGGCTCGCGCGCACGGAAATCGGTCACAGGCTGCTGACTTCTTCCACCGCCTCGCGTCGTCTTTTTTATTTTGTTAAAACTCTGAATTTCACGATGCAGCGGCTTCGGACTTTCAGACGGTGTCTAGTGAAAAGGCTTTTTCTCCACAACTCAACGCTGATTTAATGCTATCCCTTCGTTTTGGAAGAGGTGCGTGCGCGTTCTTCCCCAGCCGCAATCGTCCGATATACTTAAACGTTCGGGATTATCCAGTGGAACAAAGGGGAATACCGAGTCGCCGGATCGATTCTGCACTAATTGGAAATATCGTCGTTAGCTAGACGTTTTTTAAGCTTCTTCGTTAAGAATTCCAGCCCGGAGACGTGCCGGTGTAAAGTTATCGAAGATGTTGATAGAAACATGCCGAGTACTCAAAATAGAAAGAGAAGCATTCGCACGCGTAGGTACTGAAAAAGAGCCGTGCTTATAAATTTCATCCATGCATTTAATTGTTTTTCAGCCACTCGATACCTCCAACGCAATTTATAACGTTTCGTTTGATACTCGGATAACGTCCACGTATAATCTTAACTTTTTAGCTCTTAAATACGGTCGTGCTTTTAATTTAACTAATTTATCTTCCATACCCGTCCAAACTTTCACAGAAATGTTCGAACACGTTGATAAGAGATGTCTGTAACAAGCAATAAAATAATTCACCCCGGGACAGTGTCTCGGTATCTCGTAAACGAAAAATAAAAGGCAGCGTCTAAAAAGAAATTAGCGGTTCTATCCCGTCAGGCGTCCTTATCGGTAGATCGCCAACCAACATTTACACGTACGAACGTCAGCAGCCCCATTGCAAACTGCATCCCGAGTCCGAGCCCGAGGCCGGGCCCGGGCTCGAGCCCAATACACCTATTACCTGGGGCCTTATTTAAACTTAGAAAAAGGTGCCCGATTGTGTTTCAACAGCAACGGCACCTTCGGACCTTTATTCGACAAAGAAGGCTTCCCAGCACTAGCCACGCGTGCGAGATACCGCATCAACTCCCCCCTCCTCTTATTACGCGAGCTCTGTAAATTTCATCGATAGTCCATTTACGACTGCGTAATTAATTCCGTCGATTTTAATGAGATTGGAAATTCAGCCGCCGAGTCGTTGAGACGCTTGTCAAGCCGAAGCACGTTTCAAGTATCGATAATTACAACGTGATTAGAGCTACGCTATTCTCCCACTGGCATTTGTTACGACTCTACTTCCCAATTAAATCGACGAAACTGACAAATCTGATTTACAGACGAAGACAACGTCGTTATCCGGAAGAAAGACTCGCGGGTGGAGTTTTGCTTGCAAGCAGCTGGGAGTCTAATTCGAGTCGAACGCCGTGGGCGGATCACTTAGCGATTGCGGCTTCCGTATTGCGAGACCCTCGGGTCGCTCGTTCTGGCCCGCGGATAAGAATAATCTTCGCCGGTAGCCGCATCGTCTCGATCTCGCTCTATCGCCGGCGAATATCTAAGCCAGTATGTCGGACTCGGTGACAATGCGCGCAATCCTCGCCGGCGCCGACTCGACTCCGGGCCCGTAGCGCCTGCGTGGGCGACCGGTAAATGCCGTGCCGACCATTTATTTTGAATTACGCTCTCCTCTCTAGCCCCGTCCCCTGCGCCTCCCCCTCGTACGCGCGTACATGCATGCATGCATGCATTAGGCGATCGGGACTTTCGGACGCTGTAATGAAAGATAAGCTAATGGCAGCTGTGAATAATGCCGCTGCAATTATTCATGCATTGTACGTGTAAATTTAATTTAGTACAGTAGCGTGAATTACGGTTGGATAGACCTTTTTCCCTTTTTTTTTTTTTTTTTTTTTTTTTTTTTTTTGACGAATCCAATCACCAATGGCAGATACGAGAATGTAATGTATGGGTCTTAAATTTCGAAGGATTTTTTAGCTTCTCCAAGGGCCGATCAACATCGAAGAAATAAGTTTTATTTAGCTACTATTTTCGGCGAATAACCAGATTAAAGCTCATTTTAATCAATTTAGCAGTAAAATTAACTCCGATGAAAATTAAATTGTAAAAATTCCAGAATTGAATTTGTGTATTTAGTAAAGCTTCTCGTAACTATTTTAGATGAGATTTATTTGCTTAATGAAATATATTTTATAACGTTTAACAATACTTGATTAGTAAAGAATATCATTGATCTACTTTTAAATTTACTTACTTACAAATTTCCTTATTTAAAATAAGCATTGAGATTGACGTTTTAAATTGCGCATCGCGAAATGTACTGTTTATTTTGATTTATAGGTTAACCATTAATATTGTATGAAAGTATCTACTGCATAAAAGATAAAATACTTTCATTCTAGTAGTTCATCAAAATTAAATTTATCACAGTAAAAAATTAAGCTGAATTTTAAGGAAACGTCAAATAATTTAATCTTTTAATGCTTTTATTTGTAATTATATTTGGCTTGGAAGCTTTCGCCTAATTATTATTTGAAATAATGAATAAAACGATTTTAATATTTAAAAAAGTTATTAAAAATTGTTCATGCTGCATCGATTAATTATCCTTTCTTTATTTTGCACATAAATAGATATTATATAGTTTTTAGAAATTCAGTAAAATAACTTTTTTTTCTATTATTTATTTTTACATTTTTAAGTGGTTATTATTATGTAAGTTACTTTGAAGATTTTATTACTTTATTATATAATTATTTTATTCAAATATTTTATTTTATTATTTTATTATTTTTGATTGTCGGTACTCGTAAATGCAGAGAACATCACACTTTGCAACATCTAAGAAATATCTGTTTAACCGACATATTTTATTTCAAGAAGTGAGTATTGATTTTTTTCAAGTGCCTATGTTATTTTACCAGGCATTATTAATATTTCACTTTTTTGTGATATTTACTATAAAAATTTTTTATTTTTTTGAAATATTGACAACAATTTCTTTTTGATCCTCGTTTAAAAATTTATTTTGAATCTTTTATATTTTCGTATATATTGAAGATTGTTTTATTTTTGAGGAGATATTTTAACGAGTTAAGGCGCACAATGGGAGGATTCAATGAGTTCAATTTATTTTAGTACAGTATATGACTAAGCTATATAAGTTTTATATAATCGATGCAGTGAAATTGCAAACTTTTTTTCAGTCGAGATACTGAATATTCCAGCTTTTATCTTTATAATACAGTATACGCTCTTTGTTTAATTACCGATTATCTTTTCTTGATATTTTATTAGTTTCGATGTCAAGTACATTGCAGCATGTGCGGATGACTTTTAAAAATAATGCTTTTTATTTTCTTATTTATAGTAAAAAATTTATTTTGTTTTGTTTACAAATAAACTAGGGAAAATTATTTAAATTATTTATAAATTTAATATTTACTAACTCATTTATTTATAATTTATTTGTTAGAGCATCCTTTTTTAAAGTATTTTTTTATTTTCGTTATTCACTACGTGTGTTTAAAAATTAATGTTCTTCATTAATCACTCAAAGATTTTATAACTAAATAAAAATGTATTGCAACCTCGTACATATTCAATTTAATTTATTCTTCCTTACTTATTTTTTGGAGTTCAATCATTTAAATATTCTTAGCTTTAAATTGAATTATTTTGATGCTTTTTAATTTTATATAATCTTGTGTAAATAATATCTACATTTAAAGTTAATTTAAAATGTTTTTGAAATAATTTGTAACTTGTGTCAAATCGAATTTAATTACATACGTATTTAGATAGTTTTTAACTTATAAAAGAAACTATTTTGAAATAGTTTGTTTTTGTGATTTTATATTTGGCATTAAATTAAATTTTTATTTTAATAATTTTGAAGTTTAGTGATTATAAGCATTATAAATGGTAAAAATGAGTATTAGTTATGAATTTTTTATATTTTCATATTCTATATTTTTTAACAATTAGATTGTTATTAAATTAATTTTACTTTCTATTTCAAATTATATTGATTGTTTGATATACGACGTTTGTTAAATTATTATTTTGTAATTTTTATGACCTTATTGGTTGGTTAAAACCACTTGAAATTTTTCTGATTCTTAATAATAGTACTACAGCATTTTATGTAAATGAAATTGTTGGATATTAGATATAAATACGTATATGTTATAACTTCACAAACAAATAACTATGTAAACAATATTTCTTTTACATCGAAAGTTTAATTTCTTCAATATAGTTTTTTTTTTAAAAGTTTATTTTTTCATCTGTTCCAAATATAAAATTTAAATATTTATTTTGGATATAATAATGTTTAAGTTTTTCCTACGATGTCTGTCTGTAAATTTTCTTTACAAATAATTTATAATGTCGTCAATTAAAAAAAAAAAAGAAAGAAACAATTACTCAAAGTTTATTTTATCGATTATTTACGAGGTTTTTCATTTTTTAAAACTGTTCTACCTTTTGCACTTTCGTTTTGTGGTATTATTCATTATTCTTATAAATTCTTTTTTCTAATTTCTCAGACATCAATCATAATTTAGATTTTTTATTAGTCTTGTTATTTTCTGAATGTAAGTGACACTTTGTTTAGCAAAACTAGGGTTAAAAAAATGTCTCATTTAGCAATTAAAAATAAAAAAATCAGATCTAAATTTCAAATTTCATTTTATTGAGTTTGCCACTGCTCGATGATTTTTATCAAAACTAATAAGAAATTCCTTTGCCAATATACTTGTCTAATCTCTGGGATTTTATTATGTTAGATTATTTGCTTTGCATTTTTACAGGTATGTTTCAATTAAAAAAAAATGACTATAGACTAGATTCAGCATCTGAAGAGGTATTTGTGTTTTTAGAAAGTAGAATCGATGAATTTGTTCGGGATAGCGATTGTTCAGCGCTGATTTCATTTCCTATCTCAGGTGTTTGCTCTATTTTAAACGATCGAACATTTTACACGCAGTGCTTTTTATGCGAGTTTAATTCTTTTTTATCCACAGTAATATCGCAGTTGTTATTAATCGATTGAAATACGTTTTCATTTCAGAGAATCTGACGCAATCTGTGCTTTTTTATTTATCTAACCAAGTGGGTCAAGGAATCGTTTGAAGCTAATATTTAATGTGCGGTTTCTTCGAATTCAAATTCCAACGATTCTAAATTTTTAAGAAGAGCCATTACGTCAAAGACATTTTCAGTGCGCACTTGAAATACTAGTAGAATATAAAAACCTGCCTAAGGCGGCACGTGAAATCGTGGAACATATGTTTGAAAAACCTACTTGTCCCGAGCTATTTACGAATGCTTTAATTATCAGTTGCGCATACGTAATCTTATTTGCCTATTCGAAGCTAGAAGTTTGTGACCCGACAAAAGGTAGATGCATTGATCGTACGTTTGATTTTTAAAGTGACATTTGCCATTAGTCGACCTTTTAAATTTAGCCAACTTTAATCCTTAATACAAAGTAGATTAATTACGAGCGTTCGGATTGAAATCTTTTATCGGGAAACAACGAGTAATGCATCGCGAAGGTGCTGTACCGTAACAAAGCCTGGCTTAGGCCAGTGTGGGCTTCTTTAGACAAGTGTTCGCATTAAGAGCGGCTGATTTCGCAGTAATGAGGAACGTAAATATGGTCATCATCGACGCGCCTACCGGTCACTTCAAATGCCCACGTATCCGTGGCGGTAGGAAAGCCAAAGCCGCGGTGCTCGGGAGCCTTCGCTCGGTACGGAGCCTATGAATTATAGATTTATTTGTACTGGCGCGCAGGCACACGTAGACGTAGATACACATTTGTCCGTCGCGGCCGAAGAACGCGGCTAAAAATGTTTAAATAACCAATAAGTCGAGAGGCTGCACTGGCTGAGCGCATAAATTTGACCGTCGATTCCGCCGACTTTGTTTCCATCTGCCTCTCGAGAGTCTCGGCAACCCCGGCGCGCTTGTACGACGTTTTTTTAGATCCATTCAAATGCTTATTTTCGTCAATCCCGTCCTCGTCTTGACATGCAAATATCTCGAAACGGGGAAAAAAGCGGGAGACGAAAAAAAGCCCGGGAGCGCAGACGCGGGCTCTGCGGCCCCTTCTTCGTCGGCATCGGCAGCGGCATCGGCTTATACGTGATGCGTCGTTACAATTAATCACGCGGCCACGCGGTCGCCGGGGGCCTTCGCGGTACGGGCGCAGACTCGCGTCCGGCTAGCAGAGTAACAATTTGTTACGGCTGACAGGGACTCTAAGAGGGCGCACCGCCGACGAGCGGACGCCGGTTGTTTTTTCTGCGTTTTGCCACCGATAAATATGCTACATCTACGTCGATTCCCTCAAAGTTCCCAAGGCGCACGCGCTGCTATTGCCCTTTTTTAGATTAGGAGCCCCTGACGCGCGATCCTTTTCGTTTTTCCCTCCAAGAGACCTGCTGCTCGCTCCCTTTCTTTCCTTACCTATACCGACAATCTGCCCCCTTCACCATTTCTCCTTCTCTCGTTCGCGATTTCGCAAGAGCTCATTTTTCGTGCGACGTCGGTAGACGATTACGTTATTGGGGTGAGTGCGTTGTAGCGTGCCTTAACGCGCGAGGCGAAAAATGCTGGCTGCGCAAGTCGCTAATATTTTAATAAGAATTCATTGAGACGCCTTGCAAGTTAACCCTAGCAAGGCTATCCGAACTTTCTCGAACTAAGCTTTTTTGTTGCATATTTGGCTTCCCGCGTGTGAAAAAATGAAGCACGGAAACGCTCGTTCAAACGCTTGATTCGAAAAATAAAGCAGTTGCCGGTAATTTTATAAATGAATCTCCACTGGTTTGTATTGAATACTAAATAAAAATCTTTGATCAGCCGCATCTCGGATATACATTTTTTAGACCCGCAAAATTTTCTTCTACTTAATATTCAATCGGTAGGTTCGGCATTTGTTTGTTACAATAGAATTGATTGTAATTTTTAATTTTACAAGTTAGTATATCCAAATTTGTCTAATATATTGTATATGCATATTAGAATTAAGGTCAATCAATAAATTGCAACATTAGATTTTACATTACAAAGACATTTTCTTGATTTCAAAATCATAAGTTAATAGATAAGGAAGAGAACTTTTAATTCGTGACTTTCTTTTAAACTTAATTAAATACAATAAAAGCTGTAAATTTTTAGCGAATGTTTCCAAAAGTTAATGGAATTTAAAATTCGCTCAGTTCTAATTTGATAATTTTGATATGACAATACATTTTTGTCTCCTCACTATAACGGCGGAGTTATATTTTTTTTTTATCAAACTATTCACTTAGTTCAATTGCAAATATAGTAGTGTGTACGTAAATTATATTAAAAATATTTATTTATGACGATTAATAAGAAATTACTTATTTTTACAATCGCGATTTATATATTAAATCAGCAGAGGTTCCGAGGGTTTAAAAATGTTTGTAAAAATTTTCTCGTGTAGTTTGTTTTGTGAATCTCTAATTTTTATGTAAAATTAAAAAATTCGTGCATTAAATTTTTTTTAAATTAAATACGTGCATTAAGTCTAGATGCAGTTTACCAAAATTGAGACTGTTAAAAGTTCATAATTTACAAAAGTGATTTAATGGAACATTTAAATGCTGAGTATGTCATGTAGCGTGTCATAAAAATTTTCATTTAAAATTTATGATAAATAAAACCTCAATATGTAACGGGTTTAAATTTTATATAAAAATTACAAGCATGCAAAGTAAATTACTCGAAAAAAAATTTACTTTTATGAATATCCCCGCCCGAGTATTGGAAATAATTTAAAAACTTTGCTTTAAAAGGTAAATTAAATTCAAGTTGACAGTATTTTTGAAAATTAAATTTCCATATTACATGCCCGGCTACTGTTTAAGATACAAATTTGTAAAGTTTTTAATCGAGGGTATGCAAGTATGCAATTCGGTTTGACGCTCGATAAACTATTTTCAGCGTTAGATTAACCGCACGACACAATTTGTTAAGAATTACGCGAGTGTTACGTATGCGTGTGGTCTCGAAAAGACTTATAAAAATGCAGATATTTCGTTTCCTACTGGCAGAGCGATCTAGTTATGACGAATACATCTGCTAAATGTGAGTGCGAATGCGCGCATGTGGGTAATTGGCGGTTAGCAAGATGTTAATTTAAATATTGATTTAATACCAATGCATTAGGATGAGAGCACATCATGAATACATTCATGGCTCAGCACTCAAATGAAATGATACACCCGAGCAAGATTGATGTATTTGTATCAATAGTTTGATGGAAGCAGACAGTCTGTGCGTATTAATGCCCCATGCTGAGATATTTCAAAGATCAGCAAGACAAGGATAAGTTTACGTCTGGACAAGATAGATAAATACTTCTCAGTTGCGGTAGGGCGAGGATTAATTTTCTATAACTTGGTCCATTTCGTATGAATGCGATTGCTCAACTCCAGTGTAGTCGGTAAGGTTTTGTAATTTTTCCATAATGTTCATTATTGTAATGCAAAATAGTTTGGGTTTGGATCAAACTACAACGCGAGTGCGACACCCGGTTAAGTGTTAAAAATTGCTCTCCATACATTCGCCGAATAACAAATACGCGGATTTGCATACGTATACGTTTTGCGGTTCTCCCTCATTTATTTCAATAATAAAGTAGATTTGTTTTGAATAATCCTACATTGGCAATTAATACGTGCGAACATTGTCTCTTTGCCTCGGTCGCTCCCAATTCACAAAAGTACTCCATTCGAAATTGCGTTCAAACGGCTTGAAATATTTACAAAAAACATCGAAGAGCCCTCGAATTGTGAATTTAAAATTTTAATCGCCTTCCAATGATGTGATTAACCCGTGATTACTTAGTGTCGTCGCGAAAAACGCCCGCCTCGCGGCGTTTCACGGAAATAAAAAAGAATCCGACGCGATTCGTCTTTTACGCTCGTACACTTTGCAATATCGGTTTTCTAAAACGCAGATACGCAAATGAGAGAGGGAAATTGAAAAATAGACACTGTGCTTATTTAAACGCACTGGAATAGGGGAAAGCGCGCGATATTCTTTTTTGTCACTCGCGCGGCGTATATAATAGTGACAGATGATTCGCGGTTATGCGGAATTCAAAGGAGCGAGGCAAAGGGTAAGCGTAGCTAACCGTTGAAGCGCATTCGAATTTATCACAACTACTTTTCGAACATTCCCAGCGTGAAGTCGTATGTTTGAGAACGCAGTGGCTTATCCTTCATTAGACGATTTGCATATGTCAATTAATCACAGACACAGGCTCAAGCCACGGTGTTGGTTCATTAATAATTTTTTGCACGGCGCGCACTCGAGCTCCGTTTTCGCGGGTTCGGGCCGAGAGGCCCACCCGAGTGCGTCGCAGTGCGGATTCGGCGTCTTTTCGCGCTGCCACGACGCAGAGCAGCGCAGAGCGCGCGATCGATCCCGGAGTAAGCGAAGAAAGCGATCGGGCCGTTGAAATGAAACGCATGCGTCATATCCGTATTTGACCGATTAATGAAGAGTTTGCGCGCCGATGCCGATGGGAAAGCCGCATCGCTTTTTTCAGCCGAGCTGCGCTCGCTAGTGAAATGAATTCGTTCTCGACGGGACCACCGGGAATCTCTTCGATTCGTCCGCACGAATGGGATCTATTGAATCAGAAGCGAAATTGAGAGCTCATACGCTGGCGGGAAAAACGAATTTGATTGCATTCTTTGTGCGCTTTAGATTAAGACGTCGGCCGCTTTTTGAAATCAAATGTGCGCCTCCGAGTTAATTTAAATCCTTTGGCCATCTCTATAAATGCAATCGTATCTGCAACGCATCTGCACGTCTGCAGTGAAGTGAGTTTCATTATCGCGGATCGACTCGTATTTCTGAAATTGCATTATTAATAATTAATCGAACAATGGTTGAAAATCGTTTTAAAAAGCGCCTTTTCAGACGCGAAATGGGTCCTCTTAAGAGCTGCTTGTGCGCCAAATATCGTACAATACAATGCAAAGCGATAAAATTAAGTCATCTTCGTTCTAAAAAGTAGAAACGCACATGGCAGATGTTAAAATTTATTTTTTCACAACGCAGCCGCTTGTTACGAGCAATAAGTGCGTATTTAAGTATTCGAATTCAATAAAATATGCGACAATAATGTCGAGGGCTAACATTATATTTTGAAATATGCATAAATTGTATATCGGTTTATAGGATCGTCAAAGGATTCTCGCTGAAGTGGGTAAAAGATGGACTATTTTTAAGTTTGAAGTTTAAAAAAAATTTAATACGTGCAGAAAAATCTTTTGGAAATTTATTTGCACGTGTTGCAAGGTAATAATATATTTTTATTGCACTTTAGCTGCACAAAATGATACCGACTAAGTCATTAAGAACAATGACTGAATTGAACGGTAAATATGAAATCTCTTAAGCAGCTTATCTAAAAAAGAAATCAAAAGGCTCTTAAAAATTATGTTAATGGTTATTGCTTTATCCAAAATCACTTGGAAATATCAAAAATTAAGCAATTACTGCAAATTTTTACGACCATAATTTAAGATATGTTAAAAAAATGTTAAAAACAAAATGTTTCTTCGTAAAATTTCACGACACTACGTGGAATAATTATAAATTTAGCTCTCAAAAATTCCATTAAAATTAAATAAAATTAAAATACATTCGAATCTGCTTTACTCATTCAACTAGACTTTTCAGTTTCATCTGTCCTACGCAATAACTGAATTTCGTACAAACATGTTTTTAAAGTTATTCAAAACTTCTTTCATTTAATATCTAGAGATTAACTCGAACGAGATGTTCATCATACGAAAACGCATAGAACTTCCACTTTCATGGGTTTCATTTTCGAATTATTACCAATGTTTTTTTTAGAACATTCACTTACGGAGTATAAAAAGCACGCGAGATATTCTTTATCATCGGGGATTCAGCTTTGACGATTAAGAATTTAACGAAACGTAACCGAGGAATGAAAAATGATAGCGTGTACAATATTTAACGGCGCAGGTACATTACAAAGTTGGCAGAAAAGTTTTATAAGATTAAATATCATCGAGTAGTCTTAAGAGATTACATAATTTATAAATGAATTTCTCTCGCAGCGGACTTCTCGGGAAATAAAAATCAAGTTTTTGCGAGACTTTATGCAAGAGCAGAAGGACATAAATTACGATATAATTTAGAGCCGAATTCATTATTCGTGAAAAATGTTTGTTATCCATTTGCAGTCGCTCCAAGATGCAGTCCTCGTGATCGCTAATAAATTTAAATTTTGTAGGGAGTGAGCGAGAGAGAGGGAGGGAGGGAGAGCACGATCGCTTTGTTACTTCGTGTGCGGAAGTAAAGGAGTCGACGAGTGTTTCGCCCTCCCCGAGACGCCGACTCCACGAGATCACCGGGATACTTTGGCTTGATTTACGATGCAGCTTTAACGACAAGCACAATGCGAGAGCGGGCTACCGAGCTTTAAGGCTTGCGATGGTATCGGGCGCCCGGGACAAGGGAACCTGGCACGGATTGCGTGGCTTTGATAAAATCGTCGTCATCTTGAGCCATAAACGAAGTGCGACCTCGTTGGTGGTGTGTACCGTAGCGAGACAGGAAGGAAGCTACGTCAGGCTCCTTTGCAGCAACCTCCTGCCCTCCGTGCGCGCCGTTGGTTATGCCTGACACGTTGCGCGTGCGTCAGCGCCAATGGTCGACCGAGAAGTTGGATGCTCGCGCCTCGAGCGAACGCGATCCAACGACCTCGGTGCTCGCGAAAATTCGATGCAAATTCGAGGCGAGCAATTTACGTTTTGGGAAAGTACTCCCGATAGCTGCTACGGCCTTAGCCGGTAATTTATCTTGTTTACGACTGATCGAATCAATAATGCGCTTGTGTGAAACACGGCATTACAAGATTAATCATGCATGAACTTTCATTTCCTTGAAATATATTTATTCAACGTTCTCGACGGACGTAATTCATCTTTGTTGTTAACTCGTAAAAATCCAGGAGAGCCAGAGCGTCGTTTCTTTAAAACTTTGCTTAGAAGTTCAATACGAGTCGGCGGGCTCTCGTATAGCGTATAATTTTCTGTATTTACCAAGCGAACTGCGGGTTCTGAATACAACTTGATCAATTAAGCCGGAGTATAATCGGTTTATTTATGCGTGAGTCCAAGTTTTTGAAAACCTCGAGAGGCTGGGAAACGAAAGCACGAAAATCGAATGAATAACGGGGACGTGAAGTATGCGAATACGTTTATGCGTTGGGTGAAAAGTTGCGGGGAGGCGGGGACGAGACGAAAAGCCGTGGCTCGAAATTCCCATGCACACAAATAAGAAATATCCCTCCTCAAGGGGAGTACGGAAATTTACACTCCCAGCCAGAAGATAGGAATTGCCGAGGGAAAGCCCCCGAGGCGGAACTGCTGCTGCGGCGGCGGCGGCGGCATCCTCGTTGACAGCGATGTGTTCTCGGCGCACTGCGTCTCGCTCCCATTATGAGCGGACGCTCGCCGAGGAAGATAAGCGAGAGAGCGGCCTCCCGGCTTTCCCGAGCTGCGCATTCCAAGGCGGAAAAGTCGAGTATTCATCACCGGGCCGGTGCAGTGGCGCGCGACTGGAACGCGGCCGGCGGAATCATTAGGAATTCCCAGTCGCTGCAGCGAGTCAGCGCCTGCTACTTACATTTCGGGCGGCGACGGGGGGTGTCCGCGGAGGAATCCTTCCCAGGGCCGAGCTGCAGGCCTCCGGTGCACTGAAATTCCCGCGCTCCGGCCCCGGCGCGTATAGTTAAATAACAGCAGCGCGTAAAGGGGCGATATTTCAGTGCGGGCCGCGCTAATAGCACGTATACGCGGAGGCCCGAAACGTCGTTAAATAACGTTTGACGCAGTGGTAATTTACGTCGCGCGGTGCGCCGCTCGGATTCGCGCCTAGGAGTCCAGCGATCCGGGGGCCGTTATTGCGCCCTCGCACCGGCCATCTACGTGCATACCCACACGCGCGCCTAAGTACGTAATTTACGGCTCTCGGGTTTCCGAAACTATCGCGCCGAGGATTAACGAGTCCGAGCCGGGGCCCGGGAGCGCGAGCGAGCGCATACGTGCGTTCTCGACTCACCGAGATCGTTCCTTTCCGTTCCGGCGATTATTTTTTCAGCCGAGCGGCCGACTTTTCGAAAATATTCACGGGCCCTCGCGAAACAGCCGTGAATTATGAACCAGCCGATGGTTTTTGCGATTGCGACTGCTTTAGCACCGCAAATCCGAGCCGCGCTCGCTCGGGCCCCCTGCCTCTTGGTTTCCCGTCGCCGCCGACCAAGATCTCCTCCGCGATAGCACGACCTCGCGCAGCTTAATAAACCTGACGTTTATTGAATTGAATCGTCACGCTCGTTTGTCACTTGGCAAAAAAGACATTGAGCTCGTTGTTGTTTTTATCGCGCCTAAGTGGCGGGGGATTATTGGCGTGGATTGTCGCGCCGAAGGGAGTGCGAGCGACTCTGCTTATTTCCTCGACGGCTCTTTCTTTCGCCCCGTCCCTATCGGCAATGCGAGATCGCGTTTAACGCTTAGTGGCTGATAGGGGACTGAAGCGGCCCTAGGGAATTTACGAATGCGTCACTGTACGCGAACATTCCTTGAAATAATTCATTGTTTTCGCGGTGTTCATCTGGCAACTCTAAATTACAAGCTTTAGTACCACCGGCAGCAGTGTTTCCCGAAGAAATTTAAGGAACTTCTTGCGCAACTACATAATTCAAATTCCGCGAAAGGGGAGTCTCGCGTCATTGTTCGCACACAAGTTCCGTAAGAGATTACCACCGATTCCCGCAACGTGAATAAGACGAAAACCGCGAAACGAAGATTCACGCGTAATCACAGACCCGCGGCACCAGCCCCCGGGGGACTGCGGCTCTTAAAATCCCACGAGCCCAGGACTTGGCGCTGTGTTACGGGTATCGAGGGATTCTTCTCGAGCTGTGCTCGATTTTTCCTCCGCCAGTAAGTGTGCCTGACCTCGGTCGTGGAAATCTGCACGCGCCACCAGATGCAAACGTACGCCTCGCCTTCGGGTACAATTCTGCTTCTTGCTATTCTCCTTCATCTTTCGTCGCTGTCTCTCGTGCCACTTGTGAACTGTGCTTAGTTGCTGAAGTGAAACGTCATTCTTTCCGGGGCATCAAATAAAAGAGCATATTGCTTTTCAAATGTTTTTTTGTGTCTATCGGAGGGATGAACATTTTGGTATGTCCCGCATTTCTATATCAGGAAAGCTTTAGCCAAATAAAATGGAGATGTTATGTGCATGTGTTTGAGAAGCTAAATTGTCACGTAAGTCTTGTGATAGACTTGGAAAGTGTTCGCTTATTAGAGCTGAACATATTTTCCATTGTTTCAAATGGGTAGTTCTGCGATGGAAATTTATACTTAATCCAATGCAGAATATTCAAACAGTATGGATTTTATTGAAATACTTAATCAATCAAATGCGAGCATTTACTCTGTCATAATTCTCTTGCAATTCTGAAATTTACTGTAAACGAAT
This sequence comes from Platyscapa corneri, assembly GCA_018907185.1. Taxonomy (NCBI): domain Eukaryota; kingdom Metazoa; phylum Arthropoda; class Insecta; order Hymenoptera; family Agaonidae; genus Platyscapa; species Platyscapa corneri. Next base: position 3,598,625 of record JACCHW010000021.1, on the reverse strand, counting down.
AAATCGAATTGTTAGAAAAATTAGAAATTTCATTATGGAAAATAATCATGTTACAGGATGTTTCGATGTTTCATTTGTATAATCATTCGCACTACTAAAATACTTCACTGTTCTGCTTGTTTTTCTTTTTATGAATATTTACTTCTGTGGTATGGAAAGTAATAAAAAATTGGGACTAGTACTAACAAGTGAGTGTGAATACTTAAAAAAGTATATGAATATGTCCTGAAAATAGTTCAATTATGTTTCGTATGTAGCAACACGCATTATAAATATCACGTATCCTTGGAACTTGACAATTGCTTAAAGGCTAATTTCGAAATACATAAAAATGATTTTTAACTCATCGACTCGTTCGAGTGCCGAAGGTTATTTTCTTATTCTAAGAATAAAAGTTTACGCTCGACAAAAATATTTTCCTCGAATAGAATACAATTTTTGTCGTAACAATTCGACTCGGGGTTGCGTTAGTCGAAACGGAATCAAAATTGCGGATAAGTTGAGCAGGAGTTGTAGATCAATCGATACTTTTTCTCTCCTTGCTAATACATCAACTACTGCAAATGATCACCTCCAAGCCGAGTTTCTCTCTCGCATCCCGGAGATTCCTTGGGCTATTATCCATTTTTCTCAATGTTTTCCCGGCGAAACATTCGATGCTTTCTTACTTCTTCTTGATTGCTCCTGAGCATTGCGAGTGCTTTGTTTGTCGGCCTCCCGCTCTCGGTGATTTCTGCTCCGTTTTCTCCTCGGCAACTGCACGTCTTGAAGGTCGAATCGAGCTTTGATGGCACTTAATATGGAGGTAATTCATTTGTGCGACAAACAACGACGCACCCGCTAACCAAATCGTTTATTGCGAGCTCGCGAAACTTTAATGTCTTCAGCAAAATCAGCATTCATTTATGCGATTGCGACGCACTAACTCATGCGCGTCACGTGTTCTTCACATTTAATGCACGAAAAAATTGCGACGAGTATTTATTCGACGTTACTCTTCCGCGTGCATGCACATTATTGGATTCCCTACCTATGCGACGCGCCGATTATTTAACTTTAATTCTTACAATACTATTCTCGGTAATAAACGTTCGAGATTTAATGTTACGACATCAAACTTTTTTATCGAGATTAAAAAAAAAATGAAATATTGGGCAATACGAAGTTTTTGCTTATTTCTATTTGAACACTAACAATCATGGATATTCTTAGCAAATTTTAATACGACTTTTATAAAATAACACTAACATTTATTAGTCTTTAAGCCTTTTTCTTAGTAAAATTCTAGTCTAATAAGTGTTTAATTAAATTAATAATATTAAATCGTTGTAACTAATAAGAGCAAACAATGCACGCCATGAATACAAATTATTTCTTGATTTTCTTACATCTGTTAATGAAATAACCTTAATTAATGTGCACGAAGTTGAAAATTGTACATGAAATTATTTTTACTTAAAAAAGAAAATGCATTTACAGATATTATTCGCAAAATATTATGCGAAATATTTTTTGTATGCAAAGTGTAGACGATTAAGTACACATACGCAAGGTACACGGTAATATAATCTTTTTTGCGCATTGCTTCATTTTTGCTCGTACGTTAAAAGTACACCCCAAAAAATGTACAGAAATTTACGATCCACCAAGTTAAAACACTTTGAAGGTATTTAATTCGTAATTTTCACGTACCACGTATTTATAAAAATCAACTTTTTATAATTTCGTACCTGGTGTTTCACTTATATTTAGGCAGACTTTGGCTTTGGAAATGTTTGTGGAATTAGTCCGAACAGCCGCTGCAAATGTTTATTATATTTGATTGAGATATTATAAGACGAACAGAAGTCCTTCCAAGATTGAAGTTGCGAATAATTTGCATAAATTATTATTACAAGATTAAGTAGGTTTAAAAAAATATTGCAAATATTTTTCATTCCGTATTTCAGGACTCTAGTATAATAAGTTACGTAAATTAAGTGCTGGTTTTTAAGCATTTTAAAGGTTCGTCGTTTGGGAAACATAATTTCAAAAGGATTTAGATGGAATCGAAAAATGTACGATATAAGCTTTGAATCAGAGCAGCGCAGCTACAGATTAGCGCGAGATGCTTTGAGCTTCGGTTGTAGTCTTTTCAAAATAAAATATTTTTAAGTAGTATATACGATTACTTGGAAATTATTTAATCAAAATCTGCTCCTTTGAAGCTGGAAATCTTTTGAAATTGCCAATTTCGTATCGAGGAACACGTTATTCAATTTTATCGAAGTCGAAATTGTTTATATTTTAATATTTTGTTAAGTTTGCGACTTTTCAGTATAAATATCAAAAATCAACTTTTTATTTCAATGTTTCCGACAGGTCGCAAAACGTTAAAAACGTTTAGCGATAAAAGCCCGATAAAAGTGTTATACACTTACTTATTCATTGTTTTGAAGAAAAAATTTAATCTTCAAATTGTTCGATCAAGGTGTTTTGCAGGCGAGATTTGATTTGTGACCTTATTTGCAAAGTCTCGTCTTAAAATTCGGCCGTCGTATTTCTTTACAATAGCGTTTTTCTTTAAAGACTCTCCATAGAAGGGAAGAGCAGAGCCGTTTGGTGAAAAGCGATATTTCAGCATTAAACACCATTAATCGGAACATTTTTGGCTCTATCTCTTCATTATACACTTTTAGAGTTAAAGTAATAAAATTTCGAGCAGCTCCTTTGTCGGCCTCTGGAAAGAATAGAGCAAGTCACAGATGAATATCATTAGGCAGTTGCCGAGTATTAAAAAGTCGGATGATTCAACGCTGGAACGCTTCTTCGAGAAGGATTCCGGATCTCAAGTGCTCGCCCGGTGGCTCTCCCCCGGTTTATTGTTTAAATAGCAGATCGGGCGAGGAATGCAAAATGAGCCGAAAAAAGGTAAGCGCGCGCCGCTATTCCGAGAAAACCTTGAGAGAGTGTTCGTCTATTGTTCTCGGGTCTCGAGGAGCTCGCATCCTCGTGCGGGCAGCGTCGCATCCTCCGGAGAAAAATTCACCGCAGCAGCAACGCGAAGGGCGGCCGGGGGCCAAAGGAGGCGATCGTCGACGATCGATGCCACATCGGAGGCCCTAATGCGCACTTCCGCTCCCGGCTGCCTTGCCGTCTGCGATTATTACCCGCGATTGCTCAATTGGTCAAAGTGTCGAGGACAGTGCCCAGACGACGTTCAGACACGCCGTGAGACTCTCGACGCCGCCAGATGTCACGTTCCTCCGCGCGAGTTATGGTCCTGTCCAATCCGTTGCCCCGCTACTGATATTAGTCTGCATCAGGCTAAGTGCGCGTCTGTCGGTGCCTACGTTACCGACGCCTCAATTTTGCAATTTGCTCGATTGTCTCTCGCGCGCTATTAGGTCGGCGCGATAAAGAAAGCGCCTCGTAATAATATCCGACTTCTTGATGAATGCGCACGCACATTTGAAACGGGCAGCAGTTATTTTGATTTAGGAGAGCATTTTTTGCAAGTGACTTTTTTCGCAAGCTTATCACTTAATAAGCTAGCCAGTAATTGTAACAAATGGGTAGGTGCGTTTGTTATGTAGAATTTCGAGAGTCGATGTGTATTTATAGCGTGTATTACAACACGTCAATAAACGAGACGCGACGTTAAAATATCAAATTCGCGCCGATTAAAATATTATTTCGCAAAAAAATTACACATGCGCCAAATATTAATGTGGTTTCACAGTCAGAATTTACATGATTTATTATCGCCAAATTACAAAGAGTCGGGAGAAGCCGATAGGTGGAACGGACCGACCGCCTAAAAAGAGACACGCTGAAAACTTTCATTTCCATTAAATATTACACCCTGAGGTACAAGCGGCTGTCGTGCATCTCGCGCGCGAACTTTTTTCCTTCCGCGCGGCCCTTAAAAGCGATAGTTGAACGTCCGCTGTTGTTTTGACGTTTGCCGAAAATCACTTAAACGAGATCTTCCGCTTTGGGCGAGAGCGCAAGAGATGAGTTCAATAAAACGAAAGAGTACCGTTCTCGACGGGCTAATCGTTAATGTGCGTCGGAAAAGATTTCGTTTGGGGTTCGCTTGCACTGCGCGCTCACGTACCGTTATAACGAGGATAAAATTTATAGAATGTCATTGGGAGTAACGAAGTCACTAAATAAGAATTGGTAATCCTGCCTTACTTGAATTAAACGATTATGTGCTCAAGCGGGAGATTGATGCTTCTTCTGGCTATTAGACGCACGTACAATGTTTTTCCTTTTAATCACTTACGAATAACGAATCGAAAGCTTTCGCATTGCGAAACCGATACTCCGGCTAATGAAAGTTTTTCATCTTACCGCGTGTAATCATATTTTCACGTTCAATAGATGGAGCGCGGGATATTTAGCTCTGACTCGAATTACAAAAATTCATCCGCTGCTCGCGTGTAATTTAATTTTTATATCCAGCGAATATACTTGGCAATTTGTTGCTTATCTATTTGGCGCGTTAAATTTTCGCGGCAAATATAAATTGTAGAAAGTTTTCATTGAAATCGGGTCATGAGTATTCGAATCGCCGAGATAAAAAAGCCGTTTACATAACGCGTTTGACAGTGCAATAAAAAGACAAACTTTACGTAATTTTCGTGCACTTTTTAGCCACAGTTCGAGCGTGTAAAATTTATTTAAATCAAGATAATATAAATACGACCATAAATATATACACAAGAGTAAGTAATACGTCAAATTATAAATGTAAGAGATACAGCTTATGCCGGGTCGATCAATTTGCGTAATAAGATTTGCGAGCGAATAAGGAAGAAAAACGACGTCCAGCGACGTGTACGAATTTTCGTAGTACCGAGATATCGATCGCCGATCGTAAAAAGATGCTTATCAAAACACCATTTGCCACTGACTTTATATAAGTCCAATCGGCGATAATATTAATTATTTGCGTTGCAGGGCCGAACAAATTGCGCGAAATTTACGAAGGAAAATAAAGAGAAACGCGGATCGCGTGAAAAATCGCCGGCGAAAAGTACAACGCACTCGTTATTAGTCGTATAAATCACCCGCGAGCCACGCAATTATCACGCGTGATCGGATAATTTGCCAGAGATTAACACTTTTTTCGCAATGCCTTCCCTTCTCCCCCCCCCTCTCGCTCTGTCTCTCTCTTCAGCTCTATTCGCGTCTCTCTCTCTCTCTCTCTCTCTCTCTCTCTCTGCGTCTCGCGAGGTGACGCTCGCATAAATCAGGCTCCTTTCGGCGCGTTCTCTCGCGGAACAGTCTCAATTAAACGGGTTTACACCGAGGATCTCCGGGGGGTCCCGAGCCCGTGACGAGGGGCGCGGAGAGGAGGAAGGGGCTCCGAATAAGAAATCAGCGCGTCTGAAGCCGTGAGAAAGGGAAAAGTCACGTGCGCTCGCGAGAGGTGCGCGACCACCTGAGGTTGCACGCTCCGATGCCCACGAAGGGGTGAATCGCGTTCGTCCGTCGCTCCTTTTCCTTCTTTGTCCGAAGACGTCCTATTTCTCTTACCGATCACACGGCCGCGATCTCCTGTTTTTTCTTCGCTTCGATGTTCTATCTAACTTTTTCATCCTTTCGCTCCTTTCTTCGTCTGCTCGAGCATAAGCCTTTATGCGTACGCACTCGTCGCGTCACGCGAGTTCTCCTTTATTTATGTAAGTTATGCGAAATTTCATTCTTCGGGGAACTCCGCAAGAAATGTTTTCTTACATCACCGACCACTGCCGGCGACTCGTAATTATTACGTGTTGTGAAAATATACGTGCTTAGCGCGATTCGCGAGTAAATTATATCGCCTATTGTGGCCTGTTATTATAGAACTAAATATTACTTTTGCGGCTATAATTTGTAGCGGTTCGAATCGGATACTACGTGTGCGCCAAACGGAATAAATGAAGCATAGGCAACGCTGGACAATTAGAGTATGAAATATTTCTTTCAATTTAATTACTAACGTATATTTAATTATGATACACGTTGGAAGCTACTGTAAATTGAATTTTTCACTTGACTAAGTTTTCGAGCTGTTGAAAGCAATCAAAATCCATCAATTGAAGAAACGAAATAGTGTCCAATGTGGATAATTATATCGCCTCCTTGATGCTCCTGGTTGCGCCCAATTTTTTGCACCTCCATAATCTTTGGATAATTTATTATTCGTCTCGATAAAAAAAATTTAAATTGAAAATATTTTGACTCCCTGAGCGGCAAAAAAGAGGCCTTCTCGTTTTTAGCTTGCAAAGCGAGAAAGTAGAATACAAAAGTTTTTATCCGACATAAGCCTTTTCAATGCCGGTTCCTAAATATTCAGGCACATTTATCTATTCGGTTCATTTGTTGGTTTTAATCAATCTTCGCTACTCGAGATGCCGGGCATAACGTTGGCAAGCATAGAAGCTGCTCGTGTGACTTTGTTTTTGGCGATACGCAAAGAAAAAACTAGATTTGAATTGACGAAGAAAGAGTGACGAAAAAATGAGTCATTACCTTGGATTCGCGCGCGTGCGGTTCTTACCAAGAGCCGCGTTGTTTTTTTCGCGGCCGCCCTTCTTCTACATCATTAGTGACTTCTAATCCGACGCGCTGCGTCCTTACGAGGTGTGGATTGTAAATGAACCTTAATGACGTCCCGCAGGCAAAAGCGCCATTTTTCACTGAATATGGAATAGAGTGCGCGCGTTGTGCACGTGCCACTGCGATTCTATGAGAAGTGAAGGAACCGGGATCGGAAAAAATGGGACGTAAAAAGTGATTTATAACGTCGGAGGAACTCAGATTTGAATACCTTTGACTTATTAAGTATAACTAAGAAATTTCATAAATGGCATTTATGAAAAACACAGGGCGATAAATAACTTTTGACTTATACAACTAATCAAAATTACGGTACTTACAAATAATAGTATGTACAAAGACGTAAATTATCTAAATTGCTTTCGGTGGTCTTTTTGTTAAATACAAAAGTACTAATGAAGAAACTGAACAATCATAATGTTTACAAAGCGCAGTAATCGTTTATTAGGCCGCTGCTTTAAAAATTTATAGAAAGTATCATTAATAATTCTTGAAATACAAATATATCTTCATATTTTCAAAATATTTTCTATCGTAAAAGTTCACCGTTACAAGCTTTAATAGCCTGTATAGTTCATTGACGATTAAAATGAAATTTCATTCTTTGACTCGAAAGCAAAGTTACTTATTACAAAGTTATTAACCTCATTAATATTTCTTTAATTTTCTTAACAGTTGATCAAATGTAACAAAAATGCGACAAACAGAATTTGAAAAATTAATCTGATTAAGTGCATCGTGAGAAGACGAACATCTTCTCCTACTCACGACTAGAAATAATAGCAAAATTATTAATGTGATTGCGATTAACTGTAAAAACAACCAGAAACAAGAATTACGAATAAAATTGAAGAAACGTACGGTGAAGCAAAACTAAAAGTCGGCTTTGCAGGACTCAGATGCTTCACGTGGATTACACGCGAAATGCAGCCTCTCGATGAAAGGAAGGACGAGCAATTGTTAACGCTTGCGTTTGCTCGAACAGACGGATAAAAAGAAGAAAAAACGAAAGCACGCATCGAGTGAGACGCATAGCTCGGTGCGAAGTCTTGTGTGCTCGTAGGATCAGCGCGTACGTAGCCACTAATGAGCGAGCGATGCAAATCCAGGACGAAGCGGAACGGGCTCGCATCTTTTTCATTTAATTCATCTCGTCAGCTCTTGAGGACGACGACGACGACGACGACGGCGGCGGTGGCGGCAGCCAAGAATAAGGGTCGAGGGGAGATTCGTCCGCACCACGTGTACGTTACACTTGTCACGAAAAAGAAAAAAGGAGAAAAACAAACACACGCGGTCGAAGTAACGCCGAGGAGCGTTCGCCCGACTCAATTGGGGTTGAAATTATTTGAATACGCGGTCCATTCATCATGCGTGAAATCGCTGCGCGCCGTTCGAGGGGGGAGGGCGGGAATACGAGTTGGGCCTTTACCGCCAGTGGGGCATCGGCTGGCCCATATCTCTTCGGCGACTCTCCTGTCCGCCCGACAAACTCTCCGCGAGCCTCTTATAAATGCACACGCGCATGCACCCATCTTTCTCTCCCTGTATGTACACACACGTACACATTATTAAATTTCGAAAGTATAGCTAATTTTCGTAGCGATCCATAACTGTAATTTGTCCAATTGCTTCAGCTCCAGTCCTTTTTATACGGTGGAATTGTAATTTGTCTCGTTTATGTTTCTGTAACTCGGACCGTAAGTTGTATATTTGTCTGCTGCAGCTATTGTTAATTCCCATCTCGAATCATTCGCTGCATACTTGGAGCAAAAATTAGTTTCGGCTCTTCGAAAAGATTTTCATGTTTTAGTAGTTATGTAATAAGGTGTTACGTCTCCACTCACACAGGCACTTGCGATTGGGCGTTATAAATTTCGAATATCGCCTCGGCAATCACTTCGCTTTTTCAGCGGCCGCTCATATTTCAAAATTCCAAACAATTAAGAATGCGAATCAAATTTTTATCAATGTTATCGATTGCCTTTCATAAATTTCAAGCTATAATTTAATCACAGTTATTACACAGATTTCCCGCAGACACTCTTTTCGATTGTGTTTTTTGTTTTTTTTTTATAAAATATGGCGACACGCGTAATTAATATCACGATTTAAATATTCTCACGTCACGTATGTTATAATTAAAAAAATTTCACTCGAAAATGCAAATTGTATTTTATTAAGCTTGAAAGTAGCTATCGAGTGCCAAAAATTGCATTGAAAATACCGTTCCTTCTGCCATGACATCTTGACAAAGTTTCTTCTGCTCCTCGGCGAAGAAAGCGAGGCCGTTTTAAATAAAGTTTTCGGCGTTGTTTTTTATTTTCATTCAGATGCGCAGATGCATAATTGAGTTGAAGCGGAACTGGAGAGGAAATGGCAAGATCGATAGGTTTTTAGTGGCGAAATATCTCGCGATAAGCGGTTAAAAAAAAGTTTACTATATACTTATCTTTTTTCGTCGCATGTTTTATTAAAATATTGTTCGGCTGCAAACTGGAGCCCCGACATTATCCTTGCCTTTCTCATCGCGTAATTGTTCCTTTGGAACCGTTACACTTGCCGCGCGAGTGGCTCATAATGTCGAGACAAAAAACTCGACTTGTCTGCCATTTGTAATGGGGTGCTGCCGCTTGGCGCGACCCAAGGGCTTCATAGGGGGTTGCCAGCACCGGCGCAGGACCAGTTCTCGAAATCGCTTTGTTATAAACTGTCGCGAGCGACGACGAGTGTGTTTGTATACGAATTGCGATCTTCTGCCACTGGTTTCGCGGCTCGTACATGGGGTCGCTCCCCATCTGGCCATTGTACTGGCGCGACGATCGCTAAGAATGATGATCTCGGGTGGTCCTGTTCGAGATCCGCGATTGCGCGCGCGGCCAGATATTATTAACTGGTATGCTAGATTTGGAATTCTTTGTGGTAAGTAAGTTATCGCTCGGCTACTTAAATATTCTCGGACATTTAACGGAGCGCTGCTGCCTAGATTTTATTTTAGGGATATTATTCTAGCCGAGGAGTGTCCTAGTGTACTCGTTTAGACACGCGTCGCGGCGTTTCCGTTGAGCTTCGCAACGGTCGCCGGTGCTCGATAGGTCGATCGCCATTTTCTCGAGACGCGGCTGAACAGCAAGAGCTGCTGTCGCGGCAAACACTCCCATAAATAAGCATCCGAGCCTCCAGCTCGTTCGCGGGCAGTGCATTGCTCAAAAACATCGGCCGTAACCCAATAGACCTGTTTTTCAGAAGACGTCGAAACGCGGCTGATAATCGTTCATTGTAAATCGATGCGATGCGTTCTCCAACAGACCTCTCCTTCTCAGTTGGATACAAAAAACGGGTTCCCTCTTGATTTCTGAGTCGAGAGGCTGACAGCGTGCGAGAGGCACTTCACTTTATCTTGCGCGCGCACAACTCGAGCAGGTGGCCAGCGAATCCCATCGGCGCGCGCGTGACGCGATCGCGTGTGTGCGTGCCCGCGTATAAAGAAAGAGGCCCCGCGCGCCTCATACTTCCGTGGCTTATAGTTAATTTTTTCCCTCCCCCTATCGGCCCCGCATCTACGAATATGAGAAATTAATATCCGTACGAATTGCATACCTTTTTTCTCTGCCGGTATCAAGATGTTTCTCTCGATCTCGCGAGCGAACTCGCATTTTTAACGCACCTGATTTCTTGGCAGTTTACTGGCAGACGATGCGCCGATGCTCCGTAATATTCACCACGTAATTTTTCTTAAATTAGCATCTAACTCTTCTCTGGACTCGCAAGGTTGGCCATTTTAATAACTACCCTCGCTTAAATAATACTTGAAGATGAATTCTCTGTCACGTTGATGAGTATTCGTATTTCGAGTGGAAGATATAATTTTAATGCTTTCGAGCATTTACATCTTTATTTGCTCGACAAAAATAAGCTCGCGTAGTTGAAAAATATCGTGCCAATGAATTAGTTACTTTTTTTTATAAACCATTTTGCACGGTAATAATATTATTTCAGAGCTTTATAATGCGCAATACTTCTGTTAGATTTTTCAAGGGGGATATAATTTGGAATGACTGTTCTTGCGTGCAATTATACGCTGAATGAAATAAAACCAAATTATCGAAGTTTACGAGATAATTGAATTATTAAAATTTTACCAACAGCTTGAAATCATAAAATGTTGCAATGACCCTTTCACAATTCATTCGTGCCAAAAATTAATAGTTTATCATAAATAAACAACCTGATTCGAACAAATCCGCCAAGGTAACGATACATTTAATTTGCAAAGTTCTATTTGTAAGTGTTTATTTTAGCTGATTATGGTAATTACGTGCGTTGCAACTTAAATTAAAAATAAAATTAGGTTTAAGGCTATTACTATTACCCATTTACGTTATTAAATATAATCTTTCGCTCTAATAATATGTGAAAAAAAGTACATAAATTATAAAAATACGAAAGCAGTGATTTCATTTTAGATTAGAATTATTGGTTAGTATGGAATATTAGAAATTTAATTAATAATAAGGAAATTTATTGCGAATGTATATAATAAGCGAATGATTTTGCGGCCAAGTTAACGTATTGATACAATTTAAAAAACCGTAGACTGCGGGGCTAAAATTTTGAGATATTTCAAACAGTGTGCGAGAGTTTTATTCAGAAGATGCCGTTCAATTTACCTGCAGCATCTAGTTAAAACGGGTGTACCTTTTTATCCGAGTGATTTTAAGTCGTATTAACCTTTTCGGGCTTTGTAAACGCGGCGTTGGGTACAATTTCCAAAATTCTCATTAGCATACATCTTTCCTGGAACACGATGCTCTCCCGTTGTTTATAGAGTAAATGCAGCGAACAAGTTCCGACTTCCATCCCACGGCACCTTTTTCGTTTCGCCTCTTTTCCTCAAAGTACACACACGCGCACACAGAGCGAGAGAGAGAGAGAGAAAGATACGAGGGAGAGGAACGGGGGCATTAGCTTCACCTGCGTTGATCTGCGCTCACGCATCATCGAAGCGCTAACTTGTGAGAAAGTTGCGTCGGCGTCGAACCTCCCTCCCCCACTTTTGCATCCTCCATTCCCGCCGACACCGCCGCTACTTAATGACTCGTACAAATGAAGTTTCTGTAAAAAAGCAAACGAGCCGTCGGGGCCGGGGCCGTGTGCGCGTGAAAAAATTAGTCATCGCACGCATCCCGTAAACGGCCTCCGACCACTTATCACGAATATGATGGAGGCGAGGCAGGAGGCGCTTTAAGGAGCCGAAATTCAACGATGTTTCGGAGGTGGCGCGCCGTATCCTTCGGGGCTTCTATTTCACGCTATAACGTCGCGCAGCCCCGGTTCGCCAGATAAAAGTTCCGCGCGGCCGCTTTAATGAGCTTTCATTGTTTATTTTCCCATTTAGAGGGGAAGCTGCGCGAAAGCCGATCCCGAAGCCCGTTATCGGCAAAACACGGATTTTTCAATCTATCCCCCAGCCTCTTCCTACACATTAAAACTTTTTTCGACCGCCGCTCGAGCCGCCCGCGTCCCTTTTTTGTTTTCTGCTTTTTGCTTTTTGTTCGCTTGCTTATGTTTTATGTGCACGGCTTGTCCGTCGTTCAATTAATAATTGAATTGGCACGTCGTCATGTTACATTTCGGAAACAATAATTGCTTGTTTGACGAATGCGATGGAAGCATTATGTAAATATTTGCGCTCTGGCGTTTTTCTTTATGGGTGTATTCCAATTCAACAATCGACGAATATCACTCGACGGGCTGAATTTTGCAAAAACTCTGATTTATAAACGAATGTTAATGCATTTGTTCAAAATGCAGCATTTCGATGTAACATAGCATTTAGTTTATTATTCGCATATACAATGACGAGGCTTGGTGGCTTTGAACTCGCAGGCAAAAAGGAACGCAAGAAGAAGGCCTGACTCCGAATTTAGATCAAAGCAGCCCCTTCTTCCACTTTCGACTGTCTTTAATGTATTTACAGACATTAGCGGAGCTCCTAACGTATCGGCCGCCCGGCACCAATACATGCTCCGCTGCATTTACACGAGCGTAATTGCAATCGATAAATTCGAAAATGGTGAACACGCACCGGCCATTCGTTTTTCTGCAAACTGTAATTACGTCTTTGTGTATCGGTTGAAGGGTATGTACAGTAGTTCGAACGCGAATATCGTCCAATCTGGTGCACAGGGCGCAACTTGGGTCGGGCATTCAAAACGCATCCGTGCATCCAGTAATCAATGTCAAGCACCTCTCGTAGGCACGATCAAAGCTGATTATCAATCACGAAAGGTCCTCGCACTCCGGACACGCGCGGCTTCGATTTGCTCCCGCGACAACGGAATGCGCTGATTTTCTCGCAGCGTGTGATCCTCGAACGGGAAATGAATTCGCGGGAGCGTCAGCTGCGGTGGAGTTGGGCGAAATTGCCGGTGCTTATTAGGAAAGGAGGAACAATTTGCCGCAATCTTAAATCGCTCTGGCAGATCGTGTAAATCACTCGTATTTTTATTTTCCTTCTCTTTATTACGGTAAATGAGCGATGGCGGCTTGACCTGTAGACGCTAATGGTCTAACGAGAGGCTTAATGTCGCGATGCGCGCCATTAAGACTTATACGACAAAGTGTGAATATAAGTGCATCGATCACTTTTTGCGATTTTACTGCGACTCTCTCGGTTAGGTGAGCGCGATTTTTATTTACTGTTAATTCGAGATTGTAACGCAAGCATTTTATGGGTCTTGCGCTCGTAATTACGTAATTTGGTGAGTGGAAATGAATCCATAATATCATTATGCGTATTATGATGTAATCTTCGATTATTTTTCTTTGATTTTTTTTTATTTTATTCGTTTAATTTAATAATTAATCTCCGCAAAGCTTTCCCGACTTTTCAATAACAATAATAAAATTTTGAATTCATTGCAATACAATAATAAATTGCAAAGTTACAGTATTAGTAATAAATATTCATTATTGCTACGTAAAAATATTGTATAAACAAGACTTTAAAGATATATGAATAATTTTTGCGTTCATTTTTATTACGAATAGAAATTAGCTCTGTCTTATATCATATTTACTTAAAAAAAAAGCTACGAAGTAGTTACAGGATACGGTGATAATATAATTTAATATCTGGTAATTGAAAAACTTTATAAATATGCGTTAAGACTTGAATTTTCTCAAAGCCTACATTACTAAATCTTTTCACTGAACATATTAAAAACATTATATTATCGAAGGTAGTGCTTGACAGCACCATAATTTTGAAGAAAAATTTTTATTTTTCGAGTACTGGTATTCTCAACCTCATTACAAAGCAAGCGAAAATTATTTTTTTTTAAATTGTACGTACTTATGAATCATTTTTGCCACTTCATTTATTCTCCAATAGCCAGATCGGTTGCGATATAATTATTTTTGAGCGAAAAATTTTAAAAAGCCTGTGAATACGAGAATGCACTTTCTTCGCCACTACTTTCAAATAATGAAAAAAGTGGTTTAAATATTCGAGTTTTACGAGCCGTAATCAACTGTTTCAAAATATTTAGATTAATTTCAGATTTAATGCGTTTATGTGTACACACGTGTATTAAATAACGTTTTTAATGTTGATTGACTTTTAAAAATGTAACGATGCGATCAGAGTTACTTTTAACAAGTACAATATTCAAATTTTGTCGGTAATCGGCATCACTTGCGGAGTTTCAACTTCAAAAAATTCAACTTCAAAAGATTTCGATGGTATACGTGAAAAGTGTATCATAATCAGAAGTGTCCCTGTCACACGAAGCTTCGGATAAAAATGTCAATTTTTAAAATACTTTGTGGCAATAGAATTTCCGTGACAGGCAGTTCTCGACGGCATTACGTCAGTCTCCTGGTTCTGGCAATACAGAATTCAACGTTATTATCTTCGTATATTCTTGCTTCTTGAATTACTAGACATTGTCTTTTTTGCATTCCTTATTAATGAACATTCTACAAACGACCATATTTATTCGTAGCAATTAGATAAAAACGAAATGAGGGTAACATTGGACAGCGACCGGTGAAAACATGTTTAATATCTCTTATTTCCAATTATAATTTTTGATCAAGACGAAAAAACATTCGTAGGGGGAGGGGGTTCATTAGCATTTTTGATAATACAGCAATATGTTATGTTAAAATATGCGATACGGCCGAGTATTGAATTTCTCTCAATACAATTTGTTAGCAAATCAAATTTTTTTTTACAAAATTATTATACTTTATATTAATTACGAGTATTTGAAATACGTTTATCTGCCTGCATAATATTATTCACGTATTTTTACATCCACAGTAATACTGTTACGGGCAAATCTGCATCAATCAACGCGTTAAATTAATACACGAGTATGTCTCAGTGCAATATTAAATTATATCTGTGCACAATCTTTGCTCGACGCAAGAACGACTCCAAAAGAAATAGTCGAGTAACGTATATTCTAATTAATTAAGCTAAGAATAAAAATGTAAAAGTGACGTATCTCAAGGAGGCATCTTTATCGAGTACTTGTAAGTGCTTGGCAAATAACCAGTGAATTACGCAAAACACTTAATTCCATAAGTTTTCAATGTTTGGCGATTCGGATACAAAGATACTCGAGCGGCTCATTCGTACCTCAGGGTATCACGTTTCAAGGCGAATCAGCCTACCTGTCGCTCCCCCGAGAGATAAGCCTATTAAAGCCGATCATCTGGTCGTTCTAACTGTTCTGCGTATAAGCAAAACAAAAGGGAAAAGAGAGGAGGGAAAAGCACTTGCGGCCTCCGAGCGAGAGGGAGAGAGGTAGCCCTTTATCAAGATCCGCTTCCAACCCAAAAATTCTTGCTCCGGAGCCAGAGATTCGGCAGCGGGTTTTTCTGGGCCACTCGATTAGCCGCGAAGATATTAAAGCGACCGAAACAAACGAGCGAGGATGCGCCGCCGCCACGTTATTGCTCTATACGTCCTCGCCTTTGCATATCTAGCGGTCCGGTTTCCCCACTGCAAATTGCGCCAGGTGTACAGCTCGGGATAGCTGTGACAAATACGCCCGGTAAATCTCACCACTAACCTAAAACCTTGGACTCGGCAGCGGCGATCCCGAGAAGATACTCGTAAGACGCACAACTTTCAGTTCTGGTCTCGGCTTCGACTTTTTCTGTCCGTCTGTTTTCGTTTTTCATTTTGCACCTTGCCTTCCTCGATTTTATTATGTTCCGAGCTGTCGGATAAGATATTGTTGCACGTCCGCGTATTCAAATTTACTTTCTTAACATACTTTTACTCGGTAATATCCGGTTAAATAGCGTTTCACGGCTACCGACCCCGTGAAGTTATATGTTTCGGTAAATTCGATCAATTTCAGATGTAAGCGAAAAATGACAATCATCGCGGTGCCTGAGAAATCTGAACCAACCGCTCCACACACACACACACACACACACACACACACGAGGAGCAAGACGACGAAAAATACAATCAAATTCATTGTTTCGCGATCTTCGATACTTTTGCCCCCGAATGCCGTTCGGGGCCGGCGTTAAGAGCAACCTTACCAATTATACAAGCTATTATTTGAAAATAATAAACTATTTAATTTAAAAGCTATAAATTGTATTAACCGTGAAGTATATCCCGCGCTCCTCTAGTAAGTTTTGTAACTTACGATCTCCCTTTGGCACAGACACAGGGGATATTCAATTAAAGGTTTAGATAGATAACTTTACCCCAACGCCCGGAAAGTTTATCAAAGAATTTTAATTCATCGAGAAACTTTCGAGCACGCCATGGCTTATTTTCAATTATTTTTGTTTACCCTACTAATTACGGGAGCCCATAAATATAGTTAACGGCTTTGCTGCAATGTATACACGAATGAGATACGATAAACATTTTCGCGTGCGCGGAATCTTTAATAGAGATTTATGTTTTGTCTCTTGCTTGCGCAGGAGAAAGATCACTATGAGAGCATTCAAACGCGGCTCAAAATAATTGCCAGCCATTCGTCTTAATTGGAGCTCTCGATGCGGGCAGCGATCGGCGTTCTCTTCTTCGCGCGCTGAAATTGGATGGAATTGAAACCTCAGCGGAACTCGTCGTCGGCGCGAGCTCGACACAGAGCAGGAAGTCCCCCCTCGCGGTCACACGCAGATATTAATAAAAAAATCGCACAAAATCCTCGTTACATGGACGTCAGTGGGTATCGATTAGTATTAATCTCCTGGAAATAACGCAGCTTATTCTGTACGACTTAATTCCGTACTCGGGTAAATGCAAATTTAGCGTTAAGAGCGATATCACCTATTCCTTATAAAAGGACTAAGATTAATAGGAGTAATTAAATCTTATCGGGTGTATTAAACCGAACTGAGCGGAGCTGATTTTTATTTATGCAGTCCGTGGAAAGACGCCTTCATGCCTCCTGCATAATTCGATATTTAAATTCGAAAGAAAAAATACCGCAATTACCGGACGCGAAAATCGTGCAACTTTTGTAAGAAGAAAGTTTGTGCCGCGAGTTGTCAATTGATCAAGAAAGATAAAGGTTATTCGAATTAGTTCGTAATATGGCTTATAAATTACAGAGTTTTCAAACTCTTATTATTCGTACAATTGTATACAAATGTGCGCGTTTTAATAATTTAGACGTTCGCTTGATCGGAAGCACCGATTACCCATCATTTGTATTCGAAAGCGTTTTCGTAAGCTGCCAATCGTTCCTGAAAATTTTTCTCATTCAGTCGCAGTCGAACACCCGGACAACAATCAATAAGGTGTGTAACATTAAATAAGGAATTAACTTTATACTTAATAAAAAAGCATTATTATTGTTGATCCTTGACGAATAGCCGGAGCTTTAAAAGGAGGAAAAATTTCCATTTCATAAATGCTGCCGCGACGTTATAAGGGTGTAAATGGGGACAAAGTATTTTTCAATGGGGCGACAGTTTGCATTCAGCTCAATTCAATTACCGAATAAGTGGATGAGAAGTTGAAAAATTCAAAGTGACCAGCTCATCCGTCCTTTCGCGAGCTGCAAGCTGTGTCTAAAACGTAGGAGGTTGCCTCAGTCCCCCCCCCTCCCGGCTCCTCGCGCATCATACTTAATAAACGACAATTTCACCAGGGACATATTGGCTTTCCATTGTCGTGAAATTCAGACTTGAGTGCACTCGAATATCGCCGGAGTTGGGAAGGCGTTTCCCTCGGCGACTATGGCTCGTGGATCTTTTCAAATCGCGTCCTTCGTTCGAGGCGTATTATGCGACTTTAGGTGGCTTTTCAAATTTCCACGCGCCTATAGACGAAAGTGGCTCTCAACTTTGACTCCCTTTCTCCCTCTCTCCATCTCCATGTACCGCGAACTCTTTAGTTACGTTGGCACGTCTATTCAGCTTTAGCTTTTGGGCGGAATTGCAGAATTTGTTTAAGCTTAATACTGCAATCGGTCTCAATGAATTATTCTCACTCGCAACTTACCGTTCAACACCGTGGGCATCGTCAGTGGGCTTTTTATTTCTCGTCTTTACGAGCAATGTCTTACAAATGTTTGCGAATAAATATCGAAGCTTGATCTTGTCTCGATCATCGATGGACAAGTGATATAACTACATATACGTGCACTTTTTATTAAGCAGCCTTAACGAGATGCACATCGACATTGTGCGCATTGGGAGAAAAGGGTCCATTCCAAATAATTTGTTCAGAAAGCTAATGAATTCTTTGGCACCTTGATATTCGCCGATACGAATTATGGTAGTGAAATGGAAATATAACACGCATTTTATGTTTCGATGTTTCGTACATCGTTTTCTGACTTTACTCGAAGATTCGAGGAAGATACGGTTATCTGTAGCAAGTAGAAGGCTTTCGGTTAAGTGTCGTACTTTAACTCTTAATTGGCAAAAATTAAATTATGGAGAAAGTGCATATTTCATTATAATTGAAAAATGGCAATTTACTTTTTATCCCTCCTTAATCTTGCGTTGGTTAGTTTGAGAAATATTTAATCGCGCATTGCTTTCTCATTTCGGTTGAATTACTTTTATCTACGAATTTCAATCGAAGAGACCCTTCCGCCGACGTATTAGTATTAGCTCCATTTATTTGGAATTAGCGTGGACGAGTCGAAGCTACAAGTTGCCAGTAACCAAGTGACCCGTGAATAAATATTCGATTAGTTGCAATTTCTTAATTTTACAAGAGAGCGAGAGAGAACAATAATATTGCTGGTTAAATGTCCGGTATTTAGGTAAACAGGTCTTCGGACAATTCTCTCAGTTGTGAAGCCAAAAAACACGCTCCCTCGTAATTTTTTCTAATAACAACGAAACACCGGCACTTAGGCTTACACACGTCATTTTAGTATTATTCGACTCCTCGACAGCTGCAGTAAAAGGTCTATAAAACGTTTGAGTATCGTCGACGCATGTAAGATGCAACTCACCTAAACACTTTTCTCTCTCCTTCTCCGTCCGCCTCACCCCTTGTCCTCGCCCCGTAAGCCATTTTCGCGACTGAGAACCTCCGGTCACGCGTCAGGACTCGTTTCTTTTTAAATAAAAGTCACACAGTGCCGTCGCACCGTGTCGCAGCGCAACAACGTGCCTCCAGATTCCGAGTTCATTGATGCTCGGCGCGGGCCAGTTCATTTTTGACGGATGGCACATCTGCCCCGGAGCTGCGATCCTCCCCCCGTGCAAAGCAAAAGGGCACTTTGTACACAGGTATATACCCGGCGACAATGCTCAACGTGGCGCGCTGTTCTCAGCCTCCAATGAATCGACTCCGCTCGCCCATTATAAGGACTAAGTAATTGTCCGAGTCGATATTCCGAAATTGGTCACTTCCATTCTGCGGCTTTGCCGTTCGCTCGCCCGCTCGAAGGTTATTGCTGTTTTTATTACCCCCGGGGCTTTTCACACCAGCTACAAGAGTCTCCACGGCTCCTTTACGCCACCGGCCAATTTCCATTCTTGGTTTCTCCTTACCCGTCCATTCATGTGCCGGGTCGAGCAAGATTGTCGCACAATCGGCAATCGAGGAAATCGCTTGCACCGCCGGATCCGTCGCGAAGAGGGGGCTGCGAGCCCGAGGGCGTTTTCTTGAGCAGTCTCCCGCGAGGATTTCCCTCCGCTTTTCCTTTCTTTCCTTTCTATTGCTTCTTCCTGGGTGCGGATGCTGCGACTCGGCGAAAAGTAGCGCTAATGCCGCACCGATTGGAAGAGAATGATTCACTTAAACCTTGTTAATCGACTGGCTGACTTTCTTCCG
This sequence comes from Platyscapa corneri, assembly GCA_018907185.1. Taxonomy (NCBI): domain Eukaryota; kingdom Metazoa; phylum Arthropoda; class Insecta; order Hymenoptera; family Agaonidae; genus Platyscapa; species Platyscapa corneri. The sequence goes on along the minus strand of JACCHW010000021.1, from coordinate 3,578,746 downwards.
AACAAGGAAACGCGCCCGTACATCGTCCAAAAATTCGAATAGGTAGACGTGTCTGCCAGGATGTTACTTCACCAAATGGTCGTAGAATCTTCACGTTTCAGGTATGCGACGTGAAATCGTTTCTATGTTTCTGCATTCATCGACTTGAATCGGCACTTTATAAGGTCCTTCACAGAAATAACCAATATTCGGCAATTAATGATGCTTAAATATGAATAGTACCGTGATCGATGCTTTTATAAAAATGTCCTTATTCAAGTTCACTTGAAAGGAAAAAATCGTGTTTACGCTTTCTTATTTCCATCAGTTTAAAAAAATGTCATGCTCTAGTCTGTGCTAATGAAATTCGGCACAGGGCACTGTTACCGTTTTTTGGATTGACTTTAATTCAAGGAATAAAAATTAGCTTGCAAATCATTGCAATAATAAATTCAGCTATAATAAATACTTAAGCACATTCTTTAATAACAAATTTGCGATGATAAATATTAATTAATGTCTTCGCCTAGCATAGACAAGAAATACCGAATAACGAATAAAATTACAAATAAATCACTATTTGTATTGGAGTATTACAACCTTCTATTCCCTGATACGTTTCTCCATCTCTTTAAGATATTAAACACGCGCGCGTACACACAAGGCCAAGTTCCTAACAATAAAGCATACATATACGCTAAAAAATACAAAGATAATATAATTATGTCGATAATATAACGTTTCTGCATAGCCTTTATATCATTTTGAGTATCAGAAAATCGTTCTGTGAAGTATATAATAAAGTTTAATTGCTCGATTTAATTCTCGATTCCGTAACGACGGATGAAAAAGATAATTTTTTAAATGTTACTCCAGGAAGTGAAATTGATCCTCCATTGACGAAGTTTAATATTTTAAGTGATATATGACGCTGTTATGAAAAAAAATCATACTTGAAAAGTGGAAGACAAATAATTTATATAGTATTAAAAGAATTTTCCTTGTAAAAAGAAGATTTATTATTAAAATGATTGATGAGTTATAATTTTATACAGTGGTAAACGTTTTAAAGTAATTTACTTTTAAGTCGGCTGCTTAATATTCTCAGCACAAATAATATTTAACATGCATTTTTTCAAATGTGAATTGAACGATGAGTTTTACAAAGTTTTTGAAGTATAAAATATTTTCGATTATACGTTTACATATGGGCAAATCTGTGATCGAAGAAGGTTATTAGGATTTTGTCTCGTAATTTATGTCAAACACATTATACATTTAGCGTTAAATCATGAAAAAGAATGTACACTTGCAATATTACAATCAAATCCGACGAATGTTTTGAAGGTTTAAAAAATGAATTTACAAATTTCCTAGAAAATATTATAATTTATATTAAGATCTTTGACAATAACTTGTTTGACGAATAAAAAATTCTGTCTGAAAATATTAACTTTAACATATTATTAAATAGTTTACAGAATTAACTTTTTATTATCGTATACAAAATAACATTTTATTACGAACAAATTAATGGAACAAGCTAATAGGTATGTGCGGCGAAAAGAAATTTGGATCGTTACAAGTCATTTGGTTTCGCATTTAACACACGCGATATAACCCTCGTGCATCAAAATGAAAATATGTACGTAATAACAGACGATATTAATTGAAATTTGTTATGCACTTGTTTTATGAAAAATATTTAATAGAGCGAGAACGATTCTTATTATACAGATGTTATTGGTAGTTAGCAAAATCTGATTAGTACGAAATGCAGAAAAATGTATCGATGAAAAATTGTTCGTACGTGTAAGCGATATCATATCTAATGTGTGAAATCGGATAAAATTTCTTGAAAAATATAATAAAAGAAAATTTTCTCCGTGTTTCGAGGCGTGTTTAGCGTTTAGTGATAAATAAAATAATAAGCCACTTAATTTGACAGCATTAAAATAAATTTCGCAGTAAGAAAAGATCGAGCATATTGAGCAGAAAAATCTTATTAAACCTGCATTTTTTATTCGTACGGTTTTGTTCTTGTTCTTTGGAAACCGTTGAGCATCTCGCTTTGATATTATCTCGTTTTTCGAAACAAGATACAGCAATATCGATATTCATCTCGAATGCCGTGGAAGCTCTCGTTTCGAGCGAATTTAAGCCTCCGAAGAATAAATTAATCAAAGAGCGCACGAGATCTCGGCAATCTATTTCCAGTGCGCCAAGTGCAAGAGGTACGCGGCAAAAGAGTGTCGAAAAAATTCGGAAAATCCGGTACTTTTTATTGCCGTACTTAGCACCTCGAAGGAATAAATGGGACTCTCCGAAAGCGCATAATCGGCGGGGCGAAAACGCGCCGTTGTGTTGGTACGCGCGCATTCCGAAGGTCCTCAGTGCTCGGTTGCTTGAAAAAGCAAGTTTAATGAAGGTCCTTACGAGGAATCCTGTTAGGAAAAGCGGTAATACAATTACCACGCTCGTGGCCCGTACTGCGAGAAAGGCTCGTGTCGGTCCTTTCGGTGCGAGGCCCGCAGTGCCGGAGAAAAAAAATTTCCCGCGCGCAGGCCGGCTTAGAGAAGGAAAAGAGAGGAGAGGCTCCTTCTTGGCAATTTCCCAACAATTTGTCGCTGAGGGTTATTTGAAGTGACTCCCGCGCTTTTCTCGGCTCGGCATCTGCGCTCCGTGTCGAATACCGGAGGCTCACGGGTGGCTCCTCGACCCGAGTCCCCTTTCAGGATCGCGAAAAAATCTCCACTTCCTGCGCGGCAACAAAAACGTGAGCGCGGCCGCACGATTCTATGCGCTCATTCAGCGCAGGCCCTGAATGGAGCCCGAGCCGCAGCACGTGGTCGCCGCCGGACGCACGAATGTAACTCGGCTTCGAGTGATTCTCTAGTGGCAATTCATTCACCATTTCTGTGGGATTTGACGCGCTCTACTGCCCTATTCGTAGCATGATAGAGGGTCACTTGACGGGAAGTGCCGCACTTGTGCTGCGTACTTCAAGGAAGTCTCGGTGCTACTCGTGCTCGGCTCTATGTTTTCTTTCTTTCTTTCTTTCTTCCCTGGTTTTGTCTGTTATGGGCAGCCCCGGCTTCTTTTTGCGGTGCTTTTGAATGATTACTAGGTACGAAGTCATATAAATCAGTGCTGCGCGAGTACAACGAATCGAATGCCTTTTTTATACGGGATTTAATTCTCCGCCGAGCACTCGGGACCACCCTGGAGGCCAGAAAAATTTAAACATTTTTTCCGACATTGCTGCTGTACTCGACAATTTTTCAATAATTACATAACTATTATTACAGCTGGTCATTTTCACTGTGACATATTTTTAAAGCGGACGATCCGAGGAATCGATGCTGCATCCTCGCAAATATCTACTTGTTAAAAAATAGCTACGGTTAATAGCAAATTTTTATTTTTGAATTGTATGCTTTTGAGCACGCGGTAAGTTGAAGTTATGCGTAATAAAAAAAAAAAAAAATGAATTAAACGATGAATTTGTCTTTTAATCCGAACTCGAGTAAGCTTATTTAGATAGAATTGTCTATCGCACTTTCTTAGATTTACACTCACATAAAGTCGATAATTATTATAACTGATGCAACAAAATTTCATTTCGTTGGGTTGCTTAAAAATTCATATTTTTACACTTACCCAAATAACTCGTGGATTTAAATTGTTCGAAAAGTGCCTAAATTCATAAATTCTTAGATATTTTCTATTATTGATTACTCAGCTCGTAACGCTAATGTTAATTAATATTTCTCATAAAATAAAATAATGACAGGGTAAATTTACAACAACCTCAGGCATATTTTATGATAATTGCTCACTTATGTATTGTAATTCAATAAAGATCTTAAGATTAATAGCAGGTGATATTATTAGCGGTTCTTGTACAATTAATACAATTAAAAACTAAGAACTAAAAAACTTCAATTTAATAAATAAAATTTATTGCCTAAAATTTTCTTGAGATTGATGCGATAAATAATTTTATACTTGTAATATTCCTGAATAAGTTGCTAATAATATATGTAATATAATCAATTCCGTATTCATTTTATGGATATTAAATGGAAAATTATCTTATCCCTGCTTTTGTACTTTACGAAGTTATAAATAATGTATTTATCTCCAGAAAAGTAAGTTTATTATTTTATTGGTCGAAGAAGCTTCTTATAAAAAGATTTTCTCTTATCGAAATTCGCTTAAATGTAAACAAATTGAAAAATTTATAAGATATATCGTACGATCTTGGAGATATATTTATTGCAAAATATACCACAGCGCCAAAGATTACACGCAGCCTTTGATAAAGTTGCCGTGTACAATTGATTATGCGCTGAAATTCATCTTAAATTAAAAGTTGATCTCGGTATAAAAGTAAGTCGGACAAATGGCGGGCGTTAAAAATTAAAGACAAACTATCGGTATAACATTTAAGATATTATCAACTATAGATCGAAGTGCGTTCACCTGGTCGGCCAACAATAATTTTACAAAAGAATTATTTATCGTTGACATTTCGCACTCGTTACAGTATCACGTCGGCGTTTACACCCAGCTTTTTTGTAACCCTTACGGCTGGAAATGTTGTTACACTGCCGAAGGTGTGGCCAGAAACTTGTAAAAACTCGACGCGAAAAATCGTCCGAGAAAATAAGAATAGAAGAAATGGTATTTCCGATGGCGACAAGAGCCGCCTTGAATGAGAAATTTACATTTTACAATGTCCCGGCCCACATCCGTGTTTATTCAACAAAAATTAGACACGATCTCTGGCCGATCCCCGGGGATTAAAGGCCCCAAAGCGCGATCACGTTTTCCCGTTGCGTTCTTCGGCGCAAGTACGTAGGAGCGTCGAGTGCGTGGGCGACGCCCGCGTCTTCGGGGCCGGTCCGAGGCCTCGCGCGGCTCTTTTTTGCGGACAGTTCTCTTTCTGGGGCCCTAAGCGGCAGCTTTTTTCGCCGCTCCGGCCTCGTTTGATGAATGTGCCCTTGCGTGCCCGTGCCCATAAACAAGGAAGACGTTCCGCTTTTCGTGCGTGTTCGTACAGGTGGTTACGCATCGGCTTTTACCAAAGACGGGGACTTTTTCGCGCTTCCTCAAACTCCAGCTTTGTTGCTTATTTGGTCATTGTTCGGGCGCAAACTCGCACGTGTTATCGAGAGCGAGCGTGTCCTTTATTTCTAGTGAAATGTTTTGGCAGTCCGCCGGGAGGTTTGAGAAGTAGTCTTAAAAAGATGAAAGGGACTATTGGGGGAAGTGTGAAGCTTCGGCGGCCATCGCGGACTACGTTATAATTTTCGTTATTTTTGCTTTCGAGGAAACACACATGGCGTTTGCGGTTAAGACTTGCGACTTTTGCCAGTTTGCACAAACACTCGCTTATTAAGCGGCGTTCGGATTGCGGCATTTTTCCCGGCGGCTTGGAAAAAATCTCTGAAAATTTTTGTCCGATTTGCTGTTTGAGCAGCACAGCGTGTTCAAAATGTTTGCTTGCCGCGGACATTTAGTACCAAAAATAAGGTCAGGCTGGAGGACAGCTTTATAAGCTTCCTCATGGCCAGGTTATATGCTCTGAGGAGTTAATTTGCCGTGCGCCTTCATTTTTTCCTCTTAAGTATATATAATAAGAAGGTCGCCAGTGGCGTACACGTAGATGCTTTGTTCGGCTGCGCACCTGCAGTTCGTGCAATCAATGCTTCGCGCGGCCCAACCAACTGAAATTCCTCGACGGAAAATTGCATGGAAAAGGGCAGCGCAATGGCGACGGCGACGGCGTTGGTCACGTGCTTATTTGGTAGGACCGAACTCTTATCTACAAATCGCTCTGAAATAATACCGCCAAGGCTATTATTACAATCAGTTTATCGACCTAAATGCAGTGTCCAGAGCAGTCGAAATTATAATGAAAAAAATATGGTGCATAACTGACTTTCTTTTAAAGCATCTTAAATTAATTATAAGATTAATATTTTAAAATTTCGCTTGTGAAAGTGTCGTGAAAACATAAATTTAATATGTTACGAGAGAGTTGTTACACGTCTATTTAGTTCGATGAAAAATCGCCTGATATATTTATTCGCTGTAACAATGTGTACCAAACATAATATTTTTACTCTGTTTTCTCGTCATCTATACGTTTTATACATTTTCTTTATAAATTATGTTCAACGGAAAAGGGCATGAAATTTTTTATTTTTGTCGATGTGAAATAGTTTTTGGTATAAATTATACGTTATATTATTTTTTAATTGATTTAATATTATTTATAAATTATATAAATTATTCTAATAATATTTTATTTTCGAATTGTAATTATAATAATTTACTAAAAAATCGTGATTAATTTAAAAAATTTAATTATAGCTGTTTAAAATTTAACTGTAATTAAAACAAATATTTTTTAGCGAATTCCAACTTTTATTATTTATACTGTTACTTAAAATAAAGTTTTTCGATATTTTTCGAATTTAAGTAACGGGTTGCAAGAAAAACAATTTTTTAAAAGCTGCTAGTGATTTTCTGATAATTATTAGTTTCTTAATATATATTCAGAAATAAGTTATTGATAAAATGTAAGCATTATATTAGCTTGACCTACATTTTAAATTTGAAAAAGTTTTCATTTTCCCCCTCCTTATTTTTTCCAGATACTACCTTGGATCGTTATGGCTGCAGATGCAGATTACCGCAACGACCGAAAAAAATAATGAAAAATAATGTCAGTTACAAACGAGTCTTACAAAATGTTAATTATGCATTGTATCAATTATATAATAGATAGTACATTATGTGAATTTTTATACTTTTGAAATAAAACCATTGATAAAATATAGTTAATTTTCAATATTTTGATTTTTTATGACATAAAAAACTTATGTAAACAACGAAGTAAATAAATATTTTAATAATATTTATAATTCTCTCATGTTTGGCTCAGAAATTTCAGGCAATAGCTAATGTAATAAACACCAAAGCATGTCTATTCATTTAAAATACACACATAAATTATTGCAACAACCGTTTTCATTCTTATTTTCAGTATTAATACAAAAGAGATTATTTGAATTTCGTTTGAGTGAAGTTGTAAGGTACAATAAGCACCATGCAAATTTATATCGAATAAGCTATTTCGCTGTGGAAATAATTCGAGCACATCATTCAAATCTAAAATAGTGCAAAACTTGTTTATGCATACGTAATTCACCGGGTAAATTACATAAACGATGCATAAGTATTTCGAAAAGGGCCCTAAGACTATTTCATCGTGAACCAAATAACTTGGAGAAATTAATGAATGCTTTTACGCAGCTCGGTAAATGCTTCCCCCGCTATATAATAATCCAACGATAGCACTCGAAATAAATATCTCGTCGCTTCGTAGAAAATTGAAAGAAATCGCGGGCAGCGAAATCGTCGAGGCCCCAGAGCGAATCTTCGTGAATCTCGTAGCGATACTCTTGCTTTCCTTTCCCCTGGGCCCGATCCTGGCCTTACCACGCATGAATAACGGTCCGATTATCCGCAATTTCGCTCAATAAGACACACGAGCCACGATTTCCTCGCGTACCACCAGCGGCGCTCGGCGTCGCACGCATGTGTACCTACGAGGCCGCAATCGCGCCCGGGGGCCGTTCATCGATCGCCAACTAATCGTCAACGCTTCAGCGCCCCGACGCGCAGGTGTAGTGCCCTGGGCCCGGGGGCAGCGACCCATTATGTGCCGACGTCTAACGCCAGTCTAAGAACCGAGAAACCGAGAGGGGGTGAGGGGGGCGCTGATGGGAAGGCAGCGCGAAATGCGCGGGAGGGATATCAACAAAATTTACCGCACGAGTTATGGTTGTTTCGGGCTGCACCACGAAGGTGATGATTAATGATTGTCTGGGTTCATGGGAATGCACTAGCCCTCGCCATTTTCTAAATGATTAGGCTGTATTATAATGTCATCTATAGTCGATGATTTTTCACGAAGATTTATTTTCGGTCGAGCGCGATTATTACAAGGCGTGAGACGCTGCCCGAGAACCTTAAACGCTAAACGCCTTCGCTCTTTGGCAAGTTTGCAAAGTGCGTGTGCTTAGCCAAAGACGAGATTGCGGGGATGCAATTACGAAGTTTATTTTTCTCGCTATGACCGGAGCTCGAAATTCACGATCGAAATTACGCATAACACGACCGCATATTTTGTTTATCACTTTGTCAAACTGCGAAAGAAATGTTGTTACGCGTAATTTATGTGCACCGCGAGCCACTAAACTTTCGTTGATTATCAGAGCGAACGGTAAATGGTATATCGGGAAGCCGTTCATCTCAATGTCGTTTCATAAAAATGATTAACTCGAGGAAAGTAAGACCGAAATCAACATTCATTACGCAAAGCCGCAGCAATAAGGTTAAGTAAGAAATGCGTCCACGCTTCCCTCGGCACGAAAATGCGGAATTATTTCATTAAGGCACACGGACGAAACGGGAATACGAAAGCCGTAAAAAGAAGGGCAAGGAGAAGAAGCGTGATCGCCTGTAGGGGGACTTATCGCGCGCGCGCGCGCGCGCTGGAACAAGAGAGCGAGAGCGGGGCCTTGGATGGAGCAGCTGCCATACGCTACACGCCGGCCTCTTTGCATGGGGCCCGGAGAGCGGAGAGAAGGTCTGCTAGAGAGCCGTGGAGGAAGGGCTGTACGTGCAAAATGAGAGGGTACGCGCGCTATCTCACGTGTCTTCGGAGGGGACCGCTTTTGTGGGACACACACGCGTGTGCGTAAGCGCACCGGCCAATCGCGGAAGAAGCAGCTCAGTCCTCCAGCGTGTAATTGGCGCATGGAAAAGCCCGTGTATCGGGCTTAACGCGGCTAATGGGCCCCTGCGTTGCCCCGGGCCCTTTCCCTCCTGCTCTTTTTTTTTCCGCCGCGACACGCAATCTCTTTTAGAGCAAAGTGCGAGCGTCTGTCTCGGCCGGCGGGGGAGGGGGCGAGCGGAGGCCGGCTGGGGTTGGGGGAGGAGGCTCAAGATTGTCGAACGGACGACAATTTCAGATAACAACCACCGACATTCGTTCGTCGATATTTGTTTATAGATTTGGTGTTTGAAAATGTTTATTGAGCATTGGAATTAGTCCTCCCACTCCTTTTTTATTTCTTTGGAAGATATGTTATTGGGATGGGCTGTCAATCGGAGGCATCCTTTTACTTACTTTTTACGGCTTCCTTTGTGTTTGTTATTTTCTGAGAGGGCCTTGCACATGTAGGGATTTCGTTTCCGATTTTTACCCGCAGTATTTGTGCTCTATAAATATAAATATATCGGTTATATTTAGAATTGAAACTTTTATTCTCTTCTGTTCAATATTATTTTTATTATCTTCGAGTATAATAAAAGTATCTTTATCTAATTTTTAAATACTACATACTTATCGTTTATTCGCGATATTTATTAATAAGATAAAATTAATATTTACTTAATTGTACGTAAACTTACATTTAACGGAATTTAAAAAACGCACTCATTTATGCTAATGTAATTGCATCAATATAATTTTATGAATTTATATTTAGATAACTGTGTAAAAATGTTACAGAATTCTCATAACTAGATGTCTTTTATTTTTAGCGTCGACGGGTGCAGTTGACCACGTAGAAAAACTTGATTACGTTTCGTTAGTAGAGATCGTGTTAACGATCGCAACTTGCAGTAATCATTACAGATAAGATATTTATGTACAGCGGAATTAAAAATGAGACGCCGAAAGTTATTAAATGTTAATAGCGCACCAGAATAATACGCTATTGTAGTTATTCGTCGTCACTTATTGTTAAAAATTAATTCTTATGCACGGCAGGGCTTGCATAAACATTTCTGGAACTTGTAATGCTAAGTTTTTTGAAATACTATAATCTATCTAAGCGATCTGGAAATATTTGTACTTTGAGAATTCCATCGCAGAGGAGAGTATTTGTAATTTTTACGTATAAAATATTTACGTTAGCAGCTCTGCGTTTATGAAAATTATAGAATTACGTACACGCACGTACATTATATATGATACTTTGTTTCAAGAATTTATTTACAAGAGCAGAAGTTCTTACGTGTTAAAATAATTTACATAAAATATTGGATGGCTTTTCAAGTATCAGCATCTTAGCACTGAGAATACTAAATTAGCCGATAATGAGTAAAACTTTAATTTTTTCCGTTAACAGGCTTCTCATTAACATTTTATAAAACGAACTCCTAATTATCGTTGAGGATGTGGGTGATAAGAGTTGCCGACCAATCGGCCTTCTTTATTTACTTACACTAGCATTTTACATATTCATTTAAACTTTCATATGATAATTTGTGCCATTTTAAATTTTTAACGAAACTAAATGTGCAAGCCGTTCGATTAAATATGAAGCGATTTATGTACGAAGCTTGGGATAAATGTGATAACTCGCCCAGAGTATACCCGCGTTTACTTCAGTACAAGAAGAGTATGACAAAGCGAAAAATTGCACGCACACGCAAGTAAGATTAATCGTATTTTTTCCTTTATTCGTGAAAAACGTCCAAGATTTAAATGTCTCTATTAGAGGAGGTGCAGTGCAGTAATCGGAAATGAGGTTTGTCAGTCGTAAAGTTGCGCCGAGGAAAAGGCTAAGGGACTTGCGGACAATAACGAGTCACGGCGATTGTATAAATTCTAAAGCGAGTCCGAGAAACATCGACTCCTGTTCCTAAGGAGTAGTCGGCCACGCTCAGGAGCTGCTCCCCAAGTTGGCAAGGATTGCGCGGGCGTGCGAAGCAAGGAAGGCGCCGCGAGCGAGTGGCGAATCTCGGCTAAAAAGGCGACGGTGACGCGGACTCGCGGCGTCGGATAAGGCGGGGGCGGCCTCCTTCGAGCTGGATTTGCAAGATTCGCTTAATTGCAATTAATGAGGGGAGATATTGGCGCGCCGCGGAACATCAGATGTGCCGACAGGATTAACGATGCTGAATTATTATCGGCCCCACCCCCGCACGCTCATCGCATCCCCGTGCGTGGGTATAATTGCGGGCAGTGCTTAGCCTCCGCTAATCTCCTTCCTTTTTCCCTTTTTGCTTTCACCCTTTTCGCGGAGATTAAGGAGGCCGCGCGCCCGCTTCAAAAAACCAGCCCGCGGCGCGATTTGGATTTAATTTCGAGCGTGAAACTAACTGCGAGGAATGCCGAATTCGAGACCGAAATGATTCTTCTTCTTCACATTAGCACGCATTCAAATCCGATGCTCGTCCTATTGCGAATGTGCTTTTCTCTCTCGCCCTCGCATCGTCGATGCTGTTTTACTTAGACGCAACTTTTACGAGGTGATCCTTTCGAAAAGTAATGAAAACTCATTGACGAGTCGACTGCGGTTCTCTGAATGCGAAGGCTTTTAATTTTCAAAGCTTTATTGTGAAAAAAGCCATTATAATTGATATACTTGTGTTTAACAAAATGATTAAGGAAATGAGTTTACGAGCGTACAGAGTTTCCTTAAAAATTTGTGCTCTGCATACACAATGTACTTTATTCATTAAGTAAGTTGGAATATGTAAATATTACCTAAGTGCTTGAATGTATAATCCACTAAGTGATGAAACTATCCATTAAATTTTCAGAGAATTACGAAAATAAATTTATTTCTAAAAAATACATAATAAGAATACACATTTGTTTTGATAAAGTGGCTGTTAGAATTTTCCCAGTTAATAAAAGAAATAAAATTAGAATATACTGTAGTACAAAAGCTTTTTGAGATTATAATAAATAATATTATAAATAAAGGCAATATAATTTAGCTTATTGTGTATTTTTTAAACTATTAGAAGACTTACAAATTTTTTGTGCACAAGTTAGATAATTGAGGTTTTTTTACGACTGTTTCATTGACAGAATAAAAAATTGCATAAACTTCAGTATTCAATGCGCGTATTTTAATTATAGAATTGCAAATTGAATCTGTAGCAACGTGTGCTTTCTTTAACTCGGTAAGTGTTTTCGCGGTACGGTTGGTGTTACTGACACCAACACGATCGATTTTTTATTTAGTATAAAACTCAATCGTTTAAATAAATTTATATATTAATATTGCACGTTCATATGGATTTTTCGTACATATGATTATAAAATAAACAATTTCTTTATCACTCTATGACTCATATTTAAGCATTTAACATTAAGTTAGAGAATGAATATTTAAGTTAAATGTTAATTTTCACTCGGTGCAAGTTATCTTCGATTAATTAGCAAAGATATAAAAATAAAATGAAATATTCAAATATTGGAATTTCTGTTGGTAAGAGCAAAATTCGAATCGATAATTAAATTATTCGGTAGTTAAATTTTCCTTCCATAAATGCATAAATACATTCGATAAATGCTTTCCTTTAGCCGTCGCCGACAGCGTTCAGAATTAAAATTTCCGAAGAAATTGGCACTCGAGGCGCCATTTTGATACCTATAAAAATTCTCGGAGGAATACCCGCAAAGCACTCGAGTAAGTCCGTTATAATCAGCGAGTGCACAATCGCACGGAAGCCCAACAACTTCATTCTCGTTCGCAATAAGTGTCATCCTGGTGAACCTTCGCGGCGCGACTGCACGCGATGGGCCCGATAAATAAATTCCGGCCTAACGATTCGCACGGCTCGGAATCATTAGCCGTGAGTATTTGCCTCGCGTGCCACGCCGCATCATCCGTCAAACCGCGACCATAAGTACGAAATGGCCGTCGAGGCGCTTTTTAATAAATCGCGAGGGGCCGAGCGGTCGAACGAGGCCGTGGCACCGAAAAAAACGAGATCCACACCCGGGCGGCTCGTCTGATTGGCTGGATTTATGGGGCCTACTTATCGCGTACTTACCGCGTTGTATATCAACAATGACACCAGTGCCCGCAGGCGTTCCCCTCCCCGCTCGACTGCCGGGAATGCCGAGGCTCTCCTACGATCGCCGGGATTTACAACCCCGTAAAATGCGAGCGAACGTTGCGTCGCGGCTTAACGGAGCTTCCTATGCAAACGAGACCAACGCACGTACGTTCCTTAATGAACGAGGAAAGCCATTCGCGCGTTGTGTCGTCGCGGTACACACTCTTCTGGGAGCGCGGACTTAAATACTTAAACGACGGCATCGCAATTTTAAATTTCATCGGAAATATTTGTTAGGGAGATAAGTGACGTCTAACTTTTGTCGTGTTACCCGACGTTCTTATCGCGTATCGCCTAACGGTTTTAGTCCATTAATACTCCCGGTGTAAGTGAAACCTAGGAAATTCACTAGCCCTCGTCATAATATATAATACCATAATGCGATTACGTATTATTGAACTGCATTTCAGAGAAACGGATTATGAACGCAACACGAAATTATTGGCAACAATGTTTGGCTTATCGCTATTAATAATTTCATAAATATCTTTCTTCCTTTTTTAAAGAGCACCGATATTTATTGCGCTCATTATTATCTTGAGCGTCGAGTTCAAGATGCGTTTAAATCCAAGTATTTTTATAAGATACCCTTTTCGGAGACTGCTATCGCTGGTATGGCCGCCGCGGCTGCTAAATAAATTGCACGATGAAATATTTTACGTCTCTTTAAAACCCAATAAGAATACACAATGGAATTCCATTAATTAACTAAATTGAGGAATTGAGATGGAGTACGATCACATTTTTCTTTCTGTTGGTTTCTCAAATGTGAATATTAATTTTCAGACATCATCAATCTTAGTGTATGATTAACTTCAGAACGTGGCGTATTACAAAGTTATGCATTTTTTTCTTAGAAATGATTATTCATTCCGTGTATTAAAATGCATTTTATTCCGATAAATTTTTTACCGTAATTTCTTATAATATGTTTCGGTTTGTGGATTTTATAAATTAACTGTCGCTAAAATTATCCCCTCTGTGAAAAAATCAACCGATTTTTAAAATCGGAAAAAAAGTAACGAACGACTTGGAGCGATAATTTATCACAATACTGCTATGCCAATTTAAGCATTGCAATAAATTATTGCTTGCAACTAAGCCAAGATAATTTCTCTCCTTCCGCAGTTCTCTGCGTCCACGCGATAACTTCAAATTTTTGAGGATTCCCTGTTCCTTCCAGTTCTAATAAACATAATAAACCCGAGTTCAAAAAAGCGCCATAACAAAAAAGAATTATTCATCGCGTGCGTTTTATGTGGTCTTAAATTTAAAACCTTCCAAACTGTCGCCTTTTCTAAAAACAATTGGCAACATACAGAAGACAGAAGGAGAGCGAGGAGTCGGCGAGTCTCGTGTTTCCCTCCACATGTGCGATGTACTTTGCGGCATTTCTTAAAAGTTTTACCATTTCTAGTCAGCAGTAGTAGCCCTCGCGATCCCTAAGGAGAAAATATTATATTACCCCCTTTGACTTTGGGCCGACACGAAGAGACCCGAACCTTAGACCATCCGCCGCTAGACGATACATTCTATGGTATTTTGCTCAAAATAGCGCGCTACGAATGACGCGGGTAGCGAAGTTTATTTTTTTTCGAGCAATCAGGGCACTCCAGTGACCGCTTGTTCTAATTAACAGCCAAGCCCTAAGGTCACGAGTGTCGAAAATAGACTTTTCAATAGTTTCTTTCATCGGCGTATCGCGTAACCTTTTATTCGTCTTTTTAAACGCTTGCTTGCCCACACCTTGTGTCCGTATAAGTCACGGACTTCCGAGCTCCAAAATAATCCGATATTTTCTAGCTCGGCATTCGGAGTCTCAGCTGTGTGACATCGATTGTGACTTCGTTGCTGACAAGTGCGCCAATAAATCTGGGCAATCATTCGTCTTAATCGTCACTTTTTCAATTAAATATTACGATCGTTCTGCTGCGCAACGCTAATTTTTTTAATGACTAGGCGAATCCGCAGCCTGATTATGCTTTTTAAAGTTTCGTCCTCGGCCTGTTTGAGACGTTTATTCGAAAGCCCTTCACGATTCGGCAGATCGTTACAGTTAATTCGAGACGTTATTAATCATTGATTGTTCGCAGCTGCTCCTCATTTAAATAGGTCAGCGCGTTGAATGCGCGCGCCGAATACTCAACGTGTGCAGCCTCTAATGAAAATCAGGAGCAACGAAAACCCAAAGAACCGTGAGATTTCATCGTGAAAGGTTTTCTCAAGGCGCAGAAAAATACCCGATTCGTCTTTGTTATGGAAAGTGTTGAAACACTCGTAGCTCCGAGAGCCGGCGTGCGAGATGTGGGCAGAAGAAGGGCCAGAAAATCTAATGAATTATTTCAAGGAGCGAAGTTGACGGTGTCATAAGTATCCGGTAGCGGCGCCTAGACTGCGTTCCGGTTTCTCCCACTCGCTACTCTATGACAATGCAACGATTTCGATTAGAGTCACGGGGCCGACGAGGTTTCCTGCTTTGTCTGAGCGCATGAATCACGGGAATTACGTGACTTTCCGGCTTCCTGGCGCATAGTCAAAGAATCTAAGCTATACGTGGCCGATCCCGTTCCGTGAGCCACGTGGCGCGACTTTTTACGCACAGGAAGTGTCGGAGAGTTATCTACAAGTCATGGAACGATCATGCCAACGTACACTTGGATTAAATATTCAGGATGCTTTAGCATTCGGCGCTGCTCCTCTCGAGGATTCATTAATAAATAATCATCTTTTCTGCTCCTTTGCCGTTTGCCCACTTTTGCCTAGAGCCTCCTTGCATAAAGTATTCATAAATTATTTGGCCATTCTTTATGCTTCTTGATAAGATATTTATATCGTTTGAAATTTTTTATTTTTACATTTACCGCTTGCCGCCTTCGCTTTGCAGTGATATTCGTCAGCCCAAATTAAGCAACCGATAGTGTAATTATTCAACAATAACAGTTGCGCATAATTCAGCGAGTGAGAAGAGAGCCAAGGAAGAACGAGTTAAGAAAGAGAAACGTGGAGACGGAGAAAGAGACCGTGGCGCAGCATGTAATTGAATTCGTTTTATACAGGCAAGCGTAGCGCAAGATAAGTTTCGCCTTTGGTGACGCCCATATATTTCTTATCTCGCGGGAGTTATGAAAAACGTAAAAAGACTTCTAATTCCGTCCCGCGTGCGCAGCCAGAGCGAGGGAAAGAAGGGGGAGGCCGTACGAGGCTGCGAGCCAACGTATTCCCTCCGGCGGAACAAACGAGAGTAACTTACCGATTATTATCGCGGCAACGAGCAACGAGCGGGTGCGCGAGGGCGTCGCGCGAGCCACGATACGGCGCAACAAAGAAAAGATAGCGAACCGAGACCCGGCATTACTCAAACGTTATTATTCGGTCCTTGGTGCCCGCTCTCGCCCTCTCGCTCTTTCTTGGGCACGCGGCCTACGCCTTTGGGTTGGTCGTGAAAATGGTAGGCGGAGAAGCTCGCAAACGCACATAAACTTCTTTCGCTCTCCTTCTCTCGTGCCACGGAAATACTTTGTTTCCTCGTCCCCGCGCTCCGGCTTTTGCAAAAATCGATTATTTTCGCGCAAGATTATCTTAGGGCAGTTATCTTCTTCTGCATTTGCGATGTGCCGCGGTGATTAGACTGACAAATTGTACTGCCGCTGACAAAACGTGACTCTGAATTAGTCTAGCAATTAGTAATGGAAGCCAATGGGATTCGATTTGTGAATCGTGCTCTCGTCCTCGGACGATCTTGGAGGCGCATTATAAGAGACATTTTTCAAAACCGCGTCCGCTGTATTTGTTGTAATTTATAGAATCAAGATGTATTGGATCGTTTGGAACACCATTCACGATGTACGCCGGTGCAGACAAAATACAATTTTTGTCAACTCCAACGGCGGAGCTGAACTGCGCAGAAGACATTGAAATATGTACATATTCTCGCACCATTTTCATCGACTTCGCAAAACTTTTCGAAGAAACGCATAGATTTTAAAAACGACGATCGAGCGCGCAACTTTAATAATTTCAATAAACTGCATTATTCATCGGGCAATTGCATTGAAAGAACGGGTGTGGGATGCGAATACGCACGCGAAATAAACTAAAAAGTTTTTTCATTAATAGAGTTATTAAAAATTTTAGAAATACGTCTTCGAAATTTCCTTATTTTTATAACTTGAACAACTTATTTGCGAGTCTTTACACCCTTAAATTTGTATTATTTTGCGCAGAGCAAATTACAAGATCTACGTGTTACTTTGTAATTTAAATACTATTAAAAACGATAATGTGTAAGGCTTTGTCATGTAAATGATGTTTCTGTCACTTAATAAATGTTAAAGTCGCAAATCGACAGTTCAAATGACTGTAATACTCTCAAGTCGCTACACCTTTTTTCGCTGTCCCAAGAAAACTTGATACCAACAACGAGCTTCGCAAATTTTCGGTTGCGCGCGTCAAGGGGACACGCCAAGTTCACATTTGCGTGACAAACGGACGTGTCAGTCACGAAAAATACTGGTCTGCTCTCGAGTCCCGCTTATTATGAAAATATTTTTTACTTTCTGTCAAATACACATGTTGCTGGATGGCGTTGGCTACTTAGTGAAGGGAGAAAATTGCATGGATTTTGTCGTCATTTGTAAAATTGGCGATACCTAAGCAGATGGTACGTAAGATTGAAGGCTCTTAGCGAAATAATGTGCCCTACTTTATATTCGTACGATAAACATGTTGCTTGTTTATTTACGATAAACATGCACATTTCATCCATATATTTTCATTGGAATATTTCTCGTGATTGGCTAAATGTACATTTCTTTATCAGTGTCGGCTCCACTAGCAACATTAATATAATAATAAGCCTTAATTTAAATGAATAATCAATAAGACGTTACAAATTATCGCGATTATAATCTCCGATATTGAATTCAAGTGAATGCATTTCAATGAATAATCGGTGCAATCGTTGAGTAATATTTTTTAAAAATAATAATCCATCTATTAGCGAGTATCACTAGCGAACAGTGACAAAGAAATATAATACAAACTGAATAATTATTGTGTGCTATTGATAAGTCGGATTCGAGACGAGTATTTTTCGTAGCCAAGATATTTGCGATATAATCTAAAAATTAAAAAAAGATGAATAGAAAGGAAGGAACTAAGCGAATGCATCTCGAAGCCTAAATAAGCGTCTTTGCCCGGCGCGTGCGGATACATCAATTTAACGGTCCGGAGAGTCCAGCAGCCCCTCTGTCTGGCTGAGAGCCCTCTCTCGTTCCTCGAGGCACCAAACATCTTGAAAATCTGCAATTTTCGGAAATGCCACCCTTCGCGAAGGCGGAAATTACAGGGTGCAAGAGCAGAAAGTGTATAGGTCTACAGCACGTTGTTATTGTTCCGCAACGACGACGAAAAAGGTACACCGGATCGAAGAGACGCCAGCTAAATGCCACCGTCTGCTCGGACCGAGAAGACGAGAGCTCGGGATGAGGCGAGGACTCGAATTTCGTCATTGCTGGACCATGCGCAAAATGTCAAAACACAAAGAGCGCGGGAGTGCGGAGCGGCACTGCAATTTCGGTATGAAGACTCTCCCTCAACTTTTAACACGATCCCGCCAATTTGCCGAGATATTTCGTGGCTTTTAACAATAGTAATAAGGATGTTCGGAAACGTTTTTACAATTCCAAAACTAAGAAGAAAACTCCGAGGGACACAAATTAACGCTCGCCTTGTTCTTTTTCTGCGGTTTAGCGATCTTTCGGGCGGCTTGCAAAAGCAACAAAAATGATAATCATAGTTTCGAAAGTATGGCAAACAAGCGATATTGTCTCGTTTCCCATTTAAAGCGTAATTTATATTTTCTCAATACCCGGACGACAAAATATGATTTACTTTACGAAAATATTAAATTTCTATTGTGAAACATAAAATTGGCGCGAGCCATTAGCGCAGCCGAACTTTTTCGGCACGTGCGCGCGGTCCTCTTTCATTCTCGGGCCCGAGCTCGTGCTCCGACTCACCAGCGGGATCTTTGAAGGCGTTTGTTGTGCAAAAAATCTTTTATCGAAACGGGCAAGTGCTTTGTCCGCCCGGAATTAGCACAGACGCTCGTGCAAACAATTACACACATCCGTGGCAGCGTTGGAGACTCGGTAACTGGTGGGCGTCGGTTGGCCCCAATGGGTTGACACTTGGCGATGACTTCTGCGTTGCTCGCGCGCCCCAGAGATACTCGTTGCGCGTCACAATGAACCTCGTCCCATTGTCTCCTTTTCTGTGAACGAACAGCTCAATGAAGATCGTGAGCGCTCGAGACACCTCGAGAAGGCGAGAGAGGAGCCAGGGGGTGGAGACCGCGAGCATAAAAAGAGACGTTCAGCAATTTATTGTCAAAGTACGCGGTTCGCGCGCGAATCCCATTGTATTGTGTAATTGGCGCACGCGCGGCGAGGAAACTGTTCAACGCATTTTTAAGGTTTGAATAACAGTGCCCTTGATAAATTCTCTTTTCCTTTATTTAAAACTTTGGCTTGTTTCGACGAGTTTGAGGGAAACCTACAGTGCAATTATCGGCTTTTTCCCTTCCTTGTATCACCACTTTGTGCGAGCTCTTATTTTTCTTTTCTCGGATTGCGGCTTTCAGTAGCTTTCCAGGTCACAGTCATCCGCTGACCATAATTCAAATCCCCTCGAGTGAGCTGCCAATGCCTCCCGACTATTCACCCAATTAATTCTGTTTACGTTCTGGCTTACTTATTAGTATAATTTACCTTTGTAATTTACAAGAGCTCAACATTTTTATCGCTCAAAACATTATTGAATCGAATTAATATACCTATATTTATCAATGCGCGCAATAAATCTAGCGTAATGAAAAAAACGTGTAATTATAAATTTTTCCACGTTGCTCATCCGAGCGAATAAAAGTATTACAAATGTTGACTTTATACGGTGCACTAGATTAGTATGTTTATTAAATTCCAGTGGTGCATTGAAAGTTTATCGATAAATTATATGCATTTGTGATTTTTAAATTACAATCCTGATCAATTCCGCGGGTCTTGGTAATGCCGATATACATTTTTTCCAAGCTAATTATAATGAAGAAATTTGATTTCGTTAAAAAGCAAAGGCCTGACAAGAAAATTACGACGCGACGGAGTAGAGCGAAGCGATTGGTTCAGGGAACGTTTTGAAAATAAATAAGTCCGAAGTGCAACCTGAAATTATTGAAAATCTCGAAAGGAAAAAGCAGAGCGATTTTCCGAGTTTGCACCTTGCGTTGTAATTACCGTCCCCGACAGGCAACTACGAGACTGCGTTTTTCAGTCACCTAAGTAAGGTCGAATGGCCCAGGGGGTTAGCTTCCTTCGTCTACTCTGTAATCTCGAACGATTACGCTTTAGCGACCCTCCCTTTGCAGAAAATGTCCCTTGGGCATTTCCACTTTTCAGCTGTCATTTCGCTTTAATTATTTTCTAATTCCCCTACTACCTTGTATCGCGTCTCGAGTTATTAAAGTCCGGAAAAAATAAGGTAAAATGGCTGTCTTGCGGAGCGAAAATAAATAAATAAATTAAAAGAAGACGAAACCGAGTTCTTGCAGGGAGTTTTTATTAATATTCGAGTAAAAAGTAAAGGAGTATTTTTAGTTAAGCAAGTACACCAGAATCGAAATTGTAATATACATTCAGAGTCCGGAAGGCATTTACGCATTATAACAAGTACCGGTCTCGGGTAATTTTTGTGTAATGTCCTCGCTTATTTAAGGACAATAATACGTACCGCTAACTACTTGGAGCTCATATTAGCCACACTTGGTATAAAATATTTTAATATTCTTTCATTGCGGTGTTTGCAGGATTATTGTCGAGTATTTTTCTTGGGAAGTAATCTATGCTCAGCAGGAGAATTTGTTTCACTTAAAATTTGAGACTAACTAACGATTTCCGCTTTGAGTTTTTATATTCATACGAAGTATTTGAAATGTGATAGTATAATGTTCACTTCTAGGAAATTACGTAATTAAAATTTTTCTAAAGGATACTTATGAAAATGAGATAAAAGCGATATCCCATTAACCTACTTAAGATAATCACTTTCACGTATTTGGTTGTAACATTTAGGAAGACCCAAAATGATTGTAGTTTGCAAGAAAGGAAATAAAAAACTCGAATAAAGGACTATTTAATACAAAAAAGGTGACTCTAGCTCGCCCGCTAATTTCGATAAGTATCCCTTTTTGGTGATCTAAGATGATCGGCTGTACCTTACGGTCTTTCTTATGTGCGCTCTTCAATCTTCTCTTCTACCGTTACGCGTGGACTGGTAAACTGAGAATTTTTCGCTGAATTCCCAGAGAATTTCTATTGATTATAATACGATGAAAAGATTTTGACTATTAAAGGGACAATTTCTCTTCCTGTGTAATTTGCCTAAATCTTCGCGATTATCATAATTGCAGGCACAAATTGTCAAATTAGGACGAATTATAGATCCTTTTGTCTTGGAGAACAAAATTATTTTTTATAAACTTAAATATTACCGAATCATATATATATATATATATATATATGACCAAATAAAATCTCTACTCTTACTTTAAATAAATACAAGCCAACGTTCTCCTGTAGAAGAACATAAATTGATTCAATTATAATTTACATCTTCCGCAATCGATCGATCGAGATCCGTCTTAATCTACAGTCTGTGTGACAATCATCCCCGGGCAATTACACCAATACGCATCATGAAGTATCTTGAAATATTCCAACAGCGAGGCATCTAGTTTCCAAAAGAATATTACCCTCCAATTTGTTTACACTAATTAGCATGAAAAAGACATCACGTAAAAAGCATCTCCTTTACAACGACCTTTCAATATAGCAGCTCATCGCGAACCTTCTGTCATTGTATGCCTAATCAAACATTCAGTCGCGCAGTCGCGAAAGCAAAAAACGATCATCTTCCTCGAGTCATTATTAGCTTGGGTTGTCAGCGCGGGGTCAAACGGTTTTTGGCCCCAGGAGACGCGACAGTGGGCGTTCTGACTCTTCGATGCACTCGAGGGGTGGGGGGAGGCCGCGCACCCCACAGCGCGATACCGAAGCATTAGCCGTCCAATTAAACGTACCCGGCGTGCGTGTACCCACTCCCAAAAAAAGCAGGGCAAAAACTGCCTGGAAGAGCAGGTGTGTGTGTGGCAGCCCGGGTAGGACGAAAGATCGGCGGAACGCGGCGGCGTCGGCGGTCCTTTTGAAAAACGCGTGGCGTCATCGCGATGGGAGAATACGTAACCTCTTGCGGCAGCGCACGTCACCCTTCTTCCGAACCCCTCCGATGATACGTACCTGGCTCGTCGTGCAGTCGTAAAAAGACGACCCGGATTTACGAGCCCTTGCCGGGATCATATCGAAGTGTCACCGAGAATTTAAGCCCCTCTCCCCCTTATGTCCGCCCGTGTTATTTGGACTTTGCTTCTGGTTTGGCAGTTTTTAAGGCTGGCGTCGATCTGGTCTCTCTCTCTCTCTCTCTCTGTCTCTCACTTTCACTGTGGTTTTACGGTTATTTTCGAAGACTGCATAATAAGCGCCCCTGAGATCGTTTCAATGTCGCCTGCGGATCATTAGAATTTCGTCGTGTCGAAAAAAGGAGCTCTTAAATTTTTTAATGGGTCAGAGCAGAGGTTCAGGCGCTTGAATTCTGCTTCTCGGCTTGTCGCATAAAGCATTCTTCGGGATCGCGTCTTTAAAACGAAACGCGATAAAAAGAATGTTTTAGAACTTATTATATTAGTCGAGGAAATAAGAAAAAAGTGCTGCCATCGCGCGTGTAATAGTAACTTTATTGTGAAGCTTGTCTATTACGATCAATCATTGAAACGTATTATAAAAAAGACATTGCAATACTTCCTACATTATAATGTACGTGGTACCTGCTACGTTTTATCTCCTTCGTAAATATTACGATATCGTATGCTAATTTATGCACTCGTATGTTACTCAAATTTCGTACTTTAACGTTTGAAATATTATACATAAAAAATCCAATCATAATCAATCAAAATGTAAAATATTTGCCGCGATATTTTGCGTCAAAAAATGTCTACTAATGAGACGATCTGGATATTTCAAAGGTATTACACGTAATCGGCTTTAAACGCGCAATTCTGTACTGCTTTTAACTTTCGATAAATCATTATAAATTCGTAGAGTATCGACCCTCATTATCATTGACGTATCCCGGACATATTAAAATAACAATAATCAATAATAGTGTTATTAAAGCGGCTTCGAGAGCTCCGAGAATTCATATGCTAATTAGGATCTTTGCTGTGGGTTACCTGGCATATTAGAAACATTTTACGAATCATTGCGCGAACTTATTAGCAGCAGCTTCGAATCAGCGCCGCTCACGTTTGAAGGTATTTCTCATTAGTAATAAAAATAAATCTATTTATTTAGATGCAAGACAGATGCTGGCGTAAAATAAAAACACTCGTACTTTTAGCAATGAGCTCTTGGAACGAGATGCCCGATATCGCAAAGCTATTCGCGAAAGGTTAATTTATGCATGAGTTGTGGTCACAAGGTTATTGCAACTATTCTTATGAAGAAATGGTACTACGCTACTATTCATTTTAACTCTCCTTTAAGAGCGGATCCATTGTTTTTTATCGCTGTCTCCTACATTCTAAGACCGAGCTTTTAATGCTAATATCCGACAATTTTGCCGAGTATTTCTCCATTCGAAAAAATGCGCGGAGCGTCGAAGGAACGACCCGAGCCAAAGTGAACCCCCGGCGGTATGGCTAATGTCGCTCGGGTCAGTGAAAAAATTTATTATTGTATTATAAAGTGACATTAGAATAAATTTTTTCTTTCCCAAGTTATTATATTTAATGGCGTCGTAAAGAAGCCAAAAGGAATATCGCTCTAATAGTTAAAATACAAATAATAATCTTTATAAGGGAAAGACTTTTTTGTTGGCGTTATGGCATCTAAAAATTCAAATTTATTTCGTACAAAAGTTCGGCCAGTATAATGCATAATGACTAACTGAACGCATTTAATGACTAATCAAAATTTACCCTTGAAATCTTTACATCATTACAAAGACCAAGTATGAAAATTTTATGTTTTTCGCATTCAAAAGTGTTACATTGTACTCGAGCATCACTGATAATGCATTACGTTCTCTTATTCAAAAGTATCTTCATTCATCGATCGATAGAAGCGATAGATAAAATTTCGCATCGTTAAGTCTATGAATATTAATTTTCGTTCGACAAAGAATAGTTTTCAACACTTCCAATGAAATTTGCATATCATCTTACAGAAAAATGGAATAACAACATTTTTTCTCCGCGCGTCACGAGGGTCCTATGAATATGAAAATGAGCGATCGCGCTTTCGTCAATGAAGCCGTGGATAAAGAAGCCCCTCGTGAAAAAAAGAATTGGGCAACTCGCAGTGGGTACAGAAGGCCGTTGCAAACGCGATAGGACCACCGCGCGTAACTGGGTTAAATGACTCGCCGAAAAAAAAATGACGGAAAGGGGTGGAAGTCGAGGGCACAAGCTGACGTTTATTGTGTTCATAAACGGTGCAGCCAGTGCTATTAAAATATCCTTGCCGTCTGTTTTTTTATCCTTTATCTCTAGGGCAACACGCGCGAGTGAGATTTCGCTGCATTACGGCAAGTCATCGTGAGAGAAAAAGCGCGATTGCATTGACAATGTAATGGAGAATCACAGGCGCACACGAGGTTCGCCGTTCTTCTCGACGATCGGTTCTGCCGCACCTCTTTTACCGATTGATATCATTCATAGTAAATGTTTAGTCATGTATAAACGATAATGATGGCAGAGCCTACTTTGCAAACTTTGCTCAATACTGTAAGCGGAGCCATTTTTTATTATATTTGCGCATTAATATAGTGCCAGGCAGTGAAATATAATCCAGGATTTAGTACAATGGAGCGAAGACAAAATAATTTTATCGATCTTCCCTTTTTACCGAGTGAATATCGATCTTTTATTTGAATTTCTCTCGAGATATTTATCGGAACAAAATAACGTCGAGGCATAATTGTTAATTGCAAAATCTCTTTGTCGCTTGTAATTTTTTGATTTATTGCTGAACCTATTCGCAGCTTTGCTGCAACGAATTTCAGATTTGCGATGAGTAACGTTTTACTTTTCGTTTCTTTTTCAGGAAAAATAATTATCATTTTTACACTGACTAATTTCGGCAATGTGGAATTTTTAATTTAACGCTCGATATTAATTATTTGCTGTGGAAAAATCAAACGAAATCGTCCCCTAAATTTCACAAGGCGGATTAGCTTTTTCCGATCAACCTTATTAAAAAAAAAGAAGTAAATTTTTAAATAAAAGGAGAACAAACGCGATTTACGCAAGCATGAAATTTACAGCTTTGGTTGACAAGTTTTGAATAAATCAAGTTGTAGTTACTCCTTCCTCGTTGCTCGTTCGGCTAATTTGACGATATTTTCATTTCTGCACGAATTCTACCTTTTTGCAAGCGATAAATATCGATTCTTTTAATCATCGGAGCATTCGAAACAGGGTAAAAGAAATCGTCTGCGGTACATAAAATTACATTTATAAATATTAAGTATGATCATAGGAGCTCGCGGTACCAAAACGAAGAGGCGAGGAAAGAAGATTCTCTAAGCGTTTAGTAAAATACACTCTCTTATCGTCGTCCATAAATTTAGTTCCTACGAAGCTCGTGTCGTCTCTCTTCTCTTTCTTTTTCTCGATATACATAAACCGGTAAAGAATGCGGTGCTGGTGCTCCTCACCTGCCGATAAAAAAGCAAGTGTGTACCTCAAAACATCATATAATAACCGATTTTAGCTTTAGTCTTGGAGATGGGCGCGTGTGTAGAAAATAAGCAGGAGGACCGCGCACACCTTCTAAGACCAAAACTACTGACATGGTTCCCATAAATAAGTCATGGAATTACAATAATCCGGTTCAATTAAAGGGAAAATTTATAGTCGCAAAAATACCCTCACTCGACCCATCTTGACGTCAGCTCGCGGCGTCTGCGCGGTTGCAGTAGTTGACGCGCCCATTTGCATTTCAAAATTTTTTAAGCGTAATTCGGAACTTACTTAATAGCTCTCGAATTCCGAGCCGTGGGAGCAATTTAGAAGGGTCTGAATGAAGAGCAAATTTTTAAGGACTGAAAAGAGCCGACTGCATGAGGCTCTTAAAGTGGCATCGTTTACTTATGTGCATTATGCAAAATTTTGCATTGTATGATTGAGTGGAAAAAATCCTTGGAAATATGATCGCCTAAACAGGATCAAATAATCTATGCTTTTTAGGCCCAGAGACTATTTTCGTATTAATTTCATACAGATTAATAATAGCGCTCTTTATCTTAACTTTTGAATCATAATCGTAGTCTTAATACAAGTTTGATTTAATGAATACATCACGCCGCTTGCAATATTACCGCTTGAACGAGTTTTTATTCGCTGAAAATAAACTAGTTTAATTAATAACAAATAATTTGCATGGAAATTTATTTTCGATAAATACTTATTATCAGTTGACTCGGTATTAAAACGATATCGTTAAATTTTGGAAAATGAGATCGTCGACGTACTAATTTTTCATATTATGTACATACTTTTTTATAAGCATCCCGGAGTAAATTTACGAAATATTAGTACTTTTTCTTCCGATATTTATTAGAACATTTTTGTCGATATAAGCAAATATTAGTAATCAATATCAATAATTTTTACTATAGAAATTTAGTAAGAGAAGTTTGTTCGAGTCATGTATTTAGATAGTATTATTCATTCTGACAGAAAGGAGGATAATAAAATTAGCTATCGTAACTCTTCAAATCCCTTGGTCGTAAATTTTTCTAAAATATACACTGACCACTGTTTGTCACTGCAGCATAAAGTTTTTTGAAAAAATTTGGAATTTTTTACGGTAATATCTAATTTTTGTAAATCATAAATACTTTTCAAAGTTGAAATTATTTCGAAAATCGTAAAAGAGTCCTCGTTTTTTAAAAATTAAACATAGCGATATGTATTTGATTAAAAATATATTAAAAATTACTTCGATGACACGTGTTAATAACAAAAAGATAAATTTCACGTATTTTAAACTGAATTCTATAGAAAACATGTTACTGCTTGTTTGTCGCCGGAGATTGTATTAAACATTTAGAGTTTTGTTAATGAAAACTTCAAATTTACATTGTTATAGGCGGATAAAAACTGTATCTCTTATTCTGAAAAGTGACATTGCGACTGTGAAAGTTACTATGTGCACTCGGGTACTGTTCTACATAACTGGTACGCGTGACATTACCATACGTTACTTATACAGAGTTATAAATAATTGATATACTCGGTCATACCGCCAACTAGTTGTACGTTTCTTTCTTTCATCACTTGTATTATTTTTATCTCAAAGATAGTTTCGTTCTTAACATTTATCTTTTATTTGGCACCTTTGTTCCGTGTATATTCGCCATTTATTCATGTCGCAATGGCGTTTTCTGTCTATTTAGCAAATCCGAGGTGCATATAAGACGTAAGATGCACTTTTATAAGTAGTGCCAATTATTTTGCTCGGAACGGTTTAACAATTTGCAAAGTATAATGGATTTTACGAGTGACGCGACGTCTGCAGCGGTGCAGTTTCCGTATTCAGCGTCGGAGCAATTTACATACGAAGGACCGCAGAATATAATTATGTTAGCGTTAGCAAAAACAATCCAAACCAAACTAAATTGGTATTACATCGAATGCCTTAATTTACCACACGCGGATGCTCGCGGTATGTAAGTCTTAAAACGTTATTTCACGTCCTCTCGGTTAATTAATTGTTCGTTTATGAAAATCGTACAGTCATTTTCGATTTCATACAGCGATCCCGCGGTATTATCGCAAAATATTTACGTCACTCACTGTATCATCTCATCAGACGTAGGAGCGCTTATCGCTGCTAAAAAACGTGAATCATCCAGGAGGTAGCCGGAGTCGAAACTTTTACAAGGTTTTCGAAGCCTCTGTCTCCTTCGCTCTCCCTCGATGACCTTTGTTTTTCTCCAGCGTGCGAAAGCGAGTCTATCATTATTCGCGCATGCGCTGCGGAATAAGATCTAAGAATCAATGCGAAGAGGATCAGAATTTCGCGATTTGGATTTCATGGCTCGTGGATCCGCGCCAAGCCGGTTAGCTGGAATTAACTCTCCCGTACCTCCCCCCGCCACCCTGCGGCCCTTTCCCAATCTTTCTCTTAGCGCTTGACGATTAGCATAAATTATACCGCCGCGGCTGGAGCAGCTACACTCGCCACCATAATCCCGTCTGGCTCTAATGTCATATATTCGGAGCTAAAGTGTTAAAATCGACGCGCCGAGAGATCGGGCAAACTAGGCACTCCGGCAGTCCCGCCGATATCGTTCGGCGTGCTTCGCAACAAAGAAACGACGAGAGAACTCCCCCATAATTATTGCCTGCGTGCTGTGACGAAAGATGGCTCGTTTTCTAGGAGGGAGAAAGGGAAAGAGATGACTTCCGCTAACTAGACTCTGCTGTTTCTCTGATTGCCACGAGAACGTGATCGTACTTTTCGAGTGATCCAACTGCCGTTCTTTGGGGAATCGTGTGAAGGAATATTTTTGAATCCTCTCAATCCTCGCGTCTTTATTTTACTGCCGAGCCTGCGTATCGGGATTTCGATTCGTTCGGGGCCAATTCAATACTTACGTGAAGGATTTGCAGAATGCAGTGTCAACGGTTTCTTTAATTCAACGCGTCGCTATAAACTTACTATTTATCAATTTTTATGCGTAAGCTGAATTACAAGTATTCCGCGCAAATTTATTTCAACAATTTCTTAAGCTCCCAGTCTTCCGCCCGACTGCTTCTGTATTACTAAAATAAATATCTTTCGCTCGCTTTATGTCATTTTTTGTCTAAAAATCATCTTTAGCCGCTATCTCGAAAAATTGCTAGTTTTCCAAAATTTGCATAAAACGTAAGACGCACAAATTACTCGACTTGGTGGATTGCTGCAGGAAATCGCTTTCACAGCCTCCAATGTGCGACAAAAGCCGAATCGTCGACTAAATTTTTATAAATAAAATAATAGGGCACTAGTGGGAAAGAAAAAAATTAAAAGAACCAAGTATCGCATCGAGTAGCTTGCGTTTAAAACGCGAGTCAAATTTACAAGCTTCTAATTTCAAAACAAGCCCATTCGCATCGCACTACGCATTGTAATCGAGCAATTTAGTCGGGCCGAAGATGCGGAGTTGCGCAACAAGCACCTTCTGTTTTCCCATTCAGACGTCCTAATTCAAAGTAATCCCAAGGGATCTCGCTGCTCGAGTTTCTTCGAAATTCGAAAATCTCACGTCCGGTTTTTCGCGAAGACAAGGGCGGCGCGCATAAAGTTCCGTCACGCGATTTATCTCTCGATCTTCTGGATGCTGCCGCTGCGTGCGGAGTTCCTTCTACAGAGATCTTGGCCGATACGCGGCATCCCCGTGGATTATATGCTCGTACGGGTTCCGAAGGCGACGGCGAGAGGAGAGAGGGAGAGATAGAAGTAGAATACGCTGAAAGTCGCCCATTGTGTGGGGCATTGTTGTGTCTGTCGTCATAAGGTCGGGACGCGGGGCCTCGGTTAAATATTTTGTTCCTCGTCTTTTTAGGATTGACGTCGCACGTCCAAAGCTTAGGGCCGCAACGACACAACGACAGCCGGTTGAGACTGTCTATCTTTTTATATAGAGAAAGAGTGTGTCTGAGCATTCGAACGAAACTTTCCCCTATTAGTTTTTACGTTATTTAAGGTAACGGGGGAGTTTTCTCGAAAATAAGTACATAAAAATGCTAACATATTGACGAGCCCTCGCGTAAAAACGCTGACGAGTGTCGGCGACAAAGGCTAAGAGCAACATGACGCATCGAAAGAAAGTTAAACCGACAATGTTTTCTTTGCACAAAACAATGTGCTCACAAGTACCCCAAATAAAATCCGGAGAAAATGTAAACAGATGAAAGCAAAGGGAAATGCCTTTCGTATTATTCCTCGATTTGGCTGACAATTTACGACGTACCGACATCTCAGGTGCACAAGAGCAGATCACTCCGGGTGATCTGCTTGATAATCTGCGATCCGCGTATATTTTTCCAATAATGAGACCAACCGAAGAAAACCATAAAAGCGTGTCGCGAGTAAAATTTCCAACATCAATGCGCGCGGCACTTTACTTGCTTTGATTATTGTCGAGATCTCGAGATTGTCTAGCGGTAAACTGTTTTGAAAAACCAAGACTAATACTGGACTTTCACTGGTCCGATAATTGTTTACTGTTATTCAACCGCTGTGGATTATCCAGAGAAGTTTGCTCTTTTCTAACGCCGTTGAAATATGTAATTTTGCCGATATTCCAAGCAACACGGTGTGCCACTAATAATATACGTATTATTATGTCCTCGTATTATTTTTGAATACTATTGCCTGTTTTCGACGAAATTATGTCGTTATATTCATAGCCATACTACAGCAAACTAATATTTCTATGAGATTAATACTAGTACACGATTGCAGTTAGTACAATGATCCATACTATCTTCCGTTCAGATTATTGGCCCATGAAACTTTTTAATTTCCAAAGAAATTAAATAAAAAGAAAAATAGGCTTTTAAGGTGTATTTAATGTAGTCTACAGATTAAATTATTTTGATTTCATTATATTTTATTACGAGACAATTATTTGCAGAAAATTATTTACAGTGATATATTTATATATTTAACTATCTCGATTAATGAGAGTTTATAAAACTATTAAATAACTATCAGTGAAATTACTGATTGAGATTATTGATCTATTTACTATTAAATTATGAAATATTAGGATGTATTCAAGCAGTTCCAATGTAACTATTTTATTTGTAACAAAAACTGCAATGACAACGTACGCGAGTGCAGACAGATTTAATTCACTTTCGTTTAGTTTATTATATAATGATTCATGATACTCGAGTATGTAGATTTATCGAATTGATAGTGTATATGCGACTAAAAACTTTTCTCATTTCTCCAGTTAGAGTAATTTATATTATATTTCCTCCGCAAATTAAACATTTAACTTAAGGTAGATAGAATCTATTGATCTGTATCAGTTTGATATTATAAGTTTTTACAAAATGTTAGTACGAAATTCTTGCGTATTGTAGTTAAGGCAATGACTTTTTTAAAATAAAAAATCACATCAGCGTAAAATCGAGGAGAATAATTTTGTTTTGTTACGGTTATTAAAATATTAAACTATCGGTTTTATGAAATAAATCAAGTCGTTTGTCGGTCAAAATCGTCCAAGAAATTGAAGTCTATATAAGTGTATATATGTGCATAAGTGTTTAGAAACTATTTTGATTGTTCATTACTTTATTACTCATAAATTTCTGCGGGCGGACGTACTACATTTGAGGTCACCAGATTGCCATACGTTTAGAAGGAAGTTATCTTATTAATACCAATTGACGTACAGAAATTCAAATTCTATTCACAGACTATAATTAAATGTTAATTTTTAATCTGTATGTCGTAATTTATAAACAGTTATTATATTGCCATTTAAACGGCTTTACAGATTCGATTCGAGAACAAATACTTAAGCATAAATTAATTCAAAGTTCAATGTTAATTTCTTGCAAACATTTAATGCAAATGATTAAAATATTACAAAAGTATAGCTTGTTTCAATTAAAATTCTTCTAATTGATGCATGTTTAAATTATGACTATTAACTGAAAGTGTTCCTACAAAAGATAATTTTTTAATTTTATATAAACTTAACGAAAAGATTCACCGTTACTTATATATTACAGAAGTATGTACGTATACATTCGTCGTAACAGCGTTATAACAACATAATTTCTCCGAGTTCTTAAAAATCTCACGTTATTATGTTTATTGCGTTTTATTCTCAGAAAAATAATCTTTATAAATTATAGTAATATTTCGAAATTAAAGTTTTAAAAAAATTTTAAATACAAAATGGATGTCTAATGGTCATCCGATGATTATAGACCTGACGAGTTAGTTCAATTAATTTTTCAACAATTCGCTTTGTACTTATTAAGATATCAAGCTCTTTTAGGCAAGCGAGGAAAGAAAAAGAGGGGAAATCACCGGTATTATACTGACTTTTATCGTCAACAAGATCGAATTATCCATTGTGCAAAGGATATACTCAATCGAGTCGGTAAAACGATTTCAGGATAATCTTGAGAAAGTCTGTGGATGCGATCAAGGAAGTAATCAGTTAATAACAAATTTTAATTGCACTCATTGTGTTCATCGTAAATGACGAATCTTTCCGATTTATTCTTTCAGTTGAAATATGAAAAGCAAATTTTACTCTTTATTACAGGAGTATAAAGTATTTTCAGTCTAGGTCCTGGCAATAAAAAATACAGTTTGAAATACATCTTGGAATTATATTATTTCGATATAAATGTTGCTTAAATCTTGAATCTGAAATCTGGGTGTTAAATTGGCGGTTAACGAGCTCATTAATTCGAAGAATGAGGTGTTTAAAATACGAATAGAGAGCTACGTACCGATTGTTCATATGATTACTAATAACAAAGGGGCCCGCGCGCGATTCAGATGTATTAGATTATAATAATTTTTCGCGTTGCGTAAAAAATGGCACGGAAGCGACAAAATTATTTATAAGCGTCTAGTAGTAAATGGAAGCTAAGACATTTCTATAATTTAATTTCCTGAAAGCGACGACAAAGTATAGAATTGTCAACGAAAAATCCATCCGAGGGACGGCCGTTTCACACAACGTGACATATTGCCGAGTGTTAAATCGGTAAGAGGTTCCGGCAATGGGCGCGAGTCCGCGTATAAAGAAATTGTTTGTAAATACGATACGAAATGCTTATCCCTAAACGCCCTCATTGAAAGGGAAGACGGAGAGGAGCATCAAAGCGAGAAAATGGTAGCTCTCTCAGTTTGCAAACTAACCTCTGCCGCGTCGAGTTCGTGGATTCTCATTTACGTAAAAATGCTCGCGGCCGTTTAGCCGTGCGGGGGCTGCGTCATTGTGTCTCGGGCAGTCGACAATGGTTCCAAACGTCGTTCCACACGAGGGCCCCGGCAACGCGTATTTACGTAACTCCCGATACTCACGGTGATTTTTTTTAGCGCGAGGGCCCGGGCCTCGCGTAATCTCCGTTGCCGATCGGCTGACATTCCGCCGGCATAATTCGTCGGGGCCGCGTCGCGCGCGAACCAGGGAGCTAAGCTCCCTAAACGTTTACATACACGTATTCGCCGTTCCTGGATTCCCCCCCGAGAGCGGAGATCGGCACTTGCGATACGGGCGCGCGCGGAACCAGAGAGAGAGGGCCAATAATGTGTCTCGTAAAAATTGTCCGAGCGCCCGTATCTGATCCTCCTTCTTCGACTTGGGACCCAAGCGGGCCCGAGTTCAAAGACTCAAGCTCTCTCTCTCTTCCCCGCTTTCACGTGCAAGCCCTGACGTGGATGCTAACCGTCCCCGGGTACTACTTTGAGTGCATTACTTATCTTGACGGAGCCGTCGTAGACCGGTCGTGCGCGGAATGCACAATGGGCCGCAGAGCGAGGAGATCGCGTTAATAATTCCCCGATTGCTCTCTCGCAACGCCGAGATACGCAACGGATTTTCGAACCTGACGCCGGCGTTTTAGGCTTAGCGATGCGCGTATTATGCATTATTGCCTCCCCCTATCGGCTCGAGCGCGAGCCCAGCCGAGCCCGTGGGATCGTGAGAAGTTTTCTAATTTCAAATTGCGTCTATAAATAATCGGCAACAGTTGATTCCACACGCTGCAAATCCGTATACATCACGCTCTCCTCTTTTTATTCTCGAGTCCAATATTAAACGTACGTGCAAAAGCAATTTGTAAGCGCATCAAAACTACATTACGCTCGTTCCTCTTTACGCCACTTGTGTTGGCTTCCAAACAACTATATTGCGCGTTGGGCTTTTTAAACTTTATAGGTGCGTTAATTTATACCGAACTTCTTACACTCGATTCGTCGTGCGCCCCCAAGATAAATATTTAAATATAAATACGACAAATGCTCGACGCGTATTTCTTTGTAAATATTTGACGACCGAGTCCTTATTTTTATCGCGGGAGGACTTAACTCGCGTTTCTGGTCTTGGCGCTTAAGCAGTGCCGAGGATACATTGTAATGTACATTGTAGGCTGTATTATAAGTTACAAAACGAAGGCCCAGGTAAGGCATTATAGTGATTAATCCGGGAGATATAAAATCTCGTTTAAAACGGATACTGCTTACAAGCGTAAAGAGTCACGGGGAGAGACGTTTCATCCATCAAGCGAGGCAATTAAAATCATAAAAAATCGCTCTTAAACGTCCCCGATTGCCGACTACACATTCCCGATACGAGAGCGACATCAGCAGCGTATCGGCGAGCCCTCGTTGCTTAACAAAGATGTTACCGTACCAGTCCGCGCACCAGGCGAAACGCAAAATAATGACAAGAGCGCTGCGCATGCCGAGCGTATTAATCGCCGGCGCACCCCGCAGTATCGCGTCCGTGTGCACCAACACAAGCGCTCGTAAGCCTAAATTAAGTAGACGAAACGTGTCACTTTGCCTGTGGCCGACACTACCGCGCTTGCGACGGAAAGCTGCTGGATAAAGCGCTTTAACGAAAATAAAGGAGCCGAGAGGAGAAAGGAAAAGAGGAGGATGGGGAGAAGGAGGGACGCCGAGGAGAGAGGAGCACGCGACTCGCGCGCGCGCATAAGACACACGCGCGAGGCATCGCGCGCACAATGGGGTCCTGTGTACGTGGTGCGTATAGTCCTCAGCGGGCCCCCTGGTGGGTCTCGCGAACACCACAGCCTTAGCCACCAAGAGCCTTATCTGGCCCAAGATCTACGGGGGCCTTACTCTATCTTCTCGTTCCCCGCGTCCTGTACACTAGAAAGCCCTCGGGTCCTGTTAGCAGTCCTATCGCGCGGCCGATCTTCGATGGACCCTGCGATAACGGGCCTCTTTCATCGCCCTTGAGTGTAAGAGAGAGGGAGACGGAGAGAGAAGGAACACAGCCTCCGGCGGGATTACGAGCAGCTGGGCGACCTCGGGACTTTACTAAAACTGAACTCGCTCGCTCGAATTCGCGCGAGACACTCCCACGAGGTATATGCCGAGGCCTGAGACACTGACGTCTTCGTTATATTGGAATGAAGAACGTGTTTTGCGAACGGATACAAGGGATTTGACCGTCATATACAGAACGCAACTGCATTCGGGCCCTCGACGCTTTTGACGCTGGCCTGGCCTCTTTCGTCCTCTCCTCTTTTCGCTCTGCGATTTTGTCATGAGTTTTATTTACCAATAGAGAGATGGATATTTGCGGAGAAAAATTTTCAACGCCACAATAATTATTTATTTATTTGCTCTTCGCTAGTTTAATATTGCATTTATCCGTAATTTAAATTGCGTTTATTGGCACTCAAGTTTAATTGATGCATCATTAATTTTAATAGTAATTAATGGTAAAAAAGTTTTTAACTTTCATTCTGTGTTTCGGTTTATACTGCAATTAAAATTTTTTACAGAATTCGGTGCAACAGAATCTCAGCAAAAGTTATATTGATTACTTTTATTTACATTTTTTATTTTCATCCATTTTTAATTAATTTTAATCATAATTGATGGTAAATAATTTTCAAGCAATCATCGTATTTTCCACTCTGACCGTAATCAAAATTTTTAAAAAGCTTTATTTCTTTCGAGATAAAAGTTATTTTTTGTAATTGTATCAATTTAATTTACATCTGTTTTATTATTAATCATTTTTAATATGTTGAATTTTTAATAAACGGCTAAATGGAAAACGGATACCACATTATTATTCATTAGTACGTATCGACTATTATCATTCAAGCTTTCAAATTAATTTATTTTAATTTAATGTAATTTATGGTGTTTTAACGGATAATATTAATTATGTTCCATACTAATATTTTCTCCAATATCTGTTGAAAATAATATTGATTTTTAACAATTTTAAAATCAAACTTTTCAATCTAGGCACGTCTAAATACAATTCAATACAAAATCATGATTTTATTGTTGATCAATAAATAATAAATATGATATAACACGGTTAAAAATGTAACGAGAAAAATAAATTAAAAAAAAATAATTACGCTATAGTGATTTTAAAGTAAAAAAGATCTGAATTGATCGTAAATTGAAATTAAAAACGATAAAAGAAATTTTTTCTATTCATTATTACATTTTAATTGCTCGACTAAAACATTCGATAATGACAGTTGGTCTATGGTTGGTCTCGCGGTTACAAATAAAGTTTGACTAAAGTGATATTAAAAATTACCCTTTTAAGCGCCCAAAAAAAATTATTGCATTCGTTTTACTTTAATGTTAGTACCGCATTTCAACGAAATATATAAACTTATGTAACAAATTTTAATTATAATAATAGGAAATAGATTCTATTAAATATAATATATTTATTAATTACGTGCGGCGTAATAACGATTGCAATGTTATTATTAAATTATATATATATATTTTTTTATTGTGATGCATTGTAATATTTTGTACGCTTCGAATTATTAAATTTTACGGCAGTTAATGAAAATTTAATAGTTTAATTTTAAAAGCTTCAATTTCAATCATAAATGTTCCCTTTATTCAATTATTTATGATTCGTATGAAAAAGTAGGGGATGATAATACATCAGAAGCATTAAAGTGAAATCGTCCTTGAATTTAAAATCTCATCTGAATTTCATAACGCCACGGATTAAATCTAATTATATAATAATTTCCCAGGTTCTCTTTCGCAACAAATAAATATATTAATAATAGAGCGCAGGCTCCCGACTGGATTAGAATAATTGCGCGCGACGAATTCCCGTGAACGCAGGCTCAACGCGATCTCGAATACCCGAACAAAGTATCGTAAAATCATCAATGCACGCGTGCACTGGGTACATGCATTTTTCTGTCAGTGTACGAGAGGTAGTGCGACCTTCCCACTGCTGCGATCAGGAGTTCGTTCATCCCGTTGCCGATCGAGAGATTGTAATTCAAGATCGATCAATGCGCGAGGGAGAACGAGAGAAAAATCGTGATCCCCATTGCCTTGCGGATTTACCATACCGCCTTGCAGCAACAGCAATACAACAATCAACGGGAGAGAGCACCTGCGCAATTGGAATGTCTCGATCGAGGCTCTCGTCTCGCCGCGCGCACACACGCACACACGTATCCGTGAATTTTGCAATGTAACGAAATCAATTGATCGCATTAATCAATAATTTTGTAGATAACCGATGTATATGCGTATGCAAGGTG
The DNA here is from genome assembly GCA_018907185.1 of Platyscapa corneri. NCBI lineage: Eukaryota > Metazoa > Arthropoda > Insecta > Hymenoptera > Agaonidae > Platyscapa > Platyscapa corneri. The sequence continues at coordinate 3,541,377 of JACCHW010000021.1, read as the reverse complement.
TTTGTTCAGGGAACTACACGCGCGATATCTAAACGTTGACAGGTCAAATGGATTATCCGATCAAAAATATCTCCGTGGCAGAGCAGGCGCGAGGAAAAAATCGAAAAATGCCGTTTCCCGAGAGAGAACTCGAAATTATCGATAATAAATAATATAGTTGAACTAATGATTGAATTCAGATTGTGAAAATCTTTTAATGTGCATATATTATAGCGTAATTCAGGTATATTAATAATCAGCGTGTCCAATGCTTGGAGGAGCAAGTCTCCGGATTGTCGTTGATCGATATAAATTTACAATTTCAGTTAAGCCGCGTATATATTCGTATAAGATGTTGATAAATTAATTTATAAATAAGACATAAAGTCGAAACGTGTCCCTTGCAGTCGTGTAGCGCAGCTCGTGTAAAACGGTCAGAACGCGCGATCGATCGATCTTAAAGTTTATTCTCTGCAAAGCCTCGGCTCTTTCACTGTTTTTCAACTTATTTGCAAAAATCAGTGATCAATGGAGAAAAGGGGGTAGAAACAGGTCTTTGTACGTACACCGTATATGACTGTGCAAAATGCAAAAAAAAATACACAATGCACGAGCAGCCTCTATTGTAACTATTAATACAATCGAATCTTTTTTTTATATTTACAAGTCAGAAAAACTAGAGCAGCAACAGTTGAAATATTTTCTCTTCTATTGCTTCTATTTTTTCTGGAATGCAAGTTGAAACTTTTCTTACATAATTTATTCGTTGCGTAAAAATTGATCGATTCCAGTTTAGACGTAAATAAACGTCTCGATACTCATAGACAGGCTCAGTCTTATCTTAAATATGTATATTTAAAACCAATTTATTTAATAAAGCTATTTTCACGGATTAAAAAGATTACAAGGATACAAACGAAATGTAATCAAAAGAAAAAAGCGCATTTTAATTTTGATAAACTAAATTAGTTGATTAAAACATGTAGAATGTTTCATACAAATGGCTTCCATAATGTATATTTAATTCTAAACTGCATTTCTCTAGGCCAAACGTTGCTTTTTTCGTAAAAGTTTTCTTCGCATTATAAGCTGTTTTAAATAAACGGATTAATAAAATAATAAAGCGCGATCATTTTTCCTTTATATTGTACATAAATTGATACCATAAAATATTGAACGAATGAGCTCCTCAATAGAATGTACAAATTACCTTAATATTTTATAATTCAATAAAACGTGTAATTATAATTTTTCTTCCAGATAAAACTAAAATTAAAAATACGCATATCCTCTTATACTTTTAGTTTAGATATTCAAAATTATAAGAGAAGGTGAAATTAATCTTTTCGCTGGTTTAGAATAAACTGTATTAATTGATGAAGCACATGTGCACGCGTTTTTTTTATTTATTACCTCATACTAAGAATTTATGTAAATTTTTGAACAATAAAAATATATACTTAAAATAAAATTAATTTTTATTGAGAAATATAGCATAGATATACAGCTGAAAAAAGCTCATTCTGAGATATGATTGTACTTATAAATAAAATGTTACTCATTAGTCTCGTGCACCTCGATCTTATGCACTTATAAATTCCTTATCAAAGCCTTGCCATATTTTATTTCTCTAATATAACAGGAAGAAATTACCCCTAATAAAATTTTTATTTTATGCGCATTAATTAATTATTTCTATAAATAACTGTATAAAATTCTATTATAAATAGTAAGAAATACACATATGCGCTACAAAAATTATTATATTACCGTTATTATATTAAATATTGTACAGTTTTAAGCCGTTGATTTCATTCCGATATAAACGTTTGATCTTAGTTGAGCTGAAAGGTTACTTTTTCGTCAATGTGGCAGTAATCAAATTTACAAATTTTTTATTCGCGTAACGCATAAATAACGAAAATCCCAGTTCGGGCTTTTTATCTGCGCATACGCGATTGCAAAACACGACCTCGTATATTAGAGGATTAGCATTCGCTGGAGAAAATGGGCAGCGTCAGCAATTTAGCAATATTAATTTAATGGTACACCGTGATTACGTATTCGTACTTAATCGGTGTAAAAAGGAGGCTCCGGCTCGTTATCCTGTCGGCAGCGTAAAAATAGTCGAGCGCGCAGCTACGAGAGCGGCATTACGCGACGTCATCATCCCCGAGCGCGAGATCGTCGGCGGAGATATGCGCGTATTGTCATGGATCGATTTTGCTGGTATCGCAAGACAATGTCGTAATAAATTAGGAATTAATTGCCGGGACTACCACTCGTGGGTCCAGGGCCTGTTTCTCGGTTTTTCACTCGCGCCAGTGTTCGACTTGGCATTTTCCGGCCAGAGGGAAAAGGGGGAGGGATCGGTGCTCGAGCAGGTGAATCGCGACAGCCACACGTCATCAACGATGGACTTAATTCCTGGGATCGCTATCCCTTTCATCTCTGCCGAAAACACTCATTTGCGCAGCCCGAGGCGAGAAAATTAAACGAAGCCGACTGCTCGTTACGCTCTCGGCACATTTAATCCTTCTTCCTCGGTACCCACCCCCTTGCCCCGTCAACGCGATTATGACGACTGCCGCGGTAATGGTCAGCGTCACGAGTACGGCGACTAATTGCCATTCGTCCCCGATATTTTGATGATGCTTCGGCGCCACTCGGGCTTTCTTCTCCGCGTGCCGCGAAATCGGCGAGCCGAGGAGACAGCAACAGATCCAAAAGGCCATTATTAGCGTCGCGACGACGATTTAAACTTTTTCCCCGCCGTTAACGATACTCTCGTGCGCGCGTGCAATTGCGTTTGCGTTTCTCGGCCATAACAGTATCGGCCGCCAAGTCGGATCTGATAAAACACAATCGGCTTGCCGTATTAATCTTTGCAACAGCTTCGAATGATATGCCTCGTGCGCCGAATCGCAATGTTATCAGTGCCCGTGCGTTCGATAGCGCACGTCTGGATTTTTAGGTGCGTGGTTGCGGGCTGCAAGCTGGAGCGATAACTTCCAATGGCTCGGCCGGTCTGCGGGAAAAAACTCGAGAATCGCTTGGATTAATTACATCTGCGCTTGTCCGAGTGAGCCGTAATGGTGCACACGCACAGAGGCGGTAGCAGTTTATCAAAGCGTTATTGATCGACTCGACTCCCGGATGACATATCGCATGGTTTCGAGGAAAATTAGCGATTATCGAGTAGGTGCGCCGTGGCATTAAGTGCCGCCGCGCGCTAAATACGACTTCCGGTTTTCGGCCTCTTGCGCGGTTTATTCGCGGCCCGTGTTTGCTTGTGCACTCGCATGGGCATCGCGCCCAGATCGAGTTGCGGTTGTGCCTACGGCGCATCGCAAACTTTGCACCTGTTGCGTAATACCACGACCATTACATATCTGTTACAACTACTGATCTGTGCGTTTATACCGATGCCGTAAGCTACGTGTCTGATGAAATCGCGAAATTTTAACGCTTTACCGCTTAGTTGATGTGATGCAAGCAAAATTTAATTGCGCATTATTTAATGACTGTATAAATGAATAATTAAAAAAATTGTAATAATGTTACTCGGCTACAAATATTAATGGCTTTCATCTCGAAAAAATTACTCGCAGAATGTCCATTAAGCAGTCACTGGATTTTCGCTTTAAGTCCAGACGCACGCTTAAAATAGTTACGTGCGTTTTTTCTTTATAGGGTATTAAATTAAGTAGTACTACCTTTTACAATTCTAAGCAAAGGTTTTCCATTATAAAATATAAGACTTTATTGACGTTATTAATGAGTAATACCAATTTTGCATATTTCTCTCATCTCTCTTAATTTGAAAGCCTAAAGGAAATTGTAAAGGCATCTTATAGGATTACTTTAAAATTTAAATCTATAAAGGAAAATCATTACCGTTCGACTGAGGGGTGAATTTGTATCCTAGCTCTTTGTCGACCGTTATCCTTAGACCATCTCAATATGTTTAAAGTGAAATTACTGCTTTATTCTTAATTTGGACGGGATTTCATCTTTTATTAATATTTTTTTAAATTACCATTTTATTTTCTATTGCTCGATCTTCCATTTAGCATTAAATTTTATTAGACTATTTTAATACTTAATGAGGGTTTGATTAAATTGCCGAATGTTTCCGGATTTTTCAAATTTTTTTATTTACTACTTTAATTTTCTCTTTAAATGTGCAGAATTTTTGTGATAAATTAGACCGTTGAAATAATTCTTCGGTAAGCTGTGGATTTAGCGAGATCACAAATACTTGTTGAAGATTTTATTAATATAATAAATTAATGTTCTTTAGAACGAGCAATGCGCGGTACGAATAGAAAACTTACGCAAGAAAAATTTTAAACCACACACTTCACTTTTTATAATTGTTACGGTAAACTTTAAAAAACCAATGAAGGTGATTTATCAAGATCGTACATGAAAATAAACTATTTTTTATGGGATAAAAATGAAATACTTCATTCGATTTATTATCGAATTATAATTTTGACAGCTGTGTTAGACTAAACATATCGCTTACTTCGCATAATAATTTACGGAGATGTTTATTGGCAGATTCGTGTTGATATGTAAAATAGAATAATACGATTAAATTGGCGGAATAAAAAAATCTCTCCCTCATAATGATGAAAAAATATATAATATGCAAATAAATATATTAAACGATTTGTAAGTATATCGTGACTTGTATTATCTTCAATTATCTCTACTTATCCAACGTAACACTTAGTGTCAAACAACATTCACTATCTCCCATATTAATTAGTGACTGATATATTTTTTATAGCACGTCTAAAAGATTATGGCAAGCCATTCTTTAGTTTTTTTTATCGTAATTGGCTAACTCGTTACAAATCGTTGTGTACGTGGCTACTTTTTATCTAGATAAAGCATGTACTCTTGTAATAATATCTTACTATCTATTACCACTGACTCAAGCTTGTTTAATAATTGTAATGTTTATGAGTAAATAGTTTGTGTATTCGTTTGTTTGAAATACGCGTCGTGCCTTTGAAATTGAAACAATGCAATTATAATTCTTGAAAAAAGTGTGCATATTAAAAAGTATGATTTCATCTTTTTCGGTCGACCGTCAGAACATACGAGGGCGCCTAGTGGTTTCGGTAAAATTTTAAAGCTTCAACGCGCAATAAGCACATTAGTGCTATTATCTACGAAATCTGTTTTGAATTCCATTTTGGAAAAAAGGAGCATCTCCTGTCTCGACCATCATACCAGACTCTCGAGGGCAGCTGCAGCGGCGCTGGTTATCGTGCGAGCGTCTATCAATAAAACCTCTGGAAAATTCCTCTGACGAGACTAAGCGACCAGCTAGAGGAGGGGGCGGAGGAAGAGGAGGCGGCGTCCAAGTCTGGGCAACCCTTGACCTGTGCCGAATCAAAAAATAGCCGCTCGAATGCGTAGACATAATGAAAGCGGCAGTCCGGACACGCGCGCAGCCATCCATTGTTCGCTGCTGACCATAGACAATAACTTGGACAATGGCGCACCTTGCACAACAGCCCGGAATCCTCGACTGCGGGGCCTCTCTCCTATTGGCCGTCCATTGTTCATTCCGTTCGGCACAAAGGCCGCTTTGAAAGGTGCGCGCACGCGGAGATCAAGCGCCATGGGTACGCGCACCAGCTAAGGGCGGCTGGAGCACGACCGGTACATCGGCGACCCCGTCATTGTCTCCGCGGGGAAAAGCAGGTGAGCCATCTTCTAGGGAAGCTCGCGCCCGAATCGAGCTGGAAAATGCGGCCTCCAAGGGCTTCCTCGTTCACGCCTACCCCGGAATGACAAAGCCAGGGAATGCGATCCTCGGACTCGAGAGATCGTTATCGGTGTCGCGGAGGCGAAGCGCGTGCGCGCACCCGTCAGACATTCCCACGATGGTGTCGTCGCCGCGGTGTTCTCGTTCGGTATTCTACAACTACGAGAGGCTTTTCTGGAGTTTTCAGTCCGCACGGAAGGTCCTCGGACGGACAATGGTGTAGCTGGTGTCAGCCGGTGGCCCGTGCCTCCCTTGTTGATTTTTGATCGGAGATACGTTATTGACGAAAGTCGGGTAGGCCGGAGATAGCGATCGGGCTCTTTAACTCGGGTATAATGTAAATAAAGGGATAATGATTTCCTTCTTTCCAAATTATTTTGAAAATATTAATGGCCATTCATTTTTTAGTTTCGACCATTCCATATTGTTGCTCTGAATACCTCAATTTACCGACGCGCATTCAGGAACTTATCAGCTTTGGTCATTCTCAAGGATCTTGTATCTTCCAATTTAGTCTGCATAATATGAGCTCTGTTTTTCAAATTTCCCGGTAAATATTTAATGCTACTCTCGGATACTTTTCAATTTTATCTCTCTCAGCTAATGGCATCTCTTTCTTACAGAAAATACCGAAAATAGCTTGTTTACGGATATACTATTAAAATTCTTTTGAACGCGAATGTGTTCGGTATTGCTTTCTTTGAAATTGTTTGTAATGCTTACAGGAATATCGAACAAAAATTTTTTTCTCAGAAAAAGATGAAAAATGCACGCACTATACCGAGCAAGATGTTTGGTGCTGGTTCTCGCTGTGTACCAGTCGCATTTAGTGCGGAATTCATTTCATTTAATTAAGTTAAGCGAATAGCAGCAGAATGCCCGTAATTGTTCAGTATACTAATTTTGTGTCATTAAAGCGATGTGCTAAAATATTGGAAGAAAATAGACGATCTGAAATTTTTGACCCACTGACGAATTTGAAGAGCCAACAAAATACTTTTACATTTATCCCTTAAAGAAATGAGTTTAAGAAAAATTGAATATAAAAATGTGTTCAACGACCGGACAAATTAATCAACGGCCGAACTCGATGTAACAAAAAATTGTTATGTTGCTTTTAGTAAACGAAAAAACCAGATTGACGTGTTTCGAAACGAGAAAATATCAAAGTTGGCTGAAATTCTAATTAGTGAAAAAGAGAAAAGCTATGCATATTTATTAGGACCGGAGAGGAGGAGGAGGAGGTTAAGTAAAAAAGTAGCGAAGAATTTGGTCTAATCCCCTCGAATAAATCGAGCGCTCGAGGTCTGCGCCAAAAGGAGTAGCGAGACGCCACTCGCATGCGAAGGCATGACGCGATGCGTTGACGGGACTCTGGCCCAAATACAGCGGCCGCGCGCGAATAACGACCAACTGCAATCACCGGTAATGGGGCCGGGTGCTGCCGCTGCTCCCGCTGCTCCCGCTGCCGATGTTGTGGTCAGAAATCGGGTTAAAAAATCGAGCTACGAGGGAACTGATAATTATACGCGCGCCCGCGCTTAGACGCCCGGGACCGGCGCGTCGATTACGCGCATATTATACGTGTATACGGGAGCGATTTCACGCTCCATTACTTTTAGCTAGGACGCGACGCTTCCCCTTCCGCGCGATACTTAGGCCAAGACGAGGACGAGGGCAGGTATTCGAAGAGACGATTCTGAAAAGGGTTTAGGCCTGGCACGCGGTAATGATAGTATTCCGGCGATCCGATAAGGTGTGCCAAATATTTTTGCCCCGTGGAGGGGGTGCGCCCCCAGTCACCTTTCTAGATCTCGTTATTTCGCTTTACCTCTTCTCGCACTTCTTTAATTTAATTCTGAGCTGTAATTCGCGACAAGCTCGACAGGGCGTTGTACGTTCGGTTTTACGAGTATATATCGTTATCCTCGCACGTATCACAGGGCCCACGACTAGATCATATTTTCGTCCCTTCGACAATAACGATCGCTCATGTCGCGTCGAACAAGAAGACGAACGAGATTCGAAAAGTCGTTAACTGCTGCCGTTTTATTTTCATTTTTAAAAGGACCCTTTCGAATAAACGGATCGACCGAGAGCGCAACACGTTTTCGTAATATTGATCTTGTAAAGTGGGCGCATCAATTCTATTCGACGAAGAACAAGACAGAGTACACGCGAGGTATAATCCGATATCTCAATTACACGATTCTCGGGAGTTTGGCGAAAAATTGAATAAAACGCTTTTAGCAGCTGATAAGTTTTCGTGTAACCTTAAGTGCATATTGATTTTGGATACTTTTTAAAAAGTTGGCGAAGATTACAAGTATTATTGGCGTTTGAAACTGTCGTAATAACGCGCGAATCCAGGAGAGGAGGAGGCCTGCATTTTGAAAAACCATCAGCCGCGAAATTGTGCACTAAGCCAACATAAACGATAGCCGTGGCCAGGTTAATGCACGCGTGCACGTGTGCGCTCTTGCACCGCGGGAATTTTAAAATCAATTTTTGGGTTATTGGATAACGAGGATGCGAGTGATCGCGAGGGGATCATTGACGCCTCCTGCGTTCTTCTCACGAGCGCACAAAGACTGGCGGTCCCGCGCCAGCAGCAATGCTCATTGCTTTAATTCGCAGTTGTTGTTAAAGCGCGCGCAGGCGAGAACGCGTTAAACACAAAGTGCGTAATTAGAGCTCATTTGAGGACGTTTATCGGCTCGCTTATCGCGGCCATTATTGTTATTATCGGCTTTTTACTTTTACGTGGTGTGCACCGAAATATCGCTGTTGCCATCTTAGGCAACAACACCCGACGGAAATTTCGGACGGCCGATATACTCGCCCGAATCAGTGTGCTTTACACCCAGTGAGTCGGTAATCGCTTCAATTATCGATCGACGCTGCCTTTTTTCAATATTAATGAAAAAGTCAAATTGCGAGAGAATAATGCGAGGCTCGCGGGCGCCTATTACCTTTCGATTATTTGCTCCCAATGTATCGGGAATTAAACGCTTTCTATGAATTTTATAACGCGTATAACCTCGCCATCGGGCAGATTGCGAAAAGCTATGAAATTTACTTTGTATTTATAATTACGGGATTATACAAATACCCTTTTAACATCATTGAAATCTTTGATAAATTTGCTTCGAGTGCACCGCCTTAAATCAAATGATTTTTAGGGCATAAAGGCGAGCGCGTTGTTTAATCGAGGGCAGCTTGTGCATTATTTTAATAATTACTTTTTTTTTAAGCAGTCCGCGCGTTTATTAATTCATCAGCACTTAAAATCGAATTAACGTTATTACGATATTTATAATGCTGCAGGAAATTGCGCCAAAGGATCTCGTGTACTTTTTCTTTCGCGAAGATTGATTGCGTTGCCGGCGTAACCTCGTTTCTTCATTATGTTTCAGTGCAACGAGAAAATCCTCGCAGCTTTACCATCCCGCGGGAATATTACCTTCTGCACTGACTTGGCGAGCCTCGTTTAGCTGCTCGACTCCAGCTTCGCTTATTCGAGCATTTATGCGTCAAATATCTTCCTATCTCAATTTCACTCGAATTAACCGTCGACGCCAGTGCCTTTATTAATACTGTCCTCGCATAAAAATCATCGAGGCTCAGCGGAGTAAATTAAAAACACTCACACAGATGCGAGGAATTAGAATCCATTTTAAACCAAAGTGACGCCAGCAAAGGAAAAAGTCGACCGTTTTTTACTGTGAAATAGAATTCCAAAATCTATTGCGTGAAGGTGCCAAGTAACGAAAGCTATTGTCTCCCCTCGTTATCAGCAGCAGCAGCAGCAGCAGCAGCAGCTCGAGAAAAAGCTCGCGACTACTTTCAAGTCGACATTTGCTTTCACGTAAATAGATGGAACGGTTGGCGAACGCGTCGACCGAGAGGTGCGACCTCGCGGTGTACACGCGGAGCCGCGGCCGAGACAAAGTATTCGCGTGTAACGGCTATTAAAACGATTAAAGGTAAATTATATATCGTTAGTACCGCGTAGCTTCATTAGGGGGGTATACGTCCGCGAAATAGTCTCGCTCGCCAACCTCGGGAGCAGCTGCCGCCTCGCATCCACGGTGAGCTCGGATATATTCTCATTCGCAGAAACGACTTTGAGCACGCGCGGATTTCGCGCTAATTAAGATTCCGTGCTACGGTGCGGGGCCGCTGCTCGGGGAGAGACGCGGAGGAGGGAAGCGCTGCAAGGCACTGATGTATCCGCTGAAATTTGTCGGGAGGACTTTGAAAAATTTTAACTCGGGAGTTATTTTGAATAGACGTAGTTAGAAGGACTCGGGGACTGCGTCGGGTAAACCCGGCGGATTAAAGGCAAAGCAAAAGTTAGCGTCTGACAAGAAGTTTAATTTGCGCTGGCAAACAACGTTCGCGAGGGGGATACTTTAATAATGAATGTCTCATTGGAATTGCGCAAAGCAGCACTTCTTCAGCTCTTTTCGAGAACTGTATAATTATTTGTTAAATTATCATTTGCTAGCCATTGTTGAGGCTGCGATACGTCGCAATTTGTAGTTTTTGAGTTTCTTCAAGACGCAGCTGGAATTTCCAGGCGTTCCCTTTGAAAGTCCAACTGCTGCCTCGTATTCGTAGAGTGAAAGTGCCGGATTACGGCTGCGCTCTGCGATTTGCGATTTGTGATTTGCGATGGGCAGTCCTGGCGAAACAAGTTTTTAATCGCGATATAAAAGGGTTATTAGCTTTATTGCGCCAATAATCAATGCTCGATCGCTCGATCGAGGCGCTAAAAATGGCCCAGAATCGGAGAAAAATCCACTCTATGCGCGCGGGTCTATTGAATTCTCGTAAAAATAAATACTCCCTCGGTAAGAGCGAGTCCATTACGAGGCGGCCATTATTGGTCGAGTCACCGAGATAACGCACGACGCGTCTTGGCGAATGACTTTTTCGCGTACGCGGCATCGATTCGCGAATAATTTACGACGGATGCGCGTCACGGAGGCGGCGACTTTATAGGCCCCGTCTCGCAGGTGGTGCGGAATTTATTTGTAGCGGCGGCCTTTTCCTTTTCCTTCGAGGGACAGCGGGGCCACTTAATTGACGCTAATGAACCTCTTGGGGATGCGTGACTCGAGAACGAGTTCATTTGCAAGCGGCGGCGAGCGCGAGTCCTTTAACCCACGATCCTCCGAATTAGAAAGTCGTTGCGTAAAGAAATAATATCCCGACTCGCTTTCGATCGATTACCGGCCGCGAAATGTCTTTTCCTCGTTAGAGACGGGCAACGGGCCTCTGCTAATGATTGGAACGTTAAAGGTGGTAATTATGTTACCCGGCAGTTTCGTGTTTACCCAAACCGAAGATGGGAAAAAAAATTCGTTCGGACGCGACTTCGGGTTGTTGTTGTTGTTGTTGTTGTTGCCGCCAGTAACGATCACCAGCCCGCGCCACAATGTATACGCCACGGGCGCGTACACGCGCTTGGAGGAGGTGCACGTCTCCCCCGAATGATTGCGTTTGGATTAATCTTCCTTTTACCGATCCTCGCCGATTCTCCTTTTTACTTCTCGCTACGCTGACGTTTGTTAACGAGCTCTTGTTGAGTCGCTTCGCTTTCACGCGAGCCAACGAAGTTCATCCCGAGGTCGAGACTCTTCTCTTAGAGCGTTGGGTATATCTTTATTAAACTCGCAATAAACTCGTTGCGAGGCTGACTCGTGGTGTAGATGTTGCGCCGATCTGTAAATAAAGTTTTTTCCATTAGATTAAGGAAATGGTAAAGTGATGCAATTCTGTAATAAATCGCGCGTACGTTGATGGATGAAAGTTTAACAAAAAAAATGTTAATTGCACGAGCATTACATGCGGACAATGAGATATATGTTTTGTGAAACAGATTTCGTTATATCCTTAATACGCGGTCTCGTAAACAAACTGATTTTTCTCATTAATGCCGATATTATAAAATGAGACTAAGCTTAAAGAAAATCACCCTAATCGGTAATAACTGTATTTAAATTATTAAACTGTTCTCGTGCTCCTATTGACTTGTCCAAATACAAATTTGGGCAATTAAACGACTTACTCGACAGTTAATACATCCCTTTTAAAGAACTTGCTAAATATTCATAAAACTTTAAAATGGCTTTCAGCGATTCGAGAATACAAAAATAGGGAGGGACGGTAAACACCTGTTAGTGCTGCAATTAATTTAAAAATAGGTAGAGCTTGTTTTTAAAGCCAGCAACTAAAATTGTGACAGTTAAATTACCCTTGACAAAGCCGTCTTTCAATCTTACAAATTTTTCAAAAAACTTCATCCCTTAATCCTCGGGATCGCTCTCGACGTCGGGCTCGGGAGCTAATCCTGCAGAGAAAAATCGCAGCTTGTATAATCCCCATGCAAGCGCTCCCAGGCAGTTCTGCCGAGGTTCGGTTTTCCCGCGTCACACCCACGCAACTCTTTTCCCTCCGGCCCGATTAACCTCCGCCTCTCAGCCTCATCCGTTTGCCTTTGTCTCCGAAAATAACAAAGTGGTACAGGCGCCTCTTCACGGACAATGAGCGAGGGCTTGCCGTTTCGAATGGAACCTGTCGCAAAGTCCTCGCCACCGCCTCCCTCCCTGCCCCAGGAGGTCGTTAGCTCCGGCCGTTCTCGTTGGTGGAATTCGCGGTTATCCTCCGATGCGTTGCCGATCTTGGGGTTACGCATGCGCGCGCGCGCGCGCCACTCCTTTGCTTTTCCCTCCGTGGAAGAACGAGAGGAGATTCTCTGAAAAATCGTTGCCACTTCGTCAGCGTCGCGTGCGCGCCGTTTACCCCATCGTAGATCTCCTAGGCACGATCTTTGCTGTCTGCTACAGAAAGATAGTGAGCGCAGGGGAATCCAGGAAAAACGAAAAGGGATCCCCAGAAATGTCGAGAGAAAGAGAGACACGTGTATCGAGCGGTTTGGAAGGCTAAGTACCGAGCGCTCGTTCGCTTTTGTCCCGTCATTCTACGGCCATTCGTCCTCTTGTCGGAACGACTGTTCGTTGGGGGTACATGCATCGTTTCGAAAACAAGCGGTTCGGTCTCATTTTGCTCACTGCGACCTTTCGTGTAATTATTCCCGATTTTGGATGCACCCGATCTTGACGCTAGATACGGTCCAACCCTGGGAGCATATTCTGACAGAGGTGGACAGTTGCGTTTTCAAACGCAATCTTATGCGGCGCAGCGGTTATTGATGACCGACCGAGTAAAAAACGTTAGTTTGGAGATGTTAATCCAAGTTCTCCATTCGAAAACTCTGCTAATCTCCGAAGGCAAATGGGATAATGAAGTAATCTATAACTTGGAACCCTGTTATTATCGCGTGGTGAAACTGCGAAAATATTTTGAAATGTCATTCGTCGATAGACGAGTCGCTTTGTTCTGCACCTTATAACGCTAATTTTTACGTTGACCGCTGAGAAAATCTCAAAATTAATGTTTACAATCGAAATCCATTTATCTTACATTATAAAATGGCTCACGTTCCCGTATCGCAATAATAGAATATTCATCATTAGCTAGATATTGAGATTGTCTTTTAACTTTCATTGCTCTCGAATAATATGCCGGATTTTGAAATAAATTTCAACTAATCACACTCTTGACTAATGACGCAATTGCCGTAGCAAGAGCTAATTAAAGCAATGCTATAATTTTTAGTTGTAAAATTTCTTCGATCCCAGGATAGTCGTTTTTCAAATTTTAACTCTTTTCGTGTTTCTCGGGCTAATATTACTTTTTGTAGCAAACGCATTAAAAATGCAGTTAAATCTTCAAAATAAAAAATTATTTAACTGTAAATAACACGGTTCGGTAAAGTGCGGTATTTAAAAATAGAATTTTTAAGCTTTCAACGCGTTTTCCATCGTTTGAGTTTTCAGTTTGAAACAACCGGTAACTGTAGTATTAAATAACAATCAATGCGGATAACGATGTTTCTGCCCTTTTGAAAAAACGAACTTTAATCATGATCATCAAGAACAATTAAGATCCTCTAAAAATCATTCTTAATTACTCCTTAAAGTCGGCGGGTAAACGAGCGGAGGCTGAGAAAAAGCCAATCGAGCCCCTGAAATAATTGCTGAAATTTGACGAAATTAACCGGGAGACTGGCTATTACTCTATTGCAGTTGATTTGAAATTGCACGGGTATTTTGAAAATTCGACTGCACGCGGCGTTCGTAGCGAGGAATGACGCGGATTCGAGGGGAGGAAGCCCAGCGCTCGCTTGCAGGGCTCCACAACACTTAAATAAACGAGCCGGTTCGCGCTCGCACGAGGCTCGAAAAAATCCGGCTACCAAGCTGCGCTTTACGGCATCGTAATGCATCGCCTCATCAGTGCCCGGCCCTGATTTATGAAAGCTGCGCCGCAAACGCGCGTCGCGCCCCCCGAAACACCTATTTTGCCTTCTCGATCGATCGGCCCTCTTTCCCTCTTTCGCTTTGTAAGCGGCGGGCGCACTCGCCGGGACTAATGGGCGCTAACCGCCCTCGAATCGCAAGGTGTGCCGCGAACTGCTCATTTGCGCCTGTAATTTTCACGTTGTTACGGGCCCAGACTGTGCAAACGCGCGCAAGTCGTGCGCCCAGACCACGGAGTAAGTGCGTGCGATCGGCTCCGCGATTCCGTGGAACCCACCCGGGTGGGAGCGGGGGGAGAGGGCCACGCGCGAACCGGCCACTTAAGCCGCTCCCTCGTAATTCGATTCGCTTCCTCCATAAGACTGCTGTCTTCGGGATTTTACTGCCGCGGCTGTCGACGCGCCCGAGGAAGCGGACGATCGCCCGATACTCGCCGACTCTTGTCTTCGCTGCCCCTTTCCCCGATACCCATTAGTTATTTATTTGCACGGACTTTTAGCGCAAACTTTGCGTTTTATGCACTGGTCGAATTTTAATACCCGAAAGCGGAGAAAGAGACAGAGAGAGAGAGAGCCCGCGATAAATAGTCGATAATAGGAATGAAATGTCGCGAGCCGCTGTGTTGTCCCAAATTATTTATATATAGATATTTTTCGCAAGAACATCGGCTTTGACAAAGTGTGTTGGGTTGTTCTCGGATTGCCTTTGCGCAGATCTGTCGCAAACCTCGAACTGAAAATCTCAAAACTATTCCTAACCGAGCGAGCCGGTGGAGCGGCAATTTTTAGCAATTTTTTGGGTTTGTTTACAATTGGAGCTGCACCAGTTGCTGCTCGGCTGTGACGGCTCGCAACCGTGTGAACTTTTTCTAGCGTTTGTAATAACGCGTAATAATCCCATAAGCATTTCGGAGAATACGGCCAAACAAGTGCTTAAAGAACGAGGAACAGTATATTTTAGCTTCATTTTTTCATCCTGACTAGAGTTACGCTAACGTCTACATTATTTAGCACTAAAGTCATTTGGAGGTCGAATCGGTTAAGCCGGAGTATGCGTACAACGCCTTATACGTTTGCATGCAGAGGATCCTACGTTGAAGTCGAACGTAAAAAGGACCACTAATTGTCGGTTACTCTCTGCTTTTCTTTGCTATTCATCTTTTCTTATACCCTCTATTTTATTTTTTGCTTTCGCTCGTGCTATAACAGCTCCAGTTGAGCTTAACTACTCGAAAGGGAATGTGCACGTGCGCGCAAGGTACCTTTGATAAACCAGCCTACCAACCGGAGTAACGCGGCCTTTATTGCTTTTTCTGTTTGCAATAGAGCGTCGCGGAATACTTCTAGCTGGATTTTGTGCAACGAGGTTTACATACGATTACGATCATAAATAAAGTAACTATTTTTTACAAAACGCACGTTTCACAGTTCCACGTAATTTTTGTTTACGTATCGGGTTCTTGGAATCCTTCACGTGTTATAAAAGAGTTGGCATAATAGTGTCCAGTTGAAAAATGGCCAACCAGCTTCGGCCGCATACCGCAGAACTGCCAATGCAGCTGGTAAGGTGCGCACTATCAACGCGTCGCTATTAAAATCGCTGAAATGCTGTTTTTACACTCCAACTATTTAAGCTTTTGAAACTGGATATGTTTATTAATCATTACCGGATGGAATATTGCCGTAGACAAGTTGTGATTATACGAAAAATTAATTTTACAAATTTTTACTTTAATACCCGTAAATTTCGATCGACTTAACTTTGATGATTTATTAACAACTTAATTATTTAAAGTTACTGTCATAAAATAATGTGAAATAACGAAAATAGCTATTTCTATTTTTAATAGTACTCAAAATTATCGTCATCGATCACGATAATGAAACGCATAAAGGAATTATAATAATTATTGAATTTAATATTGTCTACAAGTTGAAAAATTCACTCTTTGAATAATTAATTCGCAACTTTCAAAGTTCCTTTAAAATTATAATATTCCACTGGATGTATTCCGACATAATTTTAGTTGTGATTCTGTTAAGTGAAATTTCAATCATGCAGCGATCACTTTAATTACAAGGTCAAGATGGATCACTTTTAAGACATTGTCTAACGATGCGAAACATCTCAAGCTACGGGGATAAATGAGATTCACTCGGTGGGTTTAATAATTGATTATAGTGTATTAGAAGCGAAAGTCCTTTTTTCGTTGCTCGAGTCAAAGTTTTCCTCGAGCATTACAATCTCGCCTATTACAAATCAATTAAAAATGTCGGCCTAAAGTTCGTGACGCGCAGAGCCGCGGCATCGTGATATTTTTGCCTCGGTATTCTAAATTAAACGTAACAGCTAACTACATTCTTAGTTTTGAAAGCTAAAAAATATTCCTAATACCTAGGTTGATAGTATAATTAGCCGGTCACCATCGGACGTGCCTTTTTTGCCCAAAACTTCTTCACCGCGCGACGAGACTTCTTACCGGATAATTATAGATTGTTGATATTTTCAGCGGCGATTTGTTGCGTTGTCTTCTCCGCCTTGATGAAAAACATCCACTCACGAGGCAAGATTAGCTTGTAACATCGTGAGTCATAAACTTTCAACTCGCCGTTTAGAACACCTATATTAAGATGCTCCATCGAGAAACTAATTTAATATTCAATTATACGAAACAACGACTTGGAATAATTCGAAAAGTCTGGTTACTCGAGTCAATCTACTTAGATGTTTGGGCCTTGTAATCTCCACGCTGCTATCGGCGTCCAGCCGGTGGCTTATTCGCCTTCCGCAAGAGCACGACGAGCGTTTCTCTCTCCTCCGCGCGAAGCCCCATAATCTTAATCCAAAAGGCGTTAATTTTTCCAGGAATTTAATCGCTTAAAGTTACGAAGAATATGGGATTATGTTTGCTCGCGAGTGAGTTCTGTCCGCTTTGAAGATTCGCGCGAGTCCGCGTAAAATGTAAACGCGTTTTGTGTAACCCCGAGCCGGAACAGATTTCGTTTAGTGTCATCAAACTTTAGAGAATTATCACTGTAGATTTATTACTTAAAATCAACTTATATCTTCCAGAGTAGCATGTTAGCCATCAGCTTACCCAGCCAAACGGAATTTTGCCAATTAATCTTGAGAAGATTGATCGCCGTAGTGCGTACAGAGTAAGTATACGCATGCACGCGGCCGCGCGCATGATGTCGCACATTTTTCTCTCTCCGCGGCGCGCGGTAATTCTCTCGGTAGCAATTCCCAAGTAGCACCTGTGATGTCGAGTATACAGATCAGTGAACTCGCTAAAAGGAAAGCGATCTCCTATTTACCAGTTGGCACGTTCTCCCTGTACCTGTGCTTATGTTTATGTACAAGTTATACTATTCTATGACAACCATTAGGCCGGATTCGCATGCACGCCGATCCAGACTAAAATTTATACATTACTTATTATCTATTTAGTCCCTCGCGTCGACGCGCTAAGCAACTCCGCAGTTGCGCCTGCATTTTGCACAGGCGAATCGATTATATTCGGGAAAAAGTGTCAAATATTAAAATCATTATTACAAGCGGCGGCCATTTTTACGAATACTAAATGCGCTTGGTATGAATTTACTGCAATTTAAAATGATTAGGTATTTAATACTAATAACGCTCGAGCATAAATTTATATTATCAATTGAAATATGCAGCTTCGCAAATGTTGCTTTAATTCTAGCTTCAAGTTTTCTATAAAGGGACGGTATATTTTGCGCGTTAATCGCCGTGAAAAAGTTTCCGAAGCTTGCAAATATTATATTATGGAATACGCTTGCTTCTCCCTCGAAAATTTCCAATAGCACAATATTACACGCTTATATATTATGCGCTTGGCAAACGTAAAAAGAAAAAATGATTATTTTTTGCGTAATCTTTGTACATTGATAATTATGATTTTTCTACTTTTCAATTTGAGCGGTGGTACTTTATTCGAAGTAGGATTCGATATTTTGCACGGCTCTTCGGTTTCGTATAGTTTAATAATTCGTTAAATTCGAATAATTTGCATTATATGGAAACCGTAAAAGGCAGTGTAATATTTATTTTCAAATTATAGTTCCGTTGAATGAGAAAAAATGACACGGTACGGTACGTCGTCAGTCTATCTAAAGCTTCGTTTAATTTTACAATTTGCCGTTTGCGATATAAAGCCTTTCTCAACTTTAAAAGCAATTAAGTATCATATTAATATCTGGCTAATTATGCTGCTTTTTTGCTTTCGCAAAATTCGATATCGAGCGCCGAGCAAAGAGAATACGCGCACGAGAGTCGATAAATTACTCGTCTCAATTTTCTGGATAGCCGCTTTAAATGGTTAATTAAACTGATTCCTCGTCGAGTTGGCACGGATATCTCGAAGGAAATAAAATTTGGGACTGACGCAGCGTTGCCAAATGCACTGGCAGCATCGCATTAAAAACACCTCCGGACCGCAAAATTTCGTTACGACAATCATCGGCTTGCAAAGTAAAAAGCATGAAATGAAAAAAGGCGCACGCGAACAGTTTCGAAAGGACCGCTCGCAAAGAAAAACGAAGCGATTCCGCAGCGCATTAAATGCATTGTATAAGTACTCGCACATGCGCGTCGTTGGAAGTGGGCAGCAGCGACGGCGAGGCTCGCGGGTGCTTGATCGATGGCCGCGACCGTTTATTCGAGCCTCGCTGCTCGCCTACCCGTGTGCGTCCGTCTGTGTGTGCGCGCGCGCTCGCCGGAGCGTCGAAACCTCCGGGCCTCGGCGCTCGTCTTTAAGTACGGGTGTTAAGGATACACGGGTACAAATTGCGCAACGGCCGCTCGAGAACATAACAGCGCGCGAAATACCCGAGCGCCGAAGACGCGAAGCGAACCTCCTGCTATTTTATCCCGCTCTCTCGGTAGGGATGACTCTCCAAGTATTTACAACTCGGTAAACTCGCGTGATCGCGGCTCGGGTCCCGGCTGGAAGCGCTTTCAAGCTGTGCGTCGCTGCCACGACGACTTGTTTCGGACGGAGGCTTACGCCGGCGTTTTGTAAATTATAATCGCCGGCCCGGTGAATTATATAATGTTTGCCAACTTATCGCTCCCGCCGATCGTATGCTATTAATTTTTTCTAGCCCGAGTATTTTATTTCATAAGTATCCTTTAAGAGCAACGAGTATCTATTAGATTGGCGCAAATGGGCATGGCATTTTTCGCGAGTTCGCGACGCTTTTCGAGACGCTTTCTAGCGAACACCAATGCCGGCGAGCGATAAATACTCGCGCTTTTTGCAGCCGCTCGAGCGCGCGGATCCTGCGCTTTGGTGCAAAATCGAGGGGACCGATGCAGCGCTGGAGGCAAATTGGCCCGAGAAACACGAAAAGAGTTAAAATTGGCTTTGCCCTCGACGAGTGCCGGAGAAAAGCTTTGCGCTCGACTTTTTCCCGCGTCACGGTTCGTTGCGCGAGAGTGAAAAAGGTTCGGGAGAAAAAGGAAGCCCGGCGTCGAGTCTTGGTCGCGTGGCGCGACGCGCGTCGCACGAAACGGCCACGCGCTTCTCTTCCCCCGGCGTTTCTCCAACTCTCGGATTCCCAGGTTTCGCGGCTCGCCGAGGAGGAAATTGGAGGAGCCGCGCGAGGCCCGAAATAATTTATCTCTTCGAGAGAAACGATTACAAGGCTCGGGGCTGCGTCGCGTGCGATAGTCACGCCAGGGTGCGCGAGCGCGCGCGCGTACATCGACGGCCAATTTTCTAAAATCGACGGAACAGCTGCGCCCGCCATCCTCGGTCTCGTTGTCGTCGTCTTCTTCTCGGCATTTATGCTGCCGGGACCGGTGCTGGAAGAGAATTTAAAAGGGATCCGAAAAAAGGACGCGGAGGACGTCGGTTTCATGTCCAGCGGCTGCTCGGATTCTTTGCCGGACCGCGCATTCCTGCCATTTTGTTACCTCTTCCATTTTGCTCTCATTGCTGTGGCTGATTGAATTTTTGAAGAATAGCGACCACACAAAGAACCGACCCTCGGCTATATTTCTTTCTGTTCAGTTTTATATTTATATTGGAACTTGGCGCTAATAGCGATTCGAAAGAATCGCTCTGCGCTTAACTCAATCAATGACGTTCGTCGGCTGAAGAAATTCTCGCCGGTGATTGACAAGATGATTATTTCTAGCCATCGAACTCCTTTCGTCTGAACTTCACGTGAAATTTGCATTCGATTACTTTTCTGCGCCTAAATAAGGATTTAGAATAATTCCCGCGCCAGTTGTGGCTATTATTGCGCGAGTATTGTTCGCTGCGAATAAGTTCAGCGCGCGAATCCTTATTTCGTTCGACAAAAATTTTTCTCTCGCCTCGATCGCAGCACTGCAAATTCAGGCTCTGAAAAAATTCGAGATTCAAGATTCTAGAATTATTCTCCGCAAGCCGCCTCCTCGCTTTATTCATCTCCGTTGATAAGGCAATTCGGAGGTTCAGCGAAAAATCGTCGAACGTGTGAATAAGTAAAGCTCATGTTCTGACTTGCCGGTATCAAATTTTCAATCTACATTCCGATGCATTTGTGTAACTTTAACTTGGACTGTACATTGACGTGAATATTAATAGCGTTAAAAGTAAATCAAGCTTGCTGCCGAGTATCACGGGGCAGAAGCAGCGCGAGTCTTTAGGAATTAAGCCGGTTCCCGACGAAAGATAGACCGGATTTTCTTTTTCTCCAGCCGTCGACTGTATCTTCGGTAAGACTTAAAGTATTTCACGGTATCTGGCCACACGTCCGCCATAGTCGCAGATATGGAAAGAGACAGCTTTTAATTAAAAGATTTACGATTCGTTCTTTTTCTCCATGTGATTCGTGAGATCGTCAGCCTTCTACTGACCTTTATCAATGACACACAAAATACTCAATTTGCAGCCAATAAAACGCTTATTTCGACTCTTTTTAACATTCGCTCGTACGTGACTGAAATTAAATTAATCCTCGTAAATTAAAAGTCATTGATGGTTGTTGTAAAATATGCGTTAGAATAAAATGAATGAGAGCAACAAATGCATTGCTGTGCGTCTATTAAAGTCGTATTTTAATTTCTTCTAAATTTACAAAGCCATCGTATAAAAATTATATTGTAATTGAAAGCTGCGCTTATGTAAAAAATGCAAACAATGCTTCTGGAATATTTAATAATGAAAGTAACAGTTTTTACGAGAGCGAAAGGGAGTAAAGATCGAGTGCCGAGTTGTGTCAGATTGGCAGAGCTGATCAGCGATAAATAAACTACTAAGGGAAACTCTCGGAATCAATGGTATTCTCCGATCGGGGAGACCAGATCCATGATTCGCCAGCCAGTGCGAACGACCAAAGAAAGAGAGGACGGCCGTCCTCATCGTCACCCTCGCGAATCTTTAATTCATCAGCGTTCGCGTGGTGTTCCTCCAGCCGTCGATAAGAATTGCGGGCCGCTCGCATTAATCCCGCGGAGGTACTTTTTGCTCTCGCAGGCTCGTGCCACGGCAAGAAGTCGATCTCGGGAATATCCGTCGGTTTTCCCGGAACGATCCGGATCCGCAGTCCTCTTGCCTGTTGCCTCTTGCGCGCCTTGGGAGAGAATCCGCGAGGGCAATTCATTAATGAAACACCTTGCGGGACAGCTTCGGGATTCTGCGGAGCGACGGCGACGGCGATCTTAGCTAAGATACTCGTGTGTAGCTCAACTTATTAGGTATGTGCGGTTGAAAGTAAGATATTTGTATCGGACATTGGAAATAAAAGTATAGGCTTGTGGCGAAACTTTTTTTCGAAGCCGTCTCGAGCATTTTATTTTGCAAAATACTCGCGCGTTAAATCCGCCGTTTAAAATGAATTATTGGTGTAATCATAATAACGTAAATCATTTTAAAGCGAGTGAAATACTAAAAGTAATTGCATTGGAGGAACAAAGAGATCATATTTTTTAAAACCTATTTAGTTTTTATAATTTTTCGATCCGAATGAAAATTCTTGTAAAAAAGTGGACGGCAAAATACTTTTGCTCGTATTGCGCCAACGTTTTAACAAAAGCTTTCACCTATGAAATAATTATCAGCCGTGCAAAAGTTTAACAAAATTTATACATAAAAAAACATTGGAAAAGGCTAAATTTTGTAGAAAATTTCTCTCGTTTAAATCATTAATATCTACAACAGAAATCCTATTTTTATTTAAAACGTCTAGAAGTACATTATTATTATTTATTTAATGACGAAACTATTAGTCAGAAAATAAAAGTGGTATAAGTAAATACTACACGTATCTTTTGTGTTAAAATTTTTATTTTACAAATTTTTTTCATTCCAGGCAGTATCAAATTAATTTCAAATTTATTTTATCACTGAAAATTGATAATATGAAGATTCTAAGATTTTACTGAAAATAATGCTGGCATATAATTAAAAACGGAGAAGTAAAAAATTATGTGTCACAAAGAAAGTGTTTCTGGCAGGGCTTAGGATGGTCTTGGTATAAGAGGAAGGTGAAATTAGAAAAATTCAATTTGTTAATTGATGAGGTAAGAGGTATTAAAATAGATCAGCAGATTCAATTATGTATTAGTCATGTTGAGAAATCCAAATATATTGAGGAATTTAAACAAACAATATTAAAAAGTATAAAAGATAAAGCATGTATAGATGGAAAAAAGGTGGGAGAAAAAGAAGAATCGGTTCGAAAATTTCAGCAAGATTTAAAATGAGAAATCAAATTAGAGCAAACAAATACTTGCTAACGGAGGAAGAAATAATGTATAGATTACGTAATAAAAATAAAGAGTCATTAAAACTCACCATGGACGTGTATAGAGAAACATAAATGAAAACGAATAACTGGGTAAATTGCATGAGAGGAAACAAAAAAGATATCAGTCTATTGTACAAAATACATTGAAAGAGGGAGAGAGAGAGAAGAATAAAAGAGAACCAGAACAACAGAAAGTATAAAAATAAAATTGGAAACAAATGCGGTGCAAGTTTAAATATAATGAATATACAAAGACAATATATATATATATATATATATGCAATTACATGAGTGTATATTGAAATACTAAGTATAAGTTAAAGAAATAAATTATAACGTGAAATATTATAATAATTTTATATGCATAAGAGGTAAGATGAAAATAAAGTAAATGTAAGTAGAAAAATAGGTAATTTAAGAATTAAAATCCAGTAAAAACACGTGTTAAAGAAATATAACCAAAATATGAAACATTTGACAAAAGTTAAACAAATGGTATGTAAGCTGTAATGGAAGTAAGCCAGTTAGAATTAACATGTAAGTAAAACATAAGTGGTAAAATGTACAAATTAATTATAAAAAGTACCGCAATATGTAATATATTTTTCAATAAAGTAACTGTCTAACTATTTAATGAAAAAAATATTACCAAATACTTATGATAATTAAAAAACGATAAAATAATAATCGAGAAAATACACCGTGTTTGAGATGTTTTAAAATTGAATTTTAATAAGTGTTCTAATCAATAAAAATGTCCATATATTTTGTTTAAATTAAAAAGCCCTAATTCATTAAGTACATAGTTGTACGTTAAATGACAAAGCTGGCAGCGATATTCTTAAAGAGAGTAGATATTAACAAAGAGTTTATCAAAGATTTTCATAGGTTTAAGCGGGAATCTTGACTCAATAATCACCTTAAGAAGATGTGAATGAATGCATTTTGAAAATGGGATAGAAGAGTTATTATTCACCAGCGTAAGATTATTTTGTTAAAAATTCGCTATGTATAGAAATAAATAGGTTATTTAAATTTATAATAGCTATTTAGAGAGAAAAGTTAAATCATGAGCCACCAGTCGGAGTATACATCACTCTATTTAATCTTAACGATAAACAAGTACGACGTAAAATAAGGTAAAGTACGTGTGATACGCGTGACCCGCATGAGTGCATAAACATAGTAGCGCTGCAGATTTATAAGGATAACTGACCTTTAAAAATAATGCTAATCATCTTAAAGGAAAGCCTCTGGTGAAATCCTACGGAACGACCAAGAATTTCTAATTTCGCATATTCGCTTGAATCGCTCGAGTTTTTGTTAGCGCGGAGTCGCGTCGTGCTCTCGAGCCATTCCTCGGCGATCCCCGTCATATATCAATTACAATTCAAATCCGCTCGCAGCGTAAACGAGAGGAGGAGGAGGAGGAGGAGGAGGAGGAGGAGGAGGAGGAGGAGGGAAGACTCGGAGCTCCGGAGGTAGAGTCGTTACGCCCAGCGCAAAACACCGAGGTGCAGTACGAAAGTTCGCCAAGTAGCCGCCACCTCCTCGTCGCAATCTCGATATGTGGTCTCGGGAGCATTACGCCAAGTCCTATGCGGCTTCTACGCGCGCACCACATCCTCCCTCGTAAACGTTGACGTAAACGCTCGTAAACGGACGGCAGGGGGCTTTAACGACGCCAAGAGTCGATGGCCGCTCGCGTGCCGATGTGTATTGTAATTGCGCGCAATAAAATGGTGCGATGCGCGCTGTTTTTTGGCGCGCGGCTTTGCATTTCATGAATGCGACAATGGGCCCCGTCCCGCATTGTGCCCACGAGGGGCGTTCCGCATGCAAAGCGCGAGCCCGAAAGAAGGAGGTCTCCTCTTCTTTGTCCGGCTCGTATCATTAAAGACGTTCTCGCGGCTCCTTTATTGCTCCGTTTATTGTTGCATTTATACAGCGAGCAGGAAAACCGTAGTCGGATAATCGCTTTCCCATTATTAGCTTTTACTTTAATTATAGAGCTTGAGCTTGCGGGCATTTTCCGGTACCGCGAGCGGTTCGGGGCCGCCGCTTATGGCCGATGCACATGCAAACTCGATGCACCGCCACTCGACTCCCCGAAGATGTCTTCACGTGCGTTTTATTGATAATGACAGATTATTCGGCTTTTTACTTACAAAGGAGTCCGCCACGATTAAAAATTATTTCTTATATATAATAATGCCTAGCGAAGCAAAAAGCGAAAATCTTGCACGTAAGCATTATAATAACGGCACTTCCGCGGTGAAAAAGATGCGCTGGATCCATTTTAAAAGCACTGAGTTTATTATTATACATAAAATATTGCACACACGAACACGCAGCACTCGATAATTACTTTTTTGCAAATGTTCGTTGCAAAATATGACATTATTATTACAGGCCAATAATGACTGTAATATAACATTTTCAGCGCGGGAGAAAAACCGTCTGCGGGACTTGTAAAATCGCGCAAATATTTTAATAAAAGCTAACTATTTTCGTGCATCGAGTGTTCGCATCCTGCGCCAGCAAAAACCGAATTCCAATTCTGAAATATCCGAGGGAGTAAACCTCGCAACGTCGCACCATCGATCTTTATAATATTAATTAGTCACAGTACGATAATAGTCTAGACGCCTAAATTCCTCAATTCCAAAGTACCCCGATCATTACCTTCCGAACCACGAGGCATCTAACGAGCGCATGCTGCTTGATTTATTTGACTCCGTTGTCTCTCGAATTTTGATTACAACGCGCTTAAGCAAGTCGTATTAGAACAGCGACTGCTCGCGCGTTAACCATTGGAGATAATCTCGAAGCGCACGACGTTAAGTTTCAAAATTATTTCTCTAACAAATTGCTACACCCCGACGTCGGTTTCGAATAATTAAAGCGATTTTGTTTCCGAGCAGATGAACGCCCGGATTAACCGGATAAAAGGATGATTGCGATGGAGGATCGAGACGTATTGGCTGCGAATGCCGTTCTACAGAAAATTATCGCGCGCGGAAAATAGCCGAAGCAGAGGCGACGCAATTGTTTGCATAAAACTCAGTGCCAACAGGCGCTGACAAGCGAAAAAATTTATCCTCCAAATAAAACACGTATTTTAGCTTTAAAACAGAGTTTATTATCAAGATCGCACGAAAAGTTGCATATTTTTACTCCGAAGATAACTTTCAATTAAAAACGAAAATCAAGCGACAGGATTACGGCTCCTTTTTTCTTTTTCCGGGCGAATTTTACATCTCCGCGGCAATAAATAATCGAGCGACAGCCTATAAATTTTCGTAATTCCAATAAAGGCGTCGAGGAAATATTTAATTGCCCACAAGTTACATCGTAATATCGTTGTAAAACACAAGGCGAACAGGCAAAAGTAAAAAATTCGACGGACAGCGCCTTCTTTTCTCGGGCCGGAAATTTTTCTGTTGCCGCGCGGGCGACGCATGTCGCCGGGTAATCGGATCGCGCCGCTCCTCGCTTTATTTATCCACCCGAGCCGCAGGACATAATTAACTCCGGGCGGTGTTAATGAGAGCACGCGAACCTCATCGCGAATCCGCGTCCGTGAAACGCGGTGCGATTCGGCCGATCGCATTGCGAAATCGAGGACCCGTCCTCGTAATTGGGTGGAAAATTTATGCCCAGCGGCTGTTCGAACCTAATTCCTCGATGGACCGCTCGCGCGGGCCGAATCACGCATGCGTGACGCCTATTACGATTACTAAGCTCCGCCAAATTATGGCCGATCGGATTTGGTCTACTGCCGCCGTGAGATCGGGCTATCGATGCCTCTTCTACGTCCCGCCTCATTATAATAAAACACGTTTACACGGCGAAGCTTATTTTGCATTATTGCTGTTGCTCAGCTCCGCCGAAAAAAGGCGCACGCGCAACTGCAACTAATTTTTGGGAGCTTTGGCTCCGCGACGATTCCGGAGATTGCGGCAGAGGAAAACTAGGAGCGAAGCTTAAAACAATTTAACCGAAACATACTAGATCGTTACTGCAAACTTTACGATTAATACTGCGATTCTTGCAACACAGGAAAAGAGATTCGCATTTCTAGGAATAACAAGAGATTAACCGTTTACGATATTAGTTTACGATAAGTGAAGAACATCTGTAGCTCACCCAAGCTAAATATCACGTACTTGTTAATATTCAAGTGGATGATGTACTCGAGTATGCGTGATGATTACACGATGACTCGTAAGCGTTGCAAGACTCGAAGATGATACGTGTGACTTAATTTTTTACTCCTGCATTTACTTAAAGAAAAGAAGGAAGATGTAAATGTAAAGACGGGCTCGTAAGTATCGTTTGGGCGAGCCATGGACAAAACTCCGTAAATTCATTAAGGAACGAGCCGAATGGTCGCGTAACGTCAGCAGGATTTGGAGATTTAGATTTTAGTTCCACGCGAACGAATACACGTCGCTAAAGACGTCGTGCGATTTCAAAGTTGAGACGCGAAATTGGGAAAGGCAGAGGAGCGGAAGCGCGAGAACGATCCCCCGCGCTTTCGTGAATTTATTAATTAGTCCGGTTAGTTAAGCGAAGCATTTATTGGTTCGCCAGACGAGGGAAGGTTCGCTCTAAAGTTTTAATAGCATAGAGAAATCGAGTTATTATGTATAAATTTATATGTCTAACTGTTTTATTGATACCCGAGCAAGGAAAGCTTAATCGGGGCTTTAATTATTCTCCGCATGGGCTTATTGGAAAAGATACATCGTGGAGAAATTGGCCAGCTTACTTTACACATACGTCGTTATAAATTCAATTATCCTGTATTTAACTATGTTTTACGACGCGCATTGCGAAATTACGGCCGTTATTGCCGTAATTTTATAGCTTGATTAGTGAAAAACAATCCGACGATACTTCATAATCTAGGCAACTATTATCAGATTTTTCTTTACTCCCCAAAAGCTTATCTTAATCTTCCTCGAGTCGCTTTTCTACTTTCTTTTTCTATTTTCAAATATCTCAAAATTCAAATTTCAAAATAAATTTTATTAGGCATTTATCAAATATTTATCCAAGGATTCATCAACTATTGCTCGCGGCAGTGTTTTACGATGTACGTTCATTTTAAAAATACTGTATTCAATTATTAACGGAGAGAGAATGTTGTTGTTTTAGGATTTAACGTTTTATAATGCAACGAGGGTCCCTGCTAATATTAATTCGCATTACGAATAATTACGCAATGCATTATAAATGCTGGGAAAATCTTTCTTTATAATACTTTGTTGTACATGGAATACGTTTGCTTCTTCGGTATAAAGATGCTTTATGACGGTTATTATTTTTCTTACGACGACGACAAAATCGTTGATTACTCCAGTTTTTCTCCGCCATCACTATTTAATGAAAAATTTTAATTATATTCGCATAGAGGATAATATAGTTAGTACTTATATAGGAGATATAAGCACTACCATAATAAAATGTAAGTGCGGTATACTTAGTATACAGGGTTATTGTGTATAAAAAGGAAAGCAAGTATGTTCATTAGTTACGATCCCAATAAGGGAATTTCCAACGCGAAATTTCTTTAAGCGTAATATCGCTGCATCATCAAACGTATAATATCGGCTTTAAAAATTGTATCGCGGAACACGTGGTCTACGGGAAATGTTGTAATATTATTCAAACATAATACATCGTCAAAAATCGTGGCCCTCCTCACCCTTGCGAGGGAAAAATAAAAACAAGATCGGACCACGAGAGTAATCGCTCATTTCGCCGATAATAAAAATCCCACCGAGGCGATACTCGACGGGCAGCGTTCATCCAACACTTTTTGCGGCGTCCTTTATCATTAGACGATCGGCAACGATCTATACGTGGGGGACGTTAATAATGGCCGGCCGACCGCCCTTTTTTCGCGTTCGCAACCGACCAAACGAACTTCTTTGGTAACGCGAGGGCGAGCTCATGAATATTTAAGCGAGAGAGGCACGGGCGAGGGGCGAGATATCGTTGCCCGATCGAAAAACTGGTACAATCTTCCGCTGCCGCCGACGCCGCCTCGCGAACTTTTTTCGCGCGATTGTGCCCGAAATGTCAATTTCGAAGTGCAGAGGAGAGCGAGGGCAGCGAAGCGAGAAGCCACTCGCGATTGATTTTTAACGACGGCATTAGTGCCCCCGCCGTACTAAATTGCCCACTGCGGCCTCTATCTTTCAGCGAGACTTTTTAACTGCGCCGGCTAAGTGCGGACGTTCGTTCTTCTCGGAATGATTTTTATAGTTCCTTCAAAACTGCTTATATAAGAGCACGATGCTCGTTTAACATTCTTTTGTCAGTTGCGCATTATCGAGTGCCATATTTTAGCGCAATTTTGCTCGACGCTTGTTTCGGTGAAGAAGCAGAAGAAACGTTTTAATTAAATCGAAGCGATCGAAAGCGAATCAAAGGCCACGGCGAATGATTCGTGGTTAAGTTATCCTGATCTGTGATTTGCGCTCAGATCGTTCAACCCCGTTACTCAATGCGTTTCGTTTCGTAATCAGTACCGTTATCATTTCCTACGATTTGCCAACTGATATATTAGCAACATTAGGAAAATATCGAGACTTATCGACTATTGCAACTCTTAGTCGAATCGCGCTCTAATAAATAAGCTTAATTCCTTTGAAGAAATTAGAGCGCGCACTACTACGGCAAGGCATCGACGGGAGGGACTTTTATAAATTAACGTCGGTGTCGTTCCGATGCCCGGAAA
Source organism: Platyscapa corneri (assembly GCA_018907185.1). Taxonomy (NCBI): domain Eukaryota; kingdom Metazoa; phylum Arthropoda; class Insecta; order Hymenoptera; family Agaonidae; genus Platyscapa; species Platyscapa corneri. Next base: position 3,511,707 of record JACCHW010000021.1, on the reverse strand, counting down.
ATCCGCATATTCTATATGCACACGAGTGACTTACGAGCTCATTAATTCTCGACCTACGCCACGATGGAAGGATTGTTAACTCGTCGTTGTCGTCGACGGCGCTTGTCTCGCTCCCTCTCTCTCTCTCTCTCTCTCTCCCTCACTCTCCTGAAGTGCAAAAGATGCAAGGCGAAAGAAAAAGGCAGAGACACACTTCTGACGATCCTCGGGACTTATGTAAATTGAAGTCCGGCCGTGTCGCGGTTCCGAAACAAGCGCTCGGTATTTTTGTTCTTTACCTCTCCTTCTTTCTTCAACCTTAATTTGTTTAGACAGCCGTCGGCGGACCATCTCTGTACCTGTTTTCAGATGAAAATAAAGATAGATGGCTGTTGCAGGGCTAGTATTGGTCAATATAAAAGGAACATTTTGTGGGTGCATTTCGACTTATAAGAATAGCGTAATGCGGCGGCCTTGATTATTTTCGAGTAAATACACGTGCACACATTCGCTACGAATCGGATCGCGATTGTAAATAATTTTTATTCTCTTTATAACAGCGTTTAAATATCGAAGGACACGTCACGTCGAATAGTACGAAAAAATCGAAGAAACTCAAATACGTTTCCTTCGGTATCTGCCTTATGAAAGCGACACAGCGCAAATGTATACCTTAGCATTAATTTTCCTCGTAATTTATTGCGCGTGCAATAAACCAACGTAAAAAATTAGCTGCACGCGTTAAACGCGAAGTCGAGCCATAATTAAATTTGATAACTATAACCATAAAAGAATACAAAGGTGATTCCGTTGGAACAATAATTCGTTACGCGTATTTCTACAATAAGCCAGGCATTCAAGGAAAATATCGCCCACACAGGCCGCTTTAAAAAATACTAATGAACCTTCCAATGAGTAATCCGTCGATTACTCGATACAGTCTGCGTGCGAATTACCATAAAGCGAGCGAACGCGCGCGCGCGCTCCTTTTGCGGCCGATGACTAAAGCCGCCGTCCGCTAACGCCGGCCATCGATCACTTCCGCGAATGGATAAAGAGAGGCTTCGTTATCGTCCGCGGCCGAGCCCGAGGAACCGCATAAAGCCGCGCGCTTACGACACGCGCTCCCGGACGCCGCCGGCCTCCGAACACCAACACAGATCCTAGCCCGAGATAACCCGAGAGAAATAACTACCGTGCGCATAATGCGCCCGCGTGCTCCTAGAGAACTCGGCCCCGGGTAGCCTTATTACCCCCTAATGGTTCTCCGTATCTCCGTATCCCCGAGGTCTTCGACGACCCTAAGTTTCAATCAGAATATAAACTGCGCCCCGGAAGCCACTGCCCCAGGGTACAAGGGCACTACCTATTTTAACCTGGATCCTCGTCCTCGTCCTCACCGTTCTCCAATCCGTAAGGGTCTCCTGCTTTCGCAATCACGAATACCCTATTCGCCTCTTTTCGGGATCCTATTTTTTCGTTTTCTCCACAGGAAATGATTCTCTTTTATTATGTCAGCGGAACTCCACTGAATTCGATAATACTCATATCTGCATTGGAGGTAGTTGCTGTCGCCAAACTAAATATGCGATCTCGTGTCGACGCTGCAAATCGGTACTTCGATACACAAATCGAACTTTTATTCCGTGGATAAAATTTTCTTCTACTTTCACACGTTATACAAATTGAATTCAAACTTTCTCGATGCTGAACGAGCTCAAGAGAAAATACTCTCGGTGTGTATTATTTAACGAAACGTGCATTTTTTAGTGCCAACTTCTATGGGAATGCAGCGAAAAACGTACGTGAGATAATTAGGCTAAGCGAAGTGTACGTTTCTTCTCAGCCTAGAGCCCTGGAGATTGTTTCTTTGCACACGGTATAAAATGCCGAAACGTAACCTTAAATACTTTTTCATCTATACAAGTTTCGCATCCGCGATCCTTGTCTGCCAGGATCTATTCGGAGCTAAATAGACTCTAGATTCGTTAAAGCATAGCGAGCGCATTTTCGCGTAGACGTTGATTCGGCCGTTTTCTCAAAGTCGTCCGAACAAATGTTGAGATACGCATAGCGATAAGGAAGTGAAATACGAATGAACAAAGTGCGCTTGAAACACACACGTCTCCGTTAACGTATATCAGCGCAAGAATTGTGCGTGGCGGAAGAGTAGCTGTCGCGAGCTCGAGAACTCGTAAAAGAACTCATGACCTTGAGCGTCGAGCCGATGCTGGTCTCGATAAAGGGTTATCAGGGCGCTCGACGGAGTGGGCGTGTATTGGCATTGGGAATTAGCTAATCTGCGCGGTGTCGCACCGAAGATAAGTAACGTCAAAATAACGAGGCGCTACCGCGAGGATCGCGCGCACCTGCACACCTCGTTGCCCCCGTGAAAGCGATGCGCGTTCATCCGATGGAACTAGAGGATCTCGTCTGCATCGGCGTTGGCCTCGGGGTCGGGGTTGGGGTCGGCGTCGGTGGCCAGTCAAAGCCCGGGATCCGGTGACGGACACACGAGAGGGAAGGGCCGCCCTCCTCTCACGGTAGCGTATCGGGCACTCTTTGGCATTTTAACGATCGTCGCGTCTAAGCGACAGATCGCGATTGCCGCTCTGACGTTTTCGGGGCTGCCGCAAACGAGGTTGAGGGAGCGGTGGACGGCGGGGGCCCGAGCACGGCCACCTTAATTGGGGCCCGTGTTAGCAGCGCTATCGCGGAACAGAAACCGTAGCGGTAGCCCTGCGACAGGGCCTAGTCTGACCGCCTTCTTTCGTCTTCCCTCGGATTTCTCCTTCTCTCTCTCTCTCTCTCTCTCTCTCTTGTCTCTGTCTTTTCCATGGACACCTACACCGAGATACTTTAGAGCTGCAACCTTTTACTTTCGTAATTTGTAAGTAAATATTCGCTTCGGCGTGGTAACCTAACGAACAAATTTTGTTATAACGAAGCTCATTCAGGAATTCGACGGCGTTTCAACGTTAATTCTGTTCTGTTTATGAAATTTTCTCGGTATCAATGTTAATTAAAATTAATGTTTTCCTTCTATGCCGATGCAGTGAAATAAAAAAAAATGTATCCGTAAAATTATAATTCATGTCAAAGTTGGACCGAAAATTTATCTAGATGTTCTCCCTTCTTTCACTTAAGATAAATTGTTTTGACTTCGAAAATAACACGACTTAATTAATTTTGAAAATTTTCTGCATGTTCGATGCCACTTGATAAAAAGTGCTCCTCTCGAGATTTTTAATTCTGATCGTGGAATAAAATTTTGAAATCATCCCTCGGAAGGTTTTGGAAATGCTGTCTTTATAACGATCTCCACCTTCGGCAAACATTATTTAATTCTTCTGTCACATGCGACTGCGAGTAATTCAAGTTTTTAATTAAATGTATTCGTTTCTTATTCAAATAATTAATATTACATTTTCAAACGCGAATGAAGTCTGTCCTTATTTCTTACATATTATTTAATTGATTGTCAGTTTTTCGTTTCAAAAGGACATCAAAGTATTAGGCAGCATTAACAATTTTGTTTATAAAATCAGTAAATTTAGTTGGTCTTAACAAAACGTATAAAGCAAGATTTATCAGGAGTCGAAGGCAATTATTTCTTTTACATTTCTCAGATTAGGCGTCGCTAAATTATCGTGGATCAGAGCCTCGCCAAAGCAGCGTATATTTTTGGACTTTCTGTTTTCAAATACATTCGCGTAAATAGAGAGAAAATGCAGCAGCGGCGTTGCGAACGAGCGGATGCGAATATTTCACGCTCATAAATCAACAAACATTGGTGTATATTATTCTTTGCAGCCTCGAAAAGCAATCGCTGCACGATAAAACTCGCGCGCGTGAAGCAAATACTGAAAACCACATTAACAAGGTTAAGATGCATTGGAAGCGCTCCACTTAGCAGCATTTCGCCGAATCTCTTTCGAATTCAGCACGTGCTCGTAACAATAACGCAGTGGCCTCATCTTTCGCCCGCTCCGTTTAAAGTCTTATGGTGTGGCAGCTTCTGCGGCTAATCCCGCCGCCCTCGGTTTCGGCACCGGTTACCGCAATCAGGGATCGCGCGCAATGTGCTCTCCGGGGGTCAAATTTACACGCGAAATTTCAGCGCTGGCCAGATATCGAATGGCCGCAGTGTATACCGGTAGCGTGGAACCCGATACGTGGCGATGGTCCGCTGCCTCCTATTCTCCTTCCACTTGGCCTCGCGAATTTCGCATGCGCCGCTGGAATCGAATGTACGCGCGCGCCAGCTGACACCGGTTTTCGGTTTTCACTCGAGCGATTGTTTGGCAACCGAGAAGGTGCGCGCGCGTACGCTAGTTTCCTTATGGCACTGTATCACTTTCCCCCGGCTGGTCGCTCCTCCCTCGTCGACTCCTTCACTTTCCTTCTTCCTTTCTGGTATTAAAAATCCGCGCGGCCGAAATCGTTAAGCTCGGAAAAATTGCTCTCCGCCTGGTTGTAATTAGATTATCTCTAATGGGTTGCCGGCAAGCGCTTCTTGGCGTGCGGACTATCTGCCCTGGGTATCTGCCCGAACAATTAAGATGCGCACTTTCTCGGGCCTGAAATATATGTATCGCCGCGTTAACTTTCCAATGCGATCGAGAGCGAATAACAGAGCCACAAAATACTATGTCGGTTTATTCCCTTCGAAGAGGAAAGCCAGCCGCCTTTAATAATCTCATTCGTTACATTAGCGTTGTTCGTTTTGTAAGTGCACTTAATCGGTACGAGCGCGGAGTATCAAATATCAAATGGAATAACACGCTTTCGTTGAAATGTAAAATTCGAAACCTTCAATCCATCAGAATGATTTATTCGTGGCCGCGCACGAAAACGGTCCGGGATTGTTTCTTTTCTCCCGGCCGACTGAGACCTTATAAAATCTCGACGAAAGAAAACACGGAGCTATTAAGACACATCATCGCCGTCATAAATATCGTCGGCATCAATTTCGTCGTACATACGCGGCGTCCCCCACGGCTCGCCCCTTCGTTTCTTGTTTCGGTTCGCGTACACAGAAAAGCAGAATAAGCACCTCGACAAGGAGTCGGCGGCTTGTTTTTCGTTCTCGCTGCGCGCCCGGGGAGACATTAGGTCGGCTCGTACGTCTAATATTCCCCGGAAAGCACCTCGTATATCCCTCGTCCTCTTCGTGCGGAATATGCGAGCGTGTTGGCTCGGTATGTTGCAATCGTTTATATGCTAATTCAATAATTAAGATATTCGAGGAACATTTTGGAGACCCCGCGCATGCTTGGGCTCGCGGATGTGGAAAGGAGATCGTTTTGATGGACATGAAAGTAAGTTGTTTCTCCGATTGAATTGTACAATTTAACGCACCGATCGTCACTCACGGTACTTGGCATGCCATGAATAACGCGAGTGAAAGTCCAATAACGCGTCGGCCACTAAAGTAGGGTTAAAAAATATTCATAATTTTACACACAAATAGCGGTACACGTACACGGGCACATATGCTCACGCAAACTATTATGCTACTTATTTACGTGTGAAAACTCTGTTATTACACTTTCTAAATTTTGAGCGCTGATTTATTCGTATTGCCCTCCCGCGAGCCTTCGGCTTGAGATTTTCAATCTAATCTGGACTAAAATTAATAACTAGATAAGCTCAACTACTATAATGAGAATCGTTATTTAATATTATAATGCACCGAATGATATACATTAAGCTGCGTCGTTAATAGAATATTTACCGCAAATTGTATTATTACGCGTCCGTTTACCATATTTCACTAAATTAAATCATTAGTTCATTATTGAGTCATTATAAACTTCTCGAGTCGTAACATTACTTCTTGGATTAGGTCTACAAACTGTATTAAGAGAGTGTATTTACAAACCAGATATACAGATTTAAAATATTATAAGACATTTGCTCTTGTGTATTTATAAAAATTATAAGAATAACGAGGGCAAACCAATACAGGAGTAAAGTCTGCGCGGATAATTAAAAGGAGTACTAATGCCATTATAAGACCAAACTGTACGTTGCTTGTGCCACGGTTTTTACTAACACTGCGCAGTGATGTAAACGCAAGATTTATTATCGATGTCTATAAAATAAAGCACCAGCAATTTTCACCGATAGGGTCTCTTTTGAATTTTTGAGTCGCCACACGCGTACGTGTACGTGTGCGCGTGTGTGCGTATACGCGCTAGTTAATGCACGGCATAACGTTGATCATTTGCGCGGGTGTGCGTTACTTGCCAGGTGCAGCATCCGACGAAACTTTGTTTTTATTGTGAAATGGTCGAAAGCCGCTTAATACAAGGACCCGCGGCCACGATAAAACTATATTTATGCCTCTTGTACGAATCGTAATTTTGGGCGAGCGTATGCCGCTTCCAATCTATTCCTTAATTTACTTTGTCCGTACGTGCATTACTCTCGTGACCTAAAAAGATAGCCTAGATATTTGCCGTTTGCACGCTCGTTTTCTTTCCCGATCTTTTCAGTTTTTGCTCTTTCTTTAGAGAAGAGATCAACTAGACTTTTGTACGAGGTAACGATTAATAATCCATTTCAAAGTATCATTAAAAATAATGTGTTGGAGTAGCGAGAGGAATTTAACACTACTTTTCCATTAAGACTACGCTGTCGAACTCGAGTCCACACATTTTTATTCGTTTCATCGATAATACTCTTAATCGCGTTGCAGTTTAAACGTCAATATCGGAAACAAAATATTTCCAGGCCGATCAATTTGCGAACGAAGCAGCATCGTGTCTTTGCGGCAATAATTAATCGTGGAATATAATTAATGGCGAAATATAAAGATCTCTCATCACGCGCAGGCGAGCTGAAGAAAAGTCATGTTAAAAATGAGTGCTGGCGCAGCGAGACGGAATGGAAGTATCGCGATCAGCTGAAATTTATGGCCGAAAAATATTCAAAATAAATCGTTCGTTGCGGAGCGAAACGATAACATCCATTGCTCGCACACACAATGCCGCGGTTTTCGACGATTTTTTATTCGCCCGAGAAATTGAGTGCTCGATGCGGGACAATTAATTTGGTGGCACCAAAGCCCCGTCCGAGAAAAACACGGAGCACTCGCCGATACGCAGAAGAAAGTCACGCGCGTATCTCCATCGAGTGCGTGACGGTCCGTCATCCGTTCGCCGGCCCTCGCATAACTCATAACTGAATTATCGCCGCAAAAAGAGGAGGGGCGGAGGGAGTGTGCAAAAAAACAGTCGATACTGGCTAATTGCCGGTACACTCGTTTTTCTGGCGGCGGCGGCGGCAGCCTTTACGCGCGCGCGGCCTAATTTATCGGCGTCGTCGGAATAGGCGCAGAGCGTCGCGTCGTTCGCGGAATACCAATGAGTCCGTATGCCAGGGCCAGGCATTGGAAAACTGTGGTGTTGTCACGGCGATTATTCATCAGCATCGGAATATCGCCGACTTTAAAAGTGGCTCGTCCAATTTCTTGCTCCGAGCTTTGTAGGATCGGGGGCAGCTTCGAACAGGCCGCGCGACGTGCCCATGACGTGCCCATGACGTGCTTAATAAATTGATACACTTAAAATAATGACTTTATTGTATAGAAACTTTCATTTACGTTAGCTTAACATTCGCCGCACCGTAAATTAATAGGTTTACGAGATACTCTATTAGAAGAACCGTAGATGTAAATTAGTTCAGATTGAATTAACATAAGGTTCCTTAAGGGAAATAAATTGGATTAAATTCTAGATTAAGTGAAGTTGTTGACATGAAAACGATTTTAATAATATCAGAAAATAAGGTAACATATCTCTAAGTGTACCACATTGAATGTAGACTACTACGTTTGCTTACTTTTCGTTATAATAAGATTTAATTAGTGCCTCGACTAGAGCGTACGACTTGGCACTAAAACATTTGCCATAAACGAGTTTTAGGGTTTAATTGCACGTAAAAATAGAAATTTATTTGAATTTAAATACATTTTGAAAGATACACATTGTACTTGACTAAATTATTAGTTGTACCGTAATACACGCGTAAAGACGAGTGCTCACTCATTCATCAAACGCTGTTGAGAGATTAATAATACGTTTTTCTACTGAAAAGAGTCTTCAAACCAATTGACCAACCACCAGCATCTTTTAATTAACTTCATCGTAGATAAGAAAATATCAAATTAACGATTCATTTTTATGTGCACTGGATCCGGGCTTTATGTTTTTTGGTTTCTCAAAAATTAATATTCACGTAAACGTTCGACATTACTTGCAACGTACACGGTGACTCGAAAATATCGCGGTTATAAAAAGTTGCTAGAATGAATAATTGAAGTTTAACGTTTCATTAAGTACAATCGATAAATTTCATTGCGCAACACGTCTGGGCAAGATTTGAATTTAATCGCCAATTCGAATTTTGCCACGTTATATTCACACCTCCGCAGCCCTCGTAATGTACAATTGACACAAGCCGGTAATATAACGACGAGTGTAAAAATACAATCGAGTAAACTAATCCATTGGCAATTGTTTTGTCCTATTTTATTATATCTGCTGTTATTGTGTCCGCGACGAGTCAGTGCGAGGCACTTATGAGGATTACGGTAACTAGTAGTAATAAGAGCGTTAGAAGTTCAATCAGTTATCGCGAAATGCGACGCTCAGGATCTCGAGACTCGGTTGACGCTGTGGACGGACTGCGTTCGAGCTATTGCGCGACGACACGCAGTAGCTTCAGCGAAACGCTCAACAGGAGGCGAAGAAGTTCCTTGCTTCTTTTCAGGGTGTTAGCGCGGCTCCTTTGATCGTTCAGATTATTCGGATAATGCGCAAGATGCTTAAATTTTCGCTTTACTTTTTTTTCATCTTCTCAAAATTTTAATCTTCTTTATATTTTAAATTATACATATTACATTCAATAAATTATTGCAAGAATCGCACGATCAAGCTGCATATTAAAAGAGGCATATTTAATTATTTTAGTCGTTTTGCGACTCGCGCGTTTGTAGTTTATCCGGAAATCGATAGATTTAAATTTCTCTTATTCGCTCCAACAACGCAAAGGCATCGCTTGGTAAAAATAAAAAAGGCGCGCGCAACGTTAAAGTTTTGCCTCCGTAATTATTCGCACTTTCTCGTGTTAAAGTTGCCGAAAATTTGGCGACGTGCGTCGCATCCCAAGGATGCTCGGGTCTTATTATTTTTGGTATAATTTAAGTCGAAAATTTCGACGCCGTTCTCACTCACTAAATTCAGATTTAAAAAATAATTATTTTCGCAGCACGTAGAATCGAGGCGATGGGCGAATTACGTCAGCTGGGAAAGCTGTAAACATTTCATCGGATGCAAAACGAGCGCCTAAACCGCATAGCCGGACGAAATTTTTGATGCACGTCGATGTACGACGTTATTGGCCGCGGGTAGACGCGTGGCGTATAATAAAAGTCCTTGCGCCTCCTCGCGCAGCCGTTACGGTGAAGCCTAATTAGAAGCAATCCGATTTAAACGCACGGCAATAAACCCGGTATCTTCATCGCGGCGTTGCGTATTTTTGCATCGGGGACGTCAAATTTCTCCCGGACGCAATCCTGAAAACTTATCCCCGCGAGGAGAATTTAACTAGCGATTGGCATCGCGATGCACACGAGATGTTATCGCGGAGTTAGGCTCGCGATTACGAGGCAGTTGTGACGTTTATTAATGAAATCGTCTAAATTTACGAGGTGGCGGAAAGTAAGAGCGCAAGGTGCGAACTACTACGTAGGAAGCCGTTCAATTAAACGACTCGTAACTTATTGGTCCGCGGCTTATCGACCGGCCCTCTGCTTCACTTTGCTCGTTTACACCTCCCGTTGTTCTTCTTTTGCCGCTTCCCTTTTTCCATTAAACATGTCTCTGGTGAACGCACGAGTTTGCGTTCTGGCGGATTCGGGGTCCCCACGAGAGTCGCCCAATAAATAAATCTCTCCACAAGGGATACAGAGTTTGCACTTTCTTGCACGTGCTTTTCGCGATCTATTGCTTCGATTGCTTTATTATTTGCGTCGAGCCGAATATCGAAGCCGAGAATTTCTTATTAATTGTCGACGAAGAACTTTTACGATTATTGAATTACTTTAATCGAAAGTGCGTAAAATCCTCACCGGGTGTAAGAGCTTATGTGCCGTAAAAAATTATTGGAGCGGAACAGTTGGCATTTTCGGCTTAAAACTGATTACGTTGAAAGCGTTACGAAAGCAAATCGTTTATGAAATAAAATAAAATTATTGACACGATGCCTTGGAAGCATTTACATAATTATTTCATTACCACTCGAACGCAAATAATACTGCAAGAAAAGTTGCCCAAAATGATAGGCTTCCCGAGTGTTCGACCGAATGTACGGCATAACACGATAGGGTTTAATTTAAAGCTACAGCATCGCGTTGCGTTGCGCAAGCGTTTTGCCGATACTTCTCATTCGCGCGATTACAATAATAATATGTTATAAATAAAAGTGCAGTGGCGCGGACCTCGTAAACAAATACGAGCGCTGAAAATGTAAATGACACGCGATTAAAAGAAGAGGCGGCAGGGCGCGAATCGTGCGTGCGCTTCGTTTTAAGAAACGAAAAGCGAGTACTCGGAGCTTCTTTCTCACGCAGAGCGAGCGCGAGAGTTGGTCGCATGCGATCATCTCTGGAATTTTGCGCGAGATTGCCGCGCGACGCACATAAATCGATGCGTAATAAAATAATTACAAGCTATTACCGGGCTGCCCATTTGCCCGTTTAATTCAAGGCTCGTTTTGAATTTTTTTGCTCGCGGTGCTCGTCGAAGGCCAAGGGGAGTAAAAAGCGGCGCCGAACGACAGCGGCGATAATTATTTGGTCCCGGCGTATTCCAGATCGCGGAAGCCCAAGCGTCGCTGAATTAGCCCGTGAGCGCTGGGTAATTGCGTAGCGGTCCCGAGTTATTACGCTGTGCGCACGCGCCCGCGCCCGTCCTACCCTATGACAAATCGCGCCTACGTGCAGAGGCGCAGACGCCGAACAGGTTCCCATGGGGTTGACTTTTTCCTCCTCGGATCCCTCGTTATGATTTATGTCGCCACTCCAGATACCGGAGAGTAATGGAGAGATGCGCGGTAGCGCTTTTTCAGGATACGCTGCGCGGCTCTCGCAGCCGCTTCCCAGGATAGCCGGCGGTTTTACGTATCGAGAACTTTCGCGCGAGTTAATTTAGGAGCGCATGCATTACGTGCGACGAGACGACAGGAGGATGAGCCGCGCATCGTAACTAACCGCGTCAGGCAGATTATAACCGCGCGTGTGAATTTAAGCGACGGTGCTTTTCGAGATTTTATAGTCAAACTTTATGAAGGAAGGCGCACGTGTTCTTTTCCTGAACACGAACTTGTTCAACGCTGACGTATTGACGGCGGCTTTGCCTTTTTCTCCCGACTGGATGTTACGTATCGGCAAAATACGAGAACAATCGAAATCTCTTTTGTTCCGGTTTTGAGGAAAAGGTACGTTCCCTTTGTTTCCTGGAGATTTTGACCGGGCCTTTTTACGCGCATTTTTCAGCGAAAGCATAAATTACTTCAAAGTTAACGAGTCTATTTATTCGGTTATTTTTTAAAGGATAGGATGCCCACATGTGGGTTAAAATTCTAGGTATCCTGCTTTTATGAATAAAGTATTAAAATTAATTGCATATTATTACTCCTGGATTTATAACGTATAAAATTTTACAAATCATCGATATTTATCAGTTTATTAGATAGTTAAATATCGTATTTATGCATCCATATATTTTAAATTTGTTTACGATTACGTTTTTAATGCTGCTCGTAATTAGTTTCAGGTAAATTTTAAATAAGTTTTAGGTAAAAAGTGGCTAAAACATTTTAACAGCGAATTCGCTTTAATAAAATACGATGCTTTTTAATATTTCAGTTAATAAAATAATCTCTGGATGTAATGTTATTATTGCGATATTTTGTAATAAATTAACGGAGAGTAATTATTAAATATATTTGCTTAACATTTTTACCAAAGTTATGCCTTGACAAACGACAACGATTGGCTGTATATTTTTGTGATAAATACACCCGAGGAATGCAAGTAATTTTGAATATTTTAATTCAGCCTCCGTGATAATTTGATAATATTAACGCAGAGTATGGAATGTGAAACAAAAAAGGACGCGTCTTTGTTGAGTGATAAGGCAATTTGCATAATTGGAGTAATTCTTTGATAACCAACATCTTGGACGGAATTGGAAGTAAGCTTTATCGATATCAGCAAGATACGAGTCAGGCTGTAGAAGTTGAAAAAATCGTAGAAAGCCCGCGACTCGGCGAACAGCAGCAGCACTGATCCAAGGTCTCGCTCTGCTCGTGTATTCGTGCACATCGATGTGGTTGGTAAGCAGCTCGCTAGATTTGTCATTCTCGCGCACCGACAACTTGTAGGCAAAGTTTCTCTTTTCCTTTTATTACTCTCGCCGGGACTTAATAAAGGCGCGTTCAGGAAGAGCATCGCTGCCTGTGAAAGATTTGCAAGGAGTCGCGGAGAGGCGAAGCTGTCCCTCGAGTAGAACGATCCTCATTAAGCTCGCGGGCATGGATCGCGCGCACGATACGTCCCCCTTTCCCGAGGTAATTAAACGGCCCCGGCTAACCCTGCGTCACTGCTGAACCCAGAGTCTTGGCGCGCTCGGTCGACTCGGAGAAATTTGTAATCCACGTCCGAGGATCGTGTAGGTCGCGGGTCCCGCGTCCCGCGTCCCGCGTCTTCTCCCTCCGATAACAAAAGAAAGTTATTTATCGCGCGGGAAGAGTCTTTGATTCTTCTCGACAAATTAATTAATTTGGTCTAGCACGTCTCGCGTTGGGAGCTGGAATTAACCGAGCCCGCGCTCGATTGCTAATTGAAAAATACGACGGGCTTTTTTGCTGGGAGCGAGATTTATGCGCGCCCAAGACAAATTAAATATTCGTAAAAATCGTTAAGTTAACTGTCGTGCTTTGGCCGGCGCAGCCTCGTGTCCTCGTGTCCTCGTGTCCTCGTACGAGAGTCAGCCCAAAGGCTAAAATAAAGATTTCTCGACCATTGAGTAATTTTCCCGTAGCGAAGCTTAAGCGACATTGAATCAGCATTTCTCAGCCGCGGAAAAGTTTTCGTTCCATCCAGACGCGGAACCTCATAAATTAACGGTTACTACGTGGCACTCGAAACAAGGCTTCTCTTTTCTCACGCGATCAGACGGCATTACGGATATCTTACCGGACTTGCCTACTTATTTACAACAAGATACACTGTTCCCCCTTTAGAGCGTTAAAGCGGAAAAGTACGCGACATTTTTGAAAAAATCGAAATCATTTTGAATGGGTATTTTAATTTATACGCGTGACATGACGCAGAGATAAATTCCGAGGCTGTTGCTTTGCACACATTCAAAGAGACGTAACCTTATAAACTTTATCGCAAAGCTTCCACTCACTGATTCGCCTAAAACATTCCATTCGCCCGACCGCGAGCCTCAACGATTAATATATTCCTGGCTATTATCTACGGAGTAACATCGAATGCATTAATGTTTATAAAAGCGGTGCAACGGCTCGGGGATGATACGCGAAACAAGAGGCGCGCGTCCTCAATTCCCCGCGCCCGTCTCATTCATAATTGATGCGATGTAAATGAAACTGTCAACGCGCCGTAGCAGTTAATGCTCGGCAGTTGCTGGAGCGATTCGCGTATTCGGAAGGGCAGCGAGGGGGTCAGGACGCGCTTACACGCAACGGAGTTCTAGGCAATGGAGAAAGTAGCTTGTAAGCGCATCGTCGTGGCGTGCGCACCGGCTGAGGGTAAAACGTCGAGATATCGTTTAGCCGCCGATCTGTGTAAAACGTACACGTGAGTGGCGTACCGCGGACGCGTATCTTTACGTCGCTCGCAGTGAATGTCGGGGAATTTTGGAAGGAGTAGCGGGGCACTCGTGGTAAATGGAAATAGGGACTATAAGTAATTGCCGTGGTTTGCTCAGGCGCTAGAGAGAGAGAGAGAGCGAGCGAGAGAGAGAGAGAGAGTGAGAGAGATTGGCGCGGAGGGAGGGAGAGGTTCGCTCGAGAGGCACCGTTATTTATTTAAAGTGCTCTGTTCGATTGCGAGATCGATTCTCGTGTTGTGCGCAACAATTAGTTCGAGCGTGGAGCACGGACTCGGCAGAATAACATGCTTTTATCGTGACAGCTGATGTATCGACTTCTTTTTCATTTCTTTAGTGTAAAGGCCGACTAGTCTTGAGTGTTTCGATGATTGCGCCAAGTAGAGCGACCGAATCTACTTTCCCCAAGTTTGCGAATATTTAAATAAATATGAATTTAAAGCACAGCGCATTATTGTTACACTCCTTCTTTAAGCAATATTTATGCAATACTAATCGGGTAATCCGTTAGTGCACAGGCAACGCGATACTAATCATAAATTATTTATTAGATTGCAATAGTAAATAATTTTCAACGTTATTTTCATTCTATCCATCATTTAATTGTTCTACTTTTACGAGTTTATATATGTCAAGACGCATAAATCATAGTCGTTGCATCATTTTTATGTACTTTTAAAAACACGCTCAAGGTTATTGCTATTATTTGTAGCAATAATTAATTAATTCATGTGTAAACAAGACGTTAAAAACATTAGTGAATTGTGCAAACCCTCGTAAATTTTTGTCCGCGTGATAATAATTCCTTAAATTATAGTGTGAAATTCCACAAGAAGCATTTATTATTATTGTTTAATCGAGTGTAATTGAAGATGATTGAAAGTGTGAAAAAAGGCTCTGCTTTAGACATCATAAATAAAGTTTTTGTATTCATAATTTTATGATAAAATATAACAAAAAGTAAACACTTTAATGTTTGCTGATTATTACCGGATTATAAAAATTTATTTCAATATCGCATGTATGGAGATTAGACCTTTTCATGAGATTATGATGTTTTATTTGATACATTCATAAATAATTAGAATTTATTAAATTTTATAAATAAATTGAATATAAGCGCAAGAAATTTTTATTTTAGTTCAACTAAAAATACAAATGGATTTAATATTTCTTTAATACGTTTAGATGTAGATAAAGAGTCATAAAATATACTAATAACCAATTATTGAAAAACGATTTTCACTAATTTAAAAAATTTATCAATCGTTTACTTTTCGACACATAAATATATAGAATATCGATAAAACAAGAATTTTTAGTCAAAGTTACGTAATGAAAAACTTTTTTAATTAACAGAAAATTGCAATTGTTATGTACAAAATTAATTTTCAAGTAGTAACTGATTTAATTACAACAAAGTTTACAATTTATTAGTTAATCTTTGTAAATAAAAATATTTCATAATCGTCGTAAATAAACTGACAAACAATTGATATGTTAAAAATTTAAACATTAATTATTAAGGTGAAAGAATTCAGTAAAATGCAAAAGGCAGTGATAATATTCGATTTACGGCCGACGCGTCGAGCGCCCGTGCACAGGCAACCCAACATACATCTTGCTGTATCTGAAAATATAAATTTTTAATCTTTCTTTCAGACTAAATCCATTAAATTAAAATAGGCTTTTATATTATAACTGTTATAGTCAATATTTTTATTTTTTTTAACCTTATATTACTAAGAAATTAACATGTTTAATGACAGAATGCAGCAGGTCTTATTATTTTAATAGATAGTATATAATTTTTAAAACTTGATATCCTGGTTATTTATTGAAAGATAAAGTGCAGATTGTACATTATACATATTACATCCATGGTTCGAGAATATTGATTTTAATAATAATTAATCGATGCAATTTGGGAGTAAGAATTGCTAAATTAATAAACGAAATTTATGAAGAGAAAATATCCTTTTAATAATATGTCGACTTTTTAAACAGTTTTAAGTTATATATTGCGAGTATTAAAACTTTTAAATTAATAATCAATCATGTATTATATTGTGAAAGCTTAAACAAGATTAATTTATTATTGTCTCATTAGATATTGTATTATTTTTCAGTATCAAAAAACTCTTTAAAATAACCGCGTCATTTAGTTATTCGCTCATCTTGCGAGTGAATGACGTCGGAAAGATTTTTATTAATAAACAATTACCACGACTATTTATCGTTGTTTTTATTCTCTTTCAAAAGTAATATCGCCTTGTAATTCAATTGAAGTGCAATTAAATGGCAATACGGGGCCTAACCTACCGCGTGAAACTGCTAGGTAAACACCATCCCTTTGGCAATAACATTATCAGCTTGCCTGTGTAGAACTTAGACGAGGAGAACTCGGAGCCACAATTAGATGGGCTGTTTAACATGGCTACCATGCGGCATAAATTCGTGCCTCCGGCTTATCTATGCTCTCTCCATCTTTGTCACTTTCCGGGTGATACATGTACTCCTAGACCAATAGTATCACAACTATCCGGACGTTTCATTTGCTAATGCACCCTCAAGGCGGCAGAAAGAGAGAGAGAGAGAGAGAGAGAGAGAGGAGAGAAATCGTGCAAGGATAAGCCAGTACACGAAAGCATATTAATTGGTTATTGGATAATTACTGTTTTAGTGTGCCAATGAATTTGATTTAGTTAGACCGAATTCTCACGCGGAGACGGTGGCCTTGTGCGGCGAAATTCGTTTTTGTTTTTCGTACTTGAGGCGGATGGCTCGTTTATCAAAAAAATAGCGTAATTACTTTCCGCCGTTCTCGTTCACATGCGAATATTTTAAAGAGCGAACTTTGTAATTTTTTAATATTAATCGTATCAAAAGACGAGGGCTTGTAAATCATTGTCAATTATTTTACCCATACATTCTTGAAAAGAATACCTTTCATAGTTTTAATTTTGAAACATAAATTTTTTAATTAAAAATTCATACCTCGGAAATTAGAGAGAAAATTAAACTTGATCGAGTAAAAATAAAATAAAACAAAAACAAATCCGTTTTTAAATTGCCTGTTAAATTGCATGTATTTCATCACTGCAATTCAAAGAAATTCTTTTCTTCAAAGTTATTTTTGCGGAATACGTTGTGAATAGAAAACGGGATTTTTGATAAGTTATCAAACACTAGGAGAAGCATTTTCGAACGTGGTTTTGATTTTTTGTTTCAGCAGCAGCAAATATAAAATTAAGGGTATAATGTTAAAGCAGAGGATTAATTCCGGGAATACATTGTATTGATGCTAATTTGTATGCGAAGCTCTACCCTTTGGCGCAGACGCAGTTCGAAAATTGCAACTATTTACGGCAACCAACACTCTCGCTTCTTTACTTTTCGTACCCGTAATTCTCAAAACATTATCATTATCGCTGTCACGCGTGCGAGTTCTTGTCAATATTCAGTTAACGCGTGCGTCGCAGTCATTTCACGTTCTATGAAATGCGCGGCTGGCACTAATGGAGAAACGCGATTAACAGGCGTCCGAACGGGCGGCGAGAGCTCGATTAACGCCAAGTTTCACGTCGATGCGCGAATTTCCTCCGCGCAATGACTCACGAGGGCTGCAAAGGATCGCGCGGTTTAATTATACCAGGAAACGTGCACCGCGGAGCCGCGTTCCCACGGTACCTGTTTAAGCTGCAAAAAGAGCGGACGTGACGTCATCGCGAGAGCTCGCGCGCACGTGGACGTTGAGGCGCGCGCGTCTCCCCGGGGGCCCACGCACGCGTGAGTCAACGCGTGCCGCGCGAGCTCAGGCGATACAGGAGCACCGGGGCCCTTTTTACGTTCGTGCGGGTCCGCCGCTCGGGCCCTGATGAGTCGTGAGAACAATAAATATTGCGAGACTAACGGCCGCGCCACCGCGCACCCGAGCTCCTTATCGCCTGCCAGGGCTTTGCTCGCGCGGGAACGGCTTGCGAACGAAACGTTATCCGATCGATACGCTCGCCTCGAAGATCGTAGATTATTCCGCTGCTGGATAAAAAAAACCCGAGGCAATGCATTGGCGGTTATGCAAAAGCGCGGAATTCTACTTTGAGAAATTAACTTAAGCCAGTGGGTCCGCGTTGCGTGCTGCTCAATAAGCCTCTTTATAAGTTCGCCCCAGTCGAGTGATACCCGCGATAAACGGTTAAGCCGCGACAACTTACTTTCAATTCTAATCCGTCTAATCGTAAATACTTGGACTTATTCGAATACTCCAGTATTCAAAGGAGCTTTATAAACAGACGGCGATTCATTAGCAGAGAGAGAGAGAACGCGGCTTTTGAGAAATTCTATTTAATTATAGTACAAATAGCGCTTTGGAGCCTTTAAAATTGCAATCGATAAGGAGCCACGAAGCGAGATTTTTATTCACAATCCTCGTTTCGCATTCGTAAAATCGAGAAATTTCTTCTAGAGGAAAAAAGAAACGTAGATTGGTACGTACAATGGTTTAGGTGTTACGGGTCAAAATCATTACTGCTTCTTAACTTACAAGCAATCTGAAATCGTGTCGAAAATCTCGCGAAAATCTAACTCTGCTCTTTGTTAATTTTGTAACTTCTTTATAATAAATTGGATAGTTGCGGAGGTACGCGAGACGTTATCGTAAATAATTAAACTGCTTTAATATAGGCTTAACTGGAGCCTAAAAAGAGAAAATGGAAATAACGCGTAACCTCTAATTTAATTAAACTTTATTTTGGTTTAACTCGCAGTCGGCTAATATCATTAAGTCATTCAACAATCTCACGAATATTCTATTAACCAGAGCTCCAAGGATTGGCCGTTAAGCGGCAAAAAATGCCGTGATAACTGGAAAAAATGGGCGACGGGTGCGAGGTGGGGATAAACGTACAACCGGTGCATGTTTTCCTACTAAGTTACTTTTATTTTTTCGCTCGCAGGTAGTGCGGAGAGATACAGAAGTCACGTTCTCGATCGCGATTAGTTATGCGCGCCTCTTATCGAATCGTTTCGTTCGTACGCATTATACACCTTTATCACGGCCACGCCTACGTAATATAAGCGCGAACACATGAAATCGATTTCTCATATTAGCACGCGCGCGTGCACACGGAGCGTTGAGAGAGAGAGAGAGAGAGAGAGAGAGAGAGGAGGCGAGGCCTAGGCGTTCTCGCGATGGCTCGAGTGCACGCATGTGATGGATTGCGGCGTGACTCATGTATTTGCATAGATGCATGCGCTGGGAAAACAATGAGCTCGCGCTGCTGGTTTCAGTGTCACTGCCAACGTTTCCGCGTGACTCCGTTGTTCTATTAACCTACCGTCTGCGCTGCGCTGCGCTGCGAGTCGATTAGGCCTCCTCTGCTTTATAAAGACAGTTACGATTTCGACACGATTTCCATTCTACGCGTGCGCCGTTAATAACAATGTTCAGCATCGTTATCGCGCGGAAAAAATTGCCGCTACCACCACTATAATGCCCGCTTTGGTAACCGCAATTTTGTCCTTGCGGCAACGACTGCCAGCAGCTCGCAGCCTCGCAATTATAACTCCGGACTTTACGGGGCTAATTGCGATTTTGGCAAGACTGGGGATTGGACTCCGCAGCTAGGACGCGTGCGCCCTTTCTCCGAGCGCTCGTATTTAATTTCACGAGAGATAACGATAAGTCCGGGGAATGGCGCGGTAATCGATACGTCAATAAATACCAGATCCGTGTTTCCGACGTACCTGGTTCAATACTCTCAAGACAAGGTTTTCTTTTGTTATCGGTGCGCGAGTATAATTATGCGATTCTTACGTTACGCCAACTACGACGCAGCAGTGGCTTATTGTTATCTTCGGGTTTCCCATGGCGAGCGCGGCGCTGCTGCTGATGAGGCAAAAGTGAAAGTCAAAGCGTTTATTGTGATTTTTGAAAACACAGCAGCGCCGAGGAAAAATTGTCGCTTTCGACAATCGACTCGATGCAGAGCTCGAGCGACACCTTTTACGCAATCTTGTCCGCCAGCGACGAAATTAAGGTGATATTTAGGGGGGATCTGATCGGCCTCGTGAACGGACGAAAAAACCGGCCGAGCGATACGAGCTTGTACCGATGAAAATATGAAAAGCCGAGCAAGGAGCGACTGCGGCGCTGATTTATCCGTCAGGTGGCCGCGCGTCCGTGGCCAGGAAAAAGGCGAAGCCAGAAACCGTGGCGCAGAGCGTCTAGGCGCGTATAAATCCCGGCGCGAGCAATCGAAAGTGAATTTATTGCACTTGTAAATTGCACGGCTTATGCTCGATTGCCCTCGAAGAATTCCCCGGCTAAGCGGATTCGGGCCATACGAGCCCCGGTCACTCTTCCTGAAAGATCGCAGCCGAGTCCGGGATTTACGAGGATCCGTGGAGCCCCCGAGGCCGATATGTCGGGCTGCGCGTGCGTGCACAATCGACCGCACTTTCATGCAAATCTGCAAACAAGTGAGCGCCGATAGCCCGAGACCTCTCCCCCTTCTCTCTCTCTCTCTCTCTCTCTCGACTTTTTCTCACGGCGACTCCGCTCCTTGCAGAATTTGCATTATTCTTATGGCCGCGAGTTCTGCACCGTGATTGTACGTTCGCTCGCCTTTGATGTGCACGCTTCTAATTCTGTGATTGAGATGCAATGGCTATCGCGGGTGCGTTCGAGTACCTGTAACAAATTAGCTGCTCTCCACTCGCAACTATTTTCTTTTCCGCAACAGCTAATATAAACTCTGCCTTTCCGTTGTTTAACAAAAATATTCGTTTCCTATTTGCCATTGATCGGTTTGTTATTCAAATTAAAATCAACGTTCAATGCCATGCGTCCGTTTTAAAGCTTAGATTTTTGGCTTAATTTAAACAATTTGGCTGGCATTGTAAAACTGCATTTTGTTTTTACGCTTATTGATATTTTTTAATTTTAGATTATTTTTAGTTTAGAAAATATTGTGTAATATGTGATTCGCAGCACATAATTGTTTCACTAATGCTCGCTGTTAATGCTGTAAAGATAAAACTTAATTAAGCAATTATCGCAGTTTTTGGAATATTTTTTACTTTTTATCACACTGTGGCATTGAGTTATAATTGGTTTGCTATGGATAAAACTTAAGAAATGAATCAACATGTATTTTGCAAATGCGAATCGTTCATATGAAATAAAAAGTGGAAAAATAATGAGAATGCCAGAGTACAAATGTAAATTGGAAGGTGTATTTAAAAAATCTTGTGTTTATTTTTTAGTTGATAGCCACGCAAAGTCGCTTAGGTTATATAAATGAATATGAAATGATTTTAAAAGCAGCAGCTAGCGCGGTTAAACAGCTTGACAATTCCATTTTTAAATCTAATCCGCTTGAATAATGCAGAGTTGGACTAATGAGTTGCAATTCCAAAGAGGCAAAAAGAGTCTTAGCGCTGCAAGTATCCGAGAAAAATACCGCGGCAAACGGTAGCCCGTCTCGGTTGTCTCGCAGCCTCCGACCCTGGACAGCTCACCGCCTCTCCTGCGCGTTATTAGCTCTCGGTGCTGCTCGGCCCAAGGCCCGACTTCCGTTTCGACTTCGTTTTTGTAGTGATCTCGCGAGAGCGTGTGAGGCGGATCGTGCGTGCCTGCCTCTGTTCGCCGACTCCTCGTTTTCGTGCGACCCGAGGCCCATCATTTGCTGAAAAAAATTCTCCCAGCCGCGGACGCGCGACTCCGACCTCGTCCTTCTCCCACGCCTGATAACCACCGAGCGCGTACTGCAATTGCACGCAGGGCCGATGTGTTATTTCGGTGCCTCACCCCGAGCTTTTCCCTGCGCTTTTTCATTTTTAATATTTACCCTTTTGCGCGCGGCTCCCGCGGGCAATGACGTTTTGGCGCCTACGTATGTGTTTACGTACTTGGCCGAGACCGAGACGCGGTTACCTCCCTCCTCCTCTTTAACTCTATCGCGGCACTTTTTTAATTTGGCTTTGGGAAGCGTGAGAAATTTTAGATCTCCTGCAGCGTTCGAGGGAGAAAATTGCGTTACGCGTAATTAAACGTCAGATTTTTTCGATGCTACTGAATAACCAGTTTCAAGATAAATAATTGTTAAGCCCCGAGGATCGAGAGACGCGAAAATCATATCGTTCAGATTTCGTAAAGTCTATTTTCGGGAGGGGGTAAGATTCTGTTAATCGATCTATAAATTTCTGGGCCCAACTGTAAAATTGTATTAATTGCGAACAAAATAGATATCGAAAAATTAAAATCGTCCCTTCAATTTCATAATAAGATGCTCTTATGTGGCAATTCCAGAATTTCATTAATCGAAGCAATATTTTGTTTAAAAAAAAAAAAGCTTCTGTCGAAAAGACAAAATAAATGTCTCGATGTAAATTTCGATGAATTTATTATACGTATTGAAATAAATATGCTTCGTTGATATTATACTGATTATGACGAATAACGTGCATCTTATTAATTAAGATAAGAGTACTTTACGTCTTCTTCTTATAAGACGTATTACCAAATTTTAATTTAAAAAGAAAAGATTCGTGGTTGTACGAGCGTATCTCTCGAGTCATTTAGATTGATAATACTCGATATCATAATCCCGAGTCTCGATTTATTTCGCACATAACTTTTGCCGAGCGCGTGTGTAAAATATCTTGCTCCTTGCTCTTTTCGCAAGCAGGCGACGTCGTTCAAGTGGACGGCAACATTTTTAAAAAGGGGACGCAAGTAGCGCGGGATGAAAGTGCCGTCGAGCGATCTCCGGACGTGCATCTCTAGTCCAGTTAACTATGGGGCGGCAGGCAAAAGCGCGTGTCGCCATGTCCTGACAATAAAGCCGAGCAAAAATAATAAGCCGCTTTCACTGCCGCTGCGGCTGGTTTTCGGGCGAATTGTTTATCGGGAAGGCAGCTACGCGTGTGCAACCTCGAGCCGGCCGCCGGTGTCACGTACGAAAATCGCCGCGGCGAGGACTGATTTCTCCGCCAGCGGCGTAAGAGCGTCTTCGACTCGAGGCGAGGTCCTCCTCCTTCCCGCACGCACCTCCGAACGCTGAAAAAAGAAGGTTTAGCGCTCCTCTCGCGATTAGCTCGTTTGCTATTATTTATCAGGCCGGGGAATGCGGACGCCTAGGCGTATTAACTCGATATGGAAGTCGAGTCAATTGCCGGCCGTAACAAAATGTATTTCCTTGTGTAAATTGCGAGCGCGTGGTTAAGAAACTGCGGAGCGCGCGGCGCGAAACGCTTTATGCCATTATGCGATCGTGAGAGTGCGCTACTGTATCCCGATGACTCTTGCTCGTACTATTTATTAATTCTTCATTTGTAACGCCGAACGACAGTTGTATTCTATTACCGCGGCTTTGTCTTTAAATCGGCCGGTGCGTAACACTGACTCTTACCCGATGGATATTAAATCTTCAACTACCATTGAATATTTATTTTCGCTTGATTAATGGTTGGTAATGTTTATGTTCAATTCCAAGTTGACAGACGGTCTAAAATCTTTCACAATGAAAAAACGTATAAAAATTGGCGGATTATATTTGGTTGTAAATTGTTAATTTAACGATAACTTGCGTGCAGATAAAACGTCGAGGCGAGCGATTACTGCGCCGTTAAAGTGCGTTTATTGAGTGCGTTTAATCAAATTTATTCACATGTTTTCGATACTCATTACTGAAACTCCCCGTCTAATTTAAAAAGCGAGTGAAGATGTTAATTAATTATTTAACCGTGAGTACGGAAGTGCGTCCCTGCTAATACGGAGTTATTTTAAAAATTTCAATTATGCATGCGGAGTCTATTAAAACAATTACAAAGTTGCCAAGCAAAAAAATAGTTTTAGAGTAATTTAATTATCTTCCAGGTACAGATAAGGTCGAAATAATACCTTTTATATTGATTTATACAATTTATTTTAATCGCATTTAGATAAGATAATAATAATACACGGAAAAATATTAAAGCTGCCAGTATTGTGCCGCTAGATTGTGATTCAGCGATTACCGAAGCTAATTTTATAAGATCAGCCACTCGAAAAATAATGTTGGAATCGAAAAATGTTTATTCAAGCGAGTTATGTCGATTGCAGTATTCGCGCGTTTTATTGATACAATTCGAAAAATATTTTTATTGGGAATGAATTCGTGACGAATGAATATTTTCTATGAAAACGCCTATAGACGTGAGCGAGTATTTCACGATTTCTCAACAAATTTTTAGTAATACGGTAAATGCTAATTCGTCAATTGCAACTGCGAAAGTAACAATTGTGACATTACAATATATCAACGGAAAGAGAATACATAGCAGTTACAGAAGCCGCGAGTGCGGTAAGTCTACCGGCAAATTTTTTCAATGTTGTAAAACCAAAAAATGCACTGCAGCAAAGCAATAAAGCCTTGTACGCATCGTGTACTTTGTCCATTTGCGATTTTAACGCACATTTAAAATACGCTGATGCATAAAGTATACAGCCGGAATCGTCCGTCAAACATCGCCGGTTCTAATTCACGCGCAAACAGAGAGTGGGAACCAGAGAGAGAGAGAGAGAGAGAGAGAGAGAGAGAGAGGGAAGACAGGACATTAACATCTCGACTTCCAGCGCGCGATGATTAAAAATCATGCAGCCATTGTGGAGTCATCACGGGTTCGGAAAGCATAAGTTCACGGTATTTAATGGTCGCGGGTGCGGGCGCAGATTTGCCGTGTCGATGAGCATTCTAATGCAGTTTTTGCGGTCTATTCTGGGAATGTCCCACTCGTCGGAGTCGTAGCCGCCCGGGGCTCTCTCTCACGTATCAATATGCGCTCACCACTCGACCGCGTCTCTTTCATTGACGTAAAATGACTCACGCAGCGGTGCCAGGGGGTGGGGAGTTGACCGCTCGCCTTTCGTTCAGGCATGCAAACGCGTCACATCTCGATCAAGCCGCTTTTCTTCTTTGCCTTTTTTCTGTTTCTCCTTTTCTCCTTTCAATGCGAAATGGAGCTTTGTCTCGTGCCATGTACGGCGGCGACTCATCCCCGTCGCTCGTGCACGAGTGCGATACTCGCGCGTGCCATTCCTTCCTCCGTCTCATAACCCCGCCCCCCGCCGGTTTTTCCTAATGAAATCATGCTCTCGAAAATGGCTCGGAATCGTTATTAACGAAAAAGACCATCTTGGTAATTTATGGTGTCATTACGCGGACCCGCGGAATCGGCGCGATCGCGTACAAGATTACAGAAGCTAGTATTTCTTACATTTTACGTAAGTTCACAAGCATTAATTTTTACGGGAATTAATTATTTGAATAAAATGTTCCTTTTTCGTCTTACTTTGAGTTGCCTTTTCGAAACCCTTATAAGGCTTTATTTCGTGACCAAGCGCGCAGTATTAGGTGGATTCTGAACCATCAGAGTCGCGATGGGAGATAAGCATAAGCAGTCTCTTACCATCCGATCCAAAGTTCGAGACTCTACCACTGCACCTCAAATCTTATAACGTACAACCGCTTCTCATTTATCGAAAACTCAGATTGTCAAACGAAAAAAATATCCTTTCTTTAAAAGCCTCATTATTCTGACAATTATTTTCGTCTCTGCTCGATATTAATCTTTAACAAAACACGCGGGTAACAAATCCTTTCTTGTCTTTCGCCATCATTGTTATTATTGCTAGTATTACCGCATTTGTTAATTGAACGGGGTTTGCCGTTTGTTCTCAAAATCAATTATATCCTACATATACTATTCTACGTCTCTCAACTCTCAACTCTTGTTGATATCTTTCTACTTCTACTTTTACGTATATACAACTTTATTACTTTAAGGCGGCCTGTAAATTATACATTTTTCTCCTATTCTAGTTGCAGGTGTCGTTCATCTTAATCTCCGATGTAATTGTTGTCGCTAGATTTAGTTCTCGATTATGCACTGTGGAACAAATTAGACCCCAACCGATTTTGTAAAAATATTTGTAAGAAATTTATTTTACCTGACTACCAAGAGTTGAATTTTTAACGAAACAACAAACATTTTTGAGATGTGCAAATTGTTTTATTTTTTTTATCGACTTACTATTTTTTCTATACTAAAATATTCCAGTTTGTTTACAATATCAACGATCTTACTCGAAGCATCAGTATGGTTTCCAATTATTGAATTTGCCACGACGATTATACAGTTTATTATCTCTTTGCTTGTTCACAAATGTTTCCAGCTTTTAGAAGAGATTCATTTGAATTGTCTCTTGCTTTATGTATCCAATAATGTAAATCTAAATTATCAGTCTATTAGTACTTTAGTGATATCGTTTAGAGATATCCTCGATTTACTATCTTTCTTTGATTTAATGTATTCCCGATCTAAATTAAATTAGAATATGATAGTGTATTCTCTTATTTAAATTTATCGCGATTTTAAAACTTTTTCATAAATCACTTGGTGCTCCCATTCAGCCATAAGTAATTAAAACGTATTTTTATAATTTAATCAACTCTCTTATCGTGCTCGATCAAAAATTTACAGATATTAGTTTCTTTTGTGAAAGCAATATAATTTTTTAAATATAAATACTTGACATTTGAGTACGTAAAATGTAATTTTTCTTATTAATTAATCTGTTGCCGTTTTATTACGGGAAATCTGCAGCGATTACATCTAATATCTTAAATATTTAGAGTGAATCTTGCAAATAAAACGTCAGACAACATTTTATATTACGTGGGAAGTAAGCAGTCATGATAATAATTCTTGCAGTCTATTTAACATTAATACTGTATTCTACATAGCACATATAAATTTTAGAAACATATTCGCTATATTTCATTAAGTAAATTACGAGGTCTTAAATCCCTAGTATATTTCATATCATTTTTTCTATATCAACGAATCCTTTTTCAGAACTGATTCATTCGATTCTAGGTTAGCAGTTTACATTTCGACATATTTAATTCCAGTTCTCGCAATTAGTTAAGAATCAAATTAAATAAAATTTCTTTTATAAAATAAACTTGTCCTTTGCGAAGCTGCTATTTTCATTATTCCACAAAATTTAATAATCTTCAATTTAAAATTAATTTAAAAATGTTTCCCTTTTCAATCTTACGTACATACATTATGTTGGTTATAATTTTTTATTATTATTTCGCACAACTGCGATTTAATTTTTCCGAACGAAATTTATTAATATCCAAGACTCGGATACGCCTCTAATATCATTTCATTTGTAATATATAATCGGATTATTGTAGGTTTACAGTATTCTCCATTCATTCCTTAGATTACTAGTAGATTAATAGTCGAACCGTTTTACTTTGTTGCTAAGAGTCCATAATACCTTCGATTAATGTCCAAGTTATAAGCTACTTAAAAACGATTTAATATTTTAATTATAATCTAATGCTTAACCCTACATTGTTTTTATTCTATTTTATTTATTACTTAATCTGACTTGTATCAATATTTACGGCTAATTGATTTCCGATTTTATATACAAAAGGACTCGACGTCCGAAATACTCGAGGTATACCTTGCATCGAATAAAAATTGATCGCTTTGATTAAACATAGTCCGCCACTAAGGACATTTAGATAGCGCTCTGCTCATTAACTAAAAAAATCTCGCTTTTAACGATTAGATTTTCTAAATCGGCAATATTTATCCTTTTTATATCGTAATTTATACCGACGTCGTGCAAATTTCTCTTATCCTCCTGTGTTTTTTATTTGAATATTTGTTCCTACCTTCTAATTTTCTTGATAAAATTGCCAAGAACTTCTTACTTTTACACAGTCGAACATATCAAATAATTACTTAAGTTCATAATAATAAAAGCTGTCTTTTCTCTTTTTCATCTTTATGGCCTTTGTGGCAATAAACACTTATAAATACGTAGTTAATGCCCGAGAAACGTGGAGAAAAAATTTCATGAAATTCAGGAATTTGTAAAAGATCAACTCCTCGCGAGTTTCGCTAATCGTATGTGCATAAACGACGTTGTGAACACGGTATATACAGATGTTTTGAAAAAATCGCGTATTCACGACTTTGCTGTATATGCCGTGTATGGTAAGATAACAAACGTTGGTACAAGTTATCGAACTCGGAAGATAGTGTATATGTATGCGTCTTCCGCGAAATAAATAGAAACGAGCCACGAGTCAAATTTGTTAAAGCAGCTAATATTTTACTTTGCATACGTTTCGCGCTTGTCTTTTAATTGTTTATTTTATCACGAGCACGGATAGAAGCCGAGCACTTAGCTTATAATTATAATAGCGTTATGCGAGAAATGCTTTCGAGCAGCTTTTCAACTTTTCAATATTGTAACCGAATTAATAGAGACAAACAGGCGTAAATTATAAGTATTCGACCGAATGCACAAGGTTTGTTAATTAAAGTGATAAGCCGAGGCGATAAGAAAAAAATCACCGACTCGTCTATGCGTATTCACAGTCGTGCGAGCAGCAGTATAAAATTATATAACCTATTTTCACACATGCGTAATAAGAACGGCGGTGATTCATTATTTCATTCAGCACTCGTTGTACGTGTGAAATTGTATAATTTTTATCGACAACGGCATTAAAACATAATCGTAGGCCGATCTTTGCGTTTCTTCGTTATTCACGTGCGTTCGCTTGTAAAGTAAAAATTGTAGGTATCTGCTGCACCGATACATAAAATTAGTACAAATCTAAAATTCACATTTAAACGTTTGCAAGAGCAACGTTGCGAAATCAAGAAAACGAGACTGTCATTATGTTCGAGTGCAAAGCAGCGTTGCTCTATCGAACGCGAACATGTTCCCTGAAAATATAAACACTCCAGGACGACGTTATTATTCGCGCATTCGCTATTCCAAAATAATTCGAGTGCAGAATAATGGAATCAGTTGTCGCGCGCGATACTTTACGCTCCTACGAAATGGGCCATTATATTGGCTCGGATTTTTCACGGGCTTAACGAGATCCGCGTTACACGTCCGTTGCGCTCCACAAAAATATTCGCGTCGCAAACGGGGTTTCGTTAAAGCGCATGTCCCGTAAATTCGAATTCCCATCCGGAGTCTGTTAAGAGCGTGTTCCCGGCGATAATCCGCAGACAGGCGCACGCGACAATGCATGTCGCGTCGCCCGGGTGTGGGACGCACGCGTTAGCCTTAGCCCCGTCGTCTGCGTGGGCGCGAGATCGCGCGGCTATTACGCGTTCTCGGGGACTTTTTCGCTTTCTCTCGCCCCGAAGGGGGAGGGACCTTAGAAAAAATACGAGAGTCCGCGTTGCGCCGAGCGAGCGCCAGAAAAGCCGGCCATACAATGTTGGCTTTATGATTCAGCCGGTCGGGGCTGATATCAATGTCGCGCCTCGATTCGCTCGCATAACCAAAGGAAGGCGCCGCGACGCGCTGCCGCTGGACAACGGCGATAAATAACGGCGCGCCGCCGGAGACCTGGAAGGCGATTTCCGAGCTCCGCGGCCAATGCCATCTGCACTTTACGAGGGCCTAGGATATTTCGACAGAGGATTACCGTCCGTCCACCGCTGCAAAAATGCCGCCTCGGTTGGTTCGCTGATGAAAGCAGTTCGAGCGACGCGCGGAAATTGAATTTAGGCCCCCGCCGTATTCCGAGCCTCGTGTGTCGCGCCCTTTTTTCTCGGTGACGATTCTTGCATCGGATACGTTATCGATTGCACAACGAGTCCGGCTTGTGAGGCAGATAAAGCAGAAGCGCCGAGAAGAATAGCGAGATCGGTGAGACTTCCTCAAATGTAGAGAAAACCGAACTCCGTTGCGCGCCGTACGCAACGACAAAGTGTCATTGACTCAAGTTATTATTCTTTGACGCGAGGCGACTCCACTTTTATTACAACGACTTATCATTATCTCCGCCGAGTCCCCCTTCTCTCACGTTCCCCGCGTGATCCGGATACACGTTACGTGTGCGGGCACGAACACGCCGGCGCGCCGGCACACGGCTCACACCTACACGCGTAAAAATTTCCCGTGCCGGCGAGAGCGCTAAATTAGGAATTCGTTCCGACGACGACGAGGACAGGCTCGGTGCCTCGCGCGCAACGCCATATTTGGCCGAGCGCGTGAAAATCCGTTTGACACTTGTATAAAGCGCCGCGGTTCTCGGCTTTTTCTCGAGCAGCCACTCCAGCTAATCGTCACAATCAGCCAAGGCCGGGACGTGACGCGCGAGCGGAAAACGCGCTCCCGTTGTCGCATCTCCGCTCTTTCCTTTCGCGAACGGACAAATGCTTGATTAGTGGAAGAGACGCGAGCGCTCGGATGCACTTGCGGTTAACAGGTAAATCCAAAGCGTCGGCAGCTCTGCGCCTAAAAAGCAGCTTGTGCGTTTATCGTTTTGTGAAAAAAAGTGACTCCTCGAAAAACGGCTCGATCGGCGTTCGATTGCGCCGCGCCGACAAACGGTGCAAGGATTCCGCGGCTGCTTTACAAGCGTTTGGAAAACATTCGGAAAAGGATGGTGTTCGCGCCGGGGGTAAATACGAGTAATTTGGCTTACATCGTGTATTGCTCGCGGAGCGGAGTAGAACGTATCTAATCCGAGCGATAATCATCTGCGATCCCCGGTGAACAGATTAACAGCCGGAGAAACGTTTTCGCGTTCTTACGCGAGCTGCTCGAATCCAAAAAAAGCATTCCGAGATTAGCTCTTTAGCTGCTGGTACACGTGCGAGCCCGCGATCCGTCCCGGGAGGACGAGCAATCGACGAATTAAGATTGAAGGGAAGCGCGCGTCTCGACTCCGACGCGGCGTCGAACAGCGAGCAGCGAGCGGCGAATGGCGTCGCATTCCGTTATCGAGCTCGAAATTCATAACTTAATTGGGCCATAAAAACCGGGACGTAAGTCCTCAGCTACGAATCTGTTTGCCGTACGAGGCTGATAGACATCTGCAATTCCTCGCCATGAAAGGTCTCTATTCCCTTTCGTTCTGCTCCCCCCCCCACCCCGCCCCGCCGCCATGCACAAGCACACACGTACACGCATGCACACACACCCCAGGACCGACGCTTATTTACGCTCTCGGGCTTGTGCAAACAGCAGCGCTAGTAAAGGCTACCGCGTCGATAAGACCACCTGCGAGTAGAGGTGAAAAAGAAGCCAAAGAAAAGATCCGCGTGTCACGCTGATAAAAATCAGTTGCGCTGTTCGCGCTCGCTGATTCCTCGTACTCGACACCGTGCCGTTTCTTTTACCGCTCGCACACCAACGTATGCATATACAGAGTGGAACTAAATTACCGATACGCGGCCGATCGCGACTAAATTAACAGCGGTAATGGCAGAACGCAGAAGAATGCTTATTAGCACGCAGTTAAGAGCGCGCACTTAAAGTGTAAGCGCTTTTGCTCGCCGTGTTTTATCCGATAATTAAAAGTCAAATAATCGCCGCTTTTATGTGGGATGCTATATACGGGATAGACAAACATATGTCAATAACCGGTGATCGTCCGTTGTGTTCGTAACGAGCGAGCGAACAAGCGAGCGAACGACTAACTTTTAATTTAGCAGCAATAAAACGTCTCTTTCTCGGAAAAATGACTAATTGCCATCTCGGCAATCGCGGCGATAAACGAAGATATTACGCGAATTTCAGAAAGCGCTGCGCTGCCTTTTTCGAGTGGCTCGCACTGGCGCGATCGACGTCTCGAATCCACGTTTCGGGATTTATCGCTGGCGCATCGGCGCGGAATAACGACTCCCCACGTTATTAACCATCGACGTCTTCCCGGAGCCGGAGGCCGGAGGCCGGCGAACCGATTAAAAAAGCAGCCTCGACGAGCATATTCCGCGCGAACCCGACCAGATGTGCAGCGCGAGCCGTATAAATTCTTTCCGAAATACTAAAAAGGATAATCCCAGCACGAGCTCTACATTAGGTCCGCATCCCGTCCCCGATGCCCCACATCCACGCCTTTCTCGTGCTCTCGCTTCCACTCCAAGCCACCCCGGCTATACCTATATATAGGCGTTAGCGCGGTAGTATGTTAATAAGCAAGCGGGGTGCATTCGCTCGCTCCTTCGCTCGCGCTTTCGCTCACTATATAAAAGCTTATTTATAAACAGAGGCCGGCCACCACAATGGTTATTGTTTCAGCGCGCGGCCGTGCGGCGGTGGGGGCCTATTTATGACACATTATGCGGGTTTTCCCGGCGGTGGTCGTGGCGTGGTAAGCCATTGTGCCCCTCCGAGCCTCGATCCCAACAATGATATCCAACTGTCGGGCGCACTGCACAAATCACGCGGGACCGAGGCCTGGCCATTATGCTCATCTCGCGCTGACCGGCACTAGAATTCGCGCGCGCGCCGCTGATGTCTTGTTCTTCTGCCTCGCTCGGGAGTTTTCCGCTCCTCGAAAAACGGCGCCGGCCGTCGTTGCTTGAAAAGGTCCGGACGAGGGAGCGACTCGCGCGCTCGTAACGAAGCGGCTTAGAGAGCCAGCGAGGAGTTTTTCATTCGCCGGACTTCAAATTTATGCGCTGTAAAGCCGAGCGACGACAAACCCGGCGGCCTAAAACAAGTGCGCTTAAATTCAAAACAAGGCCACTGGTGGTACAGTGTCGCAGCTCTTATCGCGCCGGGGCCGCATCTAATTAACAAAAGAAAAGTGTTTTTTGCTCCTGGCGTCTTGGCGTCTTTACCCACCGCGGCGTCGCGCGGCCTTTTTGTCTTCTTTCTCGTCTCATTGTTGGAGCTGGACGAAGAAGCGTTACGCGCGCGGGTCGCTTAATAAGAGCGCTCTCGTCTTAATTGCGAGGATATACATACACATGCACAGAGTGCGGCGGCGGGGGGCGGAGGCTATGGAGTCGAGCGAACCGGCCCCCAGCTCCCATATATACCGAGCAGCTATTTGCATATACCGAGAGAGTATGGAACGGGCGGCAAAGTTGGAGCTTGTGTACCGGTGTGCTGTAGCCTCGGCGTTCCTCTCCCTCCCTCCTCGCTCTGTCCTCCCTCTGGCCCCGAGCGAGCATATGCTCGGGCGCTGGGGCCCTCGGGTACACGAGTAACGCTGGCCGCTCGCAGCTCTCTCTCTCTCTCTCTCTCTCTCGCCTCTCTTTTCCCTCCTCACGGCTAATATCGTTATGAAGCTCACAAATCAACGTAATAATCGTCTTGGCGAATACGTAACGCTTGCGATT
The DNA here is from genome assembly GCA_018907185.1 of Platyscapa corneri. Classification (NCBI taxonomy): domain Eukaryota; kingdom Metazoa; phylum Arthropoda; class Insecta; order Hymenoptera; family Agaonidae; genus Platyscapa; species Platyscapa corneri. The sequence goes on along the minus strand of JACCHW010000021.1, from coordinate 3,478,621 downwards.
TGTTTTCTGGCTTTTCAGACATATTTAAAACGTGCTTGCTCGCTTGTCTTCCTCCTATTCCTTTGTTTCTTTTTTCAGTGTAGAAAGGACCAAGAGCCCCGTGAATATTCATTTCATGTAAATTATTTGCTGAATTTTATACGCGCTATTGGAGATTTGCTCAAGGAATTATGCTTTTTTCATCTTGTATCCGAACGTGGCTAGCAAAACGTAACGTCCATAATTTTACTTACTATCGCTCGTTTGTTCTGCATTAAAATTTCGTATTTATCTATGGATTTGCTAATCGAGACTGAAAAATAAAAGCTTAATCCTAGTGTTGTCTACTTAAACAATTTAAAGAGGATTAAAGTGTACAAAGTATAATGCCATACACTACATGTATTTCTTTATTATTGACAATCAATAGTTAGTACGATATAATTTCAATTTTTCTCAATTTTGTAATTTAAAACTCAGATTATGTTTGCTCTCTAACTTTTCCATGCACGTAATAATGTAACAAACAAATTATATTTTTCCACAAAAAGCGTACTTGATATGAATCATGCTAATTTCATTAAATGAAACCTGTTCGTTACAATGTTAATTAATTATTCCTTTATTATATTAATCTTGAAAATAATCTATTTCTCGTACTTGTATATCCATCATTTAATTAGTATAATGTATACGATCTACACTTAAAATTATTAATTAAAGGATATCAAATTGATAATAAAATGATTTTTAATCTAACATTTTCGTATTAAAAAGAAGCTTAATGAAATAAATTCCTATTGATTGCACTAATTTACGTTATAATTTAGTTGTGAAAAAGTCCGAATGATATGTTCATTGATTTCATACTATAAAATATTATTACATTTTATTATATCCAAAAATAAATGTGGCATCGATTATATTATTCAACAGTATGACCCATTTACATAGTTAATGGCGATTATTTAAAGGGGAATCGTACTTGGAATTCTAATCAATCAATAACTACGTAAAATTAAAATTATTCAAAATATATTCAAAACTGTTTATTAAATATTCTTTAAATTAAGAGAAGGATTTAATAAAATATAATTAAAAATAATAACTAAAATATGGTTCGAATATGTCCTTTATTTTTTCAATAATATCATATATTCGTATTACATCACCAACGATTGTTTCAATAATGACAACGAAAATTGACGTGATAAATGATTTTAGGTGCTATTGTTCATGTATTCTTAATGAAAATGTATTAGGTGTGAAAATATGCAAAATTTATCAATCTATGACAATACAGACTTTTTGGTATGTTTTTATACATTTTAGTACATTTTCATACGAATTATTTAAAATTTTCACATTATTGTTGACTGTGCGTAAATCAAAATACACGAACAATCTACGATTCTATAACTTTGTAAGGAACAATTATAATGCAGAAAATGGACTCCAAAGTATAATGTGTCAACATTTATCAACTTGACTTATGAAATCACTTTTCATAAAGTTTGTTAAATTGTATCAGAGTGTATTATTTGCAATGCGTTCTATACTAACTTATTTTGAATTAATTTATTTTAAACTAACATCGTCTTATTTCAAAATACTCGTGGATTTTTATTCTAGATCTGAATATTTTACGTAAAGTTTAATTATAAAGTATTTAATTTCAATTTGCACAATGAAAGAATAAAAACTTACATAAAAAACGGCGGTTCATCGCCTTATAATGGATTGATAAGTAAATTTTAATGTTCTTTTCATAAAAATTATATAAAAAACAAGCTCGCGTATATCACGTGAATATTAGTTTTATATGGATAATTTAGGATTTACAAGCAATACTTTTTTACATTCTAATATCTGTGAAATACGAAAAATGTAAGAATTTTCTACGTGATTTATATGTTTTAATTTTTAAACAGTTCAATACAAATTAAGTGATGTTGGATTTTATAATAATAGAATTACAGATACAAAAAATAATCCACGTCTCATTCCCTCTTTCATTTGATTATAATTGTTAAAAATGTAAGATTAAAGTAAATTTTTCAATTATTAACAGTGCGTGTGCAAATAAATGGTCAAATTTTATATACGAAATTTTTTATTCGCATAAAGAATGCGATTCATTAAAGAAAATATAATCTTCGCCGGATTCGCAAAGTAATAAAAATGGTCGAAGCTCTAAAAACAGGGAATGTTAAATCAAGCTCTTACGAATTCTTTATCCTTATTTCATCAGGCACTCGTTTATTCTCAACAGAAGCGGTCTTTTCACTTCTTAGCAGAAATAGATTTTTATTACATAAAAACTTCTTTATGCATTTTTGCGATATAATATTTGGAATTGTGATTTCACGATTCTAATTTCTGCTCTAAATTAAGCGAATGATGAATAAATAAATAAATAAATAAAATATAGGTGTAGATGTATAATTGAATCAAGTAAACGCTCGATTGTTAGGAAATTAATAACGACAGTTTTATTTTATTATTAATAGGAGGCTCCGTACTTGCAATAAATACCATCCGACAGTAATGCAGTATCATAGCAATTATAAAATTAGTAAAAGTAAATAAAATACGAAGTGGAATATCCTTTAAAGCTATTAATCAGTATTTAAAAGTTTGATAATAAAATTACCAATGATGAAAGTTTATTTACCGTATGAATTATGACAATGCGGTATGAAGGAAAAGTAAATTTTTAATATATTTTTCAGATGAGGTAAAAATACTACTATCGGAATATGTAGGTCAAGTAGAAAGTCATTATCGATGAATCAACTGCGAAACATACATCACTGTAAATTAAAAAAACTGTTGTGCGTTTGTCTAAAATAAATCTTCGCGGAATCGTTAAGCGCATAATTTAGAAGTCAGATTTTTCACATTTTCCGTTGTATTATGAAAGAATGGGCTGATAACACTTACTTAAGAAAAGCCAGAAAAGTCATTAAGTTTACATATTCAACTTACATAAGTGCCTTGAAAATAGTTAAAAGTTGCAATTTGATGGGATGATTCGTGTATAAGGCAGAGCTTCAATTCTATTACAGATTATAATATTAGTCAAGGTAAAGATATAAAATGTGAATACGCGAAGACAATCTGATTCGCGTTAAAATGTACAAGAGTTTTTTGAGAGCCATTGTTTTTAAATTTATTAAAGAAAACAACTGTATCTCTTATTTTCCAAAGCCTGCCATTTGATTAAACGCACAAAAGAGGGATCTTTAAAGATTTATACGGAGGGGTTTGCGCGTGCATCCTGTATGTGCTGCATCGTCTCGATATAAGTTTCATTAATAAAATCGATACAACAAAAGATTAACTGCCATGGTTACTAAAAGAACCGTAGCTACTCTTAACGCTCGACGACAGTATTTCATAGTGCGCAATTGTAGATAAGATTATTTTTTATTCTGATAAAATGTGCGACGGAAGAGAATGCGGAAAATAGTAATGCCGAGCCTCTAACAAAACTATTTTTATTCCAGTTTAGAGTCTGGGCCAGTCTTATCGATGTATTAAATTCAATTGTGCTCGATAAAACTATATTCTAAATGGTTGAAAATTACGGATGCATATCGGGTGGTCGTCTCGTTCGCTCCATCGGGCTGATTTAGGCCTTCCCACTACTGCCAGACCATTGCTTTGAACAATAATTATAGCTGAATAAATGGTTGGAGACGAGTTCGACTTCTTCAGGCACACAAACAACGCATTTACGTTCAACAATTATAAATTCAACGAACCTGAGCGCTCGATCGTCGGTCGTCCGTCGGCAGTACGTTTTTCCAGGAAAACGTCTGCGAGCGAAAATTGAATTTTGCAAGTTGCAAAATTACACACGCGTCGGGAAGCTTTGGAACTAGAATAGAAGGGAGAAGTTGCACATTATACTCTGGTTTTAAAATTATACTCGGCTTGTCTGTCATTTCGTAATAGATAGGCTCGGGAGGGAATAGGTAGCCTGGCTGCCGTTCCTTTTCCTATTATTTCAGCATGCAACGTATCGAGTCGGACTACTGTTAACGAAATTGCAGCTTAGCGAGCGGCTCGTTTCATTGTCTGCGCCGATTTCGCCGGCGCACGTAATGCGCGTCCACGTCGCGATCCAATTTTCGTGATTATCAGGCGCGTTTTAATTGCGCACCGAGCGTCGAAACGAGGAATCCGGTCGGTGGCTGAGTGAGAGAGAGAGAGAGAGAGAGAGCGGCCCCAGAATGTGGGCGTCGCGCCGGTGGGAGCGAGCCGCGTTCGTTCGTCCGTTTCATCGCGCGCCGTCACGCGCACGACGCGCGAGAGGGGGCATCTGCGAGCGGCGGCGGCGGCACACGCACCCGAGAGAAAAAGAGCCACAACGGCGGCTACGGGGACTCGCGAGCGGAAAGAGCGTCGGTGATACCAGGGGCCGAGCGAGCGAGCGAGCGGCTACAGGCCGCGGGGGAGGAGGGGGCAGACCGAGAGAGAGAGAGAGAGAGAGAGAGGCAGCCGCTGTGGGAGAGGCCCCCATCGCCGCAGGAAGACGGATTTCGCGGAGGCGGCGGGGGTAGGGGCTGCCAGAAGAGGAACGCGACACAATCACGTCCTGCACGCGCCGAGCCTCGAGCCACTTTCAGCCGCTGTTACACGAGGCGGCAACGAGGCGAGAGAGCGCGAGTCGACGTTTCGAGTGACGCCAAAAGCTCACCTGACAAACTCGTGTGGACTCGCGGATTTCGGAGCTCCACGCCCGTTGCATCGATAACGACTTCGTGCTCAAATGCTCGGCTCGTTTTCTTCACCGCATTTATCATGCCAATCTTAATTGAAATTTGAAAAATAGGAATTCTTTGGAAGAGAAACGACAGTCGATGCCGAGTTTTATTAGTACTGCGTTAAATTATTCGTTCTTCGCTATTAAAGATAGTCTTGAATATGGAATGAGAAGGTCGTATCTGGTATTCGTATTCACCTATTTACGAGTGCGTTAGTGTATATTACTCAATGAAGAAGCAATCGATTTTAATTAGCTACTTTTATTTTTATAAATTAAGAGAGATTCCTTAAGTCAGCGGATGCGTATTTATTAAGCACGGAATTGTACATTGTTGACTGAACTTTTTCTACTAAAAATCTTCGTCGCTTTCTTTAAGATATGCATTCTTTAATTTCTTCCCCCAATTCATTAATTCATTAATAAAGAAGCCAAGCTATTTTTCTTCATAATCATTTTCATTCACGATTGTATCAACCTACGGTTAACAACTAAAAGAGAATAGTTATTTATAGAAATCGATAACTATTTTTAAAACTTTTAAGATAGAAGTTATCAAGACGTTTGAGCAGAAGAAACTCGTAATATATTCTAAATTAAATCATTTATTGAGTAAAATTAGGAATAATTTTTTATACAAACTCTAAATATGACTTTGAATTTGAATACAGAGAAACTTATTTCTATTTGATGCAAACAGTGATAAGTTCAGTAATGACGTGTAGATATTTTTTCAAATTGACTAAACATCGTACAAAATTTTTAGTTTTATTTAATTAGCGCTAATGATTTTGCGTTTACAAATTCATAATTTTAGAGTCTAACAGTGTGCAACCAATATACTTCTAACTTTATCATAAAATCTACTTTATCGATGAAATTTAAACAACCTGAGTAAACTATTGTAAACTATTTGGGAATTTCGGGAATTTTATTGTGTGATCGCACGTACTGGAATTTGCTAGATGCCATCACGTGAGAGCGACATAGCAACAAGTCTTGATGCTGCATAGCGTACCAGGTCGGTGTCGGTGGGCCCCAGGTCGTGCAACTACTGCGCGGAAATTGAAACTGTCCTCGTGCGCATTAGTTGATCGAGAATTAGCAAAATCACCGAGCGTACGTATACCGGGCTATTCTCGAAACCAATTTCGACCAAGGGTCGACTGAAAGGTTTTTCCAGGTACCGGTCTTCGTCAATTCTTCCAGTCGTCAAAGTTCGCGAGAGCTATTGGTTCTGGTCGATATGGCAAACTGCCGGAGAGGAAGCGCACCCGTACGTTGCACTTACCTGGATGGATGCTCGAACATGTGCCCAAGCTACACATTTGTGCAGTATCCAGTGATTGCACACTCTCGTTCGACGCCTTTTCACTCCGATACGAGCACGGCGTTTTACGCGCGTCGCTGGGGTTAGTTGCACTTTGTGCAACAACCAATTCTTGAGTGCCGCGGATGTACGCCGTGTCTGCAGTCGCAACTACTGTAAGTTTCGCGGGGTTTCGTCAAACTTACTCTCCTAGCATTCGTCTTATAAGCAGTTGACTCTTTAGGAGTCGATTGCACTTTGTGCAACAGCAATTTATCGCGCATCATGGGTGTCTACTGTGTGTGCATTGATAACAAGTCAGTGACGCAGTTGTTTTTCTTACTTTTTGATTTTCCCCTTAATGAATACCGATTCCCCCCCCCCCATAGAAACTTAAACGTTAAAGGATAACATTGAGGTATTATCCGCAACAAATGTATTCAAAAAACAAACACCAAACATATGAAAATTATCACGTGTTTGATGGTGTCACTTTTCTCAATTTTTTAACTTTTTTTAATTTTTACAGGGATTTGAATATTTATTTATATTAAGAAATGGAAAATTATTAAGATTAAAGCACTGGAATAAATCTATTATATTTAATTTATTTGTGTAAATCAAAATCATGTAATAGAAAAGAATTATTATTTACGTAGGAATCGGGAAGTCAAATAGTTTTATCTGAAAAATATTAGCTTAGAAATTCTATTTTTAACAACAATATTTTATAAAATTGATAAGCACTCCACATAACCCCCATCAAGAAAACCACTCAAACCACGATTTTTATTTGCATAGCATAATCCACGGATGTTGCTTTTGTAATTTCTCGGACCGCGCCGAGAGTCGCAACATCGTGTACCATTGACTCAGCTTGCGAGATATACGTGTGCATAAACACACACGCGCGGCCGCGCTCACACACATTACCGCCCCGCACGCGCATATATCACGTGCGTATATCCACATATCTATATATCTATAAAAACATACGAGGTGTGCGCAGGCACACCAACCCAAACTTACGCATATCTACACGTTGGTACGTATATCGGCATTCGCTTTCGTTCGCATCACGAATCGTAGCGAGGCGACGAGACGCACACGCTTCGGGCGAACCGCGAGGGAGGGAGGGGAACATGAAAGGACAGCACGGGCACCCTAATCGAGACGACCTCAGAGACATATTATTCGAGCTCCCCTTCCTCGCCTCTAGACCAAAAACCGACCTTGTCATCTTCGAGACACTCGCGCGCGTACATCGCGCGGAGGCGATCCTATCGATCGCGGCTCCCCGCGTCCGTCCCCGACCAATCGAAGCCCTGACAAAATACTTGGATGCTCGAGTTCAAGGTACGGCCTGCGTTCGACGCGCGGGGAGGAGGCGATGTTATCGCGCCGCCCACGCACATTTCGCATTGTTCGCGGTCGGCGCTCGAGCGCGAAAATTATGCAAAGCGTCACATGGATATCGCGTATCGTAATTCAGATCGGATTTTATATCTTCATAGGATTCCGAAGTGAAACGGCGGTGACGCTATGGGAATTTGAATAAATTATTGAATTCGGGTGAAGCTAACGTCGTGTCTCGACAATAACGCCTCATTTAACCTTAATTACGCTCGTTGCGAGCGCAAAACCAAAATGGCAATCCGTAAATTTTTGCTCATCCCGCTTAGCCGAATAATAGCGTTAAATACACACTGATTGGCGAAAGTGTATTATCGGTAATCGTGAGAGACTTAATAACGGCTGCTTCTTCAGAAATATATCTTACTCATTTTCTTTTTCTAGCTCGCGAGATCTTTGTCTACGTGTTTTCTCAAGCGCTGACTTTAGCTCCGTACTATATCTCGCTAAAGTGTAAGCGCTTTGTTAGAAACTCGCGTCTCTTCGATGCCATCGAATTCGGTAAGACAAGAAAAATGAGCCTCGAGCTCGATAAAGTAGACGCTCGCATGCGCACGCGCGCACGTGCTGATCTACTAAAAATTGGTCCGTACCTGGAAGCCAGAGTTCAAGGAGACTCGCGTTTCAGAAGTTGCACATCTTTCGCGTATATTTATTCGGGAAATGAGTACTAAGCTTCAAGGCCCACTCCTTAGGCCCCTTGCTCTTCTTTGTTTTCGCGGCCGGCGACCTTTGAGGCCGATCGCAGTATTTTATCGGAGCTCCAGCAAAAGTTTCTTACGCTTAGGAAAGTTCTTGAGAAATCGTTTTTATAATCGAATAACTCGTTTCAGTTGCACCTGCGATCGAAACTACTAGAAACGAAACGAGTACTCGGCACTAAAAATAAATCATCCACGGACTGCATCTGCGTACTCTTTTTAAATATCGCGTATTGTTAGCGTCGGCAAGGTTTCCGGTATAATTATCTCCGCAAATAAGAAAGGAGGAATAAAGTCGGGAGAAGCGAGTGCCACTCGACAATCGTTTATTAAACGACAAATGAGCATTTAGTGCAGATCTGTAGGCTTTAAATTTACAATCCGAGTAATGATCTAGAAAATAATATCGCACGATCCTCGTTAGAGATCGCACTATGAAGGAGCTATTGCGAGGCACGAGAAGAATGCCAGTAATAGATGCAGAGGAGAAAATTGAATCTTCGAACGATGGCTGCGTGTACTTTATCGCCAGCAATTCAGCGCGTATAAAAGCCCATCAAAAATTGGCGGAATGAAGTACCATTAGCCCTAGAAGCAGCTAGAGTAAGTAGGCAAGGATGGGAAGACTGAAACACAGGAAAGAGAGAAAATAGAAGCGAAGGGGAAAACACCTAGAGCAGTGGCGTCATCTCATCGGAAAAGTCAGTCGTTGCGAGCTTCGGCGGCAACATCTCATTCCCTATCTTCTCTCCTTGAACCTTCCGTCAAGTTTCACCGCGAGCTCCGATCCGGTTTTATTCCAAGTGAGTAGGAGAGAGAGAGAGCGAGGTAAGAGCGATCGAGTTGCAAAAGGTTACAATTACGCGATCACAATGGCTCGTGCACACCCGCCAGGGGCCGATCGTCATTCCGTGCGACCCTAAGTACAGAGGCGAGTATCGCAAAGGAGAAGGAGAGCGCGCTGAAGTTTGCAGATCGTTGTGTCGGAGGAAGAGAGCGATCCCGTGATCGTCGGTCCGGTCGCCGTCTCCTTCTCTTCGAACGCGATTATCTCGTGCGCGAGCCCCACGGTTTCTCTTCCCTGTCTCCGTCTCTGGCTCTTTCTTCCCTTCCATGCTCCCGTTCCATTACATTCTATACTGTCTCTGACTGATGCCCCTCTTACACTAATCCATTTGGACGGTTGCTCAATGCTCAATGCCGTACTGCTAAATCTGCACCGACAAGTGCTTCTTTTTTTATGATAAATTTCTTTGCGGAGGACGTGACGCAATCAGGGAGTTTCGTTTTAAGGATAATCTACTATTTTAACGAGTATTATATTTTACATTTCTAATGCTTATTCAAAGCGATCGGTCAGTTTTATATATAATGAGCTACGCATATTTGTATACGTGTAATTAAAACTGTTTCGTAAACCCGAAGGATTATACACGCAGCCTGCACGTTTTTAATAAACTTTATCAATATGTACATTAATTTCTGTAATGGCTGTTACTACTTGTACAAAACGTTACTTATTTTATGCATAATATTCAACATATTTCTCGCCAATTGCAATTACTTCAGTCGTGCATTTTAAACTTTTATTTGCGGTCTGATATAAACATTTTATTGATTAAACGTACAATTTCAAAATTGCATACTCAGTTACAAGACTTTACAGGAAGTTTGCTAACTCGATTTCGACATCTTCGCTGATAATCGCATTGAAACTATGATATAGATTCATCGGATTATTAATACACCCATGGCAGAATCAAATTGTTATTTTTTATTGCTTCTCGGAGTATTTAATGCTGTTAAAACAAGGTGCTAGAAAAAACTGTACAATAAATTCGAAAGTTTCATGATTGCCAATGGTTATGGCAGTTATTTTCTTTCATCTACATTCATTAATCAATTCATTCAATTGAGATCCTTTGAACTTCTTAAACATATTTTATATCATAAAACCTATTAAGTTCAATTAGCCCCCTTTTTTTAAGTTTGTTCATTAGAACGATATTTTCAACTTTATTTACATTTTACCGTTATAATTAACATTTATTTTTGGCTGTTACTTAGAGCTTTACTTACATTAAAGATTTAAATCACTTCGAATATTCTTGTTATTTATTTATTATATCGAAACCAGTTACATGGGATTAAATTTCGATACAACATGGAACTTTGTTACGTTAACATGAAACTTACAACCTTTTGAGATTAATAAAAAATTGTTACGATCCAAATTCTTTTTCCAAATACACACACTTATTCAAATAAAATATATTTTTTATACACTTTGCTTTCATTAATATGTATAATATGCAATTTATTATCATCAATAAATGTTTTTATTTTTTGCAATTTGAAGCTAATTACAAACAAAAAAGTTACTTTTAAAACTTTTATACTCAACTTTCAATGAGAGTACACTTAAACTTTTTTCAATACTAAATATTTGAAGAAGAACAAAGTAATACAACTAGTGATTACAATAAACATAATAAACCACTCTTGGTCACCAATAATAAGCTTTTTACATCGAAAAATCACTGCTCTTGTATCTTCAATTTCTTACATTTTATCGTGCAAAAAGCATCGAGTGGCAAAAATATCTTTGTATTGCAAAATATCCTTCATCCCTATTTTTGAGATGACATCACATTTTCTTCTTACTTTTCTTCCTTGAACTAAAAATTCAACAGAAAATTCCAATAATAACAAATGTTATTACAACGCTGATAGCCGTAAGCACATTGAACGATATTTGTCTTCTCCTGCCTTCGTGTTTCCTTCATTCAATGATAGTTTTTCTTACACGATTACACGAACAATAAAAAGGCGATATCGAGTGAGAAAGAAAAAACTGATTATTCTCGACGAGATACTTTTATTACATTTTCCATGTTGAGTATTTATGCTTCTAGATATACACAATGATGCATCATTGGCATTTTTATAGAAAATTTTTTTATTGTGTTTGTGATGTCTGGAAGCTAAGACGTCGACAGTGTCACGCGACTTCAGTCTTCAATCATCTTTTTTTGTGGAAAGGACAACGATTGGCTTCGTGCGTATAATAGTTGTTGTGCTGCAATGCTTAACGAACGCATCTCGCGTCTCATTACAATTCCGAATGTGTTTTAATTTATGAAATGTGCGCTTTGATAAAAAACGAAGCAGAACGTTAAAGGAATGCAAAAAATTAGGCCTGAAAGGAATTTATAGAAAATAAAATTATCTCTTAATTTCTTCCTAAACTAACTTTTACGCGTATGCCTAATGGTATTGTTAAGATTACACGCATTCGCTCGATGCGCACATTTACTCGAATAAAGTAAAAAATATTATTTTATTTTGCACGTCATCAATAATGATTTGCATAGTTTTTTTTACGTACTAAAAACAACGCGACATAACGATATATTATTAACGAGCAACGGCTCGCAGGATTTTTACTTCTCATAACATTTCGAAAGCATTGAAAATAAGAGTGAAAAAAGCGCGAATAAGATTAATGAATAATAAATAATAATTTGGAATTTAAAAAATTGAATAGGACTCGGTCTAACACTACTTGATGTCGGGTATCGGGCAAACGACAATCATCCAGACTGAAAGTATGAGTCGACAAAGATAAATTACACGAGTAATACGTGTCATTCATTCGCGTAACAAATATTTACCTAGCAAAGTTAACTCGATTACTCGGATCACCTGATTGCTTTTTTCCTTCAGCTAGCTCCTCTCCTTCTTTTTACTTAAAAAAGCAGTGCCATACGCGTGCACGGTACGTACGCACACGCTCAAAGGGGACGCACACGTGTACGTGGGCAGAAAATAGCTGCGCTCGTCGGCGGCGTGAGCTGCGTTGAAATTCGAGCACCGAGGGATAGTGATAAAATACCGTGGCGCTGATTCCAGGTAGGAGGAATCCTGTCAATCCTGAGAAGATTGTTCGAAGAGATCATTTGAAACCCAAGCGGAAGCCCGTTGGCGGTTTTCAAGGAGCTCTCGAACTTTCTTGGAAAGCTACTGTACCTGGTAGCGGCTGAACAACTGCGCTATCATGCATGATTAGATTGCGATTGGATGCTAGATTTATTAACATGTCGTTGTTCCGCGGGCTACTGCGCTTGTGCCTTTGATCGAGAGCTTCGCTTATCGTTCGCTCGAGGGTGAGATCACACACAACTCGGTTTCTTCTTCCTTCACGAGCGATCTTGTTCAAAATCAGCTGTCGTCGTTAACAATGGACGTTTTTACGGAAGCCCGCGCGCTGGCACTAGTTGCCGGCTTGCTACTGTAATAACTTCCGCGAATTATCCATTTAAATAATCCAATACGTTTGGGATTCGAATAATCTCTCAATTACTTTAGTGTTATTATTATTCAAAGTAAAATCCTACTCTTAATCGCGAAATCCTGTACTTCGCTCTGGTATATTTTATTAGACAGATCTTGCGCAGAACCGATCAATCGTTTAACTTTCATCATCCCAATAGTTAATAAGATATAACGCGCGAAATACTAGAGAGTAATTAGCTAACGAGTATTCGAAACATCAGCTAAAGTTCTGACAGTTCCGAATTGCGCGTCGAGTCGAGTGAATGAATTTTAATTTAATTGTAAAAAATTTTCTTAGTTGCGTATTATGAAAAGAGAATTTAAAATAAATTTGGCCTTCTTTGTGCCCGTTGAATTTATTTCTACAATGTTGCCGCGGTTCGAAAATTATTAATTCTTAAGGCGAATTAGCATTTTTCCAGGTGATAAGCTAATTCTTGCCATTTATCTGTAAATTCAACGTGAAATTCATATGAAATTTTCCTATTTAAAACTGAAAAATCTTATTGATATGTAAAGTTCTTTTTCAGCCTTATTAATATGGAATATTTTAGTTAGAAAATACAGATATGCGCAAAATGTTATTTTATTTAAAACGTATAAAGTAGGTAAAATAAAACATTTTCTCGTTAAAATTATCAGTGCTTCAGCTGCAATATCAATGTTTACTTCAAAAGAATAAATATGAATGTTGAGCAGAGAAAATTCTCTATTAAAGTATGTGTAAAAAGTCTGGCGCTGAAACGAATACTCGCGTGAAATAATTTACTTTTGTGACAAACTACGTTCGTGTAAACTAATGACGAAAGAAACAACGAAACGGAATGAAACAGAGGAAGTTATTCTGGGATACGCGCCAGGGAATTCCGATTGAAAATCCCTGAAATCATCGAAAAAGGCCTTTGAAAAGAAGAAATCCCAGAAATGCGAGAGGAGCGTCGAGGAAGGTATCCAGAAACTTAATAGGAGTCTCAAATATGTAATCAAAATAAGCAACTTATGCAAGCGAGTAAACACAGTCAATAAACAAATGGACAAAAACTCGAATGTTATTTTGAAGATAACATTCGCATCGAAGCGGCCATTAAAGCTTCAAAGGATTACAAACGCGCAGTCTCAAGTTACGGTAAAAGCTGTGCAGCGCGCGCAGCCAAGAAATCGGCGCTATTGGACATCAAGCGCGTCTCTCTCACTCCTGACGTGCGAAAGATTCAGCGAGGATGATCTTTCGCCGCGGATTCGCGCCGCTTCTGACGCAGAGCTTAAAACAGCGGCGCGAGGAATCTCGATCGCGCGACGAGAGCGAGTAGAGCCGCCGCGGGCGCACTAAATCACAAGCATCGTTAAAGGTGATGAATGTTCGATTTGGACACCTGTTTTTCGAATGCACGAACTCAGGCGCGAGATTTCTACGCGCCGCCGACGGATTTCGAAACATCATATCTCACCTGTCGAATGCGGGAATAGCTCCGCGATGTATTTATTGTACGCGCTAAATTTACTGCCCCATCTGCGTTGTTTAACTACGACGCTTGTACCACTTTCTCTCTCTCTCTCTCTCTCTCTCGCTTCCCGTACTCTTTCTTTTTGCCCGTGGATTAGGATTTACGGGCTTCGATTATATTTGAATCAATCATTCGGCGCTCCGATGAGCTCGTGCGTACGTACCAGTTTTATAATAAATAAATCAATTTTAATTTCAAGACAATGCTATTTTTATTTTCATACTTACATAAACTTGGCAGATAAATCAGTTTTTATGATACAGAGACAAAGAGTGCCTCAACTTAAAAAAGAACAAAGCCTTTTATATGAAAAATATTGTACTTGAATTCATTGTCTGTTCTAGAGTCATAAATTTATGATGATTTAACGTCCGCTCCGAAGAAAGAGCTTTTTAAATATCTTTTTTCTCTCTAGTATAAAATATTAACTTCATAAAAAATCGATAATAATTAGCTACGTTCGCAACTCAAGTACAATATATTCAAAAGAACCTTGGCGATTTTTCGCCGGGCTTTAACGGCCGCACGGGGCAAAGGAACAACGCGTAATCTACAAAAAGAACTCCATTAGCGCGAGTGGCAATTACGGGATCCGCGAGGCGAAATGAAGAAATTTTCGCGCGCGCGTTCAATTATTTTCCAATTTTCTCCTTGAAATTTACGAGGATTCCGAGAATCGGATCACGCGGGAATTAACGATCCTGGCGGCGATCCGCGCAAGCTGGACCGGCTGCTTCGCGTCCGAGCCATTTGTCGAGGCGTCCCGATGGGACGGCACGAGCACGAGCGCGAGCGCGCGACGCCAAATGAAAACATTCTCACGGCGTCCGCGGCTACTCGAGTTTCCGTGACGACAGCCAAGAGCTCCGCTCGCGTGGAAAACGAAACGCGGCTAACCGCTTTCTGATCGCGCAAACTCACCTAATTGGTCGGCTCGCTGACTAACGGCTCGGGCGTTTCTCTATACACCGACGATTCTACGCGGAAGTGTTGAATCATAAAATCCAGGTCTGCCAATTTTCGCAAACTCCGATATTCGGTGCAACTCTTGCTCGCGAATGACTCGAGCTTCCAGATGTTCAGCTAATAGTTCTCGGCGACTTACAAGCGAAAACTCCCCGTTTCATTTCCAAACTACGGTACATTTACTCGTAAATGGCCCAATTTTTCGCTCGGTTCCATTGAAATACTTCTTAAATAACGTTTTTTTATTATTCCGAGTTTTTTTTTACAAAAACATTGCTGCAGCGATGGCTTCATAATAATTCTGAGCATATATTGTTCAATAAATAACGCGGCACGACCGTACGTACATTGTTCTATTGTTTTGTGTACAAAATGTTACATAAATTCTAAAACGCGAATTTAAATGAAAAAAGAATTAAACGAACGAGCAAAATGCAGAAGGTGATAATGTGGGTTACCACAATGTTCCAATGGTTGAAGAGGACATTAGGACCAGAGTGTTAGGAAATCAGAGTTCACAAGCGCACTCGCTGTAATCACTGTGCAGTGTTCTTTTTTAATTCAACCTCATATCTGCTTAAGTTGAATAATTATGTTTTCTTAAAATAGAGAGCATCTGGATTCCGCCTCGAAAATAAAGCTAGAGTTGTAAATTAATTTCTCCAGACACGCTTACAATCCGTCTTGCATAATTGCTTGGGTTCTTAAATTATTCCGCCGTCTCTTTGAAAGAAAGAAAAATTGAACGAAAGACTTGTTATTTGAAAACGCGCAGCCGTCGAATACCTCGTCGATCGAAATAAATGCAGCATAAGCTAGCCATACCTGAGCCGAGTACCTTTATTAAGTTTCTCTCTCGGAAACTAACCTTTAGATGTAGAAAAACGATAATTTAGCAAAATTCATCTATTACCCGCTTCCTATCCTTAAATTACATCGCAGCTCATCTGAAAAACTTGTCGTCGTCGAGGAGTATTACAGAAACAGAAATGTCAAAGAAATTCCAAATTTTTGCCGAGACACCGCCGCAAAACCGTGGAGAACGCGTCAGGTATAGAAAGACGCGCCGGCGACGACGGCAGAGCGTCGCTCGTGCGAATGACTCCAAACGCGATGGAAACTCGAAACTTCTTCAGTCCATCCTCTCTCGGCTGGCGCACGCGTCGCTAGCCATCAAGGAAGCTACTTTTTGCAAGAGAAACAACGGCCGCGGCGGCGGCGGCACATGATTTCAGGCGTGGCTGGGCAGAAAAAGCCCGGACTCCTTGCCGCTCCGACGCTGATCTTCAATTACCACTCGGAGCCTTTTCGCCGGGGTTTCGTAACTATCAAGCTTTAAGACGAATTACGCTTTCATAAATTTCAAGAGATGTGCTCTCGCTTTCGCTTTTTCTCGGGATGATCCACCCATTCTCGATTTTGAAAGAAACTTTAGTGTAGGTTACTTTGCTGGTTATACGTTTCTAAAGAAGCGAATACAGCTTTTTGCGCGTTTCGGTAATGCCTTTGGCGTTACGCTTTTTGCGTACTTGGCTCAATTGTTTTTTGTCTTTCCAAAGATTTCCATAATTACCGATCAGTCATTTAAGAAAATCATGGCTCATTCATTCCAAGACGTTTTCTCGCTTCTTTCTATTCGCAATAACATTTTTTATGCTCATTTTTGCACGTTTATCATGGTCAATGTGATAATATTCTTACGCTATCAATTACGCTATTAATTATTCGTCCGCAGCTTTGCTGTGCATTTGTACGCAACTAACTGTGGTTTTCGCGTTTGCAGTGCGTAACATTAATACGTGGAATGCATCGGCGAGATTTGCGCCGGATAATCAGGAATTTCTTCGGGATTTTTTTACAATAACTTATAAATTGATTTTACAGAAATCAAAGACATTAAATCTAAATGGATACTTCGCGTATTTAACGCTGCGAATAACTATTTTATTTATTCAAAGGCAGGAAAATAATGGAGCGCGCGTATAAAGGTGCCATTGAAATATTCGAGTCGTTTCCTCCTCGAGGAAGCAAATGTAACACTTACTTTACTCCCTTCTGGGTAGAGTTTACGTTATATTGTTCGCGCAAAATAATTATTAAAAATGAAATATATAATATTACGATCGGTGCGTTCCCCTTTTCCGAGCCCAATCTCCACGCAAAATCTCCGCGCCTCGGTGCAATAAATAAAAGCGGGCTTAATGCGACTTGAAATTATGAGCGGTAAGCCGAGCGAAATGGAGCTTAGGCATCCGCAAATGTAAAAACGGGGAGAACACGGAGTTTCACTTCCTCCGGGAAGAGAGAAAAATGAGTCGGAGCCCAAAACTCCGGGGCTCCGCTCCCGCAAAGTTCTTATCTCCGCGTCCAGCGCAATCTGTCCGTGGCACTGCACTTGATCTCGGGGTGGGTGGAGGGGGCTGGGGTGGCACGCGCACGACAAATGCACTTACGGGCTCAGCACGAGGCGACGAGGCGAGGCAAGTGAATCCCAGTCCGCCATGTGGGCTGATTAAAGTATAGCGCGCGGGGCTTCTTATTTCGCGCCCTCCCTCCTCCGGCGGCTCATCTTTTTCTCCTATTTCTCATCCAGCGGGGCTCCAATTAATTTGGTGCCCTCGGCGGTGCGCCGTCGCTGATGGACCCTCGAAAACAAAGTAATCGCGCCTTCGCATCGGCATCTCGGTGCCGCGCGTCGCCTTGTGTCCCCGGCTTCGTTTAATTAGCGACTATTGTGCGGGAAAACGCGAGGGGGCCCGTCGAAAAAGGAGGGTCGAACCGGGGCTGAGAGGCACGCCGGCTTGGACAGGGGGAGGGGGCAGAGGGAAGCGGAGAAAAAAGCCGAAGAGAAGACTCGTCGTCGCTAAACGCGCACGCGCGCGCGCCCGCGTCCGCGCTCTGAGCCGATATCGCGTAACAAGATCTTATTCGGTGTTCGACGTACGGCGAGGGTTAATGATGCTATCGCCATACAGTGCCAAAGCCGATCGCATCGCTGATATTCTCTCCGCCCCCCCCCTCTCTCTCTCTCTCTCTCTCTCTCTCTCTCTGTCTGTCGCGGTCGCTGCCGTTTTTTTCGCCTGAGA
Organism: Platyscapa corneri; assembly: GCA_018907185.1. Classification (NCBI taxonomy): domain Eukaryota; kingdom Metazoa; phylum Arthropoda; class Insecta; order Hymenoptera; family Agaonidae; genus Platyscapa; species Platyscapa corneri. The sequence continues at coordinate 3,460,556 of JACCHW010000021.1, read as the reverse complement.
TTGTTAACCATTCAAGGAGCCTCGCCTCTTATTCCTCTGCGCGCGCACCTACGACGTCGATATTTCTCGGTGGGCTTAACGCTGTGGCTGCCGCTGTTACCTCCACCGTGCATGAACAAGGTCCACCTTTTTTAGCACAGCAGTTTCTCTTATCCTCCTCCTCTTCCTCCTCCTGCCTCCCTTTCAGCTTCTTTCTCGCGTCCTTCTCCTCCTCCGCCGCGCAATCTTTTGTTCGAATCGCGATATCCTGCTGGATACGGCGACGCTGTACACCTCGTGTACACGTAAGTGTGGTAACTCGCTTCTGCATTTATGTGGGGACGCGTCCGTGTGCGCCAGTGTACGTAATTATTTTACACACGTTCGGATTAAGTGGAAAAAGATTCGAGTGTGCAAAGTTCGTACGTGAATTCAATTTGTGATTATTAGGGGGATCATATACACCGGATTCTCATTTATTTCGACTTTATTTTTCTGACTCTCGATCCGGGATGAAAGTATCGACGAGTTTCTTAGTATTCAATAAAGATCGAGTTTTATTTTTGAGGCAATATACATTGTGCTTTAGTATTGGTAAAAAAATTTAATTTTTGTCCGAAAGCGTATTATATCAATTTTACGTTTTAAATTATTGCATTAAGTCTTTTTAATTTCGTGCTTTCCCAGGTACGAGAATACCTTATGACTTTTTCGCTACTTTATGCAATACGAGCGAAAATTTATTTCAATAAAACCGCGAATATATTATCGAAAGCTGGAATGAGATTTTACAAACTGCCGCGCTTAGTTTGCGAAAAATCACAATTCGATTTCACAGCGTGGAGTAAAAAAAGATTCCATAAATCTGGAACAGAAGCAGCGTTCGAACGCGAGCAAATTAAAATAGCTGAAAAATTATCTTTAATGCCGTGTTATTTAGCAAAGATTGATCCAAAGTTATTTATTGAGTATTCAAATTACCTCGATCCTACCGCGTAATGAGCAAATGCGTAGAATCAGCACGCAGCTTCATTGCAGGTAGTGAATTAAATGACTAGCCGCGGCGATTATGGTACCTAAAAATGTGCGAACGGCAATCCCGGACTCGAAAATTCCTTTATATTCAATAGCATATAATAATAATGTTAAAATAGCCGAGGCAAGATTAAATCGTGCAAGAGCCGGTACCCGGTGCACCGGCTACCCAGCCTCTGCCTCTCGCTCTCACCTACACAAACAAGTCATTACCTCGGAGCCGCGTACACGCGGTAATTATCATCTAATTCTCGCTCCTCGAACGCGAGGCTCGCGCGTGCATTTCCGTGCGCGGGGCCCGCGATGTTCCGCGAGTTCTCAACAACCAAGGCTGAGCCACGTCGGCGCCTGGCCGGGGACTGTGGGAACCCGCCGGGATCCTCGCTTACATGGGTCCATGCGCGTACGCGCCCCCTCCGCGTAACGCCGAAGTGGCATCGCAATTAGTTAGGATCCGCAGGCGCCTCGACACGCGACTCCGAGGTTGTGTTCGTTACGTACGAGCGGGCGTCAGCGAGTGGAAATCGGCATGGGTTTTCGGGAAAAATCCTGGGACGCACGGCTGCATGCGCCGACCGGAACAGCTAACACGGCTCGGCTTTTCTACTTAAATTCCGTGGCGTCGCGTCGCTAGGCATTTACCGAGCATCGCGGTCTCGTGTTTTTCACGACTTCTGTGGGCAGGAGAGGAGAGGAGAGGCGACCGAGCGCGCGCACGCGTTAAAAATCCTTTTCTAATTCGTGTGCTTCGTGGGTAACCGATAAACGAATGCCATTCGCATTCATTAAACGGCGTTAAAAGTGAGCCGAGCCGTGTATAACATTAACTAAAATAAGATCGCCTCCCACTCGCCGCTCCTGTGTCCATGTTTACCCTTAAGTGAAAATTTTTTACGATCGACCGCTTTAAATATGAAGTGAAATTAAATTTGCGAGGAATAATGCAAGTTTACGGTCAAGAGGCAGCGTAAAACGAGTGCAGGTCGACTTTCCTCACCTTTTTTCCGATCACATCGCGGAGCTTCATTAACATTCTTCCACCTCCGCATTCTCTCGCCTCGACGAGCCGTCCGCGTCCGGATTCGCCCATTCTCTTCGCGATTTCTAAAAGTTGCGCGCCTTTTTTCCGCACTCGCAGATGCGCGTGGGTGCAGTTTACTAGCAACTAATTATTTTATCGATCGGCTGCCTTCCTGCTTCACTTATTCGGATCCTGACCTCTGCGCTCGTCGACGATACCTTTGGAAAGGATAAAAAAAAGAGGGAGCAAGAGAGAGAGAGAGAGAGAGAGAGAGAGACGGATCCGCGCACGTCGGCACGAATTCAAATATAATTCGTCGAAGGCCCGAGTGTTGCGCGCGCGCGCCAGACGATGCGTCGAACCTTCGCGAACGCCATTTGAATAATAAGAGACCTCGAGATGCAGCGAGACGAGGCAAAGTAAGAGGATCACGAACTGCACGCGTACTTACCGAGTTTCGTGAGTGATCTCGATCATTTACCCTTGATCGTGGGCATTAGCCGATGCTCAAATCAGAGTGTAGTTATGTCGCTAGGCAAGTTAGCTGGCAAGATTCCGATCGTTGCTTTGCATTTTAACGAATGTCTGTAATTGTAAACAGCGAATATTTATCGGTATCCTGAAAACTCGAGAAAAAACCGCAAGCAATAGTCGAATTCAGTATTGGTTAATATGTACAATTTGAAAGAATCGATTTTTCCTCGTAATGCAATACACTCGTTTGATATTTTTGGTAGTTATTTTAAAGATAATAAATTTGTGACTTTACCAATGTTTAATAAAATTTCTAAGATTATTGCCCGAAACTTATTTAGTCCATTTAAAAAGTTCTGTTTATCTTTCTACGTATACGTTTGCGCACGTAGCCACAAACGTGAAGAACACGGAAAATAAGAATATCACTTAAAGAGTTGTATGATACTGAAAAATGCTTTCAAAGTTAAGCAACTATTATTCCACAAAAATTGTCATGTTTTTTTTTTTGTTGAAAAGTCAAATATAACGCAGGAATAAAGAATTACGGAAAAACTGAGCCGGAAGCGAAATTGTACGTTATAAATATATCATAGTTTTTAATTAAAACAATTCGAAATAAAAATGTAATCCTAGCTATTTCTTTCCGTATATCAACTTGAAAGTGCATGGAAATAAATTTCTTGGAATGGCATTACGCGTACCAGTAGCGTGAGTTTTGTCTTCGGAATGAAAATGAACTTTTCCGATAGTTTCGTCAAACTCTCTTTATATGCAGTATCGCCGCCGCACGGGCTGATAATTATGGATACGAGCACCAAGGAGTTATAATAATAGATAAATGATAAATTTACGAAACAAGGATTGATTTATCGATTTAATTTATATACGAATTCTCGCTTAAGCTTGCGCCCTAGGTATCCAACTGGAATTCAGCCTCCAAGAGGCAGCCCCATTTAAAAGCCTCTAAATCTACCTCGGCGTAAACGCTCCTGTAAAAGTACGATTGCAGACTCGGGGCAGGAATCAAAGGTTTAACAAAAAATAGAGAGCGAGTCAGAGAGCCACGTGTCATTTCTCTTCATTACGCGCTCGCTCGAAAGAAAGGAAAGAAAGCCTCGGCAAGACCTTTTCCTCGGCTTTGGGAATAACCGAAAGGCTCGGCTGAAAGGCCCCTCTGGAGCCACGACCGAGGTACTAAAACTTTTCGTTTTCGGGGCGTACCGACAATAATTTACGACGCCGGCGCGGTAACTATTCCGCGTAAACGGAGTCCGGCCGCGAGAACTCGTCGTACATCAGCCGCGCAAGGCCGCGCACATAAATCCGAGGCTCCGTTCCGCGAACGCACGATGTAGGTCTCTGTGTCTCGACGGCTTTTTCCCGCGCGACGTCCTTTTTCCGCGGCGCCCCGCCGCTTTTAAAAGCGATGACGCCTTCTGAGGAATCCGCTAATTGATGGGATGCGCTCGCGCAAGAACTGCCTCTCTAAATCTAATTTATAAATTGTTCTTCTTCAACCAACAGGAAGTGTCGTGCTGGACAGTCGAGTTAATTGACACGTACTGTTACCGTTTTTTATCGCTCGCCCAGCGCTTTTAATGGAAATTTCTTTTCGAGCTTTTTTTCAGTTTCCCGATCGACTGATTGACTTTATTAAATCGCTCCAACTAACAGGACGCACTTATCGCTCTTAAACAGTTATTAAATCTTTTCATCCGTGCGACTGTAAAAGTAATGTTTCACCGCTCCGGTCAAACGACTCTTTTCATCAATACTACGCTGGGATTTCAAATGGTTTTTTCAAATTTCAAAAAGTTGAACTTCATCGATATTTTGATAAATATTATAGCAACGAAAAATTTGCCCTTCGGTCGTCGTTTAATTACGACAAGTTCAATGTAACAAACCTTTCCAAAACAGCAACCGAAAACGGTTATTATCCGCCCGAAAAGTGGTTTGAAGCTGATTTTGATATATTATTTATTATGATGCTCTCAATCAAGGTTAATCATTAAACGTTGCGAGGAGATGCCCCGACAGTCTTTTTATTTCACTTGTCAATTCTGTATACTCGTAATGCGTAGAAAATAACACGACGTACATCATAACGGTACGTGCATTAAACTTCCTGCACGTGACTCCGTTCTTATTACATTTTTTTAAAACCTCAAATTAGATACTTCGCAAAAAGAAGTTCGGAATTTAGATTTATTTGTAAATAATTAAATGCGTGGCTTGTTTTTTCGCATTTTCGAATTCTGAATTAAATGTATTGAATAACATTTGGAAAAATTGATTGCCACTTAGTTCATTGATTCTCAGCAGTATAAAACTAATCAGGTAAAGTTACCATTAACATAACACAACACTAGATAAAAACCGGAAATTTCGGTATTTTGTTAATCGACTGAAATGGCTACTTAATTATATTCTTTAAGTTTTATGATCGCATTATCTGCATTATTATTTCACTTTACAGGTTTACTTTTCAAAATTTCGAAACGTTACTTTTCCGCTTCTGTTTAAATTGCCATTTATTGCTAAATAGCTGAAACCACACATTCTACGAAACAAAATATCTTTTTAAAAATTTTAGAAAGCATGCTAAATTAATTAGCAAAATATATTTATTCTCCAAATCCTATGTCGTTGCATTATTTTGTAAAATATTCAGTTTGACAAATTGCAATAAAAATTTTTGTCAGAAAATTGTGCCATCACTGTTATGGAGAACTTGTAACAAAAATTCAAAATAAAAACTATGAACACAATAAGCTTTATAAAATAAGTATTTAGCTACCAGATGCTGTTGAAATCCGTTGAAATTCTGTAATAAATTTTGACGCAACGATAATTAAAAACTAAGTTTTTAGACTCGAAAATGAAGAGTTCGAATTTACGCGAATAATTTTGCTCTCATAACTAATTTCGTTTCGTTCGACTTTTAAAGAAAATGTAATAAATGTCGAAATAGCGAGTATCGGAGTAAGTTTATTTTGTGAAACTTTGCTCTATATTAAATATTTCTTATTGGAAATGGTTTGGAGAATCGAGCGCGACTTGCGAAAAAGGGATGCGATTCCTCCAATTCAATGAACACATAATAGCTCATGAGCCCTTTAAAGTCGCATCAACGCTCGCAGTAGTACCGAATATATAAATATATAAATACATCGTAATTTGCCTCGCGAGACTCGCCGCTGATAAGTGCAACTCAGATTTAATAAATTGAATATACCCCCATGTACATAATTGTGGTGTATCTCATTTCTCTCGAAGCTCTTGTCCCGGGTATACGATCGCCGGTTGGCACGCGTGTCCATATAAGCGACATTGGCGCGCACACACACGCACACGCGCGCGACGTAACTGGCGTTTGCTGTTAACTCGGATTGGGAGGGAGAAAGTGAAAGAGAGAGGAGTTTGCGTTTTACACTCTCGTAAATAAGAATGCATAAAGAGCCAATATATCCTTTTTTATGCGCATGCTCGGACAAAACCTGCGCGCATTCTGCCCTCGGCATTGCCTCGTGTGCGAAACGCGGATGCTGTTACAGTACTGCATCTGCATGTGCACACGCGCATGCATGCATGTGCGTATGCAACAGGGCCGAGCTTCTGCGCAAACGATCGTCGATAAGCTCCTTTAATTTATTGCTCTTTTCCTCGGGGTCGATGTACGAACTGTAACGAGTACTGCTGCCGCTGTTGTTGCGGTGCTCGGCTGCACTTACGTTCCTATATGCGTCGGCCTCGTTAAAGTCAACTCTGGATTTTCGCTGCTTACCGATGCACTTACTTACTTATCTCCCTCTCTCCCTCTCTCTCTCTCTCTCTCTCTCTCTCTCTCACGATCTACCCGGAGTCCTGATGTGTACCTATGGACTCGCATGAAGTCCACGTGATCTGGCGCATTTAAATCGTGAATTTCGAACCGAACATGCACGAGCGCTCGCGATTCGGCAGTAGCACATCGCTTGGAGGGTTTCGCTTCTGCTATTATTCCTTATGGTCCTGCTAGGCTTCGATAAAAAGCCGGACTCGGCTGCTCGCAGTTCCTCGAGCGCAAGCTGCAGCGGGGGCTCGTTGTCGAACACTTCCTTCAGGCCCCGAGTTTTTAAGCGAGAAAGGTCGCTTCTTAAATCACAGTGTATGATAACTGCCTAGATTAATAACTTAATCGCGAGATGCCGTAAGTTCCGATTTAATTTTATAGCAGGTACTTTAACGCATCGAGAACCGCCTATCTAGAGATTAACAATGGCTAAGATAATGTTAGCCAGGGACGAGCGTTCCCCAAGAGTCGGTATGTTTATTTATCAAATCTGTCCTCGATTATCGCGTACACGCGTACGGCGACTGGCATCGAGATACCTTAATTACTAAAGCACCCCGATAAGAACTGAGCCGCGCTTAATAAATTCAGCGCTGGACGCGAGTCGCTGGGGTGGCAGCTCGACGTGAGAATTCGGAAAAAAGAAATTTCCCGCTGCGGTGCGTTCGATCCGATATAAAATTCCGTAGAGCGGCTCGCAGCCGGTCTCAAGATGAGACGCCGAGGAGAAATTCAGCTTCGGGAATTAGCGAGCCAGAGAGAGACTGCGCGTGTGTGTGCGCGCCCGAGCGCGAGAGAGACAGATATAAAGTGGGAGCGGGAAAAAGGTAGGTGTACGCGGTTCGGTAGATTACAGTACCTTTGTTTTTGCACGTTCATCAGATATTAAGCGAGTCCTTATCGACGACTGGTATCGGGCCTACGGCAAGGAAGCAAGTGTGCGTTCGGTGTCTTATAGATAAGTTATCGCAAACGCTCGCTGGAGACCGATGTCTCTCGCCCTCTTTCTCCACCCCTGGCTCTTCTCTCGCTCGTTCTTTATCTTTCTTTTTCCACTGCAAAAGAGCTGTAATAAATTGCCGGAGAGATCGATTATTTTTATCGATCTTTTATTCCAATTGTCCTCTCGTTCTGTGCTTGATAAATTTTAAGTACTTAGTTTAAATAATGCCAATGCGTGCTGCCTCGATGATTGAAATGTTTATCTGCGAGATTGATTTGGCAATAATAATTATATGTTATTTCTGCGCTTTTAAATACGGTTATAATGATATGCTAATTATGCGAGGACGAATTTCATTTCAGAATAAGGCAATCACTCGTCTTAATGAAGTGAATATCAAAAATTCCATTAAGAAAAAAATGCGAACTCGAAAATATCTGATAGCGAAAGGACTGCATTCTTCCTGTGCTCATTAAAAACTACAATGTTGTCTGTTAATGTCAATCATGTCACAGTTTTACAGTTAAGAAAGGAAACAGTAATCTTAAATTTTTTCTTACTATCGCAGATACAGGTTTATTCATTATTTTTGTGCTTGCCATGATACAGATGTTTGTTTCGATCAATTTTCACAATGATAATGGTAAAACGATATTATTTATTATATCGTTGTATCATTTTAGTTGTTTCGATTAACTTTTATTTTTGTGCAAAAAATTACCGACGAATTGAATCAATATTTTTAATCAATATTTTAATTTTATTCTAACTTCGTAATCGCGTTAAATCTGTGTTGAAAATTAGCTGAATAAGCACTTTTTACAACTTATAATCAAAAGACGAACTATATTCATTCGTAAAATCAATGCTAATTAAAATCGAAGAGCATTTTACTTATTAATATAGAGTACGCTGGATTTTACAAAAAAAGATTACCATAATAAAAATCTATGCAAATAAACAAAAACTTATATATTTGTTAAGAGTTACCTTTTAAATATAAATTGTTCATTTTCAAAAAGAAGATGAACGTTAACATAAAGATTATTATCTCAAAATTTTTTAGATACGCGATTAAAAATCACATCATAATTATATATAATTATGAGTAACTTACAGGCTTTTAATTTCGTAAATTAGTGTGCAATTTCAACCACAATTTTAATTAGTACATAACTTTAAAAAAGAACGAAGATTTTTATATTACACAAATTTCAAATTAAAATTACTTTTATTTAGTTTTTTAGAATTAGCTTTAAAAGGAAACTTTTAATATCTTTTAATAAAGCTTTTAATAAAGTTTTTATTTAATATATTTTCTTTAACATTATTTTAATATTTATAATCCATAATTTTATCCAATAAATTATAAATTTTATTTCGAGATTTTTCTGAGATTATAAAAGAAATTTTGAAACTTTATATAAATCTATTCGAATACAGTAAATGGTTTAGTTTTAGTAAAATAGTAATGGTAATTGTGTAATAGACATATTTCACTTTTTTCAGATAACACGGCGAATCTATAAATAAGATGAGTTATCTTAAATTTTTTTTTATTCAAAATAGATAAATTTCTTCAAAACCACAATAGACCAATTGGAATTTAGAAAATTGTTTTATCTAATGCATAAATATGATTCTACGAATTGTAAAACTATTTCTTTGTAAGGTCTTTTTATTAAATAGAAAAATAAAATCTCTAAGTAAATTGTATACAAGAGAAGCATGTGTAGACTCTAAAGATTAATTCTGAGGTCAAGATTGCTGCTTAGCAGTTGATTAAATTAGTAGAGATTATAGATTGATTGCTAAATCATATAAAAATAAAAGAAATAAAAGTACCTTGTGAGTTCTAATTACTGTAGTGGTTAAGAAACAATTGTATACCTATAATGTGAGTGTTTCGCGCACATGCATAAGTATTTATTGCAAACAAAAATAAGAAACATTATTCGATATTGATTTCTTAGTATTTACTTTACTTTTCTACTTTTTTACTCAATTCATGAAAAAGCAATTTTCTCGTAGTTAATAATGTAGTTTCTGGGTGTTAATTTATTATGTGTTATGAAACAATAAAATATAAACAACAATAGAATAGAATAACAATAAATCAAGCATTGATCTAAAACTATTATAATTATGTGAGTTATGGAATTTTATATAAGAATCTTTATACTAATAATAAAATTGCAGGTAATAAAAAGATTACCTGCAGAATTGAAAATAAGATATTAAACTAATTAAAATGTCTTGAACTTATATATTCATCAATTTAGTTTTAAGAAGTAATATTTGTTAATTAATTGTAATATTTGGCATCAGATTTGTTTACTTTTAGTTTCTAACAGAATAGTACAATGATTATTACTATTTATTTAACGTATGGTCTATTAAAAATAAAAATTATTGGTTATGAAATAATTTATTATACTCAATTCATTTTCCATTCAAACGAAGAGAAGAAATTAAATGATGCAATTACTAGAATAAAAATTTTAATATTTATGTTTTAAGATTTTTAATAATGTATACTGATTATAAAAAAAATATCAATGTTCTTTAAATAATAAAAATCTTCTTTCCTTATAATTATCAGGATATAATTATACAAATACTGATACAAATATTTAAAAAGATTAATGTAATAAATGGAAATTTATAATGAGTATGTAAAAAATCCTGCTTCATGAATAAAAATCCTTCGAATAACTGTACATCAAAGTTGCTTTTTCCGCACTTCCCTAAAGAAAGAAATTTCCAACTTTTGTGAAAGAAGAAGTGAAAGGGGCTAAGATGATTGTCATGTTTTAACTGTAAACTAGCGGTATTGTAGTACAAGTATTTACTTTGTAATCTTACGTGAAACTATGCATAAAGTATGTACTTTACTCTGCACTAATGTAAGTTCGTTAATCCTGTAAATTTTTAAATATAAGATAATAAGATATATAGACAAAGGAAGATTCTTACGTGACGTTGTTCTTATAAAGTGACTTTTCATACTTATTGCAAAAAAACTTGATCGGGCACAAATTCATCGGGAGCTTTGTTTTCTTCATTTCGAAGAGTAAAGTTTAACATTTATTTGCAAGATAATGAAAGCTTAAAACCCATTTGCATTTAATGGGTCATTATCGTGGTGAAAATCGTTTTAAAAAAAGCGCCATAAGGCGGAAAAGAAAGGAAAGGCATTATCCGAGTTGTAAAACATTCATTCATGGGCCATCAGCAAAAGACAGTTTTCCCTTCAGCGTTCATCTTTTCGCACGACCTTATTGCTACCGGAGCCACACTATACCCTAAAGCACAATAGCTTCTTTCCGCTCTCGGGGCACGTTTATGTCCGCTTCTTTGGAATCGTTGATTGTACGAGGCGTTGCTCGGCCCTGCGATACGAGGACGCCCTGCAAGATCAGACGCATTATCAGAGTCATAACTTGATGAACGAAGGGTTTTACTCGATGGCTGCGTTTTTACGTCGCTCCCGAGAAAACGCCGGTGGCGGATTTGCTACCCACGTCATCGCTTCCTGACGCCGCCCGCGTTTCTCTTTACTCCTTTTATCGCACTGTCATATGTGTTTTCCCTTACTACTCGCTCCACGTACATTGACATTCCTCTTGCCTTATCGATTAAATATTTATACGTGGATAAATTTTAAGAGCCATTTTACGCCATACCTATTTATTGTCTTGTGGGACCCGAACAATTTCAAATTATAATTTCAATTTAGAACAAGGAAAACTGCACGAAAAGCATCTTTTGGTCGCAGAAAAATGCTGTAAACGAGCAAAGCAAATAAAATGTTTGGATGAAGCAGTGTTTTCTGGATTTTCTTAAAAGATTTCTTTTCAGTTTACTTATAACATAAAATTGATCCTTTCCTAATCAAATATGATACTATTTATTATTCGTCAGCATATCTTTAAAGCATTCGAAATACTTTTTGCAGGTTAATATAGTAATTTCTAGCATTTTATGTAAGCAAAAGCATTCGAAATGCAAAGTCGCATCTCCATTTTTTAACTCGGTTATATAATTTATTAAATTACAGTGTGCGTTGTAAAGCGATAAATATTGATGATTAAGATCGGTCGCAAAGTTTTTTACCTTACTCTTTTACGTAAAGACTAGTTCTTTTAGAAATAGTAAAAAAGTTTAAACCACTTTTTAGAGACACTATGAAAGCATATAAATTATAAAATATAAATTCTAGCGCGAGCAGCCGAAAACGAAATTCATTTTTTTCCGACTTTCATTCGCTATAATTACTGCATGAAATAATTTTAAGCCATTTTCGGAATGGAATTTACATCGAACACGTGCGATTATCAAGCAGAAGTTTTAAAAGAAACATTTATAAAGCACGTGTTGCCGTCATTTAACTTCTCTAGCCCGGAGTCTATCTTTTATGTGCTTATGTACAGCAGATGTCGCAAAAAACAGTGACTATACACCTTTAGAACCTAGTGACATGCTTCAAAATAAATTACTCGGGTATCGCAAAATTTTTTAGCTACAAAAAGTTGGGTATAAATGTCTTCACATGCCGATGTAATTTCTGCTAATATCTGTTTGCGCGTTCCTGCTGTAGCGATATGATATTTAAAAAATAAACATTGCAATGTATTTTGCAACTCAATAGATGCTAATCGAACAAAATATCCTGTTTACAATATTATCGAAAGACTCGCTAAGACATCTTACGCTCATAGTTGCGCACAGATGTGCCGTTCTCGAAACGACGAAGAAAAAACAAAAGGGAGACGGTCATTCGACCCTCGTGTTATTTGATCCATTCGTAACTTAATGAAAGGATTATCTTCTGTCCTTGTATAATCACGCTTGCGCTATTTATTTAAACATTCACAGGTGACACAAGGAAGCAGAAATGGCCCCAATTCTTTAACGCACAAGTAACGTGGATATTAAATGAAATTTAATTCGCTGGATTAACTTTGAACGGCAAGAATTAAGTTCGGATTTTTAATATTGCGGACTGAATTTCCAAAGTGTGAAAACAATATTCCAATATATTTTTTTCGAAAAAAATGTACCAGCATCCTGAAATATAAACAGCAGATATTACTCGCTCGTGTACTCCAGTAAACAATAATTAGCCTGGGATAATAATATAAATAGAGTACTCAATAAAGAATTCTCGCGAATCGGTAATCAAATTGCAGGCTATAATTAGATTGACCTCTTATAGTATTTACATAACGTCGAAACGCTTTATCGATCGACATAATCAATCAACGTAAAAAAGTACTACGAAATATTGGAAAAACTGGGATCGCGCAATATTATATGATCCAATTAAAAACGATGCATAATAACGAAAGAACTCGGAGCCACGTACGCCGAAGAAAATTAAGATAATTCCGAGGCGAGCGAGCATAAGGAGCTTTTCACACGCAGCGGCGCTGCACCTTGGCTTTCCCGAGCTGGCGAGCCGAGCGAACCGCATTTCTTCTCGTTTGCTCACGCAATACGTAACTGCTCGCGCAGCGCGAGACGTGCACTTTCCACAAAATACAATTACCTCTCGCCGCGGAGCTTCGCCGGGGTCGCCGGGGGCCGGGAGGGGAACAATGCGCGAGAAAGTCGCCGCGGCGCGCACCGATCGAAGGCGGCTCGGATGCCCGGCACAAAGTCCACTTTTTTCTTTCATCGTGTCGACGCGACGCGTACGTGCACGCACGCACACTTACAGCTCACCTACACGCGGCCTCATTGTTTCGCGTTCGCTCGGTGCCGCGAGGGGCGCAGTCCTCGCGATACTGGCACACGCGCCGGCACGCGATAATGAAATTCAGACACGATAGCGCGAGTAGGTCCGAGTCCGGCATGCCGTAACTCCTTCCGAGACGATCGCTGCATTAATTGCGAGCCGCGCCAACTGATTTTCCCGTCGCACTCGCGCCCTCCCCCGCGACAGCTTGGGACGCGATCCCGCGCGGCTCCTCGCTGCAACAGGATTTCGCCTCGCGATTGTCGCGACCGTCGCGACCGTCGCGTAACAGCGCGCCGGCATTGTCACGGAAAGCACTGTAATTTTTAATCGTGGAAGGCGTATTGTTCGCCGATCCGGTATCGTATTTACTCCGACGGCGCTTCCTCGAATGTCGGTGCTTATTATTGCACGCGAAATTACGCAATTGTGCAGATCGTATCTGGCTATTGACGTTGACGACAAAATTCGCCGCTGCTCGTCGGCACAGTTTCACCTCAAAATTAACTGTGCTTGGACACTCGCAAACCGACCTTTAAGCGTCACTGCGAAAATGTCTGTGTCGTGTCCAGCGGACTCTCGTTTTCAGTCGACTTGAAAATTAAGGCACCGAGAGAATGATTATTAATTTACTTGGCTGTAAAATTTAATATCAACCCAATTAAAAGTTAGTAGGATAAGATGGAAACTGCACAAGAGATGATTAATAATTGTTGAGAAACTGCAGGCAAAGTCTCGAGAACGGTTTCGAAACTAATATTGACAGAAATCATTATTGGGAAATCCAACTTAACAATTTGCCGTCGCTCAAACAAAATGCCATCTTCGCCGGCGGTGCGTGCAAGCGAGCGGTTTCGCGTAATCGATTGCAATAGATTGCGAGCGCAAAAATAACGTACCGGTCACGTACCAGTTCACTATTTTAATTATTTCAATTATACGAGTGATTTTACGCGTCCGTAAAGTGCGAAGGCAGGCGTAAACATTGAGCGCGGAATGAAAAACGGGAAGGAACACTTAACTAACTCATTTGCCTGCAGTACTTGTCGGAGCAACTGAAAGGACGGAAAAAAAGATATCAAAGTCGGGATGCAGTTGCTTGATCCTCGATCCTCGGGCGATCGAGGCTTGCGAAGGCTTGCGAAGGCTTGCGAATCGAAGCGAATTCGAAGCTCGCTGATGCTGTCGAGGGCCACTCCACCGACTCGTTACAAATGACGTTGTCCGGCTCCGACCGCGAGCGCGTCCACCAATTCGTACCCGTATTAGCATGATGAGCGAAAGAACCGCAGAGATGAGGGAAGGGAAAAGGAGCTCGGGCGGGACGAGGAGAACGGCCGAGAGAGGAGTTTGCACACGCGGAGGAACGCGCGCTCCGTGCGTGCGTGCGAAGAGCAAACCGCATTCGCAGAGGGATTCGCGTATGTGCGCGGGCGCCGACAGTAGCAACGGCTGCGCGTTAAACGTGTGCGGCGATGCGCGAAAATGCGTCTGGTAGTATTCTTACGTGTACGTAAGGTACCTCATTATATCGAGCGGCCCTTGTTATATGTTATATGCCCCGTATGCACGAGTGTGCGATAGCGCTCGAGGATCTTTTTCGTACGCTCTCCTCCTTCTTTGTTTGAGCCTCCTTTCTTTCTTTATTTATTTCTTGCTTTGTTTTTCGTTTCGGTCCCGGCGTTTCCAGAGTAAGAATCGGCGAACGTGAACACGACCTTAACGAATAGATATCAACCTGAGTATTAACTGTGTTAGCACAAGATGCTCGATAAGAGGCCAGAATGACATGTTGAAGATGCAAATTTAAGGCTGCGAAAATGATTCTCAAATATCGCATACGTGCACTTGATTTTCTTTTACCCCACTCGAGTGGCTTGTCTCTTTAAATTACTTCAACGACGTTAAGCTTTTAAAATAACGCTCGTTGAAACTGAACAATTGCTCTAGATGAAAATGAAAATAATTTGAAAGTGAGGAAAAACTTGTGTGAAAATATTATAATTAAATGAATTAAAAAATAAAGATAAAATTAATCTACACTTAAAGCATTCCTATTTTTACTATAACTATATACTGAAAAAATTAAAATAGTTTCTTACGCGTTACTATTTTAAAGAATTTCTCTCTCGATATTTTCGAATTTTCCCCTTTGCTTTGGAGAGCTTTACTCAATCGCTTGCAACGAACGATGATCCGTTTGTTTTTCTAGAAATTTACATTTAAAAAGAATCGACTGATCCATAAAATCCGAAGCTCGTGCGTCATACTTTACTCTCTATTTTTGTAAAAAAAGCAGCGAGAATTTGACGGGCGGTCGTGGCTTGCAAATAATTTCTGTCTCTCGGAAAATTTCTTCAAAAATTGGTTAAAAGTTGCTCGCTACTTCGCAATATTCATCGAACGGCACCTTAAAATCGAATCGGTATATAGGACGAATTGCTGGTCACGGGATAAGGGAAATGTCATTCGAGCGCGAAACAGCAATAGCGGCATTTCAAGATTTCGTTCGCCAAGGCATCTTTAAAATCGCACGTGATAGTTGGATAATTACCCGGCGCAACAAAAGGATAAGTGTCGATCGGTTCGTTTCGCGGAAGTTAATGGTGAATATTATGCGAGAGCGCAGGCAGATCGCGAGAAAAATTGTGATCGTAGGAAATGACGTAGGCACTTTTGAGGTCCACTGAAACTAGATTGTTTAATTTCTCGCAGCAACAGAAACAACTAGACTCGCCCTGATAAATCGTTACGAGTTCGTTCTTTTTGCGTAAAAGGGGTTATTATACCGTACCTTTGGATTGATGTGAAAAAAGAAGATTACACGTCATTTTTTAGGTTAAGCATATTACAGATCATTTTTAGCAGCTCCTCTACGTGGCTAAATGGTGAGTGTATTACAATTTGCTGCTACAATCGAACGTTGAATTTTGATCCACAAACCAAAGAGAAGATTGTAAAAAGACATTTTAAATCAACTTAATCGACGATAAAGGTTATTAAAGATACTCTATATCTCGGTGTAGGAGCGATTTTCTTTATCTCAATACTCCAGGAAATCTCTGTCTCCGTCTCCACAATTAAACTTAATAAGGATAATCGAAAATTCGGATACTAATTAGCGCACAATGAAATTTGTGCGCTCGGATATTGTTTGGGTCTCCGGGGAATTGGAGTTCGAGTTCGAGTTCGAGTTTGAGTTTCGTGTGCGTTACTTAAGGAACGAGCGCGCAAAGTCTCGCCGTCAGTCGTCTGCGACGTAAAGTTTCGTTACGCATATAGCAGGTTCTTCATAATTAAGAGTCGAACCCGAAGAAGCGACTCGACTCGACTTCTCCTCGGTTCGCCGGATTCTCGCGCGCCTTTTAAATGCCTCCCAGGCCTCAAGACGCGAATTTTTCTTGTCATTATTTGTAATTTACTTTTTCTCCGACTGGCAAAAGTTAATACTAATTTGCTTTTATTGTACGTGTTGCGCACGAGGTACTGAATCAGCGTGGCATTAATTTTGAAATATCATCCGCGTGAATCAGAAATGTTTATACGAAAGCATTTTGTTAAAAGCGTTAAAGGCTATCGCTGATTTATATCACCCCAGAGTTCCCGGTATTATTTTTCAAAACAGCCACTTTTATTCCTTATTCTTATTGCGCTTATCTGTTGTCACATCGATACCTCTTCTTTAACGCCGGCTATATCTTAAATTAATTTTCCAAATAAATATAAACAATAGAAGGCTAAGGCTGCGTCTGGAGATTACGAGGCTACGCGTAACGTGTATCGGTATCGTAATCAAAACGTGCTATCGCATCTAGATACGAAATTAATTGCGACAAAAATCATCCATACGCGTTACGCGTATAAGCATATTTCATTCATGACAACCGGCTAATTCCATTAAAAGGCTGCTCCCGCGGCCGATCCCGTCCCGTCTGCTCTTATCTCGGGGCCGGCCCCGAAAAAAAGCAGAAAACTGTCCACGCGTCTCGTGCCGGACTGTCGCCCGAGCCCAACTTGGACACATCCGTGCGTCATCGTTTTTCCACGTCCGGTCTCGGTGCTGTCGCGTCTATCGGTCCGAGCGACGTCGAGCATTTTTGCTAGTCACGATGAAAAGGGACGGCCGACGTCTCGTGCGTGTGGCCCTGCCCTCGCAAAGCAACAACCACGACGACGTTGCTTAAGTAATGGATTTCGCGTCCGTTACCGCTCCGGATGTGCCCCGCGATGACGGGCTTTTCCTTTTTTCCCGCGTAATCGGGGGTCGATCCGTGCAACACGAGCGCGTTCGTCGTTATGCATAATCTCGACCTGCGGAATACTGTCCCGCGGATGTTACAATGAAATTAAGGGACGCTTAGCCCTGACTTTTTCCGCTGCGTTTTTACCTGCGCTCGCCAACACACGAGAACCGTTCCTTCGTTTACCGTTAGTGCTTTTTGCATATTTTCATTATTGCAGCAATATCTTTTTATCCGGCTCTCGTGTTTTTCCGAACTAGAATTCGTGTCTCTAATCTGTTTCCTGCGAATGCCGCGTTACGTCAGTCAACGTTAAAAAGTAGCCTCGCTTCTTCATTTTCGTCGGTAGAGAAAAAACGTTTCTTTGCCAGCGTTTTTCCAGGATCGCTCATCTGCTTTTTCACAGAATCCAGATGTCGGCAAATTTTTTCGAGAACAAAAGTTAATGCAGATATTAACGATAACGCTTGTAATGGAGTGCGATAAAAGCTAAGACGATCCAAACCGTTATGTACGTGTAAAACCATACGCATTAATCAATCATTTATGCACCTAAAAGTATTAGAAATGAAATTGTTTCTATTTGCATATCAAAACGCGCGCATTAAATTAAACATCGTAATGAATTTTAAAGCTCAATTAACAAATGCCGTTAACAGAGAGTATGATTTTAGTTACTGCTAGTACAGCGTAGATAAGTAACGAAAATTTATCTCCTGAAAACGTACCGTGCGCGACATAATGTTTTAATTTCCATTAAGCCGATAAGTTGTAGAAACTATATTAAATGTAAGATAATACATTCTACTCGGTGCCGTTGCTTGTATTAGTTTATAGAAATGTAGAATTGAGTTTTACGCCGTGAGTTGTATATTATAACAAACCATTGCAGCGCTTATCTGTTTATGTAACGATGTAGTTTTTCAACTATTAATTTATACGCTTAAGAATAATTTCGAATTAAATTGCTTTTAAAAGATACTCGCATTTGGCATTTGGTATTGAATTGTGCACGTAACGCATGCGAAGTCTTACTTTTACGTAATAAGAGCTGTAATTTATAATAATTGTACCGATCAGCTTTTAATGGCTAAAACTTGACGTGTGCGTTTATTTATAAAAAGTTCGAGGTCGACTGTTCGAAAACTACTTGCCAAGTGTTGGCGAACAACGAGCAACTAATTATTAGAGTATAATTAAAATGGCGGCAACGTTTCCTCTCGGTCTCAACGATCGAGGCAGCTAAGACGGAAGGGCTCAAAAAAATGCACAGACTCACGTCCGAATGATTCACAACAAAATTCTAGAAGAAAGATGCGCCTCAATTATCGAGGCAACAGAACGAGTTCTCTCTGTTTTCAAGAGATATTAAGTCTCGGCAGCGTCGACTCGGCAACGCAGATCTGTTTTGCACCGGGAGTGCGCGCGGCACTGGAGCTCCGACTGCAGGGGGAACGCGTTTAGAGCCTCGGCACTAATTTCGAATTTGTTTGCCGATCGCATTAGCATTCCGCACTACGTGGCTTTTACTAATTCGCGAGCAAACTCGGCCGGCCGCTGCAATAATGACACGCGTAAACCCGCGCCGAAAGCTGAAAACAAGAGAGCGGGGGCACCAGCTCCTTCTTCGCGGGCGAAAATGCAAGTCGCTGCGCGTGACCGGACCGAGGGAGCTCGGGATGTTTTCGGATCTTAACGACCCGAGCGGAGCTCGCCGATGTAAATCGACTGCGCAGCCTTGCTCGTTCTTTCTTTCTTTCTCGCTTTCTTTCGCCTCTCTTATCTGGCTCGCGTCGAAACGAGGAAGCGCGGAATGCACTATGCACTTATTTCAGGGACACACGCCTGCATTCGTGGCGTCTTTTTTACTCGCGGAGCTTGATGTTCGCCGAGATCCGTTCGCTCGCGCACCTCTGCACAAGAGGTTTAAAAAGGGATGAGCTCGTTATTCGACGCAATGAAATATTAATTTCTATGACCGCGAGAGCGACTTAACTGTAGTTTTATTGGCCTCCGATTTTTTGCGCGACTCTGCAATTAATCGATAAACGCGATGTTACCGAGGGTTGCAAAACTGTGATTTATACACAATTTGAAATTTACAGTTGCACAGAGTGTATTTTTTATCAATTATACGGCACAAGTCAGTGCTCGTTTTTATAGCTCAGCAAACTACCCGGTTAGCTTACGTAATACTGGTTTTGTCACTTTTATCAAGATCGTACTCCCGTACACCGAAGAGGCGCACATCGAATCGCGATACTTTACAACTACACGACACTCGTATTAGAGATTTGCAAACTCATAGTAAATATTAGCTGCGCATCAGAAATCAGACCTTTGACTCTATTTTCAGAGTCAAAACAAAGGAGTCTGTTATATACCGCCTGTGATAAGATACGCAACTTTTTCATCCTTTTTTTATCTTACAGTTAATTAACTTGTAGGATATAACGTATTATAATATCAACGTAGATAATTGAACTAATCTTTATTCAGTTTATGTTTATGCGATAAATCATCCAAACAATTTTAATCGCCTCTAATTCCGTTGTGCAATAATGTACACCAAAATTTAATTTGCTACAAAGTTAAGCCACCAATTTCCGAATTCAATTTCGTAATTGTACTAATTGAGCGAAGTTTCCCCTGCATCGTCGGTAATGAAACAACCTTATTCTGAAATTACCAAATTACTCTTCGGTGTAAAAAGTGCTTCTTCAACGTAAATAGTATTTATCAAGCAGAAAATAGTTTTTTTAAAAGACTCGTTTACTTAGGACTGAAACTCAGAAAAAAAATCGTACACTCGCTGCAGTCGTTTATCTCGAGTAGCATCCAAATTCAAGAGGGGACACGAGTAAAAAAATCTGATCTTTTGAGATTGTCGGTAAAATAATGACAATTTTATTAGTGTCTTGATAACTCCGAGACATGTCGCCTGATATGGCATTATCGCGTGTATGCTCATACTGCACGATTACATTTTTTTTACCAAATTGAGAATATGTGCTCGAGTATTTCAGAAGAAAATTTTTATTCGTCGGAAAATTTTTCAAGCGTTATTTCACTTATTATTTGCGGGAAGAAATTTTTGATAAAAATAAGTCACATTATTTAAAAACTTGGCTTTATTTTAAACTGAAGTTTATTCCATAAACGTATGATAATAATATAAGCAACATTTATAACCTGCTACACGTATGCGAATGTGAAACATATGCTTTATTTACAAAAAATGTTTATCGTTAATACGAGGCTTTATCTACGTCTGCGTCGATAGATTTTATTGTTTTAATATTTTACGAAAGGACTATATTTGATATTTATCCCCAATACAATATTGATTTCTGCATTTAAAAATGATATCTCATGGTAAATAAATTAGTGTTGTGCTTTTTAACGATCATCGGCAGAAAAAACAGATACTTCCCGGCAAATTTTCAGGAATTGGAAATCTTCCAAAAATTTTCCAATACGGATCTCCGATAAAAACATCTGCCCCTTCGAGTAAACGAAAAAAGCGAACAGCGAGCAATTCAAGATCATGGGTTAACCAGCCTGATCTGCCCAGTATCGAGAGTAAGACTTTCCTGCGAGGAACGAAGGCGGTTTCTAACCAACACTAGGTTTAAACAGTTTATCTAGATTATGTTGCAAACATTAACGGCGATGTTTTCAAATACTGTCATATTTACAAGATTAACGTTTCTTTAAATACTAAAAATTCTCAACCGTATTGATAACCATGGGATCCGCTGGGAGAGATATTCTAATGTACCAGGCGTATTTATTTTTTTCCGCTCGCAGATACGAGCCTCTCCGTTTAATACGATTTTTTTCCAGCTGTGTGGAAAAAAATGCGGCGAGCGGTATCATTTTTTGCCTTCGGTACTAGAACTTTCTTCTCGCTAAAAAAGTAAACAAGAAACGAAGCGCTTTATAATCGATTCCTTGTCAGAGCTTGGCAAACAAGACTTGATGAAATTTTCCGCTTCGTTCACGAGCAACAAGCGAGTCGCGCTTGTTATTGAAAAGTGCTTATAAAGTCCGATCGCGCCTCTCTCTCTCTCTCTCTCTCTCACTCGCCCTCATTGGAGCTATCATAACACGCTTAATCTCGCATCTCCTCTCGCGCGACAGCACATTAAGTCTCTCGGCCACCGGGACGATTACGCGCGCCCGCGGATGAATCGGAGTGTGCTGGCCGTAATTTATAATAACGTTTCCGAAGCCATTAGGAATGCCGCGAGTGTGCGACCTCTTGCGTCAGCCGCCCCCAGGGGCAGGAGGAGGCGGCAGTAATTATACGCGAGCGATAAGCGGGAGCTGCGAGCGCGATAAGGTCATCGTGCCGCGCGCACATCACCACACGCACGTACACGCTTTCTTCTTCGACGGCGGTTTTTCCGCGCGGGTGCACGTGACACCCCCGCGGACTTTGGATTCGGCAGCGCGGGCTCCCTGGCTGTTTCCACGATTGCGCCAACGCTCGGCTGCACTCGGCTCCGACCGCTCCCCCTCCTCTTTTTTGCGCTAGACTCGCCCAGGGATCGCGGCAATAATTGCCGAGCTCTGTTTACGAGCGGCGCGCGATCGCGTCCCCATGCAAGTGGAACAGCTGCGCTCGAGCAATAACAATTAATCCAACGATAAAGGCTAGATTTATTTTACGGCTAGAGAGCGCTTAAGCCAAACTCCCTTTTTATCAAATATCAATAATTAACGGCTAATGCGAGATGTGCGTACGAATGCGAAGGCGCCGCCGCAGCGCTTCTTTCGACTCGCGAGTTATAACTTTAAAATTGTTTTCTCCGGTCAAGTTATTAACTACCCGGTCACTGCTTGAACTTTAAGACGTGAACTTTCGAATCGAACTTTTTCCCGTCTCGAAGGCGTTCGCGCGGCTCTCGATAAATATCGCGCGCAAAGCCAGTCCTAGGAATCTCCGTCCGAACTTTATTCCCGACAAGCGTTTATGCCTTGTAAATATTTATAATGCCTAAATTCTCGTGTCAAGCGATAATTTCAAATTAATTGCAGTTTTGAGCACCGCAACGCGCTGTTTCCGCGTGCAGCGCGAGTCGATTATTTTCGAATATTGCAGCTACGTGCGTAGGAGCGTCGCAACTTGCAAACGCCTGCCGCGTAACTATCGAAAGCCTTCAACGCGAATTCAAATTCATACCTTATTCCTCGCGTCTCGACAAAATATTCAATTTCATAGTTGTAAAAAATCTCCCGCGAAGACTCAATGTCAATGTCTCCTCGTGGAGGCGAGCCAACAAACGACTCGTGAATATCTTCGATAAATCAGAGGATCCCGTGTTGGGCGCAATTGGCAAGCTTAGGTACAGGTTGCAGGCACGAGTGCAACACGAGATTCAGCGTCGTGCGTCACTCGCCGCAACACTCGATACGCGCCGGGCCGAAATCGCGAGTGACCCAGATGCGGAGCTGTGCATCCATGCACGTACGCGGTGCTAGTTTCCGGATAACGCGACTCTCCGTAACCCGAACTCTTCCCCGGCTCCCTTCCACCCGCGAGAGAGAAAGAAAGAGGCGGCTCGGATGTAATCGTCTCGCGACCTCCGGAATAGCGCCTGACATTGTCTAGACAAGCGGCGAAATTCCGCAGATGAGTCGCTTTATGGTTTCCGATTTCGATCGCGACTATTGCCGATCCGACGTTCGAGCGGCCGCGGAATTCGCTGATTTACCGGGGCACGCCGCCGCTCTTTCATCGCGACGCCCGTCACGTATGCGGAATTTCTGAATGAGACTCACGTGTCGCGCTGCTGGAGGTGCGCGCGCCCCGCGCAAAAAGAGGCGACGCTCTCTCTCCCCCCTGGGCTCGCGGTGGACGCCATGGGCGAGAATCGGGTTCTCTCTTTCGGCCTCGGCGCTTTCATCCATCCTCGGGATTCGCGGCGAAACGTTTCATGCGTAATGAGCCTCCGCTGCCGCGCGCAACTTTTTTTTGCTGGCTCCGAAGATTTAAGAGGAGCATCGTTAAGACTTTTTCCTGAATTCAAATTATTTCAAAGCGTACATTTGGGTCATTTTTCGATGATGCATTGATTCATAAATATGTCACTGCTGGTGCTGTGAAAAAACAACTTTTTTACAGAACTGCTCCGGAATGGGACCGGTTATCGTAACCTCCGTAGTATTAGGAATTATTGCGTTTGCGGATGGGAAGCTGCCCTTTTCCGTTTTATTTGTTCTTGTTAAAAATCTTTTCCATTTCGAAAGTTTATAAGACGCAATTAAATTTCGGACTTTATAAACACTCGACTTTCAAGGGACACTTAATAAACATAGGAGTCGTCGATTTTTTAAACCGTACCCTCCTGCATTTCACCTTTTATCGCCATTCTTGCGAGCGTACGCGCAGTCTCCTGCGCGTGTGTACTACGTAGTAAAGCGTAATTCGCGTCGGTGCTACTATCCACCGGAAATACCGTGACGACACGTCTCTCATTGTCGCGAGCGCGCGCGCTCATACGTACGTACCCGTAAGCGTAGTGTTGTGTTTCATGAGAATTGTGACGCTGCGCGAAAAAGGGTCATGGGAATGTGTCATGGGCACTCGGCATTCGCTCGCGTACACAATCTCATTAAGACTTCGTGGGACGATGACCTTCGAATTTTGTGTGTGTGTGTGTGCGCGCGCGCGCGCCTTTATAATAGCATCTTCAGTGGAATACCGATGGCTTTGCATTTTTAATGATTTTCGTTATTAATTTCTCCATTAGATTGCAATTTCGTACTCGCACATTGGAATTATCATTATTTAGAGAGTCGAATCAGTCTCGTTCTTAGGTGCGCACTAATATTGGCTGCGCCTATTTTCCTCGCATATTTAATTTGTTTATTTTTTTAACGAACAAACACGCTAACGGTAAAAGTTGCTTGAAAGACATCTTGACGCGAGACTTTGAAAAGTTTCGAATTCTCCGAAAAGTTGAAAAATAAGCCTTATCATCTTGTTTGACATTTCTTTTCTTATTTTCTTTACTAATTAATTTTCGGTGGAATTACTTTCTGGAATTTCCATCAGACAACTTAAATTAAATTGTCATAGTGTAATATTTATCGCAATAATAATTTATCGAGTACTGCGATAAAAATCCTTTAAACGGCAAGCCTGTGAATAAAATCTCAAAATAAATTTTTCTCTTCGATGATTAGAATTGATTGTTGCACATAAGGACGCGATTTAGTTCGTACAAAGGGGGGGGGGCTGCTCTTGTACAATGAAAACTAAACCAAGAGCTTGGCCGGCTTAATGCAAGTTCGTCTAATTACGTCAACGAACGTCGAGAGATTGAAAAACGTTTGTAATTAAGAAAAATCGCTTTCGGTCGACGAATCGACGAATTTCTTCAAGAAAGTTGCGTAAGCAAATGAAAGTGATGTCGCGGGAACACCGTCACGACTACGACCAGGTCCTTTGGAACAAGGCGAGTGTCACCGGCGTGCGATCGTTATCGAATTAAGGCTACGAATGTCGACGTCCCGCGCGGTAGCGATTAACGATCCCAGCGAGTAATAGCGCAACGTCGGCCGCCGGCTCCGAGGGCCGGAATCCGCCGATTAAAGGCCCCGAGTACGAAGCCTGCAGCGCGCAACTCCACTCGTGCCGCTGCCCCGGAGATGACGTCCCGGAGAACCGTGTCGGGAAATCCCGATTGGCGAGCGCGACGTTACGAAATGAGTCCAAGAGAGGCACAGCGTGACGTGTACGCTTACCTCGTGTGACACACGCCGCTCGGAATGTCCCACGTGTATAAGACAGCAGTCTTGTGCTGCGGGGATCTTTATCCGCAATATGTGTTTCGTTGGTCGATTTCTTACCTCGGATCGCTGCTCTTGTTTTTCAGTCCTCGCCCCAACTTTAACGGCGATTTACGAGCGCAAGCTCCGAGGACTGCTCCTTTTCTGAAACTTTTCACAGGGAGTACACACGCACGTCCGTGCGCGAGTAAGCGTTAACGGGGTAGTAGATAATTTTCAATTATGCGCCTTCTTGTGTTTTTAGCATTTTTCGCATCGCGAAATAGGGTCCCGCGGGAGCGAGACGTCGTCATTGTCCCTCCGGAATTTGCGGAAAAGCCGAGCGCTCGCAACGTAATACGAGTAATTTAACTTTCTCGTGGACGGCTCATCTGGTTGGAAAGTGCGCGCCGCTGCGGCGAAATTCCAGCGCAGAAAGCGTAATTTCAGTTTTGAAGAAATGAAAGAAAAAGGGGGAAAGGAAAAAGGAGGAAAGCCAGAGACAGCGGAAATTCGTTAAATAATAACGCGTAAATATACGCGCGGGCCCCGCTCTCGAGGGGCCTCAAAGGAAGGCGGGAGGCGCCTTCGCGTAATGACTGGGAGCTTCCTGCGCTCTCGGCGTCGGCTCTCCCCGATACAGGATATCCGACGTTTAATCTGATTTCTGGATTATGTGTCTGCGCGCCTCCAACGATAACGAGGCGTCCGTTTTTCCATCGCCGGCGCACACGCGCGCGCGCGCTCTGCCTCCTTCTTTTCCCCGTCGACGAAAACGCGGGGCCCCAAAAACGAGCCGCCCCGCCTGCCCGACTCGCTCGTGCTCGAGGAAGTGCGTAACGTAAGTCAGCGGCCGAGCTTCCGTCTTCCTCGAGCGTGTCGCGCGACGCAAACCGTCCTTTTATTGTAATTTTGCGAGTCTTTGTAACGTTTCGCTTTCACTCGCGGCGGCTCGAGTGTGTGAATTTTTTTGCCCGTTTTAACGGGCTGAGCGTCGTGTCTTTAATTATGCCTCTCGATGTAACATAATTAAGTAGCCGCAGGTGCCTCGCGATTTTCTCACGTTGATGCTTTTGTAGTCTTTGAAACTCCATTGTTTTTTTTCTCAATAACAAATGTATCTTAATCATAATGTTGCGAAATAAATTGTTGTTCCTAAAAGAAGAGAATGACTGGCAGCGTATACTTTTTGACTTTTGACGCCTTTTTTCCATTGTGAATCCAATGAAATAACACGAGCGTAATGTGTCTTTATATTCGTCATACTAAATCAGTGTCTAAGAATTCTTTGGATTATAATCGCATCCGAATACCTCCCATATTACAAGAAAACACATTAGTTCTCAATTTAAGCTGTTATAAATAATAAACATTAAAACAACTCGTTTTTTATTCTTCGTATACTTATCGTTGAGCGGATCATTCATCCTCCAGCTCGACTGTTTCGATTGTATTTAAAAGCATTTCATTTTATTATTAGCCGCATCTACTAAAGTATATTTCATTTTTTAATAGCGGCCGGTATTGTAGCATAAATCGTTTTTACTGCATTAAAGAAAAGTTGATAAAAACATATACTGATTGATAGTCCTCCTGCTCTTCCGTTGAAACGTGTGCATCAGCCACGGACCCGGAGAGGCAATCATCATAAGACGCACGCTCTAAATGATTTTCTCAATCAATTAGCTTTGATCCCAGGGTAGCGTCTAATATACAGTAAAACTGAATTTGTGTAAATCTCCGCGATCAACCGGCTTCGTAATAAAAAAATACAGGTGAAATTCTATTAAGGTTATTTTCCTTTTTGCCCCGCATCTTACCACCTCGTTTATAATAAAGAGGCTCTTGTGCCGCAGCATCCGTTTAGTAACGAGTGCCGCACACGCGTGGCTAACCGAAAACGAAAACTACAATGAATAATCGGTGATTACCTACTTGGCGCATGCGTTGCGCACGTGTCAATTTCACCAAAGTAACCAGTCATTACCCTCTGGAAGCTGA
This sequence comes from Platyscapa corneri, assembly GCA_018907185.1. Lineage (NCBI taxonomy): Eukaryota > Metazoa > Arthropoda > Insecta > Hymenoptera > Agaonidae > Platyscapa > Platyscapa corneri. Next base: position 3,433,505 of record JACCHW010000021.1, on the reverse strand, counting down.
CAGTCCTTATCTGTAGCGCGGCACTGCTTACCGAGTCTCAACCGTGTGTACTTACCCGGCGAATTATTACGCGCGTTTGCGTCTGCTCGTGAAATTCCATCTTGTTCTATGCGCGTTAGGCGTGGCGCAGAAACTACGGGGCACGTAACTGACAACGTAGCGCGCTTCGCGTTTGCGATTCGCTTCGCATCAGACTTTTGCTTTTGTGCGATTTTCAGCGAAGATTGTAAGCTCGATCGCTTCTCGGAAACAATCAGGAGGTGGGACGCAGAGATGAGTCGCAGAAAATTATTGTATTTGATATTAATGAAACGGCGCTTTCAGCTCCAGTGCGTCGTTTGCGAAAACATGATAAACGTAATTTAACGTAATTTGTCATTTTCTTTTCTGAAAATTAGGCGCGGACGCAAGTATTGTAGCGTTTTGAATTCATCGATCGCGTATTAAATCCAACAATAAAGCGTTTCTAAGCGTTGCGAGGATCCATTTGGTCTAGCATCTGTTGAAAGGTCCGTTGGGCTCCTTTCTCGAAGCTTCGAAGTTCCGAGTTACTACATTTTAATATCGAATTGTCCCGTCGTTGCGGAACTTTTTCCATAAAAAATCTCTTCTCGAGTTGAAAAAAAGTTGAAAACAAGGATAGCCGCGTTTAATGCCAGTTCATCCTAGCGTGAAAGTCGGGAGAGTTTTCGGAGGCCCTTCAGCTGCAAAGGTCCTGCAGTAACGTCGACGGAGTTTCGCTCGCTCTCTGGACGTTATAATCCAGGACAATTTGAGATTGGCTACAGCTCCAAGGTGGTCACTTATTTGGGTCAAATCGCCGTGAAGAATCTTATAACTTTAAATCGTTTGCCGACCGGGAGCCCATTTGATTTTTTGCTGATATTTAATACGAGCATTCGGTAACACCTCGACTAATAAAGTTAATTTTTAAACATAGCGTTTCGTCATATGAAAAATTTATATTTCGAATTCAATGAGTTGAGATCGAGCATAAACATCAAGTTATTGATAAAAAAATTAATGTCGGGATCATGTGCTTCATTACTTTTTAAATTAAGATATTCAATACGGAGTCCGTTTCATAAATACTTTTCAAACCGTAGAAAAATTATTAGCGATTTAATCAGCTTTCGCGGTGGGCATTTAAAAATTAATTTCTCATTTTTTATCCGAACTAATAATAATTCGTTTTTTAAGTATTTATAAACTCATGATTAAAAAAATGAAAAATTTCATCTTTTTCAAAACAAATATCGCTCTCTTCTTTAAAGTAAAAAAATAATAATAATATAATATAATTGATTTCATATGGTAACATATATATATATATATATATATATATATATATATATATATCTTTTTTTTAATAGTTTCTGCAACATATGATTTATTTGATTATATTTTGAAAATGTCGTTAAATATAAAATCAGTACAAATCTATAAATTTTAATTTTTTTACGGCTAATCCATATGTTTCTAATCTTTTTGAATTTACAAAGATCGGTTATTTTATTGCTTTATCATTTCTGACCTTTATGATACATAAATTTAATATCGATGTTTTATTGCACTCATTTCTATTTATAACTATTTAAATATCTTCGTTTATGATTATAAATGTCTATTACTTTGCCCTAGAAATCTTACTTAATTTACTTAATAGTTATCATTTTTTCTCTACTTAAACTAATCAATTTATTTTAGTGCAATATTATCAGCCAATCTAGTAATTAAATTAAAAGAATTTTACTTTCAAATATTAGTTAGAAACGAGTAAAATTCACCACCGAGCGTTTAAAGTGAACCGAAATAACTTAATTAGATGGTCTTTAGTCCCTGGCGGCAGTAATACTTTCCGACCATGTAATTAGAATTTTTTTACATTTACTTTTTAAATAAATATTTGAGAATAAATTTAGAAACAGTGTGATAATTTTTATTGCAATAAGAATTTTTTTTAATATAAGGAATATTCTAAAAAATAGGATAATTTATATAAATTTCTGATTTTGTATAATCTGCGTTATTAACTAATAGAAAAATTGTAATATTTAAAAAAAAATATAATAACAATAATTTTTTTTATAAAAAAAATATGTAAAATTAGTCGATACTCTTCTCTTCTCTATACGTCATCCCATCCAAAATGAAACTGTCCATTTCAAAATAAAAGAAAAACAAATTTTCGAGTAGTGACTAATTTTCGGGGAGGAGGAAAATGCAGATTTTTGTTTTCGAATGAAAACAGAAACGGCAAGGATAAAATCTTCACCCTGACAAATGACGCAAGGTGACGGACACTTACAGTTGGTTCCAAGAGTAATTATCGACTTCCAAAAATATGGCTACTTTCCCGCAAGAGAAACCCAGGGAGAAGAAAAGCCATATGTGAGTCCGTATCTGAAAAATTGAGCGCCTCCTCCGAGGTTCTTCGTGTACATAAACTATTGAAGTCCAAGCTATTGACAAATGGGGATCTGCTAAACCTACAAATAAGCTGGAGGAAGGGAATTTTAAAAGCAAATGACCACGAAATTTAACCGGTGGTTCAACAACGCTTCAACTGGAGAGAAGAGTTTCTGTGGAAAATCGTAATTCCCCTCCATTTTCAATAAGGATTTTTAAGGCATTAATAGAAAAACCATTTTTAAGGCCATTAATTAAGCGGCCTCGTACTCCATGTGGGCGCATTTTGTTAAATTGTAAATTTTTCAACTTATCACTAAGCCTGATTTATGAACTTCACAATGCTATGTATCACGACGCCGGAGAAGCATTTTATCTGATATTCTAGATCGGCAATATAAAATTATTATGCTAATAAAGCAATAAGTTAGTGGAATAGCCTTATTTATTAGCAATAAAATAAAGCTATATCTTACCGCGATTGATTAACGGCATTTCAAACATCCGTCAAATAGTGCTTTCTTATTTAGTCTCCACTTCGGACATTCACTTACATTATTAGTATATATGCGCATGGATAAGTACATTTTATACTTTGATCCTATCTATATGTATACCATATTTATATTTATAGATCGATAATTAATGCTTCCCTTTCATTGTTACGCGAGCGATAAATAAATTTATATTTGGAGAATTCGTATCGTTAAATCTCTAGATAAATCAACTCGTGTGACAGATGACTTTGAGAAGAAGTCTAATAAAAATGCTCGCACTGATACAAAGCAATCGTGAAGTCGCGAAGCACCACATGCGCGTGCTCTTGCACTATCCGTGCAATTGCCGAGGAAGCGTCATTCTCACTCTCCTCCGGGCACAAAGTGGACCACCTCCGAAGCCTCGGCCGTCGGCCCTCGGCAACCGAACACGTGTAATCTTCCGACAATTTCAGCGTGTCTTGGGCGCATTGCGATCGTTCTCTTCGAATTAACAAGTTTTTGCGTCATCTAAGGATCCGCGGACACGCGAGATTGACTTGACTTTTCTCGCAACTTAATGGCGTCTCAAATTAGAGCCGAAGTCACGCGCGATATCGCGAAGTAACAATCGGAAGGTGGGAAAAACTCATTTCGCATCAACTCCACAAGATCATTGCCAGCGAGATTTTTCAATTATAAGGAGGGAGCTATTATTCGTCTAATGTGGAATGTGGAACTCTCTGCTATTGGTTGATGGATTTGTCGTCAGCAATCGCAATGCGAGTGCATTTTTATTGGGAAGACTTTTGTTTGTCGTCGTCCGATTTATTATTGCTTTGGAGAAGTGATAAGATACATTACCTTGGATATGTTCTAAGTTTAAATTACACACGCTTCTTAGCAACTCGTTGCTAGATTTGATGTTTTCCAAAAATTATTAGCAGTCGCGAATAAGACTGAAGAACGCGATAGTAGATTGCAATAAGATCAGGGACGATTACAGGGAGACGCGTTGACAATAAAAGGATTTAAGGAGTGATTCAGAAAACGTCAAGAGGAGTGATACCGGGTGGGAGGAAAAGCAAACGCTCGAGTAAATATTCTTCAAAATTTAAATAAAAATGTAAGTGAGAGGTGCTTGGAAGAGATTAGAAAAATGGGAAAAGAAGGAAAAGAGGAACGAGTTGGACTATAAAAGGCGTTGAAAATTCCGGTTCCATCGCGAGACAATGCCTCGCATCCCGTTCTTATTTGATAATTCGAAGGCGATAATGCACGCAATTCCGCCCGCGACAATTCCGGGTCTCGAGGGGGCGCACGGAAACGGATCCAGGTACGTTGAGCGCTAAGCCCGGAGAAAATGTCGTCGTAAACGTGCTTTTTACGAGAGCGATTAGGTTATCTCGTCGTGCGTACATACGGTGCAGGCGATTCGTGTGCTGCGCCGTCCCGCGCGACGATAATGGCGCAAAAAACCGAGTCGAACTTTATCTAAACACGGACTACAACCGCGAGGGAGTAACGCGTGAGTGTCCGGGTAAGTCGAGCCTCCGACGCTGGTGCGCGTGTGCGTGCTCGCGCGCCTGCGAATACACGCACGGCACCGGCCAGAGAAAGAGGCGAGGGCGTCATAAAGTGAGCCAATTACGCTCTCGGGTATCCCTTTCTTTTTTCCATACTTATCCACTCTTTCCTCTTTCTCCCACTTGTTTCGTTTATTTTTTTCAGTCATTGTATGCACACGGGAATATACTTGACCCGGTGTTTTACAAAAGGTTTCCTTGCTATTTTTTACAGCATTATCAGTTATGTATTGAGTACACTAGGCGCTGCGATCCAAATGCCCGTGTGAACACAAAACCTTTTTTTATCGTTTTGCTAATGGAATGAAAATTTCATTTATAAGCCTTTCAGACTCGGAGATGTTTAAAGCTGTTAAAATATTAAAATTACTAGCTTTTTATGCGCAAAAAATACAATACAAATACATTATTTAGTCGGCCCGAAATAATGCTCGAGCGTTTTCTGTATTAATGCGTTTCCCGATGAATTATCCATACGCTCGTGAAAAGTACCGAGTATTTTTAGCACACAATACAGTTCGACCGTCAAATATCCGAAGCCGAAGCAGCCCAAGCCGAGCGAAGCGGTCTCCTGGCCTCGTGCGCTCGAGGCTCGAATGAGATATTTCGCGAAATTGAGACAGAGGAACGGAGCGCAGCCGTGTGGATGTGCTCTCCGGGTACAAGGGATCGGCTCACACTGATTGAATTAATGGCAAGTTTGGCGAATCGCGAGAAAGGCGTTAATCGCCGCACGAAAGCACCTTGCCGATAAGGTTGCGAATCAGAGACTCGCGATCGACGCAGCTGCAGCCGATCCTTTTTGCATGCTTGCACGGCCTCGCATGCAAAGGAGCCTTCGGTCCAACTCTCCAAGGAGAGCCGAGGCGCGCATCTTATCGGCCTGTTTATGCGCGATTGCGATTCCCAGCCTTTGAACGCCGGCAGCGGCGCAAAGGCCCCAAGGATTTCCGACGATACTCCCGTGAGATAGAATTAACGCGCCGCGCCGCCGACCACCGTATCGCGTTACGCGCACGCACATCGTCGGCGCGACTGATACCCTCCGAAGCTGCCGCTGCTGCTCCTGTTGCATCCTGCGAGTCGACGCCGAGGGGATAGACAGGGGGGGGTGGGGGGAGGGCAAGCCGCTCGTTAAAGGAGCGCGAGCCGCTAGTGGCACGCCGAAAATTCTCGATCCGAGATGAGATACTCGTCGCGCATTGAGAAAAGGAAAAGGAGAGGAGCTGCGCTGCACTCGAACTCTGGCTTTTAGCTGCAGGAAGAGAATCGCAGGTATTTCAAAGTATTTTAAAGAAAGCGAAAACTGGACTCGATTATTCTTTTACGCGAGTCTTGCGAGTGCGCTGTAACGAGCTTTTTTCGCCAAATTTTCAGAATACTTCGCCGCCAAATTTAACATTTTTCCGATTCGTATCGGAGGCTGCGAGTTAATTATACTCGACCAATGAAAATTAACGCACCGTGGAATGGCACTCAACAGTCTCGACGAGCAGACGGACGCGCCTCCCAGCGCACGCACTCGGACAACAAAACACTAATGCAAACAATGCAAGCATATTCCTGCAACGTATATTTTTAAATGTTTGCACATAAATATCGCGGTGAACAATTTCAAACAGTTGGTACACTTGAACATCTCCGGAGTACAGCGAGAGATGCCGAAGCACAACGCGGTAAAGCTCAACGTAATTCATTGCAAATTTATATAGCGGAGTTGCAATATTTATTATCACACGAGCCATCGCTGCACCGTCCAGCGCTCATCTCTATAATAATTTATAAAGAATAATTCGTCTCGTACGCGCATTAATGATTTGAATAATAATAATAATATTACCTGAAAAACAAATTTGCCTGAGTATTGAGAAAGTAAAGAAAAGCTCGAAGGGAGGTTAGCTGACGCTAGTAAACGCCAGAGTTATCGGTGCTAAAGTCGAGTGCCACGTCGGAGGCGACGTGAGAAAAATCGCGACCACGCGGAACGGGAGAGAGAGAGAGAAGAAAGCGCGGAGGAAGATCGGCCCCGAGCCCAACGCTCAGCATCATCTCGTCCCGAGGGAGCAGTTTCAAAGGAGTTTGCTGAAGCTACGAGGTCATGACTTTCCGGAACGGTGCGAGGGGCCGTCGCCGCCGCCTTCTCTAGAGTCGCGGCGGAACGACGTGAGGCGACGCCCAACAAAGAGCCAGTGACAGAGACAAGGTTATACCGATATCTCGATGGTAATTAATTCAAAATCGTCGTTACCCTGGACAATCACGACGCCGGCTCCGTTCTGTCTATATTAGTTTACGAGCATTTCGTAGTACCGTAATACCACCGCAATACCATCGAATTAGCCCAACTAGAGCGTCTGGTGTGCTTTTTTCTTGAATGCAAATTTCATTTATCGCCAGATAAGACTCTTTTTTGTTAATTGCGTTGCTTTCATAACCGTTATTTCGCCTCTTTTTATTGCATAGGCTGGAACTCTTTCGGTTTTAATCTAATTTAAGCGGCCTAGGCGAGTGGTATATTACGCTGCTTATTTACACAAATGTAATAAATGTAATACTTTATATCTTCAGGGTATTATTCATCAAACGGATAAGCCTTCCAATGCTTTCTAAATAACTGAATATATGTGTATGCGTGCGCGCGCGCGCGCGCGCGTTTATGTCTAAAGTACTAGCTGAATATTCATAAATCGAATGAATCACAAAGCACATTTTTTGTAATTAAGACGCGATTATACGTGCAAATAAACTTATAGGTCGCATTTACAAATGCTGTAAAGATTAATTTAATTTATTACTTGTGTAATAGTTATTTTTTAGCAATATGGGCCTCCGATATAACCCCGAGTTGCTAGATAGATTTGAAAGAATTACAATTTACAGCTGAAAAATGTATTTAAATTTTCACAAAGTTATACGATAAAATTATTTTATTGCGTTATAAACCCGAAGCTCTTGTCAACCCTAACATTGTGATTCAGGATAATTGGATCATCGCTTTGAAGATTAAAAATAGTTATTTTAGAACCACGCGAACGCATAATCCGCCTGTTCTCCTTCGCTTTCATTCCTCGTAGTCGAGTTTGTACACGGTGGGCACAAATCGAGGAAAAGCAGAATAGACAGATAGAGAGACAGAGAGAGAATTGGTTGTATGACGCAAATTGCGCGACGTCACGTAAAACAAATACACCAGCGTGAATGAGTTCTTCGTGAGGGGGAGGCGAAGGGGGAGGGGAGGAGACCGAGGGGGACTGATCAAACATTAAGCGAATGCGCGAGACGGACCCTCGCACCTGTTACAATGAGAAGACGATCTACCGTCGTCGTGCCGCCGCCGCCGCCGCCGCCGCCGCCGCGCGTTGCTGGACCACACCTTATTAGGTGTGCGAGTCGACGTTTTTGTTTGCTTCTTCGCTGTTCGAGGGTGCGGTGCTCACGGGCCTTATAGAGGCCCTTACTTCGGTGCCTCCTCTCCAACTCGGCGGACTCGTTGTATGACAAAGCAAGAGCCTCTCATCCTTTTTCAACGTTTTTGGCGGCTGCTCCCAACAACAATGATCCAAAAAATGACGGACTGACATTCTCCCCGGGAATACTTAAGGACTTATTAAAATTCCTTTTGCTTTTCAGAATTAATGCGATTGATTGACTGATTTGGTGAAATCGGATTTCTCGGAGGAGAACAAGAGCATTGCTCATTTTAATACTAATCGCAACTCGATAATTACACGAATTACTTTTAAACGATCAACAATTCCCAAGTGCCTTTTTATTCATCAGGGCTTAGTATTTATAAGAGTGGGAGTTATAGTGTCTTGATTGTAATATCGACGTTCACTTTAGTTCATAATAATAAAGCATTCGCTTTGCTTTTCGAGGTGATATTCTACATTCTCTATTACAATTTTAATCAATATTTGAATAAGTAAATGCACAACCATCTTTAACTGTCGTACTGTACAACAATTGAATAAATTTTTATAAAACTTCATCGTCATTCATGTTAATAAAATACTGAAATCGTCTTTTTTTAACCACGAGGATCAATATTTTAACAGTAAACTCTTTAGCGGTTATTAATAATTGTTAATGATTTTTAAAGTCAACGATTTTGCATAATTTTTACATTCTCGTATTAATGTTCCAAACGTTTTAATAGTTGTATTTACACTTGATCTATCAGGGGCTTAAAATAATTTTGTATCAATGTATACAGAGATGACAAAACTAAATACAGAAATTATCATACTTCTGAATAAAATGAAATGAGAATGTGAAAATTATTCAATGATAATATTTTCAAAATATTGATTTTCCTTTACACTTTACTGGAATAAGAAAAATTGTAGGTTATAACAATAAGAGATAAGATATTTAAATTTATGTATCGTAGATAAAGAAGATAATGAATATTGAAGAAAAAAAAATTTGTTATTAAACGTTTAACTAAAAGCGTAGTCGAGAAAAGCGCGCAAAGCATTTGACAAATGCTCTTCATATTTAACGTTTCCAAGGAATATAAATACAGATCTTTACTACGTTGATGAGAATTAAATTGTAAACATTACATTAATAAATAAATATTTAAATTTCTACGTGTCAATATTTTGTTAGTGCAAAATTCTTTGGAAGGTTAAAATTTAAGCCGTGAGTTTTTCATTCTTTTTATACAGCACGGAGTTCCACATTCATAAATAAATTATACAAATTTGGTAAATTAGGTGGGGCTTGTATAGAGGATTTAGGAATATGAAGAAGGAAACGGTAAATTCATTATCTTCTCTTCAATGCTGTACAAGCAGGTATATTTCTGAAAGTCTATATGTAAAGGTTATCGCGAGGAGAAAATGCGATTTACAGCACATTTATCTTCGTTGTTTGCGAAAAACGCCATTTTACAAGCAGCGGCTGGCGCCTCCGTCTTTCGCAGCGCGGAGAAGAGAAAAAGAAGTGACGGGGCTTAACACCCGGGCGCGCGAGGATCTATGACCAAACAAGATTTTCGCCGTGCATAACTCGGGGTCGGCGCGGCGATAAATCCAAGGGCGAGTGATGCGCCTATGGGAACTCGGGGAGCCTCGCCATGGATGCCATCCGTGGTTAGACAATGCGCGCACCCGAAGATCCGCAAATATTTTCGAAGCGATTTCTCGTACCGACGCTCAAAGTGCCGAACACGTGGAACAGATAACGTGGCCATAGCAGCTGCCTGGAATTTCAGGAGCGATCCAACACCATTGTTCGAGGGAAGTAATGTCGCGGAACTGGAGAAAGAAAGCGCGAGCCTTGCGAGGATATTCCGCGTTGGTGTTTGGCCACGTCTTGCGTCTCCTCCTCCTCCTGCTCCTCCTCCTTATCCTGCTCTCGGTCTCCGGGTTTTTCGGAATTGCATCACCTCGCGCTGCGAACGAAATTACACCGCGATTGGACGGCTAGGATCGTACTTTGAATTTTGCATTCGGAGCTTTGGATCTTTTATTCACGATTTAATTATACAGTTTTAAAAGATAAATTGTCGTGCTTTTCGACTTTCGAGCTCGCTTCTTTGAATTTTTTATCATTCGCGGCAAAAGTGCTCCAAGATCCTCGCCCGACCGTCTTTCAGTTTAATTGGTCGACGACGGAATTAACAATCAACAGCGGGGCCGAATAGATTTTAGACGATAATAGAATGCCGGCACCACATTGCTAATCAACCAAAGCCGCATTATGTGGAATAGCGTAGTATAGCGCGATAATTCATTCGCGCGTGCAATGGTATTTGTGCTACGATAAACAGATGGCGAAGCTAAAAAAATAAAAAACGCGGCTCACAAATTTATACCGAGCTTATGACGAACAATTTTCTCTCCAGCCGCATTATGTAAGAGCATTGAATTGTTTTTCAACTAGAGCTCCGGCAGATAGAAATAATTAGTCGAGCTAATTGTTGGCTTGTGCCCTAGTCTCCGCCAAGCGCCGTTTATGGAAATATAGAGAAAAAGGCCAGGATAAACCAGGTGAAACACTGGCGTGGAACTGAAAGTAATACGACAAGTTAACTAGAATAATCAAATTTTCTGAATGAGTAATTGCAGTTATGAATATTCATGGTGGGCAAACAGCGAATGTGTAAACTGATAACTCATTTGCATATTCATCTGTTTCTAATAAAGCTTAACGACACTCACCTCCACGGACACATACGTGCCTGGAATACGAAATTCTAAAAAGAAAGTAAAGAAAGAAAAAGCGAGCGTCGTGTTTGACGTTGCGAAGGCTTAGTAAAGTCGTTGGAAGAGCCTCGCATCCATAGCGTCTAGCGTCGTTATCTACAACTCCGGAGCCCAAACAACCGTATCTAACCAACCTAAGAAAACATTTGAGGAGCCTTAGAGCCTCGCGCGCACGCCCGCGCCCGCACTCACACGGAGGTGCGCACGAGCACCTCGGCTCTCTCTCTCTCTCTCTCTCTGTGTGCGCGCGCGATCTGTGCAGGACCGTTGGGATCCTCCTCCCCTCCCACGAGCAGCTCTCGGGCCGTGTCTGGGAAAATCAAACATTCAAACAACTGCGAGAGAGGCCGAGTGCTCCAAATGTTGACTCCTGGCATACATTTCGTACGGATCCTTTCCCATCTTTGGCCGGACAAACAACCTGTCGTAATAATAATGCGCTTGGAGGAGACACGGCGGGAGAGTAGAGGAGAACGGCATAACGTTCTTCGCGTCTATCAAAACCTCGGGCACGAACTTCTTATATAACGTTCGCGCGGAGGCTCATATATCGATTTTATTCTCTTCTTCTCCTCCCCGCGCGTTTCTCGATTAACGTTTTCGGATTAGGTTTTTGGATTCGCGGGAATCTGATGAACGTCCACATAATGGCCACGCAGCGCAAACTTTACTGTCCGTTTCAGGATCCCACCATTACTGCGTCTCACATTTACATGGAACAGTAACTCATTATACGTATCACTTTTTGTAAAAAAATTTTTAGCATTACACTCGATGGGAGAGGAAGTACAGCGAAGCTACGCATTTATGTGAGAAAAAATTAAGTTGATAATATCATGTATTCCAGTGATTACGTGCATTGAATTTTAGACTTTTCAATAGTATATTTTATATGCCATTATTAAACTGCGTAATGTTACTTACCAAGTTACACGTACACTTATCAGATTAAAACTAGGATGAACGTTAAATTTAATACGTACACGTATCGATGAGCATAACCGAAGCAATATTATTTAAAAAATTTTTCAATTTAATTATAAATTTGCAATCATTTAATCGTAGTTATAAATAAATTTACTTTTCTCTTTCTAACGTTCTTTATTTACAAAAATGTTGATTTAGATAGAAATAATATAATAATTATTTAGGTTCAAGATTAAGATTTTCTGTGCAATACGTAAGAACTCAAAGAAGCAAAAATTGGATTACGCTCGAAGTACAAAAAGGTCTATTGCTTTTTTCTCGAACAAGATTATTGTACTTCAATAAAATTAAGTACATTTTAATGAGACAGTATAACGTAATAACATAGTTTTTATATTAAAATGTATACCTTCGTCAAGAGCTTAAATAAACGATTATACATATTTACGCATTTTATTAAAATTTACTTAATAAAATTATTTATTAATAAATGAATCCTGAAAATCTTGCGGAAAATATTGATAAGATTAGTGGTTAGCTATTTATATTAAGTGTCAATTAGAAGTTAAGCAACAACTTGAATTACATCAAATTTATCCTATGAAAATTCTGTATCATATTTTTATAAGCAAAAGTTCCGAGTAATTATATATATAAAAATTGTTTGAAACGTGTACGACATATGAATGTTCAAACGCAAAGGTTGATCAACGCATAAGAATACACGATAAAATTAGATTGAAAAATAAGTAATTGTTAAAAATAAATCAAGACGCAAAAAGCTAATATAATAATAATATAATAATAATAATAATAATATTAATGAGTAAAATGTTTCAATGAGAAATCACGAACTATTGGTTTCGATGAAAAAAAACATTATATAAAGCATTCGCCTGTAGATCGCGAAGTTTCTTGACGATAGTAATTTCGCACTGCACCTCGTTTGCTAACTCTTTTTTTCCTATTTCAATTTGTCCGTTCATTAATACATCAATACATTCGAAAGTTTAATATTTAATATTTTTACAGCTATTATGAAATATTTTCTATTACGAAATCACTGGATCGTACGACTCGGTAATTATTAAAAAAATGTTTAGAATTAATCTAGAACCAATAAGTCTCATACGTCATGTCGTATATTTTTAGCTATCAATGATTACAAAGTGTGGACATAAAAAACAATTCAGTTTCCAGTATGCGCGTGCGTCATTTAAAATCATAAGTGAAAAATATGTATTTGAAAATACCGACAAAATGTAGCGGCAAACGTATTTCCCAGGAAATATTTCATTCGGAGATGCTAAAAATAACAGCGAACAATTCCAGTACGTTCGTATCATTTATTAAATTTTTCTTCCCTAATGGAATACGAGTATTTCATGTAAAGTAGCAAATAACTTAACTAACACCAAATTTATTGTACACATAAAATATTCCTACATTCGTATGTAAGCTGAGCTATTTATTCACAGAATAGATTAATAGACTTGCGAAGCGTAATTTTTGAAGAAGGAGGAGACTGATTATCAGTAGATGATGCACTTACCGTAATAAAGCTGATAAAATAAAGAACACAAAAGCCATATTTTCTTCTATAAAAAAGCTGTTTGAATTATAAAAATCTTATCTCCGTCATTCCAAACATTTACAATGAACTCCATGTTGAGCGATAAATTAATACAATCGTGTGTTCTCGAATATTTTTGAAGAACAATTCACCGCAGCTGCAGCGCCGAGCCTAAAGAAATTAAAAGCTTTTCGTCCATCGTGTCCAAATAATGCTCTGGAGTATCGTGCGGGCATCCGAGTGCGCCGAGGAAAAGAGCCCCGATAATAAAATTGTTTTTCCAGCTGTAAAATACGTAATAACAGTGAGAAAAAGGCTTCTCACCATTATTTTAAGCACGTGAGTGAGCGCGCGCGCGCACGCACACACACAGCCGCACAAATACTTTTCACCCGACCGTATATTCGCCGGGTTTTAAATCAGCGGCGGAGGTTTCTTATTACCCGTCATATAATTCCAGAAGCTGCAGGAGACGCGCAAGAGCAGCGGCGAGGGTTTCGTGGCGCGCGCGCGCGCGCCGATAAGCCGAGGCTTGTTTCCCACGGGAGCCACGCGATCGTTCGCGCGAGCGCCGCCTTGCCCTCCTCACCCCCACCCGTGACCCTCGCGGTATTCCACAGAGACGGAGTCGGATGCAAATAAGGTGCTGGCAGGCTGGGAAAGAGGAAGGCCCCGATCGACTCCGACGGCGAGCCGCGGGCCTCGCCAGGACCGGACCACGGCGATCCCTCTGTTTATCCCCGCTACCATCTTTCACCGACGCGCTCCTCTTCCCTCTGCCTCTTATATTTGCGATGGGCCTGCTCTCTCCGGGCGCTCGACGTATGTTCTCCGCTTGCGATTGATAAGTCCTGTAATGTACACCTTGTGCATTGCGTCGGGCAACCCCTCGATACCTCGATAATCCCGGCTATGCTGCGTCTCGTGGCTTTGCAGAGGAGTCGATACAAGTTTCGGAGCTGCTAAAGAGTCGGGAATATTGCGAGGTACGTGCTCGTTCGATGCGAATTGCAATTTCGAGGAAGAAGATAAGAATGGCCTTTATTAATAAAATGCGGGTACAGCCGGTTACTTTCGTAAAAACCCAAAATTCGTTCTTGGGACGAAAACGTAAGGATCGTTAAAAATGAAGTCGCTTTCTGATTAAAAGCAGATGTACCGAAACCTTTTCACAGAGTGCTGCAATCTAATATCGAGTAGAGATAAATGGAACTTTCTCGATCGAGTGGCCGAAAGAATAGTTGAAAGTATTCCCCGAGTCGGAGTGACGAAACAAACGCAACGAGCAATTAAGTAAAAACCATTAACGCAAATGGGAATGAACACAGGCGCGGTCGAGTGGGGGGCTCTTTAACTCGGTGTGGATGTGCATTAACTTAAACTGTTCCTAGGAATTACGATGCGCCATTTAATCCAACCTTCGGGAGAAATTTTTACCGCACACTGTTCAAGTAGCGAGCACACAATAGCAATAATTTCTCGCTGGCCGGCTCCTTGATTTTTCGCTCCCAGCCGCTTATCCGCTCGCTCTTTTTGTCCCCTCGCGGCTCTACCCTTGCGCGAAATGCGGGTGCGCACGCAAGCCTCGCGAGGATCAAGTCCTGGTCTCCGGGCGGAGGATTGGAACTGCGCGCTCATTCTCACAATTACAGAAAGAGGCGCGCGCCCACTTACCTGCTCCGCTCGCCGCACAGATTCATATTTAATGAAAGATAATCGCGTTTAATTGACGACCGCCGGCAGTTCAACCCCAAGGATTCCCGCGAGATAAGTTTCCGAGTCGTCCAGCTTGCGCCCGTTAATGACCTTGGCCTCCCATATGCGCACCCGAGACTTTTTCGGGACGCGCGTCGATGCTTCGCCGCTGCTCTCCTTCAAGGAAGCAATCATAATTTGCGACGAGCACCGACTCGAATTATTTATCTTGCTACGAGTTAATGCTACGAGGCAGTGCAAAAACTAATTATAATTGGTTTTTCGCGTTGAGAAAAACAGTCTGTTCCCATTATTTCTTGTATTCCGTGGGCTTTTATCATAACACGTGCATTGTTATTCGCTTAAGTTTAATTATTTATTTTATTATACAGTGTTAAAGTTTAAATACCAAACTTATTAAATCTTTTGATTTATTTGCTATTAACCGCGAGAAACATTTTCGTTTTTAACTTTTAATACTACTGATTCTAATTTATTATCGAGGCGTCGGCCATTATCTTAGATATGAGTAATTAAGCTTTATTGAAATGATTTATTGAAATTCATTTCATAGATTTTCCTTTCAAGGGGAATACCAGCAATCAATGGTCCCGTAGAGAACATAAAGGAAGCCTGTATCATTATTTAAGATCCAGTAATGCTTTCGCCTGCAAAAAATCATTAATATAATGGATGGTAGATTAAAAAAGAATTTCGAGCTCCGACGATTAATGTGAATGTGTTGCCAAATTTAGTACGTACATTCGCTTCCAAGTATTATAAAATGTTTCTTTTTATTGTTCTTTGAATGGAGGTGTCAGTTTCGATCGGTATATCCTTTCTCCTTTAAAAGCCATCGAAATGAGGATGAACGAGCGTTAAACTAAAGTTTTGCTAGATTTCGTACGTGCAAATTTTTACCTAAGCTCACCGGATCTCCATAATTTTAGCGATAAACTGGATCAAGTGTATAACAGTATCTACGGTAACACAAAGAACGCACGAATATGCGCTTTTTGCGACTACGAGGAGACTGATAAAAACTCGCTGACGGTCTTAACGCCGCTTGATTGCCGCATCTTGGGTTTTTCCTCCCACCTTTTGTCAGCGAAGATGACCGCCAGATGAAATTAGGCATTTTTTAAAAAAGGGAACTAGAGGTGCCGCCGGAAATACTGCAAATAAAGAGTATCGTAGTCGAGGGCAGACGCTGGTTGCGAAAATAACGTTCCACTTACAAGCGTTACGAGGTTTTCTTTTACATCGATAACTGTGTCGTTGATCTCGTTTACTCTGTCATATTTCATGAATTACGCATTTTTGCAGCTGTTGAATAATTCACAAATTTACAAAGCTACTTTGTTGCACGTAAATGCTCGGGTTTTTGTAAGAAAAAAACGTTGCGCATGCTGAGACTACGTCCAGTGAAACTTCATAAATTTATGCAAATATCGGAAATTTTTCAAGACGATTTTTGTAATTTGCGAGTCTTGCCGAGTTGCTCGTAAGTCGGAGTAATTTGAAGCTTTCGAAGGAAAAATAATGCCAATTAAATTGCTATTAATATCAATTAAAATCACTTTAACCGAGGCTTATTAATACTTAAGAGCCAAAATAATGCTTTTAATAAGCGCGCGCGCGCGATCATTGAAAGCAACGAATCCAATAAATCATCTCGGTAATGGCGGTAATCCGATCGTGCAAGTCACTGCAACCAGACGCAATTTACGCAGCGTGTCCTTGACGAAGAGCGCGAGGCTCGTTCGCTCGTTCGCGCGTCAGGCGGCAAGAAAAAGCCGTGAAAATTGTTTAAACCGATTTGGCGCATAACCCCGGGAAGTCGAAACCCGCGGGGGAGGGGGGTGGGGTGGGCCAGAGGCGGGGACTCACTGTCGCGACGCGTGTCAATATTTCCAAGCGATAAGTATCGCCGCGGCTTGCCTGCGGCTAGCGAGCCCGAACCTGCGCATCGTGCCTCGGCGTACGCGGCGATTAATCATCTTCGTCGCGATGCGCTTTCCAGGACACAGCGAGATTCGCGATCTGGATCACTCGTGTTTCGTCCTCCTCGGCGTACATCAACGCGCCTCCTTTGGGAGAATGTGCAAATTCGCGGTCCCCGCGAGGACGACGCGTTCGCAGGCGATGTTTTCTTCGGTATTTAATTATGCAATGAAGAAGCAGCGAGTCCGTTCGAGGCTTTTGCTTCGAATAGTCTTGCAGGCCATAATAATAAGCGAAAAACCATTGTTGGCCGACGCATTTATCTGTCGAGGATGACTATTAATATAATTCCCTTTACACCACGAGGCATTCGAATGATTCGTTTTTCAGAAATTGTAAAAACATAATATTTTGGAAGATCGTTCGAATGTTAAATGAATTTTTCAGACACTTAAATAAAACAGATGGTTTTCAACTGCTTTGACGTCAATGTTTGATTTACCAGAATGGTATACGAAATATCTAACTGGTGATATCGCGATTGATACTATTGATGAAAAAGTTGCTCGAAAAGTTCTAATAATAGAATTAGTTTATTTTCAACTCTGCAGAACTTTATCGTAAGAGTAGTTTTGCAGCTGTGGGATTTTGTTAATTTTTTTCGATTCAGGAGAGTAACAATCGATTCGATGTAGCGTTGTATTCTCTCGAGATTGCGGAATCTCATTAGCTACCGTATACACGACAGTTTTACTAATTGAAAAATTACAATATTCATAAGGACTAATTTTTTTAAACGGTACGAGCGAGAAAAAGCCTATTAATAATTTTTTCATAACCGACAAAACGTATAAACTGTGCGGAAAAAAGTATATTTAGAAAAACGAGTTTGCAAACCAAAGACGTTCCAATAGTTCGTCTCATAACGGACGTGCTCCGAGGAATTTTTAGTTCACTGTCTCTGAATCTATTTGTATAATATTAAAGATCCTCGGTATTTGAGCTCTAAAAAAGTGCAGGTGTTCGAATTCCGCCAGTATATCGCCAGTTTTATCCATAACAAGGCCAAGCGAAATTAATTTCCAACATCTTTTTATAATACATTTAAACGAGATACAAATCTTGTTAGTGCATAAAAACTTCATCGTTAGCCGTTTTAAACGAGAGTTTATTCATTTGGATTTCATCCATAAATATGAAATCAAATATGTCGAATCCTTGCTTTGAGATCGAGAAAGAGGCAGTGTCAACTATGGTCACGTAATGAACCAAAAAAAAAAAAGGAAATCTCTGCCCTAGCAAAAAATGTTTACCCAATTATCATTCTCGTCTTCTTTCCTCGAAATCTTTTCTTGTCAATATTTCTCCTGTTCCTCCTCCACCCATTGGCATCCCATGAAAACCTAATGGCGACAAATATTAATTAGCCGGTGCACGAGGTCCACACCGTAAATTCAGGATTCGCTGGTTTGCAATACCCACGCCGTCGCTTAAAGTATTCATAAATAACCGTCGGCGGTATACGATTTCGCGATAACGGCCGCAAGTAATTAAATAGTGGGGTAGTTAATGTCCTCGTGAATGTGCCCTCGAGAAATATATGTATAAGGTAAAAGAAGCGTTCGTTTGTTATTTGTGTACGCGCGCATGAATGTGCATACGTGTTCGTATGCTCACATCTTTACTCGTGTACGCGTGTACATCTGCATATACATACGTAAAACGACTAGATCACGGCGTGACGTCTTGTTTCAATATATCTCGTGTAACCGAAGCGTAAAAAACAAATTTCTGATACTTTTTGCTTGCCTTTTCGCGAGTCCCGATTTCCATTACAAAGAC
Source organism: Platyscapa corneri (assembly GCA_018907185.1). Taxonomy (NCBI): domain Eukaryota; kingdom Metazoa; phylum Arthropoda; class Insecta; order Hymenoptera; family Agaonidae; genus Platyscapa; species Platyscapa corneri. The sequence continues at coordinate 3,414,838 of JACCHW010000021.1, read as the reverse complement.
GCATTTAACAGCAATTTCGAAGACTTATGTATTAGTAATACTACGAAAATTCAAACATATTTTTATAGTTTTTAGAAAGCCCAACCGATAACATGATATAATGCACTATATTTTTCAAAGTGTGTATAAATATTGCTAGCTACTAAACTAACCATTTTTTTGCGAACAAGAGTAAAAAGCTTTTAAATCCATAGTTCGCGAGATAAATATTATTTCAGTCAGCTGATATTTCATAGCGAATTCTATTTGCGGGGAAATCTACATTAATATTTCATCAATTTTTTCAATGAAAAATAGCTCGAGTGAGCGTATGCAAATAACAAAATGCATGTTTAATGTATGAATTATATGTTAAAATTTAGTATCTTATAGTTAAGATGTATATAATGCGCACTAAAACATTAATTATATTATCTTGCGATTCGTTATTACTGCTTCGGTTAATTATCGATTGAAAAACTCCAATTGATAATGATAAATGTAAAATAAATTCCTATCATATTTTACAGGCAGTTATTCTCGGCCATCGTCCGTGGATTACGTAGCTAAAATAATCTGTAGTTACAAAATAAGGCGATTAAAATAAAAGCGCTTAAAAAATAAAAAAAATTCGCAGAATCCGCATAAATTATTCAAACATCAAAATATGAGATCCCTCATGGGCTCCCTCGTGGGTTTATGGTCTAGTTCTTTGAACATTTCCAACTTCAATAAAGATGACAAAATATTGATGTGTACAAATGTCACCAGCAAATATAAAATCGTCTTCGTCATTCGAAAAGGAAAAAAAAGCTCTGAATAAAGTGATTGCCGGAGTAACGTCGGAGAAACGTCTGCGCGCCAGTCGGAAGAAACGTTCCGTTTATTACAAAATGTCTCGCAGCCCCGTCGTATCTCGCAGCGATATCAAGCTCAAACGAGCACGTGCAATTAGCGTAAACGTACAAGCCGGTACACGTAATCGCAAACAGTGGAAGAGATCGTCGATGAGGCACCGTAAAGACATCGCCAGCGGTGGTCGCGCGTCCGTGGAATCGAAAGCTCCGCGTGTACGCGCGCGCACGCGAAAGAGAGTCGCCCGGGCTCCCCTGCGGCGAGCAAACGCGCGCGACGTCGACACGTGGCCGTAGGCGAGCCGTACACGAACCTCCGAGAAGACAGAGGAGCCGGGGATCGTTTTTTATGGCGATAAAAGCCCCTGCGGGGTGGAGAGGGGAAAAGGATTGGAATACTGCGGCTCGCGCTGCGGCAATAAAAATCGCGTTTTACGAGTGGCACTTTAAACGCGATGGGCGAAGAAAAGAAAATTAACGATTTCGAGAGGCGGGCCGGGAGGAAGCGAGTACTTGGACGTTCCGTTGTTGATTAAGGGCAAAAATTCTTCTACTCATTCGTTCGCTCTCGTCCTTTTCTCCTCTTTGCAAGTTTACGGCGCTTTAGGGGAGTCCTAAATCCGTCGACGGGGACTCGCTTTAACGAGCGCAAGCTCATTTACGTTTTTCGCGTTTTCTCTCTAAAGGTTAGCTTGATCGATTGTTCGCCGACACCGAGATTTACACTTGGGAAAGCGACTTTGGCATTTTTTGTTCGTCTGGCAGCAAAAATTATACAACTTAACAAAGCGATATACTCTAAATATGCTTGTTTAGCGCCGGAAACCTAATCATTACCTTTTGTACTACTGCTCCGTCAATTAGATCATTGCCAACAATGGTATTATGTAATTTATTTATACATAAGTAAGCATTGCTATTAAATGTACACCCAGCGTACCGGTGGACGTATTATCATTGGCTGCGTAAAGAATTTAAGTGGCGAAATTGCCATAACGATTTGTGAATACTTTTTAACGTGCATAAGTAAATAAAAGTGTTATATTTTCAGGTAATTAAGGAATTTTGCACTTGTAAAGAAAATTTTAATGTCGCGATGCCCTGCAATTGTTTCAAAATGTGGGATACGAAGAACAAGACGTATTGGTTCCCATTGTTTTGTTATTTAAAATTTTTAATTTTTGAAAAAATGGTACTCAAATGAAAGGGATTTCTTAGACGTAGTTGACAGTACCATCAGAATATCAGATACTTTATTTTATCCGACGAAAATTTTATTTAAAATTAATATAAAAATTATATCGATTATATTTACACCCAGCTCGTACATTGCAAGTTTCAATTGTTCCTTTAAAAGAAACGACTATTGAATTACTTTACACAAAATTACACATCGTGATATTTATAAAATTTTTATAATTTTATTCTAATCATTCTGAATTTGTATTTAACAGTAGTTGAAGAAATTTTTATGCACATAATACGCACTTTGGAGAATTACTTCACAATCTGAAACAGATTCCACTTGGAATAAAGAACCTGCAAATATCCCCTTTAGGAATTTAAAATTTAAAATTTACTAATCTTTCATAAGTTTTAGAAGGCATATATTTTCTGTAATCATTAATAATATTCTGCGAGCAAGTTTTTAATAAAGCAAAATAAGATTTATTGTAAATAGTATTGAATGGCATGTTCCACTGGTATCAACTATCAAATAGATCTGTGCATTATTTAGTTTCATTTAAATAATAAATCACAGTGACAAATAATACATTATTTTATTACTTATTCTACGAAGGAACAAAGTTGATTTACTAATTTTACAACAATCGATAAACGAAAGTCATTAATTACACCAAAGATTTAGCGATAAATATCTTAAAGGCGAATTACACTAATAATATAATGTAACGTATGGTGCGTTTAATAAAATTTATCGCAATTCCAGAATTATTCGTTCTTTCGCGTATGCAATAAAAAATAAAAATATTCAATAATTTGAAAATAATGCAGTTGTTTATTTTAAAACTCGAATGGCTCTGAAATAGCTATTGTCCTTGAAGCAACGTTGAAATTATTCGTCGCTGTTGAACATTCGGAGCCATAACATCCGAGCATAAAAGAATTATACTACTTGTCCGACTTATGAAATCGACGCCGAGGCCCTTCCTATGTTTAAATTGTATGAAAATTCGAGACATAAATTGGAAGGTACTTAAAATTCTGATTGGTTTTACAATCTTACCTGTTACCGACAATAAAATTATTTGCAGTTTACTACACGTCGAATTTATATTTACAGTCTTATGCGAGAGGTGTTATTTGTAATGAGTAATAATTACCAGTTATTAGTTCATTTTACGTTCTTTTTATTGCTTCGCCGCCGCTCGCCGCATCATATCGCGCTTTGGAATACGATCGTCCGATTGACCAATTTCGTACGAAGCCACCTAATTGATCGATCGTTTTTCACTCTAAAAAATACCGGTCATCTGGTCGCTTTGGCGTGGCCCTCGTATCCGGCACACGTTAGCCGCGAGAGCTCCATCGCTGCTTCTGCAGGTGTAATTACTTTCTAGCGATATGGAGTCATTAATATTCTTATTGGGGGACTCATCAGAGGGCCTGTGTGTAATTTTCCCGACTGGCTCTAACTGCGCTACGGCCTTAGTTTGAGCTTTGAGTCGATCGATCATGTCGGCAGTTGACGGGCAGAGGCGTGAAAGCTCTGATTGGATGCATTTTTCAAGGATTACGAGCGTGATTGCCTTCTAAAATTTCATATCTTGTACCTCGTCCTTTTGTAGCCTCCTCTTTCTGTAATAACTTAATAAAATTTATTTCTTTTTTACTCTTGGACTCGGACTTTGTAGACGGCGCGTCCTTAGCTCAGAAGTGGTAATCCGTCGATATTCCATTTCGATAAGCAATTATTTGCAAATTAATATAGAAAGGTAATACCTTAAAAATTAAGCCTCCGCGGTTTTTCAGTTTAATCTTCCGATTTCAATTATTTCAATTTATAGCGCTAATTTAGATTTTAATAAAAACACCGCGAATCAGATAAGGGCAGCTCGGACAAGCTCATTATTCTTCTTCTGTAAAGCCGAGATTAAACGAACTTATGGCTCCCATTGATAGAAGCTCGAGCGAGACCGAGCGAAACGGTAATGCCAGAGCAAAACGAAAAGACTAATAGTTTCGGATTTAAAAAAAATTGGAACATTTTTTAACGGCAGCTTATTATTCAGCGTACGGTCTGTGAAACAGAACGGTGGTGAAAGTGGCGCTTTCACGCCCTCTTAAATCAAAATGAGACAAAAATCTGATCATGCGTACCCTGGAATGAGTAAGCAAAAATCCAACTTGCAGAGATACCAATCTAATTTTTCAATTTATAATTCACTGACAAGGGAGAAAATGTGCGGCAAATTACTATGTTCTCGATTAACTCATAAATAAACTTACGATACCCGAGAAAATTACAATATTATACGATTAAAAGAATTAAAATTAATTAAATGTTGCGCGCTAACGCGTATTACCGCGTATGTATTTTATTATACTTGCACTAAGCTAACGAACGTAACGCAACGCAATGCAGAAAGATTTCGCGCCGCGAGTTTAATCGCGCCATTAAAAAGAGTTATTCTTTCTATAATGCTGTTCCTCGCCTGCGTGTCGGCGAACTATCCTCCGATCGTTCGAGCACGCAAGATTGGTATTGGCGGCAGTTGGGGCTCGTAACGAGTCGCGCACCTCCTCCTCCTCCTCCGACAACCGGACAAATCGCCCATTAACGCTCGCACTCCCAAAATCTTAGGAGGCAGGGCGAGTAATGACAGTTGTAGCGAGCACTATCAGGAAGTAAAGAGTCTCCTTGAAAGAAAAACGGAAGCTCGCGAGCAACGGCCGCCCGTGACTCGTTGACTCTCGGACTCAATGCAAATCTCGCGTCCGAGGGAGCGGAAGTAGCAGGCGTTGGCCACCTGTTCGAGCCCCGCTCCTGGCCTTTGGAAAACGGATGTGTGTCGGCGCGGGTAAGCACCGATCCATGTCGCGGCTGTTCACTTGGGAATGAAGTTCGTCGCCTTGCTCGGCGAACCGATTAAAGCCACCTTGTCGCCGGGCCCAATCACATCCCGGTAATCGCGGCGATAAGCTCCGTCGGCGCGTCTGCTTTGATTGTTCGGTCTCGAGTTTGGCAAGGAACGCAGTCGATCGCAGCTCGGCAAACAACGAGACAGCCTGGCTCGATTGTTTAGCGCCGGTACAACTGGTGCGCGGCCCACGGAAAGGAACAGGTAACGCGCGCCTCCTTCGGTCAAGTTTTTTAACGAAGCCATTAGGCGATCCGATCAGGATCGCGGCCGAGCGGAAAAAAGAAAAAGGCACGATTTTCGCGACTGCGTCCCCGCTGTTCCGGGAAGCACTCCAGCGGTCATTTTTGCAAGGAGCGATAAATAGCCCAGTTCCAGCAATAAATATCTCGTCAAATCGAGCGTATCACGAGCGACTATAATAAAGTCACGAGGCAAAGCGAGAAAAAAAAGAGGAAGGAGGAGTAAACGGAGTCGGGGCGCTGCGGGAGAGGCGCAAGAGTGAAAAACACGAGGGAGAAGCTCTCGGAGGAACCGCAGCGGCGTCACGCTCCGGGGGCCGCTCCTTCCTGTCCAGGATTTGGGGAGCCATCCCCGCGTTACGGAATGCTGCTCTCCCCGCGCCGTTTCCGGGTTGGTGGTCGCAGGTGCCTCCTTCACGTGCAAACGCGTGAATCGCGTGGTCGCGGTGCCCGCACGTGAATAGCGACTGCTGCTCGTCGTCCGTCGTCTCCTTCCGTAGGATCGGCCACGAAAATCGTTGCTCCCGCGTCAGGTGGCTTTTTGTCCGCTCCCTCGTCCGAATTACACCCGCGACCGGGATTCAAATCAGTTGCGCTTTAAAATATGCGTCACGTGAGTAGCGGCGTTTTGCCTCTTTCCGTTCGTTCACCGAGTCTCCTGGTGGAATTTTACGGGAGTCTCGGAACGGGCGAAAATAGGAAACTGTCTGCTGAACGCGATCTTTTAATTGAACGCTGCGAGTATCTGGAATGACACGCGGATTTCTGCGCGAAGACTGCCTTTACTAAGAGTAATTGCAAAAATTGCATTGCCTCCTCTGCAATATGTTAATCTCGCGCGTTAAATTTTAAATTAAACCTTTCAGCGTATCTAATAAAATATAATATCATTTCAAATTTTAATGCCAGGTCGATTTTTATTTTGCGGAGAATTAAAATTTTAAGTATAATTTCCGAAGACGTATAATTAGAAAATATATTCGAAAACCTGTTTACCTCGATACAGCTTGAAATAACTTGGAACTTTATGCGATTGAGAATTTATTTTGAAGTCGCTCTAAGCGGTTAAATTAAATTTTTTAACGCACGGACACTTGAAAAATGCTAAAAAAGTTGACGAATTTCTCCACTTTATGCCATAGCGAAAGTTGTCTCCTAATTTATAACGGATTGGTGAATTTTTTTGAAAAATTTAACTGCGTGCTTGTAAAATTTTCTTAATTTCTGCCGCTGTCAGTTTGAATGTAAGAAAAATGACCAAAGAGCGATAAGTTGAGCGTTGGCCGGCAATATTTGAGAATGCGCACGGTGTGCGCAGAAGTGAAATATTTTACGACTATTTTCTCTCGAAGTAAGCGACGTTCTAAAAACGCAAGGAATAAGCGAAAGGGCGATATATCCTGAGCCGCGGTCATCCTCCCCCTCCCCCGCCCGTGAAACACAAGTCCCCGAGGAGGAAAGACGGAGAGCCGGCACAAAGGCTCTCGTCGCACCTCGGTTATCGAGGCATCGAGCGAGACCCGCGATCGGATTTGCGAGGGTGAGTATCATTTTTCCCGTCGGGAAAATAATGCCCCGAGTCGAGCCGTCCGGCGGCGCGCGCCGACGGCACACGTAACGAACTCCGTACGCACGTTTCACAAGACGAGCGGCCGTTTATTAGCGGCCAGCCGACGAGTGCACGCTCCGGTAATGTACGGTTGCCGAATAATGTCAAGGATATCCCGTGCATGCGTGCGTACGTAGGATGCACGCACGTACCGGCAGGTGCGCGAGGCGCATCGACCGAGACTATAATGTAAATCTTGGTCTTCGGCCGCGGATGTGCGAGCGAGTCTAGTCGCGTCGCTCGAACAGTGGCCGCTGCCCTTAGTGCCCTGCACTGCGCGCTCGCCTACTACTTTCTCTCGCTTTAGTGGGCTGGGGCGGAGGGGGGAGGGCTCGATTCTCGTAACGAAGCGGCAATGACGTTGGCTCCGAGCGACCGATGCTTCTTGCGCTTCCTTATTAACGGCGACTCTCGGTGTGCGAGGTTTTTTGTATAATTGGAAGCAATTTTCTTCTGCCTTCTGCTCGACAAATTGAGAGTTTTTTCCTTCGCGCGCACTTTTTAGCTGCGCGTTAAATTTTTAAGCTTTTTCAGATTTACTGCCCGAATTTTTTGCCATTTTTGCCATTTTTGCCGTTTTTTCGCACAATTGCGACGATTGATTCATAAATTCTATTCTCGTATTAAGTATAAATAAACGAACCGAGGGAGTTCGTCTCTCTTAAGCGGCGAAATCATCCTTGGCACGCAAGAAACGATTATTTTCCGCAACTTATCTCGAGTAGCTGCTCGTTAGTTTAATTATTGACAAAATTAAAAAAAATTTAATATACATCTCCATTACATATTTACCGATAAGATGAAAAGTTTTTTCCTTGTTTTTCTCGCACACTGGCAATTCTTCGCGTGAGTTACAGAAACATATTTTGAAGCAATAATCTTCGTCATTCGTCACATTAATCTACGAATTTAATCTGAAATGTAAGATCACACTTATTTACTATGTGTCCGAACTATGGGCATCCGTTAAATATTACCTTCTCGTGTTATTTCGACACTTAGGCATTGCAAACGGAAATGCGCAGACAGAAGGTACGTATATTTCGATAAAGGCAAATGCAAATTAATCTTTCGGTACTTTATCGATCGATCAGAAGTATTCTTTCAAAAAATTATGAGTGAAACGTGTATTTTTACAATTCCTGCAAAATGTACCTGCACCACGCGCACAGTGTAGTGTACAAACGACGGTACAAAACACTTTTGACAATGAACGCGTGCTTTTTAATATTCGAGAACCTTTTTTGAAAAATTTTAACCGTTACAGTGCATAAGAAGAATTACACCAGGACAAAAAATCAGTCGAAATGGAAGTTGCGATAAAAAGTACTCATTTTCAAAAAATAAGTGTACCGAAAAATTTAAATGAACGAGGATTTACTGGAAGTCCGTAGCTGCCAACAGGAATCCGTAAAAGAGCCAACGCCCTGGAGAGCAGCCGCTTATTACCTTGTCCCGTTTTATCCCTTATCCAGTGATTTATAATTGCCGGGCTGGCATTCGTCGCGTTTCTCCGCGCACGCGCTCCAAGTCTGATCGGCTTTTCGGGGTTTCACGCGCCGTCAGCCATGACGCAAGTCTTTGACAAGCGATAGCGTGTAATAATTTCGAGCTCCGCCGGACCCTTCGGAGCGCGAGGCACGAGGAGTCGATCGGCAATCGCGCGAATCAACTTACGATCGCCCGGAAGGTTCGAGGTGCTCGTGCACCGCCGATACGATCTTGCGCGATAGCCGCGGACGTTCGATCGTGATATATTCAAGAGCGACCGATTTCGGTCGAATTAATGAGCCGGGCGCACTTATTTTTACAGTGGCGCGAGTTCGTGCGCTAGGGAGGGCCGGAATGCGTCGTTATCACCTCTAGCCACGGGAATAATTCCGCTATTTATAAACGGAAATGGCTTATGTATTTTAGGAACGCATTTGTAATGATCTGCTCCAACAATTAACTTTTTATTCTTCTTTGTTTTGCGCGCGTTTCGGTTACTATGTACACCAAGCCGTAACAAATTTGAAGGTTAATTTGCATTATACATAAAAATTTTACGCCGCGATGTACGCGATAATGGTAATCAAGACGTTGGAAAAATAAGTAAAAGTTCAAAATAGATCGCCGCGGTAGATCACGAAATCACTTTCCTCGAATGCAAATGCGCTTTATAAATCTAAAATTATCGCGACGGCGTTACAATTGGTTCAAGATTTTCAGCTCAGCGTCGATGATATTTTTTTATTGACAGCGAGAAAAAAGGACGCGTCTAATCGCGTATCGCGGATCTCGGATTAACGACGAGAGTTCTTGAACTGTTCTAATTGAAAGCAGCGGTCAACGACTGATTTTCTCCCGTTCTCGCTCACCATTAAATAAATCATACTTTTTACTGGAATTTTTGGTACTGATATAAGAATAAAATAATCTTCTTACTGAAATAAACGAAATAAAGAGAAAGGTAGCGGATTCACTAATCTTTATAAAATATTCCCGAGTAAAATGTTTTGAACGCGATTATAGCCCAAGTCCCTCTAAAAGCTGTCTTTTCATTTCTTTGGTTTTTCGTTTATTTTCAATTGGGACACGGAAATTTTTTAATTTATCACGCTAGATACCGAACAGTATTAGCGCGTACAAATGTGCTCAATAAGCTCTTATTCGTGGGAGATAAGTCGGGAAGTGAAAAATGTTCGTGTGGGGTTTTCATAATTCGCGTGTGTATTAAAATGCAGACATATCGAAGGTGCGATAAATTTTCATTATAGAGAGTTCAGGTAATTCTTTTTGGGTATTTGGGTAACTTCCTTTTTACATATGCAGTTTCTTTAAAAAACGATACTACACTAACGGTAAATTTCGATAGGAAGTGCCGGCGATACAAGCCTCCAGTATTTAAGGCTTCACTTTCCTTTTACTCTACGTGCGTGTGTGCACGCGTGCGCGTATAAATTACATAAATAAAACTTTAATTTGCTATACGTATTTATTGAAATTTAGATAACCAATGTTGAAAGCGGATAATTATCTTGCATCGGTCGTCGAAAATAGTCTTGAAATTTCATACTCATTACAATTTACTCGCAATTACACGCGTTACTTATAATTACGATTCGTGCGCTCAATCTTGAATATTTAACATAATGTTAATGATTACGAAATGGAAGAGTATTTAAATGAAATTACATAAGTAGCTCGGTGACACTCGTAAAACGTATCTAAACTTTTCAAGTTGCTCTTAAGTAATGAATACGTCATTTCTTCAAAGTTGATAATGACGAACCATCGCCGCTGTCGTTAGGCCACCAAAGATTTCCGATAGTATTTATCTCGGTTACATGCGCTTGTTTATATATATATATATGTATATATGTATACGTAGTCAGAGAAATTTCAACATTTCGCTCTCCGCTGATCATATATCGTGAGGAAAATCTCTGGAACGTTACCGTCGTCTAACCTCGTGCTGGAAACAGCGTATCGATTGAACGATACGATTATAAATAAATACGAGTGTAAGCTATCTTCAGCTTTTTTCCTTTTTTCCTTTTTTTTTTTTATCAAATATCTCATACTCGTAGTATATATCCACACATTTTCATGTCGAGATAATATACGGGCCCACGTTTACAGGGATTCTAATCGAAATAACTTTCCCCCCTTACTTTTATTAGGTTCTTTTTGCCCATTTTCACCTCGAGTCGATTACAATTGTGTTTTGGCAGAGTTTGTTTGGAAGCTTGTAAATCTCGCTCGGTGTCGGCTCAACACGACTGGTGGTTGAAAAAATCCGTCGCGAAATTACTTAAGGCCAGTGAACGCTATCGAGTCTCTCGAAAAGTGAAATTATCAAATCTAGATAAAATTGATCGTTTTCTCCATCGCGTCTGAATATTTTCCATTACTCGCGTATCGCAACAACCGCGTTCCGGGAACGCCCGTTACCGTTTTTAACGACCCGAGGTAACGAAGCGAAGATGACCATTTGTCTATTTGACGAGCATGCGTCCTTACCCAATAGGAGTCAAAGCGACCGAAAAAAGAGAGAGACAAGAAATTGTCCAAGCTTGCGGCTGTTCTTCTTGGACAAAATCGCGTTTCCAGTTGAGTTTTGAGGGACGCGCGTGCACGTGTCCGCGGCGGCGACGGCGAATTAAAATCGAGAGTTTAATTGCTGGGCGAGGAAGGAAAGCCGCCGAGAGGCATTAGAAAAGCAGTTTGTAAACCTGATTACTGCGCGAACGTCTAACCGCTTTTGCGCTTATCTCGTGCGCGCGGCGCATGCGAGGAAAACCGAGCGGACCCACGCGAGCCGCTGCCTCCTCGCACGCAGAAATTCGTGAACGCGCGATGCACGCACGAGCGCTCCATTGTTCTCGTTCGGATGCGAGTGCAATAATAGCCGCGCGGACTCGGAGAAACACGCTTTTCACGAGAGACGGTCGCTCGAGGAACGCAGCGTTACCTTGTCTTTACTCGCTCGGAGAAATCCTGCTCCACGTGGATTGTTCAGGACTTTGTGTTTCATTCGTTGCAGCGTATTCCGGATTGTCACGCGGAATGACAAAAATTCTGGCCCGCGTATGAAAATTCTGTTCGGATGTATTTCCTTACTTTCGACACTTTTTTTAAAACTTGGTAGCTCGATAAATGTTTTCGAAAATAGGAGGGATAAGTTTAAAATATACGAGCGTGTACCGATGCATCAATATTTCTAGTTACTATTCAAAGATATCTAGGATCTATTTTAATTATCCTCCACTCTCGTGATTTATTTTCTGGAATAATAAATCATAAGAAATGATGTTCTAAAAGCTAAAATGTAGAAGTTGGTACGGAGGAGCAAGACGTCAACGGAAAGTTTAAGCAATTACTAGTGATGTTACCATAAGAAACCACACTCCTCGAGTTATTCTTCATTCCTTCAGACTTTGCGCTTACGTAATTATGTTCAGGCTCGTACACGGTTACTTTAGTTTCAAGTACAGTAATTACTTTAAAATGATACGAATTTCTAGCTCGAACATTTATTAAAATATCTTGAAAGTACCTCTGCTCGAAAATATGATACTCTATACATTATTTATTTTGTAATAAAAATTATTAATATCGCGCTTTGCTTAAAATTATATTTTTCAAAATAATATTAAAAACGTGAAATTTCATTCGTAAATTTTAATTATTTCGAAACTTGAAAATTATAATTTTTTATCTTGACAAATGTCAAAGAAGATTATTACCCCAATGTATTATTATAATTTAGTAAATCGCTAATAAATTGATTTAAGATTGAAAACAAATAAAGAATAAATAAATGAATTTAAAGAAAAAATATGTACAATTATTAAATAGTTTAATTCGTTTAGAATAAACGATAAATTTTAATTTATGTTGTTCTTCTTTCCTTACCACTCACAAATCATTATAACAATAAGAAACTGACAAAATTATAAATAATCAATGCAATTTCAATTTTTTCCTGTTTAGTAATAAACGTAAACTTTCCATTAATTTTTCGTTTGATATTTCCGAAAAGAGTAAATTATAATTACGAAATATTTTTCAGTATTATAGGTGAAACGAGTAAAATTTGTAATTAATACAATCTAGTATAGTAATCTATTCACCAATATTTAAAGAATGAATCAGCAGATTTACGCAAATCCAAGTTATGTTTCTCTTTCTTATTTTATATCACTGTTCAATGTACAGCTCGTATTTCTTATAGTACACTATAAGAAAAGCAAATAAATAGTAAAGTTATATATATATATATATATATATATAATACACGAACCGTGAAAAAGAAATTTCGAAAATTGTGTGAACAGCGAAAAAGGTGAAAGATTAAGCAACAAAGAAACATTAAAGAGCTGAAGAAATAGAGTCGAGAGTTAAACCGGATAGTTAATAAATATTAAAAGAAGCGTGTGCCAAATTCTGAATTGTCTATCGGGTCCATGACTAAAATAGTGGACAATCGTTTCTCAAGCCTACGTGATGAAATTTCAAACGCTATACTTACAAGTACACAGTGATTAATTAGTTTTTCCTTCCAAGAGGGCTAATTCATCACCTCTGTCTCTAAGTATATCCTTCGAAATCGTGTCACGTGCATCTCGGAAAGAACTGCTTCCTCGCTAAGGAGCAGCATAATGGACGATTCCACGCGATACGCGTATTTATTCTCATCCGTACAAAACATGCTGCTCCAGACGTAAGCTCTGCATTTTACATACACTCTCATGCGCCTCGCTTTCAAGGGCGATTTTTCACAGCAGTCCCGCTCGCATTCCCTGGATTACGTAAACTTTTTTCGAAGGAATTCGCACCATAAACTCGCCTCTTGACATAACTCTTGGAAACAGTTGATTCACTGCTCTTCAATTATAAGTTTCTTTATAATTAAATTTGTTAGATTTGAGCGACGCGACGAAAAAGGAGACCGAGCATCGAGAAGATGCTTAAGGATTTTGCGTTGCGTTGTATTATGCCGGAGTGCAGAAGCGAGGCGCAAGCGAAAAAAGCGAAAAAAGCGAAAAAAGCGTAAAAGTCTGGAGTGGAAAAAGCAAAGACCCTAATGTCTCGGTTGATCAATCGCTACCGAGAGTCAATGATTTACATTGTACGCAACAACGTCCGCAAAAACTTGAAAAGACTTTTTGTTATCAATTTGAGTTTCAAAAGTTCTGTAAAAAAGTGATCATCAGCGCGCGATCGCATAGAGCGCCGTAAAAAGTCCGTGCATCATCAACATATTTCGAAAGTACTTGGCTCTTATTCCGGAGTATTACCCTAATAAGATAATGAGGAGCCGCGCTTATAAACAAGCGCCGGAGAGCCGAGAAAAAGCTCAATAACTCATGCGACGAAACGGGCGCTCGCGTATAAAAGTCCGATCGCCTCTTGCCGACCGGCGTGCATTTAATTACGCGCACGCCGGCTCTTTCAGCTCACGCGCGTGGACGGATCGACGGCCCGCGTCTGGCCAGTTCCCTCGGTTTACCCCCTCTGACGAGTGCGAGATCTCTTTTATCTTGGGCTCGCATGCATATCAGCTGCGTGACCTTTGGCACCGCATCTCCCCCTGGGTCGGTCCGTCGCCGTCGTCGCCGCTGCCGCCGCCGCCGGCGAGATAAACAAAAAATTTCAGGCGCGCGCGCGCGTGCGCGCAGGGGGCATCCGCTTGCAGCGTCGGGGGTCATCATGCGACCCGGGATGAACTCTCGAACGACTTCTATCCTTCGTTTATTCCCCGCGAATTTTTTCCACTCTATTATTATTACTGCCGCAAGAGCGTATCACAAATACAGTGTATACCAGGCCGAGATGTTGCGTACGTGATGCTCACTGACCCCGAGAGCGGCCGGCATTTTTAGAGATAAGAGCTCTCGAGGCGCCTCTCGCGCGACTGACCGCCCCTAGGCGCTTCCATTCATCCTGGGCTCTGGTCCTCGTGCTCGGACTGACACATCGCTTCGAGCAAAACTCGCGATACCCGTCTTAATTAATAGAGCGAGACTAGCGCCCTCGCTTCGCTCTCTCTCTCTCTCTCTTTCTCTAGCTTTTCCTACGTTTGGGGTCGAAGAATTTTATTCAGTTGCCAACCCGAATTAGCGGCTGTTATTGTTTATCTTCGTTCGGCTCTTTACAGCATTAACGAGCTCAATTGCTCGAAAATAAGAAAGTTAATTCTCGCGATATGTATTATCGGCCAAGCAACGTAAATACAACTATTTAAATATTCCTAATTCGGATTTAAAATTAATTTACGCTGTCGGAAAATTAATATCTCTGCTTTGCAAAGCAATAAAAAGTAATTCTTTCGGTACGAGCGAATCTCCTTCCACGTGAGAAATACTTTCGTTTATTCGGCGGAAAGCTTATTTCGATTAAAGACATCGGAGTATATTTTTTTCGCTAGACCCATCACAGTGAAAATATTCGAACGGCGTTGAGCGCAGCTCTATTTTTTAGGCATTTTAAGTTATTTTCTCGCGTTCAACTTCACTGCCAGCTTACAAAAAAGCGTCGGTCGATTGCATTTATCGCAAAAAATAAACAATCGACTGTTAGCCTTGAGGATGGATCGAGGCGTCCACACTCATTCGTCTCCAAACTTTCCCGAGTCGAAACGGTAGCCGAGGATTGCGTGAAAAGCCCGGGCCACGGCTCGTCGCTCGCTCCAGCTACCGCACGTCGGGCATCCGGACGTCGTTTCACCGAGCAGCACGAGTCGATCAAGAGGCGTTTGGCCCCGTCCGGTATCGAAGTCATCGACGGGTGGCGGAACGGCCTGGCCCAGTAGAGCGGACACCCGGAGGAAGCACAGCCGCCGGAGAAGGCGCGCGATGCGCTTTGTCTCGGTGGGCGCACGCCCGACACGCAGCCTAGGCACACGCCCGGGGAAGTGCGCACCACTACCGGAAGCGCACCCGAGCATCTGCATACGGCGCGGCCTCCTTCCGTGCAGCTTCAAGCTCCGCTGCTGTTGTCGGCTGCTCTCCCTGGACGCCTCCTTTTATTGATCCACGCGACTCGTAAATTTCACGCACCGTCGAATTCTTTTTTACGGCTTATCATCCAAATCGGATCCGCGCTTATCGTTATTAATTTATGCCGAATTTTATTCGAAATTACAACTGCTGCCATTGGAATTGAATTAAAATAAACGCTGGCGGAGTGCGACGCGTGCAGCGCGCGTCGGCGAATTATTCGTCGTCCGCTCCTACGCTGCTCTTACGATAAAATTCGAGGCGTTTTTAAACGGCGGCCGCGAACACTGTCGGACTCGCGACACAAATTTTTGCCTCCGAGGCGAAGGCCGTACTCGATATTTCTATCCGAACTCTCCGGTTGATGGAAAACACGATTTTTCCCGCGAGAGATACGTTGCTAATATTTTCATTGGGATTTTAGCGCGGCGCTATCACTCGTCGTCGTAAAGCGGGGCGCGCGCGTGCGCTGCGACACGGCGACCATCTATTAAACTCGCGGCGAGTTTTCAATGGTTGACAGGAAGTCGCGCGGGAGTTGCTTCTCTCTCGCTCCAGCCACCTTGTATTTCGCTTTTGGCTCGCGCGCACTTCTATTAGTCGAACTAGCCAGCCGAGAAGCTTAGTTCCGGAAACGCGATGTTCGTTTCCCCGATACGGGCCGCAGTTTCAGCCGCACCCACAATCTTCGCAAACGAACTCTGGCCACAATTAGCGAAGCGCAACTTTGGCGGGTGTGTACAAGCGCGGGGTACCACCCGAGTGTGATGGAATGATTAGCGGAGTTTCAGAACATAACGCTCCGACATGCCTTGGGAGCGAGTTAAGGCTATTTATGCCCAAGCGTGTCTGAAAGATAATTTAACACACATTTTTTGTCCAATTTAACGTCGAAATGACTATTAATTAGACGCTTATACTCGTGAAACGATGCTTATTGCTCGAAATTTTAATTAAATTCTCTGCTCGGGAAAGTTGGCGCTAATCTATTTTACCACGGAATGCGTATTTTTGTTACAAATAATACACGTACGTTCGAGTAATTGCTCCTTATAGCTGCCGATGCCACGCGTAATTTTATCAGTTAACGTAATATAACGTTACGTAAATTTAATTTTTTTAAATAAATAATTTTATGCGCTCTTTCGTGCAGGACGTACTACTGTGAAACTGTACCTGGGGGGGACTCGTGCATCGTGGAATTCGAAACACCGTAATTAAATCTGTAACGAAAATCATCCATTATGTTTAATGCATCAAAGGCGACACTCGAGAGTTGAGAGAAGGTAATTTCTAGAAAACTTCTGGGATCGATAATACCCGAGTCATTTCTGCGATGCGAAGGCCTTGACAAATCCGTTTCAAGACCATTGTTCGTCAAAAACCGTCCTGGAATAATATTTTACAAAAAATCGGAGCTTCTTTTTTGGAAAGGATTTCGCAATGCCGAGCTCGAGGCGCGGCGTTTCTCGGCACACTACAAATCTATTAATATCAATGTTTGTCGCGGCGTAAAATGACACTCTGCTCTTTCGGCTAGGATTCCCCGGGAAAAGAGAAACGGGTTGGGACAAAAGTTTCAATTTTCTGATCGAACGCGTGAACACAGTGCGAAAAAGAAACTGCAGACACGGGAGGGTGAGGCGGGTAGGCGTCGAGTTGCGCGAGAAACCGAGGTAAAAAGCGTCTGGCGTCCCGAGGCGCGTCCCCACGCGTTGCCGCTTTAATTCGGTGGGAGTTAATGAGCGCATCAGCCGAGACAGGAGAGGACTTTTGGAGGGCACACCCGAAGCGTTACCGCGACGCAGCGATGACGCGCGCCAGGAAAGCGGATTTACCGGCGGCCGAACGAGCCACGGGACTCGCACGACTAAATCCGGTCGTGCGGACTCCCGTCGTCACTTTTTCATTAAGCTTTGCGCTCAAATGGTTTTGCGCAGAGGTTGGGCTTTTTTATCACGCGCACTTGGATTCGATGTTTTTCGCCATTGATAAGCGACAATAACGAATGATTTTCCGCGAACTCGCGAGCTGCGTGATTTCCTTAAATATTCCCCTGCTTCGTCGCACCTCGCAGCTGCGAAACTAAACGAATTTAGTAATGGTGAAATAACGAAAATCAACTAGTTGAAAAGCCTCGGCCGCGAACTTGATCGGCTTTTCCGAAGGTTCGCTCGTTCGAGCGAGTAGTCCGAGCTTGACAAAAAACAAGGGAACGCGCGCACGTCTTTATCTCGTAATGCACTTTCGTACTTAGTAGTTTCCAAACACTCGGCGCGCTTATCTCGAAGCGGCGAGCAGTTTTCGCTCAGTTGGCATAAAATATCAACGAAATTAAAATGAAATTGGCCCTCGAAAAGGCAGCCCTTTCCTCTGTTCGGAGCGCAGCTAAAAATTACACGTTCCCCCAACGAGAAAATTAAGCGAGTTCAGGTAAATGTAGTTATTGTTCAACCGTGAAATACAGTTTGCGCTCGCGGCGCAACTTTGAAACATTTACGCCCTCGCGAGTGACCGCGACGTGGTGGTATCTCCCGGCAACGGGGAATTATCTCAGGTATTTGTATTTTTGTACGCGATCAACTCGTCCGCGCGTGGAGAGCCGAGATAGACTTGTCAATGAGGAAGCTATTGACATTAGATAAACGAGTGAAGGTAGCGCTCCTTCCTCGGATCACTGTTTTCACTTGTGTCAACCTTTGGTAATTTACGTCGAACTGGATTTGGCCGTATCTTAAGTAAAGCTCGAACGTCCACTGCCTGCATTTTTTATCGCTTTCCTTACGATCTCGGTACGCTATATTGCTTTAATAAATAAAGATTAAATCTATCCGATATGTTAAGCGAATATTATTAATAAAATAGGCAGAAACTTATTTCGAAGAATGCAATGTTCCCGTTTGCTATTCGTGCTCTCGACGCTATAATCTGAATAATCTTGTAAAAATCATATATTGTGTAGTATACAACTGTGTCCACTTTAGTATAATCTTACGTAACGACTTCGCGTCGAATTTTATTTCAACCAGTAGTATATTAACTAATTTATTTCGTGCAACTGCCCTGGAAAAATTATTAAATGTATTCGAAAGAGCAGCGATTACCGACAAGAGCTTCGATGCTTCGAAGCCAGACTTGGAAAGAACCCTTGCACAAACTATCTTTAACCACCAAACGATCAAATGTCTGTTTTAATATTTACTTTGACAAAATTGAAATTTGAGAGTAAATATTAACGAACGCGTGTAATAGTAGACACGGTTTTATAAGATTTCATAGCTTTAATGTAGATTCCCTATTATTACTGTTGCGAACGATAAAACTCGAAAGTTCAGTTTTGATGAATGAAAGATAACGCTTATAACAAATTAATTTAACAATATATACTCGATATAAGCTCATGTCTGTAGTCGAAAACAACAAAAAAATTTATAAGATTAATGATTTATGAATAGATAAAATAGTTGATTACAACTACCGAATGTACGCGTTGGTCGTAAAATGTTAGTCGGAATAACACAGTAATGAGGTTTTTGTACGCCAAAAAATCAATAACTTAAGAGATTTATCTATAAAAAAAACGCTATCATACATTACATAAATTTGTTTATTAAAATAATTAGTATTTTTTTTACGTTATTCAGTCCGCTCAGCAGATAAGATTTTTGTTCAATGTGCCAATTTCAAAGACTTCTTATCAATTTTTTTTAATCCTAACATTGCGCTGCCAAAATAGTGAAAATAAACAACAAAAAATCTCGTGCAACTTATTCTTTGAAGTACAACTATTTTAGCACGAGATAATATTTATGTATATCAATATTAAATATAAAAATTTTGATTCGAAGCATAAATGGTAGAATTTTTTCAAAAAATAATTATAATAAATCCAAACCTGGCGACGAGTCTTTTTCATGTTCGGTAAAAATTGAACAAATTTAAACAATAAAAATTAATAATTCCAAACTAAATTTAAGAGATTTTTTCTTTTAAAGTAGTTTTGTACACACATTTCAGAAATTAATCCAGTGAGTAAAATAAAATTGTAGTAAAAAAGTCCCTAAGAACTTGCGATTTGTTTAAAATTTACATTAACTGACGTATAATAATAATTTCATTATGGTTCTTAATTATACCGCGAGTAACTGGTAAACACTTTGTACTTCACATTATAATTATAACCCTATTTTTTAGGACAAAATCTGATTAATAATAAAACGTGTAAAGTCTTTTATAATTACTTTCGAGAGCAAAGAAAGAATAAGAAAAATTGTACATTACCTTAATGGGTACAGTACCTAGTGTAGCAGTTTAATAAAGCGATATAGGCGGTACTGCATCCAAGGAAAGAATTTTTTAATACGAGCCCCCATGCAGTTTCCAGAATTCGTAAATATCGAAAGATTCGTTAAGCTTCGTTTTAATATCGCGGTAAAACGCTGCATAAGTCATAAATCACATCGGTTTCGAACGAGTCGTCGGAATAATTATTACCAAATCGTTGTAAATATCCGTACATTCAACGAACTATACCGTATTTTTATCAAAAAATGCCTTCGGTCTACGCCGGGAGCGTCATTGTATACAGTTCTGAGTATCGTTCGAGTACGTGTTTCGCAAGATCGATGTTTTCGCTATAAGCAAACTCCTATTACGATAATATAGTTTGATAAAGCAAATATTACTCAAACAATTTTGTGAAATCATCGATCAAAATGCAATCTATCGCTCGGCGCTCGGCACTTGGCTCTTGGATCATCCAAAGGAGAACGCGCTTTCGCTTTGCTGTGCAAATTTCCAAGTTGACTCGCATCAAACACTCGAATCGCATACGTGACAACTTTCTCAACAGTTTAACACCTCAGTTCACTCTCTCTCTCTCTCTCTTTCTCCGTGGCTCTCCCTTCCTTTTGTTTTTCGTCGATTTAGCTGCGGCATCGCATGAAACGAGCATTGATATAAATTGGACGGGTGGCCACTTTGGGTTACGCGCATGATCATACCTTACGCATTTCAATTGAAAATTGATGATTGCATTTACATGAAAAATCGATCTGACGCGTGTCAGATAAAGCCGATAAAATCACCTTTTAACATTTGCTATAACAACTTAATACCTCGGCAATTTCAATATTTTCTTCGCGCGCTCGATACCCAACGCCAACCACGATGCCGCCGCCGCCGCCTCACCAAGTCCAGACTTTTTCCACGACTATAAAGCGGCTAATTAAGTAGTTGCCCGATAAAAGTTTTAATAAAACACGCGTTTAAAATACGCTTTCGAAATTGACTCAGTCGGAGCGTAATGCGACTCGGCGCACAAATGCTTTATCCGATAAGTTTTCGAGCATCGAGCACGAGAAATATTTGTCCATGTCACCTTGGGCGAGGAAGGCGTGAAATGCGCAATACTTAATGGGGGGTTCTCGGCGAAACGAGCGCCGAGCAAGAAAAAAATCACGTGGTTGTCGGACGGAACCGTGAGAACTGCATAAAGGAAACTGCCCGCGAATGGATATGCTCGAGACTACATTAATTACACCTGCGCGCGCGCGAGCAGGTCGTTTTAACGGAACGATGCGCGCGCTCGAAATTATTAGGGTTCGCGCGATTCGTCGTCCAGTTTGTGGAAACGAATTTAAGCTCGGGCGAGTCCGTCGGTCGTGGGCTGGGACGCCGCGACGCGAGTCACCGAAGGACATTTTTCCACTCGGAGTCGATAATTTATTCGTCTCGCGCGCACTCCATCGCAACGGAAAAAGCGCGCCGATATTCGTATTTAAACAAGCCTTTTGTTAAAACAAAGCTCGGCTCAGATGCCAATTGATAATCGATATGAAATAAGCGCCACTGCGAGCAACACAAGCCACTTAATATACAAGCGAATCTTGGCTGCGCACGTAACACGACTGTAATTACCGTCGGCGCTCGCGGATCCCCCTCGTTTCTTCTAGCCATTAAAATCGCGGCTCGAATACCGATATCTTTTTTGTGTCTGCGGAATTCAGGCTGTCGATTAAGCGAGCGAGCGGCGGCGGCGGCGGCGGCGGCGGCCACGGGGATACGGCAGCCGGGCAGCCCCCCGCTCTTGATGTAATTTCGCGTTCCACCGACTAGGACGAATTAGGGTAGCCGAGTTACGGTAGCCGAAATTTGTATCGACTTTTTGGGAGTGGTCATTACTCCTTATTATTATTCGACCCATTTTTCGCTCGCCCCCGGCTACTCCCACAGATTCGCCACCGATCTCCGTCCAATGTGACTGCGATGGACTAGAATATAAAGTAGCCCATTTTCGTTCGGGGGCATTTTCGGCCGAAACAGGCGAAATTAGTATCAAATTCCTCTATTAGCTGCGAATCCGATGAAATATCAAGTTTTTGCGTGACTCCTACAATGGCAATTAAGGTGTTTTGCATTTAATGCGTTATGCTAATTTCGAGGATGAACAATGTGCTCGGCTTAGAAAACAGATGGGCATCTCGTGTCAAGCCGTCTCGGCCGTTTTCAATAGACAGCGGATTCCTGTTTAACGTACATTGTTTCCTTTCGCCATTATAATTATCAGCAATTATTTGCCGTATGCATGCAACTCGCGAACGGCGTCGTTTAATTTTACAATTATCGTCGGAGAAACAACGCGCGGATGACTAATAATCCGATCGGTCGCGTCGCTAGCAATAAAGCCAAAGTAATAAACACGGAATTCTTAATCGAATCGCACTCATTGAGTAATACTGCATTAGATATCAATATGCATCCATTGAAATCCGCGAGAACAATGAGCGAGATAGCGGAGGAAAATGGCGAGCGGCAACATTGAACATTGGAATCACCGCGCGAGTCTTTTGTTGTTTGCACGATCGAGCGAGTTTTTTATTATTTCATAAGCTGCACACGTAATGGTGCAGTTGGCTGGCTGTGGGTTAAACGGAGTGCGCGCGAGGACGACCGCAATCTTTGTTTCCCACCGCAGCTAACGTATTAATTATCAAATACCGAGTACTCAATTTTCTGGAGCTGCCACTTTGGCAGCGCAGGAATTTCCTTTCGTTCGGCTAAATTCGTGCTCGCAACCGCTGGCCACGGGTTTTTTCTCTTTTTAATTAACGGTCGCTCTCGTTATTTACAATATTGCACTTTTCCGAACGAACGAACGGCAATTATGCAATTAAACGCCGCGCGTTAATTCCCGGTAATGATTTTCGTGACCGCGGAGCGTAAAGCTATTTCTGAAAGACCAAATTTAACAAATAAATCGGCTTATCGCTAATAATAGAATTCCGCAGAGGCATAAATCACCGGCGCTCGGTAGTAGTTGGTATTGACGTCATGCATTTGTTTACTAAGCCGGGGGCACGGGTAAAACCCATTCGTCTAAATTTTTTTTCAGCTCTCGTTCTCCAACTGGTATCGCTCAGCAGTTAGCACATTCTCACGCTACCTTCGACTTTTTTTCAGTCACCTCCTCCCGGGCCGCGCTACCAGCGCAATGCAAATCGCGCCACCAGCGGCCAGTCCTCGCTTGCGCTCTGCTTAACTCCGTCTCCGTCTCTCCTTATTGGCGCTCGCGCGCGTTAAATTGCCGTGTACACACGGCGATGTGGTCACCGTCGTGGAATTCGCAACCCGTGAAAATACGCAGGGCACACAAAAAGACGATGGAAGCTAAAAAAAAGGAAAAAGAGGCGATTTTATAGCTTCGACGACGTGCCGAAACAAAAGGAGCGCGGGGGTGTGGAGTCGAGGAGGAAGCCGAAAGAAAGAAGGAGACGGCCGTAAAAAGAAAGGGACTTTCTCTTCGGAGGACGCGAACGCGGCATTCTTGAAAAACTCGTAAAATCGACTTCGCACGGACGCGCGCGATCCCCGAGTGTGCGCCCGGAGGACAAAAGGGTCTTTTTGTCACGGCGACCGCGATGATCATCCCGCGCGATCCAAACAATCTGTCGGGCCCAGCTTGAATGGCTAGCGATTTTGCGCCTTTCCACGTTGATGTATACAAATATCCAGCGAGTCGCTGAATAAATTGTTTTCTCCTCCCTCGACGGCCTTTTATTTCAATCCTCGTCCTCCCCCTGCGCCATCGTCGCTCCCGGCGCTTTATAACACTTTATAACATAGCGAAAGGAAAACAAAATTATATGCTGGGTTATTATTGCTAGAGGATTCGGTCCACATTCCGCAACAATGAGGCCCCTCGTTACGGGCCTTGTGTTATTGTTGGGTGATGGGGTGAAAGGCGTAGGTGCTTCGGGCCGCCTTTTCTTGCTTTTGGTTTTTTATTCGATAGATTTTTTTAATCAAGCGCCTCGATTTCGCTTTCTTACCGTCTGTCGCGCATCAGACGTTTTAACGATCGATTTTTAGGCTCGAGACTGGAAAACTTTGCATCGTAATTGAAATTTTATAGCTCCCAAACAAGAAGCTACGCGCTGATAGACAATGACGTAAGCAGATTTCATGGAGATTCGAGCATGCGTTGCTTTTGGCTACTCTGTTAGACAATAATTGGCTACGTATTGACTAAAGTTATGCCTCGAAAATTGTAAATTATAAATTTTTTGCCGCTTGTATCTTTTCATGCGAAAACGCGAATATCTGCATTTACAAGAGATAATATCGTAAAATTAACATCGCCCTGGTGACGCCTTTTCAATGTGCTATTATAAAACTACGCGCAACGACTTTCAATGGTAGATTTTTACACTCAGCAATTAAATGTAAAGACTGGATGCACGAGAATAGAAAAGAGTAAGAAACATAATCTATTCAAAGATACAATTCAGGACATACGTAACAATAAAAATATTCGCTGAGAACGTTAATTTACGTTTGATTACAAGAGCAAGTTTTTTCCGAATAAAGACTCGAATGACATTGCATATTGTTTATGATATTTTTTAAAGTTTCCATTATATTTCCCTCAATTTTTGGAATATCGAATATACAAACTGGCGTTACGTGGATTTATTTCTTGCACTTGTACTGCATAAATTCAAGCTTTATACGTGTTCGAACTTTTTCAAAAATACTTATCTTTATTTAGCATATTTTATGTATTTGAATAAAAGTATAGATTACAATTTTCTCGGGTATACCGATTAACGTAATATATTTAAGATTAGAATTAGTACATAAATTCTAAAATGCTATAAATTTTAATACACACGACTAAAATTGTATCAAATTAGGAATTTTTATCATATTTCAATTATTCCGCACTAATTTAATGACTAGAGTCGTTAAATTTTCACGTACACGAATATGTGTTCCAGTCTTACCATAAATTTATTTATAGCCGTGTGATAAAAATGATATCAATACACGTACATGAATACATCTCCGAAATTTTTCAATGGCGTGATTTCGAATTGCATCATAATTATCGATTACACAAGGTTATGATTACTGCACGTAAAATTTTATGATTTGAAGTTTATTTACATTATTTACGTTATAATTCGGTTTATTTGCTATTAAATGAGTTGTTTGACAAATGCACACCATTAAATTACTCTC
Source organism: Platyscapa corneri (assembly GCA_018907185.1). NCBI lineage: Eukaryota > Metazoa > Arthropoda > Insecta > Hymenoptera > Agaonidae > Platyscapa > Platyscapa corneri. The sequence goes on along the minus strand of JACCHW010000021.1, from coordinate 3,390,043 downwards.
GTGAAAAGAAAATTATTATTCAAAAAAAGTTCTTATTCACATGTTTGCAAATAGTATGCACTTTAATTATCAACTTGTAAGAGTTTGCAATATATTAACTTGTGTGTATTTTTAAACTTACAGTACACTGAAATTAAAAGTTTGAACGTATTTTCATTTGGACGAAGAATGACACGAATGCACGTGAAAACCATACGCGTTAACAATAAAAGATTTAAAATTTTTATCAAATTTTATTCCGCAATTTAGCGCGCGATTATCGGTTTCCTTGCAATAAAAACTTGTCTTTATTCATGACTAATATTTTTCACTATGGGACCTGACCATATTATAAAAAAATATTGCTCTTTAAAGCCTTGTAAATAAACGTAATTTAGGGGATTTTAAAAATTGCGTTAATATAGTTTTAAGAACGAGGAGCGCTTAATCGTTGTATCAAGAGAATAAAAAATATTACTCTTTCGGTCGATATTCATTTAATGGCTGAAAAAAGTAGATCCGCTACAAAGTTAATCTTTTGAGTTTCTTCTAGATATAATGTATTGATAGCCGGAATAAATAAAGGTTTATTAAGCGACGTTCGTCTCGTAGGTTAATTTTAAGGGCCGGTGCACATTCATGCAGAGGCGTGAAGAAGAAACGAGATATAAGGGCCTTGAATAGCAACTCAAAGGGTTCGTCGAGTTTAAAAAAAATAGCTCATTTAATCTGAAGCGCCCCACCTTCTCTCGACGCTATTAAGATGCTTTTGCATTTTTAGCCTATGAATCCATCTCTCAAAAATTAACAGACCAATTAAAGCAGCCATTAACTTCTGGAAATATCTCATTAGGTCTAGAGATCGTTTGCAACTTTTTAATGGACAGAGCGACTTTTTTGCGATGAAGCAAACAAACGGATTTGGTTTCTCATTACAATACCAACTATGGCTTTATGATCCTTTCTTATCGCGTTCTGGCTTTGAACGGGCGAGAATTTGTTTTAGTGGCTTCAACTGTTTGAAAATATTATCTTCCGCTGGTGGCAACATAGTGCAATATTCTCTCGTAAAATCGATCAATTTTAGTTTTCCATTAGCTTATGCACGTTATATTATCTAAGTGGCTATTTATTTTGAAAATTAACAAATTTATTTTTAATATTCGAGGGTGCATTTTTAAAACGCTAAATTACTTGCTCTGTATATTTATTAGAATTTTTGGATCTATGATAATTAAAAATGTAAATTTCTAGATTATTTTAATAGGTTTTTGGGATCTACTTGGAGTTTTTATTCATCTTCGGTGTATCTTTTACGTAAAAAATTAAAAAAGATTCTTAAAATATTGCAATTATTAATTTTCGAAGAATAGGCAAAAGATGCTCGGAGACATGGTCTAATTGTAATACGCGTGATGGAAAATGAATAAAAAATTGTTATAAATATAATCGTCGCAAGCTCGTGCAGTCGTTTTCTTGTTTATTTCATCAAATTTTTATGAAATTCGATTTCGTCGAATGATAATAAAATTGATTTATTTACAGATATTCGAATAAATAGCTGGGAAAGATTTGCGGAAAACTACGCGAGTGCGTACCTTTTAAATTATTTTGAAACGAATAAATCATTGAGAATATTCGAAATACAAGGGATTTCAAGCATTTGAGAGTCATTTTTACAAGAGTAAGCTCGGACTTTCATTTACGAGATTTAGTTTATCTTGTGAAATATTTCGAATTCACGTGTAAGAAGAATCGTGAAAATTAAAATTTCCAACTGACTTATCTCTAATCAAAAACTGAATAGCGCTGCAACACATAATAGCTAGAAAATGTTTCTTAACTCCGAGCGAGTATTCCGCTCGTTGGAACTCATAACCGCAGCCAAATTCCATTTGGATGAGATCAAAAGCTAAGGTAAATATTATTCGGTAGTGGCCTCTTGCGCTTTAACTACCGCGAGCAGAATGTCATCCAATCGCGGGGAACGTATATTTTAAAGTTCAAAAGCGCATTTCGCAGCCCATCGGAAAGGAAATGCTCAAAGCTAATGCAGCGAGATCCGCCGGTCGATAAACTAATGCAACTTTGAGCTAAATAAACAGAAATTTTATAGCGCGACCGGTTTTTACGCTTCTAATGGATATTCGACTAGGCACTCGGGGCAATGCGCGCGGGTGCTTCGCTCACCTCGCCTCGCCTCATCTCGCCCCAGGATCCCTCGAAAGTCCGGCGAGGATGCAAGGGAGACGGATAACGCGCGAGGAAATCATCAATCATCGGGGTTGCCGGTGCCAGGGCGCCGAGGCTCCTTTCAGACCCCCGAGTCCTTTCATCCAAGAACTCGGGGCTCGGCGGTGCCTCGTTGTTTTACGCTCGACGCCCGGGGCCTAGACTTCTTCGCTGGAAGCGCGCGCTTCTTATTTACTCGGCGGCGGTCTAAATCATCGATTTGCCAAACTCGAGTTGCCTGGGCGCACGCGCGCGCAACCGAGCGCTAAAAGTTGGCCGAAGGGTCTGGGTCTGGGTCTGGGTCCGGGTCCGGGTCCAGGTCCGAGTCCGGGTTCGACTCGACTCCCTCCCCCTCTCAGGCTCTACCGGATTCTTTTTCGGCGCGCGAACGCTTTTTCCGCCTATTGTCTCTGTTTCACGGCTAATTTTCGCGCTTTAGAATTTCGCTCGAAAGTCATTGTTTTCGTGAACAATAGATTTTAATTTGAAAGTTCGCGCAGAGCCGAGTTCGGGCGAGCGCTTTGCGGGGGCCGCTTTGTCGGCCAAGAGAGAACCTTACCCCCGCGACCGCGACGCCCGGGTAATAAGTTTCAACTTGGAAAACAATGTAGTAATGTTAGACTTTTGTGGATACAAAGGAACTTTAATGCGTGTGGCTTGAAAGCTTTAACGAAAACGAATTACTGATAATGAATATTGAGGCCGCCGCCGCCGAAACTATCGCTCGCAGCGCGCCTTTTTTACGAAATTTGCCTGAGTTATAGCAAAATATTGGCTTTATGAAAGCCTGCAATAAAGTATTGCACCTAGTCGCAGAAAAAGGGGCCGTTTCGCAAAAGATAAAGTGAGTGCAATTAGAACGTTCGCGAGCAAAAAAGCGGAATGTTAATGGAGCTCTTCGGCTAAAAGTTGTAGCTACACTCCAAGGATGGTATCTTAATGCGCCTCGACCGACAACCGATAATTATCAAAAGTCAATGAATAAGTCGCGGCAAGGCAGTAGCCTCCCGCTATCGTGCGAACTGCGAACTGCACTCGCCGTCTCCGGCTCTGTCTCGTCGGTCTAACAATTTGCCTCGTTCGTCAGCCGGCTCTTAAGGATTGCGCCGCGTCGTTCTGAGCGCCGCTCGGGTTTGATGCCGGCCGCGCGAGACTCATGCGCTCGCAACAGAACTCGAGAGAGGCGGCGATCCCGGCGACGATGCATCACCCGTTCGGGGAGGCTTTCGGGAGGCGCGGATCCCGGAGGAAAGGAACCCAGCCGGTAATGAGCTTCTGGGGCCTTCCACTGCGGCTGCGTGTACGCGCTCCCTTTTCTTCTCTTTTCTTCCTTTCTGGAGCTGCCAGGGTCATTCTAGTGTTTGTCAGTGAAAAACTGCTGCTCGAGCTTATAATGCCTCCGAGATGGCCAGACTTTGTTTCGAAATAGTAATCAGCCTTTGTTGTGATTGATCGCTCGACTATCCATCCCTACGCGCCTGGCATCTCCGCCCGTATCTGCAACTTAAAATTCATACTATTGTACTCAATAATTTCGTAAACGACTGCATTCGTGCCCGGATCTTTACACGCTTTTCAAATATTTCAATTAGTTTTAAAAATGAAGCGGCCTTTTGCGTTGTTTAGATTGTTTTATCATTTGTCGGATTCGCTCTGTTGCGCAAACTCCAAGGATCAACAGAATTGTCAGAGAGCAATTTTTTAAACTATTATGCTTGTATAGGAGGGTACTTGAATAATTTATAAGCCATATATTCGCACAACTCATCGAGTTCACGATCCACACTCCAAACGAACTGCAACAATCAGTATTTAGTTAATAACACGCGCAGAACTATTTTCTAATCATACTCTTACACTTATATTTTTATAAAATTATTCGATTCGTAAAGTCGGTAAAAGTGACTTTTCAACATTAATTTATGATTTTAAGTACCGGCCAGTTGTAAATCAACGTTGAAAAATATACCGCTTCTTGAAAAAAAAATTTTTTTTAAGTAAGTGTCATTTGCCGACCTAGATATATTAAGAATATAATATAAAAACAAAATAAAAATAATATACGATTTTTTTTTAATAAAACAGTAGAAGATTTATGATATTGGAAATTCAAAAGATCCTGTAAAAGTAATAGCGTTTTCATGTTTGCTCTTCGCTTACTCCTCAAATACAAAAAATTTTATGATCTTGCACTTTCTGATGCCAAACCTATTCCCTAGATTTCTTAAAAGTAAAATTTCTAAAAAAGAGACTGATGAGAAAAATTTTTAGATTAAATTTAAAAAAAATGCTGACAATTTGGTATTAAAAAACACGTGAAACAAGTAATTCGATTAAAGGTATATAGATTTATTAATATATATTTGATTCAGTGTACTCGTATGCGAAAAAAGAAGTTTCCGCAGAACTTATAAAACACGTTAATAAAGCCGTTTTGTTTGTTTCAAATGCATTCTTGTCTTGTAGCTTCATGTGTTTTAAAAGAAATGTTGCTTTTGTAATATGTTAATTTGTTCAATAATGATTTAATTGAAAGGAGCAGTTCTTGAGAAATAAAATAACACACGCTAATTTAAAAACATTAAATCAAAATAATTTTATCCGAACCGAATCACTATTCCCATAAGAATATTTATTATACTTCAAAAGCTGCTTTCTTTTAGAATCTCGCGAGTCAATTCGCGTCGAACTAAACGGACGTTTTTCCGAGTGGATAAAAGTTCAGGTATTAAATTGAATCTGTTCCTTGGTGATTAGAGAATATCATTTTTTTTTTATAACTGTGCCGTTAATATGTTTGTTTTCTCATAGAGGAATTTTATTTTCATTTTCATTTTGCAGTTGGTTAATCAGATCCTCGTTTCATCGATCATATTTCTTATCCATTAAATTCTTTTATTTTTTACAACTTGATTCTCCCTCGAGACGAGCGAGCGAGAGGGAGGGAGGTAGGAGAGTCAGGGTCAGATAGAAGAGTGGAGAAAAAGGAATTTCGAAATAGGACGGGGGCGATTCTCGCTAAGCCTTTACAAATTTGGTGGGTGCCGGCGGCATAACTTCAAATTCATCGATCAATGCACCCTCTCGGATACGTCAGACGTACGCTGGGCCCCACGTGGCTGGCTCTATTTTTCTCGCCGCATCCTCGGCCTTTCCCGGTGGAGGATGCGCGTGCCAGGTTGTTGCGCGGTCATTTTTCGGAGCACGACGCGAAGCCGTCGGAGCAGGTGACTCGGTGAGCCTTACGCGCGAGCCACGCTCCGAAAAATCCCCCCACCTGCGAGACACCCCGCCGAGCTCCCCCGTAAAAATCACAAATTAAAACCAAAAAGCAATTACACTGATCTATAGAGCTGGATGGAGCTTATGACTCGGCATTTGAAACGCTCGGCCTTCCTCATTTGAATTTCTCTTTATCCCTCGCGAATAAAATCCGAAGTCGGAGCCGAAAATTAATTTTCATATTCGTAAAGCATTTTACGTCATGTTTATTCTGTTAATAAACATAAATTCGCTAGCGTCTGTCGGGGCAATAACTGTAAATACTTTTATACGTCTTCGGTTGCAGGTGGTTTTGTAACTCGTCCGAATTTTGAATCGACGCGTCCCAGCTGCAAAGAAATTCCTTCGCGCGACATCGTACATTGTTCGCCGATTTTTTCAAACTCGCACACGACAACGTTATTAATACACACCTCGCGCTAATACGCCCAATTGATTAATGGCCTTATCGCGTTATTTATTTGACGCGAAGTAATACATTTACACACGATCCGAAGTAATGTTGGGTGTAGCGACGACGAGTCTCTTGATTACCGGCGAATGAAAAAAAGGAAAGCAGAGGCCCATTTATAAAACCACTTTCAAAGCCAGAAGTCGACGTCTTGATACGAATTTGGGAGCGCAACGGTTAGTCATCCGACTCGTCGGCTCTCGCCTCGCTATCGCCGAGACTGCAATTTTCGTCTGCAACACTTTGGCCATTGCCTAAGAATGCGTCCGCGTATCCAGTAGATCCGCCGGTAGCTCTTCTCTTGTCCAGAAGGCACGTACAGCTCGACGAGGGGCAGAAGAGGCGAGAGAGTGAGAGAGATGGAACAGAAGAGGGATCTCGTGTGTGCCTCCGCGGAGTCTTAACAAGCGCCTAAGCCCTCCCCGTGCCCCGCAACACCTACGGAATTTTCGTTCGCCCGGGAGCACTAGTGCCGCGTGCGCCTGCGGATGGTCGCGGCGCGCGCGTCCCGACTACCAAAAAGGCGTGCCTAAACAATGAAAGTTTACGGCGGCGAGGGGAGAGCGACTCTCGCCATTAAAACAATCGGTCCCGGCCGACTCGAGCGAGCGAGCGAGCGAGCCAACAGGGGGGGGGGATGCAAATATGCGACGGAGGCAACACAATGGCGTCTTGGGAGAAGGCTGCTGCGGCAGTAAATACCAGTATAATTGCCAGGCTTCAGGGCATTTTCAAGAAAACGAGGAGAGCCGCCGGCATGCAAATGTCGTCGGCAGTCGCTGGACGAGCTGACGCCGGGGTCCGGGCGAGCGATTATTCGACGCCGGCTGGCATCCCCGGGAAGAGGCTGCGCCTGCCGATGATGATTCGGCTCGCGAGGACCAGTCGAAATCCGCTCGAGCCAACTGTAATTCGACGACGCCCTGCCACACACTCACCCCCCCACCCCCCGCGGATCACGTGCGAAACGGGGCGTGAACGCTGGCAGTTGCTCGCACCGATGACTTAATCAAGTTGGAATTTCAGCGGAAATTGGCTTTTCCGTCGACGAATTGAAAATTGATGGCTGTTCTGTTTGCTCGCGAAGAGCTTCGAAAGAGGCCCCGAGATGCCGCAATATTTTACAGTTTATTGAATCGAGGCGAACGGGGTAGATCCAAAAAAGGAAATAAGTACGTCGGAGCATCGAGATAAATCATGCGCACGTCGGCTTCGAAATACGACTGTCGTTAAATTCAGAGGCAAGAGGCAAATTATTTGAGCAGGAGACTAGTTCTAGTTGAAGCGGCGCCTGTATTTCATTGTTGGTTGCGGCGCGTAATGGACGTCCGGACATTCTGCTGGAAGCCAGAAAGAACAATTGCAAATTAATAATTGGTCTGGATGCGCGTGCGTAACAGCATAGCGTAATTAGATCGAACCAATAATAACTATCATTCGGCTTTAATTATCTTTAATAATGCACATTTCATACTCGTGAATCGCATTACTGCAGCAAGCCGGCGCTCATTTCCGAAGAGCTTAATTACTCATCCGATGCGTCGTCGTTATATCAAAAAATGAATAAGCAGCTTCTTTGTCCCAGTTTCGTCAGAACGACGATCGAAAAAAGCAACGAATTCGCTGCGTAACACCAAATTAACTTTCTCATGGAACTCCTCGCTCGTCCTTTCCTTATCTTCGCGCTCGCGATACTCCCTTTGTACGGGAGCTCCCTTGTATTATCATCGGCGCCTCGGCGGTAGCATCGGCAACAGTTTCCGCGCCGAATTCTTCCTCGTTCGACGTTACTCCCCCCCCCCGCCGTCTCGCGTCGCAAGTTACTGCATCATTAGAGTGCGGCCTTATCTAGACGAGGACAACGCCGATGGGCTTAGCTTTTAGGGAGCAGTACTAGCCTCCTCCTCGGCGCCGATAAGATACGAGAAAAAACTTCGTTACGCTCGTGTCCTTTTATCTGCCCGTTTTAGAACGTCTCGACCAAGGAGCGCTGGTCTACATTTGTCGCCTCATTTCAATAAGCAATTACCGGATTCTGACTTCTTAATTGAACCCCAATGGTATTCCCTTATCATAAACTCTCGCATGAATTAATTACGTTATCACTGATTTTCAACTGTTTCGATGATTTTCATCAAAGTAGCATTCCAATCAAATTAAAGCGTACAGACGTTAAAGTGTAACAATTTAATCAGACGACATGAATTATTATTGGCATCCAAATTTACCAAATTTATGTCGGCATTTTTAAAGCTGAGCATTCGATAACAGCATTTTTAAAACCAAGTATCATAAATGACATTGCAAACTATTTTAATTATATTATAAATCTCGATTAATTCAGAGACCGTTGAAATTAAAGTATGTGATCAGAAATTATTTGGAAGTCGTAGATCTGAGTCAAAGTTCGGTAGAATATACGACTGGAACAAGTCCATCTTAACAAGTTCATTAAAAGCCTAACAGAACTTAAATTATAACTACTGGGCTAAAGTTTTAAAAAAACTTTCATTTTATCGTGAAAATTAATTAATTGTAAATATCTTCGATGACAAGAGTCTAAGTCATCCTACACGTCTATTATTTATTGTTATATTTTTTCGTAACCTGTAATAGCGCTTTTAATATTTAAATGATTTTGTTTAAAGAAATTGTCTCGTAGAAAAAAATTACGTTAGGCACTACTTGCGTTCGAATCCTTTTTTCATCGTAGCAGAGAAAAAATTTGGTACAATGCTTTTATTAACGGCTCTTTAAAAGTGTTGTCTGACTCGTGAGTCAAACATTTTATGTTTTATTACGCGAATTACATTACCTGCACATCCTCGTTTAATGAAAAATTTGAATACCTTGTTCTAAAAACTCAGCGTCAATGTGATAAAAGCTACCAAATTTTAAATGTTTATGCCAGAGTACTTTAAGCACTGGGGCTGTTGTAAACCCACGATATAACGCAACAGATTGGTCAACTGAAAATATTGTTCCTTAAATATCTAACGACATCCACTCGGCCAATAAAAAAACTGCGTGGAAACTGCGACTTCGGGCGTTTATTATTCGTAAATTATTTTGTGGCCGAGTAAATCAAGACGCGAAACAAAAACTGTTTATCGATCCAAGCTTAGGCCCTTTACAAGCCGTTATAAAGCAATTTAGCGTCCCACAAAAATTTAATTAACCAGAATCCGTGAAGTATTCCATGTCTCATGCAGATAAGAGCGCAACTGGATACACAACGTAATCCGGATCTTGCCGCGTGCGAAAAAGTAACGTTTGATGGCCGCATCATAAAAGCTTTGCTATTAATTAAACGCATCTTTCAGGAATCTTGATACACGAACCCTCACTATGCAACTTTTTCATGGGAAGCCGCAGCGTCTATTTTATTGCCTCAGGGTGATTCGACCGTTAATTTTCAATTTCATCCGAGCAGAGCGGCAGCATCGGCAGCGTTAGCAGTGCGCTATCCCTACTCGAGCCCGATTCCAATTCGAGCTCCGTTTCTTTGCTTATGCGCTATGTGCACAACCGGCAAAGCGTCCACGTCATCTCCTAGCTATCAGCCTTAGATCTCGTACACCGATGATTAAAAATTTCTAAGCGTAACATTGCTATTAATACCGATAAATCATAACGTTCAAGCTCCTCCAAAAAAGGCACATCAACCTGTTCGCTTAGGGGATCTAATGGGTCCGGGGCAAGCGAGTAAACGTTAATTGATATTTGGCGTTAATCTTCTTTTTCTCGTCCGCGTGCGCATTTTCGAACAATTGACTCGTTATTTTTAATGATTTCCAAATATCGGGCAAGAATCAAAGCTCGAAAACAAGCCGAGGGAATTAGCGTGCAGATCCGGTTGTCGATCGACGTCGACCTAAGCATTTTTAAGCAATGAAATTAGACCTTTTCGCAATTATTAATGCTGGATTTGGCCGGACTAAGCAAATTCGATTTGAAAAATTTCATCGCGCGTTGCGGCGCAATTCGCCGAATGGGGGGGGGCTGCAAGAGTTTGACCGCAAAATGAAAATCAAGGGATACGTTATCGATTCGCTCTTGTCCCGTTACTCGTGCGCATTTTAAATTATATTCGTATAACACTATTACTACCGGGTCCTAAACAAAGCAACCCCAAATTGTACGTGTCCGCCTCTCGTTTGATGAAGGTATAAAAGCGAGCGACCATGTCTATCAGCTGCATGCAAGATTCGATTTCAGATAATTTGACAATCCTCCCTTTGAGGCCGCTTGGATAATTAGATTGTAGAGCTATTTTTCTATTCGCCGTCCCCGTTCCGTTCCCTTATCTTCCGAGTCACCTGTTTTTTATACTCGAGCTCCTGGCTAAAGCCCGTAAAAAGGCAAGGCCCTCAGAGCCCAGGACTGCGTTTGAACTCGCTCAACTAGAAAAACGAGGCTGTGTATCGTTTAGTGGCAAATTGTGCTTCTTCTACGCTCACGTAACTCCGAGAGCCGAGGAGGCAACGATCGCGTGGCCCGACGACCGATGCGCGACGCCGGCGGTGCGAGCGCGAAATGGCCAACTCGTGTTTGCAGATTGGCCCTATCTCGGACACCCTGTCATGGGCCGGGATTGTCGTTTCCTCTTTCCGCCTTCGGAGCAAAGGAAGGAGGAAATAGGCTCGGCGGAGAGAGCGAGAGAGCGAGCCCAGATAAAAAGTACAGCGAGCAACCGGACACGTGCGTATCCGAGCGAGAGGAAGGAGAAAAGGAGGCCATTAGGGGAAAAGGGACCATTGAATACGGATTGTTCGTATATCGCGCCGAGGAACTACAATGTCCGGCTTCGGACTCTTAGCCTCCGAACTCTGCGCTCGAACGCTCCGGAGAACAGCGAGACTGTCTTTTCGCTATTTGGAACGCATTTATTGTTCGGATAAAGGCGTTTCGAGAGATGTTCTAGCGATAGGAAAGTATTAAACAAACGTTATTCGGCTGAGCATCGATTCGCTTTATCGGCAGGCATAGACGAACAAGTCTCGTAGCTACAACCGAGCCGATAATAGGCAAATCTTTAAATGCCCGAGGTAGTTGTTTGATATATTTTATTACCTATAAACCTAAATGATTCTTCGAAATTCAGAATGCAATAAAGACGTTCCGAAACAGCACATTCTGTCAACGAAGACACCGGGAGAATTCTTACTTTATGCGACCGCACTTTTCATTCGCGATTTTTATAGTTCCATTTTTACTTGTTAGTCAATTCGAGCGAAATCGTCAATCTTAAACTAATTTTATTTCTTCTAAGCATAACAGGTTATATGCTGAATATTACTTTTACTAAATGCCAACAAAATTTTATTGTCCATCGTGTCGAACGTCCCACAAATAATTCGACCAACGATTCTGTTTTACAAGTTGAACAAAATTTCTACGAAAATGTGCTGCTTACGCTTATCGATACGAACAAATGCTATCGCTTTTTATGCTATAAATTTTTATTTATGAATTGCAAATTATTTCAGATTTATTTCACAGAAATAGATGGCTTGTGTGTGTGTATTTTGCCAATACCAGTTCAAACTTTCAATTGTACACGTACGCGAGAATTGAAACGTCTTGGCGACACTTTCTTTGCGCCACATCTGCTTTAGTCATCCATATTTAATAATAATTAATAATACTCCACGTAAAAAAGGTAAAAATAATTAAAATAACTAATTTTTTAATTATATTTACCAAAAGTTTTAGAAGTTTTTATTTAAAAATTATTCGATGATTTCCAAGTGTAAAGGAATGAGTGGAAATTAATTTTATCACGTTTGTCACATAATCTGTTTCGTTTAAAATCAAGAATACTTTCAACGTTCATTTAAATTTTGTTATTAGTTAATCAAATTTTAAATACGCAAATACGCACTATATATTAAGAATGTGCCCTCTTTCGTGTAAGCTTTTAACAGATAAAAAAATGGGAATTATTTAATTTGGAATCTTTGATATTCAAAAGATTTTTTTCAAGTTTAACGAACCAATTTTCTTTATATTTGCATTGAATTTATGTTAATTAGATTATTAATCTTATCAATATTGTCTTAATCTAAATATTATTTCACATTTCATATTTCTATCGTCTTTTGATTTTAATTATGTTTTGTAATAATAATTAAAATAACCGTAAATTAAAGCAGTTGTGAATTTTAATTGCGTTTGATTTTAAATTTACCGAAACCTCTTGCACCCGTATCTCAAATATTATTATAGCACATTTAGCAAAAATTTAAATAAACAATTTTAAAAACTGTTTAACAATTGATACGTAACGGTTTTGTTAACACAGGAAAGAGGTTTCGATCAGCTTCGTTTTTTATTAGAAAAACTTGAATCAAATTCGAATGTACGACTATGCGAAGTTTCGGTGCGTCTTATATGAAATTTGTTCTCGACGCTCTATCTCGAGTAAACTAAAAACTATTCATCGGTTCGTCGACAGACACTTTGCCAAGTTCAAATAAACGAATTCACCTCCAGTAATTAAAAGTCTTGCTCGAATAATTGCGAAGTCTTCTAAGCAAATATCTTTTAAAGGAGCAGATAAAGAAGGTTGTAGCTGCAAAGGACTCCGCGTCTCTTTTCTCGAGATAAAAGCGCCGTCTTTGGATTTCTCAGCTCACTTTATCACGAATTCCATTTGTTTGATTATTTTTTCGGAACACTTGCCCCGACTGTCGACTGCGGTCCACTTTTCTTCGGCCAGCCAGCGCTCGCTGCGTACGAAGCTCGGGTCAATTGTAGCGTCCGTGCTCTTATCAACGACTGCCAAAATTAATCGCCCAGCTGCGGCATATTATCGAAGACCCCTATGAGATATCCCCGGACAAATTGCAAAGAACGAGAATTTGGAATCGCGCTCTCCTCTTATTTACGCCATGGATGATTATTGGCGATATTAGGGAACGTCGACTCGGAGCAGTTCAAGAAACTACTTTGCGTATATTTTGTCTAGACTCGGCGTCGATAACAACTCGAACAGCCGCGATTAAGGTCATTTCACTCCTCTTAGGGACAATCAGGAATCTTCGTTAGCAACATTGCGCACAAAGTGGTCCTATTACGTTTTTTCGCACAACGCAGTATTACGTAAATACACGTAATTGAGATATCGCGGGTGTCTTACCCTTTCGATGCCTTCTGCCGCGAATTTGTTGCAAAAAACCGAGCCATTTAGATTAAGCGACTCGAGGCGGGCGGGGGGGGGCTTATCCGAGTGCGGGTCACTTAAAATGGAAATAACGAAAATTGCTTTTTCATTCCGAGCGCTCGTTATAATACAGTTTCGTCGAAAACACGAATATTAATAAGTTGCAATTTACGATTCCATAAAAGAAACGTTGATAAGGCCCACGCCGCTCCGACTTGAAAATATTCTTACGCTCTTAGCTGACGCGAGTGCTATTGTTCGCGCTGTCGCGTAAAATACGGCACGGAATTTTTTTAATTGCAAAATTATAAAATGTGCTCCAGGTCTCCTATTTCAAAGCTTCTCCTAGTTTATCGTCGAGAGCGGCACGACGATATCAAGCGCGATGAAGGGATGGGGGGCGCGGGGGGCTTCCAGGCCGCGCTCTCGCGACAAAGCACATCCACATCTGCTAAAATGCGTTTTTCATCGCTAATGCGAGATATTACCGTGAAAACAACAGCGCGTGACGTCCGATAGAGTCCCGGCAGCGCTTTATTAGGGCCCAAAAAAATGGGGCGACTAAACGAGGGCCGCGTTTCGGCTTTCGATCTTGTTTGGGTTATAGCTGAGTTGCGCGCAACCAGAAGGGATTAATGAACTCGCCGCAGCAATATTCCGAGTCTAAGCCAGAGCGACTCCTTTAAAATGAATTTCTAAACACGAGGCGCGGCGTACCTGCGGCCCCGAACAGTGACAGGGGCGCGCGCATAATAGCACTTAATAAAGTGGACCAGACGACGAGAGTCTCGTTCCACGCGGCCATTGTACGCTTCTGGCCTAGTGATCGGACAGCCGCGTCGAATATTATTGAATTATAGGGGATCCTGCTTTTTGTCCCACATCTTAGGATCTCTGAATTTACGTCTGCATTAAATTCCCGTCGGATCTGCAATAATTCTCGGCTCTCGGCCTGGTGCTATCGTAAGGAATCGTAAGGAGTCGTAAAGAATCGGCGCGTTTGCACTCGGCGACCCGAAAGCCGAGAGCCGGGGATATGTTAATGAAGGCTTTCGAAACGGAGCGAGAGGAGCGTAACGCTGCGAAATGTAGCGTAGCACGTAGCGTCAGGATCCTCGATTATAATATGTTAATGGGGAGAGCCGGGATTGCAAGCTCTCACGCGATTCGCGGAAGGTTGCGAAATTCGGCTGCGCGCGTACGGCAGCAGCACCTGGGGCCAGCGCGGCGGCGATTGACACGAGCGAGATGCGCGCGGGGCAGATGCCTTGCTCCGGTTACGAACAGACCGAACGCTCGCCGTCGCCGTCGCCCCCGCCGCGGTTCTGGCTCTCGAGCCACGGAAAAAAGCCGGACCCTCGCTTTCTCTCTCTCTCTCTCTCGCTCTCTTCGTAAATTCTTAAATAACCCCGTTCGTGTTTTTTCCTTTGGTTTTTTTACTCGCGGCACTGACCCGCACGCACGCGGCACAAAAGAAGAGCACGAGATGTTTCACTCCCGCGCGTGCGGACCCGCTCTTTTCTTTTCCCCGGATTTTTTTGCCCCTGAAATTCAAGCCGAACGAAATCTTCGGGGATGGAGCCGAGCCTGGCTCAAGTGATTCGGAAATTTCTGGCCTCCGAAACGTAACTTGTAATCATTTATGAACGATATCCGATGTAATGGCTGCGTGTGGGTTTGGAAATATGGATTTTAGCTTTTGTTCGATTGAATGAGCGCAGAAACGCGTGAGAAATTCTATGCTGCTTGATGCGACGAGCGTATTCCAGGAGTTTCGGATAGATATTATTTTGGGCTCGGTATCGCGATTAAACTCTTTTCTTACCTCTTTTCTCATGACCCGCTCGTAAAATATTAAGCACTTTCAGATAATCTCGATCGAATTATGAATTATCTAAAGCTGAATTTAAGCTTCCTTCGCAAACTTATTTTCGTCCGATATTTTACTCCAAATTAAAATCTAATCGTTGTGATGGATGTCAGTATTCATTTGGAATACACTGTTTCTTAAATGCTGTTCGTGAAAAAAACCGAGAGATAAGTTCGATTAATTTAATCTCGTTGCTCTGGATTATAATTTTTACATAAATTAGAGATTAAAACCTCGATGAATATATATCTTGGAATCCTTTGCTTTATTACATCGTCGGTTTGTGAAATACATGGAACGCTTATGTTCAATAAACTTTATATAGTTTATATGTTTCAAGAGCTGCGAGTATTATTCGCCTAATAAAGTGGATATACCTAGTTTTTTAGATGCATACAAACAATTATAAAAATATAAATTCAACTGATTTTTTATACCGACTAATTAATTAAGCATGACTAAATTCGAGCATCGTTGTTTAATCTTATTGTAAAAATTAATTTAAAAAAAAAATGTAAAATCTCAAGTCTATTTTTTGAAATCCAACTACTCGAACAGATGCTTTAAGCAATTTTTTCATTAAAAATTTCTTTCATAAAACATTTTTGGATTACTCGTTACTGTATCTGTTAATAGCCGCAATAATATTTTTAATATAAAAACAACTTGTCCATTTTTTATATGTAGAAATAGTCGTTCAGTAATTATACGAACAGCTTTCTTTTAAGAGCATAAAATAAATTAAGTGGGCCAAGCTTTCTAAAAATTTCGACTTTGGCTTCACTTTTTGATTCGAAGACGAAATTTACAAAATGTTAATTACCATCATAAAATTTATAAGATAACTCTTTAACTTACTGCATACAAATTTTGATTTATGCTGTCTTGGAGCATTTCACGTGCACCGAGAAGAAGCTTTCGTCGAAATTTTCTGAAATTAAAAAAACAAACGCCGAGACTTCCAAGGCCCGAGGAATACAGCGAAAAATGAAGTATCAAGCAGCAGTTCTGCATTTTTTACTAAAAGCGCGCGTGCGTATATAAGAGTAAACAGCAATTTAGAAAGTCAATCGATGCCTCGTTCGAAGTCGGACCAATTCGTCTATCATCAAGGCATTTAAAGTGCATAATTGCGCGAGACAACTTATCGCCGTCTGCTACGGCAAATCCTTGAAGAATGCACTCAAAAACTGAAGCAAATGAAATCGGATCCGCAGGCGAGTCGGAGGCGAGTCGATACGTCATTGCAATCCTAATAAGCGCGTCGGATTTATCGAACCGGACCTACTAGAACAGCACGTCCTCCGCTCCATTATTTCCGCAGGCCGCAGACACGTTCCGGGTATTGGAAACGCCCCCGTCCCTGCCCGCGCGCCGGCTCCTCTTTACGCGTGCAGGACACACCCAGACGCATGTACGCGGGGGCGGCGGAGAATCTGGTCTCGCGGCGCCTTATAAAGGCAAAGGAGCGCGCGCTCGGACTCCGACTCTTTCTTTCTTCTCGGGCCCCTCGCGTCATTACGATACCGAACCTTGCGCGGCACGCGAGCACCGGTCTAATTGCGGAGCTGCGGCTGCATTGTGCGATACGCGTGCACTCGTTCAAGCAAATTGGTGAACGGCGAGTCTTTTTTCGCGCGGAGGCTCGACCTTTCCGCGGCTCGGCCTCTGTCGCGCCCGATTCGATCAATAATCTCGACCCGGAGCGAGTCCGGGTATCGGCTGAACCGGCTGCTGCCAACAATCATGCGCGATGTAAAGGGCCTCGTATTTTTCCCCTCAAAAGCCGAGTTCGCAGATAATCGCGAGAGAGCCGCTCGTTTATTGAGACATCGACCCGCGGCATTAATCGGACTTAACGTTTCATTCCGAACGAGACCCCATAATGCATTATAGTTATTACATCTCCAATTAATCCAGTTGATTCGCCGGATCGCCACGGAAGCATTACCATCGATGCCCCGCCAGGATTGCGAAATTATCAGTGCAGAAGTACGAAAAACAAGAGGCCGAGGGTAATTCCGAAATAATCGCGCACGCGCCCCAGTTGTTTCATACCTACTTATAATAATAGTTGGAAAAAAGAGAGCCACTCGAATTGCAATTACACGATTAATAATGAAGATGTAAAATGAGAAATGAAGTATATTATTTAATACCGCCGAGTCATTTACCTGGAGAGGCTTCGGATAACCAAAGCAACGCTTCTCAAACAAACAATATAATTTCTCGTGATAGCTCCTCCTCGGAATACTCGTGTACGCGCGCATCGTAATTACGTTATCATCAGCAATGAGCTCCGGGTTAGGAGGAGGATGATCCCACCTCGCTCTCTCTCTCTCTCTCTCTCTCTCCGCTGTACCTCGCCGATGATCTTGTGTCTCGCGCACAATGGGAGCAATGCACCGGTAGCGGTCCAGCCAGACCTTTGCGCTAATGCCCTCGCCTGCGTTCCGCGTGGGCGTGGCGGTCAGGGCCCGGTGTCGCGGCCTGCGAACTCCTGCAGCCCCGGTGGATAATTATCGGGCTGCCTCGCATGACCCGAGGACTTGCGAATGGGGAACTCCGAGACTCTCGGGTAGCGGCGGCTGAGCGAATTTCGCCTTTTTAAAGAAAGTATGTATTTTGCTGGCCGCTTACTTTAGGAGTGTATGATTTTCGTGGGCCTTTAAATATACGCGTCTTCCTCTCTTGACGGTTTTCGCCTCGAAAAATTGTGTATGTTAAATTAAGGAACAAATGAACAAAAGCGCATTAACTTTATAGACAGGCCTGTAATTCTTGTGTCAGTTAAAAACTGTTTCATTTCTCTACTGCATAGTTGTGAGAACCTTTGCTATAAAACAAAGCCCGAGCTTCTGCAGCATAAGGCATTTGAAATATTTAACTTGAACCGCTTCTTAAGCGAATATTAAACGTAATAATATTTTATTAAATAATGATAGTGCATTAAGCGCGGGTGTGCGGAATACTGTTTGACTCTTACTCGGGGACCTGTCGCGCTATCAAGTCCAATACGAGCTAAGCTGATAGCGGCATTTATCTCGGCAAATTTTGTTCTTCCTCATAAGTATAAATTACCAGTCTATAAAAAGTTTTGCCATTTTAGATCGGCGAGAGCGGGCCAAAATTTTTTAATAAAGTCCCGCCAACCTCTAACGACAGTATATTCGGTAAGTTTAAAGATCAGCGTTGCCAGCCTCGGTAAACACACAAAAACATCCATATATAACACAATGCAATCATAATAAATTTACGTCACTCAATCAAAGCTGCGTATAAATGCTCGGAAATTATAAACAATAAGAATTAATA
Organism: Platyscapa corneri; assembly: GCA_018907185.1. NCBI lineage: Eukaryota > Metazoa > Arthropoda > Insecta > Hymenoptera > Agaonidae > Platyscapa > Platyscapa corneri. The sequence goes on along the minus strand of JACCHW010000021.1, from coordinate 3,371,749 downwards.
TACAGAGGGAGTATGACGCACACATATTAATATGATAAACTCCGCATAAAATCCGTACGCGGGGCCTTATTTTACGCGTGCTAATCATCGTAAAATATTTCCCAGTCGTAATAAACGATCTTATTAAAAATGGCATTTTATAAACTAAATACGAGTGGTCCCGAGGGCTGCGTAATGATCGGAGACGCGCGATCGCGCCGGAATTACTGCGGATCTCGGGCTCGCATCGCGGATTTCGAGACTCGCCCACGCGCTGCCACTTAGCACGTATTACGTGCACGATCACGATGGTTGTTATTAAAGGCTGTAACGACGTTAGACGCGCTCGTCGGCGATTAAAAGAATCTCCGAACTGGCCATTGCGCGGGAATCGGGGCGAGGGCCGAGTGTGCGCCCGAGGTGCCGTCGCTTTGCGATACGTGCAACGGGAAGGAGCGGAGAGAGGAGGAGGAGGAACGACGCGATAACGAGATACGTTATTAAGGCCCGTCGTCGGTGTTCGAGGCCTCGAAATGATTTGCGATAAAGCAGCCGTTAAAAGTCCGCGAGCGGTGCGCAGACGGTATGATTTCGCGCTCGCTCTTACCGTCGTTTCGCCCCGGCGAATTTTCGACCGCGATCGCTCAAGCTATTGCGCTCGTTTCGCGCAAACAAACTCGAGTCGAGCGAATCGCGCACGCGAGCCTCCGACGCTCGCGATTGTTTTCTTCGCCAACGACTGTGCGCGGCTCGGTTTTAACGAACCAACGCTGATTATTATCGTCCCTTTCGAGCGCCGAGTTTTTCTTGCCCCTCTCTTGCGCCGCCTATCGACGGCTCTGCTTATGGAGATTCCCCGGCTGTATTTCCGATTGGTGCGACTGCCTCCCTCAGCCTTATATTATTGCGGTCGAATAAAAAACGAAAAAGAACTTAAAACGATGTCGCTTGCCGAAAAGTTCGTTTCGAGAGCCAATTAATGGTATTTAATGTATAAATAGCATCTCTGGGACTGCGCGCGGGATACCTTACCTGGTCCAAGTTGCCGCGCGTCTTTTCCACCCCCGAAACTCTGCTGATAATAAATATTATCAAAACGTATCCGGCCCCTTTTTGCGCGCGAGGCATTAGTATCTTCGTCGTGTTCGACTGACGCGCTTCTGCTGCTGTTCCAGTCGAAATATCTTAGGGCTATGCTCGTTCGACGTTCTGCATTAGATTCGTTGGGCCCGAGTGCAAGAGCACGAGTGTTGACACTTTATATTGTAATGTTCTTAACTGCAGGAGGCTGAACGCAGCCTTAAATCAAGTTTTAATATATGTGGGCAGAATAAGGTTCTTTTATCGTCGAAGAATGGCGTATCGGGATCGTAAAATTTTGCAATTAACGAGCTAAAGAGCCCGATAAATACGTCGCAAATATGAAATTTAACCCTTTTTACGTCGTGGATCTAAAAAATGAGATTACTCGGCCAAATCATTAGGCCTTTTATGTATGTTTTCAGAACATGCTTTTTACCATTAATACGAGCTTCTCTCTTTTTTCAGCGGACTGCAAATTTGCCGCTCACTGCTATTGACGATTTTTCTCGTTGACATCTGCGCAGACGTCTTCCAAAGTTAGAATTTATCACGACTGCAATGCATTAAAATTCTATCTTATATTTCGTTTCGTTATTTAAATAATTTATGCGCAAACTTCATTGCGACGAAGAACAGCGTTCGTGCATGCGTAAGCCATCTTTGAAGAATTATGCAGGAAATATAAAAGTAGTAATTCTAGTTCGAAAGATTTGTTGAATATTTTTTACAGAGCTACGACGCAGACTCGTCGTTTCAAAATTAAATTTCTAATGGAATTGATGCGCCCATTTGAATATCTTTTAAAAGATTAAGGCGCTTTTTGCGCTCCAATGTGATGAAATAATTTTCAGTCCGGATCTCGCGAATTTCAGATACAGGCTAGAAATTAGCCAAGTTGACGATACGCGTTTAATCCGCTCGATAAACAACATCGGTTGAATAGAGAGTCGCGCGCAGAATTAGTTTCGTATGAAATTTAGCGACTAAGTTGATAAGAAAAAGTGCGACGGTAAGAAGTGCTAACAGTGTGCATGCGCGCGTTGCATCTATCTTATCTGGAGTTTATATAAATAGACAGTACCAACAAGCGAGCGTTAGGTACGAAAAATACTCTCAAATATTTGCATGATTTTAACGCGCGATCGCTTAAAACTGCTCGAGGCGAGAGCTTTCGAGCGCAGCCTCGGCAACGGAAATGAAGCGGTACGGAGTCGTGAACTGCAGCTCGTATTGGGAAAAAGGATGAGGGAAATTAATCGGATACTAACAAAACCTCTCAGGCAGAGGCAGAGGCAAAGGACGTATATTCCTGAATAAATAGGCAGACACGAAAAGGAAGTCGGACGCTGGCCTCGATTCGAGGTCGGATAGGAGCCGCGGCGAGGGTCGCGCGACTCGCCCTAGACGATAAGACGCGATTGAAACATCCGATGCGAGTCTCGCCCCGAGGATGCCTCGATAGCTCCGGTCGGTGCCCACCGACTTTCGAAATGGAGGCTGCTTGCGCCGATAAATCACGAGGCGAGGGACCGTATAGAGCGTTCTTACATAAACCGCATTCTGCCAGCCTGGAATCTCATTCGGCTCGTCTCCTCGCCGACTATCTCTCCCCCCCCCCTCCGCCTCCGCCGCCGCCGCCTCGCTCGCGAAAGAATGAGCAGGTGCTCAGAGTCGGGCACCCACTGTCACGCTCCCTGTACTCGTGCCCACACAACTCCTCCTCTCCTCCTACCTCCTCCCCCTCCTTCGCATATCCTCCCTGCTCCTCCAGCATCCTTTCTCTCTGTCTCGCTGGCTGCAGCTCTCCGTGCCGGGTAGATTTTAAGTGCTTTTTTACGCGGTTACACCGCTTTGTCTCAACTTGTCCTTTTTCCTTTTTTCGCCCTTCTCTTCCCTTTCTTCCTTTATTTCCCCGCGCCGCTTATTTCTCCTGCGTGCCCTCCTTCCTCGTCTCATTTTTCGCCGAGGCCGGGACGCCCCCTCGCTTACACCACTCGCGCCTCCACGTGCGCACGTAATCGCGAACAAGAGACCGTCCACCGATGCACTCGAGCTTAGCGCAGAGGTCCACTCTTCCGATTGCCTGTGACTTTCCGCTGGAAAAGCTCCTACAATTGAGAGTTTGGCGAAAATGTTCGCTCCACTTTTGCGCTGTGCGCGACTGGACAAGCAAATTGTTTAGTCGCCGAGAGACTCTTGTAGATGTGCTCGAGTGCTTTTCGAGCGAGAATACGCCAAAAAAGCCACGCTCGACGTTAGGCCCGAGCGCTTCCTAGACATACTTCAACGCTCTTGCGAAATTCGTATCCTTCTCCGGAGTGCTGCTGCAATAACAATAGCCATGCTTGGAACACCCGCAGGTGTTTCGTCGCCTACTCTTCTCGGGGAAAGGAAATGTTGGCTTTGACGGGAAGTCGTAGCTTCGACGTCGAAGCTTCGGCTTGCAGAGGGATGCAAGGGGCGAGGATGCGAGGGCGAGTGCACCACGCGCGACTTAAGCGCGTCGCCCTGCCAAATTGCCGGCGCTCCGCTTCGAGTTTTCAATCGCGCCCTTTTTGAGCAGGAGTTGATTTTTAAAAAAATTGTTCAAAAATTACGGAGCGTAGCAGGAAGTTAACGATTTTTCAGGCCTCCTGCTCGTTCTCGAAAGTTGAGTTGCTTTTTTGGGTTTATTGTAAATCCTTGAAAATTGCGAGCACAAAGTAACGGAATTCAAGTTCTTACGTAAAGGAATCTTAGACGCTGACGTAATTAGCCTGAAATTAATATAAAATTTCGATTATCTCTTTATCGGTAATTATTTTATCATTATTCCTTTCTTCTCTCGGTAAGCATTGAACGAATGCGGGGCTTTTTTTTAAATTTGTCTTGCAATTTTCTGAATTCCTCCTTCCCAATCCTTATGTTTAGTCTTTTAAAGTCTAATGCATAGAAACAAGATTAGAGCCTTGCACGTTGCACTTAATTGACTTGTTTTAAAAAATTATGGCTAAACAGACGTTTACGTTTAATCTCCAAGTATTGTGGAAAGTATCATCCTGTAATTAAAAAAAGAAAGAAAGTACGATTATAATAGAATGTTTTGAACATTACACGCATCGTTCATAATGCAAATCAATTGTTTCGACATTTATTTGATACGATTGAAATGCGAGAAAAATCTCGATTGTCAACTCCGCACTTATGAAAGTGTACGTCTGCAGTGGCAGTGACTTAGAATAATAAAAAATGCGTGTTCGAGTAATGCATTCATTATTTTAAATAATCAACGCATGCTAAGTATATTTTTTTTTTTTAATTTCAATATGAAGTGGCTGCACGCGAAACAGGTTATTTTAATATACAAATTTACCGCATGAAAAGCAGATAACCCGAGTATAACGAAAAAGGTATATGTTGTAAAAAAGTAATTCACCGGTGATTTATAGGCGAGTTACAATAAGCCTATGCCGATATGAATGATGCATTAAAGTGAAATTTATTTTACAGACAACTGTAAGTGCGCGGTGCTCTACATAAGTAAAGGTAATCGGAGATCGCGCGTCGGCGTCGGCGTCGGCGGTGTCAACGTTTCGGCGGGCGCACGAAAACAGGTTTCAGGTCTCGTCGCCTGGAACCGGGACTTTCGAAAATCTGGATCATATCTCTTGTGGGCAACCACCCGCCATCCGAGGGATCCCTACAAAGGAGAGACTCATGGGCGGGGTGTTCGCCCACTACAAAGGTAGAAAGACGTTTCCCGAAAACCGCTTCATATTTTCGACTTTTCGTACGGGCACACCAGTTTCTTGCCCTGCGATAATGGCCTAATTATAAACCACTCAATCCTCGCCTGCTCCGCAACGGTATTTCATCTTTTTCAAAAGATTTATTTTTAATTTTAAGCCGCGCGCCTTTTTTCACCGACGTCACTCCTAAAGCGAACTAAGGACTGCGATTTATATTTTATTAATTTGAGCGTACGGATCCCACTTTTTCAGAAAAATACTAATTCCAATCGTTTAGAATCAACTGAATATACTAATTTTATTAATGACATAATTATATTTTCTCCGGCACGCGATACATCATGTACGAGACAAATGGATTCACTCGCTCAAAATAGTCTTTTGTTGTTTCTTTTTTCAATAACACCATTCTGATATAATGATATACTAGGGATTTCTATACTTGCGGTAATAGAATTTTGTTACGTACCGTCCGGTGTTGCGCAACGAGTATTTCAAGTTTAAATTCTATAAATTTAGCCCAAGTTTGTTAAAAATAAACTGATAAACTTTTAATAGACGACTTTTATATTAAATTTAATAAAAAAATTTGTAACTGCATTAGTTGGCAATTTTTTGATTCGATTGAGAAATATCGTTCTTTTCTAAAGAATCGTCTCACCTTATTCGAACTCAAAAATGAAATTCTTTCGAGGTATTTTATTTCAAAACATATTAAGTATCTAATAGGAGAGCCGTTAAAATTGAAACAATACAAATATCAAATGCCAACACTGAAAGGTCTCGACTTGTGATAATTCATAAATTTTTACATTCGTATGTCAACGTTCAATTAAGAACAAGTGTTATTCGTAAAATTTATTTTTTATTGTGTTACATCGCGGAAGACTCGAAAATATCGTTTCATGATTTAAGACAAATTTCACGGTCAAGCTGTTGAAGGAAATATATTAACCTTTCTCGGGTTTTAGACTATCGTAAAATAAAAGAAAAGGAACGCTCGAAAAGTAAGGTAAAATGTAACCGGGAACACTAAAAGCTTTTCAGCATTTCGAAAAAACAAACGAAGGCCATTCACTAGCTCATCTCAGAGTCATAACCATTAACGAAGCTAATGAAACATGTAAACGATGGGACGGGAAAAAATGGTGGAAAAGAAACAAGATGATCAGGGCAAGCCACGATATTACCCAAACGATGAAAAATCCCCGAGTTATTTTTCTCGACTCATCGCTCCTGCACTTGCATGCGGGTCCGAAGGATCGCGCCCGGACGAAAGTCGCCGAGGCCCTCTCGAATATAATAAAGCAGCGTTATTTCGAAGCAGGAACCGCTCCTTGTCCATTAGCAGCACCTGTGTCTAGGCGGGGGTGTTCCGCAAAGGGTTCGGCACCAGGGGAGAGACCCCGTCGTGGATGGAGCCTCTAATTTGAGATTTCCGAACGAGAGGGTTCACGCCGCAGCGACCGCTACGCCTTTTTTTCTTGGGCTCGCGCGCGGTTAAACCGCGATTGACCCTCGGCCAGTACCGATCGCCCGAAACGCCTACAGTCAGCTCCATTAATTGGGATTTCTCGAATTTTTTCACTCCTTTTTCCTCTCTCCCGTGTTTTCTAATTTACGCTTCTTTCTTCGGCCTAACCTGATTGATTTACCTTTTAATAAATCGTGCTTTTGTTACGCGCTTAAGAAGATCGTGCAATTATAAACATGATACTTCAGAAACAGTGCGCGAGCTCCTCGTGAACTCGAGCGTTAAATTCCTCTCCCTCTCTCTGAAGCTTTTTTATTTAAAAGTGTCTATTCGTAGATTTATGTGTGCAATCAAACATTTATTTGATATATATACGTTATATATATATATAATACAGATTATTAGCTTAAACTTATTCATTTCGAATTCATTGCTTAACTCTTGATGAATAATTGTAAATACACATTTACTCAGGTGACATCGAAGCGAAACTGATGAAAGTAAATTTTTTTATATATTTCTGAAATGCTAATTTCTGATTCAGAGGTAATATGTTGCTAGTTTCGAGATTACATCAATTACAAGGTGGGTAAATAATATCAACGAAATAGGTTTTTATTAATGTGCACGACTCTTAAATTTTTTATTTTTAACAACTTTTAAATTTAAATTGTCTTCAAAACTCGTTTAATGTAAATTAAAAAATAACACTATCGAGTCTAAATACAATTGGATATGAATAAATTTTAATACTTTTTTCTTGTGTAATAGTAAAATCTGAGTAGATGTACGAGTCGTTAATCTATATATAAAATCAGATTCCCGATCTTACAAAACTCTTGTACAAAATTGTGAAATCTTGTGTTGGTGTTGATAATTAAGTCTGTCACATAAACTACATATTAATAAAGTTAATTAACTTTTTTATTAAAATGTACTTTCGTTTACGCTTAACTCGGATCTATCGACTTTATTATTAATAAAATATACTATTTTATGAAGTTTCTAGAAAATATACGTCACATTATCAAGAATTATAGCTTTAAAAATATTTTAATAACTTAAAAAGTAATTTATAAAATTGATTCAATAACTTTCACGCTGATCAATTTTTATATATAGTGCATTTATTTGGATCAAAAACATGTTTAAAACATATAACACATATTTTTAACTCTAACATAAATTTAGTGGCACTTACATTTTACTTAATCTGAAACAATAATTGCAGTAAATTTAAAAATGTTCTGGAAGTAAAATGCAATTTTTTGGTATATTTGTATACTAGTTTTACTCATTACGATCATTGGCATATTATATCGATCATAATATTGAAAAATTAATATATTATGATATTTATAATTAAATCTTTTAATATGAGATTTTTCATTATTTTGCAATGAAATTAATTGTAACAATTGCAAACACACATTAAAAGTACATTAACATTTCGATTCTTGACAAATGTTTTTCATGATTTTGTTTACATATAATTCTGATGTTATGTATAATTAGTATTCGACAATAATTTATTGGTAATGGAGCAATTATTGGAAGTGTGATTTCGAGCTCGTAAAATCATTGTTTAGAAATAATATTCGAGAGGGAATAGCATTAATATACAGTAATAACAGTAATAAAATACATAATATACAGTATGTAATTATGCGAAAGGGTTTTTACATAACAAGATATTAAAAGTGCCATTGCGTTTAGTATTGCGTGGCTGCAATCATTAATAAAATTAGTCGATCGATCTAATTTATTAAAGGCCAGAGGTACGAGACAAGCATCGCGATTCGAGTATCGAGTTTCAGTACAACTCCAAGTTAGCGAAAATTTACCAAAGCATATCTCGTATCGTGGCGCGCAGGTGAGAAAGATGGGCTCTGGCTTCCTCGGCCGAGTTTCACGCTCGACAAACACACAAACGCACAATACGAAATCCCTGTCATGGCAATTTCTTGATTTACGAGCTTTTTCACGACAGCAATTTTGACTTAGATGTTGAATATACCGCGATTATCGTAAAAAAGCTTTTCCCTATTCTTGCTTAGATGCACTGATGTGAAATGGACCGACTATACTTTAAAACAGGAATCGACTTCATAAGAGTGGCTCTCAGTCATGAAAACACATTGCTTCAAATGGAAAAGTATATTATTCGCATTTAAGGCTTTACAATAGCTCGACGATGCATCGACTTTAAAATGCAGGAAAAGAGCAATGGTCCCGGTTGCTTCTTGCAAATTTTTGCAGGGAATTCATTAATAATAGTTTAATGAAAATCGCAGAAATTCGGTTCAACTTTATCGCAGAAAATGTTGTTTTTCCGCAAATAGTTCCGCGCATAAGCTCGAATATATAAAAAATTTAAAATTCATTAAAAATCATCTGCTCGGAATTTAAATTTTTAATTTCAGAAGAGGCAGAGCATTAATTGCGAAAAAGCATGGCGCGGTGCCTCGGAAGCTGTTTAAATCACGAGACTCTTCAGTTGCCGCATAAATATTTATTCGAAAAATCGAGCATGATATATCGCTAATTACCTGCAGCAGTACATTTTCAACTCGAGCATTTTTAGAGATCAGGCGCTGTCGCCTCCTCCCGCAACCGACGCACGTATAAGCAATCCCGGGAATTTCTGCTCGAATCACAAAAGTTCGCGGCCGATCGCCTCGTATGAATATGCAGAACGCAATGCCGGTCGGTTCATTTAACGCGATGTAACCCCGCGATACATCTCGGGTGAAGAGGTTAATGAAACTCGCCTAGTGAAAAGCGAAAAATGCAAATGAGCCGAGCGCGCAGATGTGCATGCTAAAGTGAAACCGGACAGATTGAGCCAAGATCAATGCGTTTCTTTCCTTCCTCTGGGTGTATTTTTTTCTTTACGCACATCCGCAATGCCGTCGACCTTGGCTTTCCGCTTGATTAAAAATTCAATACCCCGGCAGCGTAGAAACCATGTTATTGGATTTTATCTTGATTATCGAATCCAATCTTCGTCGGAGTCGAACTTGGCTTCGAATAGGAATGTACTTCGTGATTTGAAGATTAATTTAAATATTTAAAAGAGGACGGAGGAAACGCTATAACTCTTGGGAGAGGAGCAGAAACAAGGCGTAAATCAAGGGATTCCGCCCCCACATACGTGAATCAAATTAGCTGGAACATCGGGCCCTGACACGCCAAGGAGGAGACCGAGGCTCGACTCTTGTTACTCGCTCGTGCGGTGGCGGCGACGGCGACGGCAGCCGCATCCGGCGACACCCAATTTTTCACGGCGTCCCCTCCCCCTGTCCTCGGCGCCACCGCTCGACAAACCAAAAACGCACTTTTCCCCAAAAAAACGTGTGTTACGCTCGATTCGGACTCCTCCTTAATAGAGATTTACGTGCCCGCGCACGTGCGGCCCGATCTACCGAGGACAGGTGCGCACGGACACGTAACACGTCAGCTCCTGGGAGCTCGGGTCCCCTGCGAGTGCCATATGGCGGGGTTATCGCGCCGTACGACAGGAAGTGGGATGTAAAGCGATGCTAATGGGATGGCCAGGCCGAAGGCACTCGGCGCCGCGAGTCCGATGTCCAAGCAGTGCAATTTTCCGATTGGCTTCGTCGCTCGGGGAAGCGCGATTCGATTGACAATTGCGCAACAGATGCGCCGAGTTAAGTAATGACCAGCAATCCGTGCGTGACCGAAGTCGCTCACAAATCCGCGCGAGATCTCCGATGCTGTTTTCTTAAAGGCTCGCGCCTAATTATTTTTCATTTGACGCGGTCAATTATTTTATAAAGTAAGGCTTTATTCGCGCTTTCGTCATCTGTTTTTCTTCTGTCTTGTTTTACTGGGCGCTTGCGAAACGTCTTTTCAGTTCTCGCACCGCCGTATTCCTATTCGAACGCGGCGGGACTTTGGTACTTAGCTTTTTTCGCAGCAGATTCGTTGCTTGAGAACCAAGGAGCCAGTCTCGAAAAGAAAAACAAAAAATTATCTCAGCTGGCGAGTGTCGACGTCGGTGTCCGTGCCCAAACAACTTTTTTAATTTGCACCACCATTTTCGAAAAAAGCCAGTCGAATTTTTCCACTTCTAAAATGGACATTTAGGTCAGTCCATTATCACTGAGGCACTTGCGCAGATACTAAGAGCGCGACGTAAGCGCGTGGCTCGGGCGCGAAGTGTCCCATAAACAATACGCGGAGATCATTTCGCACAACGAAAGAAGGGCATCGCGAGACAATCGACAAGCGCATAAAAGTCGCGCGGGCAAACAATCTCCAAGAACAAAGGGGAGAAAGGCAGGAAGGGAAGGAAGAAGAAAGTTGCAGGAAGGAATAAAGGGTCGGCGTGGCGTTTGGCGCGTCTCCGGCAGCGGAAAAAAGGTTGCGGGAGCCGAAAGACAGGGACGCACTCGCATTATGCGCGCGAGCAAAAGGGGTTCGCGCGGTGATTTACGCGGCTAATAAAGTCGGCGGAAATTTACATAATACTCGACCAATGTTTAAAATGCGCATCGACCTTCGCGTTGTTAAGTTTTATAATAATGCCACGTGATTTACGAGCGGCTTCGACGCGCGCGAGACGCGATGCCTCACACCCCACCTCCGCGTACTGGGACGCGACTCGTACGTGCGTCCGCGCGCGTCGGCGCTTGTACCCCCCGTCTCTGCTCCCTGTAAACTCGGCTGCGATCGCAAGCGCGTTGATTGCCTCGCGATCCCGGGGTGGCGCGTTTTCTTTCGTTTCCGCGGCTGGCGTTTGGTGCGCCCGCGCCGCTATTATCGGCTGCTCGTAATTTACGAGCGACAACTTGGCTCGTCTGTCAAGCGCTGGTTTCCGGGGCACGACCGATTGCCCCGGCACTCGCTCAGATTTTCACCGTGACCCCTCGCTCGGCAGGTGTCGTCAATTTTGCCAGCGTCGAGCTGCCGTGACAGTGTATTCGAATTTCTAGTTTTTAGAAAGGAGGCGCTGACTGTAGAGCATTGGGTCATCAACTTTTTCACTTGGTTTCGAGGTGCAGATTAGCCGAGCTATAAAGCTCTTGTACTACTGTTGGAACTAGGATCTTGATTGGATATATTTGTTAATTTGCATTGCGTCAGCAGCGAGGCATTTTCGCTTAATGCAACGCAGAAATTTATTATATTTCATATTATAAGACCGAGGAAAGAGCGGTTCACCTTCTCCGAGTCAAATAATTTATTTATCAGATTAAATTTATTGATAATACCGAGGTGAAGACTAGAATAATTAGAAGCTTTAATTCGTAAGACATTTTATGTAATATTTTAATTCTGCACGAATGCGTTTTTCCAGTCGTTTAATTAATTTAAAAAATTTCTTTACGATTTATAAATCAGCTCGACTCAAATATTTCGAATAAAGTGGTTTTTCCATTTTTTAATCAGTGCCTTTATTTATTACATTAGTAAATCAGCTAATAATTATTTGTACTCACATCAATATTACAGGTGGCACATTTTTCCTATGTAAGGCTATGCGTTTGAAAAGATATTCGATGATAATCATCTAAGGTCTCTACGAAAAGCGTTTCAAAATTATTAGTTTTATCGCAGCAGCAAGTGGGAAAATATCGTCTTACCTAGAAGCGCGTTTGATATTTTAATTTGAATGGTACCTAACTAGAATATTATTGTTTAAATTATAATTTTATGAAATTTTTTTGTTTCGCCATTTTAGCGGATTTCAAAATGCTCTTAAATTACAGTTACAAGAGAACGTAATAAAAAATTTAAAAATTGGATTTTTAAACAGGAAATTGCTCTATTCTTATTTCAAAAATGACGTTTTATGGGCGCATTATCATGCTCTTAGAGAAGTTGCTGATTATTCGTTATTTTTTTATATCGAGACGCCTAAAATTGGAAAAACTATTATTATCGGGAAAAAAAAAAAATATTTTGAAAGATCCTGCGTATAATTATTTATCTTATAAATTACCGTGTCGTTATTTTCGTCCGTGTTTTCCTCTTTCGATAATTCAATGGCAATGATTGCGGCTATTATTTACCTGTGCATCGATAAATAAATTAACCATAAAAAAAGACAAATTTCGGGAACTATTAATACGTGCAAGTGCTGATATTCGTGCTCGATAAAAATTAACGCGAGCGAATGAAAAAGCCATATGAATTAAAAAGGAATACCGATACTTTTCTTCCGTAAAATACGCCTCGAGTTTAATTGCTAAAAAAAAGAAATCAAAGTGTATCAGAGACAAAATAAAGAAAAACGAACGAAGACGTAAAAAATGTTTCACGTGGATATTAAGAGGTGGCCGGGTTGTGCATCTTTCATGGGAATGTTTGTTCCAGGTCGGCCACGCAACCCAGCAACGCAGCCGCACACGTGAGCGTCCACGAGCGCGTAAATTGGCTTCGCTGCTCCTCCGCGTACATCTTTAAGCTAAAGAGCTAATTGGGAGTAATTAAGCCCAGCGCATCGGAACACACGTATAAATATCGGTACGGATCCTCGCATCGGTGGCGTCACTCGCGCGGCATTAACGAAAATCCCGGCGCCGCGCTCGTGCATTATTATTACGAGCCTCGATCTCGGCGCATTCGTTCGTTAATAACGAGCCGATCGGCTCTTTTTTTAAAGAGTCGCGCGCCTCCGAGCAGCTGCGCAGTGCCTTACCGGTTATCTCGCTTTCACGAAATACCCGCTCGAGCAGAGGAATGCGTTGACCTTCGCGCGCGCTCCATAAGCCCCGACGCACCCGTCAAACTCCAGAAATCGGCGATTTTTATGCATTAATAAATTAATGCGCCTCCTCGGGCTTCCCCCGCACGCCGTAATGAATTCTTTGGCGCAAGCGCAATAAATTCGGCCGAGGGATGAAGTTTATGTCTGGAAATATTAATGCAATACCTGCTGCTCGCGCTGAACTCCGAGCGCGGGGAGTGATGGATGTTTTAAAAAATGGTTAATATTCATGAAAGCAGTTATAGACTTTTACGAGCCGATAATTAAAGCCGCTGCGCTTTACTTTGCTTTTATCGTATTATTCAGATTTTTCCTCGCAGCCGCTGTTTTCTGGCGACGGCTGCGGTGACGTCGACGTGCAAAATGCCACGGATAACGCCCGTACAATGAAAAGAGTATCGAGGGCGCGTCATTTGCAAAATTGGCCTCCCACGCGGGCGGATTAGTGGACGTAATACCCGAGCGGCGCTGAAAGCTTCCCAACCGAGGTCTAAGTTTTCGCGACGGCTTCGATACCCGTCCGAATGCCCCTGTTCATTATCGCACACGAATGCACGAACGGGGAGCGCAGTCGTGTCGTAAAAGGCTTAGCCGGAAGAGTCCGGCCGTAACACTCGCGCTTTCCCCAATTGGCGCGTGTCCGCTCCTAACGACTGCCGCAGGAAATTCGACGCGTTTCCGCAGACGGGCTTCATTATCCCGTCTCCCGCCGCAGAGGCCTAATGGTCGCGGTCGAAGGTTATACGAGCGAGTGGCGATTACGTTATCCGACTTCGGCGGGCGATGCACGCGCGCACGTACACACGCTCGCGCGATTCTCGTTTCAGCGCGCTCGGAAGCGGAAACTTACAACGCGATTCCCACGAGGGAATTATACTTAGGCGCGAGATAATACGCGCGAGTTCGCGCGTCGCTACGCCCCGAGTAAAATGCGCCCGGGGACGCAGATAATTCCCTCCCGTCGTTCCTCTATTTGCGCTTACGTGCATTCTACTGGCTCGCGATTACTTTGTTTTTTTCGCTGCGTCGACGGCCGCGACGAGGAAAACGTGGAATTTTAAATCAGCGAAGGCGACGCGCTCGAATACGCGACCGATTCTCGACTCTCGTTTGGTGGCGCGACGTTGCGAAACCTGGGACCACCGCGTCAGTTAATAGGCGTCGACGAGAAATCGATCCTCGAGTTAAAAAATTAAATTGGACAATAGTACGTGCACTGAATGTCGACAAGGCATGTGCATTTCACGGTTGCTACGATGCGAGATTAATTTCAAACGCATATTTTCAGCTCAGCTGCTTAATAGTTTATTGCAAGACTTGTGTGATACATAATCGTTTGAATTACATCAACAATTTACTTTTATAGCCGCTAAACTACTAGCAACAAATTTTTACTTTTTAATTTTAAGTTGAATTTAATTTAGTCTGGAGAATAAATAAAGATTGTTGTAAAAAAATTTATTAATTATAGTAATGCGAGCAATATATTTTAATAAGAAAGTTCGCTTTACAAAGTAATGTGGTTACAGGTATTAACAAAACGAATACACCGCGCAACTTTTAATAGCGTTCATAATAAAATAAGAACGTTTCTTTAAATAATTTATGTGGTACACTTGGATTACAATTATAACACATAATTTCAAATTCTAGTTTTTAACGAAAACTAAAGTGGAAAATATGCATAATTAATTATATTAAGTAATTATCTTAACAAGAGGCTCCGCTGTGTAATGTGGCTTTCGTATGTGAGAAAGTAAATTACGATTAAAATCTTTAGATTACAATCTTCGCATAAATTATGATCTTGTAAATAGTTTCCACGTAAAACTGTAACATTTTCTTAATTATTCATGTACTTTTCTTGTCGTTGTTGTTGCTTGTGCTGATGAAATATTTAATATTTTAAACCCACCGCGATGCGTAAGATTTCAATATTTAATGCACTTCAATAACAGATACTTATGTTTTGTAGCCAACATCTTCTTTCGCTATTAATATAATTTTATGAAAACTCGTGAAATAGAAAACAAAATATTTAAAAGTGAAATTCTTTGTATTGATATGAGGAAAAATAATTTTTGTTTCATTTATAGTATTACTCAGAGGTTCAAAAAATAAGTTTTCTCGAACTTGATAATTTGATTTGATAATATTGAAATTAAAAAATGTTTAATAGCTATAATTGTTTATGTGGTTTTTAAAAATTATATTCATATTTTAAAATTATCTTTTTTTGAACTAATGAATAAAATATAAGTGGTTTCTAATATTAATTATTCACTTCTTAAACAAACATATTGTAAAAAATTTAGTCTTGTAAAGTAAACCGTATACCATGAAAAATTTAACAAACTGTGATCATAGTCGAATATAGCATTTAAAACGCAATATAGCGCTTAAGAATGTTTTCTGTAAAATTATGCTAATGAATTAAAATCTCACGTTTTCTCAGTTTTACTTCTGACATTTATGTATTAGATAAAAATATTTAGATCATTTCATTTTATATTTATCATTGGTAGAAATTGAACAAATACATTATATTTTGCATACATCGGTTTAATTGCAGTGTACTATTCGTTTTGTTCGTCCATTTCTAGGATCTAAAAGCTAGAGCATAAATTAGGAAGGCCCGTGGAAAAATGAAGATACAGTTTACTTAACACTCAAAGACCTAAAATATTGAATCCTTCTTCTCTAATATGTCTGTACCTTTTGTGAATTGCTAATTTATCTAATCAAAATAATGGTACATAAAATTCTCAAAGATGTAATAATAATAATAATAATAAAGTTGTATACTAAATATCTAGCAGCTCTGTTTTTATATAAATTCTCGTGCGTCGTGTATAATTAAAGTGTTATTAAAATAAATAATGCAGACGTATAAATAGTAGAGATGCAAAAAAAGGAATCGATAAGTCTGAATGTATTTATCGCTCGTGAATAATCTGCTGCAATAAGGAGAATTTAATATTTCGTGAAATAAGCAATTACGAGGCAATGGAAGAAACAATTCCGATAATATTATGGAAAGAGTCGTTTATTCAAGCTTAGTGTACTTCTTTTTCTCGAAAATTGTTCCAAGAGTCTTAGAAATGAAAAAACTCGCATTTCCGATCAACATAATTTTCAATATTGCTTTAAGTCATCGGCAAACTTATAATAATGAGACTCCCTTCCCGCAGGGGGCCGTGGAAGAATCAATAACGCGAACTTAATTTTTCTCGCAGCGCAATCGCTTGCAACCTGTCGGTAACTGCACGACTAAAATTGAAAAATGAGCTCGGCTCGACCGAATGCTCGAGAATCGCCCAAAATTAGGCGTCTCCTCGGTCCCGAGTGTCGGCGAAGCGCGCGCTCGTGTTTGCTTTAAGCCATTAGCGCCCGCGCACGTCCCGAGACTTTTCCCCTTAGTGGCAAAGAAAAAGAATCAATTTCGCGCAGACGCGGGCCAGTTCGCCGAATTCGTAGGTTGGACGTGCGCGGCATTACGGGGAGCTCGCGCCGGTGATAATCGGTGCGCACGTGCGTGCCTTCCAACCTTGCGCTTGAATTATAACCCTGGGCTTAAAGAGAGCCCCGGCCGTCGCTTAGGTACCCTAATCGGTTTCGGTGCAGCTTCGAATCGCCGGAGCGGAGAGATGCGCCTGTCTCCCTCCCCGGCGCGGACCTCGTAAAGCCGAGGTTACGGTTATCTCCGCTACCAGCTGGTGAGGCTCGAGGATGCGCGCGCCACGCGAGAGGTGCTCGTCGGCGGCGCTGTCGGAAAAGCAAAAGGAAAAGGCGGAGGATCGATCGTGAAAGGCGCGTTGGGGGGGGGGGGAGGGATGAGCGCAAAAGGAGCAAGAGCTGCGCGGAGTTTAAAAGTCGACGGGGGAAAAAAGGAGCGCGCCGAAGGTGAACCGAGAGCGGAGGCACGCGAAAGAGCGGAGGAGAAAAAGACGAGCGGCGCTCGGTAATACGGCTTTTTGGCCGAGCATAATTTTGGCCGTGCATCGGTTTTTTCGTCGATGGGCGAAGCGCCATAAATAAATGTTGTTTTTACGGCTGCCAAATTGGGCATTTAAAGTACATTCGGGCCTTACCGGAGCGCTCCGCTGCGCGCCCTGGCTCCGCCGCGGCTGCAATTCGGACCGCCGGGGCGAGACCGTTCGAGGATTTCGGTGGTTGGAAACGCGAGCGGCGCGTTCGGCTAAATTGCCATTCGCCGCCACTCGAGCGTAAGAGCAAGAGTTCACTGGGAGGTGGTCAGGGCCTCGAGGGAGAGTTACGCATGCAAAAATGCACCGGCCTGCCGCGTGAGAAGCTTTCCGTGGATTTCCTCCCCGGGAATGGGCGAGCGAGCTAACGCCGGAACCTATTCGCCTGCGCTCGCGCATCCACTCGAGCGAGTTACCAGATTAGTATCTAAGACATTCCTTCCCCCGGTATTTAATCACGGCTCTTCATGCGTCTTGCACGCGCAGAGAGCGACGTATCGTGCGTACCGAGCGCGCCGTTCCGAGATTAAATCCGTGCGCGCAAGCTATTAACGTCTTTATTTATCTGAATTTATCTGTTAAATTAGCCGGCGAAAATCATTAGCGCGCGAGATGACACGTGTACGTCATCTTTGTTTGCCGAGGAATGCTCGTTGGGACAGCGAACGAGCTTCTGTAATTGCTTTTCGCCGAGCGACGAGCAACGAATTTTTCGCAACCCGGCCCACCCTGTTATTTCCACCATTCCGCTGCTGTCGAGGCGCGCGCTCGGTTTTATCGAGATTTTCGTCGAGTGCTCGTACTTTACGACGATCGGAGAGTCGCGATTTCTCCATCCGCACCGACCGAGTCCTGACATTATTGAGACACTCGCTGTCGCAACGCCGCGCTCAACGGGATTCTTTTTCAGCGACTCGGGCCCCCGCGCGACGTATGCGCTTGTAAAGTCGACACCTAGACCGCTTCTGCGGCGGGAGAATCGCCCGATCGAATAATATTATCGGCGCACCAGACTTTACTGGAATCCGATGTTTATGTCTCGACACGAGGAGAAAACGCTCCGCTCCGAGTTGTAAGCGGTGCCCGTGAGCTCGAGAGAAGCAAGACGTGCGCGAGCCATTAAATCGGAGTCGTAATACGTTGCACGGAGAAAAAGAACGAAAAGGGGATGGAGAGAGAGGGAGAGAGAGGGAGACAGTAAAGCTCGTTAAGTTTCGCGCGACGGGCCGAGTCGATTGTAAAAGTCCCGAGCTTAGGTATCTCATAAAAGCGGGATTTTAAATTGTCGAATCATGGCCGCGCGAGTTAGAGTCCAGGAATGTAACGAGATGACGGAGGCAAGTGGCAGGCGCCTTAAGCTCGAGATATCGCCGCGAGATAAAAGCCCGTCTGCCGTCCAAGGATTCGCCACTTGGCATTACACTCCCTTCCCCTCGGCCCGCTCGTGGTTTACTTCTTTGCTCTGTTATTTTTCATTACCTCCGCACGCGGCGCCGATAATATTCCGATAAAGTCGAGACTTCTGATCCGCGTCGTGAGTTATGCGCACTTCTCGCACCGCGAGCCTTTTCTCGTGAATCCCGCGACTCGTTTCTCTCGATGTGCTCCTCCGTTGCTCCCGTCCCTCCCCCTCCTCGCACACACTCTCTCTCTCTCTCTCTCTCTCTCTCTCTCTCTCTCTCGTGCTCGAGAAGGTTACGCTGCGATACGCGCGCGCGCTTCCTATGCTGTAAAATTTTGCCGAGTCAACGCCGCGGCTGACAAAATTTCGAAAATCCTCGTGGAGATGGAGTCAATACGATACGGGCTTTTAAACGTGGAGCGAGAAATTTTATTTTTAAAATTATTTTCACGACTATCGCGAGAAATTGAAAGTCCGCGATAAAGTGTCCCGATAAAGTATTTTTTTCGACGCTCCGTCATTTTTTACTTTTTACATTTCGACGATACTGTCATGTTACACAACAGGATATTAATTCACGACATTTCTCACTTTTTTATCATCCGCTCAGATTATTCGAGTTGGAAACTATTTTGTAATTTTCTCTGGCCAACGTAATTTCGCTCGGATAAAATGAGAATTTTGAATAAACGAGGGAATCCCGATGAAAAATGGCGCGGCTTTTCCTTCCTCGTCCGCAATGATCCTGGAAATTCGAAACCTCGTCGTCTATTAAGGGAAAGAAATTTATCGGGACAGATGTAGCACAAAAGATAGTTATTGCTCGTAAAAGATAAAAGTATTTTTCAATTACATTCGCTTTTAATCGCCTTTATATTTTCTTATTCGCGGTAAACTCGACGCGCGTTCTTTCAAAATTTCTACGGCTTCGTAATCTTTTCCGCAGCATACATCAACAGATTAACTCCTTTGAGCAAATATGAAAATAACGAAAAGTCGCGTTAAGCTCTCAGAGTTGGGTATTAAGCGCGCAGTTTCATTAGAAATTTCACGAGCGGCAAAGCGAGCCAGGAAGAAGGTACATTATTGGACGCGTAGAATCCTTAATTTATCCAGCGTCGCGCGTCACCTCTGACATTAATCGCTTTATCACAGCGCGAGTTCGCACCGGCATCCATCCGAGTGTAAAAATGCACTCCGGCGACGAGTGAAAGTCAAGTTGGACACGATAAAAATGCGAGCGAGACACGCGATGAGCTCGGGTTCCGTACGTTCTCTCTCCTATCTTCGTATCCCCCCCCGGCGTTACGAGCAATATTTTTTCCTCGTTACGCGCGCGGCATAACCGCGGCCATCCCTCTTTCTATCCTCAGCCACGGCTCTTATTTGCCGTCCTCTCGCTTTCGCGAGACTCTCACGAGAACGCGCGGGCTGCGTTTCTTGTACCGTGCGCTTCATTAGGGACAGCCTCGGCGGCGGCCTCTACTGCGGTTACGTCGGGACGATGCCGTCGTTCCCCTGCGAGCAATAATAATATCGACGCGGCCTTTCTCACGGCCGATCTGAATTACAAAGGAGACACGTATGCCCCGTGTACGTGTGTAGGCCCTGCGAGGAAATTTATTTCCTAAGCCTGTCGGCGGCGAATAATCTCGAGTCCGGGTTTTCGCGGATCCGCGATCCGGCGGTTGGAAGGGAAAGGAAAAGGAAAGGCTGCGAAATTAGCGGCCGAGGCACTTTGTCTTTGATTGTGACGCGTGATAGACGGCCGCTCTCGTGCGTCCGCAGTTATGAATCGTAGTTTATAGGCGATTGTCGGTAATTGCGTTGTATTTCTCGAGCCTCTATCGGATAAGCATCGGATAAAATGGCGAAAGTGCCGCTAAATTCTCGAGTCGCCTCGACCGGTCGGCCTTGAATGAGCGCGATGCTGCCGCACGCATCGCGCTCCTCCAGTCGATTTCCTGACAAACGCTTTCAAAACTCCAATCGGAGATTCGCAGGCGAGTTGGCGCCGATAGAGCCATTGGAAAAGCCTCGCTATCGGAACGCTGATTGGAAATATCGAGGGGAATTTTATCGCGCGATACTCGACCGCTGGCTCACCGTCTCCCCGACATCCGCGCGGAAACGGCTCAGCGCGTGCGCCCGCTCGACGCCTTGTGTGTGGGTGCGTGTGGGAGAGCAGTCCCGCGGCCAAAGAGTGCGTATCCGGTCCGTTTCGATCGGACCCGGTCGAACTGGTCGTTATGACTTCACGCTGACTTTAGCACGCACTAAATGCGATTCGCCACGAGGCTTTCGTGCACTAGGAATAAGGAACGACGAGCAAGAAGAGCGAGAGAAAGGGAGAGCAGCTCTTGGCTTTGAAAATAAAGTTGTGAAAGCAAAACTTATATGCGAATATGCACGTATACATAAACATTTGAAGCATCTATGATTTAGTGACAGGCGCAAAAAAATGCATAATAATAAGAGAGTTAAAAGTCTCGCGCGAGTATACATAAACTACATTGTGAAAAAGGACTTTATGATCTATTCCCGAAGAGCCCTTGTCTCCGAACGCGCTGCTCTTAATTTAACTTGTATAGTTTCTTGGTCTTCGACATTCGGTTCCGCGCGCGCACACGCCCGCGTGCGAGCGTTTATTTACAATTTAGCTCGTGTATTTTTGTATGAAACTTCCAACGGGTACTGCACCGTAAAAAGCATTACAAGCAATAAATATGCAAAGCACGGCTCATTTGAATAATTTTTATCGGTGCTCTTTAAATGCTGCAATATAAACATTAACATGCCCAAATTATTAATGCGCCTTTCTGTGAAATCCACACTTTAAGGCTTCGATGTATTCGCGCGATTTTGAATAATAAAACGTCGATGAGGTCCTAAATGAAACTAAAAATAAGACATCGCGAGCGGGCATTGTTAGTGGCAGGCAGTGCGTGGCCGCTTAAATACGTTTACGATAGAAAAAGTGGGCGCCCGAGCCAAAGACTTTATTTTCATGATCTGTCTAAAATTAGGAATGTAAATATGGCCGTTCCAGGAAAAGGTATAGCTCTCGTCGCGCGCGTCTCGTGGCGCGGCGAGGCAAGAGAGCGAGCGCCGCGCTAAACAGCGCAGAAATATTAAAACTTAAATTTACCTCGGCAAATACAAGCGATGATCCTCGAAGAGCCTCGGCCTCGGACTCAGCCGGCACGTATTTCCGCGGCAAAACCTCATTGAGAGCCGGCCGAAGCTCGGCCAACTCCCACGATAACACGGGCGGTCTCTCCGAGTGCGCGCGCGCTCCCATTATAATATTCGGAAAGAGTTAATCTGCGAAAGTGAGCAAACATAAATAAGGATAAAGCGCCTGGGAGGAGAGGTCGGGGGCAGCAGGAGTTATGCCCGCAAGGGCGTAGGACAGACGGCCGCGATAGCCGAGTGCGGGCGGATAAAGAAGCGGCGCAATTGCGCGCGTAGGCCGGGCCGTCGCGACGATTACGTACCGCGACGGGAGGGAGGCTCTCGAGCCTTTTTCGATCCACTCGACGAGCACTCGGGCACATTGTGCGAGCTCTCGCGGGACATATTTATCGCTCTCGCCTTATGCGGCCCGAGTGTCCGCGCGAGCGAAGACTTTATATAGCGCGCGCCACTCGGATTATAACGATATTCGATGACAGCTTTTCGCCGTGAGTAACTGCCGGCTTCGTATCCTTTTGGCGCGAGGCCTTATCCGCCTCCCCCGCCACTTCCTCCTCCGCGGGCCCGAAAAACTTTCGAGCCGAGCGGGGGGCACCGTTACTCCTACGCGTCCCGCCGCATCTTGAATTTCGCATCGAGCCGGGGGCCCGTTCTGCGCATCGGCAACACCTGTGAAAGCGTCATAATTGCAGGTGGGGGATAGTTAGGCGCGACACTTGGTGCGTCAGGGCCGGAGCGCATCCAGCTCCGCGTGAAAAGAAAAGCGTCTGTTTTCCTATCGATCAATCGCAGGCAAGGCGGAAAACAATGAGGGCCACGCGCACCTTGCACGCCTTCTCCGAAGCGGCCTTGCGGGTGTCCCGACGGGAGGTCCGTAGAAAAGCGACTCGCTCGATCGTCCGGAATACGCTCGTCACCGCCCACCGCTTCCTTTCTCGAAGCGCTTCGCTTCGCCAAGAGTCATTATTCCTTGTGGCTGGACCGTGGAAATTGCTGCGTAAGCTCGTTTCGCGCGTGCGCACGTTCGGATCACGAGCTTCCAAGCCTCGGGGAGCTCGAGCCTCGTGTGGAGGCTCGGTGCGCGTATACCGAGGAGCGGAAGGATGATAAGAGGCGCTCGGGAATTCACGGAGACGACGTCCAAGCCCAGGATTGTGTCTCAATTCATTTCAGACCGACGTTCCCCAACTGTGACGGGGCTGAAATTTTTGATGGAGGTTTCAATTCCTTCGTGGAACCGTACGCGCGGTTGGCCTCGAACAATGCATTGTTGCTTTTACGACTTTTCGCCGTATTTATCGGACACTTTTCTCGTTCGTGCAGTTCGCAACCATATCTCCTTCTCAAAATCAGGTTCGATGCGATAAGAACTTGACAGTCCCATTCACTCGGTATTTTTATTTTTATGCGCTAATAATATTAAAGAAGTCGCTGCTTTGTTGTTCAAGTGGATCATTGTTCGACTCGATAGTTCACTCTCGCTGCTGCTGCTGCTGCTGCTGCTGCTTCTATTCGGCATTCGAATTGAATAGAGAGGGAATTTTATTTATTTTATTAAAGATAGAAGCGGATAAAGTCGCCGAGTGCCTCGTTATAGCATTCCTATCGTCTTTCAGCTGAAATTTTCCCTTATCTCGACGGGATCTTAGTCTTACAGTACTGGAAATATAATTCTCAATTATTAAAACTCGAATGATGCGCGTCACACAATCACAGAGGATTCGCAATCATTGAAGCACCTACACGCGTACAGTAAATATAATCGATATTTATGTAAACAAAATCCTGAATAATTTCATTCGATCACGTTTGCATATTTTAAAAAAGCGTAAAATATTAAAATTCATAGACCTCAATTTCGTAAATTTGCAGCAAAACCGAGATCCTTAATAAAACTATTACGAGCTTTTAATAAGCGGTCGTGAAGTTCGGCGGCGGAGGCGGCGGGGACGGCAGCCCCAGAGGATAACTCAACGTTCCCTCCGAAAAATCAATAATATCGTAATATTTCACTCAGCTCCGGCGGGTTTTGGTAGTGAATCCCCGCCGAGCGAAAGCGCAGAAGCAGCACTTTCCTAAAAACACACTCGCGCAGCACTGCAATTAGAACTCGGCGAAGCTCCTTTTGACGGATCGTCATAAATATTCACGATTCAATACCTGCGAAGTCCGCGCAGCGCGCGCGCATGGCTGCGCATAATTGAAAATTTAAAAATTACACGGGCCACGCATCCGACAGAGATTAGAGGGACAAAAGGTGAAAAAAGCCGGACCAGGGAAACAATTTGGAATTCACGGGGCGCGCGACCGGATAATTATCGATCGAGAGCCGCACATTAATCGCCGCGAGGCCACGGAATGCTCGGAAGATTTCGAGAAGGCGAAGGGCTGCGCGCCTCGGGCCACGCGCGCATCCTTGCCCCAAAAGGAATCGCGCTGCCGTTTCCTCCAAGGACGAGGGCCCCGACGTCGGCAGGTGAACCCGCGAAAGAGGCGCGGGCGCGTCCTGGCGAGTTGGGCGCCGGCAGCGGACATAGAACTAGATCGGCTAGGAGCTGGTGGCCGGGGTGACGCCTTCTCTCGGCCATTTTTCGGCAGGTGGAGCTACGGAAACATCGCGAGCCATTAAAGGGAAGAAAACGAACAAGAGTTTGACGCCCGTGTGCCTCGTAGCTCTTTGCCTTAATGCCAAGTGAAGGGGAATCTAGAGAGAGGGAGGAAGACAGTGAGCGAGAGAGAGAGAGAGAGAGAGAGACAAAGTGCCATAATTACTGGACGATCTTTGATTGCCCTTGTACACGATTATTTAACGTATAATTTAACGTCGATAACTCGATTTCGTGCGAGGATCCGACCCACGCGCGTTGGAAATTGTTTGATTGCTTCAAAAATTGATTTCGGTTTGGGCAATGATTGGTAAACGATGGTAGTTTTGTTGCATTATCGACGAAATTAGATTTATTTCTTAATACGAGCTCAGGCAGCTCTCCGTAGGTTTCGCGAAAGAAGATTATTGCATTCTTCGCGAAATAGAAATAAATTACAGTTTGTAAATAAAAGGCGTCTATTGCAATCACGTGCTGGAAAATTACGCGCAGAGATTATATTAAAGTTTCTGCTTATTTAAAATTATTTTAATGCCATAAATACATTAGAAAAACCATAAGGTTATGCTTCTTGTGAGCAATGCAATATTTATGATGTATCTTGGGAGCTAATGGAGGCATCTGCGGTTGTGTCCTAAGTAATGATAATAAAATACCATTATGAAAAATAAGAGACGGTAATCACTTTTTTTATTATTATTTTGATTCTCGTCATAATTTTCTTCAGTCGAATTGAATATCATTATTTATGAATTTTGCAAAGAAAAACTGATTTTAAGCTGTGCCCCCATCGCATCTTATTTACATATCCAGTTTATAATTATTTTCGCGAGATATTCAATTTTCGTAAATATGTAATTTAAACTATGTAATTATTATTTTTAAATTACAAT
Organism: Platyscapa corneri; assembly: GCA_018907185.1. NCBI lineage: Eukaryota > Metazoa > Arthropoda > Insecta > Hymenoptera > Agaonidae > Platyscapa > Platyscapa corneri. Next base: position 3,346,667 of record JACCHW010000021.1, on the reverse strand, counting down.
TATAAAAATAAGTTGGTAAATTTTTCAGCTATGCATATACACTTTTAATCGAGCATCGATTGTTAAATTCTAAAGCTTCATTGCCATAAATTTTATGATTAGATCTTGATTTCGTAGTAGAGTCCACTTTTTTAAAATTTGGGCTCAATGTCCAATTACAACGAAAAAGCATTATTTGAAAATTAATCGAAAAAGTTTTTTCTAAAAAATAATACTAACGGTGACAATTAGTGTCAATTACAAGTTAAAATAACTTTTAGTATGCAAATATCCTAAACTGAACTAACAATTATATTTTTTATATTGAATTTTATCATTTAGAAAAGTTTTAAAAGTCAGGATCAATTAAGATTGAATTGGAGATATTCAGACAGCCATTGAAATCTTTCATGTCATCGATCACCAAAGATCTTAAGTAAAGATTGTATTTTAAAGGGAAAAAACAAAAGCAGTATTATGTAACTACTTAAAGAGGCTATAAACGTCCATAAAAACTCATATAAAATTGCAAATAACGTTAACATTTTTTAGAGTCAAAAAGCCGAAAAAAAGCTTGATTCGGCTCGGGACAAGAATTAACTCATTATACAAGCATTAAGGAGATTTTCTTTTTGCCGGATTTTTGCGTTCTCGCAGAGCGTTTTTAAATTATATTACAGATAATTATAGTGTACATTTAGGAAGTTATAACGTAGTTATGCTTAATGTCTTTTTAATTTGGTTACGCAAAACCAATTTGAATAATATGAATTTAAAAACTCGCCTATAATAGCGCACCTAAATGAAATCTTTCTGTCCGGAGCACGAGCCGAGAGCATTTAATAACATATTGTAAAAATCGAACTTGAAAAAATATTAGCACAAAGCTAATGCACCGGGAATAGCTATCATTTCCCCAATATTACTGGATGTTTTTGAAAATAAAGACAGTCGAATTTTTATCATCCGCAAACTATTCTGCGCGAGACCGTCCATTAAAAAATAGCTCGCTACCTGGAAATCCATTTGTCTATGACTCTCGCGCGATGGAAAAGGGGGAGGGGGTGGCGAAAGGAGGCAAGGGGAGGAAATCGCGTGTGGGGATCGAAAATGACGTGTCCCTGATGGGCCACAGCTGTGGATTTAGCGAGAGCTAGCGGTGGTGGCCGGCATCAGCCATAATGCGAATTCCAGATCTCATATTCGCGAGGCGCTGAGCACGAGATTAGTTTCTACGATTTCGGGCAGAACGCACGGACGCCGCTCCCTAGTGAGCGCGTATAACGCGCTGTGACTTAGATCAGAGCGGCAGGTGTTTCATTACAGGGTAGAATCTCGAGGCTACGCGGCCTAGAACTTGAGTCGAAATCAAGACTGAAGCAGAAAGAGCGAGAGGGGGGGGGGGAGAAAGAAACTCGCATCGCGTGCCAATCGGAGTTTGCCTCTTCTCGTTCCTCTACTTCCCTGTCTCTCTTTCTCTCTCTCTCTCTCTCTCGCCTCGTCTAGGCCTTCCTTTTGTTTTTCGTCGCGTGTTCTATTCCACCTCTTTTATTTTATACGCCTACAATTTTTTGCGGACGCGCAGCAGCTGCAACTCCCTTGAATAATTAGAATTCGAGTTTCGAGGAGAGAGCCGAGTTTCCTTTCTCTAATTATCATTCTCTCGCTCAAGCTTTGCCGCTTTCCTGCTAAATTTTAATCCGTCTCGTTCGCGATACTTAAGTGGCTTCTGCGGTACACGATGAACTGCCGCGCGCCGGGAGGACCTATTGGAAATTATACGCGATCGCTTATTTTATTATTCCGCATATGAATGATCCGAGATTTCGCTGCTCGGTGCGGTGCATTAAGATCTCGATAAGCCTTAAGTGGACACGTTTTTATGCGATTTTAGTGGCACGTTTCAAGGAGATAGGAGAAAACATTGATTTTTAATTATACGTCGCTCCGTCTCAACTATTTTATTGGGCCAGTCTTAGGTTCTGACTTGTCTATTAAGCCAGCGGCGGCTTATCTTGGGCCCGGCGCCGGCGATTGCAGCGAAGGGCTGCAATTTCCGGGGAGCCTAGGAGGGTTCCCGGTTCCCTCCCCGACAGCCACGCGCGACTCTTGACAGAAGCCCGCGGGCCTGTCCCAGTTCGTACCTCTTTAATATCTCGCAGCGCATATATTGCCGAATTCGCCACCTGCCACTTTCGTCCTTGTCTGGCTCGGTCAAGGACTAGAGATAGATAGTCGCCCCGACGCCTTTTATAAGCCGGTGTCACCTGCGTCTCTTCCGATATCGGCCCACTACTCTGCTCGCTTCGCTCTAGCCTTTCTCCTCGCCCGGGCTATTTTATTGAGCCTAGAAGGCGGACGGCTCCTTGTATCCTGGTGCTCCTTTATCGGGTAATTTAGAGCTCCAGTCCTGGCCGAATCCTGAATCCTGACTCTAATCAGCGAGACCCGGGGGATTTTCATTTCGTATACAAAGACGATAAATGTTTAAATGCTTTATCTATTCGCATTGATTTTTATAGGCGTTTTATTTATAGCGCCAGATTTGTTCTCGTCCTGTATTTTTCTGCGACGCGTTCATTATAGTCTGTATAAATTTTGCATTTTTAAAAGAGTTTATCTGTTTTTGGGCACTCAATTCCTGAGAAAAATTAATTTTTATATACTAAAATGGCCATTTGGGATTCCAGTGCTATGATATAATCTAGCCTCTAAATAAAATCGGGGATAAAAAGGTTACTTTTACTCTGCTTGCGCTCTTTAAATATACAAGTTTCGATTTCTAAAAATAGATAAATAGAGGATAGAAAAATAGAAAAACATCCGCTTAACTTGCGCTTCTAGGCCCTATTATTTATTTGTTTATTTGCGCTACTCGTCTGGGTTTAACGCTGCGCATTTTTCTAAATATACATCCATCTCAACGATCGGAACCTTCAATTATATTGCCTTATTCGCTTCTGTCGCCTTTTAAATTTCACTGTACTTTCTTCGCTCGAAACAAATACAAAAGGATCTAAGCTTTTTTCTTTCAGCCATTTAAGGCTTCGCATCCTGGTAATTGCTCGACTTTTTCGATGCGGAAGCCCACAGGAATTTCAATTACAACTACACTCAATTTTATTAAAGAGAACCTTTACAAATGTGTCTTCTCCGCGGAGTTTAATCGGCTCTAAACAATTGAGAATCTTGACAGAGAGCGATTTGTTATACTACTTTCTAATTCTTTTTAATTACTTCCTAAATGGTAACCGGCAATTTCAAAAACTTTTAAAAAAGTCAACAATACCTGTATTTTCATTTACCCATACACGGCGCGTTAATAATACTGTTTTTGCGGGGAAAATATTGCACGCTACTAATATTTAATTCAATTACTTTTAATTTTTTAAGGAAGAAATACATGTTTTGGTTTAAAATTAAAAAAAAAACTGCAATTTGAATAAAACTCGAATAACTTTTATATTGGGAAATTTTGCCCTAAGATATTTTACTCGTTCAAGTGTAATATTTGGAACATTCAAAAATATTCTGAAAATATAATGTATAATCGTTCGGCGAATTATTTAATTCTCTAACTATATAAATTATAAATTTTTTAGCAATAAAAGATGCATTCACTTTCAAATGACGTCGAGATTACTTATCCACACATTTCGCTATCGTAATCGCACCGCGAGATCTTTATTCTATTTGTTCGTAGACAATATAGTTAGATTGAAAAATTCAAAATCATGATTCATTATAACTATTAATCGATATTCGATTCGTTATATCATCATCGCTATGGCGTAATAATTAAGAATAACTGGTTACTAGTGCTTGTTGCAGTTGTGTCTCGGCATTCACGCGTTCAAACGCATCGCTGAATCAACGACTTATGATGATTTTTAATTGCATTGATATTTATAAGAATACAATATAATACGATGAAAGGCTATTGTAAATGAAAAAAGTAAAAGGATATTTTTGCACGTATTGCGTAAAAATTTGTGCAGAAAACAAAAGATAAACTAGTATGAAAATCAGTGTAAATAAATAAAAAAGTACCTCGATAAAATCTTTGATTATTAAATTTAATTAAAGCCACACATGTTTATTGTCTAAAATTATAATCATTGTGTTAAAAGAACAACGTGTTAAATATTTTCAAGTGAAGTTGCATTAATTGAAACTTAGGTAAATAAATAAATGAGAATAGTTAAAAATCTCAACGAGAGGAATTTCAAAATAAAAATGATAGAAACATTTACGTAAACGCATGAGATTATGCAGAAAAAGAAGTCGATAGTAAAACTCATCTAACTGTAGGAGTATTTACTGTAAGTGCATTTTACTTTGAAACGATAACTCGGGCGATAACTGCGAGTAACTGATTTTGATGAAAATCTACTTCATGAATTTAAGCAAAACATTTGTTTTTTTACTAATTTTTGAGACGTTACGGTATAATTGCAGCAACGATAATAAAGCATTTTCAACCGTAAAACATCAATACCGAATAATACAAGTATTGTATCAATTTCGATTGGCGTATCTCGTTAAAAAAGTCAATGTATTTAATAAGAGTCCGACAAGTATCGGAGAAAAAGACGTAGCTACTAACGACTACCAACGAAGCTCACCAACTCCGTCAGAACATAGTAGCGGGTCTCGGTAAAGACACGAGCCGTTTCCTTGTGCTCGTCTTAAAGAATATCATTGTGTCAAGCAGCGCTAGGTAAAAGTGGCTTTTACAATTCCAGAGAAACAAATTAAAGCGGCAGTTGGAACAGCCTGTACACGAGAGCGCGAAACGAATCCAAGAATAAAGACAAAAGCCGGCCAGGCTAATAATGCCGTGGAGGTACGTGTCTAGGGAGGGACCGATGACGTGTGGACGCCCTTGTGACGACCCGCGCTCCTCTCTCTCTCTCTCTCTCTCTTGCAGGAGGTAGAAAGAAGAAAGGCGAGCGTCGGTGTGCAGCCCGCGACGACACGACTCGTACGAGGCGTCCGTCGCCCGCTGAGAGGGACGGCCAGTCTCCCGCGGTGCTCCTCTCCGCGCGTGGAAATAGTCCTCCGCACCGGGGGCCACGCGCCCCACCCCGTGTGACCAAGTGCACGCGTGCCTCCGTAGATTCGGCAAGCCAGATTAACAATGCGCAATAATTCACGGACCGCAGTAGCGAGACGCGCTCACGAGTTCCTCCTCGCGCGGCCTGCCAATGTCAGAACGCAACTCCCGCCGAGTCTCTCATCGGCTCGACGGAGATTCCTGCGTTTGAGATAAACCTTCCCCGAAGCTTTGAGCGAACACCAATTGCTCTCCAAGTGCGTTCTAGGTTAAATTTATACGAGAGCCGCGCGACTGACGTTTAATTTGCGAAATCCCATTTTGTTTCGTCCTTTTATTAGAATTGGATGTAAGGATGAATTAAAAGTCACCTGCCATACCGAATGCACATCAATGTATGATTTTAATTAGAAATTGACATTGATTTATACCGAATCTTAAGATCTTGATGGACCACGGCGGATGGTAACGCACGATCCGACCTTAGCGCGCGTCTGCGCTCCTTTCGACTGAGCGCGCTGGGAAACTTTTTTACACTCGCTGCATGGGAAACACTAGTTAGAGGCTCGATTTTGTTCCAATAAATTTAAGCGCGCCACGAATATATTCACCTGGAACCTTACATGACACCGCTCTGTTGCAAAGCTTTAAATAACTTATGCTACTTTCCCAATCGAAGTAATTCGCTGATATACGATCGCCACAGCAGATCATATCTACAGCCTCGCTAAAAATTTGGTCGTCGGAGCATCCTTCGCTTAAAATGCTCCTCTCGCTCGCGAAACCACTCGAATCTATAAAGTACACAAGGCTGCTTTTAACGCGAAAAGAAAAACATTAATTTATATCGCGAATTCTGCTTTAATCTAATTAAATCGGCTAACGCGAAAGCACGCTTATACTCGTCGTATGCTTTCGCAAAATAAAATTTTAATTGTATAAAGATTCTCGTAACTGCTTTCACCAAGAAGTATATCTGAAAATAGTGAATCCCTCGCGAATATTCTTAAAATATTCGGAACGAATTAAATCGCTTACTGTACACTTAATTGAGGCCAATAAATTACCGATCTAACATGAATTATATCTTTTTTAAGGCTTAAAGTGTTAAAACACTTATCTCGAGCTTTATAATTTTATTGGCTATTATCATCGATTTATTTATGACGGTTATTTTAGTTCTAACTTATTCCTAAGTCCTTTTACAATGGAAACGAGATAGAACGAGAAATTGTAGCTGGACGAGAATTTAATAACTATAATTAGAATTAAAAGTCTACTCACCACATCCTACAGCTCCTATACCGTCTCGTGATTAATTATTGAATTGAGCCATTTCACGACTGCTCAACGAAGGGAGAACTAAGAGAAAACGCGATTGCTTCTTATCTTTATCGCTCGAGCCTAGAAAAAAAAGTCCCAAGATCTCAGCAATGGCGGATCGATCGAGTTAATGGTAAATAAGCGTGGTTGTAGCAATGTACGATCCTGTTTTCGAAGAGAACTAATACTACGGATGTACAAACGAATATTTTTATTTTTATTTCTGATTCCACAAAATGAAGCTATAAGTTGAAAGATTTTCGTCGAAAATTCGTTTCCGATAAATACTCAATTTTATTTAACGCAGTCGAAAAAGTCAAAGAAATGCTCGGCACCACTGGACTATAAAATAATTTATCGTATCCCATCGAAAATTCCAATCGATTCGATGAGTAAGAAAATATTTTAAAAACTCATAATTTTATATAGTAAGTACGTATTTTATTGTTGTTTTTTTTTTTTAATAATTTAATTTATCAATTGAATAAATAAATAATAATTTAAGGCATTTTATTAGTAGTTTTGATAATTAGGCAATAAAGTTTTTGCTGGCTGAATTCGTAAAGCGAGGGTAACATTTTAATGTTCACGCCATTGGTGCGTCTGTACATCGTTACGCAACAATATGATACGAGCTTTCTTTGAAAATAAAGAAAAAGCGTTTTGTATTCGGTTACGGGATATCAATTGTTTATATCCGTGGATCTGAAAGGGCGTAGCATATGTGTGCTAGATAAGTGCCTAGGCAGCCATCGTCTATTAATCTTGGTCAGGTCCAGAGGCGGTTATTAATATCAAGGTACTGATGGGTCACCTGTGGAAGCTACGCGCCTTTTTTATAATTGATAGCCCAGCAACTTTTGCCTCGCATTTCGGCGAATGTATTTTATTGTCTCGAGCCTATCGTTACACGCGACATTAAAACGTCTTCCTCGGATGAGCGAGCATTGAAACGCTGCTCTCAGCCCATACATCCCGTCGTCACTCCTTCTTTCGTCCATTCGCGTTACTTTTATTTCGTCGCTGCTCGTTGAGCTTGCGGAGTTATAAATGATCGGTTAACTTCCTATGGATCGTGCTGATTCACAAGTACCGACGAGGGAGCGCTCATTGTGGATCTTATCGTACGCTTGCTTATAGAATAATCTTTTGGAGCCATAAAGGAATTTCGCGTCCCTTTTCGTTGCTCCACGACTCGTCGTGCATCGATATATTTCGCTCGAGCGATTCCATTTCCGTAGCAAATGCACTTTTGAGGCGAACGCGTCGAAAAACACAAAAGAAGCGCGTGTTGGCCGCGTGCCGATCGAGCGAGCGATCGATCTATCTCCCAGCGTCTTACTGTAACCGGAAGCGTAGACCACTTCCTGTTACACGTGATATTTATCAGCACTTATCTCGTATCAGATCTCAATTGCGATCGCGCAGGTAACGCGCGAGAACTGGTTGGTCCGGAGAAAAAAGAGCTGCCGTCGATTGGCCAGTTGCATGACGCTCAAATAAAGCAAATAACGAGAGTAACGATGGCGGCTCTCTGCTCGTGGTCGACGCTTGACGAGTCGTTGACGCTGACGACGACGCTGACGGCGCAGCCACGCGCGGCTGATAAGCGCCGGATTATGTAAATAGAGATTTCGCGAGGCCAAACACGAACGCTAACCTCCACGGGGAAAACGACGTCCGGCCTCCTGCGAGCGTTCGCTTTCTTCCTTTTTCCCATAATTAGCCTGCAATCGCGCTTTCGGGACTCGAAGCTGCTCTTTAAAGTTCGTGCCTCTAGATGCAGTCAAAACCTAAGATCGCTTATGATGATTGAGATCCTACTTTTGATTTATTTGCAAGACTGCGCCTTGTGATACTTGTAATTTACTGTAATTCAGGGATCGGATATCAAAAGCTATCTATTTAATGAAAGTATTAAATCTTAAATATTATGATTGATAATAATAAATTTAATGATATTGTTTTTCATAAGAGTTGCCGAGAAATTTATTGCACCGAGACAGCATGTGGCAAACCTGTTTTATTTATTCGCATCCCTGATTCACCAACACTATTTTCGTCAAAATAATTCATTTCGCTGCGAGGAGTTAATTTTATTTCAATAGCGGTTTGTCCATTTGTGGATAGTACTTATTTATTGATTATCGGCAATATTGAGAGTAACGTTGCCTTAGCTATAATAACATTATGTGTAGAGTGACAGGCTGTGATTTTAAAAACCTTCCAATGAAAGAATCAACATCTCCTGCTTAATCACTTTATTGAAGAAAGCTGCTGAGTTTTTCGCACATTCGTATGCACTTCCACAAACTGAAACTCGTATACTTGCTTAACGCAAATAAAATTATCTTTATATTATTTTAATATATGTCAATCGCGATTCCTTTGAGAATATCCATGCTGGGGAAATTATTTCTCGCGCCGCACACGAGCGAAACAGTTTCTAAAAGTTTCGATTCGAGAAACTAAAATGTATCAAACTCCGACCCCATACTTTGTACCTATAAACCAAATGCGTCACATAGTTCACAATTTAGATTTTATTGTTCACATTTTTTATAGCTGCAGTACGCAATGTTACTCAGTCTCGTGGTCACTGACGTTTTGAATGGTAGAAAATTGAATATTTTCATCTTTTATTTTTCAGTTGATTTACTTTCAGCAAAGTGTGTGTCATAGTCGTATACAATTCGCTTTGGGTATTAACCAATCAAATATATTTCTTAGATACATTACAACAAATTTATCAAAAACATTTATTATTGACAACTAATATTTCATACCACACCTTAAACGCAGAAGACTGTAAAAATAATTCAGTTCGCTGTTTTGTAATTGGCTGCGCGCGAAAATTTTCGAGATATTACACTACGCTCTTATGTACCTGGTGCACAAACATTTTTTTATGGGAAATTCTTTTCGTATCTACAGTTAATGAATAAGTTTTCGATTCTTTTTATCTAAGTTTAACGCGTTTGAAGAATCAGCTTTAAATACTTACTAAGCTTTTCTCGCAATATGTTCATCTAATATGGCTATTTATACATAATTTCCAATCAAAAGTAATAGTAGACTGTTTTCCTTTACGCTACTCAAACGTGTAATTGTCTTCTTAATAAATCGCAATGCCCTATAAAAAAATGACAAGTTTTAATTGCTTATTTAGCGATGTTGACACAGTTAATAACTGTACTAATTTTTACGTTCGAGTTTTCGTTTAGAGTTTCGTGAACTTTTCAATCATTGTTTATCAAAAGAAACATTAGCCTCAAGGATTCGTTGAAATTCATTAGTAAAAATTTCGAAATATCCGCCCCGACAAAGTCTCCGTTCCTTCGAGGAGCAAAATGTTTGCGCCTCTAAGCACTAATATTGTAATGCTCAAGTTTTTCGAGTCTTAAAGACGAAATAACGCAACGAGTAAACGCACAACCATTGGCATCCGCTGTTCTCTGGATATTGTTCACGGACGTAAAGGGAATAATCACGTCTCCAGCGACCTATAAAATAAACTCAAGAGGCGATTTCGCGTGACAAACGGTGAGAGAGTTTCGCACGCGGTGAGCGAATTTCCAGCGGTGACGTGACGCAAGGCAGCGCGTGACAAAATCATCGGTGTCTTCCTGTGGCTCGTTGAAGTTCGCCCGCGCGCCGTTGAAAATTTGTTTAATTACGACGCGCTTGCCCACGCAGACGCGCAGAGGGACGGCGAAAACGAAACGAACGAAGCGCGAGTCCGAGTGCCGCTCGCCTACACGCGCTCGGCTCTTCTTCCACGACATTAAATGCTAATCGCCGACCCTCGGTTCGGGACGTATATTCATTTCTAATTAAACGGCTGACACGGGCGACGTATGGCTCGAATTAAAACGGCCGTTTTAAGTTGGTGCACGCGCGCCCGTGCTTTGAAAGCCGAAGCGGTTTGTCTGACTGCTCGAGGATATTATACTTATACGACGTGATGAAATTTCGTCAGCAGTTAGGCGAAAACGAAACAAATTAATCATAAGACCTCGCATGCGGCTGCAAGAGAGAGAGATACATATAGACAGGGACAGAGACAGAGAATGGAATTATTACCGAGAACCGTTTTTTCTAAGCTCGGCGAAATAGAGACGAATGCATATCAAGTTGTTATACTTTTTTTCAATGAGCCTTCGAATAAATCCCCTGCCGCCGACGTTCCTCAAAGAGAAAACTCGTGATTTCGGTTTCATTTTTTGTTTTTTTTTTTTTTTGTACAGCTATCTCGACATGTCTGACGGTCAGGATGTGCTCGGAAGGTTAAACTCGAAACAAAAAGAAATTGCGTTTGAAGAAACCATTTGACAGGCGGAGAAGCTGATTTTGAGTTCAAATCACTAGCAGGGTGCGATCGAGCAGAAGCTGATTTCTATAAATATATATAGCCGTCCTCGTTTTTAATTGCGATCTCATAACGTCGTATCGAGATATCGCGATGCTGTGATAATTAAATTAACGCTCGTACATTTATAACCGAGGAAATGTTAATCGCTTTACAACGATAACATTGAAAAAAATTGTGCACAAAATGGATGCAACGGCAACAATGGAAATCGATTGACGTAAAAAAATGAATACGTAATAAAATATTTTATCACCTCAAAAATAACTTGGTTGAAATTTATTCGAGTCTGGCTTATCCTAAATTCAATTCACTTTTCAGGTATTCTCTCTCAAGTTGAAAAACATTAGATTCGAAATTATTTCAATAATCAAATGCTATCAAATTTTATTGTCCCATAAGCTTAAAAGTTTAAAAGTCGTTTCAATAAGCATATTTTAACTATTTTAACATTTCTGCTTGACTTCGGGTTTATAACTCTAGCATAAAGACTCGAATGTTCAATTTGATTAAACTGGATTCTACCGATGTGGTTTTTTAACGTTTGACTAAATTATACTAACACTTAATAATTAACTTATGGGCTAAATTCGAGATTATAAATGTACCGCGTGCAATTTCTGTTAAGAGTAAAAAATCAATAAAATAATAATGTTTACTTTAATATTAAAGAAACGAAGCTTTCACATTGATTAAATAATATTTTTATTATTTTCGACAGCGATCCAGTAACATTTCTTTTATCAGAACTAAAAGTTGATCGGGCATAAAAAGAAAGAATGATCAGAATGAATGCAAGTCTCATTTGATACTCGTAATTATCGAATATCTCACGTGCTCCATTGGAAAGCGAGAACACGACCCGATATTATCAAAGATAAATGTACCTCGTGTAGTCCGTAACGGTCGCGAATTACTCGAGAGGCGTAAGAACATTCGGCTAGTAATTATCGGGAACAAATTCGCAGCGCGCGACGCATGCGTCGTAATAAATGAGCAATTCGTGTTTGAAATTCAGCATATCGGGGATTTAAAGAGCACGAGCGACGTACTCAACTGCGAGTGCGGCTCTCCTCTCGTAATGAAAACTGCAATGATTTTACGATTGCAGCGAAGAAGCTGAGCCCGTGTCGCAATCAAGAGAAGCTTCTAAATCCCAGCCATCCATTTGCTCTTCCCCGCCTTCGCCGCCGCGTCCTCTGTCTCGTAAATTGGATTATTTTCAGATTGAAATTTCGTACTCTAGTTTCGCACTAGTTTAGCCGGATTGATGCTGTCGTTCCGCTGATTGGTTCAAGTTTAATTTATTGCTTTGTTTCCATTTTCCGCGTTCTGGAAATGAAAAATACATCGCTTACCGGGGACTCGAGCGGATTCGCGATTTTTATTTATGTTACTGGATTTTCCACTGGTAATACCGATGCTATTGCCTTTATCATTACGGTTTGCTTTATTGCTATTAATTGCTGTATAATCAGCATTTTGTTCTTAATTAAGCACGAGTATACGTACGTGCCTGCTTTTATGGTTCATCGAGTCGTAATGATCCGATACTTTTCTATCGTCGTTAGAAAAGAATGTTGTCCAAATACGGAGCGACGATATTAATGTTCATAAAGCCACTTCTTTCGACCAATGGCTCATCGGTAGTTAAACAGCTATGCGCGGGAAACAGCGGAGGTAGAAAAACTAATACTTAGCAACTGTTGTGGAATAAAAAGCGTACGGTATTTGAGACGTGATTGTATTTTACGGCACGAACAATGGCTAAGTTCTTGGTCCTTATATGAGAAATTGAGGAATTGAGGAATAACAGTTAACGCGGACCGATTTTTTACTTTTAAAAGCAGAATTTTAAAAATGCGTTACACGCGCGAGTGCGGCAAAGGTGCCGCTCCATAATTTTATCAGTAGATTCCAACGCGAGACATCTTCAAGTGATACGCCTTACTCGAAGGAGCATGCGCCTTTTTTATTTAAACAAATATTTTGGGCAGCACGTTAAGTCCTAGCTCGAGCCAGCAACATTATTATCAGTGACAGCAAATTTGGAAAGTGTAGCTTTTTACGGATACGCAGAAGGCATCACTCCACCAGTAAAAGTGATTCATCAAAATGAAAAACCCGCTCGTATCGGATGAACGAGCAGGCAACATTCGCCGCGATGCAGTTAATGCGAGCAAACTGCGAAGAAAGGAAGTATTGCTCGTCGAATTGGCCGCAGGACATCGCGTATTCTAGGTGCTGTGTAAAACGAAAGCGACGCAAATGCTAAGTGCGCTTAAAACGAATTTAATTTATCACTGCAAAAGGCGAGGTAGGGGAAAAGAGGATACTCGCGCAGAGTGTGTCGAACCGGAAGCGACAGTCTACACTGTCAGAGCGCGTGCACGTAGTCGGTGTCGCGAATACACTTTACTCGAATATGATGGATTGGCTGCACAATTAGCGATAACCGATTAATTGGTCAAGCGCGGGATTTACGCAAAGGAGGACGCGCGCACCGACGATCGAGCAGGAGATTCCCCTAGGTGGTCTCGCTGACTCGACGCTCGTTTGGCGCGACGAGACGTTGATTTTGGGACAGGCACGATCCCCGAGTAGACCGGCCTACCCGCGAGTAGCCGTCTCTTATCCGGCAAATCTACGATCATTATTCAGAGGCTAGATTAAAGACTCGCAGGGCCGCTAATCCTGGCCCTGATTCAACCGCTCCCAGGTGGCCCGCCCTCGGAAGCTTCCGGTCCTCCGAGGTCTAGGAATCGCAGCTTGCGGGCAATTAGTCAAGAGGTGCTGTTGCTCCATCTTGCTCCGATTCTGGACCTCTCCGTGTAATCGAATGGGTCCCCCCCCCCGTGTGGTTTTCGAAGGTGGAAACGCCGATATTGAATAATTATCTTGTCCGTGCGCAGCTCCAAGACGGGCATTATCTTGTTATTATTCCATTATTCTATTTTTCCTCGACGGAGAGACGGAATATTGATAATCGTTCTTTAAAGAAATCGAGTCGCGAGCTATTGATGGAGGAGTTATCCGAGTTATCCGAAACAACAGTCGACGAATTAGGGAAGAAATTTATTAATACAGCCTCGTTCGCGCTATCAATTTGTGCTATCTATCAACGGAATACGATTGCAAAAGATCGGCTCGTTGCGTGGCAGTCGAGCATCGAGCTTCGGCGGCAGTAGTGTCCTATCTCGTATCCGTGCGAAGGACCCAACGAAACTACGCGACTTCCACGTGGACAGCCGGGGCTGCCCGAACCTCTCGAGGCACCAACACACTCAACGTCCACGATGAAATAACGCGCGGGTGTTTTCGTTGTTGCCGCTAGTGCCGAACAATCGCATTAAATAAAGCGGAGGGCGAGGCCATTAGTTTCAAATTAACGTTTCGGAAGCGTCGATCAACGTGAGATCGGTGATCCCCGAGTAAGACTAATCGCCCCATTGGGAGCGTCCGTTTGTTTAATTTGGCCGGCGTTGCTGCACCGGTCCTTATCTGCGCCTAGTCACGTCGCGTCGCGCGCCATCATTCTGTATCGTATATCAGCGGCGAGCGCACGCCTATATGCACCGGGGGAGCGTGGGCGCGGGTACGCGCAGCGGTCTGTGGGGGCGCAGGCAGCAGATTCCAGGGCGCGATCATCCTCCGGGTGGTCCTTGGCGATATACGCATACGCATACGGCCCATGAATCATACGAGAGCGCGCGTATGTTTTATAGTCCGCGGCGACGTATAACGTGACTTGCCTTGCACCGTGTAAAGATTCGGTGAAGAGTGGAGAAATCAATGCATCCTTTTGTGCACACGAGCCTATGATCTTCTGATTTATGAGCGCAACTTTTTCTTCTGGCACCGAGGCCCCCCACTTTTCTTATTGTTATCTTTTTTAACCTTACCTCCGCTGGCTTAGCATAATCCAATAATGATGAATGATATTATTATTTGTAATTTATAGCCGCGCAGACGTAGGAGACTGCCTTGTAAGCTTGTAATTTCAGTCTCGTCTCAAAAGTTTGCAATCGTTTTATAAAATTGGAGTTTCGCATGTGCGATTTCGTAAATTTGCACTACGACCAATAAAATGGCATTCCATTATGACTGCTCCTACAATTTGCTCCACCCAAGCCCACACAATTACTATCGAGTCAATATTATTACGCACGCGTATAATCTTAAAGTTGTTCGAGCTAAGGCGCGAGGTGGATTTTGAAAAATGACGATTCTATAATATTTTTATACCGGCACCCAAATTATGGGCGAGTATTGCTCGTAATAGTTTTTAAGGGACAATTTTGACTCGGGAGTGGCGATACTCACTTGGACTCGTGATTCGTGATTGACACGAATAATACGCGAATAATTTGCAATTCGCGATCGCTGCTTCGCTATAATCTTAAGCGACTTAAAAAAAGAGAAAAGAAAAACGATTGGGTTAACATCGACTGCAAACGAAACATTTTCAAGTCCGGAGTATTATTTAACGGGGCCGTAAAAAGTCGTCTTTTTCCCGGTCGTAAGCTTACGACGATGCAAAAACCGCATGCGAAGAGTCATACGATAAGGTTGCGCTTCATCGCACGTTATATTTTTTCGCAAACTGGATCGAACTTTTTTGCCGACTTTAACGTCCGTCCGCATTATGCCGTTGCGGCCGATGATTGGTGCATTTATAGGCGGCGTTACGAGCACGGCATTCGAAATGCTCGCAAATTAATCGTTTAGCATAATAATGGCAGGAAAAAGGAGAAGGCCAGCGTCGATTATTCGGGAGTCGTCCTTAGCCAGAGTTCACCCGCGGCTTCGATTTCCGCCATCTGTCCACGAAATTCGGGGAATATCGTTCGTTAGTCCCTCGGCGGTTCTGGACTCGCAAAATCGCAAAAATGAGCGGCCGACGACAAGCGGCATTACGAGCAATCAGCGCGAATCCTTAAGCATCGCCGTCGAAAAATACGGGTTATCTGAATATATGGGGGAGACTGCTCGCGGTCCCGGGCGCGGACAGTCGGAGATACGGGAGAACGCGCACGAAGCCGCTGCTCGGCAGATGTCTCGAGATGGCTAGCCGAGATGCAAGGATGAGTCGCTCTGGACTCGCTTGCGTTTCATGCGTGAGCGAATCATTTAGGCATGCATACGTGCTTTCCAACGATTCCAACGACCCTTGCGGTGCGTACGACTCCGCTGCATATCGATCCGGATTCCACAATTACTTATCCCCCTTTTTTCTTAACTCTCTCTCTCTCTCTCTCTCTCTCTCTGGTCCGCGTCCTTTTTTATGGTTATTTTCTTGCGGACTCACCAACGCGAGAGAGATCGATTCCGGAATTTCTCGGGCACGTAGCCCGGACAATTTATTTTTAGTGTCCCGGGTTGTCCTCGCGATACTGACGGCTATAGACTCTCGATATCGCGTTAATAACATTAGTCGAAACGCCGCCCGAAATAATATATAACTTCCGTCGGCAGGTATTCCTTAACTCTCGAGAGATCTGCTCGATACCAGAGGAATCCAACTTAAAACAGATTATCTCGTCACACATAAGTTAATGTTCCGTTTCGGGATTATTATCAACCCACGAAAATTGAATTTCGCCGCAAAATGAAATCAACGATATGTGATTATCGATGCGCTTGCGACCGAAACGCATTTCGTTGTCTCGGTGCCTGCGCTTCCGATCTACTTTCTCGGACTCCGGCATGTTTATATTACATTTGAGATATACATACATATATATATATATATCTAATAATTTGCTTAAAATTTTTTTTGGCAGCTACTTAACATACGAGTCTCAAGTATAAACAAGCTGGCATAAAACCGGCACGTATTTCGATCAAGTCATTTTATGAATTTCGCTGATTTAGGCATTCATATTTCGCTAACAGCTGCCCCGGGGGTATAATAAAACGAGACCAACGCAGTTTCGTACCCCGATTAATGGCAAAGCCCCGGTCGAGAGAAACAGATGCAAAGCGGGAAAAAACGATAAGAGGAAGATCGTCATCTCGGCGACGCGTCCTCGTACGCGGCCGAAAAAAGGCTAGCGAGGAGTGGAAGAGCTCCTCGCGTGTATTTTTCGCCGCTGCTCACGGCTCACGCACCGGAGTTAATCGAAATCACCGCGTCCGCCCAATTCGTCGGTTAATATTTCCTCGTCACGTGCCCGGAGAGTCGCCGCTGCCCCCATCTCTCCTACGGCTCGATGAAAAGCGCAGCCCGACTTTTTTCCTCTCGGCATCACGAGCGTGTGTCGTGATCGCCCGGGGTTGCGGGGAATACCACTTTCCGCAAGACTGCGATCGCACGCGCATATTATCGTTCGCTGGGCGCGCAGTTGCGCGAGGGCGCGTCGGGCTGTGAAAACCAAGGCCTCCGCCCAGATCCACCGGCTTCATGAATATTTATGCCCGATGGGACTCGCGTAATTGAAATTAGGCTAGTGGCAATAAAGCATAACGTCAAAGTTAATTTGCGCGCGATGCTCTTTTTGTCCCCCGATTTGTATTTTATAAATCTTGCCGGTAATGCTAAAGACACCCCTTCTATATTTAACGATCCTCGCGTTTTTAAAAAGCCAGGAATTTTTCACTTTACCTCGCCAGCTCTTTTACGATCGTGATTGCAATTTAATTAAATTTCAATTAGCTGCGTCGTTTACCTCGCCGCGATATACGCGCGTATATATTGTCTCTCGTGCCTCGGAGGTATCGAGCAAGTGCGTAAGCGCAAATTATATCTTCCAGCCCTCGGTACTTTGTATTTAAATATAATATTAATATTGCTATAGGTTTTAGCGTCACCGAGCGCCGTTCAAATCTAAATGAACGAACACGTTCGAGCGAGCTGAATTAAAAAATACGCCGCGGGTCCCATTCGCAGTTAAATATGGAAGAAGAAAATTGTAAAAATATCTGCAGCGCGTTTCTCATTTTAAAGTCGCTCTCGCGTTCGCTGCTATTGCTCAACAGAATACCCGACATCGTCTATATTCAATGAACGAGCTTATCTCGAGCGCGTTTTAGCACATTTGCAGGCATAAATAATTTCAAAACAGCGTCAAAGATAAAAGTTGTTGAGTAAATACAGAGCACGAGTTACTAAACATTGATTCGAGTTGAATATTATCGGGCGATTCGAGGCGAGGCGAGCCGAGGCGAGGCTTCGATGCCCAAAAGGATAGCCAAAAATATACTCGAAAATGCGGCTATCGACGTAAAAACTGTCGATCGCAACGATCGGCTTGACACGTGCCATAAAGTGTCAGTGTCTCGTTTGAAGACCCGTTTCCGTTCGAGCAGACCACGAAAAATACAGTGTGAGCAATTTGTAAGCGAGCAGTCAAAAAGTGACCGCGCGACGGCCTGGGCTCGCCGTTGCACTGGAACTGCGCTAAGCCCAACCTGGGAATCTTAAAGACGCTGTAAACAACGTTCTACACGACGTAAGAATTTTATTGCCCCGCTCGGCCTATCGTTTTCGTCGCTGATGAAATCCAGATCGCGCGAGAGATCCGTGTAAATAATGAACGGCCGATGCGAACACGAGGCTCCAAGGGAGCGGACTCGTCCTAATCAGGAAGAATTTTTTTAACTTAATGCTTCGGGGAACGAGGATTTCGCTCGCGGTGAGCCCGACCCGACCGTCCTGTCAATCCAGCTGGGCAGACGGACTCTTGTCTCCTTCGGACGCATAACGAAATCCTCGCTCTCGCAGGGTAGATTACAAAAACTCGTGATATTATCTTTTACGGACGATCTGAGGAAAGTTATAAGAGAAATCGCTCGGCTAACAATCTGCTGAGCATTAAATTATAAGAACGAAAGTGTATAAAATATAAATTCTTGCGAGGAGTTTGCGTTAATTTTGAACTTCTAAGATTGCCGTGGAAAAGTGTAAGAGCGATTAAAATTGTATTTTACTGCACCGGGAAACAATTTTAAACTAGAAGGATCACTCGTGACATGCGTCTTGATAGTTCCAATCTTGGGAGCCAAAAAATTAGTGATCGCCTGAAATCGCATCCTCGAATCTTGAATGCGCAACGCGACTGTAATAATTTAGGCGGTTAAATATAGAGATTCAAATATTTACGTTTTCGCGTTGACTAATTCGTGGCACTGTTCGCGTAAATTTTTACGAATTTCCGACAGCATCCGTCGTCGAGTGCATTCGGCACACTTCGGAGCCGAGGATCCGCGAGAAATTACAAAGAAGTTTCGAAATAGAGCTTCGCGCGAACCTGTCTCGCACACACACACAGGCGCGCGCGTAATAGTTCTAGTTTTCGAGCAGAACGTTAGAACGGAGGTACTCCTTTATTTACCAAATAACTTTGAACGAGTCGTTTACTTTATGCGTTCGGCTAAATAACGCTCATTGGTCTCGACTGGATACGTTTTCTATCGCAAAAGGAAAAGAAAGTCGAGTGTGTTATGGTCATCTTTTTCGAAAAAGTGGCGCGTACAGCGAAGCCAGTGCAGCGTGTAATACGAGTAAATAGGGTTGTTAAATCCTAGCCGGGGAAGGGCACGAGAGACGGTGCGCGAGGAATGCGCACATACGGCACAAAAGAGCGACCGAGCAAAGGAGAGGCAAGCCGAAGATCAGAGAGCTGATGCAGCTGGCGAAAAGGCATTTATTGCCCTCTTGCACCATTTTACGGGTTCTTAATTCTCCGCAGCGACGCGAAATATTCAGGGGAACGACGAGGATCTCAAGGACGAGGCGGCCACAGAAAGAGAGAGAGAGAGAGAGAGAGAGAGAAGAATCGTCCGCGTGCACGACTACGCAAGCCTTTGGGAAACTCGCGCTGCGCTTAAGAGCGAGCCGCGCGTGGGTGTCTCAACAATGAAATCGTTCCCCGTGCACTTACACAGAGCGAGATCGCGCGCAACACCAAAAGACGCTTTCTCGCCGTCCTCTTCGTCTCTTCTTTTCTCTCGGGCTGGCCTCGCAATCCTTTTATAGTTTTCGTGGAAAATTAAGTTGTAAAGACGTTGCGAAGGTGCTGCTAAGATCCTTGCCCCTGCCGATGCAGCGGCCGCTTTTTTATTGCCGTTAATAAGTGCCGCAGGAAGATGACGAACTCGGGGTGAATCTTGGCTCTCGGATTGGCATTATCGCTCATAATCCTCGAGCCGAGTTTTGGAGAATAAAGGGAGATTTTCTCATCCCGCAGCTCGATATCATTCCGACATTCCTTGCGCTCTTGCAATAATAAGAGACTCGAGATTGCTCGATATTATTTTTAGTAATTACTTTCCCCGCCCCGTTTTATCGCGCTCCATCCGCTTCACCCTTTGCAAACGAACTTCCACCCCGATATGATCTAAAATCCTATATTATATTTACATTGTGAACCTGTAGCGGCGCTGTAATTATTCTTCTAAGCGCAGCGCACAAGCCGCGTAAGCACCCCACAAAAACCTAATGGGAAGTACAAATGTTACGGAAAGCGTAACTCAAGCGGTGCACGCGCAGGACGAGTGCTGCGTGTATTTAAAAATCAGTCGCCCGTAAGTTTGCCTCGACGCACTAAATACTCGAATCCTTCCCTTTCCCCGATAATTCGTGGCTTGGATAAACTTGGATAAACTGGCGAGGCTTCAACCGAGTACGATGATCGCAAAAGCGGATCGAGTTAGCCGCGCGAGAAGCACTTTTCCGTTTTTCTGTTTTCAAAGAAGATTTCCTCGCCCCCGGCCGAGTTTACTCGAGTGTTGCGTTGCGTTTGCGGCGACTGAACTAATTCGAGGGCTTACGGAAAATCCATTGTCGTGACCGTGCGAAGGTCGGATTTAAAGACTCTGCGGGAATATCCACTCTATTTTACTTTTGAGTAAAATTGGGTCAAAACTTAAGTACGCGGACCCATGTCCATCGTTACTCAATCGAGCTGCACCGTTTCGCGTTAAGCTTCGCCTGCGAATAACGTAATCTCGCTCCTTTTAAAATTCAGTCTTCCCGAAACTTTGAATAATGTTTGCTTAAGCGTTACCCTGGTACTGTTATAATCGCCCGGATGTTTATAACTCACATTATGCATTTGCGAATACCGAGTAAGTGCAGATAAATATATATTAGAATTATTTTCGTTAATGCTTATTATGCGGGAGCGTAGCCTCGCAGAATGGGAGTTTTAGTTGGATCTTAAGATGATTTGCTTATTCGGGTGCGGCGAAAAAACGTGAAAATAATCACAATCGAGCAGAAAATTCGTTAATAACAGTAATGAGAAGAATCTCGAGTTATTGCTCGTTGGTAGCGGCTGACGTTTCTAGGTCAAAAATATTATTTTCAGCGAAAGTGTTGTTTGCGGCACGAGTTGAGAGTCATCGATGAGAATGACTCACAGTCGTCGTCATCGTCGTCGTCATCGTCGTCGTCGTCGTCGTCGTCGTCTTCGGCCAATAATCTAGCGCAACGTTTATCGCTCGCGGCAAAAGTCCAGCCGCACTGGCCCAGCTTATACGCAACAATTAAGTTTTAAGAAAGCCGGCAGTAAAGGGTATACAAGTCGGAAGAAACGACGCACGTCAGCAATTGCCCTCGGCGAATTACATGCGCCTGCGCACATTCGTGCCGTAGGTACCGCAAGCAGCATTTAGGGCGCAGGATGCATCGAGGGAGAGAAAAAACGATCGCCGGTGAACAAATTGTCCTCTCCCCCTCCGGCAGTCGAGCCGTAGCCGATGATTCGCGGACGACGTTTATCGCCAAAAACTGCGGCACGTGTCGTTTCTTTGGCCGAATATTCGCGCGTACGCAACTTTTTTCCGGACGAGCCGAGAGCAGCGGCC
This sequence comes from Platyscapa corneri, assembly GCA_018907185.1. Taxonomy (NCBI): domain Eukaryota; kingdom Metazoa; phylum Arthropoda; class Insecta; order Hymenoptera; family Agaonidae; genus Platyscapa; species Platyscapa corneri. The sequence goes on along the minus strand of JACCHW010000021.1, from coordinate 3,325,131 downwards.
GATTACCGCAACGCCTCAAGAGCGAAAGCACAATGCGATCCTTTGATTTTTACGATACCAGCTGCAAGAGCGCAGTAAAGGACATAAGTGAGCTCATAATTCATACGGCGTCTTTTCCCGTGACCAAGAGATAAACTGTGTCGACTCCCAACGGGGATGAGCCGCGTCGAGCATGTGGCGAGTGAGAAAGAGGGGCGGGGGAAAGGCTCCAAAAAATCAACGGCTTATATCACGAGACGCTCGCGGCCGCGCGCGCAATCGCTCGACTAAATAAAAACGGGTATTGGTAACAAGCATTCGCGAAATCCGCGCTAATTGCTCGTTGAGTTCGAGATTACGCTCCCCAAAATTTTTTATACGCACTTTCGTGCCGAGAATAAATTGGACGGCCAACTGGTTATTTAGGTTATCGGCGTATCGGAATACACTGATTTTTTCCGCAGGTAATCGCTGCCGATTGAAATATAAATACCATGATACACGCGAGTAGACGTCGATCGAGGAGGAAGTAAAAGCTATTTTTTATTCCGACATCCCGTACTTTGAGAGCGCCAACTTAATGGGAGGGGAAATTAATTCGGCGACAGTTCGATCCGCTTCTCTTGAATGTAATACTCGATACTGTTTTGAAAAAGTCAAGTTACAAAACTCGAAGTAATCATCTTAAAGTTCCTTGTTTACATTGCGCGTGAGTGTAATCTCGTTAAGGAGGTCCCCGTAAGAGGACGCGCCGCCCTTTAATTCGCCTCCCGCAATAATTCCCTCTGCAGCGATGAATCTCTCTCTCTCTCTCTCGGGCATCGCCGATACATAAACTACAATGAAAATGAATCTTTGTTATCCGGTCGCGGTAGCCGTAGAGTTTCTTGTTGAATTACGGAAGAGGTGAAACGCGGCATATCAAGATCGTAAATCGAAACATCGAATGACTGCGCGAAGATTAATAAACTTCATCTCCGTTTACAGGCGGTCGTGCGCCCGCGCGGCAGCTGCTGCCATACGTTCCAGGCCAAATGAACGTCGAAATTCGCGAGCGCCCGCGCGCGCGCGCACGCAAATGTATTAATATAATAAATAATTGTATCTGGCCGTGGCTGAGATTCTCCGGGGCCGTTTAAATCCCATACGCAAGAGAGATTGTCCCGGGGATCTTGGGTTCGGGCCCGACGTCTCTTCAGCCGACATAATAACTCTACCGAACATTAATCGAGCGGCCATACTGTTTCCTCGCGTCATGCCACGGCATTTATTGCCCTCGATGTACCTCCGGCGCTGCAATTTTCAGCTGCAGATATTATCTTGTAAACCCTAATTCTTTTCGCTATTCATTATTTAGCTTCTGACAATTAAAGAATTTTTCCAACTGCAGCGGGCGCGGCTGAAAGAAACCTTGTAGTGCGCGTTACGACCTCGTTAAATGCACCATTTGATAAGTGTAGATAAAAGCAATTACAACTTTGCGCGAATAAGTGGGTTCGAGTTGGTGCGTTTAAAGTAAACAGATTCGACGTGTAAATCTAAGATACTGTATTGTAGTAAACGCGAATTAATGACTTTCAAAATTAGTTCGATCGATCCGCGTACAACTGCTGCACCGCGCGCTTGAATTTTGCTTAATGTCTAGCGCCTGACACGGCAATTCTTTGTATTAAAAAAGTGACTTCGGCGCGTTAGATAATCGTGCATTATTACCTTATTTTGTACACAGCCGTACGTCTAATCATATATCGTGGCGGTGTACGACCTTAAAAGTTACGTTGAACGAAATTCCCGCTGCGCGATCGCGTGTTTTTCCCAATACAATGGCGAGAAAATTCCATAATGTAATCAAGCTTTCTCATCTTTCTGCGACCACATTAGACCTGCAATTAAAAATCGAGCCGTGTATAATAATGTTACTCGATTGCGACTGCAAAAGGAACAACTGTACTTTCCGAACTTCTTTCTGTTTGTACGACCGCCTTGTGTCTGTTCAAGCCTTTATTATCCTTTTGCCAAGAGTCCGAAGCCTTTTGTGTCCCGAGACTCTTGGCGCGTGTCTTCGGAAGCAATTCAATTTGTTCCATTCGAAATTAGTGGCCGACGTCATCTTCTAGGTCTTGCGCTTCGGTCTTTCGTCTCCTCGTGCCCATCCGCTCATTATTGACAATTATTTAGCCCTTCCGTAAAATTGCCACGTTAGAAGGACACGCAAAAACTTAATTACTTGCTTTTCCCATCGCTAAACTGCCTAGAGTCACTAAAATCCTGTATAAATTACAGTGGATAAATCACTTTTTTAATATTGCCGCGGTCGTGCGAAAGGACGTTTAAATAATTTTGAAAGGCATGAGATATCACTTCCGCGATAATTGACTTTTTCGTAGTGTAAAAAGGGCAAAAGCATAAGCAGAGTCTCTTCCATAAATAATGCGTTGAAGAACTGAATTAAAAAGGAGATATCATGAATCATTTCCATCTTGTGATTTCATTCATCTTAATATTATAGTTATGTGTAAGAAGGAGCCCTGCTCCCATAGTTTGTTGCCTCCGAAAAAATATCTGCACCGACGTAACGATGACTCAAAAATGCACTCTTTTCTAATTATTTTAGGAATGCCTTTTCTTAGCAGCAGGAGGCAAGGCTTACAATTGCAGGAAACACCTCAACAGTTACCAAGTCTAGACGACCTTCCAACGCGCTTGTAGATAAGACCAAAACACATTTAGTTGCTTAGAGATTGGATTCTCTACTTAAAAATAAGAAAGTGTTGCTCGTGATTTTTTAGTAGACCGTCTTTTTAAGTGCCTTTTTAGATGTTTGTAAAAAATGCCGTTTGTCGCTCGAGAAAGTTCTTTGCGCGACATTTTACTTTTGGCTTTAACTACTACGATTTTCGCCATTTTTTTAAAATAAATCCAAGCTTTGAACGAGCGAGGTAACTCTTATTTGCAAAATATAGAAAAGGGCGGCGTAATTCGGTTATTTAAATTCGCAGATCAACTGTTAATTGATCGGTTAAAAAAACTCAATTTGGAGCCACAATTTGTGCAATATGGGCTTTAAAAACAACCTTCACAGCCGATTTTATTGTATTACAGATACCTTTAGTCGAAGGAAAAAAATCAGCAGACTCATTGTTATGACTATTTACGAGAAAAATCTAATTATTGAAAATAGTAATAAATTTTCATTAGCTACCGAAAACTCAAGCAGAACCGATGAATATTTTTGCTTGGCATGCCCGCGTTAAAAAATAATTATTTCTATAATTGCAGCTGTAAAAATAAAAAGATTCGTGCGCGAGCCAATACAGAGATGTAAGAAAGTCATTAATAAAGTACGTATGTCCTGAAAAAATACGAAGACGGAAGCCAGAGGCGAAAGCGTCAGTGCGCAGAAGAGTAAAAGAAGTGTGGACGTGTACGAGAAATGAATTAGAGAGGGAGGGAGAGACGTTCGAGAGTTCAGCGGCAAAAGTAACAACGCAAGGAGAAAAGAAACGAATGATCTGAGAAACGCGCCTGGAGAAGAGGAACGGGAGGCAAAGATACGTGTGGGTGTCCATTGGCCGCCCATGTCGATTGGCGTGCGCCCGAAGTAACAATTTAATTACAGCAACGTCCGATATGTATAGCAGCCACCCACGATAAATTGAATTTGCCACGGTATTAAGGTCCTGGATGAAGAGAGAGAGAGAGAGAGAGAGAGAGAGAGGGATGGTAAAGGAAAGAAAGAATCTCGATTTATTGGGTTCGCACAGCCGGCAGCGCTGAACAGTAGTCACCGTTGCAAAAGGAGCACTAGACGCAGGTGGGAGCGAGAGAGCCGATATTCTAATTAAGAAATTCGTCATCGTAGAAATTCACTCATGACTTCATCGCGGTTGGCTCTGCATGCGTATTATGATCTTTTGCTCTGGGGGGCGCAAAAAAACTCATTTGCATTTTCGCAGTCAAGCCTTCAATATCTTTTTGCGCGCCCACAGTTACGATCTTCCGCTGCGTTTGGATTTATCCCTTTGGTCCTAAATTCCGAGAGCGCGAACCGACTACGACTAACGAGAGAAATTACAATTTGCGCTTCTATTGTTTATACGCTCTTTTCTTCAGCGATTTGTCCTTTCTTTTCGGCCGACTTGGCTTAACTTTTTACTGGCGACGTGCCATGTGTTCATCGTACGATTGCATTTTGACACGGTATTTTTTTCTAGAAAATAATTTGCACGCAGAATGTTTAGGGAGAAAAAAGCATAATTTCGCTCTCGCGTGAACCGAGGCTGAGGTTAACTGAGATACAGACATCACTTAAAAAGATTGGCCTCGGCGTCTGAAAAACTAATTTTGTATTTACGACCACGAGTTCAAATTTTTCGTCTATAATTTAGTCTATGCGTGTATAATTCATCGTTCCAAATAAAATGAGTATAATCAGCGATCGATGTGTTCATAAAAAGATTTTAATTGCACTTTGGAAATACTAATTTAATTCTTAATTCTTTAAAATAGTCTCAACCAAACCCAGTGCTTTCATTGGTCTCCACAATCACAACCTATTTTACCCGACAAAATTTATATATCGTATTCAAATTAGATGGTACATATTTATATTTTCCATACATCTCGTTAATTTTTAGCGCTAGATTTTTGCGATAAATCAAAAAATTAAAAATATGTTATTCGTTGCATTGTTTATGCTTTAAAAAAGGGAATAACACTTCGAAGGATCTTGTGTAAATATAGATTCTTCATAAAATTGATTAAAAAACGTTTTTTAAAACAATTTTAAAATCGTCGAGTACCAAGTCGAGCCGTTTTAATGTAATTATTGGCCTTTTTCCAACTCTCTAACAGTCTTTTCTTATTTTCTTGACACAGATAATCAAAAAGATTAATTAAAACAACCCAGTTAAAAAATTCATAAATATATTTGTCGAGAATAAATATAATTCTTAAGATCTTAAGCTAGATTAAATTAGAGTTTAAAGGTAATGAAATTCACGGAAGATTTCTGGAACTTGGAAATTTAATTCGTAAGCAAAACCTAAAATTAGCAGTCGTATAGTTTATATTTGATTTAAATTAATTTTGTGGAGGAGAATAATAAGATAGGAACAAATATCTATATTTTTAGTACGAGAAGGTAACGAAAGAATGAAAAAAATGCTTTTATTCCAAACAAGGAAATACTCTTTAATCAGTTCAGTTTCGTCATTTATTAGCTGTTAAATTTATCTTGCTTTAGAAAAATAATAACAAAGAGATAGGGTTTAGGATACAATACATTGCACTTCAAAAGTAAACTAAAAATGAATATTTTCACGCAAATGTGATCAATTATAAAACAGTAATTCTCTTGAATATCCGCTTCTTTGTTCGATACACAAATAGAGTGAAAAGTACTACGGATACTATATAAATTACGAGATTCTATAAGTGTATACAGAAGCAGCGCTAACGCAGTGCCTGTTTAACACGTAAATATTTCAAATGGATATACAGACTTTTCCCTATTATGCCAGGGTTTTCAACGTAAATGGAAAAATTTTCATAGCGCGCATTATGTAAGTCACGTAGAAGCTCCGCGTTGAGAGGAACACAGAGGACGTTGCAACACAATGTAATCAAACGAAAGCCTCCACCTCCTTGGTTCGCACTTGGCGCTCCGGGTTCCGTGCAAGTTCGAACACGCAATATCTTCTCTTTTGTGCCGCATGCAGGTAAGCGCGTCGGGTGCGAGAGGAAAAAATACGGGAGAATCCGTGCAGAATCGTCGGGAGCACTTTTTCCACCTTCCTCGTCCCACACCCGCGTCATTCTTTCTTTTTATGCAAAGCTCCTCGCGTTCCGTTTCTCTTTGCTCTCCTCTTTGCTCGGCGATGACGCCGTGCAAAATGCAGTTGTTTTTCCAAATCCGCTCGGGCCGTTACCGTATTGGCGCGAATTTGTGCGCACGAGCTTGAAACCACTTCACACTTTGCGACTTTGATTGTTCCACAAATATTTTTTGTTTGCCGACGAATTGAATTCGCGCTTTGTTGTCAGCCACCATTGTCGCATTGATAAAATGATGATAAGGTAGAAAAATAATTAACTCTTCGCCTTTATTTCTTGCTTCGGGAAACGATTTTGTATTACAAAGTGCGATATTAAAAAAAAAAAACATTTTTTCGCGCTAACTTAGGCCGACAACTATGAAAATGTATGCTCATTTTTTAGAATTAAATCCGTCAAAATTCTACTACGATAATTTATATTTATTAAATTAATACGGATACATAATCGAAGTTGTAAAGTGGAAGAAACAGCTAATGTATTCCGGAATACATAATCATTGCAACTTTTCTGGGTTCAGTTGTAGTTGCAAAAACAAACTCGTTCCTCGTATTAAAACGCACGTTTTCATGTAAATATTAAATGAATTATTGATCGAGTGCTCTAAGAGCAGCTTAAACCAATTTCACAGGGTTTAAAGAGTTTGAATAAAAGAGAAGATTTAGCGTTTCCCTCGTGAGGTGCACGCGACATAAAAAAATAAATTAAGGGAAATTTGTTTTCAGTTATAAAAAAAAAAAGTAATTATAAATATCCCTCGGTTGAAATGTTGAAGCAACTGTTTAAAGTGCGTCAAAATACAATCAATATATTGCTTATATAGTTTGCTTTAGGCCCATGACATAGTAATGATCAATTCAATGCTTTAAATCCATTTATCAATCGCTGCTTTAATAAATTATTATCACGCATTGTATTTTTCCTCGATTCTTCGCGCAATAAACGGCAATCGTTAGTTTTCTTACAATAAATATTTAGAATAAGGTCCTGCTGCGGATGTCGGCATTTCCCTCACGCATTCATTTCGGTGCGCAGGTCTACTCTGTATGAAAGACAGACATTCCAGCAGTTAAAAGTTGTGATCCGTCAAAGGCTGTCGGCTAATGATCGGCGACTACGAACCGACGTATCCGATTTAATAAATAAACGCCTGTTAACATGACAGTTCGGAACAGGCGATGCCGATGCCCACCACAATGTATGTATATAACAAGGCCCCGGTGCGAAGCGTTCGACAACGGCGTCGCTCGCCGCGCGAGATTATTATTCAAGAGCATCCGGCCGAGAAGAAGGTGAAATTTCCCTTGTGAAAACGCCGCACCCTTGAAAGCGAGAAAGCGACGCATCGCGACGACGCAGCTCGTTACGTACCTCGCGTGAGCAGCATTTCTTCGAGAAAAAAGGGACGAGCCTAGAAGGGAGACTCATTCATCGAGAACGTGGCCCTCCATTGTAACGCGGCAGCACTCTTTTCTCGCCCTCACCTCCTAGGCGCTCTGGAAGAGGGGTTAAGCCCTAATCCACGGCATTAGGTGAAACCCGTCCGCATTTCCTACCGGCGATTCTACGAAGCCCCGGAGGCCCACGACAACGGGACGCTAATTTCTATGCCGCCAGTCCGATGGAGATTTTCACGCGAGGCTCGTCGCTTTTTTAAAAGGGGGAAATTCAATCCGTTGATTTATTTGGTGCGGCTCGCCGCTCGAAAATGGATGTCTTCGTTAAAACGCGAGTGATACGTGCTGACGTCGGCTTTTCACGACCGCATTTATACTTTACGTCTAGTTTTAAAAAAGCCTCGGTTTTCCGTGTCCAGGGCCACGAGCGCCGACACCGCGGAACCTTTTGTAATCCAAAATCGTGGATCGCAGCATTGACGTACCCATTTAACTCCACAGAAATATTTGCTTCAACATGTTGTAAAATATTCCCGGACTCGACCGAAATACCGCATTCGGAAAAATGGTTATGCCAAACGTAGGGGCTCTTTCAGGGCTCGAACTGACACTTGGCAAATGTCAGATCAAAGTCGGTGCTGCGAGGGAAAGCGAACGCCCGTTTCCTCGATGAAAAAACTTGGACAGTCGACTCTCGGTGCGAGGCATTGCAAAAATGACGCTCATCGGCCGAACGCAAACAACTTAGTTTCCATCGACGCTGATTTATTGCATTTGGCGTGAGATAATCGCGCTCCGAGCTTTGCTGGCTGCACAAAGATCATCCGCGTCGGCGTCCAGATTGCGCAAGAGTGCCCGAAAAAGTTTCGGAGTAAGCATGGAATAAACACACTTCCCAGGTGGTTAGCTGGGAGTGCTCCCGGGCCTCGGGACACGCCAACCCGAACCCGTTGCAGATGTCACGCTTTCAACCTATACAATTTCACCCCGTCCCCGTGGAACGGTATAAAAAAGTGCGCGCGAGATTCATATCTAGCGCCGTTTTTACGTGCCAGCTATTCACGGGCCCATTCAAGGGGCCGCTCGCGCACGCCCGAGTAACCGCTCATCCTCATTACGAGTCTTTCTCGGCTCCTTCGCCACGAATCTTCTTCTTGCCCCTTCCCCGTCGACTCGCGTGTCTGACTTGCGCGTTGCTGGGACAGCTTTTCGCAATTGCGAACGAACGGACGCATGTCTCGACCCGGATTATCCGCCTCTTTGGAATCGCCTTTCTACAACTCTCCTTCTCGGTCTTTCGAGGAAGAATAAAAGTGGAGCTTACCGCAGGTCGGGGAGTATAATCAGGGCACGCGCACTAAATATATAAAGGGATTACAAGAGAGCTGGAGGCGTGTTTGTGCAATATTTACCAAGCCCGGAAAATGTTTTTCCGATACGCTGGATTGATATATCATTTCTCTTTCAACAAACGTAAATGAAACACCCGTTAGGTGACATTGGGGAAGGCCTTTGTGCTCGAAGCCACAAGGGCTATGCGCGTCTCAATAGAAATTAGGCGATTAGTTCATCTTAAACTTGTCTCCTTCACTTTACTTTACAACCAATAATTTATTAAACCTCGTGTGTGTCGACGAATTTATTCCGATACAAATGCGATGTCTTTTCTCGATTGCTCGTTTGCCCGGTAGAGTAAGCCACGATAATCCAACCGCGCACTGCATTTGTTTCGATACAATTTACTCGTAAAGATTGCCCAAGTTTTTGCGTGCCTTGAGAAAGTAACGAATTAAAATTTTACGCAACTTTCGGACCTCTCTTCGTGTGTTTGTTGCGGAGTAAAGTCGACGTCAATAGGATGACAAAGTCGTCTTGGCACAAGTTGCCGTTCCAAGAGAAAAGGAGGCGAAAAATGCCGCGCGTATTTATTCGCTTCCGTCAATCATCCGGTGACACGACGATCAAATGTTTGCCAAATGTTTGGGGTAGTCCGACCACAACAAATCCAGCAATCTTATGTAAATAATGAGTCGACAAGAGGTGGAAGGGTCGCGCACGTGCGAGCGCGCACACTTCCCTGTCCGAGTCCGAACAATCGCTGTAATTAGTGGGCAGGAAACTATAATGTACGAGCTCTATCCCTTAGGTACGTCTCCTTTAGCTCGGCCGAGCTTTTAATAAGCACCTACGTGAGTGAGCAAGGGACGCTGGCCCTGGGCCCTAACCCTCGGAGACAAAACAGAAATTAAGCAATTACAGACCATTATGGGGTTATTTGGGAACGGCAACGCCGGTTACAGGAGTTACAAGAGTTACAAGTCCGGTTGGACTCGTGCAGGTATAAAGAACTTGGTGGCGATGCCCTCCCCTACGATTAGATATTGGTGGCGACTGCGCCAGCGACAGCGACGCGGGCGATGCAATTGATTAAAAGCTTCCTCCGTCTTGTCTGATGGTTTAGGTCCTTGAAAGCCTTCGGGAATATTTGAGGTTGTACTCGGTGCTGAGTGCTATCCCCCTCCCCCCTCTCTCTCTCTCTCTCTCTCGAGGTGGTCCGGTGACCACCACGGGTGTTCGCAAGAGAGAGCGCGTGCATTGTTTGGCAGCGACTTTCTAGGGTCTTCTTGTTGGCCGTGATACTGCGTATTTTCAGGCTTTTCTTTTTTCTCGGAACTTCGTTTACGTCTCCAGTCGTTATGTGGAATTTCCAAACTTTTCAATTCGGTGATAATTTACATTCTTTCCGTAAAAACGTAAATGTTGCTTCGTTTTACCAACTTTTAAATCGAAATACTTTTGAGGCTGGTGTTCGAAGCCGATTGATTTTTTTAAATTTAAAGATGGAAAAGTATGCATCGCAAGGTAAAATTATGCAGTAATCATCTCATTATTCTCAACAAGTAATCGCACGTCGTAAAATCGTGCACAAGTTCCTGCGGTTACTGTTCAAACGTATTCTTTTCCGAAGAATGTCTTACTCGTCAAATTTAGAACAAATATTGCGTCGCGGGCATTTCCATTAAATTTAGTTAAATTTGCAACGATTATCCGTAATTGATATAAACTGCTATTCGTATTATCGAATTGAAATGGACTTCGCGGAAAAGCGTAACTCGAGAGAAGCTTTTCGTAAGAACACACTTATTACTTATTTTCGGCCGACAGCTAACAGCTTTTTCTTTTTGCCCGGGCAAGGAAAATAACGAAGTAACTTTCTCCCGGAGTTTCGTACATGTGTTAAGTTTCTTCCGTAAGCTACTTTGTTTTTTCTTTGATACGCGCTTCTCAGTCCAAACAATCTACATAGCGTTTTGAATAGTTAGCGTTAAGCCCCTTTAAGCTGCACCTCCTCTCACTCCATTCTCACTCCCTCTATGCCCCGATGGAGCAAAAGAGAGGACCGAACTCGAAATAGTCTCGAGGCGCGCGTACGCGATTTCTAACTTGAATATTATAACAGTTAAGGAAGGATGAAGGATCGTTAATGGTCGTCCGAGCTACCGAATGGCTCATCTCTTTTTCACTTGAATTTCGCTCCCCCAGCTTCATTATTTCCTGTATACCTTCCGCAAAGCCGGCTCTTCTTTCTTTCACGCAGCAATCGAGAATTATAATAGGTGTAGGATCCATCCGCGTAAGCACGAGCTCGTGCCTTGCCTACGCCTAGATCAAACATCGTGATTGATCAATTTCACGCTATGCGCAAGCCCCCGGTCTAATAATCAATTTCCTCGTTTGCTTTTTGTCAAATAAAAGGGTGCAGACGCGAGTAGGTACTCGTTTCTTTATGCTCTTGAAGAAGGAACTAAGCGTTTTTACATTAAGGGAACTCATGTAAGACAATTCGTTTTTACTCAAGCCGTGCGTTCACGTATAAAATCGTACCGCCGCACGAGCAGTTATTAGTTACAGTTGCAGTAAAATTCGTTGTCTTTTAATGCGAGCGGTACGCGGGTTTTTTTTTTAAATTGCACGCCGGAGCGCATTTTCCTTTCCCTTTTTAAATTTCGAGCATTAATGCGCCGCGCAAGGATAACGAGGTACATAAGTTAATAAATAACAAATATATTCACTTGATTTGCATTCCATTTCCTCACTTCTTTAAAACTTTTTCTTCGATATGCTAATTGCAAGACGTAAGATAACGAGCTTAGCTTTCAAGAAGTAACAAATTAAGTCTCGAGATCAAATATCTTCGCAACATTATGCGACTCTTTTGCTTTAATTTATAATCGCGGTGGCATTTTGAGGCACTGCAATTAATTAGCAGTTGTAAAGATTAAGGCTCGCTCAACTTTTTAAAATCAATATTACAAAATTGTAGGCGTTCCGGCTTAATAAAAATTGCACAGGAACGAGAGCGTTCGGAGAGTCCCCGAAGCGAATGTACAATTAGGCCTCTCCGCAAGAGCCCTAATGAAATGTAACGATCGTCATTTCTAGCTAAATGCTCCTCTTGCCCGTCGAATGCTCAGCTTCGAAAGCTATTAAAGTTCCGTCTGCCCGCGTTCGCTGCAATTGAAATAATTGTACGAAGCAGCGCGACGGCTTATGCAAAAGCTCCTCAAATATGCTTCGGCGCCTGTGGCTCGGCCCTCCTCGTCGCTCCTGTATACGCAAGCAAGCAAATAAGCGACGAGCCACAGGTGAGCTTAGAAATACGTCGAATCTCTCGGCGAACTGCTTTGATCGCCCAAATCCGAGGTGCAAAATTTTTTTCAAAACATTCCTTCGCAACGCGTGCACAATAGTTCTTTTCAGCGCCGGCACACCTTCGCTGTCGACTGGCGCCACCGAAGCGTTCCAGCTAATCCATCGAGGGCTTTTTCTTTTTCTCTCCAGCGAAGCGATCCGCTTCTTTGTTTCATTACCTCACCTTGCGCTTGCGATTAACAATGGGAAATCCTCGCTCGCGCGCTCCCTTCCAAAAACAATCGAATGTGCACAGATGCGTTTCTCGAATTGGAAATTCGTTCGCAAAATCCCTCATAAGCCGCTGCAAGTTTTTCAAGCTCCCCAATATGGCACCTTTAATTTTCACGCAAGGCTAAGCTCGCACTTATTATTGCTTGAGCCGAAGTCCGAATTAACTTTGCTCTAGAGCAATGCGCGCGTACGTTGTCCGTGGGTAATCCGAAACCTAACAACTCCACGAAACATGGGCAAAACAATTGGGAAATCAGCAAGAAACCGTCGGCCGTCGGGGCGAGGGCGAGTCGCCAGTCAGAAGGACCCGCTTCGAAGCTTTGCGCCATCTCCTAGAAGAGGCGCCCCCCCCCTTTACGGGCATTGTGCCACGAAGCCCGGGGTGACCTTTGTGCGTAATCCGCGCTGCTTCCTTCCGGCACGCGGCCCAGCGTTTCCAGATAGCCTCACAAAGAGGGCCGTGGAATACCTCTCTCTCTCTCTCTCTCTCCGGGTCTGCTGTCTCCCCTCCATCTCGGCCGCACGCACACATTCTTGCGAGGCCGCTCTTTTTCACTCGGGCCTCCCTTCCTCCGTATTTCTCCCGCGCCCCAGGGAAAAACAGGATGTTTTGGCGCCGGCCGGCACGCACGCGCGCTTTTGCGCTTATTCACTTTATCTCGCAGGCTCCTGCCTTTCAGACATTTTTCTGCTATCCGGCATTCTCATGAGAAATTTCACGTTCCGTGCTCCCGGCCCGGCTCTTACTCATTTTTCTCCTGAATACCTTGTACGCTTCTTGGAGTTGAGTCGAGCGAGGTGCCGAGGATCTTTGGCATTACAGTTACGTTCGCCTGCTCATCTGTTCGTTCGTTCATTTGGAGCGGACTTTTGTTCCGAGGAATTTTGAGAATAAACGTTTAATCTTGTGGAATAGAAAGAGATTCATTACGTTTTGTCTATCGTGGAGGGAAATCTCCGCGTGGAGGCGATCCACGCACTGGCAAATCCTTAAACAGGCGTCTATTCAAACAAATGCCTGCTCTTTTGCCGTCTTCTTTCTTCTTTCTTCTTTCTTCATTCTTCTTTCTCGCCCCATTTAAATGAAATTAAGCGCGTTATTAAATCCGCCGCCATGAGCGCTTCGGCGGCGTTACGCTGTAAACGTTCGCGCGCAAAACGTGTTCTTAATATTTTCATAAAAGTTTCGTAAGACCGACGCCAACTAATATTTTAATTCTGTATAAAGTTTTACGGGTTTTATGACGCTGCGCGGCCCGAAAGTATAATTTAAAGGGAATTTTACATGTTGAGTAAATAGCTGTTATATAAAATGGAAGAAATGAATAACAATACTTAGGTGGCGCGGAATTAAGGCTACGCGAGATAGCCATTAATTTTAAGCTGACTGATCTTTTCGTGTGCAGCGAAACTTTACGGCTCGGAACTTGAATATTAATGACAGCTGCGCGAAGGTAATGTAGCCAAAAGGAGTTGTCTTATCTGATACACTATACTTAAACTATATCAAAAGTAACGTTACTTCTTCGAAAGCCAATTTTTAATTTTAATGTGCACTAACATTTTTAGTGCCCTCGAATGCGCGGACGAAATTTTTTACCGCCAGAGACTTGTATAAATTTTATTCCCCGTATAAATCGGCGCCCGAGACCGTAAACAGTTTAGTTATTACAACTATTCGTGCCTGCGTATTTAATAAGAATATTTAATATCGATGAGATGCTTCGGGCAATTTTTTACGTTATTAATGAAGTGAGTCGTTATCAAAACATATTCTGCAAAATGGCTTCGACTCGATGCCGTATCTTATATCCTCGACGACTCATCGCAATAAAACAATACCCCCGAGTTTTAATAAATCACACGAAGAAAAGTTAACTCACGACTAGAAAGTTTCCTCTGCTAAATGACGAAGCTACCTTTGACCTTTAAGAGCGATAGCATCTGAAATTTTGATACTTGCTCTTCATTTTCTCCGCGCACTTTAAGTAGCGCTACAACCGTACAAAACATCCGCCTATGCTAATCTCGCAGAAACATACTTTGAGCATAATATTGTAATGAACACTATAATCTGGATATCGCAAATTAGTTAACGTAATGTGTGGGACACGGCGGGGCAGATTTGAATATTCCGCTCGCGTACTTCTGTTTTGAATTACATATCCATATCTGCTAGATTCCACCCACGCGGATTTAAATATAATCATGCGATAGTATCCTTTTTGCACAATGAAATATCAGAAAATATTTCTTCGGTTAAATTCAACGTTTTCGTTGCGCCACAGCGCAATTGATAAGAGAAACCAAGTGATTGTACGCGTACGTATCTGCAGATATACAATGTCTCTTAGTGCTCTTACCGAGTATCGTAAAACGCGATATTTTATGCCCCCCCCCCATGCGTATACACTCCAATAAATACAATTAAAAATACACGTAATAAGTATTTATTGTTATCGTTGCATTAAGCACGAAAGTTGAAAAAAGTCGGTGTCCGGTATAAAGTAAGCGTTACGGAGTTTCAGCGTTTGAGAGTCTGTGCGAGTGTGTGCAATGCGACCGCTTCTAATGTACGATACTCCGCTAAACACGGGCGCTTTGCGAATCGTAAATAACGCTAAGTAAAACTTTCGAAAAGCCTTTTACCGGCTTGAGGAAAACGGCGAACGGCCGGTCCACTGACGGCATCTGCTCCCGTTTCCCAAGCAAGCGTCTAAAAATAGAGAGCCACGGTTTTTTATCCGCAGCGCCTGGTGGGGCGGCTCCTAGAGCGCGCGCGACCACCTTGGAACTCGCGGCTGAGGCTCCCGACGGAAGGACATAATTTTCTCATCATTGTTCGGCCACGGAAAATGCCTGGGCTTGCGGGCATGTAGGAGCTCCGCTGCGTTCCCGCAGCGACGTCTCGGCGCCACCCGCTTTGTGTCTGCCGGTGCGCTGAGACGTAGGCGGAGAGCCGCGCCAAGGAAATCCTCGAGGTTTGAGAAAAGCCAAAGGCGACTTCTGCGAAGGGCCAGGGAGCGCGTGCTCCGTAAGTCCCGTATTTCGATTCCTCCCACGCGACCAAACTTGTCACTGACCAGACGTCCGCCCACGCTCCTTTCGGCCGCTGCTCTTTTCTTCACTTCTCGCTTCTCCCTTCTTTGGCTTTTTATGGTGCGTAGACGTTGGTGTCATCGCGCGACCACCGACACAATACACCGAGACGTTCGTCTGGACCTACGGAGACGAATTTTCGTCAGCAATGCTCCGACAGCTACGGTGACGCTGTCCTGTCCCTTTGACGTGTTTATTCGAGGGCGATGTTTACTGCCGAACAATGTAACCATGCTTTTTGTTCAAACGCGAGCCATGTTTTTTACTTTATTGCTCTTCGTCTTTAGCTGGGACCCAATCCATTTGGTAAATTAACAGTTTGACGATGCTTATCGAGTAGAGCTGGAATTTTCGAAACGCTTTCGCTCTCGCCAGGTTCAAGAGTCACGAGAAACGTTAGACAACTAACAATGAGAATTAAACAAATAGCTCAGTTTGTACGAGCCCTGCTGCTACGGGCTTGGGCGTGTGCGTGTCACCGTGTGTGTGTGTGTGTGTGTGTGTGTGTTGCGCGCGTTAATAAGAAATAAGCACACTGCGACTGCTGTGCCCCACGATGCTTATTCGAGAGGGAAAAAATTCGTTATCCAAATCCGAGCCGTGCGGTGCGAATCGAACATCGCAGATATTATCAAAAGAGATACGTGCAATCGCGCAGCTGCCGCCACAAAAGGCGGAGATCTGTCCCAGAGCTTCCTCCGCCCCCTCGTTCTCCTTTATCATATTGGAAGGTCGATTAATTCCGTGCGACGGGACGCAATCGGCTAATTGCATTAATTTCGAAACCGTAGCGGCAGTACTGATTTCGTGATCTTGCTACCACTGCTGCACCCCGTCTCGTCGGAAAGTACCTATGCGCGAGCTGGTGCTCACATTTCATTTGCCGTCTCCTGCACGAATGTGCCCTCGTGCAGAATGGAAAAGCGCGCACGCAAGAGGAAGATCGCGGTGTCGAGGCGAGGCGAGGCTCGACAAGCTGACGGCCGACCGAAGAAATGGTTTCTATAAACATTAAACTTCGTTCCGTAGAATTTTAATTAATGTTAATGCGATATTAGGTCAATCTTTAATTATGTTTATTAAAATGGGAATCCGACCGAGAATCGAATTTCATAAAAGCCTCACAATACACGGTCAGCGCTGACTCCCTACTCTCGTTATCTAATAAAATGCATACTTATTTATTTGGATTAAATGCCGATATCAAGATAAGCCTTTCTTTCCAGGAAAAACGTATAGTGCTGGCGATAAAAAGAATGTCAAAATACGCTACAGTATGCATATAATACGTATACGAAATTCCCAATATTGAACGAATAAAACTTAATAAATATACGTTTATGCGAGACAATTAGTAATTTCTCATACTTTTTATAACCGAACACTAATCATGTACATTAATTACCAAATTTAATATTTTTACACGTGCTTTCAAGTTTTAACAATTTAGACTAATTTTTTTACTGTACGACAGGGATATTACGTATTTTGAGCAGACGTATCTTCGAATTTATCAATAACCTGCAAAAGTTCTCTTACAATTTTTGTAAAATCTCATAGGGTAAAAAACTAAAAAACTTTTTTGATATATGCAATTACTTGTAGGAGGTGTGTACAGTTTATATAAATAGACATTTTCCATCTGTAGTAAAAATCGATAACAACAACTTGAGCCATAGCTAAAGCAGATGCTGATACAAATTTAGCATTTTCTGCTAATAACATTTATAACAAAAAATAGCATGATTCTAAGATACAAATGTGATTCGGTAATTTGTGCTACAAAGCGGCTTTCTGTATGATTCTGTATTTATTGCGAACAAAATTTCTTCTTCTAATTGGTCTTAAAGAGAAACAAATTTCTTTTTTTCAGTGTATACACGTTTATATAAGGCTCGTGTGTGTCAGTGTAGACATTTTTATTACACGAGAGAGAGAGATACAATAATTAAAGAAGAGCACGAAAAAAATAACGGCGAGTAAACAGCGTCTACGTAAGATCAGAAAGCTACGAGCAGCTGCAATTAGTGATTGCGAATAAAAGTTTTATAAAAGCTCCCCACTTTGGTCGAGGAAACATTTCGGCGGTTCCTTATAAGCAAAAAGAATACATTAAAGTTTGCATTTTGCGCAAGTTTTCAGGATCTCTTATTTATTTTCATCCTCTATTTAAATTTGTAAATGTACAAAAATATGTAGAGTACCGACCTTGTATCAAATCCAGCGTATTTAATAATTTTTATCGCGTCGTGAACGGATTCAATTACCGCTCGATAAAATATTCCTTTTCAATTAAAATTTTATTCTTCCTTTTAAAAAATAAAGTACCTCGATGCTCGATCTTTTATTTAAGGTGAGCTCGCGTCTATCTAATCGTAACAAGAGTCTCGAATTTTCGCAAAAAACAAATAACGATTATTCATTGTGCGGAGAAAAATAATTCCGAGCCACAGGCTTTGAAGCTTACGCCAGGAAACTTTTTGTATTTATCATAATTGTTGTTTTAATGTACTTGTATATATTTTATAAGCCCTAATAAAATAAATATTATCGCGGCGTACATACAAAATATATTTAATTCAGATTTAAGTACTTATTTTGTTTTGCCTTGTTAATCCCTTAATTATTTATCGAATAAAATTAAGCTCCGTCAATTATACAAATGCAAAAAATCATAAATGTTTTTTTCGATATAAATTTGAAACGTCACTTAAGGTCCAGGCCGTGCTTACGCATACAGTTTCGCCGATGTGAAATTGTCGGAAAGCCAGCTACGCTAGTTCAATAAGGCTCGTAAATTTTGCCCGAGAAAGCTGAAGTCGCCGTCGTTGCGGAATCACCAAAATTCCATCCTTTCATCCGAGTCGGCGCATAATTAGACACGTGAGCGCCCGATGCACGCTTTAATTAATTTCGACTTTTCCACCAGGAGCCGAAATCGTGGACTCGCGCCGCCTGACGTCAAATCTCGTTTTAACGACGTCGAATTAAGCCGCGCGTTAAAGCGCGTCGGCGTCAGCGGGAACAGGGGAGGACGCGCGTCGAGACGCAGCAGCGGTGCCCACATGTGCGCGGAGGCACCGCGCAGCCTCGCTCTGACGGATACGAGCCAACGGGGAATTAATTAGTCTGCTTCTGCTACCTTCCAAACGCATTGTCGCCTGATTTTACTCGACGGTGTGTAATTCAAAATCGCCGAGTCATTTTGGAATTCGGTGAATCCTGCGCGATTGCGTTTGATCGTTCGCTGCTCGGATTGATTTTTGCGCCTCCTTTTTCCCTCTGCCCAGCGCGTAGCTAATCCATCTACTTATAGCCAAATAACCCCCGGAACGAAGTCATCTCAATGTTAAAACGATATCTCGTAGACTACTCGGCTTCCAACTTATTTTTCAAGCGCGGCTTTTACCTTTTAAAACGTTCCGATTCGAAACTCGTTCCGGCTTGTGAAACTTCTTTCGCATTAAAACGCAGCTTCTATTATTCAATGCGACAGATCGAATAATTCTCGGAACGTTTCGAATAAAAAATTCATATCGAGACGTTGGAAAATTTATAAGGTTGTAAAAAATTTACCTGCTCCAATTACTACATTCGGTAAAAATGAGGAGCCCGTTTTCACGCGCGTGCAACGAAAGCCCCGATAAAAATTAAGATAAATATTAATTAAAACGAAGAAATACGCCTGTCGCAGAAAAAGTGATCAGTCGTGCAGCTTCTATTTGAAATACAGCGAAAAATAAAATAAAACTAATAATAATACTAATAATAGCACCGTGAAAAGTGCCCGAATTAATAAAGAATAATAATTTTCAATTGGGGCAGAAACGAACGAGTCAGAACGACGCGGCTCCGAAAGGAAGCAATTAATTTTTGGATTTTAGCAGGGGGAAAAGGAAAAAGAAGCTAAGAAATCGATGCTTAGAAATTGGCTCGGGTGCGCTTGGGGCCCACAAAGTCGCCGGGAGGAACACGCGAAAGCTCAGCAGTGCTACGCACGCGAGGGGCTGCCAATTACGCGTGCCAGGACTATAAACCCGATTCGGATTCCGCAAAAGCGGCATAAACGTCTCGCGGAGGGACGCGAACGCGTGCTCCGCCGTGTGTGGTCGACTATCGCCTCCGATTTTATCTTTCCGCTTTATCGAATGATTTTTAAGAGAGTGGGAGCGAGCAGGAGAAGGAGGAGGAGGAGGAGGGGAAACGATAGAGAGAGAGAGAGAAAGAGAGGGGGGGGGATGAAAGCGGCGGAGTCGCCCAGCTAATTGTCAGTGCAACTTTCCGACTTGAATGTAGGTTAGTGTTTGGGATGGAAATTTACAATGCAGTAAAACGTCTGTCCGCCGGTGAGCGGCGGGTAGACACCGCGACGGAGGGGGGAAAATGTATACTTCGTTAAGATTTTAAAATGCTCATAACAGTTTTATGCCGAGCATTAAAATTACTTTAGGACTTGCAATTATAATGTTTCCAGCCGGATACAAAAATGCCTCGATGTCGTATTTTATTTCTTTATAGTTATTCCAGTCCAGATTAAAATTATCAATTTCTATTTTACATTCTATTCATTCATTTTATTCATTTTCAGTAACGAATTGAATGCGCCTCCGATAAAACGCTTTACGAGAAACACGAATTCGAATTAGCAGTCACGTGCTGAGATTACGACGTCGACGTCGACGTCGCCGTGAAAAACGCACGCGAAAATATTCACTCGATACCTCTGGCTACCGCTTTGCTATTAAACTGCTCTCTCAATAACGTGATAACGAGTGGCCGACTCGAATTGAAAAGGAGCCTGTGCGAGGATTTAATCGCACTCGACGACAACAAACACCAAACGTATATAGTTTTGAGACGGTTTCGAAAAATAGCGAAAGACACTTAAGCTTCTCTTGATAATTATTGCAATTTTTCGCATTGAAAATCTATTGAAATTCACTTAAATGGTTATGCCGTTTTCTCCGGAAATAATTCAACGTAACGATTCTTGTTTTCTTACGCAACTACGTTTTTAAGAGCCAGATCTAAAGGAAAAGACGATTATTGTAATGTCGACACAAGCGCACGCGGATCGAACTTACGTCTGCTTATGAAAAAACTTTAATTCCTTCATGATGAATTACACGCTTTCTAAGAATGCGTCGTCACCACGTGTAAGAAATCGCTCTTGGGGACTCGCGCGAGTGTCGCGGGATCACGAGTTAAAGCCACGACTGAAATCGCGGAGCCCAAGAAAAGTCACGCGCAAAATGTCTTCGGTTTTGCCGAGCGGCCGCGCGGAATGCGCCCCGCACAGGTGCGACACACACACACACACACACACACACACAAGACGATTAGAAAAGCCCTGGGAGTCGAGGACCGTGACGATTCGCACAACAACCGCGCGACACTTTTCCGCTCTCGCGCGCCCGTCGCCCGGAAAATCGGCAAAAACGACCGGCCGGCGCGAGCCTTATAACATAATTGTAGAAGGCGGCGTACGCTAATCGTATATCTCCGCTCTCGGCTTGTCAGGCGCGCGCGCGCGGGGCCAAGGAACAGGGCGCGCGTCTTTTTTGCTCGCGGCTGCCTGTATAAATAAAGGATACAAAATGACGCTGGAATTACGGAGGAAACGAGGCTATTCGGCGGAACGCACGGAAAAGGAAAACGTGTGCGCTTTGCGAGTCGCCAGCACGTTTTTATCCGTCCCTCGGGAGCCAAGAATCCGACGCCTCGGCTCGCCTCGCCTCGACAAGGATGTAACTGTACCACCAGCTCGTCCGCGCGTACTCGTGTAATCAAAGTTACGTAAAATTACGAGTTCTACGGGAGCGGCGGGACTTTGTCTCGCAGCGGCGCGCGGCTTTCGTGATTACTTAGATAAACCGTAATTGTCTTGTGACAGTTCTGACACGTAAATTCGCGTGCGCGCGAGAGAAAAATCCGTTCCCTTAGCGAAATATCTGTGTTGCGGATACCTGATATTTCTCACAGTTTAATTATATCGCAGGTATCTGCAGTGCTGCAGCAGGATTGCCAGTTTTTTTTAAATTCTTCCGGACAAAAACAATACGACGACGATTAAGCAATAAACGCTCGCATTGACGTTTTTACAGAACTTTTCAACTGCCTCTTGCTGATGGAAATTGCTTTTGTACTTATAAACCTTTCGTTTTTAATTCGATTAAAGTATTGATTACTTCATCGGCGAATGCACTCGCTCTCGACTGCGATAGGACAATGCATTTTTCGCGAGCGATTTTTAATCACTGACGAGAGCAACGCTCGAAAAATGTACAATATCGCGGGCGAATTTAAAAAATGGAAAGTAGAGCAAATACAGGCTCCAAAGAAACGGATACTTTTCCTCGAAACAATAAAGCACGTCGCAAAAAAGTGGAGATGCAAATTGGAAAAGCTGCAACGCGCGCCGAGCCCGAAATGGGATCGGAAAAAGGCAAACTCCGGATAAAAAGTAAAAAATGCACTGGAGTCCGTGGCGCGTAAAAAGCCAATCGCGAAATCGCCTCGCGTTCGCCAATTTCGACTCGGGAAATGGTGGCCGCCGCGTTGGGCTCATTACGGCCGGCGGAAATACTCATTCGTACGAAGGTTATGAATCAATGCGAATGCAAAGCCGAAGCCCGAGCTGCGGGAAAACATTGAGATGTCAGGAGCGCGCCACCGTTCTTTTCCGTTTTACGTTTTACGGCGCGGCCACGCTTTTTCTCGGACTCGAGCGCTCGCGGCTCGGCTTTTTACGCGATGGACGGAAAACGGGGCTGGTAGTTTTACGCGCGTCATTTTTGCGGCGTTTACGCTTCGTAATATCGTGATACCGGCGAACCTGCAACGCGGACTTTTTCGATTCATTTCGGTCGGATGAAAAACGTTTTCGCAGTGACGCGGACTTGGGACTCGTAAATAAGCGCTGCTGTTGTCCTTTCAAAGCGAGTGCCCGCGCAACTTAATATTTGTTTTCTCCGTCACTGCTTCTTTATTGGGCTTCGACAAAAAAACAAATATCAATGTGTGCTTTCGAAGCAGAGACCAGAACGACTCGGTATAAATGAGATCGAGAGCCAACGAATCAAGCCTATTTAATAAGGCGTTTTCCATTCGATTCGCATTCTTTTAAGCTTTTTCCTACTTAGCGACCGGCGCCGGCCCTGGAATTCCCATTACGAATAAATAATTGAATATCGATCAGGCGCAGAAGTGGTAAGAAAGCTAATTGTTCGCGCAACACTATAATCCAGGTGTAACGGAGGCATAAATTACGGGCCATGAATCGTAGAAGCACATTAAATTCGTACAAATTGAAAAGCCGATGTCAAAAACATTGGCAGCCGTGCACAGTCGCACGAGTATTTATGAATTGTACCGCCGCGAACCGCTCAACGGTACACCATTACAAAGAAGTTCATGTATCGGCGAAATTGCTCTTAAATATGAGAAAATTGATCTCGCCTCGACAGCGTTACGCAACACACTGTATTCGCTGCAGTCGTGAAAGTTTCGCGAGATTTTATAATGAAAGAGAGTCGGTGCTTGTATCGGGCGCGGCGGTGACGGCGCCGGCGACGTCGGTGGCCCGATATCGCGATGGCACTTTAATGCAAAAATCCCTTTTGTCGGGCAAAGTGGCTGCAGCGAAAAATCCCTTAATACCCCCGAAGTATGTCGACCGATTGTGTTGCGTGTACTTTTAATGCGCCACTTAGGCATAATTTAATATCCGCGCGCCACGTGCAGAGCAGCGACGAAGCTTCGCCTTGCCCCAGACCCGTTCGCGCCCTGAGAGCGAGAGCGAGAGGAGGGGCGGGGGGCGGAGGGGAGAATGAGTAAGCAATCGAAGCGCGGCATTTAAAATGAATGCCGAAGCGCCAAAAAGATGAGCGCCGAGCGCGCAGATGTTTCCCCGGGAGGCTGCAGGACCCGGGGAGGGCGCCCGGGTTGGGCTCCGCAGACGCTGGGAGCGTGCCATCTTGGGAGGTCGCGCGGTGGGGGACGCGGACGCGCGCCCGCGCTCTCTCTTAAATATGTTATTAGCCCGCTCGTATAACTGCTTCATTTTGGCAGCGAGTGGCCCCGGGCCGATCATCTGCCTCGCACCCTTCCTCCCCTCCGCCGAGCCATAGGAGAGGGCAGTGCTAGAGCCATAGGACCAGGGCCCCGCGTGCGGACGCGCTCGCGCTCCCGTGGTACCTCCCAGAAGTTTCGTTCGCTTGGGAGGCCTAGATTGTTTAATCGCACGGCCCCGTCCTCGCGGCTGAGCCTCTCTGTCCTGGGTAATCAATGCCTCGGCCACTCTGTAATTTTCGACAAATTGCGGGAGTCCAGGCGCGGTGGCGGATGTTCCGGACACGCTTTTACGGCGCTCCTTCCCTTCCTCTCGCTGTGTGGCTCCGCGTATATGTTTCCGTATAAAGCGGCCCTTTTTCTCATCGCGAGCAGCGGTCCCAGGGGTCTTTGTACCAATCCAGGCCAGGACAAGGGCCAGAGGCGGAGGGGTCGCAAATTATAGCGGGGGATCCCGGCTTTCCCTCGATTCGCCAAATTCGCGAGAATCGCTGGGGTTAACTCTTTTGAATTGCTTCATCCGAGTTTTTGCTTGTAATTCCTACCTCTTGCGCGCTGGGGCAAGGGTTTCTTTATATTAAGGGACGTAGTATCAACCACGGAAATTACTCCTTCCCTCGCTACATGCCGGGAACAATGTTCTCGATACCCTACCATTTCGCTAATCGTAATTCCTGTACATTCACGTGCCCAGGACTCGATTGCTTCGTTAAATTAAATAAAGTATAGTTTTCGTGGTGATTAAACCAAGTACCAGCCGCGTGCGGAATTCGTGGACGTAGTTTTTGAATAATTTGGAATTGCGGCGCCGCTCTTCTTTACCTACCGTGAATTATAAGTGCAACAGATATTTCATTTGTTCGGCCAAATATAAAGGGTATCGCGAAGAATTCGTTAGCTTTCGTCGGGCCGATATTCTCAGCCTTGGCGGGGTTTAAAGCGAAATTTCGCCGCAATTGTTGCTTTATAAATGCGCCGGATAAAAATATTGTCCATAAAAATTCTCGACAAAAATTAGGCTCCATTTTTTAAGTATTTTTAAAGATAAGCTTAATACAAAACTACAATTTTCACTTTACCTTAACCGATCTTCAAAAGGATTTTTTACCCTGATTTATAACCGACGAGGGAATGTGTCCGACTCGAGTAGTATAAGTTCTTGTCACATTTTTTATTCGCAGCGAAACATGTGATTACAATATTGCGCTGATATATAAACGATGCACGTGTACGCAAGCACCTTAATCTACCAAGAGATTAAGAAATGCCTGGAATGAAGTCGGCACGTTATAAAATTCAAGACCGAGAAAGAGAGAAGAAGTTCCTTTGAGAATATTAACATTCCATTGTCCGATAATAGGAGCCGTCGAAGCGCTTCCAGATTGGCAATGAAAAACCCGCTATTTCCCGGTGACCGGCCGAGCAGGAACCGCAAATTCGGCTCGGCACACGCCGATGCGACGCGACGCGATGCGACGCGACGCCAGCGTACTGTGTCAGAGGGGGGCCTCCTTTGTCGGCACGCGTCGACGCACGTGCGCGCATCCCTGACTTTCGCGCGCCGGGGATCAGCACGAGGACGGCTGCCTCGGAGACAGGAGAAGCGCCCCGATGGAACCCACGTGCGCGCCCAACTCGGGGCTGGGATCCGCCCTGCGGTTCGCTCCAGATTTCGTCCCGAGATTCGGACTTTTGGCCAGCCGAAGACTGCGCGTGAGATAGATAGCCTTTTTAGATCCCGAGTACAGCGGGCGCGACCGCCCCGACGACGATGATGATCAGCACAATGGGCCTCGTCTGCCCCCGTCGACCCGATTGCGTCTTGCAAACTCTCCTCGTACCCGAATGATTGATGGGTATTTTTTCGAATTCTTATTTTGAGGGCACTAGGCTGCGGAGATGAAGAGTTTAGATCCAAGGCTCGTATCTGCCTTTAAAGGAGGTGCGCAGGCGCGCGCGTATAATAGTTGGCCCATTGCTCGAGCGATGATGTTCTTTGATGATTCCGTGATATTTTGGTGCACTCCAACTGGCTAAGCATCGTCGCTTAATTAAGTTCTAGTCGCGCGATCTGGAGCAGCCGGTCTTTGTTTACGAAAGCGTTGGCAATCAGTTTGGTTGCTTCGTTTGACGCAAACAAATAGACTGACCAACGAATAAATTAAGCCAGAACTGCGTTCCCACGGAGTTGACCGAAGACGTCCAGACCCTCTCGAGATAAAAACTACACTTGTAATCATTAAATTTTTAACGGACCAATTAATGAGAGAGAAATCAGTGCTCGGGAAAAATACATAGATTTACATTATTATTTTAATTAGAAAGCGGAAGATTTTTTCGCTTTGATTGCCGCTTCTAAATTAATATTGAAATAAAGGAGCAAGGCGAGGTCGATTTGGAAGGTATCAGTGCCAGAATTCCGAGTATCATATTGAATAAAAAGCTCAAATCGATCGGGATTCCTTGGATTCTGCCGAGAGGAAATGGACGCTGCTTTAGTCGTTTTCTTGCTCTTTAGTCGTCCGCGCGCGCGCGCGGGTACGCGCTGAAAGAATGACGATGCGAGGTAGAACATTCGCTCGAATCCTCGTTAGTGCATGGCATCGTTACGCGTGTACGGATGTTATCGAATTCCTTTAGCTGCCCTTATGACGAATCTTGGCTTATTACGATCAGAAAATTTCGGACCCTTTTTTCGAGCCGCTCTCCTGCGTCTGTCTGGCCATAAAAAAGGTTCACCAGTAATTAGAAACTGGCATTTCATTGTATTTCGAGAAATATTAATTTTTTGAAAGGAGTGAGCGAGAGACAGCATCTGGCGCATCCGAGAAGCAGCCTAATGAATGAATCGAGGGTAAAACTCGGACTGTATTATTTGTCACGGTAATTAGAAAGTCTGCGTAATAGCGTAATCTACCGGCGCTTGTGCGCGCGAGCAGTCCCCAGCTCTCGAAAGAACCGAAGATACGCGATATGCGAGACTAATATTATTAAAGCTAACGTATTGCGATATTTAGTTTAATAATTAATTAATTTTCAGCGCGCAATTTATAAGCGCAATCTGGGTGCAAATTGTGCTGCTGACGAATGCATCCTCGAGTACGGCCAGAACGCTCGTTATAAAATCAAAATGTTTGTTTTTTTTCTCTCTGAAACAACGATTTATTTAGCTAAAAAACTTAATTTTAATATAATACACGTATAATGGATAATTTTTTAGCTTCGGACGAGATTAATTTTTTCCTACTGCACGTGGCTCCGATCAATTTTTCAGCAACAAATTTGTTTTCGATCTCATTATCGCGAAAGTTACAAAGCCCGTCGTATATCAAATTTGCATAAGCCGCGCACACACCGTTCGTTTACAACTCATATAATAATAATATAATAATAATGAGCATCGTAATAATGACGAGGCTGCTTTGGCTTACGATATTTAAATGGAAAAGAAAGAGAGAAAGAAAAAGAGAAAAATGAGAAACTCAGGCAGTCCAGCGTCCACTCGAAAACACGGGATATATTTTACAGGCAAATACGTGCGAACTTTCTGGGAAAGACTGAACAATTTCTTGGTGAATGCAAGGTATATAGCCAGGAATCACTCGAGGAACCCGGCGATGTCGAACCTCCACACGATTGCGTTCAGGAGGAGGTTCGTTGGCTCATTAGCATAATAACTCTCTTAAGCGCCAGCCCTCGAGTGCACCGACTAGCTGCTGTGCATTAGCTGAGTAAGCTTCAGCTTACGTATGACAACGTGACCACTTGAACTCGTTATCGCTATGAATAATAAGACGCCCGTCTTATTTTTACGTCTTTGCTATGTTGAAGACTATAAAAATTATAAAATTAGAGTAGAAAATTATAAAAAATTTCAAGGAAGATTTACCGCGAATTTTCGTATATTCGTTTCGAGATCCTCGGATTTAACTTTTTCAATCTAGCTAAACTCGTTTAAAATTAAAAATAGTTGCAATAACTCCATTTCCAATAAATCCTGTAGTTTAGCTTATTTATTAGAATCCACGAGTAGTTGCGAGATTTAATACAACAAATTGCTATACAATCAAGTCTAATAATATGATATTCGGAAATATTCCGCATATCGTGAGCTTCGATTCATTTGACAAATACCTGTTATTGGAAACAATTTTTGCGAAATAATTTTTGGAAAATTATGTAAAAAAATGAGGCCACAAAAAGCAAATGAATAATTACTATGGTTAACCCACACCACGTACGCAGAATATGTTACAGCCGAAAACCATACGTGTGCTACACAGTCGTCACACCAGTATTTTTTCTAACTTATTTTACGATTCAATTGCGCAAATTTATTTTTACTGGTGCCATTTGTATTTTATTAAATTTTATAACCAATTTGTATTAAATAACAAACTATAAGTTTACTAAAATTCACGATACAACTGTTCGTAAATAGTGCCATTCCTGCAATACCGAAAAGTGTTTATCTCAAGACGAATGTTTTCCCTTGGTAAGACTGAGCTGTTTTCGTTGTGATATGTAAAAATAATAAAATAATAATAGAATGTAACGACACAACTAGTTAAATATACGCTAAATATACGTGAATAAAATAAGTTATATAAAAAGTTTAGATATATATATTATATATATTATATATATATTAGTAGAATTAAATGATAAGATAATTATAAAAAAAATGTAAAAGTATAATATGTAGGTTTACAGTTAAGTAAATATTTAAGTGTCAGAATGTAAACATATTACTGTTTGAATGTGTAATAGTTTAATTCATCGTATAAAAGTATTGTACTGTTCAATAAACTAATAATAGTAAAATGTAAGCTAATGAAAAACAATCCAAGTTCCTGTAAATAGATTTTGATTGTCAAGGTTTATAAATTTGCATATAATAATTTAATACGTAATTGTCTTGCAATTAGCTTGGATTATATTGTATTATCATAGCCAACTAAACATAATTTTAAATATTCTTCCAGATATTTGTTCTTTTCAAATACTTTTTACAGGTAAGAATTATTTTATATTGTAGAAAACTTAAATTCGCCTTTATGCGGATTTTCAATCAGACTGAAGAGTTTCTTTAAGAGTTTAAAAGTTATACAAAATGAAATAAAATTAAAACTGCAACTTTCACAAAATCTAAATATTTTAACGGCATTTTATATCATATTTTATGAATTCTTGAAAATGTGTAATATATAGCATTAAATTTTTTTCGGCTAAAAGTAATATATTATCGGTTATTTTAAGATTTATACGAGACTTTAAGTGACATAAAGAAGTGCAAGATCGTAGATTTCGCTTTGCGACTTGCATAAATTTATATCTAATAAAATACAGTTTTTTAAACAGTGTATGTACTCAATAAAAGCTAGCAATTATTATTATCCGACTATTAAACAATGATCATATCCGATTTCTGTCTATATCCTTTTCACGTGTGTTTGTCGAGTCGCTTGCTTTAATGCACAATAAAGAACGAATAAATAATTCAATGGCACGTTTAGAAATAAAGCTAAAATAAGTAGACGCCAGGAGAAACCTTTTTCAAAGTAATGGCGCAAGAAATACCAGAAGGACAACCTAAAAGGCAATAAAAAGCATTCTTTAGATGCAGTTTTTGGGTGATTTAGGCCAGAAGAGGTGTTGAATAAATCGAGGTCACATGGGACAGGATGGACGCGTCTGCTCGAGCGATCCAGACTTCACTCGACACATCACTTCCCCTTACATGCCAGCACCAAGTCCTTCTCCGTCTGTAACATTGAATGGATAAAACTCGGCATGGGTCCAGCGTCTGCAGACATTCCCGGGCGGCACGAGGGTTATCTCATAGGAAGCAAGAGTTGTGCAGGAGATCGGCTGACGCCGCCGCCGCCGCCGCCGCCGCCGCCGCCGCCTTTGAAGATATTACCATTCCTCTTTTTCCTGCCAGGAAGGCTACGCTGGCTTGTATCGGTGGCCTCGGGGACGGGCTGCGCCACCGATTCCAGGGTGTGTGCCGTTGGGCACGTGTTCCCCGCGACTTTACGAGACCAGGGAATCGTAAAATTGTCGTTTCCTGCTAAAAGGGAGGTTTGTTACCAGCAATGTTAATGAGAAGCAGAGAAAAATGTGGCGAGGCCTGCGTTGATAAGGACTCTCGTTCCAAGCCCAGCTTTCCGCTGGATTTTCCGTTTCCGCCTGGCGCCATAAAATAACAAGTTTTAATTATAGAAGCGCAAAGGGCAGCAGCAGCGTATTTACCCACATATGCAAAATTTATTAATATTGATTAATTTAGGAGGATACAGCCGAGCGCGTATTTTAAGCTGAATCGGCTCATTAATGTATGCGCGAAATTGATTATGTCGGTAAAATTACAAATTTATTAAACCGGTTGAATTTATACTGTCGTAGATTTTATTTTATTGTGGCGCATTTTGAAAACCAATTCATATAAGATTAACATATTGCTGGAGTTTATGATTTTTACAACTTTAGAAATTTAATGGCACTCGGCTTCGAAATCCGTGGCGATTCCATAATTTAGCTCCCAAGTGGGTCTACCACCGAGAATTTCACGTTTTATTGTTTTCGCGTCGTAACGAATATAGTCATAAAATCAGGCGAGCCAAAAGCAGTGCATCGGCTGGGCCCGTTGTATTTTTCAATCTAAAAGTCGCGCATGTACCTATATATAGGATATAGCAATATCCTCATTATCGATGGAATATCACGAGTGGGGCGAAACGCTCGTATTTCACGTCGGAATATGCAATTAGAAGAAGAAAAAACGATCCGGCGGTGGTAGCGGTGGCAGCGGCCATGGCCGCGCAACTAAACGAAGCAACTTCGGAAGGTAAGACCGTAGCGAAATTGGCAGCCGTAAACGAGTTATTTAGAAGAACGAAGGATGGCCCGAGACTTAGTAGATAAACGGAGATAGGAATCTCGGGAGGGGGCGCCCGCGCGCACGCCCGTTCTGGTAGCTCCTTTTGCCCGTCTTGGGCTCCAGCGTCGCGTGGACGACAGGAGTGGACCGGAGTTGATTCGACTCGAGGGGTGGAGTAGCCACTATCCCTTCAGCCGAGAGTCCAGAAAAAAGCCTTGCTATTAAGTCCTGCCAATCAATTTCGAGGCGATCCTGGTCGAGGGTTGGAAATTCGTGTTTGGGCTTCCACGCGTATGCCAGAGCCTCGAGTGTCCGAAATGTGCGTGCGGTCGATTCGAGTTCGAGGCCAAGCTGGCCGAGTGCCTGGGTCGCCCCGTGTCGAGGAGGATTCGCCTCTTCCGCACCGTGAGAATAGATCCTGGCGGGATAGGACGTGTCCCTGGCGTGGCTTCTCTCATTCGCCACGCCGGCATAAGCGGGGGCACCTACCGCTGAATCGCCGCCGAGACTCGCTAGGTGCGTCGTAATTAGATGATTTTTACTTTCGAGCAATTTCTCCGGCGACGGCATTTCTGCAGATTGAGATACCGACCCTTTTTTCGAGGGATGAGCCTGATTATTGTGGGAAACTGCGATTAGTGGTCGGTTAACAGGAACATCGCGTCAACATTCTTGGCTTTCGAAACTTTGCTTATTAAATTATCGAGCGAGAGTCAGTCAGTCGCAGGCGATGCCAATAAATCTAAATCCGAGCTCTGATTAACGGAGCAGCCACCTGCCAAAATAACAGACGGGCACCTGACGTTCGCTTCTAGCAGAGAGACGGACCGGGTTGTGGAATTTCGTGCATGAGCGCGCGGCACCGTTGGCAGCTCTGTAAACTAGCGGCAGCAATAACAAATGATCGTAATAAACTGCAAAGACCGACGAAACGATGTAATTGTCCGATCAAGGGAGATTCGATTGAAACTTAACCGCTGGATCGTTATCTCGCGTACGAATTATAGTATTCCCATTGGGAATACGGCTTTGACAAGCCAAAAGAATAAAAAGGACCGGCAGATAAAAATAATTTCGCAAAACAGATTGTTCCCGACCGACGACACGACTTGCCATTTATCCGATATATCGGTTGATTAAAAAAATCAATGTATCCATAAGTCTTCCTTTTCTCCTTCTATCCACTCTCGTGTTTCCGCGGCTTCTGTGCGCGCGTACGAGGCGCTTCGCTGGTAGGAGGCTCTTGTCACGAATCACTTTGCAGGCCATTTGTTCGGCGCGTCGACCTCGCCACGGCTCTCTCTCTCTCTCTCTCTCTCTCTCTCTCTCTCTCTCTCTCTCTGTTCGTTAGAACTCACATTTATGGATGAGAGTCTCATTTTCGTCTGCACGCTTGCGCGATAATATCTTGAGAGCGGGCAGCGCGCGCTATTCGCCCGAGCCTATATTTGTACCTGTTCCCCGTGACTCGACAAAGGTATAATATGCGAAGGATTCTCGCCGTGGATTTCCCCTTTTTCGTTTTTCATTTATTTGCTGACGGCGACTGACTTAGAAACTCCGGCTTACGTTTAAGATGGCCGATGGAGTTCCTGGTCGGGGGGATTCTCGTCGCGGCGGTGCCTCGGGTATGTGTGGCAAACTGACGTCGAACCGATTACGGGATTATCCTCGAAGGTGACTTCATTGCTTTTCTAATAACGCTATTCCGGAATATAATCGAATTATTCGGTGCCCATTTTCCGAGGAACAACATCCTGAGGGGTCGCTCGATCAATTCGAGACGTCCAAGTGTCTCTGTTTACACGGAGCGCTTACTCTCCTTGTTGTGCCCCAGCAGTACGAGTGTGTCCAGCAATTAACGAAATGTACCGTTTGACGGTTTCAAACGGCGTTAAAGTACTATTTTACTGCTATTATTATTAGTACGTTTTGGGTTTATTATCTTCGATAGGAAAAGCCGCTGCCCACTTAAGCAATAGATTCTTAAAAATGAATCGTAAGTGGTTAGTTGGAAGTGATAAATTCCGATCTACCAGGAGCCGCAAGCGAGGCGCATTATTTCTCAAGAGGTACGATTCACAAAACAGATGTAACGATAATTTTTATGCAATTAAGGCTCGACAATTACAACTGTTAACAATGGCTGGGCTACCAAGGCCGACGACATGTCACCTAGCGTGTAATTTTCAGGCCCCGGTACAACGGTTACTGTTCCTTGGGCCCGATCAATCACGGCTAATCCGTGGCTTTCATTGTGCAGCGCCGACGAATAACCGAATTCGTATTTAGCGGTGGCCGCGAATTACGCATGACAAGCGAGAAGCTTTTGTCGATGGCCGCGTGCGCGCACGGCAATTGTAAGCAAATGGTCCGTCGTGGCGTCGACGAGAAAACCGGAAATCACGTTTTCCTTTTGTGAAACGGCCGGTCGAACGAGCGAGTCCAGCGCTGGGACGGCTCACTCGTTAAGGAATCGGTCAGCGTGTCCGCAGCATCTATCTTGTCCCGCGCGACGTCCCGTACGTGCCTCCGCATAATTTTCGTGCGCATTTTTCGGCGCGCGCGCGCGTGCGCAAGAGTCAAGTTATTCCGCGGCAGGAAGCTGACCGCGTGCGATCGCGGGTAGACAATGCCTCCCCCCGATCCCGCCGACCACCCGGAAACGCTCGAATGGACGTTCCATTCTATTCGATCGTGGCGCACGTTTCACCTGCCCGAGCTTGCGAGACCGAGCCGCATTGGTTGGTTAGGAATCAATTAGCTGCCGCGAGATTTATGCGAGTATTATTCGCGTCCGCGTCCGCGACCGGCAATTTATTTATTATTCCACAAAAAATCGGCAAAATTTACGCTCGCTCTTGCGCGGGGACGTGCCGTCTTTTTTATGCGCGCCACATTGGAAAGTGACAAATGGATAACAAATTTCAGTTTTATGCGGAGCTACTGATTTAGTGAGTATTAAAAGTTTGCTCGCGCTAAATCTTATCCGATAAAATACATTTTAATGTATTTTCGTCGGTTCTGTGTTTAGACTTTTATACGATTCGCTACCTGCTGCCTGTTACCGGGGTTACCTCTTTCGAAAGACGCAACGAATAAGAAATCTGGAGATAAAAAACGCGAGAGACGCGACATCTCGAAAGGAGCTGCGCTCCGTTCACCGTATTCTCGAAATTTAAAGGAATTAGAAAAGGGATTAGTGTCGCGTTAATGCTTCATTCCGCCTATTGAAAGTATCGTGCACCAGCGTTGAGATTCCCATACGCTGCCAACAATTTTCAACGACTAATCCTCGAAATAGCGTATCGAACTTTCTCTCGTGAAAAAGCTAAATAATAATAACGTGCTTTCGCTCGATCTTCTATAACTTCCTCGGGTCTCCACGCGTTTCGAGTGGTCGGGGCAGCTTATATAATTCGTGAGCAGAATCGATTAAAAGATGCAGCAATCGTGTGCTCGTGATAATTCTAAAAAGGCCTTCCCAGGTGGGGTGCGAGTCTTATCCCGAACTCTATTTCCGATTAAGTGAACTCTGGACACAGCGTTAGGCCATCGATCATAATCGATCCGAATCAGTGATCTATCTTACGGTACCCCAACGGATTCCAAAGAATCATCTCGGCGGACGCACGCGCATTCATAGATTCGGCAAGACACTGGCGCTCGCGGTCGGGGTCCCTGCATCGCGCCTCCCATTAAGCAGAGACGAAACTCGCGTCGTGGCCCAGAAGAAAGGGGATGCTCCGAACCTGGAGAAAGAGTTCGATCCTGGCCCTCGATAAAGGTGAGCGCGCCGGATGAACGCGTCTCCACGAGAGCGCAGCTCATTATAATAATAGCGCAGGAGGGGACGGGGAGTGTGTGACGCGCGAGCGAGCGTTTCTCCTCCGGCGGGTATTGAGTGTCAATCAGGGAAAGTGATT
Organism: Platyscapa corneri; assembly: GCA_018907185.1. Lineage (NCBI taxonomy): Eukaryota > Metazoa > Arthropoda > Insecta > Hymenoptera > Agaonidae > Platyscapa > Platyscapa corneri. Next base: position 3,291,016 of record JACCHW010000021.1, on the reverse strand, counting down.
TGTAAGGCAGCCAAGCGCGCGCTCGCCTCGAATGAAATAGAGTGCGACGAGCGGAGCGCGGGGAGCGGAGGCCGGAGGGCAGAGGAGCTCACGGATAAAACGAGCGAGAAGCCTGATGCGAAGGACGGTATCGCAACGCAACGAGTGCCGTGGAAAATATTTAAAAGCCTTTGATGAATTAGAAAAATATTTTACGGAGCAACGTCGGCGCTGGAAAGGCGCTGCTGCGCTCGACATTGTTCTCGAGTTTCGCAAAGCTGTAAATCGAGAAATGTTTACGACCAGCTTTTTATTTATCGCGTCTCGTATTTTTTACTTTTACGTGTCGAAATTGCGATTCCGAGATTAGAGGGTAATTTAGAATAAGTGGATTATTCATAATTATTGATCTGCCGCTCTCGCAGTAGTTTAATTACAAGCTCCTAATGGAAGTTTAATCATAAGCGCGTAATAGAAAATCGATGACGTAATAGCCGCGCAGCCGTGGCGAGTCGCTGGATGCGCACCTCGGGAGATTCGTGCGAAAGCTCGCAAACAGCTGCTTATTATTCAAAATTATCCTTACACGTATCGCAGTCTTAATTGCCCTCCACTTATTACGAAATCACGGTAGGTGCATCGCTGTAATCCAGGATCATCTCGGCTGCTAAACTGTGACTTATAAATCCTTTAAGAGCGGAGCAGTTGCACGCATCCGAGAATCCGATGCGATTTATCGCGCGCCTAGCGATTACGTTCGCTTGTAATAAATTTCCGTTTGCGCGCTACGAAACAATACCTATGTATAGACGGTCTACCAGCCGCGCGCTGCTGTGTTTTCAGCTACGACGAAAGCGTAGTAGTCGTGGTGAATCGAAAGGACACTGGAAACCTCCGACGAAAAGAGCTTATTATTCGGCGAATGAAAAGCCGCGAGGTGCAGCGGATTGTTCGAGTTTAGGGTTACGCGCAATACTCGCTTTTAATCACCTCTTTCATTCGGCTGGGAATTAACGATCGGAACGGGGTAGCAGGCGACGAGCGATGAAAGAGGCCCCGATCGACAGCGAAAGTGCGAAAGACAATGGGGCCGCGGAGAAAGAAGGAGAGCCTGCCGAGATATTCAATGTAATTGCGCGGGACCTTGAAACGATTACCGGGTTCCGATTAGAAAACCAATTTCCTGTGCAGTTGCGCGCGTCCGCGTGCATGTGGCACAATTGAGCGCCCGGAGCCGTTAGACTCTCTGCCCGTGCCGTACGACTATGCAAATAAAAAGCGCGCGTATCCCTTTCACAAGGACGTCTTTCACCTTCGACGGTTCGAAGACCTGCTAACGACTCACGACTACCTGCTCGCGCTCGCGCCTCCTCTTCCTACTCCTTGCGCCTTGTGCGCTGCTCGTACGCGCATCTACGAGCAACAATGCTGTGCTCTCTCTCTCTCTCTCTCTCTGTGCGCGAGAAAGGATCTACTCGGAATGCAACAATGACGGCTGCGGTGGGCCCGCGTAATGAATTCCCGAGCGCGATTATCTACTTAATGACATATTTATCAGAGACCTGAGCGCTCCTTTTATCGAAGATCGAGGAGCTGTTCTCGATTTTTCCGAGCGACGCATCTCCGCTGCTCTCGGTTGAAATGCCTTGCGGAAAGACGGCCCCGTCCTGAGATTAGAAAACGCGCGTTTATTAGATATTACATTGCATTACTTTAATGCATCGAGTTAATTGCTTTATTAAAAGTGCTCGAGTGCGAGATGCTTATAAATATCGCGTTGAGCCAAGGAGTGCAGGAGATTCATGTTCAAAGGAATAGCCTCGAAATCGACACTCGAGTGAGAAGCACAGCTAGAAACTGAATTAGTTCCCTCGAGGAAAAGGCATCCCTTGCAAAACCCCTTCTAAAATTGCTATTTTCCTATGTAAGAAGGTACTCTCGTCATATTCGGTTTTAATTTTATAGGTGTCTGTCCGTTATGCAAACAGGCGTTTATCGCTTAAATATAAATTACAATGCGTGGATGACGTAAAAAAATGGAATTTTGCAATTTAGATACTGACCCGACAGCTCGCGCGTAAGCTCCCGATTGTGAGTGGATAATGATGTAACGAAGCGAGGATTTATATAAGCAGGTAATTAGTTAATTAAGATTTCAATTGATAGCGCATCTCGACAATTTTCGCAGCAATGACAATGTTCTTATAAAAAACGAATCACTGAAAATCATTACAAAATTAATTGAGTAACGTTATATTAGTCGATCATGGATATCAATTTAAATTGAAAATTAATTTAATAATCGCAGCTCGCGCAATAAAAAGCGACTGGTGCAGGTACGCGTATAGAGATTTGCCGACGAACCCTAGGAGAAAAAATAAGAAGCGTGTCGAAGAGCGATCATTGATTACACATTATTGCGTGAAAGGTCTACTCAATAACATACATTGGAAATAAAACGACGAGGCGACCGGGGCAGTGGCCACCACTAGAGAGTATCAGATAGGCTTTAGCGTGCAGCAACTCCAGCCGTAAAGGGTAGAGAGAAGATGCAAAGGGATCCGAGGGTGCGAGCCAACCTCCGCGCAGGGAGTCGGTGCCGCTCGTGCAGAACGCAGGTGTAAGCGAGTCGACGACTGCCTCCCCCTCCCGCCGTTACTAATTCGAAACTCGGCCCACCCAGGTGCCTTCTCCCTCTCTCTCTCTCATGCTGATCGCGTCATTTCAATAGACGCCCCGGCGCGGTCATACGTAGAAGAGCAGTCAACGCCAGTGCAATCGACTCGGCGAAACAGGGCGGCGGCCGGCCATTGCTTGATATTTAGGGAGCGAGCCGATTTCGTGTTTTTGCGCACTGATCGTCGGATTCCGTAAAATCGAAACGGCGGCTCCCTTTCGGGGTCGAATGCGCTCGATTTCCTTTGGTGCCCGTGCACTCGCTGTCGGGGCTAATTATTGCGAAAGAGGAATTTTTCGTACACCAATGAGTTCGCCTTCTTTATTGGACTGCGTCCGAAAGATACTGCAGCCGCGTTGTTCGTTATGTCCATGCGACAACACGAAAATTGGATGGGAATCGACTAATTGATCGAAATAAAGATTTTAATTTGCTTGGATATATGTATTTTATGTTTGCCGGTATTTCTATTTACGATTAATAAAGTGCATTATATATATATATATATATATATATATATATATATTGAGACTTTGCAGATCGCGCAATAATATTTTTATAGAGATCTCGGATACAAATCTACAAGCGGACTATATATATATTCCTGCGACATGCATGCGTGTGTTTGCCCGTCGCATTGTGTACGTTACAAGCAGGACTTGTCTCTCGCTGTCTTATTGAAATTCAGTAAATAAATCCGTACGCTCCGGATACTCTCTTTGCTCCCTGTAATTACTATAGTTACGTCGAGATAAAAACTTGCGCAAAAGTCGGAAAACTTATCGTCCAACGCGCTTCGTTCGAACACAATACATCGATTAAGCAATCAAGATTTGCAACAAAATAAGTGATCGAAATCCATACACGAGCGTAATTTAATAACATAATTGATTATAAAAAAATCGAGAGCTACGAATTAAATAAATAGACGATCGTTTAGTTCGTATCGTGCAAAAAGACGTCTTACCACTCTTTTCGTTTCTCATGACGCTAAAGCCGAATGATATCGGTAGCAGTCGGAGACTTAAAATCCTGACGAAAATCTCAAGCTTTCTTCTCTCTAAAGCGGGGCATAAAGCAAAAATAACCGCTGCTGTTGTTGCAAAGCCGAGCAAAAAGGTGCGTGCGCTCGAGCCGAAAAGCGAAAGGTGAAACCTCGAGGTGCGTGGCTCGCACCCCATTACTTATAATCAGTAGCATCCTTAGCGCTCGCGGCGTCCGCTAAGATCGCGCAAACTCGCATCGAGGCTGCGAAACTCCGGCGGACCTTCGCTGCTCGGTTCTTCTCAGCCTCCCTCTCCCTCTCCCTCACGCGCGTGCGCTAATCGTGGCTCGCGTTCTTATCGACCGGGTCGCAATTTTTATTTTACGACGCCGCGCGAGCCTTTTTCGCGAATGGCCGCGAAACCCCCACAGCGCACCGACTCGCGTGTTCGTGTGGAGCCATAAACATCGATCGGGATCTATCATCGCACGCTGTATCGAGTTTACGATCACCTTCGGGACTCTTAACGGAGTGCGCGCGCCCCGCTTCCTTTCTTCTTCTCACTCTCGGTTTCTTTTGTGTCTCCCGATGCCGAGGCCTCAGCGCGTGGCATTTAACTTTTGTGCCTGCACAAAAATATGAGCCAAGAGTTACCGTCTTTCTTCAATTTTATCTCTCCTTCGTTATTCCTTCATTTCGCGGTGTTTTCCCCTGAGTGCGATTTTTTAATCTCGGGCTGTAAATCGTGAATCTCGGCAACCTACCTCGTTACTTCACTTACGCGCTCCTCCGTAATTATTTTCCGTCTTTCTTTTACGCACATATTTATTCGCTGAAAAAAAACTAGAAAATAAATCCACTTAAAACGCGGAGATCCCGCGCGGAGGGACGAGACGCGTAAAAAGCCGCATCGCAAAATTAAACGCCACATTTTTCTGTATATCGTTGCGCTGATTTCGTATAACTGCCAAGGTGGTGCGGCAGCGCACAGTTTTTCTTTATGAATTTTCAGTTCCTTTCAATAAGCGCTCCTGAGATAGTAGAGCAGAGCTCGAGCCAAGCCAGCAGTTTCCTCGAAAGCCATTTAAGATTCAATCAGTCCCATCCGCGCGTCACACTCCGGCGAGCTTCATCATTTTCCCTCCCACGTCTGAGCCGCTCTCACTTCCTTTTTTCGTCCGATCCACCTCACCTACGCACGATCCTCGCATTTTAATACTCCATTCTGCTCGAGTGCGTTTTCCCCTTGCATCATCTCCTCGGGGCGCCTTTTTGCGTCCTTTTTGCGTCCTTTTTGCGTCCTTTTTGCGTCCTTTTTGCCCCTCCCACCGCGCTCTCCTCCTGCGCCCAGGGCTACGCCGACGGCAGCACGTAGATTCGGCTCCTGCAGCACGGGAGCTATTAAACGGCGGACATTCATAAACATAAATCATAGGATTGTCTTATTGCTCGGAGGGCGACTCTGGAAAATTGCTGTCCGCCCAGCTGCGCGCGTGTGTGTGTGCACCAACACCGAAATGGTGCGCGCCGGCCGCGAGCTTGATTAATGAGCGCGCCGAGTCTTTCGTATTAATCTGCGCTAAATCAGAAGCGAGAGCACGTTAGTTGCAATTATCGCGTTGTCGTGCTACTTTCTTCTTCTTCTACTCTCTCCCTCGCCAATTCTTTTTTCTTTCCGAGGCAGCCTTACCGAAACGGAAATAAAATGAATTCACCGGTAAATTAAAATACTGTCTTTTTTGCGGACGCCGGTGCGTCGCTTCTCATAAATCGGCTATCGATTAGAGCCGTCACGGTATGCACTTTTCATTAAATTTAAATTGGCTCGATCTCTTTTGTCTTGACGCGTATCGCAGCGAATCGGGCGTTTCCAGCAACTTGGTTTTAAGGTTGCTGGACTAGAAATTCACGAAAAATTCCAATCTACGGTTCGCTGCTGCCGAATCGATGCCCAATATTGCTCGCTTTTCACGAGCTGCCGTAAACATCGCGATCGCGCATAAAAATGTTTAAGGATCACGTTAAAGGAAACGACGGAGAAGCTCGACGCCAGAATAGGTGAAACGCGTTTTTAAAAAAGTCCGTGTAGCTTTATTCGGTAACGCGAGAATTTTTCATCATCGGCGGTGACTTATAATAAAGCGTGGAATGAAGCCATCCCACGGAAGCAGCACATGGTCACGTGCAATCGGCGAGGGGAGAGACCGAAGGGGGAAGCAGAACCGCAGAGCAACGGCCAAGTGTCGAATCGAGTTCCATAACAGCCAGAAGCATAAAAATGAGGGTTGACCGGAGAACAAGTTGTCGCGGACTCGGACACTACCGCCGCTCGATTATACGTATGCGCGCGTGTTGCTCGGCGCGTCATAAATATTGGCCCCCTAGATCCGATCGAAAATTAGACAATCGAAAGGGCGCTCCCATGTCTGCGTAGGCAGGGAATTCGCGATGGCGCGATACACGCGGGGCACACGTGCTCGGGTGGAGCCGAATATCGATGCGCCCGGCCAGTAGGAGAGCGAATAAATATTCATAACGCATCGCCACCATAAAGGGTCCGGGCCTTTATCGTCTCGGACGGTCTCCAAATGCAGCGGCTGGACCCGAGGCGAGGCGAGCCGCTCGAAAAAAATGAGATCGAGGCCAAAATTAAAAAGTCTAAAATACTCATCCTAATACTCGGCCAACTCCTATCGCCCCTCTCTCTCTCTCTTTTAATTATCTCGCGTCTCGCTGCTTGCCCCGATTATTAGGTAAACGTGATATCTAGTGTGCTTTGATAATCGAGGAGATTATTAATGTTTTACGTTTCCATCACCGGTTCCAACATCAGCAACGAGCCGTGATGAATGCGTTTCGAAAACTGCACAAAAGCTCAAAAAGATGATATCCTCAAATCGCTCTTAATCTTTTTTAATTACAACGCAGCTTTGGGAATATAAATCTTTCGTGCTTGTATATTATCCTTTTAATTATAAGCATAATAATTCATGAAATCATCTCTCAATTTTTATTTAGACTTTAACAAAGTAGTTTCGCGTTTTCTCGAAAAGCCTGCTCTAAAGGATGGGATCGTTCCGATCAAAAATTAATCGCACGAAAATATACCTCGTTTTATAAAAGTTTATGCCTTAAACCAGCAAGTAAAATAATTATCGATCGGTATTAATCTCTTTCGACGGCTCTCGCAACATAGATTAAGTTTGTTGCGAATGCAATTGCAGCGATTTCGTTCAATATTGCGTCGAGTTAAACTTACTTTTCATTAATCCTTGGAAAACAATAGTACAATATCCCGTTTAAAGCCGAGTACAAAGAATTGATGCGAGGTTAAGTCAGCAAGATTCGAAGCGCCAAAACTATTGGGAAATAAATTAGAATAACAAGTTTACAATAATTGATCGGCGTAAGCCTGTAACCAGTAGCGAAATACGAAAAAGGCGGTGCAGAAACAACGGCTCGCTGTGATCTATCTCGATCGATGGTCGTTAATCTCTCTCGTTCCCTCGGCATGCATCTACATACCAATCCATCCGTCTGCCTGTCCGTCTGCCGGTTTGCCTCCTCCTTCTCCCTTGTCGGTGGAACTGCTCGTTTTTTCGAGCGAGTCCCCGTTGGTCAGCCCCGGTAGCGCAATTCCTGGCGGGTCACCGACGAGTCCATACCGACGGCTACGCGTACACACAGGCGCATATGCACGAATGCAACAGCCCTCGTGCACAGGGAGATACGTGGAGGCTGGCACGGACGCGATTTCATGCGCCGGGTGCACAGAGTTTGCAATCAAAGGATTGGCCACGCTCGGTCAATTAATGAGGGCCGCGCTCTCGGTGCGAGGTAATTGTGTTCTAATTAATTTTTTACGTGGGCGTGCTCTTCCTTTTTCGACGGCTCGTTGGGTTTGGCCGAGTCGTGGGACACAGGATAATACGCGCCAACTCGGCGCGACATCGAGTGGGTGGCTGTGAGAATCGATGGCTTTTTCGACCTCTTTTTTGGTGGACGCGCGCGCGCTCCCGTACAACTACGCTCGGGGCCGATCGCTCTCTTTTTCTGCTATTTCCGAGCCACCGCTCGAGTTGATGCCGCGCGCTGAGGTGCCTTGCTTCTGAATTTCGCGAACTTATCGGAAGCTTTACGAGAGCGCAATTTTTGCATTAGCCAGGGAAAACCGTTACGCTGAATGCCACTATTAATGTGAGCTGTGCCGCTATAAATCGATATCGCATCTTGTACGGTTAATAAGAAATCTTTGTTTTATTCATAAACGGCGGGAAGCAACAAAATATGCGTCATCTCCCGTTTCAAGATTGTAGCGCACGTGCAATAACCGAGAGAAAATACCGCGTCACCTCAACCTAATAATTTCTACGAAACGCATTTGTTATAAATCATTTCGTTCGAGTCGCATCCTTAGAGTGTCGTTTTACACAAACTGTTGAACAAATAAGATATATTTTGATTTCGCTACAGCTAAACTTTGCTCGCATCAAGTGTACAGTGCAGATATCTATGTTTGTTATTTGATACGCAAACTATCAAAATGCAAAAAAACGACGCGCGAAAGTTACGGACGACGTGTAGCTTTTTACGATCGAAGCACAATGTAAAAAGTATATTTAAAATGAATTCAGTTCCTTTCTAAATACGATGGCTCGATAAAATAAATTAATTTTAATATTTATTAAACGCACGTCTGTATAAAAGGAAAAGGAGAACGGACATTCGACGGGCAATGCTTAATTTTTCTACATCGGAATAAGGAATTATCGAAAGCCAAAAGCTAATACTTGAAATTGAAAGATCGACAAGAGTGGGGAGAAAAAAGTCAATACGTAAAAAGCTCGGGAGGCTGAAGCGAAGCGAGTTTCACAGCCTCGATTATATATTTATGATAGAGACAAGTGCAGTAGCTGAACGCGCTCCCGGTAAAAAGTCTTCTAAGAGGTAGAAAAAGCATTGGCATCCGAGCCGAAACCAAAAAAGGCAGAAAAAGAGCGATATTTCAGGACCGGGAGCTCGTGGTGCGGCTTTCAGTCGAAAGAAAATGAATTTGCCCGAACGGAGTCGACGATTCTATGAGCAGAGCCGAGATACTAAAACGAGCCGAGGCGGACGAGACATGCCTGTCCCCCTCCCCCTCCCCTCTCTCTCTAAAAAAGTCGTGTCTGGGCGATGTGGCTCCTGCAGCAGCGGTCGGGCTCTTTCGCCGGCGCGTAGATTGCTCCGAGCCGTTTCAGCCCTCTCGACACGCACGTTCTCCTTGCAATATTCGCGAGCGCACGCAGAGCCACCCTTCGCCGCCGACCCTCTATCCTGATGTATATGTTTTACGGAGGATCGCGCGCTCCCCTTCCCCAGAGCGAAGATTGAAGAGTCGAGCGCTCGGTGTGATTTAATTGCTCGGAAATTAATTTCGATCGAAAAAAGTGTCTCGGTAGATATTTCATTCGCGAAAGCCATGAAAAATCCGAGACACTCGAGCGCTCGAGACGGCCACTTAGTCGTTGGCTTATTATTATTATTATTATTATTTTTGCCTTTTGCTCCCTCCTCGTTGTTGGCTGAGCAGCAGCAGTCGTCGAAAAAAGCGGTCGGTTCGTGCACTTGTGCGCGAAACTACTGCTATTACTATTGCCGGGAGCGGCCTATCGGGGCCAACGTGGACGGATCTACGTCGTAAGCGCGGCATAAAAGCGAGTTAATAATCAGGAATTTAATTGAAACTAAAAGTCAAGTGTCCGATATCGTTTTATTTTCAATCCCAGCCGCAATAAACTCGACTCGTATATGGCCGCTGTTGAACATTTTTCGTTAATTTATATCCCTGCGAAGTATACTTATGCAGAGAAACTTTGTATGCGATAGGCGGGAACCACATGCATCTCCTGTCGTTCTCATTTAAAGGGATCAGAAATAAAAGAAGATAGCAGAGGCACATAAAAGGGCCAGCGAAACAGTGCAATGAATGAAGTATGTTTCGAAATGAACATTTTAGAGCTTCATTCGCCGCCGATAAAATCTCGGAATTTATGGCACAAAAGGTCTCAAACGAACCAGCGAAATTAATTATTCAAAATTTGTTTTGAAGATCTTATCGCGCTTGTAATTTCCAAGCGGGCCAATGCAGCCGTACACACGTCCCTTAGCCGTGTTCGGCTTTCTGCCCTGGGCCCTCGGCTCCCGGCTCTCGTCTCTCTCAGCCGCGACGAGCCCTCCGACGTCGCGAGACATTCTAAATATTTCGTAGCCGGGCAATTACAGCGGCGCTCGCTACCGCAGTCGGCGGCGCGCGTATAAAAATGTCTCGCGCGCGGTATTCCTGGCCAATTTTTCGGTGGCTCGCCTCGCTGCTCCTCCCCCCCCCCCACCCCCCGCTCACCCGAGATAAGGATCGGCTCTGCGCGGTAGTGGCCAAAGCGCAAAAATATGTCTCCACGGCGAGATGCTGCGCGCGTCCCTCTTTATGGGGATGCGCGTTGCAATTAACGAACGGCATCGATTGTTAAGAGCCGGCCTCCGGGGTATTTAGCATGCGGCTCCGGAACGAGCCGAACCTCAAACTCGAGCCGCGCGGGGGATAATTGCTTTTATTTGTAGGAGGGCGCGAGGCACCGGTACCGAGTCCGGCGCGTCATTATTATCGATACATTTTTCTGGACTTGGGCTCGCGTGCGCCGGCAACGAATATTTACGCAACGAATGATCACCGCCGCATAATTAACACGTGTAGAAAGGGCCTCCGCTCGTCGTAATTAGTTTCTACTGCAGTATGTGACTTACAAACTCGCAATTATTGCTTACACAGCTGTAATTGGCGATTTACAATTCCGATTATGATTCTGACAAGGGCAAACACCGAGTCGCAATTTGTAGTTTCCGCAGCCTCCCCGGCATCTTCGACGTGCGCGAGTTCGAATTCGGCGAAACGAATAACCTCTGAATAATTGCTGGCGAGAATCGTCGTTGGTCGCGAAACAGCAGCCAACGGTAATGCGCGATAAATCATTGCGAATTATTGCACGAGCACGACAAAACACGACGTCCGGATTCTCTTTTGTTAAGTACATAATCATTGTTGCGGACGTCAATGCAATCAGCGGATTTCACGATCGGTCGGCACAAACTAATTCCTGGCAATTTAAATTTCCAAAACGAATTTTGCCTATCCGAGTACCGCCTAGGACCCGACCATCTCGCTCTCCGACTTATGATTATACGCTTGAGCTCGATTACCATTTCGCAGCGGACACTCGGTTAATTTTAATCGGGAGCCACGTAGCAGAACTCCCGCTGCTTATAATCACGCTGCTCGAGCCTCATTCTCGCCGGCATTAGGAGAGGAACGCATCTAATTCCCAAGAAATTGCACCACCGCAAAGTATTAGGTGTCCCTCCGAGGTCCTACCTTCGATCTAATCATCGGCTCGATATTGGCTGGCGCATCTGCAATTATTCCCCCGAAACCTGACACCGTGCCGGATAAGATGCTTCCGTAGTGGCCAAATAATCGTTAGACAATCCGAGATCTGCAACTAATATTTTCATTCTTTGCCGAGCCACGAGTAATTGTTTAGGGGAAGTCGCTCCCATCTATTATAGACACCCTCCCTGGCATCCTTGCGAGTTGAGTTTTCGAGCTTGGTTTCTTCTCTCGCCTCCATTTTTACCGAATGTGCAATAGTTCAAAAAGACAAATAGGAGATCGAATCGAGCAGTAATTGCACGTTTGCTATTGCTCTTCCCGCAGCGTCGATTCCTACCATTTCAAATGAGTTAATTTAAAAGGCAAAAGTTTCGTTTTCGGCTAATTTAATACGTCAACGTCGAGACTTTGCCAAGAGTGTCGGTTAAAATTTTGAAAATACTTTTTATTATTTGAGCGTGTAATCTATATAGATTAAAAATCTTCATGCGCCGCGCACGTACTAATCACGATCATCCACGAAAAGAAGGTCCTGCCGCGAGAGTAAATTTATTCCCGCAACTTTTGCGCTTCTTATTCGTTGACATTTGCAGCGTAGTTGCGAAACGAAGCGAAATTTATTTGGTCGAAGAAAAAAGAGCAACTCGGCTCGGAAGTGTCAGTCTTTGTGTCTTCAAAATATGAATTAAAAGCGCGCGTGCACCTCGAAGCACAACTAGAGTAATTTGCCGAAAATAAAGAAATTCGAAGGCAGGGGGCTCCGTACGAGTGCGTGCAAAGCGAGATAAACGGAGATGCGAAAAAAGGACGAGCCAAGATGCTGCGAAGCAAAGTAGAAGCCTCGAACGTCCGAATCGAGAAAGAGAGAAGAATAAAGTGCACGCATAAAAAAATTCAAATTAAGAGACCTCCAGGACGTGGGGAATTAATTCGTAGCTGTCATGCCGCCTCGCCCCCTAAGCCCGTCTCCGTCCCGCAGATCTACGCATATCTGCATACGCGATGCTTTAAAAATGCAGCCCTCGCGCAACACGCATCATTTTGACGAATCTACCGCGCACCTAATTATTATTAGCAGCAGACGCGCTACACGTACGCGTCCGTTTGAGGGTGCATATAATAACTTATATCTTAGCCTTATTATTAGCGAAGGCTGCGGTAGGTGCTCCGCATCCACCTCGGCCGCGTTCCCGCGGACATCACGCTCCGGATAGCAGGAGCCGCCCTTTGTTATTAGGGCTCGCGCGTACACGCGGATACGCTTGTGCACTCGGGGGCGTGCGTACGATGCGTACGAACGCGGACGAAAAGACGAGAGGCACGGAGGCGACGTGGCCTACACGCGTCGGGCCTCGTGTCGACAAGGACGGTTACACCCCACCCTGCCGCCGCCGCCGATCTCGTCTTCTCTTATTTTCCGCCGCGCTGCAAACGTCAAATCTTCTCCCCTTTTGTCTTCCACCCTCCTTCCCTCCCGAATCGTTCGCTTTCTGCGGATTCCACGGAAGACTCGGAACTTCCCTGCGACGGTTGCTGCTCCACTTTTACGCTCCACGGAATTTATACGAGACACTGCACTTGCTACAATATACTTCATAACACATTAGCCCATTTCTTAAATAAACACCAAGTATATTTTAAGTTCGGTCTCGGTAACGCGCCTCCTTCTTCGAGTTTAAATTCATGCCGTTCTTTTTTTAGAAAGATCTGCGATGAAAAAGTGTCGCGCGGAACTTTTACCGAATAACAAGGCGACACTCGAATCGGCGGAAAAAGAGGCGAAAAACCACGCTTTGTTGCGCGCACAAATTGTGCCCTGGTAATCAGGTAAGATCAAAAGCTCTTTAAATTCTAATTACGAGTGCGAATTAAGTAACGAGATGGCGTTCGCTTCGAGCAACGACGACTCGGCGGCTCTCGCGTAAATACTCGAAAGGAAGCACTAATGAAAGTAAATATAGTAATTGATTTACGAAGTTAATTAAGCAATTTGGTTAAATAATAACTTGGTTATTTTTCAAATTTAATTGACTAAATTTATTGCCATCGCGTCCGTCTCGACTAAATTAACATAAGCCAGCGAAAATCGTGAAATGCGGCGGAGCGGCTCAATGAAGTAAAAATTATGTTATGTGTTAGTACAACTGCAACGTATCCAATTTAATCTTCGCAAAAAACGTGCATTCGTCGGTATTTCACTTCGTTATAAAACGTATATACCGAGAAGGACGGGGGACGATCGAGCGGCCGACAAGAGGAATGCACGTAAAAGGTGAAACGCGGAGTCCAAGTTTCTCCCGCGTCGACTGCTCCGGAGCGCGAGAGGAAGGGAGACTGTCAGAGTGTCCAAAATTACCAGGCTCGCTCTCGTAATTCCGCAAAGCATAATAAATAAGCGAGTCTCTGATGTCCGAGAAGCCGCGCGCCGTGGCGCCCGCGTCCTCCCAACCTCGGCGCGCCTACACTCGTTCCCCGGCTCCGTCAATTATTAAGGCCGATTCACAATGTCGGAGAAGGACGCGAGGACTACTCGGTGTCGAGTGTCGAGCTTCGTAACTCTTGTTATTTTCCCGAGACGAGCAAACGAGCTGCCGCTGCTAAAATATTTTTTCGAGGCTCGTTTAGCGGCGAGCCCGAGACGAGTGCGTTGTGCGAATTCACAAATACGCTATCCTTCGGCACTCGCAAAATTTTGTTACTTTAACGGTCACGCTCGCGGAGATCCGAGTGTAATTAAGCACGTTTAATGTTGTTTTGATTAGGAGAGCCTTGAGCGCACGCGAAACATTCCCTGATTTCCGAACGCGAGAATGCGCACCGCGTCGTCCCGAGCGAGGCCGAGACAAAAAAGCCACGTAGCATCCCGCCCGTTCACTTTCTCTCCTTCTCTCTTTCTTTTTGGCCGCAGCAGTGCGCGCGAATCGTTTTTCCACGTAGTCGGGGTACATGCGCGCGTCCGTCCACGCGCGAGGGCACGTACGATATATTTACGGTTTTTGTTTTGGCCGCCGCCCAAAAAACTCGTGCACGCGCCGATGCAACGGCCCCGGTCCCGACGGCGACGGCGGCGCGACGCTCGTACTTTGGCGCGACGCCGCGGCACACGTGGGTGCGCCCGAATAGAGCCGCGGGCGTGCGCTGATTGCTTTCGGAAATACGAACGAGTCGCGCCTCGAGGCGCTTTACTATAAAAGGACGCTGCTGCTCGTTGTCGCTTTCGTTCGCTCATTGTACTTTCGGTTTCGCACGGGTGAAAGCGCTCCACGTCCGTCCACTCCGGATGAGCGAGCGTTTCGCGCCGGGGAGGAGGCGCCACTCGATTATGGCGAATAGATGATGTGGCTCTTGTGCAACGCTCGTGGAACGAGTTCATCCGAGGGAATTTGTCAATCAATGCCCGTAGCGCCGCTCGCTTTCGAGCCACTTGCCTGCGCTTGTATTTAAATTCGATTTTAATGAAATTTGATCGCCGGGAAATATCGATACGCGCCAAATTCATCGAGTCGAGACACTCGGTGTGGAAATGGCCCTGACTGAACTGGCGAGCCTCGGAAACCTGGATTATGAAAAGGAACGCGACTGCGAACAGGATTGCATAAAGATAGCCATGACTCGCACTTGATTTAACAGAATTCGTAACGACCGAAATAAAAAGTCGAGTCGGGCACTCGAAGACGGTAACTAAGCCGACTCACAAAAACAAAAGGCTCGGCTCCTCGACTAACCTGCTCTTATTAGTTGCTTCGAAATTTCGTTACTTCCCAAAAACTGGTGCGCGCTTCCGTAACTAAGTTTTCAAGAGGTAATAATAAGTACCATTTCCACGTCCGTAGGCAGCCGCCGAGGTTTTTTCGGGGTCTAGCCTCGCACACGTACAAGAGACGCTTGGTCAGGTGGAGGCCGCTTCCGGTACAAATGGGAATTGGCTCTTATACCGCAGATCTGGAGTACTTAAGAAAAAAGACCCTAAAACTAATTGCGTGAGCGACTCCTCCCAGAAAGCTCGCGTGACGCTGTTTGTGAGCAGCAGAGGGTTCGAGATGATCGCCGGTTCGTGCTCGCGCTCGTCTCCAAACCACGAGACTTTTAAGCGAAGAGGCGCTCCCCTTCCTTTTTCGTCTAAGCACTAGAGCGCGTATCGCCATGCATGGACAATGTACTTTTTACTACGAGTTTTTCGAGCGATGCGTCACGCGCCTGGATACGCTCCTCTCGAGAGGCTTACACGATCCGGATCTTCGCGTTTCACTGTGGAATTAAACTAGATGACTTATCAATCGCACCTCTTATTGTTTTTTGCGTAATCCCGCTTATAATTAAGTCGTCGTTGAAGATTCGCCGATGGAGAGCGGTTGCGTGCGAAGGGAAAAACGAGCCGCTAACGCGATGTTGTTATTCGGTTATTCGAAAGAAATTAATTGCCTCGTTAGATGGGAAATTAGCTCGTCGAAAGTGCATAGTAGGAGAATTATTAATTAGAGCGGAGATTCTCAGTAAGCTGCAACGCGTTGGCTGTGAAATTCACAAGATCATTTCTAAATTAATTTCATTCGCAACTGCGGACAATTGACGGAAGCATATTGTCCGTCCTGCCGAGCGCCAGACAATCAGCATCCATAAAACAATTTGAGGGTAGAAAAAACAAGAGCGGGGTTTCCGTTCCCTCGTTTCGGCGGCAGCACTGGCAGCAGCAGATAAGAAATTGCTATTAGCAAGCGAAGTATATAATGGCTCGTAATTCGAGTCGATAAAAAAGCAGCGGGTAGATAATGTGGGTCTAGACGCTTTATTGGGAACCGGGAAGACTCGAGCGACGCGACGCGACCCTGTCACGTCGTCGCCACCGCACTCGAGTGCAGCACCAGTAGCCGAGTTCTTAAAGTAGACGGCAGAGGAACAACCCGGCGCTCCAAGAGGACGCGCACTTGACTACTCGCATAATTGGTC
This sequence comes from Platyscapa corneri, assembly GCA_018907185.1. NCBI lineage: Eukaryota > Metazoa > Arthropoda > Insecta > Hymenoptera > Agaonidae > Platyscapa > Platyscapa corneri. Next base: position 3,275,002 of record JACCHW010000021.1, on the reverse strand, counting down.
TAGTTGTTTGCGCAAGCCCGGAACCGAAAATAATCCTCCGCTCGCTCCGCGTCCGTCCTCTCCAAGGATTTTCTTCGATGGGACGGGAGTCTCGCTAATGGAGTTCTGAGTTTTCAGGAAGAGCCCAGTCGTGCGGAATAATTGATCGCTCGAAAACTCCTTCTTTGGGCTATTCCGCAATTGTTAATTGGTTGATTGCGAAGAAAACAATATTCGCACCGCTGGGGGAGGGGAGAGAGTGAAACTCGACACGGATAACGGGGAAATTGAAATTTTCGAAATTTCTCTTAAAGATGGAAAAGGCTAGTTTGTTCACGGCAAACACTGTTCTTGGCTGTGTTGTCCGACCAAATCTCACTTAGGCATAAAGACCAAAGCAAACATCGAAGGAAAACCGAATTGATAAATCGAGACATTTTCTACGCTTGACGTGTATTTATGTAATTCATCGATAATAATTTCGTAATACTAACAATTTTCCTTTTGGAATACATCTATCATAAAGCTATCCGCTGTCGACGGTTCGTGTTAATTTCCATGCGCTACCTTCGGCCGCGTTCGTTTCGCAATCGATTCCTATCTCCTTGCATTTATACTTTATATCGCTTGTGATTGATCTCGCTAATGCAAACGGCAAACGGCGAACGGCAAACAGCGAACTGCAAACCGCAAACTGCAAGCTCCGTCGTCTGGGTATCGATAGATTCACCGCCTCGAGGAGAAGAAAAGGAAAGAGACGAGGAGCCCCATATGGCTCGAAGCGTCCTGTCGTCGTCCGAGTTCCAAATATTTTCCTTCAAATATTTTCTCACCGCGTTGGCGGGTAGAAAGGCAGCCAAGGAAACAAGGTAAAAAGAAAACAAGCGGCAGCCAAGCGAGGGAAGAGCGAGAGAAAGAGTAGTGGAAGTCTCGAAACGAGTTCGCTGTAAAGAAAATATCGTGAGAGGAAGAGCGAAAAGCCAATCAAGTACAAATATTATCTTCGCGCTGGTGACGGCTACGAGCCCGTCGCAAGACCACGACCGCCTCCGACTCCAACTGCTCTCTCTTGCTCTCGGCTACGACGCTTAAACCAATATTGAAAAGCCGCTAACTGGTAAAAAGTAAAATTAAGTTAACTAGATATAAAGCTTGTTTTTATCTTAATGATTTTCCGAGTACTGTTGGCTCGAGGAAATATTTTATTACCATCCGAACTTGAAATTTATAAGGATTTATCATTTTTCGACTATTTAAATATTTAAAAGGTTAAGGCAATACACGCTAGATTTTTCATAACAGCGATAAAAATAATTTTTACCGGTAAAATATTTCCTATTTATGTTTATTGTTCTAAAACTGCTGCTGCATCTTTCTATTTCCGGACGAATAAACTTGTAGCACAATTATCTGTACTTTTAAGTGGCGAATTTTTTCCTATAAATAATTTTTTGTTCATTTGGCCAGTGAAAGCCAGTTTTATAGTTGGTTAATTTATTTTAACTCCATAGCTTAGTTGTCTTCTAATGCCAATTTCACAACGCCCGAGTTTATTATTTAATATTGCCATTATCTTTAATTGCTCATTATTAATTACTTTTTCTGCAATTAATTTCAGCGATTCGCTACAAAGCGAAAATTATCACAGAGATAATTTTTCGATTACGAAAAAACAAAAATCGTCGACGGGAAACTTTGAAATTAACTATTTTTGTAGGTAAAATCATAAATCAGCTGCATCGAGCGTAAAATTATTTTAACACAAGTCAGCAACAAATTAATGTCGCTTTCTTTTTGATTATTTACGATATGTATACAAGAATACGATAAAATTTAAAGAAGGAAATTAATATAAAATAAAAAGTTATTCAAAATGTAAGTTACAAGCTACAAGTTCAAATATATATATATGCCCATGTACCGGGAGTTAATTTGTATTTAAAATGTAACGATTGTCCGCGGCCCGATACCTTAGCGACGGTAAATTATTTATGCCAAGTTGCGAAAAGGGAGAATCTTTAATGAAACCATTACAAAAATTTAAAAGACATAAATAATTTTATAGATGATATATCAAGAGTGGCAGCGGCCCATTTTTCGTTGCCCTCGTGCCCAAAAGGATGACTCTCGAATTCGTGCAGTTTCTCGCAAAATGTTAACCGAAAAAAAACGCGGCTCCAGGCTTCCGAGCGCGCGAGCTTCGGCACATAAAGCAGACAAGATATACGTTTCAAGTGAAGACGTATTCGGCACGAGTGGGGCGATAAAGGCGCTGCTCGTCGATCGGGGCCTCACCCCTCCGCGCTGCATTAAATCAGAAACTCTCGCGGGACTCGACACCATCGTCCGAACTCAAGGTGCGTATCGCGAGGCGACAGCCAAGCCCCTTCTGCTTATCTCCGATCTCGCGGAGCCCTGGCCGAGGGAAGATGCGCGGCGTGCTTCCCCATTGACAATCGGTGTATTGAATCGGGGTGCGACGATAAATCATGCACATTTGTTAGCGGGCACACCTCGGCCAGGGGAAGAGGAGAAAAGACGAAGAAAAAGAAGAAGGAGAAACCACAAGGGCGCACTCGACAATGAAAAATATCCGCTCACTCGCTCGGCAATATTTCAATATTAGTTTAGCTTTGTGTCCGAGGAGGAGGCTACTGTTCTCCCTCGCCCCTTGCGCACCGTCCAGCTGATGAAAGCGCGCGCACTCGATGCTTTGTGCGCAATTGCCTCTTGATACGCTCGATACGGCGCATCTCCGCGTCGGCAGCTTTGCCCCAACGTCTTGTTGCGATAAATTAGCACCTTGGGCAGCACGCGGAATCGTCTACTGGAGTGCGGTGTTTGCGCGGCTTTTCATAGGAGTGTGTTTGCGCTCGGGAATGTGCCGCCTGTACGCGAGAGATTATCTCCGTAACAGATGATGTTTACCGAGCAGCCACGAAGAATAAACACCAGTGTTGGCTTTCCTCTATGATTTTCCTCTCGACATTTTCATCCGGGCTTTCGAATTCCGTTGGAAAGCGTAGCGGACGACTTTTTGCATCGCCAAATGCGAATATCAATGCGACGCTAAACCGAACCAAACCGTGTATTTTTAAAGCAATAGTATCGGCACTATTTAAGATGACGTTTATTACTAGCGGCAGTGCCAAGTGTCATCCGCGGCTGCCTAATCTAACTTTGTCCACTGCACTTAATATAGACGTGTCTGTTGTCGAATCTCTAATAATACGATTACGGGGGGCATATTGCGATGCAAAAATGCAACTCTGCAATTGGCCTTTGATTTAGCTGTACCATTAGCTGTGAAAATATCGCGCGGATTTACGGGCGCATTAAATTTCAGGTATCTACTTTCGGAATTAAGCTTTATTGATTAGATAACAGCACGCTGGGTTAATGAATTCGTATCTATTTATCTACAAACACAATTTAATCGAAGTAATTACGAGTGCAGAAGAGCCGCGGCGCTTATCTGCCCCGCGGTCGACCCAAATACTCACGATTCCGTTTCAGATAAAAGTCGGCAGAAGGAAATACTTTGATCGCCAATGGGTGTACATAATTTTACAAGCTGTGCAGCGCTTTATATAACTGGAGAATAAAATTGTTATCCTTGATTCCCGATTACAGCTTACGACTACTAACTGGCGCCCTTAATTTAATTAAAAATGTCGGGCGAGCGACTCGTCGCGAAGCATTTTTACGACTTGCCAATACGTTAACGGAAATGCGAGCAGTGCACGTACGCACACGCGCGAGGCGCGACGCACGCAAGCACGAGTGTCGAGATTTCCAACGATCGGAATACGCCTCTCATGGCGCGCACACCTGTCCGTTCCAAAAAGGTGTCCGAGAAACTTCGCGAGGCGGGAGGCACGAATAACTGCCTACCATATTTGTAAGATGTAATTGGTCATATTTTTGTATTCGGTCATCGCCTTCCCATGGAGTGGCGCGATCTTCGGCCGATAGTCCTTCGTTAAGTTCCATCAATATATTAAAGGCAGCATGTAACGCGCTTACATTGTTTCGTATGCACGCGTGTAATTTAAGACTTGTCAAAATAAATAAACGAGGCGGATTGTCGTAACGGTCGTCGCCAGTTTTTTCAATAGCTAAGCCACACTCCGACATTGGCAGCGACGCCGATATCGGTATCGCGTTCGCACACTCGTTACAAAATTACCGCCCCGGCCGCTAATTGCTGGATTATGCTAAAATCAATACCGTGAATAATTACTGCGCCTACCGCGCGTCGTACCATTGCTGTCGATCGCACTCGTCAAGAAGGCGCTTCACCAAATTCAACCTAAGCTTCGAATTCTCTTACGCGTGCCACCGAGTGTTTTAGCGCGAACGCGAACTCGTGTAGCAGCCAAGCGGCGGCGCGTAAATTTAAATATAAAACGTTCGTGCGAAATTTTCGTCTGGGGCCTTGACGCGACAAAAATCAGACCCGAGCTATTTCGAGCTGATTAGCTCGACTCGCTCGAGCTCCGCTCGCATTTGAAGCTTTTGGAAGAAGATTTTCTCTTTTGACCTCGTGAGCGACGACTACTCGCTTGACCCGCTATAGTCTGCAGATAACAGACGCGTGAGCCACGTTTTTCATCCTTCTTCTAGTCGAAATCTAGAAAGTCGATACAGTCAACTATAATATATTGGATTCGTTGATTTTAAAATCTACGAATCTAGAAGAATACAATCGCAGACGACACAACAATTATTTTCTACCGCTAGATTTAGCTTTTCCTTTACATTTTTCACACACTCTCTAATGCAACAATAGGGCAACGCGCACCCGGTCGCGTTAAGCAGTTGACTTTTGAATAAATTGAGCTTTGTACGATAGATTTTAATTGACCGAAGAGCGATTAGTACATAAAAATGCTAATAGAAATATAAAATCTTAATTTGCAAAGTGCTAAATAAGATGTTTTATAGGAGCAATTTAATCGATGAGTTAAAGCTTTGGCAAAAAATTCGAATAAAAAGTTTATATCATGTTTAATCAGTAGGCTATTGTGATATCCTCATCGTAAATTGATATATTTTACGAAAGGTAAGCGGCAACTACGCGACTCTCAAACAACTCGAAAGAAAGTCCGATTACGTGGAAGCGACTTGAATCACTAATGGGATTACACTCTTTTACAAAAGAACATCGCCATAAAAACGGGAAATGGAAGTTCGCCGAAAAAGTTGTCTTCACGCTCGGTTCGAGGCGACACCCAAGATCCCCCTCGAGTGGCTCTGGCCGCGACGATAACGAATAGACGTAAGCGACACGAGGTCGTACGAGCGCGGAAAACGTAATCGAGGCACTCGAAGTAAGGGCACGCGCTTAATGCTCGCCGCGACTTTTTGGATCGGCGCACCCTGATAGGCGCAGACGATCGTGAGCTGCGTCTCCAATGCCCGGGCAATTAACGGCGCTGTGTACGCGGAGCCGCGGAAAAAGCGATTTCAAGTAATGAAAGTGCCGAGGAAAAACCTTTGTACGTGCTCCCGTGCATCCGGCGCACTCGCGGAGGACGAAAAAAACAACGTCGAACACGTGTCTCGAACCGCGGTTTGTGTACGTTTTTTCCGTGGCTCTGATTAGCCTTACCTATCAATCATGCCAATGATAAATAATGCATGCCGAGCGACGCGAACGAATCGAGCCGAGCAGCCGCTATACGAGTTTATTAACAATATTCCCCGGATCAAACTGATATCCGCGCCCTGATGTACGTAATAAACTAGGGAAATCCGATTTCTCGTATGAATTTGAATTGGATGCGAATAGGCGACTGTCTCGGTTCCTCTCCAAACTCCAAGCCGATAAACTTGTTATCGCACCTCCTCCACTGACTGGCGGCCCGGATAATCAGTCCGATCTCGCGATGCCCAACTGGGAACAACGATTTCCATCAACGTTGCGATATAACAATTTCTTTGCACCGCGGCCATAAAGAAGAGGCCCACTGGCATCCGCAGGCCTTCGCAGGCCTCCGCCGGGATTGGCGAGCTTAACGACGCGTCCCCGCGATAAATCCTTCAGACACATAAACATGGCCGGCGGGAATCAGCGAAATCCACAAAGGCGAGACCGCGCGAGCGGGGCGTGCGCGCGCACACCTCATAAGGAATTCCGCTCACGAGGCCCCGCGCGACTTAACGTCCAGGGCATATTTCGCTCGCGGTGTCCTCGCCTCGTCTTTCACTCGCCAATATTTTTCCTCGCCTCCACTTTTTTTCTGGCGCGCGCGCGCCAATGCCATTTGTGGAAAAGCCACACAATTATCCAAGCGCGGCAAATCCCAGCGGCAGCTGCGTTCGGCAACTTTGCGACGGCCTCGTCTCTCGCGCGTTACCAAGAGCGAGGGCAGCGTATGTAGAAGAGAAAGAGAGAGAGAGAGAGAGAGAGAGAGACAGTGAGCGAATAACGCGCATCGGCGCTTTTAACGTATCTGATGTCTTAATTGGACGTGTCGCGAGTCTCCGCGTCTCGCTACTGACCAGTCGATCCATGGGTCAAATGACGTTTTCTTTAGCAGCGCAACCAAAGACGACACGCGCTCCTGCCGATAACGAATCAAGGGGGAAAAGCCCCCGTGACAAAACTAATTTACTCTTTAAAAGAGAGCACCATTTCGCTCCGACCAAAATGTAAGTCTGTTCTCTTCGTAAAGAAAGACGCTTTGCCGCACTTCTGCAGCAGCTCACCGTGTCTTAATTAAATGTTCACCACTGCTTTTCCAATTGTATCGAGTAATCGATAGTTTCAAAGGGAGGGAAAATCTTGTTACTCGGTGCACCGAAAAGTAAAGGCCTTCCAGCTGCTTGATGCAACGAAACCTAATGTACATTCTTCATAAATAACTCTAAATCTAAATTTATACATAAATAGGTGCACTAACGGAATAAATTGTGCTTTGCCAAGTGTATTCGCGATAAAAAAAGATCAACAGCTGTTGTAGAACCAAGTTTTCACGAACGTAGCTTAGAAGAAAGTTCTATAAAATAATTGCGGCTGATGAAAAAGATCTTTCGCTAAATTGAATTCTAAGAACGCGAAGGCTTCTCCGACTTAGACTTTTCGGTGCGGAAAATTTTCTTGAACTATTTTTATTCGCGCGGTGAAATGTTAAGCGATTCTCATGCGCGTAATCGCACGGAAAACATTTTATTTGTAAAAGTCAACACTTAGTTTGTAAAGTTTGTGTTTACTCCAAACGCTAAATGCCAACTCCAGCCAATTGTTTTTGTTATTTTAGTAATGGTACTCTTATCCACCGTTTCACGCGGTTTGGGTAAGTGCCAGCTTCGACATTCGGGACATGACCTTAATTACTGGAAGCGTTTCCTGCAGTTTTTGAGGCTGTCGCTTTTGCCGTTTGCACGGGATGGAGCTGCAGGTGCTGCATGACACAATCAGCCAGCATAAGTAAAAGGAAGTCCCACGATATTTTATCGTACTTACCTTGGAAAAAATGATGCCAAAACAATTTGAGATAAAAATTTCAAGTACTTTAATTAGATGCAGTGTTGGTTTATTTTTGAAAGATTTACCTACAGAGATAGTTATTGGACATTGCATTGTCAACGTAATAAAAGAAAAATCAGCAAGCAGCAATTTTCTGCAGCAATTAAAACTTTAAGATATATAATTTTAATTGATAAGAAATCTATTCGGTTTTTCTCTTGGCTAATGCTTATCACAGTGCATTAATGCAACTATTAATTTAATTAAGTACTAGTTTTCGCAAGTGCAATTATGCGCTCCAAAATACCTACCCACACACTTATACGGATTTGCTGCAATTACATCTTATGCAAATTTCACTTAAGCGAATTAAAACTGATGCTTTTTCTTACTCGAGGATGAATTTAAAAATAAAAGACAACGAGGAAAGTAAAGCTCCTGTCAAGACTGGCTGAGGCGAAGAAAGAAAAAGTTTCTGCTGATGTGAATGAAACGAGATATTTCAGGCACGAGTTTTTTCCTACAAGTTTTGAAAGTAAATATTATCCAAGTACGCCAGCAGATACCATGAAAATGATCTACTAAAGCTGTACTTTTATGCATAAAATCCAAAACCCACACATCGCCAAAACGATTGTAAGTGAATTGGCGAGACTTTGAAATTTTGAATATCGTATTTATTTATTTGCCCGAATAGAATAAGCAAGTCTTAAAAATCGTACTGCCTAACCTCGTTTAACGACCGCTAATTCTATAAACGTCTTCTCCGCGAAAAATCAGAACTCAATCAAAATCAACTTGCACGAATGAAAATTCATTGTTTTTAAATCCCCCAAAAGAAAATAATTCATACCGAAACTTGGAAATGTTCCAAATTTCCCATCTGGAATATTCCTGTTTTCCTAAAATCGAAAATCGCTCCGAATCAAACGACACGTTCAATAATCGATGAAATCTTTGTCGGTGTTAGGCGACCAGCAGATCGGGCACTCGATTCCGCGAGCAACGACCGACAAACGTTACTTCGCTAAAACTCGTTTGGTCCCAAATCAAACAACGAGCGCAACGTTAAACGGACGCTGCTTCCCGGGAGAATTGCACGCGCGCATTCGGCTCCACTATAAAAGTTACGTCCTAATAAGAAGCGTTTTAAGCCGACGGAAAACGCATCCTCGCCTCCTCTCATAAATAGAGCCAAAAAGTGCCTTTAAAGGAAAAGCGCTTCGGCTAAACAAGAGAGGCACACTTGTAACACCGGTTAATCAAGTCCGTTGCATAAGCCTCGCGCCGGCATTACCGAGGCGTCTACTTCCTTAAAGAAATAAAAAGCACCGGAGCCAGAGGAGGGCGAGAGGGGGGCCGGCGAGCAAGCGGAGCATTAAACGTCACATCAAATCATTTAACGGCGTCGCGCGCCGCGATTTCCGGTGGATATTTCTGTATGGTATTCCAGACAGATGGAGTGTCCGCCCCTGCAGAAATGGCTATATGCGTGCGGGCGAGCGGGAGGGGGGTGTGCGGTTGCGCATCGGGAATAGACGTGGGTCGCGAGGCGCGTGGGATCAGCCGGGTGTGCGTGCCGTGCGTGTGTGTGCTCGCCTGTCCGTGGTCGCGCCGGTTTCTGGCTTGATGAGCGATCGACGAAAGTTTTGGCGAGCTCGAGAGCGCGTGAGCTGATTTCTTGATTCTTTGAATAAGCGCGGCGATTTCCAGCGACGATTTCCAGCGGAGTTCGCCGTCTCGCCCTTGCGATCTTCGATTATTTTTACGAATGTTTTCTTTTTTGACTCGTGCCATTGGCGATATATTCGTCTCGGGCAAACTCCGCGTATAATAGAGGCTTTGTCAAGGAGTTTATTGGGTTGAGGCCACGAAATTAGAGGCGATCGATTTTTTATACGTTTTGTCCGCGCTATTGGTCTGGAGAAGATTTGTGACTAGAGAACAACAGCCGAAGGTTGTCTTTTATTATTCCGCGCTATTGTTTTAATATGAAAATTTAATTCGCTCACAATCTTATTTCGAAAAGAAAATTTAACGATAGCAATAAGATATTTTCACAACCATTATATTCGTGGCTTATAATCTGCATTTGCTATTCCGATTTTTCAACTTTATCTCGACGAATTTTTTATCTTCTGCACTGGACTATTGTATTTTTTTACTCTTTCGGCAATATTTATCCTTCTTTAATAATTTGATTTTTAACGAACGTAGAACTTTGTACGCGAGTACGGATGAATTACGAATTCCATCATTTTTCCATGAAAGACGACTTTTCGTACAGATATTAAATGAACGGAGATTAAAATCTCACGCTAATTTATGTTTCAATTTCATGTACAAACTTAAAGTATACGTAAGGCTATTCCGTCAAAGTTAGAGAATTGGAAATTCGCATAAACCAAATTTATGATTGTACACATTAAAGCCATTGTTTATACGACTAAGCTTTTTTCTACTTTCCACTCTGTTTAAATTCATACAGAATTCGAACTCTCGTTAAGCGATGTCAAAAAATTAAAAATTAAAAAGCCCTATGAATCAATTTGACTGTGCTACGTCTGCTTTACTCGGAATTTCACGTTTAAAACCAAAGTGCCGTTCTCGGGACGAAAAGAAACATAATTAAAATTAAAAAAAAATTATTCGAGACATAAATTTTAGCAGTTTTTCATTACCGACTACATCTTAAGAAAACTCCGATCGAAAATTCTAAGGAACTATAAACGCGTGCCCATATCGTCGCAGTCATGCCAATTTATTTATGCGCAACCGAAAGCAACTCCAAATAAGAAACGAGATAAAGAAAACCATTGATCATCTATTCCCCGCGCGGATTCCGGTCTTTATCCGGTCGTCATCCGGCTCTCGCGTTAGTGGCTCAACTGCGAAGCCTTCCGCGGCTTTTCAGCGCTAAAACGCGTAGCCGAACCGACAAATATGGGCTCGGGCTCGCGCTCGCGTCTCGTCAACGGTTACGCTAATGGCCGCCGAGCGTAACGATCGGTACCGTGTCCCCGGCAAATTGCGAGCCGCCGCCGCCGCCGCCGCCGCCGCCGACGAAAATGGTTAGGCGCGACGCCACACACGAATTGGCGATCGTTAACACCTCCGCCGGTTCTGCGTCCTACTCTAAATATTTGCATGTGACGAGTGATTTTGCCAAAGGTTCTCGGGCCCGTCGTTGTGACACACGCGCCGTCCCACGACAGTCCGAAAGACCGCGTGGGCTCTCGTTCCATGTCGCGTTTGGCAATCCGAGCGACTTACGTGCTTTTATTTTTTGTTTTTTTCCGAGGAGTCGCTCCAGCGCTTGCTTGACACGAGCCGACGTTGGCAGTTGGGAAGCTCAGCCGCCGTCGCCGCCACCTCCACCGCCACCGTCGAGATAAGCCCGAGCTACGATACCCTGAAAGCGATACAAGAGTATCGGCGCAGATTGTAAATTATTTATTTAGCGTCGAGCGTTTTTAGAAAATTCTCGATCTCGAGACGAGTGGTGGGGGAGAAGGTGTCGGTACGCGGTCAACAATTTTCTGATCGATGACTGCTCCGAGGCTCATTGAAATTGATCGCGATGGTTCAAAGCTAAAATAATCGCGATAATGGCCGTCGGAAAAGCAATGTGTGTTCAACGTCGAATGTGGGTAAACACAATACGCCACAAACTCTAATATCACTTAGCAGTAACCAATTTAGGTTAAAAAGACATTTTTCAGCGAGAGCGGAAAGAAGGTTGCTTTTCCACGCTTATCACGCGCGCTCTCCTGCTCGAACTTTCTTCATTTGCGCGAAAAAAAAACGCAGGAGTGTCCGCGAAACGTTCGCCGTGCAAATGACGCGAGATTAATATTCAGGGAGGAAAGAGTCGGAAAAGGCCGGGTTTTCGAATGAATAGCGAGCGGCGGAAGCGCTAACCAACGGATTCAATAAGAGATTTAGCGATTTAGCGATTTTATCGAGAATCGAAGCCGCGAAATGAGATAAAAGACCGGTACGAGTTTCGCTTTCACGCCCCAGTCACACTTTCAACGCTCCTCGGCCGTGATAATAGCCAGGCGCAGTTTAGGGCGCCATTTATTCGTCAAGTCGGCCGAGCGAGGCCCGTTGTTACGCATAAGCGCGCGCACGTATCGACGTTGCAAAACAACGAATTCGCAATTTGCGGGGGACACGTAGCGAGAAACGAGTTTTCCTCGTAGCGCGCGCGCGCGCGCGCGAGTTGCACGAGCGTGTCAAACAAAGCGAGGGAACACGAGTTATATCGCGCCGCTCCACGCGTACGAGGGCCTAATTCATTTCTCCGCAATTTTCAAGGCGACGTGGGAGAGCGAATGAATTACAACGTGACGCGTAGCTCGCGAGATTCCCACGTGTGTGCGACTCTGTCTCCGCCGCGTACGCCTCCCCCATATTAGTGGGGCATAAATTGCGCGCTCGCCGCCCGTGATTCATGACGAGATGATTGATTAATACATCAAAAATTGCGGCGCCCATAAACTGCGCGACTGCACTCGTTCAATTAATTCCAGCCACGTTCTGCGTACCCGAGACGCCGACTCTCGAGTCGTTATTATTATTTCGAAGCGCGAGTGCATACACTTACGCCGGCGGAGTTACAAGTTCTACGCGGCTCGAGCGACCCGAACCTCGATGCTTTAATGCCAACAGCGGCAGCATGAAAACGGGATCATTAATAAGTTCGAGCTGCTTTTATGGTAGTTTAGAGAGTAAAATAGCGGAGTGGCGACTCGAGAAGGAGATCTACGCGCGGTTCCGCGGCTCCTGGACCAATCGGACACTCGTTAAAAATAACGAAAGCACGAAAATAATTTTGAAACTTTCCTTAGAAATAAAAACGGGTATGCGCTTGATAAAACTATTGCCAATGGGGCCATTTCATAACGGAAAAAAGCAACGAAGACGACAGATGGTTATGAACCCGAATTAACGCGCCTAAGATGGCAAAAAGATTTTCCATTAGCTACGGAATTAAAAATTGGAAGGTAATTTAAGATATTAAATAATCGTCGTTTATAACGGGGGATATTTTCAGTTTATACGTAGAACTGGCAATACTCGTGTACTCGATTAATTAAATTACTGTTAACAACTGGCTATCGGTTATTTAAATTTCGTACGCGGACAAAAGAAGGCGCGCATCATTTTATAACGCGACAACAACATATTTCTGTCGATTAGAACATGATTTTCCGTCCTTGCAATATCGAGACTTAAATTATCAATTCCATTTAAAGAAGAAACTGAAATTCTGCAGCCGCCGGGCGCGCATGCGAAACTTGGCTCGAATTTACAATTACAGCTATACAACGACAACTTTGAAACAGATAATAAGTTTGGTTCCACGTGTCTCTTTGTATCGCCGAACTTGTTTTATCGTTCGATTATCACGCTCATTATCAGAAATGCGTGTACACGATTGCCGATATTTTGCATTTCTTCGACTTATTTTTCAGTGATTTCGTAAAGCGCATGATTTATTGAGTGATCGCGGCTGGTGCACAATTGTTAACTAAGCTATGCGCGGGCATCGGTCCCTCGAAAAGTGTCCGACACCCAGCGCAGTGATTAGTTTGGGATTCGCGCAAAAAATCGGCGTTCGCGGCTAAAAATAGGAATGAAAAGGCTTGTGCGAATGAAAAATTTCAAAACGATTTCGTGCCTCCACTCATGGCCGAGAGCCGACTTTCATCGTTTTATAATAATAGCAATTGTTTTTCGTGATATTTTCGGTTTTGTAAATTTTAATTCGAGTGGTCGTTAGAACGGCGCACAGGACGGGCCGGACGCTCGAATCAAGTGATTATTTCCACCGTGATGAGGCAACATTATTATTCACTCGGACTAAAACCGTGGACCGGACAATAAATTAGTACAACTTACGCCGCGGCGGTAGTTAGTCAGCAAAACAAATGTGCGCAGTCAAAGGCTTGTTTGGCGAAAAATTATTGTTCGAGGCAAGGTTGAAAAGCCCACGTCAAAGTGTAGTAGGCACGGCGAGTATCACCCACTCGGCTCTTGAACTCATTTCACGTTACGTATCTAAGCGCTCGCGCTCTCTAGTTGCCGTCGATGATACTCGACGCGCCTCCGTCCGCGCCGTCGCGGCGAACGAAAACGTGGGGCCCGTCCTTTCTTCTAGCTATGGACATACAAGGCTCCCTGCGACGAGACGCCGCGGCTCCGATGATAATTTTTAACTATGATTTCATCTCGCCGCTCATTTTCACGTCCGCAATAGAGTCATTACGCTCGGCCCATTCGAATAATTACTTAATAAGCAATTTTCCGGCCCCGAGATGAGATTACGCGAATCGCCGTCATAAGTCAACCTGTTTTCTATAATTCGTAATTGCGCGCTATGATAGATGCGCGCGTCTCAACGAGTTCCCGGGACCGCGAGCGCTCAATTTTTCGCGGCGTTATTATGCGCCGTTCGCGAATAGCCCCGAAAGATAGGAAATCCAGCGCGAGTGACTAAATTTCAAAGAATTGCGCGTAATTAATGCCGAGCGCGCGTAAAAACATCTCGATATCGTATCCGCACTCTAGGTGCACTTGTTAAGTTTTAAGGCGACACTTGAAAAAGTGCCGCCGCACAAGTACCAACTTTCGTCGCGGCTTTATCACCACCTTTATCCTTCGGAGCGTGTTAATGGCACCGCACTAAATTCGGTTTCGCCTCCTGCTATCGCGCGCGACTCTAGGCCTCACTTGAGAAAGTACGTATCTTATCAGTCGAGAAGACGCGATCGAGGGCCTCGAGTCAGCGATTTAACCGCAGACGGAAATGTAAGCGCGTCGAGTGTCGACTCGTCGTCTCCTCCCGTCTAATTAGGCGTCGGAGCGGCCCCTCTTCGGTATTTTGACTCGGGGGCGCGCGATCCCTCGAGGGCTTCAAAAGTCGGTCAAGGGTGTGCGAGTCGAACATCTGTCGCACCGGGCGTGATTCGTCGGCCCTTGTTCCTCGCATTTGCATACTCTCGGATCTTATCGTTATCCGCGATTGACGGCCGTCGCTCGCTCGCTTTGCATTCCAACCGCCGATTCGCCAGCCGCCTCGCGACGTCGCTATTCTCTTTTATCTCGGCTACAGGACTTTTCTTTCACTCCCGCAAACTACGTTGTTTCATTTTCTAAAGCTCATTATTTTTAAGAAACTGGATCGGCACTTGAGAACGCGTCCGAGTTTTCACACTGACTTTTCCTACTGATAACGATGTTGCGTCGATTCGATTTTTCAGCGATAAAGCGGAAAATAAAACAATTTGAAAAAGCTGCTCCAATTTTTAAAATACAACGGAACAGCATCATCCGCTCAAGCATGCAATTACGCGAGTCAAGAAATATATATATATATATAAACGCTGATTAAAGTAAGAAGAAAAGGCTCCACGCAAAGAGTCTTAATTATATTTAACGTATTTTAAGGAGTATCTGGTCGATCGTTGCGATTGTTTCTCGATAATAACGAAAATTGCCAGTATATCTTACGATTTCCTTATTACTCCGGTGTTCCGACAGATTTCCAGTTTCTGTAGGCGGAACTCGAGTGGCTCGTCGAAGCATGCGAAGAGCATTTATAATCGCGCGCCGAGACTGTAAAAATGCTCGCAGATGTGCGCGAAATCGCGCGTGCACTTTTTGCCACCTCGGGCTTTTTATCTCCGGCACGAAGGAACGAGTGGCGCACGATTCCGCGCATTTCTCAAAATCACCAGTGCGATTAAATAGCGCGTGCGTGCGTGCGTGCGTGCGTGCGTGCGTGCGTGCGTGCACCCGCGCAAACGACCGGGGGACATAAACTGTCGCGCTCGCCACGAGGCGGAACGCGAAAGAAGTGGCAGCTGCGGCGAATCGAGCCGATATTTGATACAGAGCTTAGACCCTTCGCGAATTCCTTCCGCTTTTTACACCGGCGGAGCCGCGTACAGGTATACGGACCCGCGCTGCGCACGTTTTGGGTCCAATATTCGATTCGGAGGAGGAAATGGAATTAGGAGGGAGCCCATAAATATTGCGATCCGCCGGACGGCTCTCTATACACACATAGTTGCTCGCGCCTTATTATCTCGAAATGATTATTTTTCTTTAGTCTCGCAGTCGCTCATTATTTTCGCGGCACTTGTGTTCTCGAATACGGCAGAGAGAGTTTAATAGAGTTTTGTAGGGCAGTTGGTTGTCTCGCGATGCGTCCCCGCCAACACAGGCACTCGAAATATCACGTTGATAATTCATAAGGTTACCGGGTACTGCATGCATTAGATGGTCCGCCGGCCATCGACGTTTTACTTGCATCCTGAATGCATAATAATGACCTCCTGCTGATGTTTTGACAATTTTTGCTTGATTCTCGTTCGAGTTTACAGTTATACTTTAGCATTAGAGCATTGCAGACGTCGAGCGCCTGTTCGCTTTATAATTTCGGCTTTCGTCATTCCGCGCCGCGCGTGCGAGTCTCCGCTTACGAACGCAGCCTCAACTATGTCCGATCCATAATTATAGAAATCACGTTATATCTGATTATCGCCCGGTTTTGGTATAAGATTTTAACGAATGCTTGTCTTGGGCCAGTTGTGGCTTGTGCACGAAGTCGTCCCAGGAACCTAAGCTCCTTTTTTTACACCCTTCGAAACCGTGAGACCATGCAAACAGAGCCTCTTCCCAAATATATCTAATGTAAGATTCTCCAACCCATCCAGTCCTCGGCCAAGTGTTATTTTTTGCCGTATAAAAAAATTATAGAAATTCAGCAATCTTCAAAAGAGTGCACCGCGGATGTCACCGAGAGGCTGCATTCTTTTTTCACCGATTCGCAATAATCGTGGCCTTAAGATTTCGACGCCATCGTCTGATCCACTTGACTTTTCGGTTTTGTAATTTATGCGAATCACGTGAAATCGATGAATAAATACGTTAAAAGTTTGGGCTCGCTTAAGGGGCTCGCAGTTTTGATTGCTAAAAACAAATTAGCTCGTCTAGACGCTGCGTCGTAATGAAACGATAAAACGAGCGAATGAGTAAGATGAATTCTGTAATTAGTAAGAAAATTGCTGTCTCCGCCGTTCGGAATTGCGAGTCGACGAATGATTTATACAATAATTCGTTTCGATAAATTTTTACGCGCTATTTAATTGCGGCTCGCGCTCAATGCAAGGCACGTAACCCGTAAGGATCTGGAAAAAAAGTTCCAAAATGTCGCGAGGCACGCTTTCGCATCAAAGTGCACGCGACCAACTCGTGCCCGTTAAAAGGCCCCGAGTGCAGTGAAAAAGCTCGCATTGTTACATAAATTGCCGCATCCGACGTTTGATTTACATTCTCGGACGTGGTTGTGCACGGGAAGGAGGATCTTGCCCACGACGCGCGGAGGTGGGTCTCTTTGAAACGGATGCGCGCTATTTGCATTTCGCGGCCGCGCGATTTCGCGTGAAAAACGGGGAATTCGTTTGCATTAATGGAGACCGACGACAAAAAGGAAGCCCCGGCACCGAACCGAGACCCTCGCGCGCTCCTTATAAAGTAAGTGCGCCGATGTATCGGCACGACAGTCCCACGATTGTCCGGCAGCGCGCGCGCGCGGTGGGGCCCACGGGCTACGCGCGCCGGCAGAAGGAAGCGGGCCTTACGCCACGCACGCGCTCGCAAGAGGGGAGTGCAACACGCGTGTCCTTCTACGCCCAGAGGTACGACGAGTCAGAAGCCGTTTTGGGCCTGACCCGACGAAACCGGGAGAGAAAGACAGACACTTCTAGCAGCCGGAAAAGCTGCGGGAAGCTCGAACGTTCGAAAGCGAGCACCCGACTGGAGTTATGTCTTATAAGTGTATTTGTATATTTTTATTATTCGGGTCTAGTTATTAGCCATGCGTGACGTGAAAGAATGACATACGGGCTATTCCAAGAGATTATGTGTAAAAAGAGAAGTCCCGTGGTGCGGAATTAAAAATTTGTAACTGACACGCTACACCTACGCTTTCAGTTATGCGATTACTAATTGAAATACAACATTATATAATACGCGTATTACGCTACCGCGAAAACATTTTCGTTGCAAAAACTACGTCCTGACATGTCACGTGTTATGGGTCTCAATTTTACATTTTACTCGAAATGATTAATAGGCACTCGATACTTTTAGCGCATAAAATATGGTAACAATGTAATTTTAATATAACTATATGTCACCAAGCATACCGACCTACAATCTACTATGCGAAATAGTTAGGTAGGCGACAGCAGAGCTGAGCTTAAAAAATAGTCTTTTCAATAATTCGTTATAATCAATGTGCATTGGGGAACACAGTTTCGCATATACTAATTAGGAATTGACAGTGAATAGAGTTTACGCTTCGGTCTGATTTACTTCATTTCCTTCAAATTAAGTTACGCAAGAGAATCGTTGGTAACTGATGTGGTTCCGTGTAAAATTACAGCGTATTCGAGGGCATTTAATTGAAATTTGGACGATAACAACATCGGTATATTACTACAGGAAAATCTATGGCGACTAACACTTGTAATGCTGCATACAGCTGCTTCCTTGTTACTGAAAACGAGAAACGTTGCCTGCAACAGGAAGCGGCATTATTATGCTAATGACGTCGCGGGTTAACTTTAGAGCGCCAAAAAAAAAGTAAAAACGAAGTCTAATAATACAATATGGCGCGATCGAAAAACACAAATACAATTGTTTTCTAGAAAAGGTGGCTTCGGAATTTATTTCGTTTTGAATACGATCGGAAGTTATACAATTAATCCATCCAGGTTCTCTTTAAGAACATCGTTATTCTTATCAACTGTTTTGAAACTTAATAATTGGACGAACATTTATTATTTTCTAATGTATCAAGATGACAAAATCGATGTACAATCATTGGAATAAATTCTTAAAAAATATTTTCCATAGTAATTCAAGGAAAGGATGAAAAGCGAAGTTAAGCAGAAATAATTCAGCGTAACTATTTAAATATTTTGCACGAGTCTACGCAAAAATCTCAATTCCCTGATTCGTGTATATGTATATATATTTGGATTCATAACGAAACATCGAAATTACAGTGTACGAGCACCAATTATATACAAATATTTACTAAAAAAGCACCACCTACCAAACCCGCTTAAAAATATTAAATGGAAAAGGCGCACGATACAATCTCCGGACTGATCCCGTTGAATAATTTTCAGAACAAAAGCCAAGGGAATGCTCGGGTGAACCTGAAAAAATTGTTTTCGCTACGTTGAATTAGAAAGTTCTCGGCGATTTTCCGTGTGCGCAAACGTGATGGACCGATCGATCGTTCGTCAAGGAGGAGATCGCGTACTCACGAACGCACCTCGCCGTCCGATTTCGCGCAGCCACGGCTCGGACGTCTCGCTCCTCCCACGCGAGACACGTTATTAGCGTATGCTAATGCCGCCGCTTTGAACAAAAATCAATTATCCCGTCGAGGCGGTCCCAGCCACCAGCTCGAGCGCATGCATAAGTTCGCGAGCGTCGCGGCGCCGTTGCATTTTATAATTACGGTTAATTAGCGAAGGCTGCTCCCGATATTCAGACTCGTGACGGACTCACATCCAGTTCGTTGCGCCTGCTGTCGATTATCTTTAGAAATCTCGGTGCTTGCAGCGACGGAGCGTGTGTCGGTGCACGCGAATCTGCCAACGTAACATGTATACATTGGAAGTTGCAGCTCCTAATGCCATTCAACATTTTCTTTCGAACTCTGAGTGAAATATTGGAAATAAATTATTCCATTGACCCGTGATTCTTATAATTGATTATTCTTAGTTATATACGGCCGTAACTTTGATTCCACAACTAACAATATTTTTTAATATTATAATAATTGAGAATTTTTGAGAAGTTAATTTTCATCGATGTTGTTGAGATTCCGGTCTTTGTTTCTTTCAGAAAAATCTCATACGCCGACTACTAATATATCTATCCATAAAAATGAAAAGATTTATTTTAAGTTCTAATTAAATATGCCGGATATTGACTAATAAACAGAAAAAAAAACTTTTGAAACACGCCGTACACTTATTAATATTGAAAATAAGTACATCTGGCGTGGACGTAAAATTATTCGTCCTTCTTTTCGATATCAAAAAATTGAAAAATCATTTCGTAATAATGCTCAAGACACGAACACACGAAACGTCTAATTTATCATAAATTAGAATAAAAAATAATTTAAAGTGACATTCTCATAGTCGTGATTTTATATGTCAATGCACTATTAGTAGCAGGCGCTGCAAGCGTCTCTGTGTAAGAAAAGTTTTGAAATAGATGCTCCAAGCCCTAAAATATTAGAGTTTACAAAGTGCAACAATTGTCTTGACGGATGTAGTATACACTGAAACAAAATACATTTACGTGTGAAAAGAAAAAGACGCGGTTAATTATAGTAATTATTTTGCACTAAGTTGAGCTCGTTGCTGTTTTCGTAAAATTTAAGCTGAAAAATTTCAAATTTGTTTGACAGAGAAACGAGGTGCAACGCGCTAACTTTAGATCAACAGTCAAGCGTCGAGTGTAACCCATACCTGTAATCTCGAGTTGCTGGTTTATATAATTTCAGATATTGAAGAATTAACTTGGCACCTTTTGATACAATTTAAGAAGAAAAAGCAATCCTGGCACATTATGTTTGAAATTGCACGATCGAAAAGGTACGGAGTAGCGATGAGAAAAAGGGGATAGAGTTGAAGGATCGTTGGCGCACGTTCGCTAAGCATTCGCAAGGATTCGCGAACGAATTTTTAAAAGCGTATTTAAAGCGCCGAAATATAAAATATTTTAATAGTTTTCACACGTGGCACGCACAATGCGATAATTTGCGGTTCACCGTTCCGTGGCATGACAGACAAATTAGATGCACTACTTTATAGCCCGTTCGCGGGCATTTCAGGCGCAACAAGCGATGCCAAGGACTCAATTAACTCCTGGGGATTTTATGAGGGCGGAGCTCACGAAACTCGAGAAAGAGAGAGAGAGAGAGAGAGAGAGAGAGAGAGAGAGACCAAAAGAGAGGAAGCGAGTGTTGAGCAAGAGTAATGTTAATTGGGTTTTCGCGCGAATTGCGTTCGCTCGCTTGACGATTGGTCCGCGTGTCCGTCCGCCCGTCCGCAGGAATTATGCACTCCCCGGCCGTCTCGCGAGCGCTTTACGAGTTGTTAAGTAGTTTAGCACTGCTTATCCCCCGCGCGCCCCCACAGCCGCGATTCCGCGTCTCAAATTACCGTAAGCTTCCACACAACCAAACCGTTGGAGCGGGGCCCGAGCGACGTTCCTAAACCGACGCCGAGGCTCCGCGATACCTTGCGGATCGACAGCAGCTCCGTCGACGTCTTTTCTCACACTCGGAACGCGGCGCGAGTAACAGCAGCTGCCATTAGTCCCCGAGCCCGAGTCCGAACCCAACATGGGTGTCGAGTGTCGGCTCTCCTCGAGCTTCCCATGCTAGCCAACTACGCTAGTTCCGCGCGCGCGCGTGCTTACTTAGCGCAGTCGATCTCCTTGATAAGCGCGAGAAACGTATCAAATTTGAAGTCGCAGCGATTTCGCGGAGCCGTGGCGAAGGATCGTCGTCGGCATTGGCGCTGGCAACAGTAACCCAGCGGCAAAAACGTAATTTGGCCGTTCTTCAAATACCTGGGCTTCGAGCGGACGACTTCTTGCGCGAACCATACATTTCTTTGCATTTATATAACAGTCGCTCCACTTCGTCTCTTTCGAGCGACAAAAAGAATAAGGAAGGAGTCGTCGCGCTCGGCTGGACTCGGGTTAACGGACCAGCCAATGGTTAAGGCTAGCGAAAACTCTGCGCGACTTTTTGCCGGACGCCGATTGCGCGCGTAACGATCGACGAGCGGTAGGTAGACTCTTCTTACACCTCCGTGAATCCGCGCTCGATTCCCAGGAGCGTCCGCCGCCCTCGTGCTCGCGCCGCAAACGGGAGTCGATCGGAAACAATGAAGCCGCCCACGGGCTCCCTTTCATTACTGCAATTACATTTGTTTATCGCGGCGACAAACGGGGGCGCGCGCGTCTCGTAAATCCTCGGCGTCGGCGGCGCGCCATTTCGCCCAAGTGAAAAGCCGATTAGTGCGTGGGAGGAGGGAGTGGAAGAGGCGGAGGTGTGGCACGTGTCGCGGCGCGCACCGGCCCGAAAGGAGAGCAGCCGTGGGCAGATCGCCCGGAGCTTTGCGCAAACGACCTCGGCGACGATGAGAGACCGAGAGGCGCTTTTCTGGAACTGCATTCGCCGCTGCTGTTGCACGACGCGAGTTCTCCTCGAATGCGTCGCAGACTTGGCTCGTTGTTGACAAAGCAGCGCTGCTTCCAAGACTCCGAGGCTTATGGCGATAAAAACGAGAAAAAAACGAAAAAACGGCCGGCTAACGGTACTTGGGCGCGCGTTCGGCTGATACTTCCTCTTGTACAATTAAAAACAATGCCAGCGTATCGGAGAAAAGCGATCGCGCGGCTGCTCGCAACTGTCGCTCGTTATAAAAGTAAGACGTAATTATCAATGCAAGCCGCACGAGTCGATAAAGCTTAATTTACAGCAAAGACGAATGCGCGTGTAAAACGTTTTCTTCTCTTTCTACGCTTGATCTCCCCAGCCCCTCTCTCTCTCTCTCTCTCTGTCCCTCCTTCCTTCACTCGAGTGCTTTATTGCAGTATATCACGCATTTTCACTTGCGAGTCGACGTGGAATAATGATAATGTCGCGCCTTCGCGGACTCGCACGTGCCGCTCTTGTGTTATTAACCTAAATTGCTGTGCTTTTCTCGTTCGCGCGCGCACTCGCCTTGTGATTCCTTCTCGTTCCGTCTCAGCCGGCAATCAACTTCTTCGCTATTTCCACGCAGATTGTGCGATTGCCGAGCGACGGCCCGGCCCCTTTAATTTCTCGAGAACGGCGAATTTTGATTTATGGTAACATTCGTCACTTTACAAAGCAGACCAATAAACCAAGCGCTTATTTTGTTGGGAAATAACTTTTATGTAGCACCAATTTATTCGCGGCGAGCGAATAGTCGCTGCGAAAGGTGTCGCTAAGGCACCTGCTTTTAGCTAATGGCCCTTTCAATCGTTCGCAACAATAATTCCTTCGGCGAAAGTCGACGTTACCAATTCAAAATTGGCTAACGCGATAAAAACTGGTGTTCGTAAATTTGACATTAATTTGCCTTTAGTTCTCGTTTATGCGAAAAGGAAAATACCTTTGCTGCGAAACGACTGATTATGCGATATTATGTTTTGGCAACTTTGCCTAGCATCGGGGAAGTTCACGTGTTGCGAGAAAATCCTTCTCCACGAGCATTTCGTAAATAAATTTCTTATCAACTTCCAAGTATTTTCTTTATTATTCGTTATTTATTGTTGTATCAAGAGTAAAGTGATTAGCGAGATCCGTAAGCTCTAGATACTTAACGTCTTTTAAACGCTAATTTATAGTTTTTGCAATAATTATTTTTTATAATTGTAAAATTTCTTGGTAAAAAATTAACCAATGCTATAAAAGAACTTTTTGAAAGAGAATTATTTATCGCGATTGTGAGAGAACGCCGAGCAAAATATTTCACTTATTTAAAAGCTTCCTTTTAAAATAGAGAAAAATAGATGAGTGCAATTACAAAATACGAGTCTTTAAACTCTAGTACTGGAGGTTGGACAATGTGTATTGCCAGCGATCGAAGCATGCATCAACTATTAGCGTATAATTCTTTAAAGTATCCCTGATCTTTAACAAACGGCAGACAGAGGCGGATTATTACAAAATGCACAGATTCGTCGTTATTCCGAATGATTTTCGACTTGCATTCGATAAGAAAAGTACAATCGTTTGCTTTCCTAAATTAATGAAAGAAAAACCAACGAAAAGATAAGCCTCGTGTATGAGAAATTTAAAAAATGTAAATACAACACGTCAATCAGCGTGTAGTTTGATAATTGCATGCGCGAGCTCGTGCGCGAGCCGACGAAGAATATTGTATTAAAAATTACTATACTTTTTCATCCGAAACATAAACAGGAAGAGAATACGAAAAAAGCGAGCCGCAACGCTTTCGCTTAGAGTCGGAGCGGAGCGTTTCTCCGACCAAAGCAGATCGCGAAATATAGTAATTTTCCTCGGTGCGTTAGTCAAATACACAGCAATTTGAGCGGAATATTTTTCTCTGTGTCACTATAAAGTGGACGTCAGGCGGTCTCCGACGACGCTGCAATACGTGTACCCGAGCATATCTGTGCTAATTGCGCGTCACGATGACTCTGTTCGATAAACCCGCTCTCGTACATGCGCTCGCCTTTCGCCTACAGCCGCGCGACGGCAGCCGCCACGCATTGGCGCACGCGCGGCGCGCATACGACGCGCGCTCACACACACCAACACACGCACCAACACCCACCCGAGCGAGCGACCACACAGACGCGCGAGCGCTAAGCGTAGTTAGATAAGTATCGTAAATTTGTTAGTTAGATTAAGGCGCGAACGAGCGCGGCTTACCGCTCGAGTCGTGTGATTATTTGACTGGGGAAAAGTACAATGACCTATTACGCTTCATTGAGCTTTCGCTTTCGTACCTCGAGACTGAGTCTGCGATTTTTCCCTTTCTTTTTTCGAATTAAAAACTCGCCGCGGACGTGTTTTCAGTTTATGAAAGAAGAAAATTCAGCGATACCGGCGCAGAGGAATAATAAAAACTAATTTCCTGCGCATTTTTACGTGCTTTTCTTATTTTCTCTCAATCGCTTTAAAGTATTCACGGCCTTGTTATTGTTGTTTTTGGTATCTTTTGATGAATGGTCGAGTCGAAGCGCTTGTATTTCATGTCGCTCGTATTAACGTTGAGAATTCAGCTCGAGACATTAGCGGACTTAAATTTAGCGAGCGACGGAGTAACTTCAACTTGCAAGTAGAGCAACGCGTGTCCTTTTGAAAAATTGAAGGCACTCGCTTATTTCGTTAAAATAATAGTCGGCGAACCATTTTTGCAAACCAATAACGATGTATGTAGTTGGACTGTACGTTCGAGGCAAGCACCGAGTCACCGAGACGATTAATTCGTGCGCTTATTCCAACTACTTACGTAGAGACGTACGTAGTCAGGTAACTATCGAATCTGAAAAACGCGTCGCAGAAAAAAATTGCGACAATAAAAAGTCGAACGAGACTGCTTTACGTATCAACGATCAAATAAATAAGCGGAGCTGACAATAAAACGAAATAAAGAATCCATTAATAAGCGTCTAACAATATTTAAGGTCGGCTATCCTCGTATTAAAAAAAAAAAAAACAAAAAAAAACAAAAAACGAAGCACACAACTGTAATATTATTTCAATTACCAGCATTAAGTTAAAAATTGCTATTTGCATTTGACTTATGCAAGGCATTTCAGCTTCGCGAGTGCAAAAAGAAAGAGCCCCGAGAATATAGGCTTTCAATTATACGCTTCTCGGAAATTAAATGAAATTTTCATAAGAATTGGTTTTCGCCCACCAGCTTGCGCTCCAGACGACAGCATCGCCTCGCCTCGCACTTACATCCGAATGTCAGCGGAGGGTTAATGTATGTGCAGTTTCCACGCTATGAATTGGTAATGGGGCCCGTTCGCATTTAAATACGTTATTCGTTTCCTGATGATACGTCGACCGCTTTTAAACCTTTACATAAGAAATGTCGAGGCGTCATCCCTTTTTTATATTTATAGACTCAAGTGGCTCGTGTCAAAATTAACACTTTAGGCCTTCCAAGATGGACTTCTCGAATGTGTGTATTTACATTTGGATCTCGAAATGAAAAGAGAAGTTCCTTATCCGAGCGAGCGTTTTTACTTTTTGACTTGGCCACTTCTTATTGCCAACAGATTATAGTATTACTATAAATAAAGTATTTGCAGTGCTAAGGAGTTTATCTCCTCTTTCTTAAAACGAAAAGACGGGGGTGTATTTATTGGGTTATAAAATACGTGGCGAAATTGAGTATTTACGTCAAAAATATTGGAAAAGGAAAAGGCGAGCACTACAATGGCAGAATGATAAACATATCACGGAAAAGTTAAAAGAGGAAAGTGGAAAATAATAATTCTCGATAGGTTATTAATTCCGCAGACTTTCTTATAGCTTTGGGAATAATTTCCCTCCTCTCCAGTATCACCCTGAAAATTTAATTATAAATTTCTATCAATCATCTCGAACGATATCTCTCGCCTATCGAAAATCGCACTCGATACACGCGCTTACGTTAAAAAATCCATTTGCTAATATCTTGATAAATTTGTAACATAGGCGGATTGCAAAACGCGCTTACAGCCGCGAGTTATTAATGTAATGCCGTATTCCCAGTGTCTTATTAATACACGAATTGGCTTGATTAAAGAAGCCGCGTTGAAAAAAGAGCGAAAAATTTATTCAGCAGACAATAGGAATTTGAATATTAATCATTTATCCGAAACAGAACTCTGGGCTCTCGACGAATTTGGGGTAGACGCAATTGCTTTATAAATCCCAGTAAGCGCGGTAAGACATTTCTATGGCTCTATTGTGCCACATTCCCTCTTGAGCGAAAATCGATTAAACGCCCCGCTTCTTTACAATATTGTATCGGAATTTCGCGTATATCTCTCTAGGAACGTAATAAGCGCGTGACACGGACACAATCCGATTCGGTAACGTGATAAATATATTCGACCAGCTCTCGATGCGAAAACGTCATCAATCTGACGTCATTATTTTTACGAAATCACGATTCAGAAATACGACGTTATTGAAATTCAGCTAAATGAATAGATAAGAATCGAGCTGCCCCCGTCAATCCGATTATAATGAAAATATTTTCCTCCGTTTGGTCGGGATAAATAAGTCGAGTCCACGGCTCGCCAGACAAAACAAACCAAACACTACAATCCGATCGCGCTCGACGAGCGCAATGATAAACGATCCGTATTAATACATTAGATTTATTCTCATACAAATTCCAGGCGATGTTTCCCGTGCAGGTGCGGTTCCTCACCGAGACCCGAGACCCGAGCCGTCGCTCACTTTCTCCCGCGGCCGAGGAGACAAAAGGGGGATCGAGAACGGAAAAGGGAACGACGCCGTCGCAGTCGTGAGAGTCTTCAAGGGCCTCTCCTCTCCCACAGTCCCACCTACACTCCACTTATTGGACTTACAACTCGTCATCGGACCGATCCGAGCGCATACACGCACGCGTAAGCGCAGCGCTTAGGAGGGCACAAATAGGTCGCACCTGCTGCTACTGCTCTAACTGCTCTATCGCACTCGACGCTCTTGTCCGCTTCCTCTGCTTTTGGCTGCTTCTTACCCTGGGCAGAAAGAGCGCTGGTGCGGTGTCTCGCGCGAACCACCGGTTCATTGGCCCCACCGCGAGCCGCACCACGGTGTAATTGTCTTATGAAACCTACCTCCCGTACGGCTATCGCAGCGGGCTCTGACGATTTTTTGGAGTGAAATTCCACTCCGGGGAGACGTGCACTGGTCTGAATTGAGTTACCGATGTCGTACTGGGAGGCAATAAAAACTCCTGGATTCATGGCTTGAGGGAGTAATTATTCACGCTACGAATATCACGTTATCATTGATGTACCTCTCGGCTGGGGATCGGGGCATCAATTTATTTTTTACCGGCTCTTTCTTATTGCACTGGTTGCAGGCCAAAAAATTAAGGCTGCTTAATGAAATAATTAAGCCGAGCGGTTTTGTGACTGGAAATGAACGGACGCGACTGATATTAGGGATCGGAGAAAAGTGCCGCCTTTCCCTTCCTGCCGGCCCCGAACAGGCAAATCCATTATTGAGATCCAGCCTCATTGACACTTTTCCGGCCCCTCGATAGAAACGACACCCACAGCCACACACGCACGTGCTTCAATGATGACACGTTTTTACGAAAGTGCTATTATTTACTAATCGCTCTTACTTAAGGTTCCCTGTACCTGCACCGGATTGTGGCTGCCTACATTTTTTTAATCGATCCCTCCATCAAAAGAGCTCTTCGGATTTCGGCTCTCTTTCATTGCAATAATAAAAACATTGCTTTTAGTGGAGCACACAGGCTATAGATGTCGATACGTGCCTGGGAAGCGTGCATTGATTATTTTTTCTGCTAAATAAAGTCTCTTGTATCATTAATGACCTGCTGCCTCAACCTCCTACATCGCCCCTAATATTTCTAAATTCGCTTGTTTAGATTGATTGAGTTGCGCGTATTCCTGGCACGTTTCCTCGACTCGATGACTTATTTAATCGTGCGATTTATCAATGGCCGGAAGTACTGTTGCCCTTTTTTTAGAATTGCTGGTACTCCGATTATTTTGCTAAATCTTGCGAAGCGAGATTTTAAATTTTCTTCACTTGTCTGCGTTTGTGCTAGCAACTTTTAACTGCATTCAAATGAATCACTCGACAAGGTCATAGCGTATAAATTTCCAATGATTGATTGATTGATTGCAAATGTACTTCAAAAAACATCTGCTTCTGGATTTGACTTCAATTTTTTGACGCATAATTTTATACTATTTCGCAATTTTTCATAAACGTTTTTACGCTTATCATTCATTAAGCCAAGTATATGGCAAATTTTTAAACAAATATGAATTGTGCACACGCTATTTTTAAATATTAGTACTTTCACACACTTCTGAGGATTCTTAAATACGCTTTTTATTTCATGCCCGAAAATATAAAAAGAATAATCAAGTTTGATCGAGTAATTTAATCGTGTGAAATGCAATAAAATTGCGTGTTAATGAAATTAATAATAACTTTGCAAATAAGACGTAGAAAGTATTAAAACGAATTATTTTTTAAAGAAATTATACATATTAAAGTCACGTTCTATCAATAAAGTCGATATTATCCATTAGATTGGTATTTAAATTCTATTTATAACTTAATATATTTAAAATTTAATTTTTATGAAAGACAAAGAATGTAGTAATGCCAACGAACGATTCCTTCGCATTAATTGTTTTCTCTTTCGAAACTTTAAGATTTAACTAAATTTGTTGACTTTTTATCCTCTATACTTTAAGGCTGCTATAAATTATTGAACAGCAAGTAAAGAATGAAAATCATCGTGTATAAGCTTAGCAATTTTAACTTTTATGGAATACTATATATTTCCAACAAAAAATTTTCAATACAATTGATACATTTTATAGATTATTTGAAATAACTATTGCGCAAAATATTTTTATCGATTGATCTATGAATTTTATTTAACTTATCGCTAAAATCACACGATTAAATTTAATTTACTTTTAACAATTATTTTTCGCTGAACTCGCTTTATTAAGAATACTAATCATTTACCGGTTTACGAAAGTGTTAAAATGATCATTGAAGAGTAAAAATTGAAGCCGTCGCGTATCGATTGATTCGACGTTAAAAATGCCACTGATATCCTTTATAAAATATCTATTTGTAAATTTTCTGCACCAAAAAACTCCGTGATTTCGATTCTCAATTGAATGATACATGTGTATAGTCTTTATGTAGATTAGTTGATGAAGCTTTGTTTCGTGTTTCCTTTGATTCGACAGAGAATGCAAATATAGGCTTGTTAACACTGTAAACAATATTTTTTCAATGACCTGCGCGTGCATATCAATTCAAATGGCATTGAAAGGAGATGCTTTATTCATTATGAAATTCGAAGTTTATTAAAGCTGCAGCGAGTATATGCTCGCGCTGACGTTTATCATTAAGTAAGCACTCGCTTTTTTTTAAATATTTTACACGTCTTTCCAAGACGTTTCTTGTTCCTTGCTTGTGAATAATTAGTTCATGGAAATAATCAATAGTTGCGTAAAAGACCGTAATATTTCTAATATTTTTTTCGTTACCAAACTTCAGTTTCACAAGGACGATCTCTTCTCTTTTTATTTTTTTTTTTTTATCCTTTTTCTAGGTTCGATTTTACCGAACTTTCGATCTGCCTCGCAGTTATATAACGTAGGCTACGCGCGACATCGACGTATTACTTACTATTAATTGCTATAATCATTAACAGTGTAAATCCCAATAATTACTACGATCTTCGTTCGTATCGATTCGTGCACCTAACACTTCGATAAATTCGTTAAAGTTTACGCGACTACTGGCAGCCACAATCGTCACTCCGATATTTTTATTATATCTAGCATTTTTAGACTGACGGCAAGTGTACGCGAAAACTTGTGCTCCCAAGAACGTCATCGTTCAATTATTCATCGAGTCGAGTACCGCATCGTGCACGTCACTTAGATACCCAGGGATATAAAGCAAAATAAATAAAAATGTAATTCGGAGCGAGAAAACATGAATCAGTGGGAATGAGCATCGGAAAGCTGCATGCGAATTCGCGTACCTTGAATATCGCAAAAAGTATTTGTCGATGCACTCGGTCGCTATTTTTTGTGCCTCCGATCATCGTCAACTTGTTTTATCTCTCCAGGATAATTTTGCTTTTCAATTGGCATCGCTGCTTCGGCAAGTAACCAATACATGAATAACTTGTTTGATGTGTACGACCGTTGGGGAAATAAAAATTTCATTTCGAAACGAATTCGCGCGACAATCATTCGTAGCTGGCAAATATAAGTAATGTTTTTGTTAGCGGATGGTGCATAAATTTCGACGTTGTCAAAGACGCCGATGGAGCTCATTTTACAATTTAAATTGCAAACGCTTTATTAATCTAATTATGCGCTATGTACACTACGACAGCGCTTCGTCGATGTTGGCTGGTGAATAATTTATGAAAACGAAATGCTGCGCGCGGACACTCCTAGATCACTTCTAGCAGCTCCAGTTTTCGCGATCAGAATGTCACGCGCCGATATGCTTTCACTCGAGAAAATATTATTTCGAGAAAAGAAAAAGAGCGAAGCTCCGTAGAGCCGTCCATTAAGGCCCTGTAGGCAGCGGCAGCTCGTATTTCTTACGTCGTTTTTGCGAGGCCGCACGAAGCCTCGGGCAGAGAAGATCCGAAGGTTCCATCGATTCCGATTGGTCTTGCACGGCATCGGCCGATTTCGACGTGTTCCCGATGTCGGCGCAAGGTTTAGCCAGGTCGCAGAAAAAACCCGGCCTCTCCGCTTTTGGTTTTTGTGCGGGACCGGGGCGCGCACGAAAATACCTCGGTGCTCTTTCTCCTAGAGGTCCCCTCCTCCTCCTCCTCCTCCTCCTCATCCTTCTGCCCGCGCTCGACCTCGACGAGGAGGCTCTTTGCCTCCTTCCGCCCGAGCTCGAGCTGCTCTCTTTTCGGGTTGCGCGCGAGGAGACAAGAAAACGCCGCCGAGGGACGTGAGACGCGAATCAATCGGTAGTCGATGATCGCGGGCCCCTTTCGGCAGCCCGTAGGTGCAGTGCAGCGGCGCGCGGTGATAGATCGCGATCGCAGTGCGACGCTCAGGCATCCGGGCCGCATGCCTCTCAGCTCTTTATTTAAATGAGGCGCGCGTGTAGCGCTCGCTAATTGATCGTGGAGGATATTAAATGCTCACGACTGAAAGACGCCGCCTTATTACACTGCATTTAGATGTAGCGTGAGTGGCCTTTTTTTCTCGCTTTAATTGCAGAACTCGGAGTGATTTATTTTTGTTGGCAAGCATTCCAATTGAAAGTAAATGGAAAGTGTCGGTAAATAAGTCAGCGAGCGGCTAGCGGCGAATGAATAACCCGACGTCGAACCGCGGCCGCGACGCATATAACGACGCTCAGTGTCGCCGACATCCGCACCGAATGCAAAAACAGCCGGGGATACAAAAGCGAGCGGACAAACGGCGTCGTCCGCGGTGGTGACGTCTGTGGTCGGCGAGATTCAGCCCGACGATGGCCTCGCACTTGGCCTCGAAAGGCGAAGCGCACGCGGGTCAGCTGTGAGCGAGCGAACCACCGAATAATGGCCGCGCGTTTCGTCGAGTCTCCGAGACGATGGCCGCGGAGGGACGGAGGAGTAACGAGAGTCAGCCGGCCGAGGCGCGCGAAATCGAAGATCGACGGCATCGGGAGCAGCTCTTTTTTGTTCGCAAAAAGTCGAAGCGTGCGAGGCGAATGCTACCGCCGGGGCCCCCCACCAGGCGACGTTCGGTCGCGAGACACGGCGCGTGTCAACCTTGCCTTGTCCTTGAAAGCACGCGACCGAGAAAGAGAGAGAGAGAGAGAGAGAGTACGGCACATATTGCTGGCGGCGCGTGCACCACTGACAATGAGGCGCTCGCGGCGCCCTCGCGTCCTTTGCGCTCGTTATCGGACCATCTATCGGTCGCTCTTCCGCTGCGCGAGGAAGTCGTCGAGGCGCTCCTTTTTGCTCGTGCCCTGCGCCGTGATTTGATAATTTCCCGGATAATCCGAGACGAGCGCGTCGATTTCGCGTCGATTTCACATTGGCCACTCGTTGTAATTCACGAATTATATTATAATTCACCTCTACGGGGGAGTGCAACGAAGAGCGTCGATCAACTTTTACTGCAAACGCACATTTATTAATCTCGAAAGAGAACATTGTAAACATTGCAGCGTTTGTGACTCAAACATTACTCATCCTCTGAACGCTCTTTTTGATGTACAAAAAAACCGCGCACGTCACTTGCGAATTGTTCTATTGTAATTAAAGCATTGGCGAATTAACTTTTTTAAGTATCATGTTAGCATGATTACTCATACGAAGTACAAAAACGTATAATTGAGATTACAATTTTTTGCACTCTGATTTACTCTATAAAATACATGACAGACATAAATTTAGTCAAAAATTGAGGTAAATAATGAGAATAAAAAACCGAAAATCTCTGCAGTGATAAATTAATTTACGTATTCCGAAGATAAGCGAGTAAAATTTAACTCGTCCATGAATTTATAATGTGGAAACGTTGAAATTTCTACTCCGCGATCAACTTTCTTTCCGACATCTTCTAATCCCTTAAGTGTCTAAACTTGAGTGCGTATCCCAGACGCTTCGCACCTTACATTTTCTCTCGAGCCTAAAGCAGAATCTGTCGATTATAAAATTACCGCAACCGTGAATTCATTCGTCTCGTTATACATAATAATAATAATAATTTTTAAATTTTCATTAACTCCATGTACTTGGTATCGTAAGAAAGGTTAAATAAAAAGTCTTCTATCGGAAGCATTATTAACGCATTAATTTGTTTCTGATTTTTACAACATTCTTGCAATAGATACAATTATTTCAAGGTATTCTTCTCTTTAATATTGTAATGCGTCTTTTCTTGTTTCTCTTTATATAAATTTAACTCTTGCATTAAAATTTCAAGTTCTGCATCGACGCTTTATTAATTTATTACATTCTTTTGATTAACTTAATCGAATTAGACAACCGAAAAACTCGCCCTTTTACTACTTAATTGAAAAATGTGGCCACAGATTTCTTAGAACAATACAGTAATTGAACTTTTAAATGTTTTTATCAATTAATCTAGATTACAACTTTTGTCCGTCGATTGGTCAGGCTAGCAAAAAGATATTACTCATATTGGTGCCCATTAACTATTTTATATTACTGATAAAACTATATCCTTGACCGCATTCAGATTTAATGTTAAGACAAGACAGCTGCTTCAAGGATTATTTTCGTAAAAAACTTATAAACACATAGAGCGAAATATAGGATATCGCATTTGCCAATATAAATCGAACAATTGAAGTGTTTGTAGTTTAAAAGTTTCGTAGCACTTTGGCAACTTTTTTACAATAAGTTATAAGATTATTATCGTCAGCTGCGTTGCACAGGAATTTCTCCGATTATTTTTATGTGCAAAAATTTAAATAAAATCCTGTTAATATAAATAATAATGAATAAATTATTGCCGTTATCATTATTGCAATCGCCATAATAAAATTGCCTTATTTAATACGGCATTAGCAATAAACAAGGTAATTAATAAAAGCGCGCAAGCTAATAAGCGAAGCAAATCCAAATATTATTTTTTTATACTCTACGAATGCGTTTACAGCAGCACAGCGTTTGATATCAGAAAATGATTAAACAGCAAGTCTCGAGTCGACTTTGGCTCGGCGAATGTATCTATTAATTGTTTAGACTACGTTGCACGACGTACAACAGGTCATTCGATTAAAGAGATGCGAAAAAGTTCTTTCTTGAAAGTTCCGTACGCATGCCTACCGCGGCGCCTCGAATCGAGAAAGGCAGACCAGTACACTTTTGGCGCGCATTCAACGAATCAAAGGTTTTTGCAAAAACGTGCACGCTCGTCGCAATGCTCGGTGGCTAACTCGCGTTACTCATCTCGACGAGAATTATCAGTTTTTTCCAACTCGCTGACACGGACGATGGTTATCGGGGAATAGGAAGGGCAGGTAAAGCGCGTGCGAACAACGAGCGAGCGCGGGATAACGCACGCGCACTCGACGTTCTCTCGATACGAGATAATTATCAGCTTATAATTTCATACGACAATATAACAATAGAAAGGAATTGCGCGTAGCGAGAAGTTATCGAGTAACGAGTACGTTCACTTAGTACAATGATAAATTTGAAGCACAGTGTACTTTCCATTTAGCGCTTATCGTCGAGTCCATAAATTTAGCGTTTCCAAGCAATCGTAGCGCAAAAATGGGCTTAATATCACGCGCGTGGCTTAAAACATTTGCTTAGCGTAAAGCGCGTGCACGGCTGGTTGCACATTGCGAGGAAAAAAAGAAGCCTAGAATGCGGTTGTTGAACGACGAGCGTCTGTACCTATATCAATTAACCTCTTGGGAATCCCAGGGCTGCGAGCTCTGGCTGCTCGCGGCTTAATTATGCAAATGCCATTCTGCTCGGTTTTTCGAAATCGCGTTTGCGCTCTCGAACGCGCCACATTGTAACGCCTCGTAACCGCGCGTCGCATGCGTCACGCGTCATTTGCATCGAGTCATCGTCGCCGGCGATGCTCGTTTCGCCCCGCTCCCTCCACCGACGCCCTTTCCGACGGTATCGCACTGCCGCCGCGTTTCCAGTTTTAACGGCGCGCTCGGGCATCGCTGGCTGGCTCGGCTGGCTTTTAATGAAAATCCAATCGTGAGCCGAGAGCGAGGCGCCGCGTTGGGCTTTTAAGAAGCGCGCACGTACGATGTACGCAATAGGCGATTCGACCGGCGGCGAGACGGCAATTGCGCTCTTATCGCGCGGCAACTGTGCGCCGCCGAGCGCCGAGTTGAAAAATAAAAAAACGTCCAGACGCTGCGAGCCGGGAGTCGCGTAATATGTGGAAATGTACTTTTCCAGCTAATTTTAATTGCAGTAAAAACTTTGCATTCCCTAATGACGTAGCGCCGCACGCGATAAGAATGAAATTATTCTGTTGACAAATGGGAATCAGCTGTGCAATTGCCGTTTATTAATGGGCGCAAAAACGCTGCTAAATTAAACACCGTCCTTACACGGTGCGTTATTCGACCGAGAGTGGATTTTTAGTTCAAAATTTAAACGAGCCGCCGCCGCCGCCGCCGCCGCCGCCTCAACGACTCCTGCTGCTTTTAAAACAGTTGCTGCATTTTGCACCCGGTTTTTTCTAAATTTCAAACGTATCGCGGCGTCGTTTCTTCACAGTCTTATCATCATCGGCGAAACTCGATTCGAATGTGTACGCGCGATCGATTGATTAAACGCCTGTACATCACGCTTTATCCGAGTTTGTGCAAATAACGCTGCTTTCGCTGTGTGCGCAAAAACGCATATTCCCGTTTGCACGTCAGTCGTAATGTGTCGTTAAAAATACCCAAATCGAGAAGAAGTACCGGCTACCTCGAATCAAATATTTTTGTCGCACCCTTGTCGGTGTCGATGCTCGTTCGCGCAAAAAAAAATCTCGGTTTAAAAATAAAATCTCGTTTAGCGAAGGCGAGGCTTGAGCTTGAGTCCGCCAGGCGGCAGCACGTCGCTGTCAGTGGGAATTTCGAGGCCGGCGCCGGCGGAGGTGGACTTTTGGGCACGAGTTCGCCACCCATGGGAGGGACTCATCGGGGCCCCCGTGAACTTGTACGATCGCCACCAGGTGGCGGCACCTAACCGACCAGAGCTCGATCGCACGCGCTAGCACGCAGTCCGACCGCTGACGTCTGGATGGGTTGGATCTAAGAACCTGCGCTCGCGATTCTCAAAAATGCTGCGCGAACTTTTTACTTAGCGGCTTTAGCTTACCCCCATGATCGCCGTCGCAGACGCTGTACTTTTCAACAGGTCCCAGGCCGAGGTTATTTTGAAAAAAAACCTGCACTCTGATTTTTTATTTCTAACAACTTTGTCATTTGCTGTTAGCGTTAAAACTTTATAATCGTTGCGTTTTGCTGTATTTCGACGCGAACATTCCTTCTTAAAACGTTGAAGCGACTTTTCACGCGCAAATTTATCAATCCGAGAGATAAAGAATGATGCTCCAAGACAAAATAAAAATCTGCATCCTTGGTGGACACATGTGCATTTAATTAATATCTTTCGATATAATCTTATTTTAGAAGCAAATCCGTTCTTGGGCTTTCGATTTTTTCTCTTGAAATCTAATACTTTATTTTGATTAAATCAATTTTAGTCCTGCCGTGAAAAAAATTTTATATAATTTTTTTTATGCATAGCTTTTATCGCATCCAAGATGCGCCAAAAGAAATGAATTTCGTCCGTCCTTTGAATAAAATTATACGTAGATTTTTTGCTTGCGAATTAAAGGTGTAAATAATGGGTTGAAATAATGAAAGAATAAAGCAGTGTGTTTTAGGTTTAGAGATCAATATTTATTTTGATACTCTTATATCGTAATAAGCGTGGTCTTCTATTTTTGACAATAGATAGGTAATACAAATTTTTATCTGCACTCATAAATATAAATAGTACTCTTTCTCTCTCGATACGGCATACGGCATACATCATTCACACACATTCGCATTCTTAAACTTACTTAACGCGACCTAACCAAGATTAACGAAGTTCTCGTTTAATTTAAATGTACATTAGCCCGTTTAATAATAATCGTAAAATCTATCGACGGGAAAAAATCGCATCTCGGTCAATGTGGTACATTACGTTCAAGAAAAACAGAATTGGAAGACGTCAGTGATTCTTGTTGCGTAAGGCACTTAATAAAAAATAAAAAATGTTACAATTATTTACAGGACAAATAAAAACGAATTAAGCGGCGAGAGATGAGAAAAAAAGTACTCAAGTAGGCGTTACATATCACGGTTAGAGAATAATCGTCCGAAAACTTTTATGATCTCTTAAATAAAAAAAAGAAAGAAAACCTTTCCCTTTCGAGTCCGTCGTTTAGAAGTTATATTTACAAGGCACTGATAAGGCACCGCCTCATAGGCTACTGGCCGTTGGACCGAAAATTGCGGGAAAACTCAATATAATGTATACATGTGCAAGTATGCATTAAAAGAACATCCAAGCTCGGTATTTTTTTCTCCGTTCTCCTGAATCGCGCGCGCGTGCGAGCCGCCGCCGCCGCCGCCGCCTCATTACTTCTTCTCTCCATATCTTTATACATATCCACGTTTTTTATACACTCTATAATAAAGTCAACGGAAGGAACAACGCCCGAATAATTATCTCTCTCTCCTCTTCGTCCTCATCTTCTGTCACAAATAAAAGACGGAGCACGTCCGCGCGCATATAGTAACCACACCAGCGTCGTCCGAGAATTTTGCCCTCGACGACGAAGCGAACCATCATCACACTTGTTTGTTGCTCCCGGCCCAGTGAAAGAAGAGTAGCGCCCGAGACGTCTACCAGGGTCTCCAGCACTTCTCCTCGATCGACTCCTTGATCACGCTCTTTCTCATCACGAGACTTAGCGGTTTCTGGAGGGGCGGACTGTAGACGCGGGGATCGAACTCCGGGTCACTGGTGTAGCCGTTGGCGGGGCTGGTGGCGACATCCCGATGGCTTACCTCGGTGTAAGCGACGGGAGACTGCGACTGCTCTCGGAAGCCCGAAGGCGGTGCCTCGAACGCAATCGGACTCGCGGCCGACGTTGAGGTCGAGCTCGCCGAGGACGTTGACGAGGAGGCCGAGGCGGTGCTCGCCGTTCGCTGTGGAATGGGGATGAGCGTCGGGAGCGGAGACGATGGTGCCGGTGAGCTCGCGGGCGAGGACACGGGGCTGGCGGAGGTGGCGGTGCTCGCGGCTGCGTTGCTCTTGGCTCCGGCGGCGACGAGGGCGATGTTTCCATTGGGTAGTCGCGTGGGCACCAGCTGGAGGGCCGTGCCGTTTGCGTTCATGTACACGATGCCGTTCGACTGCTGAACTTGAATCGTCGAGGAGGCGTCGACCTGCGGCAGGATGTGCACCTGTAGCTGGGTGGTTGTTGTCTGCGCGGACTGCAACGACTGTTGGCCGCCGGATTGCTGACCGGCGCCGGCGCCGTCCGCGGCTCCGAGACAGGTAGCCAAGTGTGCCATCAAACGACGCTTCACCGAGGCCTCGAGACCTGGGAAGCGCCCGACTTCGCTCGCGCACTCGGTAAAACCGGCGCGGAATTTGTTGAGCACATTCGGGTCCGTCGCCGAGGCAAGGGCTACCTGTTGACGCTGCAAACTCTCCAAGTGTTTCACCGTCATCTCGAGGATGTCGGCCTTTTCGAGTTTTGAGTGTCTGGCTGGCTGTAATCAGAAAAAAGTTCACGGTTAAAGACATTGGTTTTCTTCGCGTTTTTTTTTTTAAAGGGCAGAATTTAGAAAAAAAATTTTTTCTTCGATTGACTTCGATTTTTACGCGACTTTGGGCAATTTCAATTTATTATCGTTTGGCAATGTAAAGATACTTACGTCTTTTTTCATCGCGTCCAGGATGAGTGCCTTGAGGTCGTTGAGGCAGTTGTTGATGCGAGCTCGACGTCTCTTCTCCATTATTGGTTTATTGCTCTGTAATCAGAAAAGAATAACAAAAGGTTAGCGAGACGGTAGAGCAAGTGCAGGT
The DNA here is from genome assembly GCA_018907185.1 of Platyscapa corneri. NCBI lineage: Eukaryota > Metazoa > Arthropoda > Insecta > Hymenoptera > Agaonidae > Platyscapa > Platyscapa corneri. The sequence continues at coordinate 3,236,569 of JACCHW010000021.1, read as the reverse complement.
GTAAAATAATAAAAAGGGCGAGAGAGGAAAGAGTCGTTCGCGTTGAAAAGTTAAAAAGAGGCAAAGTGTCAAGGGCGGAGCAAATGTCAGCGTCAGCCGGAAGATTAAAAATTGCGAGAGTTGAGTTGAATGGATTTGAATTTTACGATCGCGAGGAAAAAGCGCGCAAAGTGGCTGGAGTCGAAGTTGGCAAGGACACTAACCCGTCGATTCTCGCTGGACCTCCTCGGCGCGGCCGCGCTTGTATTGGTGGTCGTGGCCGTCGCCGTAGTTTGGGCCATCGGCGGCTGCACGGCCTCCTGGGGCACATGCTGGGCCGGTGGCGTCGCGCCCACGGTAACTCCGCCCGTGGGCATACTGGCGTTCACTCCGGTAACCATGTCTGCAGATGGTTTTATTCGAGATGTCTCTCTTTGAATTTAATTTTCACAAAAGCTGGACCCCGGGAAGAGGTGAGCAAAAGTCGCACTTGCGCCGGGTCGTCGCACTGCACCCAAGTCCGGCACTCGCGTAAGTACTGAAGGGTAAGAGCTTAGCAGTACAAGTGACGGGGCCCGAGCGACCAAGTCTGTGTCTGTCTAACTATGTGCTTCCTTTAGCAGCAACTGAAGGGGAGCTCCGTGTCCCGAACCTCTCGCAAAGCGCGTCAGAGCTCGACTGATTCGCGAGGTGTCCTTAGCCACGACTGCCAAACGTATTCTGCGCTGTCTGCCGACGCGGGAGCGTGTCGAGCGTGGAATGCTGCCTTGGTCGCCGCCGCCAAGAGGGCAGACGGCGGCGGCGGCGGCGGCGGCGGCAGCGACGGCGTCCACGGTGGGGGATAAGACGGCAGCAAGCGGTCGTTGGGTGGGGGCCGGACAGCGCGTGACGATTTACCCTCGGCTTATCCCCACCACCGAATTCCGTGGCACAGCCGCGCGGCGTTTTCCCTACCTCTCTCTCGCTTCGTCTCCCCTCTCGCTCGCTCGCTAGCACCGGAGCTCGAGATGCGCAACCCCACCAGAGCTCTCGGGTACCAACACATGCACGCCGGTACGTACGGTGGTTGGGACCCCCGCCGGGGCCTTGGGACTGTTGCTTGCGTGCCTGCGATTAACCAAAGGTTTCTCTCTGACGGCGGAGGGGGAGGAGAAGGAGGAAGAAGAAGAAGAAGCTGAAGAAGAAGAGGAAACCTTCGATTTCTGACCACCACCGCGCAGCCGCCGATTGTGTCCGAGTGCTCGCTATAGGGGTGTGCGCCCGGTGGTGGGGACTGTGGGAAAAAACGCAGGAGCAGGAAAGGCCGGCTGTGTAACTGGATCTCACTCGGCGTCGCGTGGATATATTTATGCTAATCGATGCGCTTTTTCCGCTCGACTTCGACTCCCCTGGCACTGGCACCGCGACAGCCACCACCTCCGCCGGTCTTGCGCCGTTTCCGAGGGGTGGTTGTCTAATTACCCCGTAGCAGGCGCCGCGAGTCGTGCAGGTCGCGACTCTTACGGGAGGCTGAAACACGGTTCGTGGAACTCCTCCGCTCGGGAGCGCCGGGGGCAGAGAGGACGAGATCGCCCTCTCTCACCAGGTGTATCATCCTTCCTGCTCGCTCGCGGTCCCACGGAGGCGTAGGTCGTAAGAAGAACGGTGCACGGCTGGCGCGAGGCGCATCGAAAATAGCCAGCTGTCGCGCGAGATCGTGAGAACCTCAGCGGCTCGTCTGACGCACGCGGCGCAATTCTGGCACGTGCCCCGATCTCCTTCCTCTCGCCCTCTCCTCCCGTCCGTCCTCACTGCCGGCTGCGTCCGCGCGCGCTCCCACGAAATCATCCTCTCGCGCGCGACTCTTACTCTCCGTCCCTCCGTCTCTCTCCTTCTCTCGAGCTCGTACTCACGTAAGCAAGCGCACCTATGCCGCGTCGGCATTAATCAACGCGCGGCCGAGTCTCGCTCGATTTTCGCACGCTACACGCTTCGTACGCGCGTGTGTAGCTACTCCGCGGCTATGTAGTGCGGGCACGCGCGCCTGCTCCCCTTTCATAAATCGCGAGTGCGAAAGAGAGAGAGAGAGCGAAGGCGCGCCGTTGGCATTCGCTAAGAGGTATTACTCATCGTCTAATAAGAATAGGAGGACCATGGGGAAAGGGAATTAACGTCTTCTGGGAGAAGCAACAATAACGGACTCTCGATTGTCATCTGACATTTACCCCTTCAACCCCTTCGGCTAATGCCCGAGGCGAGGTATCAACGCGTGGCCGCCGTTACATAAGCCGTCTTGACGAAAATGCAGTGTGCTTCCGTGTAAAGATTAGGGTGGGTAGAGTTTTACAACAGGTGGATATGTGGAGGGCGACGTTGGTGTTATTCAGGAAACAGTTTACTTGGAACGAATGCTCGCAGAATTACGTTGCGCGTTGTACCTGCTCGGACGTTGCAAAAATTCCAATGAACCCACAATTACTTATAAAGGCATAATAATAATTTATGTTAAGTCGAACTTATATAAGGGTATTTGGAAGGACGAGTACCTCGGTGAAGATATACAATGAAGGGACTTTTGATTACACAGTACCCGAAAAAGTACCCGATCTTGATGCACCGTACGCTGAAAGTAGGCGTAATTTGAAGAACGAAAACGCGAGCCTCGCGCTCCTCAATGGCGAAAAAAGAAGTTGGTCGCGTAAACGTCAACAACGGGGCTCGAGGCCGACCGGATGCAACCGTCGCGCGTGCATTTACATGCCGATCCATCCGTCCAGACAAAAGAGCGCTCCCATTGATAATTCTAGGAGCAGCAATCGATTAAGCATCGATCGGTGTTCCGATTCGGTCAAGCTCGACTTATTGAGACGAGGCAAGACGAGGAAAAAAATAAGCGGAGCATTAACGACATAATTGGTACAAAAAGAAACACGTGAAAAATGTTGAAATTAACTCATTTTTCTCAGCTGCTCCGGTGGAGCGCAAGCGAGAAAGCTTGGGAAAAAGAAAAAGATTTGGCGCCGAGCGAATAATGTAAGAGGAGGAAGGGAAGCCGTTCGCAGTGCTCGTTCCTCTCGGGCCTCGGGGAGCGAGACGACGAGCGCGTACGTGCACGTGCAGAGGGAGAGCCGAGGAGCGCGAGAGACAGAGAGAGAGAGAGAGAGAGAGAGAGAGAGAGGGAAGCGGCACACAAGCCCGGGAGTTCGTAGAAAGGCGCGATGGGTGCGAGGGGGCACTCGCTCCCACACACGCGCACACCTGCGCCTACGAGCGAGGAGAGGAGGACACGTGTGGCGAGGAGCTGCAGCACGCGCGCGGGCGAGAGAAGGACGCCGCTATCAGCCTGGGAAAGGAGCGCTGAGCGGCGGCCGCCGCCGTCGTCGCCGCCGACGCCGCCGCCGCCGCCGGATGACGCGGAGCGGCGGGGAGGGGGAGGGCGAGGAAAAAGAGCAGGCAGAGAAGAGAGAGTACGCGGCGCGCGCGTGCCTTCGCCGTTGAAAACGACAGTGAGCGAGAACGAGAGGGACGCAGGCCCGAGAGAGAGGAGCCGAGTCGACGACGAATGGAGGATGGGGATTCGAACGCGGCGCGCGACCGAAAGCCAGCCATTGGGCCACGAGCCTCCCCACCGTCTCGACTGCAACTGTGTAGGTGGCCCCAGGGGTGGGGGCAGCCGATGCAGTCATTCGGCCGCGAGCCTCCGAGGGACTCGAGCACGGCCAAGGCGAGCGGGTGAGCGCGGCCACGCGTCTCTCTTTACCTCCCTTTCCGTATGGGCACGCATGCCGGAACTCGCGGTTCTCTCCCGGCTCTTAATCGTATGTACACACAGCCGCGGCTCCTGCAGGGTGGCAGCTACGGCGAGGGGTCGAGGTGCTGGCTGCGGACGTGCACGTGCGACTCGCACCGAGGGGGCAGAGGAGAGACAGGAGCGCGCGATAACTACCTGTTGTCATCGCACGAATTCATTCTTATCGGACGCGATTCTTTCGCGCGTGCTTTTGATGTTCAGTGCAGCGTGGTTCCGTACTGTTGTGCTCGCTTTTGGCGGGCCCGTGTTTCATTTTGCTCGCTGACTCCCGCCTCGGCATTCGGTCGGTCGACACGTTACATGTTCGTGATTGTTCAAGATTTAAGTAGCTTTTTCCGAGGCGCCCTGTTTGTCCCTGTCTCTCTGTTATTTCCTGTTTTCGACGAGCGTATCGTTGAAAACCGCCTCGCAATTCTGATTCAAATTTTTCCTTTCTCCCTATAACTCGTCATAACACAATAGGCTGTATTATTGCTAAAATATTCGTTAAAAACTACGATCGTTATACAAGATATAAACATTTATTTAATTTTGCTCGCAAAGCTTTTCCCACGATCATCTATGTTCCGTTCCTATATTTATCATTCGCTCTATTATTCATTTAGGATCATAATTTTTGTAGAATTGCAATATTTCGAATTGCTCGAAATTACGATTGTTAGTAACATTGACATTTGCCAACCATTGAAATTGTTGATCGAATTGCACGTAGCTTGTCACTTCTCGCTCTATTATTGTTGCACGCGAAAACGTAAAGAAATTAATTAATAATAGAGAAAGTCAACCGAATGATTTGCATAAAGCAATGCACTTATAAAGTGTTTCAAATGCAGGATGACACGCAGATCAGAGTTAGTGCATTTGAAGAATCTCCGCGTCGGCGAGAGAGAGAGAGTATTGCGGCGAGCGAGGTGCTTCCATCTGGCGGAGGATGTAGCAACTATCGACTTGCGAATATCAGAACCAGGAACTACCGACAGTCTTTCGCGAACGGTATGGCCCTTCGTTGCGAAACGGCAAAACTAATTATCTAACAAATTAAATTAATTTTCGCACAACGATATTTATGAATAAGCCTCGAGTGTTTGAACAGCATTCGCTGTATATAGTTGCAGAAGAGTACCGTTGCATCGCAAGCAGATAAATCAATTGCATTGGTCGCAGATCCATTTCGAGATAAGAGATCCATTCTCGTGCGTTTCGTTTTTTCCGTCCGTAAAGACGGTGCCCGCAAAAGCGGTGCCTTCAACCTTATCGGGCTCTCGCGGGCGCTTAGCAGATCGTTTACGCGCGCGCCGTCGGGACTCGGGTGCGCGAACACATACAGCACAATAGGTTGCGCGAGGATGGGAGATTTATGGAAGCTCGGACTCTTGACTCGCACCGCCGCAGCCGAAATGGCCATGAATCGCAGCGAAAGTAGCGATCGCGCGCGCGCGCATTCCCGCACAGGTTGCTCTGTTTACTCCCGGCACCCGGGCCACTTGCAGCGTGCGGGACTTTGCACGCACCAGCCGTTTGTGAGCTGCCGTCGACGACACCTGTTACAAGGACCAACGGACCCTCCTGCTCGTTGGCTCGAGCGCGCGCGAGGGGTGCGTGGCGGTTACGGTGCCCCTGCGCTAGTGCGGGTGCACGGAAATCGTCAATAAGGGCCTGGTTATCGGGGTCGGGGAGGGGAGGCGCAAACTCGGCCGCTCCCCCTCGGAAAACCGCGTGAGATTGTTTAGAAAATCTTAATTAATCGCTTGTTAAGGAAACACTTATTTAATTCATGGGTTTCGTTCGCATAGGCGTATGGGAATACAACGCCTATTTTATCGGCCTGATCTCAGGGATAAGGTATTTTTCATTATCCGGAAAACAGTTATGGGCATGTTCTTGCTTCTCGCACCAAATCTACAACCTCATTGACAGTCCGCTAAAAATAAAGAACTTGCGTTTTCGTCTTTCACGGTATCTAACAGAATTTTCTCACATAAATCAAACATAACTGTTTTGCGAACTCATAAGATGCTATGCATCGTCTACGACGTCTCAACTTTATCTCTTTGAAAATTACATTTACAATAAATCGCTCTTTCTTGCGTAACAATATATTTTTTATATAAATTGAAAAATCAAATACGAGAATAAAAAATTACGTCGTCAAATTGACAGAATGTATAATTTGATAATTAATATCATTTTTAACTTTTAAAAATTGTACTTCTGAAAATTCTATCGATGAAAAACATTTTATAATATCGCAAAAAGTTAAGTAGCAATTCAAGAAATGTGTCGCTCAAGGATTTCAGCTTTTCAAAATTTTCTTTATCACAGACGTCAGCAGCTTTTTTTCTGAATTAAATTTTTCATAATTTTAAGCAATAATTAATAGAAACCTAAAGGAATTCAACTTATTCGTTTACAACGTTCAATTAAAGAATGATTGTTAGATAACAGGTTTGTGACGTTATTTCGAAAATAGACATATCAAGTTATGTTCTTGATCAAGAATTATTATACGTATCTATTAAATATCTTAAATAACTGTAATTCTAATTAGTTTACATTTCACGATGACTGAACTATTTTCACTTGATTTACTTATTATTATTATTATTATTATTATTATTATATTATTATTATTAAATATTTTTTTTCTTAAACTAATTGGTTATGTTTTATTTTTAGGAATATTCATATAAGAAAAACCGGGAAATTCTAATTTAATTCTCTACGAAATTGATGAAATCTTGTCCAATTATCTGTAATATGCAATGACAATACATTACAAACTTACGATACTCCAAGTGCAATATTTATACACATTTATTTTGTTGATCCTCTTTGCTTTCGTGTTTTACGTAATTTACGAAAAGTTAACATAGACTGTTTCGTGTCAAATCTAGTATATAAAACGTCGGTTAATAGATGTATATCTTAACCAGACTTCCGTATAATCGAAGGAATAAAGACAAAAACACGCGTACCGTTACGTCGTACCCTTGCGAACGTTAAATTAGATTGTTAGAGTTTAAAACTGCCTTATTCTAAATACGTATTACAAAATGTAGCCAGACTAGTAAAGAATATTATGAAGAATGTTAATCTAAATTTTTTTATCTTAAACGTATTTCATAAAGTAAAATCTGTAGCAAATTTTTATTCTTCATTTTGAATAAAATAAGTAGTAAATTATTTTTAGATTAGATTTAATTCGAGCGAGTTGTGATTATTGATTGTCAGAAAACTTGTTTTCGCATATTTCAACTTTATTACGAATAATAGAAATCTATTATTCTTTATAGTTAATAAAAAAACTATTATTTATTATTTCCACGAAACATTATTAATAACATTCTAAGAATATAGACGAACCTTTAACGGCACAAGAACTTACGGTAGAAACTCTATTATATACTTCGCTTCGAGCATTTGGATAAAGTGAACAAATGAAAATCAGTACGACCAGGTAATTAAAAACGAATGATCTTCTTAAGGTTTGAATTTTATTAAAATTATGAAAACGTTTATTTCACTTTGTGGAGTCAGTGGTAAGCCGATTGCACATCATAAACATTTTTACGTACAATTGTAAACGAGAATTATAACCTTCATTTTAGTATTATTGCCTGTAATTTAAAAAGCACGATATAATGAAAAACGCTAAACTTTTTTAAATTATTGATCTACGAAGTATTAATTTTTAAAATATTGTAGATTTGCCATTTGCCAAAAGAGGAAAAGTAAATATCGAAAACAATAAAAAAAAAAAAAAAACATCTGCGTTCGTGTGTTTACTGAGAATTGATGAAGCTAATACAAGGTAGACAATACGATTGCAATTAAAATATTTTTGCTATACGCCACAAAAAAGTCAAATCAATTATTTACCGCGTACGTCTCAATAAAAATTATTTTAATTTCATCGCAATAAAGACTATCCTTAATTCATTGATAGTGGCTGCTCATTATGAGAGGCGACGTTCAAATTGAACATTTCTTGGATAGACAATGCATTTCCTATATAATTAGCCGATTCAGAAAACATAATGAATAGCAGATACAGAGAGTGATTACTTTAAAATGCAGGTATCGTAATTATACATTTATTACATGCCTGAGTTTAACTCGATTCTTCAGCCAGGTTTTTTCATCAATTTTTTCATCTTTTCTCCCTAGTTCAGTCGAAAATGCGAAAATAAAGCGGGTCATTCTCGGAATTTGGATTCGTAAGGTTATATACGTTCTTGTGTTCGATGGCTTGTGAAGGGCTCTAGTCGTCCCGGTTCACTAGTCATGCCACTCCCCGCAGGCTGAGAGCGAGACTTTTTACGCAAAACTATATATTTGCGTGAATTGCAAGTTCGAAGCAGATGATTTTTATCCTGCCAACTCTTTCTCCGTCGCACTCCCGCTCGTGCATATTGCACGCAGATTTTAATGCTTTTCCTGTCAATGGATATTAATTATCCGACACAAAATTAAATTAAATGGATTCGTGAGGCACCGAGTAAGAAAATTCACAAGATATCCGAGCAACATTTTTTACGCAAATGCTTACGACAGCTGCTATTATTTCGATCTTATTTTATCGAAGGGCATAAGCATAAGTACTTTTATTTCGTTCTGCTTTTTTAATATTCTTTGATGTCAGTCTTGAAAGCTTGGAAACTACACACAAAGAAAAAGCATGACTCATACAACCGTTCGACCATTAGCATCTTGTTCTTTTTTCGGGTACAGGCCAAATCAATACTACTTCAATTTCAAGTAAGAACTTTGACTTAATTTCATTTTTAATTATTAAGTGTGCTTGTCAGTGCTAATTATAAAATGGCACTGCAGTTTCTCTCAACTCAAAGTTTCGTCGGACTTGCGGATTATTTTGAGTAAATAAGAATTGGACCAAACATTATTCATTAGGTTGACATATAAAAACGAGTCGAAATTGAAATTGTAAATGGTGTCACGCAAAGTTTGCGTAGTTAAAAACTTGTGCCTAAGTTTTATTAAATATACCGAGAAATGTTTAAAGTTAAACTCGACTCAGACCGAGCGCTATAAGACTTATTAACTACGTAATAACACTTAGTGCCGGCTAATAGCACGATTATAATAATAATGATAATAATAATTTATGCTGCAAATCCAGTCGAATAAACGTCTGCGACGATGACAATCTGTTTGCAATGATCACAATCTCGAAGCTTGTATCGAAGCATGAAATTATCGCTAATAACGAGAGCAGCACTTTCCGAAGCCGAAACAAGGGCGTGTTTGTGTCACTAGTTTTGCTTACTCTTACTAGATGCGACGCTTCTCATTGGCAGACGTCAGGGCGTTTTCTCTCGCAGAGGCATTTCTCGACAGGTAGGAAGGACTCGATACTTTTATTCCTCACCAGCAGTCCACACGAGCTCTACTTTAATATTTATACAGTGTTTGGTTCGATGTGATGCCTCCGCTCCGCGTGCACGTAGCACTCGAGATATTAGATTAGAGCGGCTTTTATGCGTCAAGCGTGAAAAAATATAGCACATATCGGGGCGCGTCTCAGCGTCTTCCAAAGTGAGCGCGAAGCCAAGTGCACAAGCTGAAAGGGAACGGAGCTTGGCGCATTGTTCGTCAATCTTGATTCTTGATGCGCACCTCCTGAATGGCTTGCTTGCGAAGTAGAGCTTGTGCAAAATTTTTTGATAAAAATAAGTTTTCGTTACGAGCGACTTGTGCAACCTCGTGCACCAGGGGTAAACGATGCTTTTAAGATATATTTTGAATTATGATGGTTCCGGCAGGTGAGATAAGCCATCGTTCACTGCCTGCTTTCGAAAAAGAAAATTTATCGTTCGAGATGCAAATTCGTAATTAAAGATTATGTAGTATAGAGTCTGGAGTATAGAGTAACAATGATTATACGTAGCATAAATTTCTTAAGTAATTTTATAAATACTGTCTGCTCTTATTCTGCACTTAAGTGGATAGTTTGGCATGTGGAAAATGTAATTCACATGTACATCTTCCTTACTTCGCAAATTTAATAAGTACCCGATGAAATAAAGTGATAATAAATCTCTTTGTTTTTTCCCTCGGTAAACGGAAGAAATGATCGGTTCGTGCCTTAAAGACGCCGTAGAAAAGCTTTAAATCCTGATTACGTATTCATCCTCGATTCACATAATTACGCACACAAATCAGGCCAAATCGCAATGGCACTCGAGAGTTCGTCTCGGCCATTACACGCAATTATCGCCGGGGCGAGGGTAAGATCGCAATATTAAAAAACTCGTCGGGTAATCAATCAGCTGTGGCGTAATAAGGCCGGGGAAGAAAACGAGCGGGTGCCACTCGCGAAAAGAAAATCACGCTCCCGTGCAACGCCGCAAATTGCACGTAGCGTCGCGAGTCGTTGCTCGGCGGCGATGAGAAATGACGGGCGGCCGAGGAAGGGGGGTGGGGGTGGGGGTGTGGGAGAGAGATCGCCGCAACGGCTTCGCGGCACCCACTTCTCTCCCTGTCTCTTCCCTCTCTCCCTCTCTTGAATCGATTTCGCCGGATCGCGGCGGAGTCATAAATTGCTCGGGCGTCCGCTCGCCGATCTTATCAGCGCGGCTCTCTCGGCTCGCCCCGAGACACTCGTAAACCTCGCACGCAGCGCGCGAGCCCGTCGCATCGCCTACTGACAACCCGCCAATTTTCCCTTATTATCGGTTAAGCAAATAACGCCGACAGCCCAGGACTTGTAATTACGCGCGCGGGCCGGCGTCTCGTCGTCTCGCGTTTCCACGCTGCCCGCGATCGATGCTGCACGCGAAGCCTCCAGAGGATTCCCCTTGGCCTTTGGCGCACCCCCCGCGCCTTCGTAACTTTCGCGCCCCTAATCTTTATCGCTGCTGATGACTTGGGCTCTCGCTCCGACAAACTTTTACCGTTCGCTATGAAGTTTTCGGTGAAATTGGCCCAGCGCTTCAATTACCGTAAAGCGCTTGCTGCTCTCCCGGCGACCATAAACTCGTTCGAAAATTCGAGAAATCTCGAAACGATCTCTCGGCTATCGGGTGCGTTGACAGCGGCCGATGCATTGTTGCCAACGATCCAATTAGTTACGTCGAAGATCGATTACCGTCGCACTCCAAGTGCAAGCTTCTTGTCCATAAACCGCAGTGGAACACTTGGAGCGACGGGACCAACGACACGCTAATCGATAGCGGGGAAAAACATTATCGGAGCTCCTAATGTAGACGCGACGAGTTCAGAGGTCAGGTTTCGAGACGCGAGAGACAAGTCGGACAAAGCGACAAATAGCTTTTCCGTTGTTCAAGCATTGCGTTGCCGTTGGGAGCCTTACGGAAGGATTCGCTGGCCGCGCGCGCTCGCGTCAAGGCGATTATTAATTGTTGGTGCAAATGGTCGCGACCGATGTTTATAGACGAGTCGCGTACTAATGCATGCGCGTGGTTTTAATTGCGCTAACAAATAAAAGAAGGGAGCAGTGCACGCGAGACGTATCGTTCCTTTTATTTCTTCGAATATGTATAAAGAGACGCGCGAGCGTAGTAAATTAAATTTTAGCTCTCGAGTACGAGTCTGTCGGGGAAGAAAAAGATTAATTGATCGCCGCCGACGTATAGCCGTTTCATTCACGGCATTTTTCTCGAGGCTGATTTTCTTTTTGTCGTGAATAAATATATAACTTTTAAACATTGGCTTTGTAATGGATTTTCTCTTGTCATTTTTTAAACGATGGATTTTTTGTTATTAGCAGTGTGGGCACTGTTAAAACCGAGCGAAACGTTAATTTATTCCCGGGGAAGAGATTTATCGTTGCGAAAACTCACGCTCGTCGGTATTAATCCTAAATTTTTTAGTCCTCGCTATTTTTTGCCGAGCGTTTTCAAGTCGATAGCGCATATTTTATTTATAGTCAAAGAGACGAATGTGATAAGGATGCACGAGGAGCCGTCAACGAATAGCTGGTTATTAAGAAATAAAAGTGAGCTTTTAAAATGGTAAATGTCGTTAATCTCGCAGTTAATAACTTATCGAAGCGTCTGGGCGAGGCCCAGTTTGGCTACCAGATTAGCATTACCAGTATATCACTCGAGTACGTCACACGGTGTAATCATGTTTACGGTCCAACTATAATGCGAAAGTCATATTTTTCAGCCTTTTTCCACTTTGCTCATCGATAAATCTTAATTCCTACCTCGATTTTCACGCTAGACTTGTCGCTACGACAAGTTTTTTTCTCCGCCGCGCGTTTCCGGCAACGAAAAGGCTCTCGAAAACTTAGAGGCTCGGGTCTCTAACGACGCAAAAAAACCATTACCGCTCCCGCAGAAGCGAACCTTAACTACAGGTTTACCCGTTTAATGCAAAAAAGCCGAACAAAAAATGATTGCATTGAAGGCGTCAGCGAAAAAAAAAGAGACAATCGCTACCCCTAATTGACTGTCTTCACGACATTAAAGCCTGAAGAGTCGCATCTGATTGGCCAAGGATGCGGCGAGGGGTGCGATTGCTGCTGAGCGCGACGAGAAAAATAGAAAAAGATTAAGAAGCTAACCCTTTGGCTACCTGTGCCGCTCAGCAGCACCCGGAAGGAGTCATTGTACTCTCGCGTTACAATACCTTCTTTGCGCCCCGGGCCAGTGCATTTAGCCCCATTGAGCGCGAGAGGCACACTGAAAAGGGTTAGACATGCACTCTCCTACTTGATCATTATTTCGAGAGTGCTCGGGTAGAAAGGGCTTACGTGTGCTTTATCGCGCAGAGAGGTAGAGAGTGGGACCCCCGGCACAGGGTGACTAGGCAAAACCAAATGGATATACCGGGTTATACGGCTACTGGCTTCTGTGTCAAGAAACAGGTGTGTGTTTTTTACTCTTTCTTTTAATGCGCCTCTAATGCAGTAGAATATGTAAAAGCCCTCGTAAAAAGGATTTAAATTCGTAGTAAACGTTTTCGCAGCGGCGATAAAAAATTGTCGAGAGGCTTTTACGAAGAGGATTTCCGTCTCTCTCTCTCTCTCTCTCTTCGCTGCCGTTCATAAGATTGTTTTTTAAGTCTCCCTTTTACGCACGTATAAATTAGTTTTTAAGCTTGCGCGAAAAAGTTTACTCGTCCGCAGCAATGTGTGAGGTGAAACTTTGTATCGGGCTGCTCCTGAGTGGCGGCCGCCTGCCCCTGTTCTTCGACTTTCGGGAAAGCGTTCACAAAAGCGAATTAGGATGAGCTAATGTCTGTTGACACCGATACAGAACGCGCTTTTGTGCGCTCAAACTGTACCGTTCTGATTTTATAATTGTTTGTGTAAGCTATACGGAAGCTTTCTGATCTCAAATGCCGATCGGAGGATATTTACTCCCGTGAAAGGGTAACGATAGGCCTCCCGTGGCGAAAATTCGGGTAGAAGGTTCAAATAGTGGGATCTAGTCTCGAGTTCGGTAAAGGGTTAGCCATGGGCTTAAGGTTGTTCATCACCGAGTGATGAAATTCTGGTTAGATGATTATGCCTCATAATCGAGGTGTAATATCCCTTTCTGTGAAAAGTGATGAACCCTCCCGTAATCCTTCCACAATACTTGAAACAATAAATAATAGTCCGTTGCTCTGCGACTTAACTCTTTTCGAGAATAAACACGGGCTGTCGCTTTCGACGCGGATTTGCTTTGTTACGAATCACACGACGAATCGATCAGCTCGCCTCGATCAAATTGAAGTCGTAAAAATATAATCGAGCTTATGGCGGACCGGCGAGCTCTCTAAGGGACGAAATAAAAAAGGAAATGCGCAATAAATTTGTACTGCGAACAATTAAAATCCAAAATTCCAAGTTTTCAATGAACGGAAGAGAACGCAACAGAATGGTCGGTGAAGTTAACACGCATCGAATACGACACGGTTGACAGTCCGTATTATGTTTGTAAATATTTACTATGCGCAGGCGTCGGCATTGAAAGCGATAGTCATAAACCAGCACTTTTGTTCGCAGCTGCAGAACGCGAGAGGGAAGAAGTCGAGTTTGCGAAATGCTAAAAGTCAAAGCTGAATTGTGTGTGTACGTAGGCCACGTCACTCTTCGTACCTCTTTAATTGGGGTTAAATCATAAAACAGGATGCCTTTTCGACCTTGAGCCGATCCGTAATCCTTTGGGAAAGGAGAAGATTTGCAAATGACTGCCCTAAACTTGATGAATTACGGGTGCAAGGTACCGTTTGCACAAATCCTTGACCGTCGCCATAATCAACGGGGTTGATTTCGACTTTTCTTCTCATCTAGTGCCTCCTGCTCCTCCTCGGGGCTTGCGGCGTCACATCACAGCCAGGAAAAGGTCCTGCTCGTTACCGTCTCAACGCGGAAAGCATTTGTCGCAGCCAGAACTGAAGCTGGAGCTCGAGCTGGAGTTGGCGACCCTCGTAAAAAGGCTTGGTTCGCCGACCATGACAGCCGCTAGGTTGGCTCGTGCGAGGATCCCCTCTCCAGGTGAAAAAAGTACGTGGCCCGGCATTGATTCGGAGAGCTTCGCCGATCGGCATCGTCGACAGGCGTCCCGGACTCGATCCGAGAAACCGCAGAATTTTGTCGAGTGCAATATTTTTTTATGGAGTCTTGTCTCGTCCCTTGCGCGCACAAGGGGTTGTCCCTAGGTAGGGTCGTAAAAAATACAATCTACTGTGAAGAAGGGTCAAGTTTTGCAAGGATTGTAAAAGGGTGCAAAACTTTACCGGATGGGTCATCGCCGCCCTCGTCCTCGTCCTCGCCGTGCTCGTGAAAGTTGCCTCGGCGCTGCGGCCCGATGGAGCCCGGAAATGTTTTTATCCTTGGACAATCGCAGAAAATCATAAACCCTTCTTTGTGAGCCAAGAGACTGGTGCTGTTTTTTCGCTTCTTTCTCATTGCCGCGCGAGCTGTCGTCGTAAAAGGGGTCGTAAAGGGGCGCAAATCGCGCAGACTTTCAACTTTTTAAGAAACTTTCACTTTTTTTAGAGCCGATTGACTTGTAAAATCCAGGAGGAGAACGAGTGCCGCAAAGAGGTTGCGAGCAGCGGCTTCACCCCTTTACCATTGTCCGGTGGCAAAACTTAAGTTCGGTGGGCGGGTTAGAAAGGATTAGAGGTGAAGGGCTCTAAGCTGCGGAGGTAAACCCCTTTATTGGTGATCAGCGATTTCCACTGTTCAACCCACTCGGCGCGGCGGATGCTTTTCACTGTGGCGCACACCCTTTTACTGTCGGCAGCCGTATTTTTTCCCTGAAAAGGGTTTCGCTTAGCGGGAGGAGAAAACGATGCGGCACGCGCGAGTCGTGTGACTTTTAAAAAGAGACGGCTGCCAAACAGCTTTACGAGTTCTGCGGCTTTTCGCAAACGAGTCGCTCAATTGCTCAAGTAAAGTCACCCTTTTTAAAGATTTATTGCGAAATCGATAATGGCCCAATCGGAAACTGTTGTTTCCGAAAGCACGAGAATAACGGGCTTTCCCTTTACTCTCCAGGCGCTTCTCACTCTTTACGAAATCGCCTTACGAAATCGAGCGTTGCGCAACGAACGAAAACGCGGAGCGCCGTGCACTCCGGTAAAGTCCCCCGGGATGGCGCGTATTAATCTTCCGAGTGCTTCAGGGCCGCGCCGCCGACTCGGCCGTCATCGACTCTCGCTCGACTCAGCCAGCCAGCCAGCCAGCCTTTACAAATTATTCGATAATTATAGGAGGAAAATTATAAATCAACTCAGCGCAAACATCGCGGTGCAATTTTTCGCCGGCCGAGGCTCGTGCGCGCGGCTGCTTCGGCGTTACCTCATCCAACGGATAAAATTTAAGACGCAAGGCGTCTCTTGGAATAGCGGCGCACATGTGCGAGATTTGCGGGTTTCAGCGATCGATGTCATCGATAAATAATCGGCCGCCGGGAGACAAGTTTCGGCGCGGAGCTTGAATATTACCGCGGCGTTATCCGACGTCTCGTCGAGGGCCGGGGCCGCGCACCGCAACAGTATCCATTTACAATACACGTCGAAATGAGTTAGACGCTCGGGTGCTCGACGCTCGGACTCGGCTCGTGCACTCACGCCGGGATTGTCTCCGCGCTGTTCGGTTTTGCAGCGCGCCGAGAGTCTCGCTCAATTTGCACTTCGTTTCTCTCGGATCGAGTTACGCGCACTTTTCTGGCACGCGCGACGGCGGCGCTCCGCAGCCAATTAATCCGAATGTAAGTCATTGTCCAGCCGGTCCTCGACTCCTGTCGACTCCGCCCGGCTGCCAAGCCTCAATTACTTTATTCGAGTGCCCTTCGGACGAAGCGAGCGAGACTCGGCGGACGGGCTCTTGGTTCGTTGTCGCTATCGGAATTCGCTTTATTAATAATTCCACTATCTATTTCGGTGCGCGCGTTTAATACGTCTCGCGATAAATTCAATATAAATTCTTTCCTTTATGCATAATGCATGAGTTACGTCGTCAAAAAGCTGCAGAATTCCCGGGTCGTTAGAAACGCCGGGATGACCGGTCGTTTTTATCGAAACAAGCGGCCAAAATGGAATTCACGGATAAAACAGCGCATGCGAGACCGTCACACGCGAATGTATCTTCGTCTGTAATTCACGCCTACGTTCCCGACTATAATCGCTGTCTGTTTTTACTGTTCCGCGACCTACACGTACACGCGAATCAACCCCCCGCTGAGGGAATATCCAATAGGCCTTTGATAGGACGATCGGGAGGATGCGTGCGCATTGATGGGAATCGCCTTAGAAATACGACAGACTTTGCTGCGAGACAACGTTGCTTGCTTTCAAGGCTTCGCGGCGATGGTCTCGCTGTTTGCGAATTTGCGCCAAGGCGTGTTCCAAATTGCGCGTCCCGGTGTGCGCGTTCAACGCGCGCCTGCGGCTTTCGTTTAATTACGAGCTTTGACATTGTAAATAAAAGGCACGTTCCCGAGGAACGGAAAAAAATCCCCAGTGCCGGAGTTTGCGCGTCTTGTCGAGCATTCGGCCACTTTTATCATTATTGTTTGAAAATAATTTTCAAAATACAATTACGCGCTTCGATTAAGAGACGAACGGTAAGAGCGCCAGGTTGTAAGTAGAATTATAAAAATGTTTGTTCTTTTGGAATTGTACAACCGAGCTGAAAACGAATCCGCTACGATACGTGACAATAATTGCACCGTATATTGGAGTGTCCAGTTACTTTGTGCGCGTTTCGCAACGAAGAAGCAAAAACGAAAAGAGGGCAAATCACGATGGATTCGTGAAAACTTAAAAAATAACAATAACTTGTGTCGGAAGAATCGATAGCAAAATCGAGCTAATTTTTGTTATTTATTTCGGTATGACGTACAATAACATACAAAATTTAAACTGCTTGCATTATCTAAAATTTCACCAAAAATTTACTTGAAATATTGTCATTGAAAGAGAATATTGAAACGGAAAATTAGTCGTTTCGCGCGACAGACTTCCAATGAATTTTTAATGTCTTGACTAATGGCTTCGCACAAAAACCCCTTGTTTCGACTATTTTAACGTTATTTATTCCGAATATGTACGCTTGGCTTCGCAGAGTGGATTAGCGAAATGCGGGTGGAAGACTTTCGTAAATTTAGCTCGTTTTCGGGCAATCGCGAATAAAGCTGAGGGTCGCATTAAGCATCGAGGGCAGTTGCACGAATGCCTTCCAGAGCTCCAGTGCTTTTATGAACGATTATGGCAGTTGCACAAAACAAAACATAGACAAAAAATAAGGAAAAGCGCAGGAATGGTAGATTGCAAACGGCCGTAATGGCTAGTACTCGACTGCTGTATGCAGCACCATCATGGTCACACGACGCGACCTTAACGCACATAGGCCGTCGTAAAAGCGAGGCGCGCACGACCGGTTATAAAGCAACGGAGAACAATAAAGTGTTTACAGAATTAATTTTACTGCCGGAATGGCGGCGTTCGCCGCTTGCGTCGTCGCAGGTAGAAATGGAAAGTTAGCCGGGACCGCATGGTCCGCGTTTGTCGATTTTATTAGGATCACGCGCGCGCTAACGCTGCGTTTGCGACTTCTGCCGGCGGCCAAGCGATGCTCGAATTTATTTTTCATCCTCCGGACGTTCGCTAAAATCGTGCTAACGTGTCCCGAGCGGAACCACGTCGATTCATGCGCCAAGCGATTTTGACAACTCGGACGGCGGAACGCGTGTTTCTCGTTGCGTGACTTTAACTCTGACCTGCTTCTGTTTATCCTATTCTAGGAGAAATTTAGCGTTTGCGTCGTCGCTCGCTTTTCTCTCCGGCTCCTCATTATTAGCAAGTGCTTCGATTATCCTCGTTTGAACAACATGTTACACTTACTAGCGTGCAACTCGGATCTGTGAACTGGCATAGCTGATGCCGCATTATTATTATCAAAGGCTTTTGCAAATTTCAGAGCGGCGCACGTCAACGTTAAAATAATGCGGAACGCGAACGATATTTCAATTTTTAGATGCAAGTCAAAGTGTATTTATAGCTCGGGATCGATCATAATTTGCCGAAAGAAGTATAAATTTAATATCGGCATTCAATTGCGATAATTGATTTACTTTTCTACTCTGTTTTCTTCACACTTTTAAAAAGATACACTTTAAAATCATCTGGGTGTCAGAGATCAAAAACTTAGCTTAACGAAGTTACATCGGTCGAGGCGGATCGATTTACATGTGTTAACATTCAAGAATGATATTTTTACGTCCTTTTCTCGAAACAAGTTTTTCTACCTTTAAAATTTCCAGGCCATCAAGATATTTACGCATCGTAATGATTTCAGAATACACTGATTTACGGTCAGCCGGGAAAATTTTACAGTTTTTTTTTGATCGACGCGTAAATCTATTCAAAGTGTGCATTAATAAGATTGCGTTTAATTACAAAGAACAAATATTTCAAAGTGGCTCGTCGCGATCCTGGGCACTTTTTCTCGAGAACGAGACGACAAAGTAAAAATAACGAGTCGAGCGGATTTTTTTACTCTCTGTCGAAACAACGAGCGAAAACGCCAAAACATCGTCTCGTTATTCGTGAATTGTACTCGGCTATTTCAAACGAGAGAGTCCCCCATCTCAAGTGTGCTAATGCAACGTTAACGTTGAAAATAAATATTTATTAATTATTAGCAGTGCCGTAGTAATTAAGAAAACTGGCAAGTTTCCTGAGGTACTTGGCGGATGCTTACTTAGCCAGTTCCTAGAAGAAGCAGATAATCTCCTATTATGCCGAGCAAATAGGAGAGCCTTAGTTTCCTTGAATCGGCTCGCGCTCCTCTCGTATTCCGTCGGTCGCGTCGAAAAACGAGTTTCTAGTGCACGTACGCGGGCGGCCGGGCGTGGACGCACGAAAAAGTCCGGACGAGCCGACTCCTTGCCTTCCAGCCCTCGGACTCGTCTTTCGGGGGTATTAATGCGCGCGACTGTTTAATCCGACAATATTAATGCTCGCTGATCTCCGGCTCCTCGGTTCGCCGAGCTTTCAACTTTTCTCGCTCGCCTCGGAGGCGCGTGGAACGACCTCAGGAAAACGAATGTGTCCCGCGGCGGAGGGGACTTAAGCCCCTTCACCCCGGGGCCTTGTAAGTCCGTAGCCGAGCCTGCGGAATACACCCATACATCGCCGCTGCGGAATTAATCGAGGTCTTACGGCGATAATAATTTTATCTAACCCATTGAGGTGCGGGCGCCTCTCTATACGGCCCCCGTAAACGTGAAAAGTTGACTACAAGTGGCCGGTTGCGAACTCTACCAGAATTACGCCCCTCGGAGAGATAAATAAGCCGATCCGAACAAAGAGGCTCTCGAGGATGTCCTTTTTTAGATGGAAATTGAGATCGCTGTAATCTTCCTGGAACCTTTTAGCCATTTTTTCATTTATCGCACGGGCGAAGCTCCGAACGTTAGTCCCCCCCCCCCACGGGCCGCGCACGCGCGTGTTTCATACTTGCCTCGGCGTTACTTTAAATCAAGATTAGACAGCTGCTGAATTCTGCTTCGATTCCTTCGAGTCTCCTTGGCACTTTAGCTTTAGCGTAGCTTTGAAAAATTATGTCGATAATATATTTAAATGTTGTTCCGGCGTTCGTAATTCTGCAATTTTACGGAGAAGTTTACCGCTCGGTGTGTAATTTATTATAATTTCGCCGACTCGGAATCGTAATAATCCTCATTAGTTTCAACAACGGGCATTAAATTTAGAAGTTTTAAGGAGCTGCAGGCACTGCAGGTGTCTCTCGAAATTTCCCGTTTATGGCTTATAAATAGCAACAATTAAAAGCTGATATTTCACGTTGACTTTCGAGCCGCGCGCACATCTCTCCCGGAAAGTGTCTAGGTAGGCGTGAACATCACAAGCCGTTATGGCCCGTGGATGCCAAGGCGCGGCATCTTTGACGGAGATAACCTTCTGTAAGCAGACGCGCACTTTATGTTAATTCCGTCTTGTTTATAAACACACGCCCGGGACGCTCGGAATTTATCGCGCGGAATCGTCGTGCGTTCGCGGAGTCGCTCCGCTCCGGGAGGCCCGTGCGCTCGGCACCAGTTGGGCACCGAACTACCGACTCGTCGCCTCCTGTCAGCCAATAAAATTATAAGGTCATTTGAATAATCAAGAGGATTGATTAGAGGCTTTTCGAAAAATACGCGAGAGACGTCTCCTGAAACCGAGCGCGGAATAACCGATTCTTTTTTAACTTTGAAAACGATTAAAATGAATTATTCGATTTACGTAAAGCAATTTGGATATTTTAATTTTGACCGAATAAATATGCGCCTCGCTAATTTTACAAGGTACCTGCGCGGATTCTGCAAAACTCGACATCTCGCCAGTGTTATTGGAAGTGTAGAATTTTTTATTTCGAAAGCCGTGCATTCTGAATTGAAATTAATTTCTCGTTTATACCTAGAAATTTTGTTTTTTTTGTTTTTTTTTAACAATAAACTGTTACATGCAGCACTTTTTTGTGCTCGGAAAAATGCCATTGAGCGGTAAAGGATTAATTTACGTAATAGCGAAGTTACAGCAGAAACGTTAAACCTTTTTGAGAGATTCAGGACTAAAAATAGAAACAAAAGCTATAATATACTTTAATGAGAAGCACGCAATGCATATTAATACGTTACAACGAAGTAAAGTACCAAGTGTATTTTAACACTCGATTATAAAAAAGTACTTTTTGACTCAACTATTAATATTAATTTTTTGCAAAGAACCTGTATTTCAACGTAATTACTTAATTCTGAAAGATCTTAGCTCGACATTGCGAAGTAAAAAAGGAAGAATAAATTTTGCTGAAAATGACAAAAAAGCGAATAGCACGTAAGACTGGAACAAATCTCTGGTAGAGCGTTTTAACCGAATAATAAGAAGCTGCTTATTATTCCCGCAAATAAAAGAAGCGACGTTGTTTATCCCTGTGTGTGTGTGTGTGTGTGTGTGCGCGCGCGCGCGCACGGGGAACCCCATCGTCGACTTGGCCGTTGCCTCGCGGCATTTTGGGCGCGCGCTCGACCAAGTATTCAGCGACAGCGCGAAAAAAGAAAGAAATCGTAAATTCAATTACGCCGCGGGGTAGAGCGAACGTCAATTACATCCATCACGTGACGACGCGCACGCGGCAGCGTCTTTTCTCTTTTCTCTCGCATTCTCGATCTTCCGCGAGCCCAGGACCTTCTCATAATTCCAATTATCTACAGTGTCTGTGTCCCTCGAATGCAGCTTGCATTAATTAGCGAAAGGCTCTCGCTCGCTCGCGCGTCCTCTCGGGGTGCTCGAGAGTTCGTAAAGAACGTGGTGCACGGGGGAGAGTATCTTAGCGCTGCTAAACGACTCCGGGAGAGTTATGCGTAGAAAAAAGACGGGCGCGCGAGTAAGGGCTCGTTTTTTGCCCCCGTCCGGATCGTAACCGCAATAAAATTATCATTCCCATCGTTTTCATATATTAAGCCCCTTGTACAAATTTTTATCGGGCCCAGTGGCTTCGGGGGGCCTCGCTTTTGACTTTCATCGGGTTTTGCGGCATTGATGTCTTTCTTTCGAAATACTGATAAAGTTCGGCCGAGTTTGCGCCGCCTCGGGGAAAGAATAGACATCTGCTGTCGCAGAAACAGAAACGACGGGGATACCTTGGACACTTTGAAATCGGCTTGATAAATCTCGGCTTAGGTAGTTTTCCGTTACCTGACGCGTTAATGTGTCGACCAGACTAATGGAAGTAATATGATAATTAAAGATCTTTCTCGCCGAGTATAGGCGAACAATATTATAATGAAGAAAAAAGACGCGAGAACGGCCGGCCGATGTGTTGGTGAGTACATTCACGGAGGCTTCAACATCGAATCCCGCGGAAATGACAAATAGTCGCTCCGTGTATTGGACGGCAATGGGGATTTCTAAGCGAACGCTAAAAAATGTTGGAGATTAATAGTTTTTCAAGAGAAAAGCTGGAAAGTTGGCTATCTTCGTCTGCATTAAGCGAGCCGTAATCGAACTCGTAACGGAGCAGCCGGAGAAAGCCGATTATTATGCATCGCAATCTTATTCGAGGCTGTCACTTTTATCTCGAAAAACAATAGCTAAATTGATTTCCGATAGGACGCGCGAGGAGTTTTGAGTTTCTCACGACTCCCGAACGCGTATTCCGTTATAAAGTTTGCCAGTCGATTTGGCCTTGAAGCGAAAAGTCAACGCTTTAATGCACCCACGATCGTAACTAATATAAGCTTGCCGCCTTCGATTGCTGCGCAACACGTGCAGACGCTGATTATTAAGAACGAGATTTTCATTTGATTCGCCAGTGATAATTTCCAATCTAATCCGGGACCCTATAACTCTACGATCGGCAATTTGTAATACCCACTCATTACATCTTCCTTTTTACTTTTTCTCACTTATTTCAGAGAGAAATTTGCCAACAAATCACGCTGTTAAAAGTGCGTAATAGTACGTATAACTTTTAAATGTTATCGGGCTCTATCGAAAAGCTAATAGTTCTTCTACTCCCTGAATTCAAAAGGAGTTTTGAGAAAATGAAATTAGAATTTGGTGAAAATGGTTGTAAACAAGAAAACATTTGCGAAAATTTTCCACATTTAGTAATACACGTGTTAACATTAAAGGTCGTATGCTTATTTTTTATAAACTAAGTTGCGGTACAAGAAGTAACGTGTGGTATTCCGTGATTTTTAAAAATATCAAGTCCCTTTTCAGCCTGTAAATAACATCGACGAAACAAACATATTCCTCTCTGTAATGGAATGATTTCGTACGGAGAAAAAAGACCATCGGGAAAAGATAACTTGAGCGGTTGGGTGAAAATGACTTTCCTCCAAGTAGGTGCGAGCGGCTTTACTCCTGATTTCGCGATCGCCGGGGGGAAGAGGATTCTGCTGGCTCTCTATCGACTGGGCGCAGATGTGCGGTCGTAAATTCGATAGAAAAATAATCGGCTACCGTGCGCGCGTCCTTCTCCCTGTGATGATGCGTGAGTATCCGCCGCGTTCGGTAGTCCCGAGCGGCGCGGATCTCAATCGACCAAATTAGGGATCTATTCAGCCTAATTGGATATTATACAGCGCATATTGAATTATCGGAAAAATCACGAATCTACTTTCGGCTCATCTCTCTTCCCCTCCACCTCTCTCTCGATCTCTCTCTCTCTCTCTCCTCTGATCCTTTCCTTCATCCGTGCCGCTCTACGAGGTTAGAGATTGCCGAGTTATTTGGCAAGGAAATTTGAGCAATTTAGTTATTGATAGCTAAAGATTGCGGCATTATAATCGAAAATGTATATTGTGGCCAGAACTTATTTTTATTCTCATCCAGCGAGAGTTGCCGTTTTTATCCTTGTAATAAGCGTGTTCATAATTAGACCTCCCACTCCATTCTTGCATGCGCATTATTTACGACTTCGCGTGCGCCCTTGATATCGAGACCAGCCGCGTTCTCCTCTTCTCGATTGTTCCTAAAAACACTTATCTTTACCCCACGAATGACCTTAATCTTCGCAAGCATAAGTATTCGTATCTCCGGTACTCCGTTTGAAGAATGAACGATACGGTAAAGCTATGCAGGCTTAAAATGTAATAACAAGCCGGGGGTAAATAACGGCAGTGGAACGGCAACGCGCGGAAAGTAGAAATCCCGGTAAGATAATAAAGTGTCGAGAGGCATAGATAGCAATTGCACTGTGCAAGTGAGTCACTCACGGCGCGAACTCTCGTTCCCGTCTCTTCTTCTTGTAAAGTATGACGCCACGCTTAACGGGGGGCGGTGGCGTCATCTTCTCTCACCCGCGCGACGCGTTCCCACACTCGGTGACCTTAGCACTAACCCTTCAGCCCCTAGCAGCCGCAACAGCACACCTGTGCGTGGACGCGGTATACGTCGAGGCGAGAAAAGAAGAAGCGGGGACTCGAGCAGACGAGGAAGCCGCTCGCTTGTTCTGCCTTAGCAACCGGCCTCGGCTCCGGCGACCAACGACACGCACCGGCATCGGCCACTGCCTTCTCCAGAGAAGGAACACAGAGCGGCTAATGGATTCCGTGAAGGACCCGCGAGAGGCATGTTCCTGTCACGCTATTATCAGGTGCTCGTCGCAACTTGGCCTCGGCCAACCTGCGCCCGGAACAGATTTGCGAGACGATGCGTGTAGCTGAATAGGAGCGACGAAAGTTGTCGCTCCGACGGCATCGATCGCTCCTCGAACTCTGCGAGAGGCTGCGGCTGCGGCCGGACGGGGGTTGCTGCCGCAATTGTAGTATCGCATATTTTTCACCGCTGGCAAGTTTTCAAAGCGCGTCTGTTTGATTTTTGTAGTTTTTTACGCGCAGCTTCGGAAGCGGTTGTTAAAATTCGATTCCCTCGCGCAGGCGCGTTTTTCGCAACTGTGGAGCGGGAAAGGCGAAAGAAGGACAGACGCAATAGCGAAATCTGAACGAGCGAGAAAATGCTAATAGGAGATATTCCGAGAAGAGAAAGAGCGAAAGAGCGTCGGAAGCAACGTCGAGCAGAGCGACGGAGTGACGGATCTCTTTACCTTCTCACATTCATCACTCGGATCGTATGATTCAGCCGCTGATAAGGGTCATCCGCACAAACGACGATAATTCCCGTGTGAAAGCGAAAGTCGGACCGAGGCCGTGCATTCGTGGACGCGGGTGGCGCCGACACGACAGCGCGGAACCATTAAAAGGAAAAGGAGGAGGAACGAAAACATTCGCGTGTCGCCCCGGCGCGAAGCCCCACCGTAGTTATAAATATCAATTACGCCCACTCGGTAAATGACCGTCTCTCTCCCTCCATCCCTTGGCCTCGAGTCATGAGATCGGCTGTCAGGGCCCGCACTCCCGTGGATAAAAGTGCGCGCACCGTCGGCTCGTTAAGGGCGTTTGAACCGAAAGATTACACGAATCAGGGATCACTGGGAATTCCGATGTCACCACGCGGCCGCCCATAAGATCTGCATAATCGCCGCCAGGGCTGCGACAGAGGGGAACTGGTAACTGGTAACTAGTCGGCTCATAGGTGCTGCCGAGAGGGTAACAGGTGGCGGAGTGATACTCGCGCATCTGACGTTATGCTGTTCTTGTGGCTTCCCGAGGCCACCGCCAAGGTTCTCGATTACACCCTGGTGTCGCAAGAAATTGAGGGACGAGCCCCGGGCTGAGCGGAGACGCGTAGTATTATGGTTTCAAGTTATTCCAGGACGTTCACCCCGTGTGTTTTCGTGTTCAAATGAATAGCCATTATCGCGTTGGAAATTGACTTTTACAGACTATTCTTACGAGTAAAATTAAGTCTCAGTTTCGTTTATGCATCATTCATTATGTCTCCTTTCATTTGCCAGCTTCGAATTTAAGACATTAGATAGCGAGTCGTTTTGTCGTTGAAATTGACATCTATGCCTCGCCAGCTGGAGCTAAACCAATTTGAGGCTGCGAAACCGAAATGAAGAAATCAAACTTTTTTCAGTCATCTTCGCTCCGTTTAAAAAAAAAGCACGGATAATGATAATAAATCGCGAAAAAACAGCAAGGCACAACTGCTGAAACGTTGCGGTAATATTAAAATAGCCGAGCTATACTTTAGAGTCCGAATGGTGCGCGCGTACAACTTTATTACCGCAAATTAAATCATTTTCTTAATCGCTTTGAATCGCTCCACACACTGTATTCCTATAATTAGAACTCGCATCGTACATTTTCTTAATAATGCAACTGTAATCCGAAGAGTCTGTGCGACGCTGAACTAGGAATAATTTTTATGGAAATAATTTTCGCCCGAGGCACGTAGCCGGCAGATCGATCGTAATTAAAACGGATATCGATTATTGCGAGTAAGCAACGCCTGGTTCCCCCGTAGCGCGAGTAATCCGTGTCTCGATATTGTCCGCTGGACGCACAGCTTCCCACAACTGGGCTCGTTTTTCTAAGAAGCCTCGTCGATGGTCGGTCATCGGAGAGACGCGGGCGAACGCGGTTACTGGTAAGCTCACGGCGACGGCGGCACAAGTTAATTTCCATGTCGGAGGTATCGGGGAGTTGGGCTTTAATCAGCATCGATCAGGCGATCGGCCGTTATAGGACAGCGCGCCGATAAAGGCAGGAGTTTGACATCCGCTTAATTGGCCTTGGCCCTTGGATGCAAAGCCTGGGCGCTCGCTCGGCTGTAATTGCCCCGGGTCAAGGGGCGTTGGATGGGCAGGCGAAGACGAACGAGGGCTTCCCGCGTCTCTCGCGTGTGGCGGCCGTGCAAGCGCGCGTGAGCCTCTCCTCCTCGATTGCGGATCGCTCGCGCTCCTTTAATGATAGACTCGAAGCAAATTAATAAGTTTAATAAGCGTTTTTCATTATATTCCTTCTCATATTTTACTTTCTAGTCATTTTTACGAGGGCCCCGATGCGCCGCGCAACTTTCATTTATTCGCGCGGTAGGCTCGGCTTGCTCGCGCACGTCCCCCGTGGCCCGCCGTGCCTTTTAATTATTTGTATTATCTTAAAGCTCAATTAAAGTCGACTTATATCTCGAGATTAGTCCAATCGTAATTTATTTCTCGGATTTTTAACTCCCCGTCCGTGCACTTTACTTAATTTTGGAGAGAAAGTCATGCTGCGACTTTATTGCGCAAACATTCCGGCCCGACTATAAAAATGCGCGCTGCACTTTGAAAAATGAGCATCGCAGAATAGATGGGCTTTCCTTTGAAGTCCGTCCTCCTGCCGTTAAATCATATTTTATAATTCAGTTTTAATCAATTGAGCACCCGCTAGGCGATAATAGTCAGCGCCGTTCTTTGCCGTTTTCCGTCGCACAAGGAAATCCTTAATTATCGACCCGAGGACAGTTGTTACTGCCGCGAGGAATCCTATCGAGATCCGAGCTAGAGCGCACGAGAGCCTGAGAATTTCGCACAATGAGCTATTTAACGGCGCGAAAAGATGCTCGCAGCGTCCGCGTAGACGTACTCGATCAATGGGCTGTTAATTCGATGTTTCCCGAGCGCGACGAGTCGAGTCCGGGGGCGCATCCCAAGCGCTTCTTCAGCCATTGTAAAACCTCATCGATCGCGCTGACACGCGCATCGCGGCTGTTCTTTTTTCTCGGCTTTTTTGCTTTCTGATTTTTTTTTTTTTTTTTTTACCCTCTTTCTTCGTCGCTCCTCAGCAGGTCGGTGCGGCACGGCTCCTCGCACACTGGCCGCGTCTCGACGCTCTTTAAAATTAAGCTCGAGTCTAATGTGCCGTCGAAGAAGACTCGAGAATTCCGCAACTCAAAAGACTGTCGTTTGCTTTTATGGCCTTTTTGTTGCGTATTTGCAGCGCGCAAATATTTGCACCGAGGCTCCTCGAATAATTCCCCAATGTGAATTTATTTGCTCGCGGAGAACTTTTTCCATTGTGCGCATTCTTTAAATTAAGCCTCGCATATCGGAGGCTCTGTTTTCTTAGTCTCTAAAATTCAAAATCTGCTTTGGAATCGAGAAACGCGTAAATGCATTTCTAAATTATGTATTTTTGCGCAAACAAAGTTTGCCCACGGATTCAAAAGGATCGCGCGAGTTGTAGTTTACAATGAAATAAATAAGGCTGTTTGAAAGTGAAAAATTCAAGTACGTGCCTCGGGATTCCGCAGGATTTCGTTATTCGAGTATAAATATATAAAATAATAAAGTTTCTTATTCTGAAATATTGTTTAGATGTAAGTTTCCACAAGTCCGACTCAACTAATCGGCGCCCATAGCGTATAAGCTTATTAGCGATAAACAAGAGGCATTTTTATAAATGTCTCAAAAAGACGTGCAAGAATAGGAGTTCCAAGCTCGCCGATCGAGAGGAGGAGAGGAAGAAAAATAATGAATCAAAGGATGCAGCGACGAACGGCGGTGCCGGCCGTGTCGGGCTATCGGACCATCATCGGACATCGGTGGAAAAGGTGCCAGTACATGTGGCACAACTGGTCGCGAGTCGTTGGCACGCGGATGCATACGCGCGGCCCCTACGGTATTACACCGAGAATCATGATGCCGTACAGCGGTGAGTGTGTCGCGCGCGTCGGCGCGAGCCACATTAAGTTAACGAGCGGCGGCGGCGTCGACCCACGCGACCCTGCCCCGGGTCGGAGGTTAAGTGGACGTGAGAATTCGCGCCTCGCCTCGAGGTCGCACTTGCCGCGGTTCCGAATAATGTGCGAACGGGGCTTTGCCAGGCCGACTCGTCGCGAGCGTTCTCTTTTTGTCGTTCGGCGTTAACTTCTCCAACGTCGACACTGCAACTTTAGAAGTTGGCGCACGCGCGTAGCTCGGCTCGGATTAGCCCTTTCTTGCAGTCGATTAAGATTAATTGAAAAGCGGGGGAACGCGAACTCGTTTTTTAAAATCGGCCAAATTGACAGGAGAGGCTATTAGCGCAGGGGAACGCAATCACTATCATTGGAAATAATTAACCAACGAGGCGTGCGTGGGACGCGCGTTGCTGAAATAGAAATAAAAGGGGAAATGAAAATTACCATTCGCAAAGCACATCGCGATAAATTATTATTTGAAAAGCCTTTATTACGCTAAAAAGAAGATTCCCAGGCCGTGAGTTTTCAATTTCATCAAATATTTATAAAGAGCGTGATTTTTAATAATCCGCGCGCGCACCGCCTAATTCCTTGAACCATAAACCCTTGCACGTTCACAATTTAGCCAGCCGGACAGCGTGTAATTACAGAATCGGATGTGGAAATAAAAAAGCCGTCACGCGGCTCTCCGGCATTTTTGTCGCGCCTAATGGCACGAAAATTAATTCCCAAGGTATCAATAACGAAAGCAAACTTCCACGCACAAGTAATTACGGGTGAAGTAACGGCGTGGATTTCATAGGCTTCTTGCCTCCGCGCGTCTTTCAACTTTCGAGCGGATCCTCGCGGCGGCCCTGCAAATTAATTTCAAACATAAATTACAGCGATGCCGCGCGCACGTTACACGTAGGCTCACCTCTGCCGGCAAATAAACGCGATGCCCCGGCGTTTCCTGGCCATCGGATCGCCAGGTAATCGCGCAAAAACCGGAATCGCGCGGGGCATCTGCATCCGCGGGCTCTCCGTCCGCTTTTTACCGTCGCGGATCTTTTGAGCCGAGTCCCTAATTCGGCGCGTACCGCCTTGTAAAAATGTAATCTCTCGGGGTGGCGGGGCGCGCGCCGCGGTGTGCGGCCCCGCCGCGTGTGGGCCTCTCCTTGGCCGAGGCCCGCGCAACTCCTGATTGGCCAAGGCGCTCGCGCGCGCGCGCGCACTCTCGGAAAAAACTCGACCGCTTTGCGAACGCCGAAATTTACGGAGTGGACGATAAATTTTTGCGGGTGACGTTCGCCGAGGCTTTGATGGGACCTTGAATCATTGGTTCTAAAGCATCGTTTAGCGGGGATGCGAGTGGAGCGCATCGCGCGAGCCTCTAAGGGCTGTAATCAAAGAGCGTTTTTTTCAAGATTTACGACGCATTGTTATTGAAATTGACGGTAAAAGAAATTAAGACGCGAGGATCATTTGTTGGAGAAACGGATAATAACGCTGCGAATTTCTTATGTAACAAATGGAGCATTGTGTGCTGCAGTCGTTTTTAAAATAAATAATCCGAATCGGTCTTAAGCGGCAGAAATAGAAGAGGCCAATTTTAAAATAATGACCTTTGGAAATAATGGTAAAATTACTATCAGGAATAACTGCGTTGTAACTAACGTCGTGCTCGATCGTTTTGGTCGATTTGATTGATCGTCTGCGTGGATTTGGAGCGACGCTGGCCATTGTCTCACACATGATTTCCAACATGTAAAAGACGTGACGGAGAAAGTCTTGTAAGACACGAAAACACGTGTTGGCTTAGAAACACGTGCTCGACAGTTAATAAACAGAAGGCTCGGAAGCGGCTCCGCAGCTCCGTGGTGACGCCATTTCGAAAGACGTTCAGTCGGTTTTTCGAACACCGACGCATCTGTGGCCAACGCAATGACAGAAAAAATTATCCTGTTAGTCAAGCCGCAGACACGAGGAATTTTAAAAACCGTTTCTTGCGTGTCCGAGATGAAGAAAAACTTCACCTTAACTAGAAGCTTCCGAAAATTTGGAGTTTTGGGTGAAGCTACGGTAATTGTTTTTTCCAAGCGCATTTCTCGGCCGCGCGGTTTTTATTTCATATTCGAGGGGAAGAGGTTTTGAAGCGAAAATGAAGATTTACAATGCCTCGCGTTTTTCTACAACTCAACCGACTCTCAAAGGGGTGAGTCGCAACTAAGCTCGACTAAAAATAAAGAGTTAGTTAGTTTACAATCGGGAGATGCACATCTTAACGGCTTAACCTTTGCCTAATCCGAGAAGCGTAAGAAAAAAAGAATTCCGGTAATAACCGGGAGGAATGGAGAAATCGGAAGGGTTGTTGGGGGTCTCATCGCGGAAGTCAAAATATTGCTTTATTACGGATCCGCATGAGACTACATAGGGGCGGTCAAAACGGAAGGGTTTTTTTCCTCAACGGGTTGATTTGCGGGGCGAGGGATGCAGCCCCAGTGGAGAATTCGTGACGAAGGTGGATTAACTTTTACCGTTTTGCTTCTTGACTTTAGTGTTTTAGTGTCAGGGCAGCTTCGAATGTTATTTCGGACCGGGAAAAGGGTTGGGCGCGTCTTATAGTTCGGTCGCGTCTCTCGTATTATTCACGTTGACGAGAAAAAGGGTAGATATATTGGAGAAAGGCTTGGAAAGAGCTGTAAAGTTTCCTAGGATAACTTTCTCTGCGAGTGCTTTATTATTTTCTCCCGGCACGGGGTAGAAACTTTTTTTTTGCGTCTATTTCCGGAGAATATGCCGCTGACTTTATTATTTTATTCGGGCGATCTTCCCGAGTCGTCGCGATGTTGTCAACGTGCTGCAACTGAAAAACGGGTTCATCTTTTCCGCAGGATGAAAAAATTGTGAGAAAAAAATGTTTTCTTAACTGTTGTTGCAGCTACTTATGCTGCCGAAACCCGTTTTTGATAAATTTTCCGAGTTCTGTTAGATTTGAGCAAAAAAACTATACCTACGGGCAACTGCACTCCGTGACAAAATCGCTGTAGGTCGCTTAAAGTTAAATGGACTGACGCAAGCCTAAATAAGGCAGCCGAGAAAAGAGTTTGTGCAAACGTCTAGACGTCTTTTAAAGCAGACTTCTTGGCTAAAATCTGCGAAAATTATGAAGCAAAAAGTAACATGTACTTTAGAATAAATTGACATTTTTAATAACAGCCTCGACACTTTTATTTCTACCTCCCGTCAACCTGTAACTTAAACTAATCAGTTTTACTCTTTAATTTGCAGCGAATAATAAAATTAATAATTAGAAATTAAACCGATGTTGAAACAGACATTAAGATAGGCACATATTATTTTTTAATATCCCCCCGACTAATCACTGTGCAAAATTGAAAGCTTGATGGTTTCCAAAACAGATGTGCAACATACCTTAAAACTATTTAAGCATTTCTCATTGCCTTATGAGATCCGCCCATCGTGCAAATTACTAGTAACTTCTTTGCGCATTGCGATGCCACAAGTGCAAAGGAAATGAATAAAGAATACGTAAAAATAATAAAGAAAAGATGCTGCCCAGAAAAAATCAGATTCAATTAAGAGTACAGAAATTAAAATAAGAAGTTCTAAGATAAAATTAAATTTAATTAAACGTTGCAAAAAGTATCGGTGACTTGACATTTATAGATTTACAATGCGTTATTAAACTCGGATATATATAGATTTTAAATTATAAAATGGCCCTTAAAGGTTCTCTTTCGCAGATAATTCACTCGAGCGAATTCATTCTATTTGCCGTATTTTTACACAAGCGCGCGCGCACGAACGCATGCACGCGCACACACACGGCAAACAATGAGTTGCTCTTAAAGAAACTCGGCAAATTTTCGAACATAAATTAACTTGGATTTTTAAAGAGCATCGAATAAAAGAGAGTAAAAGGCGATGTCATTCGAAATGCAGCGTGATTTCGTGTTGGTATAGGCGCGCGTGTCACGACCGGCGATTCGATGTTGAATTAAGCCATCGTTGTCGATGAAGAGCGAAGGGACGAATAAGTTAAGAATGATTGCGTGATTGATAGGAAAGACAGGCGGGGCATTCAGGTTCGCCTTAATGCTGTCATTAAGGTCAATTCGTGGTATTTTGTTTACTTACATAGCCGGAGAGACCGTGAAACACGCTGATGGTTTTCAATCGTAAATCTCATTAGCTACAATTTACAATAATTTAATTAAACTCGCGCTTCTCATCGATAATCCAAATGTTTTCACCACGACTAAGAAGCATGTGATTGCGCAGCAAATTGCGGAGAAAATTAGAAATCCATCAACGTCTAGGCGAGATCTCTGTCAAGAGAAGTGACCGTAATAATTTATTAAAACTGATGAAAAGTGAAAAGATTCTAAAAATAACGTCGTTTTCACGCAGAGGAAGTTAAAAACTATCAAATCTGTAATTTATGCAATTTTTTTTTATAATAAATCACGAAGACAAATTTTCGACAAAATTTTACTATATTTTAGTTGAAAATTAAAAAATTTGAATTTAGTCACGAGTTTAATAATTATAGAATTACAAATGGTTTTTTTTTAAATATCCATTTGACATTTAATACATACGTTTTGAAAGAATGAGTAAACAGTTTGCAGTTTTGTAAAATAGTAAATAATAATTTTGTAAATTAATATTTATTGTTTTATTTTTCGTTGACAAACATTGAAAAACAATTAAGAATTTTTGTATTATTTTCGATGTTATGGCTTATTTCTTAAACAGTTGAGACGGAACGAAAGGAAAGGAAAAATTAGCATTGAAATAAAACCCGCAGCTTATAAATTAGAATTGATAAATATTGCCGATATAGCAATTATGAATTATGAATTTTTCGCCGTTCGGTTACTAAACGAAGACACGCGCGGCAAAAAGTTATTTATCGACAGCTGACAATAATTTTATTTCAGCAAAAGTAAACATAATGTCAATAATAATTACTTAAAATATCGAGGCCCGCATTATTTGAAGTCCAGTACCGTTTCTGGTAACACTCATAGAAATACTTGATAACTAGTTCTGGCTTAAATTTGAAAGAAAAACAAATGCTTTGAATTTAATGAGACAAAGGCGCAAATTAAGCCGAGGATGCGCAGGACATGCAGCATTAGCAGCAGCGGCGATTACCTTTTGTTTTACCTGAAAAACATTGAGATTGCGCCAGTATAATCTGCAAAGAAACGAGTCTTAATGAACTTGGTGTGGTTGCTATTCGCGAGATAGCAATCAGAGCCAGTGTTGCTAGCAGCCTCTCGAGCGAGGGAGCGGGCAAAAAAATTAAATTCGGTCTCTCATAAAGAGTCCGTCCGCTCCAGCGCTCCCTCCTGTCCTCTCTCCCGCGCCCTTCTCCTTCTCTTCCCTTGGCTCATTTATCCCAGGCCAAATCCGTAGTACGTAAACAGTCGCAATATAAAATGACAAAACGAGATAGCGCACGTGCAAAGAAGTACCGCACTTCTCTAACTTGACAAAAATTGCGCCTCCCAGGTACGCGACGCGAGCAAAGCCGGCCGCCGAGGCGGTGAAAAACTAGGGAAGGACAATGTCCGGACTTGTTAAAACTGTAGCAGCGGGCTTGAGCCGAGGGAGCTAATCGTAAATTATGTAAATATACACGCCGTCCACTTGCCGAGCGACAAAAGCTTCCCGATTTAAACTGTAACAGTTAGGGAAACGGATCCCCTCGTTGCGCCTCGACTATGCAATAAATTACGCATCGTCGAAAGCGGAGCACCCTCGGCTCGTCTTGCGGGGGAGGGAGGCGAGCTGGAAAAACACGAGGAAGTCGACAAAAACGAGAGCGACGGATCCGAAAACGTCGTAAACAAGGGCCGAGGACCGTTTTCATAACTGTACTAAATTACCGAAAAAGCAAGGGTTAAAAAGGCCGTAAACCAATTTACGGCGAAAATTTATAACTAGAGCAGCTATGGGCCGCGTTTAGCGTTTACGCAAGAGCGGTAAAAATAGTCCATCCCCCTCTTTGTCAAACAAATCGTCGACTTTGACTTTACAGAAAGAAGAAGGAAGGTTCATTGACTCTCGAGGAAGAGCGGCTCTTTGAGACGGAAGCTCCGTTTAAAAATATTTCGCCTTCCTTACTTCCTATTCTCCAAATTTTCCGATTTTAGAATTTGGAATTCCCGGTTTGCCGTCGACGCAACCGCGCTCCTTCTCCTCTTCCTGTTTCGCGATTTTTCACCACGATAAAAGGGACGTGCGACGGTCCGTTCGCCGTTTTTAACGCGCAATCATTAATCATGCCGATATTTAAAGGCAACCACCATTCGCTCGTTGATACAGGCGCGCGTAATTATTTGAGCTCACGTGATCCATTACGCGGTACTTATGGATCTCGCAATAACGAAGATCGCACGAAGCATCGAATGCGAGAACGCCGGAGCGCGCATTCCGCAGATGCCTATTTAGGTTACGAGGGAGAAGCTGTCGTCGTATTGATCAAGAGGAGTACGCGCTGAAAACTCTTTTCCCACTTTCAATCAAGCTCTTTCGCATCGCGCGGCCCGATCTCGGAGCCGAGCGGCCGCCGATTGAAAAAAGAGGTAGAAAGGCTTTGCCGAAGAGTACGGAAAATAATTACGAAACTTGTGGCTCGGAGCCCGAGGTCAAAGGTGCCTCCCCTTCTTCTCTTCCTCCTCCTGCTCCTGGTCCTCCCTCTCGTTCTCATCGGCACGGCCAACCCTGCCGCCGGTCTACCCTTCGCTTTTCTTCCCATTTGGGCTCCTGCCTTCCGTTACGGTGCTCTAACTCGAAAATTTACGTCTAACTGGAGCGCAGGTACACAATGAGGCCGAGGAAATATTCGCAACAATATCATGCAATAACCCACGGGAGGGAAGGAGAGAACGAGGACGACGCCGAGAGTGTCGAAGGGTCGACGTGCCGCTTCGGCCATTACCCGGAAAGGGGTTTTAAGGCCCCGTCCGTTTCGCAACCGAGGAGATTTTATTATTTTATGCAACTGGAGCACCTCCGGCCGGTCAGCCCCTTCATTGTTCGGGGAATTCCGTTTTTACGACGTAATAGTAGGTAGGGTTAAAAAGGTCGTATATATACCCTTTGCGCCAGAGATATATGAGATCCGGAAAGCGCTTTTCCCGGTCTCGGGCTTTACGAGAGAGCGCGGCTCTTGCGCGCGCGCTCCAGTTGTAAATAAAGATTCCGGCTACGGGTTGATTTTTCCAGGCGCTTTCCCGGAAAGGGGTGAGGGAGGGCCCGTTGGAGGCCAAGGACGGCCCGAGACCTTGGGGCGCGTGCTCTCGCGCTCGTAACCGGAGCAGCAGCGAGGCGCGCGGGTGTGCGCAATCGGACAACAGAGGAGCACCGGATCGCGCGAGGAGGCCCATAAATAATATCGTGCTCCGGGTTGCGTACGGCGCATTGTCTCGTCTCGCAACCGGAGACGCTCGAGCGTCGATTCTCGATGTCGGGATGATAAATGTACGGCTGCGCCTGCGCCTCGCGCCATTTTCCAGATGTTGCTTAACGCGTTTCAGCGCCCGCGCACGCAGTCCTACAAATTGTTGATACTTTTTTCGCATAAATTTTCTTTTCAATGAATAATATTAGCAGCGGGCGACGAGGGAGTGAATGCGCCTACGAGCGCGAGGATCGCTTTGTTTCGCTCGCTCTCGCTCTCGCGAGGCAATCGATCAAATTACCCACGTGAACGAATTGTTAGCTTTATCGATGGTAATTTATTTATTGGATAATTATTTCTCGTCAATTTAAATCTTAATAAACATTTTCGAACTCAGGAACTTTATTTTCTTTGTTTGCGCTTGCGCGCCTTATTTTCAATTAGCCGCGTGCAGCCAAATGGGTGTATAATATATTAAGGTATTAATTTTTATTGGTATGGGGTTGGCTAATTTTGAGATATTGGCGTCGCGAGTCCAGTGCCCCAGCCTCCTTTATTAAGAATCTCGAATGCTAGGAACAATCGTTTTTTAATAATGAATCATGAATGGCCATGCGAATTGTAGGTGCGACAAGTTACGTGCGCAAAAGGTAACAACGCTGCGATAAAAGTAAGGTAAAAAAAGCGTTTTCGAAAGATGGGCGACAACGTCGAGTGGAAAACATTCCGCTTTTATTTATGGCGAAACTGAATTGATAGTTGGATTTATGAAGAAAATTATGGACTCGAAACGTTGAAAGAAACTAATTTTCGGTGGCAATTATTTATAAAAATGCCTGCACCACCTGACAAGAATCCCCATCAGAGTTGGCCATTTTCGCACTCGCAATTACAAATTGAGGCCCCAGGACGTACCTAGACTGAAGCCCAAGGTTTGGACCCTCGGAATGATCCATTAACCACCATGGGCCGGGTGCGGGAGGCTTGTCCTTCGACATTAATATCCGGTCCAGAGCCCGCAGTAAAGCAATAATGACGCCGCTCTGATACAAATACAGGCAAATGTAATTCAGGGCGGTGAGCCCGGGTCTACCTCTGGACGGAGGAGGCTACGCTCCCCGAAGCAGTCGCAGCTCGGATTTTATGGTAAAAACTTGGCTCTTAGTCGGTGCGCGTCCGAGGCCCGGATGTACGTGCATTTTTACGATTTTTGCGAGCGACAGGCACTCCCCGGACTCTTCGCGTTTACGGCCGCTACTCCCCATAAACGTTTTTGTAGGGCATGGAAGTGACTCCGATTTTTCCAGCCGCCCGTAAAAGTCGTTCGCCCGGCTTCTTTTGCCGCGCGATATATTTTAGGACCTTTTTCGGTACACTTTTCGCGTTATTACGGTCAGCCAAATAAAAACAAGAGCTGCGCCGCGGTATCCCGAGCCCCGGCACGGACTATTTTTAAGTGAAACTTGCCCTCGTAATGTTATATTGCCCGGCGGGGGTGGGAGGCGGGAGGCTGCTTAACGCAAACGGAGCAGAGGCAAAAATTGCACTGTCATTTTTCGCATTTTTGGCCGGGACTGCAGCAAAAATAAATATGGAATGCATATTTTACGACAATAAATGTATACGGCGGTGGTGGTGGCCCTGCCCTCGCCTCGGGACCTTTTTCCTGGAAATCCGAAAAACACGGCGCGGCCTGCAAATGGGAGCCGTCGCCCCAAAAAGACGCTGACTTTGATCTTCCTCGTATTTTACGCGCGCACTAACGAGCCTCGTTGCAAAAAGCAGAGAAAAGAAGCGGCCGGCGACGGCACTCCAGTTTTTACTATTACTAGAGCAATTTTTTGGCCGGCCTCGTGGTGCGACAGCGCGTGCTCTCCATTTGCGAGGCACGCGACACGCTCCTGGAGTCTCGAGTTTATTGTAAGTCGACAACCATCGATTTCGCTCAAAAACAGAGCATAAAACGCCTCGGCTTCATTATTTAGAGTCGCCTCATTATCACTTTAGCGCTCGATCCATTGGCTTTATTGTCCTCGGGTGCTTTAATAAATTGCTCAACTTTTTCCTAATTAGCACGTGTCCATTGTCGAGTCTCTTTTGCTGAACTGGCGTTTTATTTCAAAGCGCAGCGCTTGCACCATGCGTTTGTGCCGCTGGGGTTTATTTTCGAAACGAATATTTTGCAATTTCTGTCGATAAATGACGGAATTCTCGGTTAATTGCTCATTATTTTCCAGTGCATCGACTGTATGCGAATATCAAAATATTTTCTTCCCAACGCGAGACGCTAATGCGAAAAACCATCGCCGGAAGAAATGGTATTTTTAATATAATTAGTATCCCGCCGCCAAGAGTGAAAAAAGTAATCACTTGCTTAAGATACCTCCTTCGGTTCTTATCAGTGTCGTTAGAAAATAATAACCACGTGCATTGCGCAATATCTCTAAATTGGTCGATACAAATGGACTGCCGGAAAAAGATCCGAACGTAATCGTCATTTTTTCTTTCTGTTTACCCAAGTTTCGACTGCAGGCACGCAATGCTCGCCAAGTACTTGTTAAGAGCAGGATTACACGTAAAATTGCGCAGCTCGAAGTGATCCACGAAGGACGATGATATCGGGGAACGCGCGCACGAGGGATACGGGATACGAGGGGGGCGAAATCACGAAGCAAGGAGTTCGCGTGTGCGTCGTGCATTATGCATCGGTCCCGAGCCTCGGATCCCAGAAAAAGAAGAGAATTTCGCACTCATCGAGAGGAAACCCCTCGTAACCCTCTCCCTGTTGCGTACCGTTCCTCTCGTTCTTCTCGTACCTCCTTTTTCTTGTCTTCCTTTTTTTTGAATCCGCTGCACCTCGGGCGCGAACATCGTGAGAAAAAGCCACACGTTTCGTCCAGAGCCCGGGCTTTACGTAACACGCGGCTGCAATATACCACGACCCGGACAGGTACACGTCCTCTGCGGCTTCCTACGCAAATGTTTCTGCTGCACGCTGGAATTATATCTCGGGTATTATGGTAATCAACGATGCGAGAAATTCAATTTGTACTTTAATTTTGTTGTAATTCAGCGGTAATGATTTGTTTTCAACCTGTGCGCGTTGAATTATATTATACTTAGATGCACACATATATGCAAACGAAATATTAAAAACTGTTAATGCCTGGGATCACTCGAAGAAAATTGGCGTGCGCGTTATAAGCGGATGCGATTGCTAATACTGCGATACGATCGCAATAACGTTGAGTCACTAATAAATCGCGCGATGCAAATTACGTCAAATTCTCACCCTCTCGCCCTCGCAACCATCCCTCTCCTGCTGCACTTATTATCACAGTTGACAATTTTCGAAAAGAAATTTTTGATATATTGCGAGGCTTGGTTGCATTTGTCCATCTTGGCCTGACGTGATTTATGAGTTCGTTGCGCAACAATCGACTGCGAGTCGCCTAATTTCCTACGGAATCGAAAATCCCAAAAAGAGAACGTCGACTGCGGCCGATGCGACTAATGCAGTAACAAACAACACGAATGGAAAATATTCGCGATACGAGTTGTAGAAATAACGAGTTTAAAATTGTTCTTAACGTATTATACATTATAGAGCGCAACCGTATCATTACGCGCGAGCGCTCGAAAAGTCCTCTTCTTACTCCGAACGACAACGAGAGCAATCATCTCGAGGAGCGGAGTTCGGGCGAAAAAAGGGACGGAGGGCAGCCAAGCACTCGGGCGCGTCGTCAACAAACGCATTTTTCATCCGGGGACTTTTCGGGAGCTGCCGCGCGTTTCCGAGCGGTCGGCAACTGCGAAAAGGGTCATTTATCGTGTATCCACAGTTATCAGGCGAGAGGGAGAGAGAGAGACGCGAAAAATGGCGCGTACCGCAGGAGTTGCGGCGATTTATACTCCCTTGGGTTCGTTAACTCGCTTGTGCGCGAGCGGTCGACTTTGTGCCGTGTACTGCAATTAGCAGATCGTCGATCCACGCAGAGAAGAGCCGCCGTAGCCGAGGCGCGCGCATCATTTTAATCCACTACCTTTTTCTCTCTTCCACACTCCTCCTCCTACCCTTTGCCCCTCTGGAAAATGACCGGTTTCAGACTCTATCATTCCAGGCTCATCATTGACCCGCGCGCGATTTGCCATTGCAATCACGCGTGAGGAGTAGCGGACGTGCCGGAGCCGACGAGGGAGAACTGACCCCGTGCCTCGACGCGCGTGACCTCGTGTCCCATTTCACGGGACGCGCCGAGTGAAAACATAACCAGAGCACTTGTGATCGGCTTCGTTCCAAAATTTCGTGTTCGAGTTCTTTTTTGGGCTAATTTCGAGTCACGTGTTGCGAAACTAGGATACGTGCAATGACGTTTGTTATCCGAATTTGATTTTAAACAAGGATCAGGTTATTCATTCAAAAAGTTATTCATTTCCATCGGCTTCTTTTTACAAAGCAGCATTTTGATAACTATAATTAAAAAAAATTGCAATTTCATTTATACGATTTCTTGCATAATGTAAGCGATTGTACGCCCAAGTTTTTCAATTATCGGCAAGTAAATCCAGTTAAGAAAAAGATCGAATTGAAAAATAATTATAATTACTATTTCAATTGTAATTAATTAATGTTCGAGAAATCAATGAAGGTATCGTTTACATTGACACGTATGAAAAGGCTTAAAATTATGTTGAAGTGTTCCTAACACATTTCATTTCGCTGCGAATTGAAGAGCAGCTATTACAGGAAAACTATTATAAGGAATCAGTAATTAGCGTTCCATAGTTTGTGATGCAATATCTGTCAAAATTAATTAAACTACATTTTTTTGTTGTTATGAAAAATCAATCTTTTACTCGAACAAAGCTCATCTATTAATATAAAAAATCAAACGAGAATAATCGTTCTTCTTCACAGTTCTTTAAGAATATAAAAGTTTAATTATTATTTCTTACTTTTTGACAGTTCGTAATTATTTTGGACGTTCTTTTGTCTTTTGCCTTTAATTAAACTAGTATTTTTACGTTGGGATGTGAATTTTTTTGAAAATCCTTTCATTACGCGCAATAGTATGAGAATAATCTATAATTCCTAAGCATTAGATCGATGAAAATGTGTTCAATCGTATACATTTAATTATTTTCATTCAAGTACAAATCACAGAGCTATAGAGTCGCAAATGAAGTGAAAATAATATTTATGTAGTAACGAAAAAACTATATAGAAAAAAATTTCCTCACACTTTTGATTTTTGTGAATTATTAAAAAATTTATTTTCAAACAAATAAACGTAAATATAATTTCTTCCCCGGGAGTATTATTTACGAGTAATCAAAAGATTAACATTATTGTTGCTTATGACGCGTTATGAAAAAGCAGTATAAAAATATTTTTCACGATCGTATGATAATGTCACAATATTCGAATAATTTTTACGAAATATTGCGCTGATAAGGAAAGTAAATAACATTGCTTTTATAATGGTATACAATAAAGTAAGGTTCTTAAATGAATGGCATTAACGTTATCGGATGCACTGAATTTTACTGTTCCTGTCTGTGCTTATGATAAAACTTGTGGTATTACAAAATAGCGATATGTCCACTAGTGAAAAAGAAATACACTGTTGATAATTTTACTTATTTTGTTACCATATTTTTCGGTCGCATTTCCCAACGTCTTATTACTCGCCCGAATTATTATCTTAACCAGATGCTTCTTTGGTTCGAATGAAATCTGGTTGTAGGATATTTATCTCCACAGATGGTTTTTTAAAGGGTATCAAAAAGCTCGTAACTCTGTAATGTTGAGACTTTGGTGTCTTTCGAAACTCCTTGTTCCATTGCCAGTGCACTCGAGTCTTTATTTATTGAAAACAGAAAATGCTTTTAATGGTCGCGACAATTCGAACGGGGCCGGTTTTTTACATGAGCTTGTCAATTTTTCCATTAACGGCGAGCATCAAATTCCGGATTATGATGTATTTTCCATCACTAAATTATCTTAAACAGATGCACAGAGGCATCTTTCACATTAATTAAACTATCATAATGCTCGTCGTTATTTTTAAAAGCTTAAAAATATAATATAAAATGTATATCTAGAGGAGTAAGTTATTATTAAATTTTTCAGGTTGAAATAAATTATCATACGTGCATTGGTCACCTGTGCCATATTTTTCCTACTCGTATTCCTTCGTGTGCAGGATTAAAACAGATAATTTTTGCAAAATTTCAGAAATATTTACACGGGTAGGTTTAATAATATTATAAATAAAATGAGAAAAGAC
Source organism: Platyscapa corneri (assembly GCA_018907185.1). NCBI lineage: Eukaryota > Metazoa > Arthropoda > Insecta > Hymenoptera > Agaonidae > Platyscapa > Platyscapa corneri. The sequence continues at coordinate 3,194,529 of JACCHW010000021.1, read as the reverse complement.
CGTTGAAGACGCGAATATTGCCATCTAAATTTTAATATAATATAAATCAGTTTGAATTATAAAAATCAGCGTGTTGATTCTCTATACAATTTAGCAGTCGATCATTGCTCTCCACAGATTTTAATTGAAATGGTCAAAAAATGAGTTTCTAAAGTTTGCGGATACATTTTCTGTTTGATAAAAAAATGCTCGTCGAAAAAACGAGCACCTGTCGAAAACTTTTAATAATGGATATTTTCCAGTATAACCTATGATTTTCCTCGAATGTCTAAAAAATAACACGCGTATCATCCCATTCCAATCAAGAAGCTCTCTCTCTCTCTCTCTCTCTCTCTCTCTCTCTCTCGTCTCACAAAAGTCGCATACGATGATGTTCAGCATTCTGATTCCTGATACAGTTACGAGATCTGACATAGAAATTATCTCTCGTCTTCCATCAGGCAGTTCTAGAAAAAAGCCCAAAAGTGTATCCAGGCCCGAAATGGCGAACGCAGGACGTACATCTTCTCTGTCCATTCAGCTTTCGTGAGCTCTTTCAAGCCTACGTACTGTACCTATACGTAGGTATAATGCACAGGGGCACGCCGAGGGCGACGACTCTGGCGAGGGGCGGTGACTTGAAAGAGAATTTTCTATGAAAGGATAGTATGTGTGCGTGCACGATGGCTACCTTCGTCCGAATCTTTGTCGGCGCGGGCCATAAGAGGACAGACCAGGTCGAAAGGGTCCGGGCATTCACTTCGGGAAGCGAGTGCTTTTAACTAATTTTTACGTCCACCGATAAAACGAAGAAAAAAGAGCTCGATGGAGAGGAAGAACGCGCGTGCGCGATTTTTACGATTAGCTTAGAACCCGTCTCCCTTTTTTGGCGCTCTTGACAAGAGTGAGAATTATGCTCCAAGAGTTCGGATGTGGGTTGAAGCCGTTGAAACGTCATTGACACACTGATTCCAGCCCGATGTGCTTCACCCTTTCTATTTTACGCCTCATTTTTGGGATTGCATTCGTAACGCGGCTTCTCTAATTATTAAATTACCACCGAGAGCTTGCCTTGTGTTAAACGCCTTTATTCTCATCATAATGTGTTTGCTACATTTTTCAATAGTGGAGATATCTAATGTTATTTTATTTCAATACACGGCTCCTATGTTTATTTCGCCAAGCAGTTTAAACAATTAGTAGGTTGCATAATGCACACATAATTTTCAGCATCTCTCCTCGCAAAATTAACTTCTTCCTATTTTTTTGTTCCACGCAGTTACTCGCTATGGCACATTATTTTTTCTTAAATTGGAATAAGAGCATCTTTTTTTAGCGATTTAAAAAGTATTGAATAGATCAGCAGTTGTTTTGAGTGATCTTGGCTTTTGAGAGGTGATTTTTATTAATAACCTGGTAAATTAACAAAACAAGTTTCTTACTTTTACGTAATTCGGAATAAATTATCTGCAGGTTTTTCAAAGACAAATTAAAAATTTCACAAAAGTATTAATGTTTATTTTCCGAGATGCGCACGCTCTTATAATACTTAAAGAAATTTAATTGGCCTGGATTATAAATTTTAAATGCTCGCAATGCTCGGAATGTACATAAAATAAACTAGGCGGTAAAATTTCGTATAATAATCGTAGCCATTAAATGGTCGATCGGAATAAGTAAGTCCGAACGTACAGACTTAACTTTTCGCATAAAACTTTCAAAGGACATTTATCATTCGCACACGAAGCGAATCAAGATTTCGAAACCTCGAAATAAAACTTAAATTCAAGGTGTAGTGGACATCGAAGCGTAGCATCAATGCAATCGCACGGTTAGTGTACAACTACTTGTTGCCCGCCACAACTACGATGTAAGCTTCGAAAGTACATTACTTTGATTTATATTACGCGTTGGATTTTAGCTTTTTTTATTTAAAGGTCCCCAACAATGTCCCGACTCCATAAGTAATAGTCGGAACTCCGTGCAAAGGATTATGCTGACGAGGCATTTAGAAAGTAACTCGCACTTGAAAGCATCATTCGCCTAGTCATAACGACAGTGTAAAACGGGCTTTTACGACTGGGACCATTATTGCGCTTCGTCGTACTTGCTCGTACTTGCGCTGCACGAACTACGAACGCCGGAGCCCACGCGCTGTCTCCGAGCGCCGAGAGCGAGACAGGCGAGCGCTTTTCGATAGTCCAGCGCCTATGGAGATACGTTCGACGCATGATTCACAAATGGACTAGAATACCAGATAAGCCTTGTTTTCCACGAGTATTGCGCCACGGAACTTGACACGAGCTCATGGGCCGTTCCAGCTCTCGGCGAGCCGCGCTCCATTAGATCACTGAAACGGCTTCGGTCTCGGGCCCGCGCGCAGCGTTGATTTACGCGTGCGAAAATGGCTTTTACCGGAAGATGAGGGCCCGGAATGCCTGGACCAGTTGTGCGCGCCCGTTCTTATGGCGTAATAATGCAGATCGGAGCCGCGCACGCTGTAACGCATCGAGACGCCACTCGTTTTCAGCGCTTTTCCGCGCACGGCACGAAAATTACAAGGATTAGCTTTGAAGTCGCGCCGCTCGTCGTTCGACACGACACTTGTTCATGGAACGAATTACCAACTAAGGCCTTTTAAGCTCCTCACTGTCACGCGTTAAATTTAATTTCACGTTCACTTATTAATGATACGTAAAGTCAACAGCAGACCCCGACGGAAATAAAAGGATTTTTGTATTACGATCGTTTGGGGAAACTCGAGCCCTTCGACAAATTTTATTTCGGTTAGTTTCGCGCCCTCGGAACGACGAATAGACACTGTCCTGACGGTCTAATCTTCTCGATCCTAGTATTCGCGCGCTTATCGCGACTCAACGTTGTTTCCCCTGTTCCCTGAGCCGGGGCCTGGAGTGGCTCTCGTCGGGGACCGTTAGCCGCAGACGCGTTCCGATAAAAAGCCGGATTTCTGCCCGGACAAAGTCGAAGGCGCACTTATCCCCAGCGTGTGGCAAGTGCAGTCAGCCGCTAAAAGCGCAGAAATCCTCGAGCCCCGGGGCAACGATAATCAGACGATTTTCGTCGGGGTCGTCGCAACGTGAATCCGTGGAAAACGCGCGCCGCGAGCAAATCCGGGCCCAACTGTTGCCAGCCTACCGGCAATAATAAAACACCCTGACGGCGCGGCTCCTCGCAGGACAGGACAATCGGTCCATTGTCCGGGCGCTCAGCTTTCCACGTAAACGGGGCAGGGCTTCAATTAACTTTTCGCACTTGCGAGGCGCGCGCGTACGGCTCCACCCAGTGTCGCAGGACGCCCCCTTTGAAGTCGTGGGAGTGAAGCTAGAGAAAAGCCGGACAATCGCCAGCTTTCTTCTCCCCTGCGTGCGAGCCAACCTCTCCTTTGGTTTCGCGAGGCTCGAGACGGGGGCGCGCGCAGGGCTGCCTTTCTTTTCTTGTTCTCGCTCGGGATGACCGGCCGCAGGGTTGTTTTGTGTCGAGTCCGTAGCCCGGCGAGAAAAGAGTGGTAAATCGCCCCAGGGCCTTTCATATTTTGATGGGCTCGCGCACCCGCGGTGGTACTCGACTGTTGGGAAATTCGGTAATTTGGTTTCGCCGACTTTGATCGCTGACCAAAAGAACAGCATGTTGTAAACGACTGTCACTTTTTCTTGCTCCGGGGGCGCGCTTCCTTTGTGCGGCGCAACTTGAAAATATTTGTCCGCTAAAAAAGATATGTGTTATTAAACGCTTTTGTTTGGATTATGGATGATCGGCCGCTTAATTTTTAACGCTGAATTGTCGAGGATGTAAATTTTACTGGCGGTGCGCACGCGCGCGCCCCAGTCGCGCTTACGGGATCTCGCTCCGTATGTTTAGAAACTACGTTTCCGTAAAATATTACGCGCGTTTCTGAAATTTATTCCTCGCGTTTGTTAAAACTATTTCAAGTTGGGAATTTCAGAATTTGAAAATTTGAATATGAAACACTTGAATAAATGTGAAGCAAAATTAGCTAAATATGTATGAATCTTTGATTTTCACGACGCCTGAGGAGTTTTCTCACCTGCTCTAAAATCATTTGTATTCTAGTAGCCACTTCTTGGTAGAAGAAAACAAATCTCATGGCTTTCTGATTTCCTTGTGATTAAGCCTTTGAACCTTATTCTTTGAATTCGTAAGCAATTTTCTAATATCTGCCCTTCCATTGTGACTCCGAGCTTGTTTATTTAGGATCTCAGAAATTGTTATTGAAAATTTTAAGAATTTTGAAATGTTGATGTTGCGGAAAGTAAATAAGACTGGGAAATATTTTTAGGGTAATGACGCTTCGGTATAAAGTTATATTGATTCCACGGAAGCGCGCACAAAGAGAACTTATTTTAAACTTTGTAATAATTCTGAAAAACGATTCGAAAGCCTTGAAAAGAAATCAAGATATCAAGAAAACGAGATCTAAGTTGTTATTATGAAAAACATATTTTCGCGGGGCTATAGAAACGATTTGATGTATTAATAAAGTTATGGAGTATATAAATAGCAGATACATTGATGCTTAAATCGACGTGAAGACTTACTGCTCGAGAAAGTATCGCGAGCGCTGTATCAGTAGTGCGGCGTCACTTCAAAGGCCAGTGCGAAGCATTTCCAATCGGCGAACGAAAAACTCGGAAAATCGATTCGATCTGTTTCGGGATACGCTCCGACCACATACTTACAGCCCCGGTCCTCAGGAATTAAGTAGCTCGATGAAAGGAACGACATGGTTAGAATATTGTTTGTCACTCGGATTAGAATATAATATCACGATATCTTTTGTTCGCTCATTGTGTCGCTTACAAAAAGCGGCCAAGATTTTCACGAAATTTTCAGCTACTGGAAATTATTTCACGAAAGCGGCGAGTGCGTCAAAGCGTTTAATTTACAAATCGCAGGAGTTACGAGGAAATTGTGCCAATCCGTGCATCAAAGCGTTTGAAATACGCATAGCGATTCATCAAGTGGAACATGCCCAAAAAGGAAGTTTCTCGATTTGTATCGATCAAGAGCAACCATTTGGGGGAACTACTCAAGTTCCGCTGGTCTATTGGTCGCAATAAATATTCTAGCTTACGAGCTTCGTCATTGGCTTTCCGATTATTTAAAAAATCGTAAATTACAATGAATGCCGAACGCTTCGGTTGCACGCCACAACTGCGCGATAAAATTTTTATTATTATCGTGGCAGATTGAAATCGATAATAGCACATGTGCCGATATAGAGCCGACGAGCAACAATCGAGTCGAGCAAACTTACAAGTTCTCAATATCGTTCAATATTATCAAAGGCCTGCACTTGGAAGATTTTCTGCCCTTAGTGGTCAACAGGGCAGTTGTTTCGTGCCGCTCCACGAGCCCCACAAGGGACGATGCATAAGGTGCAACGGGCAACAGGCACACACTTGCTCTTGCCCCCGTCGCCCCCAACCCCGCCGATAATCAGAGAACTCCTCTGTGTTTCGAAAATCTTTACGACATAATTATATCTAATATCGAGCGGCCAGCTGCACTTGATCCCTGACGGATTAATATTTCACGATACTTTGGACGGCGGCATTATCCGAGTAAAAAGGCTGTGGCTAATCGGCACTTTCTCGCTTTGACGCCAGCCGGGGGAGCGCGGAAATTTTCATCGACTCGTCGTCGGGAGGACGCCTCGGGCCAGAGCTCGCAACGAACCGTGAAACCGGGGCCTTGGCTCCTCTCTCGAGAGAGAGAGAGCGCGCGCGCGCGCCTGCGCCTGCGCAGGAGGGAAAAGCCGCGAGCCCTGGAAGTGGGGGCGCGTGAAAAAGACAACGAGCGCGCGTCCTGGGCGAGTCGAATCGCTGCCGCTGCCCCCCTCGTCAATCTATCTCGCACGAGGCCCCGACGACGGAAAGTTTTTGGGGCGCATAGACAACGTAGCTGCGCCGCTCGACTGCACGCGATGAATCGACGATTTCACGCCCGGGGTCGGTGCGGCTTTCGCAGACTTCCCCGCCCACACGACCCGAACGACGCACTTTTACAATGTGACTTCGTTAAGATTTCAGAGACAGCAGCTGCCTCCTCGTTAACGCTCCGAAAGGAGGCCGAGGGGAACGGGTGGCTCGACTCTGGTTTTTTGTCCGCTCGCACTCGTGCTGCGCTCCTCTTTTGCTCGCTCTCAGGTGTCGCGCGCAATCTCCCGGCTCTGCGAGGAATCCAGGCTCGCGGGAACGCGCGATTCGCCTCTGCGCTCGAGAAAGCGGAACCTTTTCCCTCCACAGGTTGGCGATACGTACTTCGGTGCAGTTGTCCGCACTCGCCGCTTATTTTCTAATCGCGCAAGCCTTTCCCACGCCTTTTTCTCGGAGGTTCGACGTTTTCTCGATAACTCAAGTTCTTCGGAGCTAAAATAATCGTCTCTTTTTCTCGACGACAATTGCGGCACTCGCGCAAAGGCTTCTGGAGTTGCCTCGCGAGAGAAAAAGCCGGTCGGTAGTTGCGTGCGATCGTCTGCGGAGAAATAATTTGTGGAAAGCAGCGCTTCGGCCAACCGTTGCCAACTGTTTGCTCACCACCACACGTGACAATTTCACACTTTGATCGAGAGTAGCCGAAACGCGATCGCTCGTAACATCGCGTGTCGTAAAGCTGCGCGATAAAAAATAAATTGCGATTTGTTCTCCCTCGCTAATCCGCTTGCGTGATTCCGCGGGACAAAAAGGACAAGATGGAATTGTGCAACTTATGGATTTCTCGACTCGAATTCTTCGTAATACTGACCGCAATCAAGAGAGCGAAGAGACGCTGTTGATCCCAGACTCAGTCCTCGGCGCACAGGGTCGTTATTTTTTAATTCGGGATTACCTGGGGAAAAGCAGTGACTTGGGAAGGGTCTGGGCGGGGGAGGAAGAGCGGCCGAGAGGATCGGGGCTGCCACATTTAGGGGAGAGCAGATGACGGCAGTCCCGATTCGCGCCGGTTGCCAAGTTGTGAATGGGCGACGATTCCCGAGGCCCGTCACGGATTTTCGTATCGGCCATTCACGCGGATTCCGCGCTCCTCGCCACTGATTTCACGTCTCCTGGTAAACAGAGTCAATGCCTGGAGCGCGCGCGCACACAAACGCACACAGTACCTGGAGCCTTTCTTCCCGGGTCCTCCCGTGGTGACGCGCTGCTCATGAATCTTCATAGCGCAGATGCGATTCGCTCGTGATCCGGCTGAGTTTAAAAATTATCCACGGTCTCTCCCTTCGATTCGTTCCGTAATATTTCCGTGCGTGCGTATAGATCAGGGCTGCTTTACTTCCCGCTATTATGTACGCGAAATCTTGTTATAATGCGGGTGAGATCTCTCGGGTCATCCTTCTTCGCCTGATTTCGGAGAACGAAAACAGAATGCTGCACCATTTCCGTGCACATTTCACAGAAATTTTCTAGCTCTTTATCGTCAGGCACACGGCAATAGCTGGGACTTTAGGTGACAAAAGAACTTGAAATTTCTTCGGTCGATGAAATCGGACGACATCGTATGTTCTTGTAAGATATGATGCTGAGTGCCGTCTATAAGTTATTAGGATTTAAATGGATATTTTATGATAGTATTAGAATCTTCTTCCAATTCCAATTTAGTTAGAACATCGAGCGTCTTTGCTTGCGCTACGTAAAAATTTTATTATTTATTTGATAATGAGATTTAGCTGGAACATAAACGCAGTTTGAGTATAATTTCATTTGCACGAGCCGAAATACGTTGATGGGAAGATTTTACATTTGATTGTGCGCTATTTAATCGCAATTGCGTACCAAAAATGGGAAGATCACCTTATAAAATATACCGATGGTCGCTTCAATTTTATTTCTTTACCATTATTTAAAAGTCGTGCTGTTCTGAAACGTCAAGTAATTTTTTCTCAATGCAATCTGAAAATTCGAAATTCTTCATGAATATACAATCGCGATATATCAAACGAAAGTATATACAATTACAACAAGTGCACTTATACCAAGTCTATTTTAACTTATTCTTCTGTAAATGTCGTAGAGATTAAAGAACTTCAAAGAATACAAATCGAAAATCAAAGAAAAATTATGATTTTACTTTAAAGTATTTCTTACGAAACTATTAACAAATTGTAAAAGTATTGATTTAATTATGAAATTCTTTCGCATAAAATTTAAAAATAGTATACATAAAATCGTAGTAAATGCAACGATAGAAAAAAATATATTTTTCCGTAAAACCTGTCTTAGCAATATAATTATTTTTATTTTAAAAAGGAACCACTTTTTGGACGTTTCATAATCATCCTCTTCTATAGCTTACCTCACTTTTTTGTTTTATTATTTGTCTTGTATTTTCTCTTATGTTTTTTAAATCTCTGCATCTTTATTTTTGTGTATTCTTGTAAGTTCTTATATACATGTATAATTTATATTTGCTATGATGTAAGATTCTGTGTCCTTAATTTATTTTCAAATTGTCATTAATAAAGAAATAAAATTATAAAGGTAATTTGACATTTCATTTATAACATTTATAATTAAAATATTCATTAATTTGGCTCGATATATTAAGTACGTAATTTATAATAATTTTAGTTTATACATTAATCTTATAATATACATTAAACCACATAATTTTGAAAGATAAAAAGTACAAATTATTTAATTTCTAATAATTATTATTAATTAAGAATAAAAATGGTTCTATTTATTTAAATTACTTGCATTAGATTATAATAACTGTTGACTCAGTAGGTTAATTTCAGTAATTTAGTTTTTGAATTTTCAGTATTAATTTTTTTTTAAACACATATTTTTAATTTTTGTAAAATTATTTTACGATGAAAGAATTTTAATTTACATAAGTCGTACTAAAATATAAGTAATAATAAATATGTGAAAGCATTTATTTTATGTAATCTTTAGCACAAATTTATTATCAAAATAAAAGATACCTTAAAGTTAATATATTGTATCAATTTAATATTTATTACAGTTTAAAAAAATTATATATTTTCATTTTCAATGAGTAAATGAAATAGAAAAATTCTAAATATCTCTAAATACAACATTAAATTTATATTATTGATAGAAATAGACAATATATTATTGTAAACGACTAAAATGAATAATTTCTTTGAATAATTATAACATAGAGTAACATAAAGATTTGCAACAGTAATAAATGAATTATTTTATCTAATAAATTATTATAATAATATCGAGTAATGTTGTTTTATTAATTTTTCATATATCGTTTAATTTCATTAAGATTTAATGTTTTTAAAATTCGCTAACCCAAAAACGAGCAATCGAAAGTTAAGAAATACGTGTTTGAAATCCACTTTGAACAAGTAGTTTTGAGAGATTAAATATTTTACTTAATAATACTTTCGAATTTAAAAATAAATATCAAAATAGTAAGTATATCGAAATATTATATACAGAAATTAATCAACAGCAGCTTTGGTGACCGATAAAAAATTAAGCTTTTTAATTTTTAAATTCTTGTTTGTGTTTTAAAAAAATTATTAACCTTTCACGAATTACGTAAATTATAAAATAAAACTTTATATCAAAAATGTTACATTTAAAATATCAGCAATATATATCTAAAATATTTAAGTTGTAATAAATTTTTTAGATAGTATTGCATTGGTTATTAGACTTCTGTTGGTAAAAAATGAAATAAAGAAGTTTGGTTTTTTGCGTTGAGATTTTAAAACTCGTGAAGAAAAAAAATTGAACAATTTTCTTATTGTTCTTTTACCGTAAAATTAGTTACTCGTAGCAAAAATGGTAAACAAAAATAGAATCTGGTAACCTGGCACGTTGCAATACATTAAATTACATTTGAGGAGAAATTACTATTGTGCACTGCGTAATAATTATATACATTACGTAATTTTAACTTTACAACATTTTTTATTTCGCTAAGGGTTAAAATATAAAAATTAAAAAGTACAAAATGCCGAGGAGCAGTTCAGTCGGCGTATTAGACTTTTATAATAAATAATTAGTTGGAAAGAATTCTGTTTCATCAGGATAGAATAAATTGTTATTAATTAACAGGATTAATTGCGTATTATTTAACTATGAAATAACATCGTTTAAAGATGAGAAACGTCATATTTAAGGCTATTATTCATCAACTGAGTGTGCACGTTTATGTTTATGGGGAATCCTGTTTTCCACAAACAAAAAATACATAAATACGAGAAATTTACGCTTCCGAGTCTCGAATTCGTAAATAAAAGTCTTTTATAATATTTAACAATCCGTTATAATGGAAGAACAATGAAATATACAGCTTAGCCATAATACTTCAGGTGAAAACGTATTTATGCGAAAACACGCTAAGCTCAGACTAAAAGTCTCAGCCAACCGAGACAACCTAGACAACCGAGCCAACAGTAAGTTTGCACTACTTAGAGAAATTATTAGGAGATCGAAGTGTAATCCCTGAAAAAGCCTACACCTGTTAGGAAAGCTCTTGGCTCAATTTTTTGCGCAGCCATAAATCATGTTAAAACCAACGCTAAGCGCTAAGCAGTGAAACCGAGGCGCCCGAAACCGGGGAGAAGAAACTTTTTGTGCCGACAGTTGCGCAAGCACCTCCGGAGGATTTGGCCCTCGGTCCTTGGAGGAGATTAGGATCTCGCGGATGTTGCTCATCCGTCTCGGAGACCCCGTCTTAATCCGGAATTCTCGTCGGCGCGGACGGACTCGCCCGGAGAGTTCGCGTCCTTTACGGCTAATGATCGCTCGCATAAATTTCGAGCGGCAGCCACGACGGAGATGCGCGTTCCTTGTACGCCGAGTTCTCGGGGAGCCTTCGTCTCGGCTTCGACTTTTACGAGGACGAAAAATGATTTTACAGTTGCAACAGTAAAACTTGTAGAAGCGAGAGAAAGGACGATTGGAAAAAACGAGGGAGGGAGGTGGAGGCGGCGCAATTCCGAATACGACCACATTATTACGGATTGTCCCGCGTCCGTGAGCTGACAATCGCAACGAGCCCAGCTTCCATATATTTTTGGCTCCTCGAGCTGTGGACTTATGTAATTTTATTGCCGCTCCTGCGCCGATGAATCGTCGGAAAATAATAACTTTACGAGGCTGGCTACCTTGCGCATGCAGAGTGAGCCGCCGAGGAGAACAAGAGAAAGAGAGAGAGAGAGAGAGACGGAGATTGAACGAACACGTCCGAGGTTCCCTTCCGTGATCGTCGTGTTCGTTTTTCGCGCAACGAATCGCTGAGATAAAGAGGAAAGCGTGAGAAGGGGGAGGGCTGAGAGGAGAGAGCGAGTTCTCAGTCGTATATCACTTGGAAAAAAGACGGGAGAGCTCGGACACCTTCTTCATCTTCCATACGGCGAGCCGCATTTTTCTCCTTCTGGCTTAACGAAGAGGAATACTATGGTGTGTTTGCCGACCTCCTAACGTCTTTTGGCCATATTTCTGGTTGTAAATACAGCGATGGTGGCCAAAATATGACAAGCCTCTGCCTTCCGAGTTTTCTGCACTTGCGCTCGCCCGCTCTCCATGGAGTCCAGCAGTAGCCTCCGAAATCGCTTTGCTTTGGTGTCAAATGTCCTTGGCTGTCGGAGCTTTTCGCTCCTGTGGGATGAAAGGCAGAGGCAGCGACTATTGTGACCTTCGATCCTGTTTCGGGAGCGGACTCTCGAGACTGAGCATGAAAAGAGAATGGAAAATTTTTCTTGTTTGCAAGCTACACGCCTTTGTTTCTATTCCTTTTTTTTACGCTCTCGTCTGTTTCACTTCTGGTTTACGAGGTGAAAATTGTGCGTAAAGCTATAATTTAAAAAATGTTGGCGTCCGAAATCGCAATGCAGTTTTGCGCGCCCAAACAGATTCACGAGTCCGCAGTAAAAGCCTGAAGGAACACTAAGTGTTTTAAAGTCGTCTGAAAGGAATTTTACGTTTACGAATATTAATCGGATATGCAGCGACGGTCCGAGTGGCTGCAATAATTTTTACCGGTCATACATCCGTCTTGATCTTTGCATCGAAGCTTTTATCGAGAGCGGAACGAGCATCTTTTTATCGGGAATGCTCTCGTTATTAGGCGCCCAAACGACTCGCCGGATCGCACTTTTCCGTCGGAAAGAAAATCGGCCATTAATTAATGATACCGAAGACGCAGTCGTCGTAACATTAATCACCGCAGTGCAGCTCTGAAGATTCAGTCCCGGGGGCCGCACGAAAAATATCGCGTTGCAGTTGCTGTTGCAGTTAGCGCTGCAACGATAAAAGAACAATAACGGGCTCGCAGTGGATAAAAATTACGTACTAGCCGTCTCGTCGCTCAGCGCATTAATGAGAACCCGCATTTTTCCGCGCTCCTCACGTCTAAGACTCCCTGTTTTATGCTTCGCGCAAAAAATGCAAATCGCGTGCAAGCGGGCAGTATAATGCTAATTAAAGTTGAAATTTATCATTAGGCTGCTCGCGTCCCATAATGCCCGGCCTTATATTCATTGGTCATCAGTGCGCGAGGGTTATTACGTTTTCAAATGCACCTCAACCAGAGCTGACGTTGAAAGCGCGCTGCCAACGTCGGGTGGCACAGGAATTTTTGTCGCGCCACGTGCAATTTGAGAAAGGAGGCGTCGCGCCTCCTCCTCGGGATAATCGCCGAGCGCCAGGATGGAGCGGAAAAAACGAGAAACGCGCGCCGGCATATTCGGCCCCCACGGGCCAGGGCGGCTGAGCCCCTGGAGTCGTTGAATATTAAAGAGTCGTATTATATGGCCAGCCGGGCTGGCGTTTTCATGCCACAGGCGGCATAATCGCAAATCGTAAGTTATGCTGCTCGGCGACGGCGGTGATGCACAGCGAGAGGGACGGGGATGCCAATTACTTCGATTTAAAGGCGTTTCTACGTTTCCTTTATTTTGCTCGCGTGCACACGTTCGCTCGCTCGGCTTGTAATTCCGCGGCTTAGCTCGCGCGCTCCACGCTTACGAAAATTTCACCTTCTGCCTTATTTTACTTATATGGATTTTAATGCCCGTGTCGACGTACCCGGGGGGCCACTGCGTCTGAGTCTGCGTCCGAGTGTGCGTGCAAGCTGCCACGCAGCGCGTGTGGTATCGACTTTGTCTAGCGAACGGGTGACGGCGTTAATAGGGAATTTTTAATTTTTGTTCCCCCTCCGTCGTTCCCGGAGATTTATAGTTCTGCAGTGACCTTTTTGATATTCGTTATTGAAACTTTTTTCTCGTTCGGTGTTATAAACGCGCATTTCCATGATTAATAATGGAAAGCTCAAAGGCATTCGCGCGTTCCTTAGGAAACAATTTTCAATTTTCATTACTACGTTAATGCAGGTAAATTCAGATCTATCGTGGCACACTTTTCGTTGATATACGTGTATTATTTTTAATTGGTTTTTTACGAGGCGAGATCTTTTATTTTCGCGTGTTCTTTTAATGCTCATAACTGTTATAAATAATCCTAATACGATTAGCAAAGTCGAATAATCGAATAAATTACTACAAATGAATCTTTAAGATGAGTTGGAAAATAATAATAACAAAGAATAATTTATTAAAACAATGGTAATTCGTTATATATTGAAGCAAAGTAACGCTTCGTTAAGTTTATTATTCCCGTTTTATTTCAAATAAATTCTTATGTACAAAAAACCTTAATGAGCAAAAATTAGTAAATGTAATTTATTTACTGTTTAATTTACGTAATGTAAAAGTCCAGGTAGCAATTATTTTATTTAAAATTTTTAATTTGATTAAAAATGGAAACAAGTAAACGCGTTTATTTGTAAATGTAGTGGAACTTACTAGACATATTTACTTCAAGTACACTAATGATATTTCACTTTAATTAGATTGATTTAAACATTTCTATGCAATTGCAATTCATAAAATAAAATAAAACATAAACTTGGAACAATAATTTATTTAGAATAATAATTTATCTTTGTCGAGTTCCAAGTTATAAATAAAATTATATTAAACGTGAACAAAGTGAATGTAAATATTTTAAATTAAAATACTTAACTTTTACAAAAATATTTAGAGAATGAATATTGTGGAAAAAGCATGGAGGCAATCGTGAAAAATAAAAATTTCATCGACAAGGATAAGAAAATTATATAGGTTAAATTTATAATCATAATAGAAAATTAAAGACCAACGAACGGGAATTCATTAAGAAAATCTGAAAATAAAAAGTTTGGTAGATTCAACTGGGACTTACGGATAATATTAAATAAGAAATACTAGTAAGACTTAAATCAATTTAATAAAAAACTGTAAAATGGAAAGTACTTGTTCAGATTATAAATAAGACTTTTAATTCACAATACGAATTAAATAATAGTAAACGAGTTATAACTTAAATATTTACGAATTTTTACGTTGGGCATAAAATACGAAAATTGATATTTTCTGCTATAAAAAATTTGCTTTCATAAGTTTAAAACTTCCAGACTTTAATATTATTTAATTATTTATATCTTTAAATAATATTTTTAACGAAATCGATAATTTTTATATGTATTATTATTTTATGTAAGATTGTACTAGTTTCTTGGTCATAAGCTTATATTATGGTATTGTTTATATATATATATTTTTTTTTCAAACATTTTCACCACGTATTAAATTCTATTTAACGAATAAATAGTCTCAATATCAATTAATCTTGAATATTTATTGAACTTCGATTTTTGTGCACCCATAAATGAAAAATAGGTATAATAAAAAAAGTAATCATTTAAATAATCGTACGGAAAAATCGTTTGTTTAGTCGATTGTTTATATCGATATCAAAATACATAAAATAAGAATAAGTAGTTCGAAATCGATTTCACTGATATTACTAGATTAGCTTACGAAGTTGCAATCATTTATAAAGATATAAATCATGGCATCATGAACGCTAAATATATAATATCCATTATCTTCCAAGACTTTTATGCTCACATCGCCAGGATAGAAAATGTAATTACAATGTTGCGAACAGTTTATTTGAAAAATGAGCAGTTCAGCCACGAGAAAATTAATTCAGAAATAACGATTTACTTACGCAATCGATGCAACTGCTGTAGGAAATGCTATTTAGACTACAAGTAAACGCATATAAAAACTAAGTTAGCCCTCAGTAACGGAGAGCAAACAGCAATAATGATAATATTTCCGATGGCGGAATAGAGAGAAGTCGTTAGTTTTGCTTTGAAAATACCGAAAAACCTCGAAATTCTCACCAAGTGAATCTCTCAGCAGTGGCTTAGAGGATTCGCACGCAGACGCCGTCCGAGACAACTTTCTCAAATTTCCTGGCACAGTTTCGACTCGAAACCCTTTTAGCTCTGACACGCACAGTTAACCCTTTCGTCTCGTGCACTTCCAGACAGTAGATTGAAAATTTACGACATCTATATTTACGGCTCCTCGGATAAGCAAGAGATCGCGATGGACACAATGGTAGAGGGTGGGGGGAGTGGCGGCGGCACGCGTTGAATCACGCAGTTCGAGGGAGAGAGAATGATGAGGAACCCGCAAGATCGGCCAGAGAATGACACGGCGGGACGGCACGAGGCGAAAGGGTTGCTGACTCGTCGCAATTGTCTTGGCCGAACGCTTTGGAAAATAAGGGATCCGAGGGGAGGAGGCCTCAGAGAAGAGTTGCTAAGTTACTTAGAATAAAAGCCGGCGGTATTTCGGAGGCGGCGTACTTGCCCGAGAGGTTAATCCGATGACCGCGAGCGCATAACCACAAACATCGTAAATCAGCGCGCGAGCTGCGGCCATCAGTCGCAGGAGCCCGCGTCCAATCATTCTCGAATCGACGAGGAAACCGCACGACGAGGTTAAGGCGTCTCGCGAGCAGCTCGTGGTTTTTCCTCTTCAAACCATTTCCCAGTGCACGACGCGAGCGCACTTTTTCATTTTACGCGGAATGCGGGCCTAAGCTATTGGTTATTGTGAAAGCCTGCGGGATTATTATGTGGAAAAATATTCCACATCCATCCTTAATAGGATTGTTAAATTACTAATTTTATTCGAGATGACGGCGGCGGCGGCGGCGGCGACGGCGACAACTTCGACTGCGACTGCGAGCAGGGTTCCGTGAAAAAATGATTGTCTTTATCTCTCCCGGCTGCTTTTCGAAAGCAGATATTTTAAAATTAATTTGCCGACTTTCTAAAAACGAGAAACGTATTCGCTTCTTTCGGAGCTTCGGAGCGCGGCAGCGAGGTAGGGATGACTGCAGCTCGAATCAAACGCTGATTAGGCAAAAGTTAAACGCCGCGCTGTTACTGCAATGTAGTTTTAATTCAATAAGGAATAGCGCTTGGCTCGTCAAACAGAACTTTAATTAGTAGCGACTCGACTCGTCGTTGCGTCTTGAAACGCGGAGTCATGAATCTCCATGTAGATTAACGCGCTTGTACGAGGCCCTTTATTGCCTAGAGCAATGAAATATTCAGCATTTACCGGCAGTATAATTTGAATAAAAATAATCTTGTGAACTTTAAAATTACGACAGTTGCGAATACAGAGTGGAAGAAGATAGCGCCGTTTTCCGATCTCGCGCGGCAACCTATACGTCAATGAAAAAAAGGAGGAAGGAGGAAGGAGGAACGAGGAACGAGGAACGAGAAAACAGATAAAACGAGTGCCGGCGCGTGAGCGATGCGCGGAAACAGTTTGATAAAACGTACAAAATAAAAGTCCCGGCCGCCTCTTCCTCCTCTGTCTCTCGCTAACGCGCACGCGGATACAGTGGGTTTTATTACTGGCATCGGCAATGATGAGTTTGCAAGATTCAAATGAGAATAAAAGCGAGATAAATCGTTGCGTTTACGATCGTATAAAGCTCCGCGCGTGCGTGCGTGCGCGCGCTGATGACGATTCCGGCGGAGGAAGTTTTTGCCCGCAGATTTCGCAGAGCCGCTCGTCTCGTAAATTTCGCGATAACGGATTCGCCCGTGTCTCGCGAATCGCGACGCGCAGTGACGACTCCATCCTATAAAGACTCGCGAATATCTCCCTGCGCGCACGACTATACAGGCGTAAGTGCTTCGGGCCGTAAACATCGTCGGGCCCCCCTCAGCTTCGATCATCCTCGTAATCGGCGATACCCTCCGTATGCAATCGCTTTCATTTATGTAAATCCTCGCTGAAAACTCTTCTCCGGCTTGATGAAATGATCTGCCGAGTGCATTTTTTAATCCGCGATGCCTGCGCGAACAAATTCTGGTCTTTATTATCTATACCAAGAGATAAAACGAGGACTCGTGATTCCCAATACGCGAGAGGCTGATTAAGATATACGAATGTCGTTATGCTTTCTCGAGGCTTGTTTCGAACGCGCTGTTCTATAAGGGAGAATTATGCTCGAATTTTTGCGAGCGATCTCCTATTCGTCCAGACAGCCAGACACCGGATTTGCTCCCTCAAAAGAAATATAATGTATTGTCAGCTGATCAAATGGCTTAACGGGAAATGGAATAAAAAAATTTTCAGAAGAAATAAAATCAATTTATTCGCTTATAAGCCGCTATAGATTTATGTTACACTTTTATGAATAATGCAGGGACGAAGGAGCGTTAAAAAAAGGTGTAAACTTCTTTTTGGTAACATTATAACTGTCGTGGAAGGAAGGCAAGTTTCTTTTGTCAAGCTCGGATCGGGGATAACGAAACCATAAAATAAAGTTTCTCCTTTTCGCGTATAAAACTGAATTCTTTAATTCAAAAAGGGAAAAAATGATTTTTTATTACGCCCAGAATAAAGCGACGTGTGTGGGTAAATGTCCCGCTCGGCTGCGCGTTTTAGTGTACCTGTGCCTGGTGATGCTCGGCGATTGGAGGTCACAGGGTCTTCTCGGTTTTATTGCCGGGGCGGGGGCGGTTGCGAGTGGCCGCGTAACGAAAGGGTTGAGGCTGGAAATCTGCTTGTAAATATTGTGAAAATCGAAGAGACGTGAGGCTCAGTCACTCAACTGCGCTCATTGTCCAGAACAGAGGCGTGGCACGGTAGTCGAGACTGGTAGGTGGGTCCCAATCTCAATTCCCAATTGCAAGACGCGAGCTCGTGACGCCATCGATCCACTACTTTCTCGTAGATGTTGCCTCACATTGGACACGCCGTGCAATCCCTTCATCAACGCTATAAATTACCTGGGTTTACGGGAGCTTTTCTCAAGAAAGTCACCCTATAATGAGCCACTCCGCTCAGACGGGAGTGACAAATTATTGTCATGGATTGTGCGCTTAATAGAAATATTTACAACAAGGAGCGACGCGGTTGGCTTCTGGAATTTTCGCAGATTTATGTCCGAGATTTGACTTGGAACACTCGGATAGATACACACGTTGTCGCCGAAACTTTTTAATTACGAAAAATATTTTACTTTTTCGTTGAATTACTGTCTCAGAGCTCGGGGAGGCCTTTAAAGTTGGCGCGTAAAATTTGCAGTGTGGAAAATCGATTCAGTAGACGTGTTACTTTAGTAGTTGATTTTCTGGATAAAATAATTTGATCTTTGCATTTATCTATTATGAAAGTTAGATTTGGTTTCGTTAGAATGCTTACCCTAACATCTTGACGAATGTTGATATAAATGCATAAGCTGTGACAATTGACGTTAACTAAACTCGAGCCATTTTATTTCGATAAAAAAATAAACATAAATAGTGCAATTCTACGCAACCGATTATTACACGAGTTATATTTAAACGCGCGCGGCATATATTTAATTCAAGGCGCATAAAACAAATTTTGCATTCTCTTCGTTTTTTACTTTTAAACGAGAACGTTTAAATTGGTACCTTTAATTAATGTTTTAGAAACGAGTAATAATTTTCACGTCTAAAAAATAAAACAAAAACTGGATTAAAATAAACGAAAGTACCGAATATTAGAATGAAAGTTGAAAGAGAAGCGTCTTCCGTTTCGTTTAAAAACGGTTTCTATTTTCTAATCCCGAGGACGCGGTTTGCTAATGCTTATTTAATAAATCACTAATAATAAAGAAGCCATAATTAAGCGCAATGTTAGCGCAGCCTGACATTAAACTCGTTTACAGATACAACCAATGAAAAAGGCAATAAATATCGCACGAAAAGATATTTTTATGGTTGGATCTGTAGCGTCGCTGCAGTCGTCGCGTTGGTTATTGTGATCGCGGGGATCGGTTGCATATAAATTTAATAATTCCAGCGAGTGCGCCAGGTTTTGACAAGCAATTAAGCAGTTAAGCGAGGCGAGTGGCCCGCAGTTGGTACACTGTATTCCCGGATTTTCATTAACCTCTCAGTCCGCGCCGTTCGACATTCCCGGGCATTTCAATTTCGCCCGTCAGGCTATCACTTTACTCGCGCTCTTGCGCTCGCGTCGATCCGCCGCGCCATTAAGACGCCCATTCAAGTGCCCGCGCCGTCACTTGCTCCCACAAAAGAGCGCGTATACACCGTACATTCAATTAAAGGGCCAGCGCTTGATAAAACCAGCTGAGAAGTGCGCGCGCGCCCGCTCACGTGCACGCGCTCCCACAGGCAATTATACGCCGGATTAACGCTAATTGACACGCTAATTATCGATTCGACGAGCTTTCCTTGATAAACGCGCTGCCGCGCCCATCCGGCAGGGCTTTTTTGTCCCTTGGCCATCGGTCATCGGCCGCCGAATCAAGCTCGCGTCTTTATTAAGAGCCCCGGGCCTGGGGATTCGGGCACTAGGCTCGGCTGCGAAGGCTCGCGTCCTCCTGGATCCTCCAAATCAATTACGAGCCTCCGCTGCTTGCCGTAAACAGAAATTGGCCCTCGCAGAGGCACGCCGAGCATTATTGCACTCTTATTCAAACATAAACGGGACAGCTCGAAACGAGAGCCGCAAAGGAGAATTAAGAATTTCATTAGTGCGGGCTTTGTGACTTTTCCGTATTTGGTATTTCATTGCTTTCCAACTATGGAAACGTGATGATCGCTCAATCAGTGAAGCGTCGCGCTCGAAAATAGTTGTCGCACGCGCGTCTTGCCAGCGGGGCTAAACTTTTATTATCTCCAGTTGCAGCGCGGAGCAAAACGAGAGGAGCAAATTGTTGGCAAAAGGTAAGCTTTATCGCCGACTTTGTACGCCGAGTGCGCGAAAGCTTGTTCCCCTTTTGTTCTCCCATTTGCACCGTTCGAGCGAAAAATAATCGGCATCGGCAGTTTAAACGAAAGTAACGCGGCCGAAGGATGACGTCAAAAAAATAAAGCCCCTGGAGGAGAAGTGCATCCTTCGGAGGTACACGCGTGATTAAGTGCATTTGTTCGAAGTTTATTGACATCGGCTGAGAGCCTTACCGCGCTTCACTGGAACTGATCCACAAGAACAGCCGACGTCGGCTCTCTTTAGACTCGACGATCATCTGCGAAGTGAGAAAACTGGGCACCGGTGTTCGATATTAACTTGGTATATGATACGCGCAAAAATATTATAGCGCGTAGTGCGAAATTTCGTATCGGGAATTACGATACGAGCAAGCAGACGCGACGGATACCTGTCCGACTATCAAAATTGACGCATTAAAACTCTCGCCTCCTCGTTTAATCGCACACTCGTTGAAATCGAGTTTTCCTTCGAGCTGCCTCGGACGTTTTCCGCTCGGCAAACTCGCTAATTGATTTATAAGCTCGCGCGCATTATAAAGTCGTTGGAAATTCGAAAATTGGAAAAAAGGAGAGAGCCGATGGCGAAAGAGGCGAGCGACGAGGCGCCTCGGTGTCCGGGAAAACGCGTTAAATGGCACGGCTGGTGCGTAATTGAATCGATAGGTATTCAGGATAGGATTAACGCGTCACCTGGATTAGAAATTTACGAGCGCCGGCCGCACGCGCGCAGACAAGTGCTTGCGAAAGATTTCCCAGCGCAGAATGTGGAAAGCGCCGAGGCGAACACTGCCGCGAGATTCCTCCAGTTCCTCGTGAGTGAAAATCGCGAGGACGGAACGGACAAAGGGGGTCTCGGCGCGGTCTCTGCGGTGGCCGGTTACGAGAGGATCGCGAGTCCCACTTACGGAGGTAATAACCCGGGCGTCGTTTGGGCTCTAAGTGCGGGACGCGGGGGAGGGGCCAGGTGCACTCGTCGAGTTATGTGGGCGTTGCGTTCACTCCAGTTTCTATAATGGACCGCTCGCATGCGGGTGCATTCACTTGTTTATAGACGCGCACTCTTCCACGTGCGCGGGGACCCGCGGAGAGTTTACCCGCGTGAGACCGAAATCACGATAAATAAGCGACGGTTGTGATCAGCCGCCAGCACTCGGGCCGACGACCCGATAAACACATTAACGCACAATTTTTCTTTTCCGGAGGCGAGTTCCCCTACTCCTCTCTATTGATCGATTGCGTCTCTAAGTACGGCCCGTTGCGCATTTTACTTTGTCTTTTCCGTTCGACTGCCGTGCCACGACTACTAGTTTTTTAGTTGTTTTTTTCCACGTCTTTTATCCTCGAATAATTTACCTTCGGCTTTGTTATACTTACGAACTTAAGCTTGTCAAAGCCTTATTTTATTTACACCAGCTTTCACGAGTGTGTTAAAAGTTTACTCGTAGGATAACCTTGCCGAGCAATTATATCGATAATCAGCGAATAAGTTTATTTTAAGCGATTGCGACACACTTTCCACCAAATATATCTTCATTTATTCGGAGATATTATTATTGTTCAGTTTTTTTTAGTACAATGATTAAGTAGGTTTCTAAACGGAAATTAGCATGAATTGGTGGAAACAAAATTATAAATTTTCACGCGCATGGATTTTCCGTCGTTTGCAGATGAAGATTTTGTATTTATAATCGTAGACCATCGTTAATTCGAAACAATTTTATAAGTGCAAAAAAGTCTACAACTCATTTTTTTAAATTTACAATCTTTTACGTTTCGATATAAAGTTTTTTTACTATTTTTTCTTAATAAATAAAAAAACTCATTTAAAATAAATAATCAATACCGATTCAAATGATCCCGGGGAGTTTTACGAGATTTTATTTTACAAATTGAAAGTTATATTATTTTTCAGATCTAATTTATTTTTTTAAAAATGCGAATGTAAAATAGTCGCAATAACCTTTTTCTAAATCTATTGATTTAATGCATTTTCTTTTCTGCATCGTAATGATGATATAATACACGCTATCAAGACGAATTGATATCCGAACACCACATTAGAGATGAAAAATATCTCTTCTCGCCATAATTACAGTTCTAGAATTTTCAAAAGCTAGGGAGGTGTTATTAGAGAAGAGGAAACACAGTCGGTGGTAGTTTTAGCACCGCCCTCTGTTGGAAAATGTCGCAACCCCGCAGGCACTTTTACCTACCCTGTAGATCTTACCTGTCGTCATGTCCGACCGAAAACACTTTGTACCTTAAAATCTATAGATTCTGCTAAATTATTTGATGAAGCGTAATCATTAGAAAACTAATATTTCTACACTGAATCGGTAATTTTATAAAAAATCCACAATAAGCTTTTTATTAAAAACACAAACGGAAATTTTCAGTGGATCATTGACAGCATAATTCGAAATTTTCTTAAGTATAATTTTTTTTATCTATAAATATTTTTTTGTACAATTCTTAATTTCAGAAGCTCACAATAATGGAAATATTTTTTGCACAATTATTCTCAACATAATTTTTGTTTAACTATTATCATTAATCGATCGTTAGTCGTGTATTCTTTTTTTCTACAGGAAAAGAAATCAGCGTATAATTGAAGAAATATTTGGATTTTAAAACAAATATGGTATATAATGTAATAAATGTTGTTACATTATAAAATCTGACAGTTGACGACACATATTTTAATAATACAATACATCTATTAGAATGATTTTAGAATTCATCTTGACTTTTAGCCATCTTAAATGGCACCAAGTACAAATAATTGCATCGGTCAGATGTTTCAACTAAGCATAGCAAAGTGTACTTAGACCACAGACATATGCGTGAAATTTGGTTTGGCCGAGTTGCTCGAGTTACTTCACATTGCCCGCACGTCTCAAATGGAAAATTCTAGACTCTAGACCACGAATGCGCGTAAAGTCGTTAAAGCAACAGCTCGACTCTTAAAGCCTTAAAAGCGAAGCCATCGGCTTAACAACGAACAACGAGCAGCGAACAAAGTAAAATTAAAAGGCCAGCAGCGGCTCGGCGGCGGTTCGGGCCGATAAACCGAAATATCCGATAACGCGGCAGCATCTGGCCGCGTGACGTCGATAGAGCGAATTTCCGGCGCACGAAGTCATCCTTCGACTCGCGGCGGTCTTATTGGAGTCGGGCAGTCATGCGCTCGCTCGCAAAAACGAGACGCGGGAACTTTTCAAAAGCGGAGGGGGGAGGAAGCAGCCAGAGATGCGCTGATAGTGCCCGTCGTAGTGCAGCTGTTGCCGGGGCCGCTGATAAGTGCAGCGCATCTCTCGGCTCGGTAAAGGGCTTGACGCGAGCGCGCGCGCGCGCCCCTCCGGCGAGGCCGTAAGCGGAGACGCCGGGACAGCAGCATTATCCTCGTCGTGTAGCGTAATGCACGCGCTTGCGCAAACAACCGGACTGGCCCGGCATATGGCGAGGCGAGCTCGATGATTTTTCTCGCGGCGCGGCACGGCACGGCGCAATTATTCAAAGGATGCTGCCCGAGAGCGAGAGGAGGACGCCGGCGAAGGGGAGCCTAAGCGCTACGAGCGGAGACAGCGCCGATTATACGCAGAGTCCGGCGTCTCCACCGCGTGTGTGGCTTTTAATGCGCGGTGCTGCTGCTGTTGTCGGGATGCTACCGTGCAATTGCAGGCACCGGTGCCTCGGTGTAGGCCGCAGCTGTAGCCTAATGGCGAGCGGGGAGCGTTTCTTTATTTGCCACCCGAGCGCGCGATTACTCCGCTCGGCGCGAATGCGAGGGCCCAGTGCCGCTCTTCTCGAGTTCCACGCGTCGATTGTTTGGTTTCCCGGCCAGACAATCGCCGTGTTTTGTGTCTTCCTTGCAAAGCCGAAGCGGACGCGCACTTGCGCCGAGACGCGGATTATTTCACAAAACTGAATCAAAGTGCTCGCGCCGAGCGATAAATACAAGCCAAAGGATAGTCCGAGGGCCTTACAGCGTCATTGTAAATAAATTATCGTTTTAATTAATCGCCGCTGGAGCAAAGGCCCTCGGTGCCGGTCGGGGCCAAGCATAATCCGAGCTTAGCGCGAATCACTCGGCGGCGGGCACGAAAATAAAATTTCATCCCGGCAATTACAGTGGATAATTAATCCGAGAAAATGAAATATTCCATTATCGAATCGCGAGCGGCTGACGTTCCCGTGGGACGCGTGTTGACACATCTGACACGTGAAATCTTTAGAAGCGGCGTCCCGAGCGAGCGATTTTCAAAGAGCACGCACGCATAATAAAGCCGAGCTCGCCGGGCCCTTCCGGCCCTTTGGTTCGTGTCGCGTCCTCGTTGGGCCTCCCCCGCCTGGGCGCTCTGGCACCTAAATCACGCTCTCGATGTCCGTAAGCGCAACAATGGCCGTCACGCGCATCCATCTTATTAACGGATGTTAATCATGTCTTCAGCGGCGCGTCGTCTCCGGGCATTACCTCCGCGACCACCTTGGCGAGGGCATTGTTCGCTGTCCCGAAACGCCGGCGATGGGAGGAGGTGGAGGCCGAAGCAACCCTTGCACGCTCGCTCGTCCTCTCTCTCTCTCTCTCTTTCCCTCGTGCCAAGCTTGTAATAAGATACTCGCCATCTTCGTATGTAAATGTCGGCCATTCATTACGGCGACCCTCCGCCGGGCTCTGAATGATTGGGACCTTCGCAGGAATCCTTTCACGATGTACGCCGTGCACAGCGGACCGTCGCCCCGACACTTCTGAGACCGTCTGCGAAGGATTCGCGGCCGCGAAAATCCCGCGACTTTCTCACGGCTCGCGTACGTCTTTGCGGTTGCTATGTACACCGTCGCCTTCTTCTTAATCGTTAGATTTCGGTTTTCCGTTTCACGTCCGACTGCTTTATGCGGTCTTCCTAACCGGGGCTGGACACTCCTGGATTCTTTGGTCGATTGTTTTCTCTTACAGCAAACCCCCGTCGCGATATAGTTTTTTTTTTTTTAACGAAAATCGAGCAGTTTTCTGAGTTCTGTGAACCTGTTTTTATTATTATTGTAATTCGGTTTGGTAAAATGACGTAATTTCTTTATAATTTCGTGCTCGCATATATAATTGAGTAAAAAACGTTACTGCTTCATTAATTACTTTGTGGTGTATTATTAAAATTTTCTGAGAACGTGTACTTTCACTTATTTTATATTTCCCTCTCTGTTTACGACATTAAGGTTTCGTTCGTGTTTAAACGAATTCGAAACTTTTTTTAGATTATTCCCGGGAAACTTTTCTTTGAATGTTGAATAAAATTGATCCGCTGAACGGTACCATTTAAATTTGTGAAAATGAAAAAGAAATATAAATTTCATATTACCATTGATATCCAAACCACTGCAATTTGAATTAAAAATCCTTTACGATTATATCTGCAATTGAATAAGCGCAAGTACATTTACAAGTGACGTATTCAAAAACAGAAATGAGTTTTTTTCCTGGTAGCTTTATTTCAATAGCGTATTTTTCCATTCAAAAAGAATGTACTTAGTTTTTAAAGTAGTGCCCCATACAAAAGGAACAATATTCAGATAATCTACTTTATTGTTAGATTACCACAATAATTCAAACGCTCTAATTTCAAATAAGCCCGGGTTTATGAAAAAATCACATTATTTTCTTTATGCAACTATAATTTATGATTATACAAGGTTTCCAGCTTAATACCTTAATGCTTCGCTAAATCATACTAATACAACATAACGAGACTTTATATAATCATTAGAATAATGTCACCCGGAGATGTTTTACATACATTTCCATAAACAATTAAACTAGTGTATAATTTAATATATTAATCTAATTTAAATTTAATAGAAAGCACAATGGCTGTATTATACAATGCGCGCACATCGTTGTAAATAACAACGAAAATTTAGCTCGAAACGAGGTTTTTTATCAGAGTAAATTACAATTTTGCAGAATAATATGAAAGAAGAGTTAACGGATTATATTCGAACAAATAGAGGTTAATAATGTTTTTATTCTAAATCATTATCTAATTATTAGGGCACGTACGCGCAGGATATCGAAGTAGATGTAACGGCAGCGCAAATGTTTCATTGAATCAAGAGGAAATTTAGTTTTAACAAAACGGTATTCGCTTAATTATAGTTTGACTGATATTAATCTCGTGGAGGAGTGGGTGGGGGGGGGAGGCGAGGAGGAGGGACAGAGGATCCGGACACGAAATAAAGGAGCCTAACGCTTCGGTGAAAAAGAAATAGCGAATGACTTAGCGTAGCTTGGCCATCGATCTTTCGGTTGAGAGGCTGCGAACTGAGAGAGATCGAAAGGCTGCGCGCACAATGAGCACGAATAGTTCGGATGTTTTATGATGTTATGCGAGCTTCGCAGCTGCCCGGTTACCAACACCCCCGCAACTCAATATTCAAATTAGCAAGCCAGGATCGGAGCAACGGCTCTCGCGCTGATACATATTTCTTCGTTGGTCCTCTCCCTCTGGCCTAGTCCTCCTCGCCTTCGCCACCGCTACCATATATTTCTTATCACGAACCCATATATTAGATCCCGGCAATTTTTTGCCGAGCCTCCGAGGATCGCTGTGCGTGCGAGATATTAACTCACGTGTCGCTAAAAAAAACAACGCGAGCCTTGCGTGCATTGTGCCGGAACCATTTTTTAATCCAACGGTTAACAAGAGACTGGACAGGTGAGAATTCTATTTGTTGGGTGATAGAGAGCCAGTTAAGGAGGGCACCAGGGATTAATGCGCATCTGTCAATCGAATATCATATTTCAGCGAGAATTAATGACAGAGCACCGGAGAGTAATATGATTAGTGCGTTTTGTAATTATTCAAACTCGAAGAATTCCTAGTCATCCCGCAAATTATGCGCCTTGCAAATTATTAAAAGAACTGTCATTGATGAATGGACTTTTAATAATTGCAAATGCGCAACGGTCGGTTTTACTCGGATATGGTTTTCGTTAACGAATCGCTTGGTTAGCTAATTTTAACCAATAAGAACGAATACTTCGGAAATGCGGAATACGTTAATTAAAGTCAAATTAAGAAAACAGCAGATACGCTGCGTTTCGTTTAACAATCTTTAAAATCGAATAGCTAATTTTCTAATACTTCACTGCCAGTCTCTTCCCTGTAACTCGAATCATTAATTTTGGAGAAATCAGGCATCTCTCCAACATTATATAAATCATTTAATAGTCCAACTGTTAGTCCAACTTCCATAATCTCAGTTCGTCGCACAGAATTGCGCGCCTTACATGCGACTAAAGCAACAGAGTTAGATCTCTCGACTGCACGTCCTCAAGTAAGTAGTAAAAGTTGACAACGTTGTAATAAACTCCGTACTTCGCGCCTCATTTCTTGAATAAATTCTCGGATAATTTGAAATAAAATTATTCATAGGCATTTTCATTTTAAGCAACTACTCTGCGAAGTCATTTAGAATTAATTTCCATTTGTGAACAATATGTAGCAGGAGTTTATGGAACTCTTACAAAATTTGAGTTGATAGCTTCTAATTGAACAACTTACCTGCAGACAAGTTCAGACTTCCTTCACGAGCGCCATGGACGAGCAAAACAAATGTATCCTAACAGGGTCCGAGTGATTTTCACATATCAATGTTGACAATATTTTTGTTATTTGTAACTCGATTTCGTCCAATACTTATCAGCGATTGATCAACGATCGTTACAATAGTTTAATTATACTTTATAAATTAATATTTATAAATTTAATACTTTATAGACAGTTAATTAAGTTTTTACATAAACGCGAACTAACGAAATTTAAAATTTCCCATTTTCAATATTTTCTCGACAGTCTGGCACTTCCGGAAACTAATACAACTGGAAACTTATTATAGGCGCGTTCACGAATAATAATTAATAAAGGATGTTGCGAATAATTTTTCGAATTTGGCAAGTATTTGTCAATGTAATATGCGAGAGAGAGAGAGAGAGAGAGAGAGAGAGAGAGAGAGCGATCCTATGCGGTAACGCGAACTTGAGAAATTAGCAGTAGTAAGCGAAGGCGAATCTCGGCACCAGCTATCCTCGAAACTTGAGTCAATCAAACTAAGAGGACGAGAAACGTTGGGCGAGCGATGCAAGAACCGGAATCAAAAACGCAAGAGAGGCATCAACGCTAACGTGTACAATTACACGCTTCAAATGCCGATAATGCGAGAGAGGAAAAGATTAGTTGGGGGGTCACAATTATAAAAGAAGTCGCGCGAGTTTTAGCACAGAAGTGTCCGGAGTGTCCGTCCGGAGGGAAGGGCACGGCACCGAGGGCCGCCAATAAAACCTCAACCCGCCGGTGGAAGCGCCCGGAGAGCAGGGAGGCGTGGGGTAATAAAGTCCGTCTAACCTGCCGCAGACGCGAGAAGAGGGTGGGACATTTACGAGAGGCTCTCGCGATCAACAATCGGCGCGAGAGTGGCGGCCGCGTCTGGGTGGTCCCGGCAGTCCCGCAAGATTAATCGCGCTCACGAGTCGCTCGCGCGCGTGCGCGCCGTATAAATTGGAACGGAACGGCTCCGAATCCGCGCTCTTTCTCGGCTTTTACGCGAGATTACAAATGCCCGCTCGGTCCGGTCCTTAGCGTCATCCGCTGATGCGAATCTCGAGTGCGCGGACGTTTCTCTCCTTGACTCGACGGCGGAGGTCGAGCGAGCGCGGACGGTAGCCGCAACTTCCACGGCGGAGGTTTCCCCGCTCGAGATTCTTATCCGGCGGCTTATGCATTTTCGGTCGAACGAGCGCCGACCCTCGTAGCCGAGTCCTTCTTTGCGCTCGAATGACGGACGTTCGAATTCCGGTTACGCGACGCTCGGCTTTTACGTGGCGGCTCCTCGGCGCTCGACTCGCGCGAGTCCGCAATCGCCGTTGCTTTACGCCAGTATTACCGATTAATTCAGATCGATAATTGCGGAACGAGTCACCGTGGGCCAGAACTCGAGGAATACCTGGACAGATGCGCGTCCACCGCGACGAGATTACGCCGGAGAGCGGATATTTCGAGATTTGCGCAAAGACTTGACTTTGATTGCAGGGATTAACCGACATTTGGCAACGAATACCGCGTAATCACGTAAACGTCAATTTTGCGGGATTTGGCGACGCGACGCGACGACTTTCATGCGTGCGTTGAAAGTATTTTAGCAAATCACGAGCGCGTTTATCGTGTTTGCAATCGCGGAGGAGGTTCGATTAAGTTTCGAGATTCAAGGCAGCGGGGATCGAAATCGTAAAGTTTTTTCGTTGTTAAATCCGGACTCTAGCTCCGGCCATCAGCACAAATTCAGCCTTAGAACGCCGAGTCTCCGGGGTAATGGTCAAGGATCGCGGCTACAAGTAGGTCGACAACGACTCATCATCCGAGCGTTTACGAATTAAACGGTCCGCAGCCGGCCGCCCGGCTTCGGCATATTACTGGACGTCCGTTGAGAGCCGCGACGCATTTCCATCGATTGGGAATGTTTTTCCCCCGCACAGGTACAGACGCGCGAGAGAAGGCCTGAAAGAAGCCGGGGGACGGGGCGAAATTGTTTTCGCGCGTCGCGATAACTTTGGACGCGCAATAAAATAAAGTACAGCGGGCAACTGATCGAATCCTAATTAGATAGTAAATATATCTCCCTATAAAAGTATACGTGGAACAATTTGCATTTACTGCATCTTTCTCGTCGCCATAAAACGCTGGTCACTGCAAACACAATAATCGCGCCTCCGCCGCGCCGAAGTTTCACACCGCAGAATTCAAATTATGATTTTTGACGGCGCTTTACGAGTCGTTTTACGAGCCCTCGAGAGCACGCCACTCTCCCCCCGCGCTCTTACCGCGATAAAACTACATGGTCTGACTCCAAATATAGACACGCGCGAAATCGTCTCGCCGCATGCGTCCGAGTTCCGAGTCGAGCGAGAGACGCTGTGCGCCGGGGTTTGAAGCTGCGCATTAGGGCGCCCGCGCCGCGTCCCGTCCGATCGTTTTACCTTTATATGTGCGCGCACTCTCGAGATACGTTCGCCAACGCAAATAAATACTACTGATACTTATTCCCGAATGATTTATTTAACGCACCGGCGTGGCCAGCCGAGCCCTCGCTTTTCGCGAACTCGCCGTCGACGTTGATTAATGCTTTTAGAGGCTCGGTACTGTTAATCTCCTCTCTCATTGGGAAATCTCGACTTCCTTTCCCAGCAGCCAAAGTGTCCTTTGTCGCCGGCAAAAATGGCTTCCAGCTCGAGCTCCAGTGATAAACGCGGATAAAGTCGTTCCCTCCACTCGGAAAGTGGTGCACGAGCGCCCGATAAAAGCAGAGATCTTTCGGATGTTTCGGCACACGAGTCAATCAATAGGCAATGAGTCAGTGGCCGCCGTGACAAAAGGGATCGACCTGTCCGCCTAATTTTTCGCATTCTTTCCGAGAATCGAATTCTAAAACGGACGAACGCAGCTGACCTTCCTACGGCGACGGACACGTAAAAAGAAAGCGCTCGAATTCCGCGGGGGCCCAGGGTTTGCTCGCCGCGGGACGCTGCACGTGTCGGCTCCGTGGTATCAAGGGCGCGCGCGGCTGCGATTTAGTGCGCGACGCGACAAGCACTTTACTCGCTCGGGTCCGGGCCGACGTGTGTGGCACCGGTGCGTAGGTGCGCGAAAAGGGGTGGGGCAAACAGCAGAAATAGAGAAAGCAAGAGCAGCACTGCTCGTCTCCGATAGCATCTCCGTTGGCTCGGTTTTTTCGACTCCCCGGGAGGAAGAGGACGCCGGGACTTCCGGGAGGACGACCGCCAGAAACGTCTACGCGGCCATGACACGGAGATGGCTCCGGGATAAGATTGAACGAGTGCCGATACATCCTCGTTCGTTTCGGCTGTTTCGTCGAGCCCCTATTGTGCGGCGATCGCTTCATTTTCGGACCGAGTTTTTCTTTTTTTTATTGGGAATCGAATGCGCCACCTTTTTCAAAGCACACGCTGCCTTTGATTTTTCTATTACGCGGCGATGCTTTTACCGATAACCTCTCCGTTTTATTTATCGCTCCTTATGCGTGCTAATTTGCATTCTTATGCAATCGCCTCCCAAGTATCCCTGAATACAGTAGCAGTGCGAGATAGAGGGAAGTGCAGCGGCCGAAGTCTAGAAAAGCGGGTGTTTGCGGAGTTGGCAGCCCGAGTTGCCAAAGCCCGGGCTAAACTGGAAAATCGGGGATAACGTTATCGCGCACAGCCGTCTTTATTGAAAATTCAGGTTTTCGCGTTTTCGCGCCCTCGCCCAGGTGCAAATCTCCTTTTATCTGAAATCCAGCAGCTTCGGAAAATTCAATTCCGAATATACGTCAGCTCGCACGCATATCAACGCGTTCGTTATTGAAAATTCTGCTGACTTTAAGCAGTCGAGCGCAGCCCGAGCGAAGGATTACGGTTAAGCGAATTCCGAGTCTCGAGTCGATGCAGGTTAGCGGCGACGATAGGTGTCGCGGGCACATGTGCGAAGAAGGAAAGTTCGCGCTGCGGCGAGTCGGACTCGGGCTCACCGCCACTCGTCCGCTGCAAAAAGTCGAGGCTCCAGGAGAAGACGGAGCCACTTGGCAGCGGCACTTGAGAGCAGTCAAGTGTCTGGACACTGTCTTTCCGTCCTCCTCGGGAGTGTTTGGCACGAGTGCCGCCGTAGCCGCTGCCATCGTCGGGGTGTCGGCAGCAACCGGCGGACTGTTATCCGTTTTTTTTCTCACTACTCCCGTCAGATATCTCGCGTCGAGACGGCCCCCGGCTACATCCTCGCGGCGCGGCACTTCCCGAGTGATAAAGTGCGCGGCTCCGTACGGGAGGCAAATTGCTTCTCCTCGCAATCGATATCGCATTGCTTTTCAGATGTCGCCGATCGTAGGCTTTCGTTTTTCGAGGGGGCGAAGTCGAGGCTCGAATTGTAAGGAGAGCCGACGAAGATAAATAGTCGGTAGATTAATAGAAGTTTTAAAGTGATTCGATCGAAAGCAGACAACAAAGGCGATACGTCAGTCTCACGTTCCGAGTGTAGAAAATCAATGTTAATTATTTTAAAGTTGGTTCGCTCTCGTTCGCTCTCGTTCGATCCCGTTCCATAACAATAGATACTATTATTTTAACATCGGCAATGCATTACTTTTTACGCGGTAGTTACTTTAGAATTGGCGTTCCTGATCGATTAGGACAAAAGATGCTTTCATTGGTTTGGAAATAATTTAACGACACGAGTATAAGATTTTATCTAGAACGAGGGGAATGCGAGTTTTAAAATAATGCAAACGCGCGTTGCGGGCTACACGAAGAATTAATCAGAATTAGAAGAATTTCGAGGAGCCCTTATTGGCGAGATACGATTCTTTAATCCAAGACTTTCCATAAACTTCCCATAACATTACGTCACACAATCCCCATAGCCTTGAGAAATCCGAGTAGTCCTTTATGCAACAACAAGGCACTATTGATGACGATTAGCTAATGGCAGCGTCTGCTCCGAGACACTTGACACCTTAGCTGGAGGCCGAAGGTCCGGACCGTGCGCGCGCGCGCCCGCACGGCTGTGTGCGAGTCCCGGACGGCAAAAGATAGATCTCGGCGAATACGACACGCGTCGGGAGATCGAGAGCGGCCACTTACATGGGACGTAGGGGCGCATAATAGACGGAGGCCGAAAAACGCTTAACGGACCGTTGAAAGAGGGGAGGACTGGGGTGTAGCAAGGCGATGAAAGAGAAGAGGCCGGGGAGTCCGAAGCACCCGGAAATCCGCGATTGCAGTGCGCAAGAAACCCGGTTCGTAATGACTTTTCAGGCCTTTCGGGTGCTGGGTGCTGGGTGCAGCCAGAGAGAGAGACTCAGCAGAGCACCAGATTGCGTCCACTTCGCAGGAAGTCAAGAGATATTTCGCGAGTCGCCTTTATTTGAAGCCGTGGCTCAAGGGCCTTCTTCCTTCAGCCGGCCGCTCATTGTGCGGCCCTGGGCTGCTGCTGGGAAGCGGAGATCGAATGCCTTTTACGATTTTCTCACGCACTCACGGGAAAGTAGGAGGAAGCTCTCGGAATTACCGGGAGTGTCGAAAATTAGCCCTGCGGCTACTGCGATTAGCCAAAACAAGATTTATTTTCAGCTGCTGCGCAAAATGAGGCGCCGGCCCAGCCCCGGACCAGCCCCGGCCACGCACCACGTGCTTCAAGTGCCTCGGAAATAATCTGTCTCCGCTTAAAGTTTATCACTATTTACGTTTTACTCGTACTTAAAATTATTTCGCCGTGAAACCGGATGCAATTTCGTGGACTCGAGTACTTCTAGGGAGTCGCTCGGCAATTGCGCGAAAGCGGCGCGTTTTCGATTCGTTCCTTGCTTTGTCAATCGCTCGAGCCATCTCCTCGCCTCGCGCAAACTCCAGCTTCGCCC
Organism: Platyscapa corneri; assembly: GCA_018907185.1. Classification (NCBI taxonomy): domain Eukaryota; kingdom Metazoa; phylum Arthropoda; class Insecta; order Hymenoptera; family Agaonidae; genus Platyscapa; species Platyscapa corneri. Next base: position 3,160,935 of record JACCHW010000021.1, on the reverse strand, counting down.
CCGAACAGCGTGTCCCCTGAGCCACGGCATAAATTAATAAACTCGGTCTTTTACACGTACACGTAGAGCAATTCCCATAAACGACACACTCGGATTTTCGTCAAAGCCGTTCACGCTTTTCACAGTCGAACAGTTTTCTAGTCATCCAGTTACAAATCTCCTTTTTACGCCGCCGGAATACAACGGATTTCGGATACAACGGAGCCGCGCTTTCGAGATTTCCGTGGCTACTAACTAAACGCCTTAAAGAGAATAAGAAGAAGAAACAGGAGGAGCAGCAGAAGAAAGCGCTTATGGCTTTTAGCGTTTCGTCGGCATAAAAAATGAGTAGCAAGGAGGGTAAAAAAGAGTTATGTAGATTCAAAAGAATATTGATCTCTGCCCCTTCGCCTCGGAACGACACATATTTAAGCTTTATTCTATCCACGCGCGACGAAAGAGAACTTCCTTCTTCGGCATTGGCCTTTGTGTGTTTTACGGAACCCTTGCATAAAAAGGCCCTAAACCAACACCTCTCGTGCTCGTTCCTGAAAAGAATGACTCTCTTTATCTTGGCTTGTGATCGCGACTCTGCGCGTATCTTCACATTTTCTCCTTTCATACTACTTTTTGTTGCCGTCTGCGAGGAAACATTCGTAATTTGTCATTTGTGGAAAAGCGCGCGGCCAACGCTGGCAATTGTGCATTGGTCTTCTTCGTTGCTATTGGAAAGGGCTGCCACTTAAGATCGAGGCCTTCGTCGCTCTTCATCTATGCCGCTTTGGCATCATTCGCTTCGCGTCCGGGACTCGGACCGGGATGTCCGGGCAGTGCCTTTTACGCGATTACGCTGATGCGCCGGGGATTAAACGCGAGCCTGCAAGCGCTGCGAGTCCAGCCGTAGCTGCTTAGCAGTCGCCTGCACGCGGCAAATATCGATTGCGAGAAAATGGTTTAGGTTTGTATTGGTATTGTAGTGGCCGGTGTAAGCGTATTTGCGGTTTCAGCCTTTGACACTGTATTTACATTGTTCTGGGCGGCCTACGGTAGCGCAGTCACTCTCGAATGGAATGCGCCTGCAAATTAAATAGCTTTCATTCGACGAAGCTAATATATTTGCACGACTCGGTGTGCCGCTTTTAATAAACGAACGAACCCAAGCACATTTTAAGTCGACGCGAGTCGCTATTACCCTCCCGAGCGTTTGCCGACGCGTTTCACTCGCATAAATTAAGCATCAAAATTTTTCCAGTTAAATTGGTCGGCTGTTTTTCGAGCAGCGCGCGCATACGCGCAGGGGCCTTATGAAACGTAATATCCATTCGGAATTGTTTTACATAAAGCTCGGGCAGAAATTTAAAAAGCGTCTTTTATAGTTGATAATAAAGCTGAGCTTCGGGAGGGTGGCTCGGGGAGGGTGGCCATGGGGGCCAGCCAGAGGTTCGCCATCGTGCCCATTTTTACGAGGACGCCGGAGGCCTTCGGCGAGCAGATACGTATTTGTGCGGGATCGCCGGCGTCGTCCTCTTTTTATATTGGCACTAAAATCATTTTTACAGCTGGAAATTCTCGCGGACTCCGCCAGCACTCGCGCATCCTGTAAAGATCCTTATCGGCCCTTGATATCGCTGCGTATCGCGAGATACTTGCCGCTCCCCGAGTTTCTACGGGCGGAAATTACACGCAGCCATCGATGCACGCATTGTATTTCGCGTATCTCGAATCGGGGCGCATCCTTTTATATCGCGCGGCGTTTTATAACGCCCTCGTCGTCGATGCTCCGAGCCGATAACCGATCGGTATCAAGCGCTCGGACTGCAACTCTCCGCCGGCCGATACTCCCTCGAGTGCGGGAGAATTTTACGGGTGCGCCCTGGAAAGGGTTTCCTTCTCGAGTCCTCGGCGTATGCGCGCACGATCTCGGCAATAGCGAAATGATAGTTTAACGATCATACCCATCAGACGGCCTATATATTATTCCCTCCCACTCCCTGCGCCCCCTCCGGCGGCTGCTCGACTGGTTCTGCACTTGAAATCGGTATCGCTCGGTTCGTCGATATTCAAAATTGAATACCGTTTTATGGTCGGTGATCGTGTTGTACAAATGTTCTCAAGGCACATCGTATTTATAATCCGCCCGGAACACAACGTTGGGCCGAGATAAGCCGCAACTACTTATGCGAATCGTGAAGCAAACTAATTTTTATAGCCTTTATGTGATTTTCCGCACGGAAATTTATTAAAAATCTGACTGACAATTTTCACTTTCCAAGTCGAGTGAAATCTTATTTTATTTTAAGAAAGTTTAAGAGTAATGAAACGTGTTCCTATCACTCGTGCATCATCATTAAGAACATAATTTATCATTGACATTGTTCACGGAGAAAATTGTTCCTTAAAATTCATGCAAAAATATTTTCTAGAGTATTTAAGATGAATTACACAAAAATGCCACGCTCATTCTTTTCATTTTATCGTGCGCAAAAAATTGACCTTTAAAATTGGGTTACGAAAATTTCCATAAGTTTTATCACAGCCAAAACGAAAATGTGATTATTGAAGTTATTCGAGTGAGCTAATGCTATTTCTCCCTGTTATTTCTAGGTAAATTAAATTTAACGAATTATTTTAAATAATATAGTTTTTTCTCATTTAATACAACATCTTGAATATTTTTCTTATATTTTTGTATATTTTTGAAAACTTTTTAACACGTTACTTTTATTTAAAAAAATTTCTTCTCCCCTTTTTACTCAACGCTATTTTATTATATATTTTGGTTATCACGCGTCTTTATTCTTTTATATTTCTTAGTGCTTATTTTCGACTCAACGTAGAAGAAAGCTGTCAAATAAAAATGACGATTTTCAATAAAAATATATCGTTTACGTCTTCAACATACAAACAGTTTCATAGAGAAAATTATTCCCTTATTACTATTTCTGCTAATAACTTTAATTAAACAGAATATCGTATAAGTGCACGTTAAAAATAATATTTAACGAATAGATGCAAAGAAGTTTCAGTTAAAAATACATTTTATGAAAAAATCATAATAATTGCAATATAATTGTTTTAGCATATTATTATTCACAATTAATAATTTACAAAAAATTTAATTCACTCTTTTTTCCACGAAGTCTATTTTAATATTTGTGTTTTACTTTATTATTTTATCCAGCGTCACAAAATTGATAAAAACTTGATTCTTTATAAGAATAGCTATAAAAATAAATCCCTCTTTTTCCGAGATTTAACATTGGCTTGCACATTTTAGCATATGTCGGAGGTCGAATCCCGGTAGAAGATTTGCATTTAATTCTACTTCTCATCACACGCTTCTATATCTTAACCAAAGAATACAAAGTTTTTTTAGAATTATTGATTTTATAAGAGCAAAAAATACGCATACCGAGATGGAAAGAAGATTTAATTTTTCTTTATATTTCGATAATATACTAATAGCATCTCCGTTATATTCAATTATTTATTACAATAAGCTCATAATTAGAAAATTAACGTAAAAAAAAAGGTAAAATTGTCGCATGCTAAATAAATTTTGAATTCGGCTTTTTATATAAAATTTATTTCTACGATTTAATAGGCTTAATTTATTCTTAGTTCTGTTCAGCATTATGAAAAGATTCTTTCCATAATATTTCTCTTTCAATATGCGAGAAAATATAAAAGTAATTTTTTATTTTCTTTTTTAAGTATTTGCAGCTCATAATTACATTTATTTTACAAGAACATTTATATAAAGGAGGCATTGGATATTATTTGAACGAATTATTCAGTTACAAGCATCGCAAAACTCAAGTAAGCGCAAGAGAAGCCATCTTATAGAATTTTTTCTCCAACGTTGCGGACTTAAATTGTCGTGGTTATGTCTTAAAAGAGATTAGATTTTTTAAAATCTCGTGCGGAATTAACCAACTGGTTAAATGTCTAACTTTCTTTATGCAAATATAAATGATTTTACAAGAAACTCGCTGGAAAAGCAATTTGTGAAATTCACTTTCCCCTTTGTAAATATAACTCGGGTCCTCGGCTCGAGTACATTTATTTATCGAGCAATTAATGGTAATTAACAATTGCTTGCCAAGTTTTACGCGTAAATCGTGTATTACGGATAAAATATGCGACGCGCGGAAAGGTCGAACCATCCCACGCTGACTATCGCCAACGAATTTGTATTACAATTGTGAATTTTGATTTATACTTCTTCCTTTTCTGGTTCTTCTTTATCTGGCTTCCCTAACTTACGTCCACATCCCCGCGCAGCCAATGTATTTTCTTAATTCATCGAAAAGAAGCAAACACAATCCCCGTGCGATTCTTGGGGGGGGGGGATCGATGCGCGCAGAAGAATAGCGAGGCTATCCGAGATCTTTTCAGCTCGCCATCGAGATCCCTGCGATAGATAATACATAATTTTCTCGCGACCATCGCGATTTTACAACGCACTCGTGGTGGTCGGAGTCTTCGTAAAGCACTCGCGGGCCTCTTTACGAGGACTCGTCCACCTCCTTCTCCACGTGCGCGGATTTGCCGAAGCGGCGGCATAAAATCGGAAAGTCCACCCGCGGGACGTCATCGTGCTTCTGCCTCCTCCCGCAGCACCGCCGTACCGCAATAAAATATGCAAATGAGCGCGCGTGAACACACGAGTCGAGTGCGCGACTCCTTCACTCGTCGATCGGTAGTTGCGTCGATTAGAGCTCGACAACTACATCTAGATAATTGCGCGGCCGGGGATGACTTTTAAGATAAGCCAAGACGTGCGCCTCCCATCCAGGGTCTCGCTCACTTTTGTCACTTTCAATCCGACGACGATATCTTCATTCACGGCTCGTTTTTTCCTAGCGCCGCTCCCAACCTCTAATCGCGTATCACACGCGGCTAATCGACTCTGGCGGACGCTCTGTATTATATTTGGGAGATAAGATCGCGGAGGCTGCGTTGATCCGGGCATTGATTTATCGAATCTTTGAAAAACGGCGATGCGTAATAGGCCAGCGTTACGAGATAAGCCCTGGTAAATAAAGTGAATTCCCAGGCAGAGCAGCTCCCCTCCGCTTCCATAATAATAGCAATTTCAACATCAAAAACTGTAGTCGATGACATAATGCCCTGGCGCGATCGTGTCCTCGGGGAAATATTATCCGACCGATACGCGCGCTTTCACGTCTGAAATTAATTGTAGGAAAAATCGAAAGCCGCACGTGTGTCGAGGTCGAGCCGTCCCTTTCAAAATTGATAAAATAATTTGCCAGCAAAGAGACGCCGAGGAAGGAGTTGGCGGCGGCGGCGGCTGCGGCGTCTGTCGTGTTTCCGTCGAAGCTCGAGAGTCCAGAGTCTTAAAAGACGGGCACCTATAGTCAGCGTATCGCAATTCAGGACGTATCTTATCATTAGCGCAGCGTTTACGCGCCAATAAATGACGATTCGGAAGAAAATTGCGCATTGTACGCATTGCCGGGGCCGGTGTCTCCGTCGTAAACTCTCGCAACGGCGTCCAGCCAGTGCCGTAAAAAAACATCTCCGGGCTGCACTTAAAGAGCGAAACTGCGCAGTCTCGGGCGCCGCGTAAAAAAGTAGGCGACGGGCCTAATTGCAGAGTCCAAGGTACTGCTCCCGCGTCCTCTAACGAGCGCACGTGCGGCTCACCGAGAGATCGCTAAGTGCAGGACTAGAGCCCGAGGCTTGAGCGTAAGCGCGCGTCGTGTCGCGCCCCGAGGACGAGCGGCCGATCCTCTCGCTCTCGGATTTCAATAGCCTGCGCGCGGAGACGTTCGCCGACGCACCTGTCGAGCCGCGTATCGCTAATTATCGGCGCGAGAGGCGCACGCGTTCGCGAAAAACCGCGGTCTCGATATCGATTCACCGCTCGGGCAGTCGTACGGCGTCCGCCGTCCACTCGAGCGCCGCTCTTCTATTTTTCAAAGGCCCCCCCCCACCCCCCTCCCCCGGCTCTCACCGCGCGCCACTCGACTAACGACAGACTCGCGTCCTGCGTTATAAATTAGTCGGAGGCTCAAGTAGGAGAATTAACGTCCGCTGCGGTTTGTATTATTTAGTCTTTTTTCATTTTCTCCGGTTTTCCATTCCGCAAATTGGATCGGGACGCGATGCGTATTAACTCTCCCGCTTTGCTGGAATTTCGCTGAATTAATGCAAGTGCACTTCATTTTAGAAAGCGACGGCGCTCGTTTTGGAATACTCGACAATGGTTAAATATTTGAAGTCTCGAGCTAATTGTTACTCGGCATAGATTTTACGGAAAATCTTGCTCTTGGGCAAGTAAATTTTACGGTTAAAATTTCTTTTCTTAAAAGAACAGCGTGCCGAAACGATTTTGTTTTCTGCGTTTCTGCTCCGACCGTCGATGCGTGTAGCAATTTCACGTGCGGACAAGAAGGAAAAGAGAAATCTTAGCGACTTTTCTCGGTCGAAAACATCTGAGGGTCTTGGGAGGGTCGACTGCGTTATCGCTGCCTGGTCTAACGACACAGCGCGCCAGTGTTGGGTTACCAGACATTGCCGAAACTTAAGAGATAAGACGGTCGTTGTTCCTGGCTCCTTTTTCAAAAGTGTGGCTTGTCTGGAAAATCCATCGATAAGATGGAATATTTATGGCATTCGCTTTTCACTTTCGATGCCTCGTGACGACAAGGGCTCCCAAAACGAACGAGTCAGCGCTTCTTGTATTCCCCATTGTTTAGCGCCGATTTTCTTCAGATCATCACAGCTAATTCGTATATTGCGGACGTTAATTTCGAATGGAGGAGGAGAGTAAATTCAATAGCGAAACGGTAATCGAGTTCTCGAATTCGAAAATTGCGGAGACTCAGAACGCGAAGCTGTTAAATCGAGCCGCTGTTATTGGTGAAACTCTATGTCTAAATAGTTTACCGAGTCTCCTTTATACACGCCCGCGACTACTGCTATTGAAAATGCATCGCAGCTCAAATTGCACAGCTGCATAAAAAGCAAGCCAGACGTTAATACGGCAAAGAAAAACTCCGATGGAATTATGAAAATGTTCGAATTACAAAAGGTTTGGTGAATGGTGGCAGTTGTGCATAAACCGGCGGCGCCTACCACCTACAGTGGTGATTACGTGGGACGCTTTTTATGAGAGACGTAGTGGGATTTAGTCTGTACTTACGTAAATTCCAGGCGGTCTTGCGAGGCCTCACGAATCAGCTTACGATATGTTGGATTTCAGATAAGAGACTCTTAGAGACATTCCCTGAAAGTGTGTTGCCGAGATGGAAACCCAATATTCTCCTCCTCGGAGACTAGCTAATCAGGGTCGAAAAGGATTTCAGATAAGGAGTTGGGGACATTAAAATGGGTAAAAAAAAGACACGATCTCGGCTATTTCATAAAAACCCGAGCGTTGCGTGTGGGAAAACGCTTCTTTCTTTTATCTAAAACAAGTGCTCGGCTCTCGGAATAAAACTTCTCGACCTCTTCAACTAGTTATACCCTCGTAACGTGAAAAAGTTAAAGCTCGTAACACTTGTTTTCGTATTCTTAGGCGTTCGCTACCGCCTTTCGTAATATTCTGCTTCTCGTCTTTTTTTACGTCGATCGAACTGTTGCGTTTGTTTGTTAAAAGTCGCCTCGAAGATAATTAATTTTTGTTTCTCCCCGGTCTTTATCGAACGCGATATATAACTGTTGTTTACGCACGCCAGCACTCGTCGAAAATAATTGACTTTATAAAATAATTAGCGAGTCGCGTATTGCGCGTATTTTGATTTAGAATGGACGGCGAATACAAGCAAACCGGTAAAAGATACCCGATGGTCCAAATTATATAATAAAAGAGGGAAACTCTCCTTGTACACCAACAACAATGTAGCGTTACATACAATTTTCTTGTAAGATGGAGTTAATCACAGTTATAAATTCGCGGAGAGTAAGCCGCGCGATTCGCGATTATATTTCATGAATTTATGAAGAGGCCTGATAACAGAAGAGCATTAGCTCTTGACACAATGACGCACCCACGCGTATTGCGACAATGGATAGGCATAGTCAACCACCAGACAGTCGCACTCGGCTGAACGGTGGTGTTAAGTAAACAACGACCTTATGTACCTACACGGAGATTGTGCGCCAAGTATGCATTCATTCGGTACACACAATGTTCATCGCGAATCTCGAGTTGTCATTGAAACTGCCGTGCATAATGGCAGATTGCAGGCCACTTTTGCCGCACATCGAGGGAAGTTAAATTTTCCTGAGATTTCCGTGGACTCGTAGTTGACTGAAAACGATACGTTTTTATTGTCGGAAAACGTCAAAACGAGGTTATTATCAACTGCCTAAGATACGAAATCAAAATGGTACAAAATGAAATCAAATGAAACTTTAAAGATTACTGGAAAGAAATGTATCGAGTGTTTACGGGAATTTGATTAAAATAATACGCAGCCTCGAAACATTCTTATTTAATAATTGCAAGACTTGTAATAAAATCTTCGCGTCCTGCTACAAGGCATTGAACAATTCTACAACGTAAACGTTGCACCACGAATCGTTAGTTTAAAGTGCAAGATTGAATTATATTTGTTCTATCAGCAGCAGCTCGTAGCTAAGCGATATTTACTCAGCACTTAAAAGCACGAATAATTATCAAAGGTATCGAAACAGTTGTATCGTACACGGGAATTACTGAAATCCCATAAGTTTTGGCCAGATTTTAAAAATCGAAGCAGCGCCGCCGATGCATGCCTAATGTACTAATTCCAATAAAAGAAAATCCACGCGACTCGCAACAATGGACTTTCTTTTATCGATTTTATATAGGAACGAGCCAGACAATTAACGGAACAATAAAGTTTGCGCTGGAGGGAAAAAAATGGTTTCAATAGGGAATCTCAGATTGTGCAACGATCTCATTAAGGCCGGTTCATTAGTTAATTCGATAAATTCTTGAAAGCGCATTAAAGAATCTCGAATAACGAGGCTCACCTCGAGACTAAGTGCACGTGCTAGTACAATTAGTGCGCTCGACGCGAAACGAGATGGCTCGTTTTTGCTCGCACCAGCGAATGCGGCGAGTACTTGGACTTCTTTTCGCGGCGCGTCATCGCGAATGCGCGCGCGCGCGCGACCCACGAGAGCCGGAATACTTGCAATTTTATCAAACGGTCTTGCGACTTACGCGGACCCTCGACGCGGCGTTACGCTCCAGCGAATTGTATTAAACCCGTAATTACCTCCGGGATTTTTAGCGCTTAGCTCGGGGATTGTATTTACGCGACATTCGGTAATTGTTTCACGAGAATACGGAGAATAACCTTTTTTTAAAACCATAACTTTCAGGTGAAAGCCTGATGAAATCGTGGTTTTTATGGTGAATAAATAAAGCCACCGCGAGCCTTTTGCGAACGCAACTGCTCTTTTTGTAATTAATAATACAGTTTATTACAGGCTTCGGCAGAAGCCAGTTTTAATTGAAAATCCTGTTTTCGACGCGCATACTTGTTTCGCATAACTAACTCCCGCCGAGTCGCAACGATAACAAAACGAGCGAATCCCGCCGAATAAAACAATGTACGGGCTCGAGGGACCCGATCCCCGGCTAAATAACGTTGAAATGCACGTTACATAAACACAAGCTCGTTCTAACGTTAAGTAGTTGAATCCAATTTTGAAACACTAGCCTTTGCGGGCTGCAGTTTAATAAGGTGGGCAGGGCTTTGTATCGCAGTAACATCGCAACGCTGCATTAACCGTCTTTCCGCAGGATTAAGGTTTGGTAAGGCACCGCTCGCCCAAGGCGCTCGAAAGCCCCGGGGTGATGCACGTGCATTCCGGTCGGCCGATGGCTGGCGTTTCGGGTGGATAAGAGGCCGCGCGTCGCAGACAATTAGTGCGTCGGGGGGCACGGGAAAGCCACAGCGTCGCGGTCATCCGAGCTCAGGGCCGGAGAGAAAGGAAGCCGACGAGAGGGAGGGACGGAGGCTGGGGCTGACCTCCGCCTGGAATCGACGAGAAAATGGAAGATGCCTGTTCGCCTTATCCGCGGCAGATAATCTCCCGGTTGCACCTGCTTTGTTCGATCGATCGCGGCGCCACCTCCGATCTTCTCGGGGTCCAGGGCGCCGAAAAGCACGCCGATGACGGTGGCAGCGACGGCGACTCGCCTTGACCAAGTCGCGCGCGCGCGCCGCCAACGCGCGATAACTCGAGTTTCTTTTTTTCACCTTGACACGCGCGCGCGCGCGATCGACGTTCCGGTTGAGGCGGTTTCGCAAGCCGCGCGTGCACGGAAGTCGACGATCCGATCTGCCTGTTAAGCGATCGAAAAGCCGCGGATGACCCTCGAATTCCTCTTTGTCCACTCGAACCTACGGAAAATCTACGGCTCCCTCGGAGTCCGTTTAATCCGCTCAAGAATCCCCGAATATGCCAGGCTGTTTTATGACCCTTGAGGAATTCCATCCAGGGCCGCTTGCGCGTGCTCGGCTAATTAATTATTCTAATAGACTCGATTCTGTCGATCGGCAGCTTCTCGCGTGCGGTTTAGCCGCGACGTCGGCCATTCCGATTCCGGCCGGCGAACTTTTCTCTCTCCGCGAGCGGCGAGTAAGCGGAGCCGAGAGTGAAAAAGGCATACATTAGTCATGAACACGTTTTTAAGTAGCCGCGCGTGCGCGCGCCTGGGACAGAGTCAACATTCCAGGAGCGCGGCCCTCCAACTTTTTCCTTTTGGCTGTCGGCGGTCCCCAAGACGCTCAGCTCTGCTCGGCTCCGCTCCGCATTGTCTCAGCCGTGATGGCCGATAGTAATACGCTGGCCTCGTTTTTTCTCGGCCGAAGGCGCACTGCTGTATGCAACACGTGTTGCCCATTCGACGTCCATCTGTCGTTGACAATAGCGCGCGCGCGGGGTCCCGATTCCGGCCCCGGCCCCGGCCCCGAGAGTCTGCCCTTATAAGGCCTTAGGCGCGCAAGCTCGGGCCCATCCGCGCGTACGCGCGCATGCAAATGCCGGGCTCAATTTCCCCAGAGTTCGTTTTGTTATTTTTAACGAGGGCCCGAAAAATCGCGGGCGCCTCGGACGTTGACTCGCGGCGGCGGTGCTGGCGCTGCACCTCAAATGAATGCTAATCGAGGCCGCGCTCTCGCTTAGAATGGGTATAATGCCGAGCTGGGATCATGAATTTGCAAATAGCTTTTGCTTTTCTTTGCCCTTTTCAATTAATTGTTAAATATTCATTATCGCTTATGCATACGCGCGCGGTGAGAAAAAATCAAAGGCGCGCGCCTCGGCTTGTCTAATTGCTTTCATTTCTCACGGCGCGTTTATTATTTACGACGCTGAAAACAAGTGGACGCTATTTGTCTCTTAAAATAGCTTTTTTCAGTTGAGACGTCACCGCGAAACGCGTTTGCGAAATCGAGCACGGATACGTTCCTTTAATTCCCGCGGACCCATAATTCACGCATTGAAATTTATGTTGCGTCGTTTCAGCGTCGGAGGCAAATCTGCGATTGCTACTTATTTTCCGGACAATAGCTTTTAATTATCGCCGGGACTCCGATGAGTAATGGTCGATTTTTGCTATTCGTTTCGATAATTCAATAAAGCCAGGAGCTCCGATTTATCACGTGCGCACGAACTTGGATTTTTAGATGACAACTTTTTTCGCCTCCTCGGCTCTCGTGTTCTCTCTCTTCTTCTCTATCGACCCCTGCGCATTCATTTTCGTTTCTTACTGTTTCGTTTTTCTCCTAGACCCTCGATATATCACAAGTAGGCGTCAGCCAGAGTATCACATAACTTACGTTGATAAACGATCGTTGGAAATCGTTGGTAAGCTTGAATTTTTCACTGCTTTGTCTCAAATATCATTTATTCGTCACACATGAATCAGAGCTAAATGATTGTTGTGCGACGCACTTCACTTTGCATACAAAGTGAAGTTAATTTTTAAAGAAAGTTGCACTTACTCCACTTACATCTGCTTTATTAATAATTTATATATTTCTCCCGGTTCCTTGAACAGCTCGCCTCTAACCGTTCGACGAATGCATCCTCTTACATTTTCATCCGATTATCTTTGAACCGTGAAAATGCATCGAGGCAGCTCCGGTTAAACTTCTGGCAATTGGCCAGCTTATAAAAGTTCTCGCGGAGATGGGCTGCAATAGTATGCCCGTCCACTTCATAAGTCTCTTTTGCTTTCTTACAGAAGCCATGTTTTTTAAGTCGCCTGAAAAGTTTTTTCAGACTCGAAACTAATGCTCGCGGTAATTTATGTGTTGGACAAGAGTAAATATGAATCACGCACACGCTGTTGAAAAAAGTTCTCCTAAGCTATAATCTTCAGCTTGTTTGTACTATCATCGTCCATTTTCTCGTGCTAATATTTGATTTGGACGATTTCAGGCGGAGCTCGAGCCATTTTCTTACGTTCCTCTTTGAGGAATTTGACTATTTTAGGCTTGGTGCCTAGTCTCCCGGCAAATGCTCGGCTCCTTCAGGCTTTCCGTTAGCGCGAAAATTTTCAAACGAAACTGTAACCAATGAGAGGAAGTCGATAGCTCCGTAGCTGATATCGACTTCGTTTCGCTTGGAGTAAACTCCGGGCTCTCGAATTCTTTTACCGGCCCGACGCTTTCGCGCGAATCGTAGAACTTTTTCAAAAATACGCTTACGCATACTGGTTCGCGCGTGCGGGCGCGTCTCCACAAAAAGCCGCGCAGCCTCCCGGCCATTTTTCTCGGGGAACCGGATTTTAACGCTGGCGGAATATTTCAGAAAAACGAAAACGTGTTTGGCTCGATTGACCGAATGCCGGGGCAGCGGCGTCCCTCCCACCGCCCACCGAAATCGAGCGATCCTCCGAAGCCCCGAGACAATCATCCGCTGGCAACGCCGCACAGCTTGCGGGCTAGCCCCGAAAAATCTCGCGCGTTCGCTCACAGATGCAAATTGCAGCGGCGTGGACCGACGAGGCAGGGCAGCCCAGCGCCGCCCCCCGCTCCGCACTCCCCCGCGCGAGGTGGACAAAAGTGTTTGCTCGCGGGATTTGCGGTCGGCGGCGGTCCCGAGGCTGCGAATTTCAATTATGAGTTCTCAGCTCGGCTGACAGTTTGCTCGTGCGGGCGGGGCTCCGGTAGCTCATTCGAAATTCGGTAGCCGGCTACGAGCGCCTCGCGGTAATGAAAAATTCACGGAGCACCGCAAATTGCGTTCGCACTTGCCCTCCTCCCGCGCAGCTCCGACGCACTCCTCTGGAAGAAACAAAAAAAAAAAAAAAAACTAAAAAAAGAAAACGACGAAGGTGACTGCTGGAGAGAAAACGGCGCAGTGCGCGTCTGTCTTTTTCGGGTGTTGCTCGTTTCAGCCTCGTTGCTGCCCTTTGCATCTCGGCAAACAGCGCGCAGCGTTCGGCTTCACTTTCTTTCGCGCGCTGCCACTTTTCGGGGCCCCCGAGGAGTGCTCTTCCTTTTTCTCAGGTGGCCTGAGCGCGCGCACACGACTACTTTGTATTCTTTGGAGGTGCGCACGTTACTTTTTCGATAACGGCCGGCCAATTTCGCGCTCGCGAATTAACAAGACTCGTATGCAACTTGACGCTTTGGCGCGTTTCTCTGAAATTCATCGAGTCGTTCGGCCTTTTGACGAGGCCGTTTTTCTTATTTCGCCGAGTCCGCGAGGAGAGGCGACGATACTCCCCGAAACTCATCACCTTGTCCTTGTTTTTGGGAATCATTACGATCCTCTTGGATTGCGGACGTGTGGGTCCTTTCATCCCTCGTTCGATGCACCGCAATCGGGGCCCCGAGAGCTGCGAATTGCTTACGAAAATGTGTTTTTATTGCCTCGCGAATGATAATAAATTATAGGAGCAGTGTTTTTTTTCGAGAAGGCTTTTTTCCATGCCTCTGTGAAATCGGCTCGCGTTGAATTCCATCGCCTTTTCAGCCTCGGGACGACGCGACGATCGACGAGCGAGGCAGGAAAACAGCTGGAGGCGCCTCTCTAATTAAATTTCTCCATTTTCGCAACCGCTAATGGTTTCATTCTTATTAATTTTTAAAACGACGGACTTTTCTACGAGCGACGCGCTTGAGGTTTATTCGTTACGATTAAATTGACGCAGATGTGTAATTAATTCTGTATTGGCTTATCCAGAAAAGCGGATAAGCGTGTGTGTCTCGGCGCTCGGCGGCCACCACGAGCTTTGTGATTTATAATAATATGTTTCCATTTTCCGGGGCTTCATAAATTATTCCTGATTCATGCGCGCTATAAATAATTTATCATGTAAAACGACGGAAGTGAAAAAAGGCGAGTGCTTTTATATCAAGGCGAAATCCGGGGTGGGATAACGCTAGTTGCATCTCCAGACCGGCGCTAGACAATTTCCAGGCATGATATAATCTTCGTTTACGGCGAAGGCGCATCGAGTGCTCGGTCGGTTGGTCGGTCGGTCGGTCGGTCGGTCGGTCGGTCGGTCGGTCGGTCGGTCGGTGGGTCGGTCGTTCGCTCGCTCGGACGCATGCGCATGCGCCGCCACGTACGAGCGCGAGCAAATTGCATCGCAGCCATTATTGCTTTATGGATCCATAAAAAAGTTAAGTTCCCGCGCGTACGCGTGTGCAAGTATCATCAAAAACGTAACTACTCATTACGGGCGGTGCACACGGCATGAAATCGGCGTCGCGCATTCCGATCGTCAACGGTGCCCACCGTCCTCTTCCATCAAGTAGGCTAATTGTTAATCGAATAGCGGCAACGGGGCTGAGACCTTTGTCGATTCACCGGCAAATTAATTTAATCGCCGCGTTACCTCGTTTGCGTGACGCGCCGAGTCGCGATTTCCCAGCGATGGGAAGCGGATCGCGAGCCCGAACACCAATTATAACCGCGTCCTTTGCTTCGGGACTGCCGAGCTCCGGCGGACCGTGAGCTTATAAATGAGCCTCGTCGAGTAACCGGTACATTGCTTTCTTTCCGCGAAGCTTAACGCGTAATTAGCGACTTCGCTTTATTATTTATTTACTTATTTTACTTTATTTACTTTGCACTTTATTCATTAGTCGCCGTTTAATTTTGATAATTTATTTATGGCACTCGTCCCGTAATTCAATAAATAAACAAATAATTCTGGCACTCCTGAGGATATTCGATACGATATTGGCGTGTCTCGAGATGAGCGGCGAAATTGATTGCTCGTGAACACGCTTGACTCGTTCCAAAACCAAAGTCCATCGTAAACGCTGCAGTGGACATTTTTCAATCGTTAATTACTCTTTGTTTATACTCACAATAGCGTTTCATTCTTATGGATATTGCGCCGCTATGCATAAATTCCCGCACGATACTATCAAAACTTTGGCATTGTTGTTTATTTTTGCATTATCCTTTGTAATTGGAATCTACAGGCGAACTCATGGGATATTACAATGTGGCTGATTTGGGTTGCGAAATTCAGAAATTCATTAAAGATTTTGTAAATTAATGAGGCAAAAGACACCCGTCACGCTAATAGCATGTCGGAGGCCAGATCGGCAGGTAATTTGAGTTGCCTATCCGTACACTTGTCGCTAATTTTTTCTGACGAATGGACAATCCACGTTCTGAGCATCCGGACGCTTTTGCCGCGTCGGCATCTTTTGATCACGATTTCTTTCTCCACCGTTGCTTTATCTTACACTTGAAGGATTTCGTGCTTCGCAAAGCCGAAAAACTCCGAAACAAAAAGCGCCCCGGACTCAATGTCCACGAGACGTCGGCAATTGATATTGTACATACCCGACTGGAATCCAAAAGAAACGACGAGTCTCGCGAGCCAAATCATCACCGTGAAAACAGAAAATGAGAAAGTGTTTAACACAAACTTATCGCATTGTTGTTTTTATGCTCGGACCAAAAGAGCCATTAGCACGTTTTTCGAGTTTTTCTAACTCGTATAGCGGAGAAAAGAAGCCGTTTTTGAAGCTTTGCGAACTGCAATTGGGATTACTTACTGACAAATTAAATAATTTTTAAAGGGTAGAGCTTGTCGTCCTTGTCGAGGAGACTCAAAGTACTTGCTCGAGCTCCCCACTCCGACTCGATTGATTTACAATTTCGTCCAGAAGTATTGGATGGCAAAAGGACTCGTTGAAAAAATCCCGGCGTGTGTAGTTGAAAAAACGAGAAAAAGATATTGCACATACTGCATCTGCTGCCTACTTGTAAGTGCACTTGTAAATCAAAGCCACAAGACTGAAGTGGAAGGGAAGATGCACGAGTGAAGCAAAAATTGAAATAAAAAATTGACGCAATGCCAAAGAAAGTAAGAGCGTCAAATTTGAAAAATACGATAAAAAAAAATACGAATTTTTCAATGAATACTCTTCCGCTGCGTAACTGACACACAAATAATTAATTCTGTCTTGTTACTACCTTGAGAAGCTGTAGCAAAATTCCGTTTTAATATAACCAGGAGCATTTTGATTCATGCGAATAAGATACGGTCACCTAAGTACACGCATACGCACACTTACACGCGTACGCTCTTAATCCGCACGCTTGGAATACTATTAATTTTTTCATTATTCATAAAGGCATACGCTTTCTTGTTTATTCGCGACAAATATTAAATTAAACCTCTGATATAGAAATAAAAGTCGTTACGCACTAAAAGGCGGATTCGTTTTTGGTGTGTAAAACCAATTAGGTGGCTTGAAACGTTTTTTTTTTTTTTTTTTTTTTTTAAACAAAGGAGAAAAGTACCGGTATAACTTAAAAAGTTAAAGAGCCATTCGTGAAATCGAGCCAAAAAGGCATTTAGGAGCGAAGCCGATTTCGATTTAATATATTCAGACTTTTGTTAAGGACGCGTCGATGATTCCTCAATGCGCGAAAAGAAAAATCCAGACTTTAATTTCTATATCTGAAAGGTGCGCTTTGGCACGCATTAGCATGTTGATGAAGGCACCATTCAGCTCGAGGGCTTACGTAATTCATACACAGTTCATCGGAGCTGCTCAGAGTCGCTATTTGCGCTGCACTCGAAATCACGTATTTCCCGAAGTTTCTCGAAGCGTCGATGCTCGGCGATGCAGGCACCATTGAGCGAAGGTGGAATCGAGCGGCGGCACCCACTATTTTTCCAGCCACGTAAAATAGTGCCACGCAATGCAAGTGAGTTGGAGACCGGCATCTCCGTCTCCGTCGCCGTCGCGGGAAAACGGTGAAAAGCTTTCTCGCGCGTGCGCGATTCCGGCTCGCGTGCAGCCGCAACCAGAGAAGAACCCGCATATCACGCGCCGCGCGATTAAGTTCCCAAGCGAGGAGAAGCGTAAGTTTTCGCGTGTCGCTGCGAGCGAGTCGAGCGAGTGCTCGCAAACATCTCCAAGGAGCCGCTTCTCCCTCGCTCTCTATCTTCCGACGTTGCTTTAGCCCCTTTTACGCTCTGTCGCTCTTGCGCAGAATTGACTTTTATCTGCGGTCGCTTACTTTTTTCCTTTTACTGGCACAGTATAATTCCGATTGCACATCCGGTGCTTGTTTGCTCTTCTATGATAAGACGCACGACTTATTTATCGTATGTTTTCCAAGCTTCGTGCTTTCATAGCGATCGCTTAATACTTTTACGTACAAAACACTATTCTCCATTGATTTTTTCGTATTTCATTTTTATTTCAAATGAATTTTACTGTAAAAGTCAACGTTTCTACCGAATGTGTAAACGTTACAATTATCACGGGGTGTTACAAGGATTAATAAAGTATATCATTTTATAGGAAGATTGCGTTTTTTTATTCAATTCAATCGCACACTGAAAGGAAATTTTTTCATATCGGTATTATTAAGTTTCAGAGGAGCGGAGCAAAAACAATGCTTGTAAGGCATTTCTTTCTTAAAATGTGCGACTGCACGTAGCAGCTTCCGTGATTTTTATATAAAACTATTGTATAAAAACTATTCTTTTTAAACGTTATAAAATACCGCTGCAACATTGGCAGTAGTTTTACTGAAAAATTAGCTTTATCGTAGATTTTATACTGGTGGTATGGTAGCTTGTGAATATGAGACGTTAAAAGATGCATCGCTGAGTCTTCCAAGTTATTGGCTTTTTAAAAATCTTTATCATGAGATACTATATAAAAGTAGAGCTGAAATAGGGCAATTTTTTTATACGACATTAACTAGATTAACTATAACGTCGACGCGCAACCACAGAAATTAAATTAACTTTTACGAAGTTGACCATTTAACATCGAAATTGATAAATACCTTTGCAAGCTTTAAACGTGCAATAATTTATTGAGCTAGAAACGCGAAGCTTCGCTAGCGGTAACAATTTGTTTTTTAATTTCAACCATCATTAATCCTACGGCAACCCAGTATTTGATTAACCGTTGCTGAAAATTTTATATTTCCTTTACGCAACACTTTCAGTTTGCAGTGACGGATAAAGTTCCGAACGAAGCAGAATCGCGCGCCAAGTTCCATCGAGAGCAGAATTCGAAAATCAAATCTTTTCGAGAGTAAAGCACAGCGAGACGACGAGGAGTACCTGTGACGACAAGTTTAAGCCAATATCAAGTGCAAACTCTCGGGTTCGCGAGTAAACAATACTAGTCTTAACTCGCAAACTATCCGAAGAGCTCTCAATTACGAGAAACCCTTCCTTCTCCTGCAGTTTTGAAGCGTATAAGGGGCGCGTTTCTATTTCTCTGCGCGTGATTCCCGAGCTCGATGAGAGGTCTGGTCTGGGGGAGGGGGGTAAACACGCGTGCAGGCAGACTCGCGACATTGCACGGGCTCAGGTTTGTCGCTTCGCGGGGACATACACCAACACTGGTAGGCCCTACAATTCCGCGCGATTCTCGCCTCCGTCTTGCGTTTTTCCCGCTCTTGTTCATCGCGCGAGATAAGCGCCGATGCACGCGTTCGACGTTGCATTCCGAGAAGTCCCTGCTTCTATCGCCGATACGATCGCACGCGTGTCTAACGCGTGCGTAACTTTGTGCGCCGTCTGCTTCTACTAGTCACGACGACGTGTATATCTGCGCGGCTCGGGTAGTTTACTCGGAGTTTACTTTAATTGGGATTCCTCCATACAATGTAAATGGAATATTAAGAAGCGCGAGGGCAGGGGGGAAGTAAGCGCTGGTGAAACGAGGTTCTCTCTACCTAATCGACGATTCTATACGACGATAAGGCCGCTTATCGTACACTTTCTTTACTTAATATGGAGAGCCGTAATTTAATGGCGACAGCTCTCGATGAGCACGCGATTTTGTTAAGCATTATTCTTAATAGATTGGATTGTAAATCGTAATTACTGTCGTTTATTTTACAAGCGATTGTGAAAAACACCCGTGTACGCGGAAGAGGCCGTATTAAAGTTTTTGGTTTATTGTACAAGCCGGAGAAACGCTGGTATTTCCAAATTTAAATGCCGATTCAATTTACTTTAATGATTTCTGTGTGCTCTTTTTTCAATTAAGTTCGCTCGTTATTTCCAGATATGCACTCGCGCGTCCGCGCAAGCGATTGCGAATTTCGAAACGCGTCATTTAATAATTTTAGGTACTTTATTAGACCTCGGGAGCCGCGACGGCGCGAATCCCCTTTGTTGCATCAAGACGTCCCACCGACTTGGCTCACGCTCTCGAAAAACACGAGATAACTATTGTACCAAAAGGATTTATGCATTAGCCACCCGTATCAATGACTAAGGAAGGATAGACTGCGAAATTCCAGTGTGTCAAACTTAACAAGCTCGGCGATGTATCACTCGGCAACTGCGCTCGATACGAAAATACGTGCCACTCCGGTTGATGAATTCTAATGATTGTAGCTGAACTGCTAGCTCCGAACAATCTATTATAACTTAAAGAAATGGAATTTTCTCGCGTCATTGGAAAGGGAGTGTTCAACTGCTCACATGACTGCACACAATGGGATTATAAGAGGATAACACTGAGGGAATGCAGGTGCATTACCATAAGTATGAACATAGTGTGTTCCCGGTGATGCAATTAAAAAACGAACATCATTTCCATTGCAATTGCTGGCTCGGCGCATAAAAATTCGAAAGCAACGAGCGAAGCTAATTTTTAAAGCGTCCTAGGAAACGAAACTATTTGTTTGCGCTATCTTTCGTGTTTCGCAGCTGCGCGCCCAGCCGAAGCCTGCATTTTCATCGTCCGCGTTCAATTACGACGAATAAACCATTATCGGCTGCCCAAATGCCGCGGTTCCGCGCGCACTCAACGCTCCCACGAATTTTGAGTGACGCACAGCGCGTGTTTTACTTGTTACGCGGCCGCTCGCAGAGCCTGTAAATAAACAATTTATCGCTCGCCGAGGTAAAAGTCCCCGTTGGGGAATAACAAATGCAGATCACACTCATAAATTCCATTAGCGGCGTTTTCGCGAGTATTAAAACAAAGCCGAATCCGGACGCAGCCTGCGTTATTAGCGAACTGCTGAAAAATTCATTCGTCCAATGCATTGCAAATAGACGAAACAGCAAGAAGCCCGCGGGCGGAGTAGCGCGTATCGCCGTTGCGTCTGACGAAGGAGTCGAGCGTCGCCGTCGCCGCCGAGGGAACAGCGAGAGGCGTCGGGGCGCCGGACAAAGACCGACGGGGAATTGCCGGCTTTGGGATATGACCGGACTGTTTACTCGACCGAGGCTTCGGTAATCCTTTCTTCCCTTCCGCACTTCACTCGATGATAAATTTCGTATTTTATCGTACAAACGCGATTTCTAATCAACTTTCAGTGTCTATGCCAATTCGTTTTTTCTCCTTACAACTTTTTTCTTTTTCCTTTTATCCTTTATTTTGTTTTAAATAGTTTATATGTATATGTATATGTATATATTTAACTTACGTTGATATTCATTGCAAAAGTTGGAAAGCATTTTCTTCGAGCACCTCGATCGAGAAATGGTTTTAGAATATTTATGATTCGTGGAATGAAACACCAGCGTAAATAATTATGGCATTCTTGCGAAAAGAACGTCATGCCGTATTAACTATTTAAATAATGACAGTTCTCGACTAAAACTTGTAATAGATGCTTAAAGTGCCTTTTAATAAGCTCGAACAGTCATTATACGCGCTGAAGAATTTGCACGAAAGTTTCAATAAGTACATTCGTATGAATAAGCGAAAAAAAAACAACAATATTTTAGCCGCTGTGTTCTGAAAACAAGGTCGAGAATTTAAAATCGCCGTATAAAGCAATTTCAGAGCAAGTCTCAAAAGGTTCAACTACGACAATAGTGAATCCCTGCTTCGTTCCATCCTTCAAAGTGTAGAAAGGGCAAAGGGAGTAAGCGAGATAAAGTTCGCGCGAGAGAAAGGAAGAGAGTGAGAGAGAGAGAGAGAGAGCGATTAAGCGGTGGGAGAACATTATGGGACCAGCATCGGGGGAGCGTCGGGTCGGCGCGTGGGCGGCCGCAGGCCAGGACGTACGTCTGCCTCGCGAGTATAGAAAGAGAAGGAGAAAGGAGAAAGAGAAACGAGCGTTCCGGATCTCCGGGAAAGGAACGGAGAGAGAGAGAGACGTGGAGGCTGCGAGAGCTGCTCCTTCGATATACATAGGTATAGGAGCGCTCGGGTTGCGAGCGCGCGCTCCGCACGAGTACACGTTAAATCGTACATGGGAAAGGATGAGATGTCGAGGAGGTGCACGCGCGTCCGAGGAAGGGAGAGCAGAAGAAGATCAGAGGAGAGGAGACACGGAGAGAAAGAGAGAAAGAATATGAGGGGCGAGTTTTATATGATGCGGTGCTTTATGGCCGTGGGTTTTATCAGATCGAATTGCCACCGGTGCGAATTTCGCAATAAATTAGGACGCCGACGTAATTAAATGCGCGCTAATATCATTAACGATGGCAAGCGGCGCGCGCGGGGGCCTCAGTCGGATTTTTGGGGACCTCGGACCTCGAACCCAGGCACGCAAAATCTGGCTCTTCTGATATGCGTAAGCGCGTCGAAGGCGCTTTTTACGAATATTTATTCCCGCTTCTTTACTGATCCCGCCGCGATAAATTAATTTCTGCATAGAAATGGTACAGACGAAATGCCCCTGCAATTCATTTGTAAATTAATTTAATCTCCCATTAAACTTTACTGCGGATGAAATATAATAAAATCTCGGGTTTATTTTTAACCGCATTTGTAAAATATTTTTGCCGATGGACGAGGAGAAAATTATAAATTACACCCGATATTGGGAACACTGACGACGCTTAGTTTTATCAATTTTTTTATGGAAAATTTCATAACTCTCGCTTAAGTGCTCCACTATAAGAATTTATAATTATCGATGCTAAAATTAACACTCCACACTTATTGCTTATATTGTTAATGCACGAATAGGTTCTATTATTGGCTTGAATTTCGTATCCGTTATCGATTCTCTTCATCATAGCCAAACTATAAATTACTCAATGATATTCAGTTTAGCTTACAATTTAAAATAAAAAAATTATTGATAAAAATGAGATTTTATCAAGTACAAAATTCACGGCTTTGTAATCGACGTATTTGTCCCAGCGGTTGCATAAAGTTTTACTCTTATGAAAAATGTAACTTTTATGTATACATGTAGATGAAAATAAAAGCAAGAAAGTGATTCGACCGACAAAATTATCAATAACACTCGATAATATCTTTCATATTAAAAAAAATGTTAAATCAATCAATCTATTTGTATTTGAAGAAAACAAATGTTTTGCAACTAAATTTTTTCAAACTAAGAAAATCAAGCACTGAACGACTAATTTTTGTGTACAACTTATTGAAAGCGATTCTTCGAGCGAATGTAGCTACATTTATCAAGCATTAATAATTGTACTTATCTTGCGCGGAGACGGCAGCATTTAGATAAAACTTAACTGAACATATTCGAATAAGCGGACGTGGATGAGAAATAGGCGTAGGTGTGGTAAGCGTAGAATAGTAAGCTTAACCGATACACCAACGGAACGTAAGGTTGCCTATGGATTTCACTCAGGTAAAATCTTTCGGGTATTTAATTATACGCCATTCAAATGAAAGAGATACTCATCATAGATTATAGATAAATCAAAATAATATTATCAAAGTTGTTACGCGAGTGTTCGTAATATTCATAAAAGATGCTCTTATAAAGGTTTTACCTGAGGTAGACGGCTGCGGGTCTTCACTAGTAAATTTAAAAAAATGCCATTTTAAGAAGGAGTAAACTGTATTTTATTCGTTGTATGTTTTTCATAAGGCGATATTAGTAATAATTACGAAAAATGATACAAGAAATTTTTTGAACGCTACTAGACCTTTGTCATAAAAATCATAAGAGTATCCATAGTTTTCTAATTTTAAGAAATTAAAATATAACATTTAGATACGTGTAATGTTATTCTAAAAATGCAGACCAATTTTCTAATTAGGTATTATTTTTTGGTAGATATCTTATAAATATTTTTGACGTTTATTCGGTTTTATATATTTTTATAGCGCTTTTGACCTTTTTTTTAGTTATAGATAGAATCAGAACTTGACTGGCAATAAATAACAATAGATGTCTGATTAACGTAATAAATAAATTTTATGTTGGGAACTTGAAAAGAATAAAGAAAATTAAGCATCAAATTAAGATCTCTAATCAAGTTGAAGTACTCCATAACGCGACCGCTAATAAAAATAGTAATGAACTTAAATCGACAAGATGTAATAAAATAAGGAAAAATAAAGTTTTATTAACGTTAGGGTACATTTTTGATAAAAAGAGTTTAAAAATTTTATCGAGAAATTTATGAATTTATCAATTTATCAAAGTAATAAATAAAACAAGGCAACATTTCTGTTGTTCAAGTTGGTATCAAAACAAAGTACTCAATTTAGACAAAATATAACGTAGGAGTCTTATTGAATAATATTAATTAAATGTTATTGAGTATATACTCTATAAAAGTAGGAGTAGAAATTAAAAATAAAACTATAAATAAAATTCCTTTATTTTATGGAATAAAACATTAAAAAATAAAATCGAAATCTCAAAAAAAAGATATTGATATAAATAAAGTAAAAAAATATAACAATTGAAACCCTACAAGCCTTGTAGTAGTAAATTAATAGATTCATATGGAAGCAAAGTAAAATAGAAAGAAAATCTCTTTGAAATGCTAAAATACCTAGTAATTAGATAAATATCTGGGAAAAATTGTATCAGAAAAATGTGAACTGCAAGCTTTACATATTCAAGAAATAGAAAGAGTTTATGCTGAACCGGGTATTATACGGATTAAATCACATAAGTTACAGTGAGATAAGCATACAGTTGGAACGAGATAATAAAGAATAACACACGAGATTTTATTAAAAAAATAAAATACCTCGAAGTTGCAGTAATTAATTAAATTAAAAATTGTAGGTGATACTTAAGTTTCCTGGATAAAAATGACTTATTCACTGAAAATAGTAATATTTTATTTACGAATTTATAAAGTTACATTCGAACTTGCGAAACAATAATAATAATAATAAAAGCAATTATGCCAAAATTAACTCCAATAACAATGGTGACAATAATATCATCTGAATTAATAATAATAATAATAATAATAGAAACGAGCACAGAAAGACCTAAATTATATAGGATAATAATGTTAGTAATAATAGCAGAATAAGACGTTTAAATGAAAGATGTATGAAAATGCAAGTTTTGGATAAAAAAATTATGATAAAAATTTGAAGAATTATTATTATTGCTATGAACGAAAGAGTTAAAATGAAAATCTGATAAAAGAGAAATTTTAATAAAATTTTCTTATTCGAATATCATAATTTAAATGATGTAAAATGTATTTTTGTACAATTTACATTCGATAAAAAGGCATAAATTGTAAAGGGCGATTGAATTGAAAATCTTCTTATTCGGATTTAATATTTCTGCATTGATGATAATCAAACATTTCGGGTGAATTAATAAAAGGCTTCGTTCAATTATACACAGGATGAGTAAAAAGATTTTTATGTGCGAAGTAAAAGTTATACGGTCGATTAAAATTACCCTTGCTGTCGGTTATCAGTAGCGATTGAAATTTAGTCAATCTTCGAGTATTATAATTAATATTTGCGTTTATTAATTTTCTCGCCCGGATGCGCGTTGCCGAGATAAAACTAATCGTCAAAAGGATTCGCTCGCTTTAAACGGATTTTATCACTGCGCGTAATTAAAAAGCACGTATAAATTATCCGGGCACACGGACACGCACTACTATTTACGACTATGGGTTAAAATAAAAATTAAAATCAAAATCAGTCCCGCGGAGAAAAGAAGATGCAAATCCAACTGCAGTCGGGCCGGGCGTCTCTTTACGCTCGTTGCCGGGGCCGCAACGAAAGAGTTATCATTAAAGTCGTTAGAATGGAGCCGAGCCGCCTCCCGATCAAATAGGCTCTCCCGTGAGTTACCGCTTTCCGGGACGATGACGAAAGCAAAAGAAAGGGGCGAGAGCCGATTGGTCCGAGGCGACTAATTTGTCCGATCAACAAATTGAAATTACACGTTGCACGGCTGGCGTATGGCGTACGGCGCGCGGCGTATGGCGTATGCATGCATGCCTCCTATGCCCGGCACGTACGTGGAGGCCTCGTTATGTGCCCGCTTGACCGTTGAATTATCGCGGTCGTTTCGAAAGACTCGTCGTCGCTAGTCGGCCGAGAAGAAAAATGCAAGCGGCCACGGGATGAGACGAGGGAGGGGGTCAGCACAAAAGAGTCGAGGAACGTTATACGGCGGGGACCTCTGATCGTACGTACGCTCCTCCCGTGCAGGCGTTCCAAAAAGAGGCGCAAGCGGTGCTTTCACCGACGCGTCTCCTTCCTTAACAAACTTCGCTCGCGGTTCGATGACAATCGATTTTTCGTCCTCTACTTAAAATAATGAGATCTCCGATGCGACATCGTTACATGAAAAACGTTTCTTCGCTACAGGAACGCTTAACGAGGGAAAATCTTTCCGGGAATGTCGCTTTTTCTCCTCTACTCCTGAAGCCAATTACAATCTTTTGACATGCAAATTTATCAACGCTTTCGAACATAATATTCCACGCCGAGGTAAATAATTCTCGTACAGCTTCGGATGGCTCGGAAGACGCACCCAACTCGGCTACGCGCCGTATGTGAACATTAATTAAGATACAAACTCCAAACTCGATGTTTTTCCTTTTTGAAGTTTTAGCTTTTCCATCGACACTTGGCGCTCGATGGCGTCGCGATCCTAAACGAGAGTCGTCGAATAACAATATTTTACGACTGAAATACGTTGCGTCGTGCGTACCGTAACTCAAAAATAGCGGTCGACGGATAAATTTACATTACTACTCGTTGCAATCATTCGTCAAATATTCCATTTCTGCTGGAATAGCAGACGAGCGACACACGCTGTACTGCTTGCAATTTTTGTCAACAAGCGCACTCCACTTCAATTATGTCGCTGCGCATTCGAGTCAAAGAGTACGCGTTCCGTGCGACTTTTATTTCTCATCTGAGAATCGATTCGAATCGTTAAAACAACGCGCAAGTGTAAAACTCCACTGCTGTTTTTTCTCGTACACGTGTGCATACGTAGCGTTTGCAGCGAGTCGAAAATCGTGCCTTTTAAACGCCATTTTCACGGTTAGTTGTAATAGAGTAAACAAACCCTTAAATCCGCGTGAAATTAAGAGATAAATCGACAAAAAATAGCGGTGCTCGTGGCTTGAAAAACTTTTGAAAACTCGTTGGAGAAGACCGATCTTTAGAACGAAATCGAGTCTGTAAAAACTGTATTGCATTTAGCACCGATTAATCGCATGATTTTAAGCAGGTCAGTGTAGCGTTCGAATAGAATGCTGATCAGTATCAAAGAATACTTGTTTTTCCCGCGTGTCGGAAAAGCCTTGCACGAATAAATGAAATTCAGGTGCGCTTGGCATTAGAGAAAATCAATGGACTGGTGGTCTCTAATTCGCTCGTGTAAGTACGTTAAAATGGTATGTAAATTTGTTTATCTCGATGCCAGAATTCGGTTTACGTCCTTAGACTCACAATGGCCCTTTTTTCCAAGCGCTGCACGTCGGTCTTCGATGGCTTGCCATTTTCCTGTCCCACTAGACTTGCAATCTCGACGTGCGGCGGCGAACGGGTGTTATATACCGAAAACACGAATTGCCCGGCCTCTGATCTCTTTATTCCAGCAGCCAAGAATCCACACGCGCTCGCAGTATTTTCCAGGTCTTTATCTCGCTGTTTCTCCGACTGGTGCTGTCACAACGTCCGATATCGTCTCTTATCCCTTCCCGCTCTATTTCCTCCGCGAGCTCGACCGAGAGAAGAAATTGGCCGCTACGGGCATTATCTGTTGGCGGCGCGACCGCAACACAAATTTTCACTGGCTTTTCCGTTCACCGCGGTGAATTTTCTCCTTCCTCTTCGTTACTTTTCTCTACCGTGGCTTCCACCCTGGCCCCTTTATGCCCAACCATTATTTTCAGCGCTAGTGTACCCGACGCGGGCAGGATGGGCTCATCTAGATTTACGTAATGTGTGCAATTAATTGCGAACAAAGGCGCGCATTACGCCGAGGATAAGCCGTAATTTCTAAAAAATAATGACATACGCTTAGCAGGGCGCGCGAAATTAAGCGTTTTAGGGGAAGACTCGAGTCTCGAAAAAGGCAACGTTGTTGTGCAATTGAAATCACGACTGGAGGAGGCAGTTGCGTGTTAAGGGATTTTATGGGAAGGAGAGTCGCGGGGAGAGGGAGCGACGGGCCGAAAGGACGCTTCTATCAAACCATGATTTCCATGTTTAAGCGCGCATTGTCTCGTAATTTGAATGGGATCGCGTCGAGCTGAGGCAAAATTATATTTGAAGGAGAGCGAAAAACATCGAAACGCCGAAGACAGCAAGAAAGCCTCTCTATGTTTCGTTCGGGAACAATGGCATCCCGCTCCTCCGCGAAAGCCTTGCACTCGCCCTTGCACTTTCGCAGTTGCGCGTCCCTTTGTTTCCTTCTTTTTTACGCTTCCCTCGACTTATACGGGCTCACCCCTTTCTCCCTGCTCCTCGACCCGAGGCTCTCGTTTGCCTATCTCCTTTTCTCTATCTGCTCTCATTGCTTACTTACCGGCGCATGTATCTCGGGGCAGCAGCGTCTCCGCCGGACTGCTCGCTTCCCCTACGGCTCGTATATATCTTCGCCTCCTCGGCGGATCTCGACTGGAGATAGCCCTTATAAACTGGAGCATTAGTACGGAGGAAAGCGCGCGCGGCCGAAGCCCGAGCGAGGAAGAGGGAGGTATCTCCCGGATCTACATGTTACATGGGTTACATGGGGGCGCAAAGGCGTTCCACAATGAGGTCCGGTACATAAACCATATCTGAATCGAAGCGGGGCTCCCTTATGCCCGTGCGCTCTCTCTCTTCTTATTGCCATGGCTCGCGTGAAGAGGGCCTTTGGATAATGCAGACTCCGTACGACCCCTCGTGAGCATGAAAAAAAGATGGTCCTCGCTTCATATTTTTTCCTCTCCGTCCCGGCCCCCAGGACCGCTGTATTGAGTCTTCGATCCGGCTACGGGCGCAGCGCTGCCTTTTTCTTGGGCTCTGCTGCCCCCGCCCAGCCATCGTTACGTCGCTCCCCGTTCGTCTGCCACTCGTTTTATTCGGCACGAGATCGAGAGTACGATTTTTGTGTACCGTATTAATGAGACGCTTGTTGGCCCTTGGGCCTGTGTTCGTGTTCGTTTTCGCGATCCTGCTCGTGTGTGTACGAATTGCATAACGGGCCCCAGGGCCGAGGAGAGTTTTGGAAAATCTTTAATAAACTTTGACTCGCGATTAAAGAGGAGAAAGCTCGTTAAGTCGAACTGATTCTTACGGTACCATCCGAGACATCTATTACGTTTAATCGATCTTTCGCTCTCCGCGAGATAAAGCGCCGATGACAATGAGAACGATAAATCCCATAATGAATGTCTCGTCTCGCAGCCATATTTGCCATATGCCGTTATCGTGAAATATTTCCGCAGCTGAAACTTATAAGAAAGGGTACCGTTATAAAATTTCTACTTTTGAAAATCGCTATAAAACAAATGTTTATTTGACTTTTGCAGAATGACGAACTCGTCTTCTTTCTCTCGAGTCGTTTCTTCGACTCCAGGTGGCAGGGCGTTGCAAAATAATAACTCTCGTGGTTTTATGTATTGTGGGTGGTTTGTATTTTATGTGAACCGACAGACTATCGTCTGAGACAATTCGAGTTCTTATTTCCGAGCGCTCGGTTGGCCACAGTTCGATCTTTACGACATCCGAAAATCACTGGCTAAGACACAATGATTTCAGTTCCCGAGGAAGGACCAGCTTGAACCTGTAATAATAATTCAAAATTTATGTAATGCCGCTCGCGTTTCTGCAGTTTCGCAAAAAGGACCTTTTTAAAAAGTGTAATTTTAGAATTTAATTAAAATCCCACACGTTAGGAGTCCTCGCAAGTCCTCGCGAGTAGTCCTCCCGACGCTTGCTTTTGTGTCTTTCAATTTACGGACTTAGACGTAATTTCCTGAGCGACGCGCATGCAAATACTGAAGATCATAAAAATTACGGCGAAAAGAGCGTCCGCGTGTTTGCAAATTCGGTGTACGATGTAAAAGGGCTCCCTTGCCTCCTACTCCCTTAACGAGCCAACGAAATAATAAAACAAAATTCATATATTTAAATCAACACAGAATCAAAGTTGGTGCTGAAAATATTTTATCCGCGCGGGGACAACAATAACGAGAGGAAAAATGTAAGTAATCGTAAAAAATTTATTATTCACGTCCGCGGCTCCTCGTAATTTCACTTCGGCTCGCTTTATCTCCACATTAAAATACGAACATTATCTTCATACCGAAGTAAGAGAGCCTTCCAGCTCTTTCTCTCATTATCTGATCCTACCTGCATTTGTACCTTACGCGTTTTTAATACGCTCGACGACGCCTAAAAAACGTGGGGGGGGGGGGAGTCAAAAAGCAGGAGCAAAAAGTCCAGAGAGAGAAGGACGGACCGTTTAAAAAGCATCGATATTTTGCGCACGCGCGCGCGCCTGTGTGCGTTGCTGGGTTCGTACGGTGTCGGGCGAAGGAGGGCCTGTAATCGATGACCGCGATCGCGATACACGCGTTGTCGGCGCACGCGGGAGGAAGCGAAAGCCGATTTCGCGCTTTCGAGCTTGACTCGCGCGCGAATGATAGGTGCGATAAATGCAATTATTTACGGTCGATTAAGAGGACTCGCGGGCAGAGGCGCACGCGCGAGGTGACGAGGGAGGCTGCGGGAGGCTGCGGGAGGGAAAACAGAGAGATCGAAGAAGGCCGAGAGAAACGCTCCGGGCCGATTCGGGGAGACCCAAAGCTCCCCCCGCTGGGAGATTACGCTCGAATTTCCAGCGAGATTATCAGTTCGTTTCGGCTCTCCTCTTTCTCTTCTCTCTCTCTCTCTCTCTCTCTCTCTGCCGATCCGCGTGCCAGGAAACGAGCGATGATCGTCCGGCGTTTCGAACATGAAAATCGGCGCGCGCGCCTCCGTGGCCTTTCATTAAAAGTGCGCGAGCGAGCGCCTTGAGTTTCGTCAAAGAAATCGTTCCTTATTGGTCTGCGGAGAGTTCAGTTTGTTTCATCATGGGCGTGCCTTAAATACGTACTTCACAGCTCTCCCGAGTCGAGAACGACGATAAGCTTTTCATGGCACTATTACACAGTGAAAGTTTTTAATTTACTTTGTTCATTTTTATTTCAGTTCTTATCACGACAGCGCGCCCGACTTAAAATTTCGTTTATGAGGCGCATTATAAAAGTTATTTCTCAAATTTGCCGCGTCTTGACATTGCGAATATTCTTGCTAAAATAAACTTGTTAAGCACTTTGGATAATGAATTTTATTTTCCATTTCGTAATGCACCAGCATTTGTCGGAGAACTCGGGAAAAAGAAAAGTTTGTAACGATGTTTGCAATTGATTCAAGCGTAGCATGATTTTCCAAGTGGATAAACCATAATCCCTTCGACGAACCATTTTCATTTTTTTGTTAATACCTGCTGCTTTTAAAGTATAATTCTCTTCTAATGCCAGTCTTGAAAATGATTTTGGAAGTCTGAAATTTATAAAAGATAAAAAAACCTTGCGCCAATATGCAAAGAATTATATATTCAAATTATTGAAGAATACACACTTGGCTTCGTCGTATTTTTAGATTCTTTTTAGAAATTTTATAAAATATTTTCGTAACGTAATACGTGAGTAATATTACAAATTGATGCCGAGTAAAACATAATTAATAAGCGAATAAACGTTTCTCTTTATGAACAATGAAATCGATACTTTTTTCAAGAAACATGTTGAATGATACGATTTAAATAAAACTTGTTTTTAATCGATTATTTTTACACTACGTTTACCTATTCCTTTTCGACTAACTAATTTCTTAAAGTTGAGTGAATTCATTCACAATATTAAAGAACCTTTATTTTTAAACAAAGCTGTTTAGACTAGAAGACTGAACATCTATTATTGACTTAATTTCCTGGATGTCACGAATATTTGCTTTAATTCAATTTATTTGTGAAAAACGCATTGTTTCCCAAAAACTTGATTTGTATTAAAAATATTATTTATTCCTTTTCATTTCAAGACTTGATACTCAAAATGTAGTGATTTTTTCATCAAACTAGACGAGTTGAAGATTCATCACGCGTGTATAAAAATGGCATTGGATTTTCACAGTGACGAACTCGATTCAAAAAGCCAATATCTTACTCCAAAGTTGTCGATTGTAGATGCGTAATAATCACACGTCATGTGGCAAGCCAAATTTCACCTTAAAAATACAATAATTTGAAAAATAATCAACTTCCGAAAAACGAGTTTGGAAAGAAACTTCGAATTCCATTTACTTAAACATAAAAAACTCTTCTACCACCACCACCATCACCTCATTTATACGAGAAGTAAGGAACGATTTTGATAAAAAAAGTCGGCGTGAAATCATTTCAAATAATCTTTTTCCCGCAGTATCTTCTTCTTATTTCTCTTCTCTTTCTTTATTTTACGGTTCGTTTTTTTGCCTTCGACAAAAGGAAGAAAACGAAGAGAGAGAGAGAGAGAGAAAGGAAAGAACTGGATGCGATGGTTCCCTCAAAATTTACTCTGGCGAGACGTTAACGCGTCTACCTGGGTACATATTCATATATCACATCGCTCCTACCCATACGAGTCGCCTTGGGCTGCGTTTCTCCTCTTTCTTACTCTTCCTATCTTTCTGTCTCTGTCCGCGTCTGTCTGCTTCCCCATTCGCTCTCGCTCCCTCTTACTCTTACTCTCTTCCTATCATACCAATTTCACCGATTTCTTCCTTCACCATCGGAGCCATTTACACAAAATGATTGTGTTCCTTTTTAAAGCTGATTTGTTTATTCAGAAAATTTATCGTCCCCTAGTGTTTTTTCAAGCCAAATTAACATTCGCGCATAGTCCAAACGCGAAAGCTTTTGATCTAATCTTGGATCGAGTAAAAATGCTTAATTCCAAAAAAATGCGGCACCAGGACGGGAACTCGTTTTGCTCGAGAGTGAGTGCATACGTGAATTGAATTTAACGGGAAATATAAAATAATTGATTTGTTCCGGTAATCTTTTTCGGCCGAGTGAGCGCTTTGCCAGTGAGAAGACAATTTATAAAATTGAAGAGCTCTCCTGCACTCGCTTTACATTGCCAGTCGTTATTTAAATAACTTTAATTACCAGCGCGATTACAGTGTTCAAAATCAGAAGAGCGTCTGTTAATTCGAGTGAAATTCAATTCCGATTCGAAAGACGAATGGCGACACCGAGCGCTGCTAGTTATTAATCCTGATAAATGAAAAGTGGCTAAATAAAAATCAGGCCGCTTGGGCCCCGACGTAAATCAGTATTTAAGGGCACTAAATCGGATATTAGAGCGAGTAATTTCGCAGTTAGGCGAAATATTTACTCAGTGGTTATCGAGTTTGGCGAAAAATTTATAAAGCTCGGGGTCCCTTACTCGCCAGGACTTTCCCTCTCTCCGCAGCCACGAGTCCTGCGGCAGCGGAAGACGCGCGTGTGCACGCACGCGAGTCTCGGGCCGCAGCACGGGAGACTACGTGCGTGGGGTTGATGTATCTCTCTCCCGAGGAGCGGTGGCGGCGGCGGCGACGGTGGCGAGAGGACGAGGGGAGGGCCCAAGGAGGAGGAGGAGGAGGAAGTTCCCCGGCGTAAATCACTCTCGCGTTCGCTACATAAGCAACAGGTGTAGCATTACCTAACGATTTCTGGTTTTGTCGCGGCGCTGCGACGTCTCGAAAATTTAATACGTGAAAAACCCGTCTCACGACGTGCCTCGCCTTACCGAGATAAGCCCGAGATACCCGCGACAAAGCCAAGGCGGAGAAAATGCTTAACAGAAGTCGTCGTTATGCCTATCGGGCCCGTGTCTTCCGTTCCCGCTTTGCTGCCGAGGTTAAATACTTATGTTAATCCTCCGCCGATTACACGATTTCTTATACATTTCTAAGTATGCTTCGGCGTGACGTCGTGCCGCGTATCAACGCTCCCCCGCCCAACCAACACTAATGCACGCTCCGGGAAATCGAGTTTTATTTATTGGTCACGAGGTGATCCGCGCTGTTTAATTTATCGACTGCGTAGGTTTATTTAGTGTATTTAGTCCATCTTGCCGCGAGCGAGCGGCCGTTTTTACATTTTAAGTGCATTTTACTGGATGAAAGGATTTTTGTACCGAGATGTGGAACACTTAAAACTTTAAACTGCCTACTATATTTATGGAAAAGATTAATTTGATAATCGAGTATTTTATACTCGAGGGTGTCACTTTTACGATAAGTTTGAAAACAAGTTTCACGCGATTATCAGCTTATACTACTCTAGCCCCAACGTTTTGTCGACCCTTCCTTCAATCTTCTCTGCCCTTTTGCAATTTTTACTAATTACTCACCGCTGAAATGCGAAGCGGTGAAACACGAAATTAAAAATGAGTGCCTGTTGCCAATATTTATCGTTGCCTTAAAAGACCATTTCGAAAAATGTACTCAGTAGTTCTGACGCAAAAAAGCACGAATACGTTTCTGGGCTTCGCTTCGCGTAAACTATTTTTCAAGATTTTTTAAACAGTGGATAATTGAAATTAGAAAAACTAAAAGAAGATCGACTCCATTCCACGTTCAAAGAAGCGTCCACTTTTTCCAAATAAAAAAGAGTATCCATATCCACGTGTGCGCAATTTAAAAGCCAAACGAACAAGCAGCTTTCAATTGGATAAAAGTCTAATCCGCAATCCCAATAGGATACAGCGGCTCTTCTGTTTCCATAGATCGTAATAAATTAATGGACACGGCAGTCCCAGCAGTGTTCCAATTAATTCTGTTTTATCGAGAAACCGGTGACGTTCTTGCGGATATATTCCCCGAGCCATTGAATTCGCTTCAGTCACGGCATTTGCAACTTTTTACGCTTTTTTGTACTGTAACAGTCTCTGCTCTTTCATACGTCCAACTTTACTATTCAATTGACTTTCCAGTTCCCCTGCAAAATCAACAAAATTGGCAAGATTTTTTCCTTTTAACATTCATGTGAAGCTAACAAATGTGTGTACTGTAAAGAACAAACATTGAATATTCTGAACAAAATTTTTGAAAAGAAAAATCGTAGAATCCGATGTCTTTTTTATTTTTTGCAAGGATTAATAATTAATTGACTTTGGCTGGAGTTTTGCATCGAGCATTAATGAAGCGAATTTCAACTAATCGATAAAAATACATATGAAAAGAAGTTGTGCTAAAATTTGCATTAAACGTTGAGATTATAGATGCGTTATGCAAAACTTGGAAATATAAATTTTTACCATTTTTAATTAATTTCCGTCGATTTCGTAATTTATGGACATTCGGTTCGGTATGGTACTCTGAATAAACGAAGCTAGTTGATACCGTTAATTCATAAAGCGACGATCCCAGAAAAAATGAAGAGAGAGACGTGTGCAAGAAAATACACGCGCAGAGAGAGAGAGAGAAAGAATGAGAGAGATGAATCATATATAAACAGAGACAAGCTATACTTATTATATATGTGTGTATATATATATCCACTTTTGTGGCATCGACTAACCTTTGCTACTGCCAGTTCTTCAACGACGCTCGAGGCCAGAATTCTTCTAACGTCTTAGCCAAAGCTATAAGAAATGAAGATTACTTATCCAATGCACGTCTACGTACATCTAGTGATGCACCGCTGCACTTACACAGTTAACTGGAGCTTACGGAAAGGTACAGCTAATCTCCGCTACGTTTTTATCTCAAAAATTAGTTTTAGTCTCGCGTTTTTAAACATCGGCGGAGAGCATTATAAGCGATTAAATTATTAAAATCTATTTTCGTCGCGAATAATTATGCCTCAGCGTCTTTGATATTATTTATGCGCGAGGAATATACATAAATGTAAATAAAATCTCGTGCCACGAAATCCTACGTGTATTGAATTTTGATAATAAAAAAATGTCATTAATCACTGAACCGGTTTAAAAACATCTGTTAATTCGAAAAATGGCCTTACCTTTTACGAAAAAGAGAGGGTGAGAGAGAAGGTAATCAAGGGCACTTCGTGTCCTGGACTAAAAGGCGTTAAAATAATGTAGCTCGATTGAAAAGTGTAACAGGAAAGATAAACAGGATCGGGCCAACAAAAATGCTCCAACCCGTAAGGGGAGGGAGGGAGGGAGCGAGTCGAGACATACGCATCGGGACAGATCGACGATAGGTCTACGACGACGTATCAACGCAACTCGGCCTTATGCATCTTCCACACACTCCGCACTCTCGGGCCCCTTGAGTCTAGCTAACGCTATCCTATTATTACGGGACGGGACCCTCCAGCACTCCCACGCTGTAGTGCTTTATACACCGGCACAGAGGGGGTAACCTGATCGGGGTTAATCTGACCCTGACCTGCGCCGGTGCGCTCAATAGTCTAGCGCACCTGCGCCTTCGAATACACGCATCCCCACACACGCGTGCACTTGAATATACGTGCAAAGGTACAAGCGACCCGAAACTAATTTTGACGATCTCGCGTCTTCCCACAAGCTCTTTGTGTGAGTGTACGTGCTTTAACGGGTGTGATAGTTGGTCGGTGCACAATACGAACAAAGGGATTTATGTGTTCGCTCGTAATTGAACTTCGCCCTAAGTTCTATGTCTACATTGTCTAGGAATTCACGAATTATGAGGTACTGCACCGGTATTCGTTTATCGTATTATCGGAAAAATTAGATCGTCGATTCGGATGATTCAACGACTCAGAAACGTGACTCGTATCGATCGTTTATTTCGCGTTAATCTCAATACACTGAGATTGACTAGGACTTAAAGATTTTACACTCTAATAGCATAGCTTTCGGCTGCTAAGATCACCGGAGCGCTAACTTCGAATGCTATTAAGAACAGTGCAGTTATAAATCGCAATTGTTTTCTCGAGTGCTGGCTCTTGGTCTGCCGTTTATTCGAAAACGACGTGATTAAAGGCAAAAAAGAGTATCGAA
Source organism: Platyscapa corneri (assembly GCA_018907185.1). NCBI lineage: Eukaryota > Metazoa > Arthropoda > Insecta > Hymenoptera > Agaonidae > Platyscapa > Platyscapa corneri. Next base: position 3,124,331 of record JACCHW010000021.1, on the reverse strand, counting down.
TGTTGTCGATGGCTCTTGAGAACGGCGGCTGCCAACATACACATTGAAATATCTGCAAATATTTCCAGCGGAGGTTCTAATATATCAGTGCGTAATAAGCATTTAATTGAAATGTATTAGAATCGGCGAGCGAGGTTAAGATACGCGTATGGCTCGTTTATTTATTAGACGTTATTTATCATAATTTTGCGCATTTTTATTAATGAAGAAGGCTGTAATTTTATAGCACAGCTTGTATTTAGCGAAGAAGCACCTGTAAAATGAAAAATAAACGAGTATTTAATAAGCAACAAATTGTTAAAGTGCCCGATATTTAAATATAAATTAGCCATAAATATCAGAAACTACTTAAAAAAGAGTTAAAAAGTGGAAAAAAAGGAGGACGGTAAATTCTTGGACGTATCATAAACCATTTAACAAAAACGTATAAATATTCCGATTTTATCGATTAGCTTTAAAAAGAAGAAAATACGAAAGTCGATATAATAAGGTGGCAAGGCATCCATTTCACGGCGATAGTTAAAAAAGCGTTATTTCATCAGACGCCGCTGGAGATCGTAAAGTGTCAACTCCGCGGTATCGGCGCGGGGCTGCGGCTTCTCCCAAGAACGAATGTCTTTCGGCTCTCCTGGTCACGTGTAAAAAAGGCTTATGGGAAAGTTTTCCCCTCGCGCGACAGGTGCCGCAGCCTTATAAGGTTAAAAGGCCGCGCGCCAACCCCCGGCCCTTTTCATCGGCATTTTCATTTAAATTTCTCTCCCCTCGTCCGTGTTATAATTACTCGAGACCGAGCCGCATTGACATGCATATTTCTATTTACGAGCGCGACGGGCGCCCACAAAAAAGTTTATGCCCCCTGGAACCGAGAGATCCTTAACAATGGATTTATCGGTATTTCTCGTTTCCTGAAATCATATTTCTCCCCACGGAGAAACTGTCTCTCTGCGCATCGAACGAGCGAGCCCTCGGTTTTACGAGCCCTCGCTGCGGCCCTCCTTCCGTTCCCTCCGTCCACCCGGGCCCGTGTAAAATGCCTTCGCTCCTCGCATCACACGCCCATCGGGATCGGGCCGCGCGATCGCTCGCTCCCTTTTTCGGACTGCGGGTGTGAAAAATGCAGCCTCTCGTCTCGGCCGAATCATCTGGAATCGTACCGAGATAAAGCAGTAAAAGTTCGATTCGATTCAAAAGCTGCGCTCGAACCATGAGTTATTGCGGTCGCGACGCGTGTCTAGTCTTTAACGGGAAGCCAGAGCTCGCGTTCTCTTCCTCTTTTCTCTCTCTCTCTCTCTCTCTCTCTCTCTCTCTATATATATATATTCGAATCGAATACAGCGCGGACTAATAAAAGGTCTCGACAACCGGAGCAGCGGATGGCTTGAGAAATCGATGGCTCCCGAGCACGATCTCGCCAACTTTTTTTCAACTTTTATTTCACGACTGAAATTATTGGTTGACGCGTGCTTGAAGCGCTGCCGTTCGCGATTGAACTTCAAGCCGTTTCCGCTTCTTCCGAACATGCAAAACGCCCAAAGACGCTGAGCCGGGAATTTTTCCAGCGCGCGCTCTCGGCGATCGACGAGCCGTGCCGCGCGCTTTTCTAAATTAACGCACACGCACAAGGAGGCGCAGTTTCGAAAACGAGTCTATTATTTCGAAGGAGCGTTCGGCTCGCTGCGAATCGATTAATTTTTCGTACGTCACGTACAGATCCACCGGCCGAGGAGAAAATAAAAAGTCTCATTTACAGTAATTTATAAGACACGAGATAAAACTAGCGGCGCGCAGCTCAAAGGGACCGGATCCCGCCGACCGATGCTGGAACGTCGAGGGGTGAGAAGGGCAACGTTTTTCGCCATCTACGGAAATTAAATAGCCGAGAGCACATCGAGTAGTTGTAAATCCGGGATTGTGGGTGGAGCGCGTCGAGGGGGAGGGGAGAGGGACGAGCGCGCGTGCACAGGCGACTCTTTGAAAGCCAGACTAGCGGGCAATTCAAGTGCGATTGGTTTTACGGCGGCTTCTTGTTCCTCGCTTATATTTTAATGCCCAGGCGTGAGCGAACGCTATTATTCCGTAATAGCGCCGTAAATATTAGACGAGGTGCGGTTGTTCCATTGCGCCTACAATTATAGAAATATAACAGAGGTTTTTGTACTTTCTCGAAGACTTTCCCCGTGATATTCGGCGTGAGTTCGTACTTGGAAAAAAACTAATCGCCTTTCGAAATTAGATTCTATTTTAAGATTACCTAGCGGACTCTTTATTGGTTCGGGAGGATATTTTTAATACTCGTATTTTTTGTGGATTGCTAACGCTTCGCTTTATAAGGGTTTCGCAATCTCGCTAAAATATTGTGGAATATAAAGTACAAAGTAATATTGTAGCGAAATCTTTTGGAAATTAAAAAGTATTCTCATGTGTGTACGTGCAGGCTTTCTGTGATTCTGAATCTTCCTAAAATTTTTGAGGCGGACGAGTTTAAAATATCGAAAGATTTTAATTTGCTCCGCGTATTTGTTTCGCTTTACATCGATGCCTTCCAAACTTTATTCACCTTCCTTTTTATTTAACAAAATCAAGCTAAAGTAGTTTTACTCGAAATTTATTCTCACTAATTGTACTTTGGCTTTAATTTTTTTTTTTTTTTATAGAGTCGCGAATTTTATGTGTAGAAGTGCTATTTCTTTTATAAAATTAGCTAGTAGTTCGCAGTGACTGACGAGAGAATAATTTAATAATTAACAATCACATTTTAAAATCAAAAGAAAACAATTACTTTAAAAAAATTGCTCTCTATTTTCATTTCATAAATATGAAAAAATTGAGTGCACCTAAAATTTTGTTCGAATAAAAAGAATTTTGGTGCTTTTAAATAGTGAAGTATCTATCGAAACATTTACGCTTAAATATTCCTCCGATTTTGTAATTGACTTTTTTTCAAAAATACAGGCGTTCGAACATTAATTAAAAATTACAAATGGTTTATTAATTCTTCCAATATCTAATGTCGTGATCGAATTTTCATACGTTTAGTATTTTTATTTTTTTCATATAAAAATTGAAATTTAGAAAGCTTTTTAAAGTATTAAGCTAAAATTTTTCTTAATTTGCTTTGTCCTTGTTGTATATTTTTTGTACGTTTGAAAAATATTTCCACTCTAGACGACCTGAATTATTTAAAATGAAATTTGATAATTTGGTAGATTTTTAAATATATCTTATTTTTTCAAGCCCTACTTTTGCCCTAAAATATAAGATGCATTCGTGGTAATTTTTATTTGAAAAAAATAATTAATTTATTTAAACTATGCAGGATTTTATTCTTTAAAATATTAGATGATTTCTTTTAAACTGAACTGTGCGACAATAAAATCAACGACGTTCACAATTTTCTGTAAAATTAAAATGATAATAAAGTAATATGCAAAGTTGAAATTAATTTCTAAAATTTTAATCGCGAGCAAGAAATCGTGAATATCTTCAAAAGGACACCTTCCATGGCTGCGCAATGTAAATTACTTTACATTTTGTCGAGTTAAACGTATTTGCATAATTTTGATTATTTTAAGCCAAAATTCAAGAACCTTTTATTATTTCGAAAGGTAAATTAAAGTACTTAAACTCGAATCCATAATAATCGTATACGTGATATAGGACGAAGGTGTTTGAACAGCGCATAAAAAATAAGAAGCCTTGGAGAATATTCCATGGTGTTTAATTAGCGTGAGGACGAATAAGAAAAACGTCTAAAAGTGAGGAACCGTCGAAACGCAAGTCTCTCGAAGGACGGAGGGCCGGGGGGGGGGGGTGAGAGGAGAGCGATCTTTGTCTGGAAAACGTAAATTCGTTAAACCCTAACGCAGCAGCCGAAAGTCAAATTGCAGAAAGATCCCCGAGACAAGTGAGTTTCTAGCCGATTTTAATGGGTCATCCAATTATTCAGTTGCAAGCTCCTCCCTTTCCACCCCCGTCACCTCTTCTATGCAAATCTCCGCGAGATGAGTATCTATAGACCAGCGGCGTAGGAAAGGTCTGTGCCTGACGAGCTCTCGAATGTAAATGCGAGAAAGAGATGTGCGAGCAGCCGGAGCTGGAGTCGTCGAATGGGGGCAATATCGTCGATCCGAGTTCTCCTCTCGTTAGGGAATGAAATTTCAAGTTAGCCGTATATCCACTCGAGTGCGCACGACTCTTCGGGCCTTGCCTTGATACATCTTCCCGAGGCTTGTGTTTTGCGCGCGTGTCCGCGGAGCGGCAGAGCGGGAGAGCGGCGAGAAGCCGAGTGGAAATACTATTCCGTCCGATTCATAATACCGACGAGGAGACTCCGCTATATCTTGTATCAGTCCTTGAAAATGCTCGAGCTCGGGCGGCGACTCTATTCCCGCCCCTTTCCGCTGGTACCGAAATTATACGCATGATGTATATCGCCGCGATGTGGGGGAGGGGGTGACAGAGCCCGATCCGGAGCTCTACGCGTACATCCAATTACCCCCTGGTGAAAAAATCGCGTACAACACGGCAATATCTTTCCGGGCAGTTAATGCGCCGCACGACGTCAGGCTTGACTGACTTCCAGGTTTGGCTCTCTCGACGGCGCGGAGCCCACGGTGAGGCCCAGACGCCGATGCCGACTCCGCAGCCCGCATACAGGCACACACACACATACCGAGGTTTTGATTGAAAGCTTAGCCGGGAAGATATCGCGAGCGGCGCAGTGGGAATTTGAGTAGTCGGGCGCATGCGCGCGTTTTTTCTCCTTCGATTTCGCTCGCCGGCGCGCGGCCGACGGGCCTACGAATGGGAAGTGTACGCAGGAAGCGCCGGCGATCGCCGCTTGCGAATGAATTGCGAATCGCACCCGAGACGCGCCGCGACGCGCATACGCTGTTTTGTACGTTTTAATTCCACTCGGATGCCCCTTACACTTTTTCCCCTCGAGAGCGAGCGCTGCGAAATTGGAATGTGGAGCATCGCCGACGCATGCACAATGTGTCATGCAAATTTCTGAATATCCACTTTGTACGCGTAAAGCCATGATCTCGTACAAGTTCGGTCCACCGTACGTAAAAAATACAAATATGCCCAGTGGGTTTACATGGTCGAGTGTCATTTTGTTTATTTGCTCGGAGCTTCTTTTTAATATCCGAGGCACGGTGAAGTTGCGCACTCGCACGCTCGGCCGCTCCTTACCCTCCGCGACGTACAAAAAGTCGTTCTAAGCATCGAATATCCCGCATACATGAATAATATCTCGCGTTGCCGCTTTTTCACGCGGATTTGCATATAATGAATTTTAAAAGGGCGTCCCAAGATTTTCTCTCCCAACAGCCGCTTGACGCTTGCGTTTCCCGAAGCTCCAGCTCCTGATCGATACCGGGGAGAAGCAATTAACGATTGACGCGTCACGACGTAATCGAAACAAGTTGCCGATTATCACTTTCCTAATTATTTAGGACAGTGCATCTCGAGGCCCTCCTTACCCTTCTGTCCCGCAGGCCAGCGCCGCTTAAACCAAGTCATTAAAAGATTAATTTTCGTAGTCGAGCACGATCTCCCATCCGAACTGTTTATCGGCACCGCTTCATTCGCTTTATCTCGGCGTTGCGTGCGGAACGAGAAAACAGAAAACACGAACGCAGGGCAAATAAACTAAGACGTTGCTATATTACAAGCAGATACATCGAGATCGAAGCAACGCGGCAGGGCATCCGCTCGGGCAGAGCCGCCGAATCGGGTCGGATGGCGGGTTCCGCTGACCCCAACCTGTGTTCTTTTAATTGGAGTCACAATCGAATTGCCGATCGAGTGCAGGTGAATCGCGTCGATTTGTATCGGAACCTCGGATCATTACTCACTCGTCTGGGGCGCAGAGCCACATATTCGGGCATCGGAAACTGCGAGAGCCCATTTTTTCACGTTTAATTCGCTATGCTGGCTTATTTTGCTCGTTAAGTTCTCGAGACGTACACCGGACGGATCTGTAAGGAGATACGCTTTCGTCTGCTGCTCGTCAGACTAACTTTTTTTCGTTCTTACTTTGTTTTGCATTGTTTTTCGAACGGCGAAAGCTCGCGGCGACTGCTCGCGTTCGGAAAACCGCAGCAGCAGTCGATAAGATCGAGCTTTTGGCGACAGCTTTGATGGCGATCGCGATATTTTCAAACGGATAATTGCATCCAACAGCTCCCGTTTAATCGGCGAAAAGTTTTTAAAATCGATTTTTGTCCAAAACGATTAGCGCGATCGAATACTCGCGTCCTCGGCTCGCGGCCCCCGCGAACGGAGTGAACCGAGTAACAGTCGTTCGAGATGCCGACTCACCCTTAGGCTTTTAAGCGCACGCCATTTATCAGACTACTTTATGGAATAAAAATCGTCCGCGACCGGGAGTAAAAGGAGAGCTAGACCTGCTCCGAGCGAGCGCATTATTAGGAGCCATCGGAGGAAGCTCAGGCTCGCGTCTCGGGGAATATGAAAGTACGAGCCTCTCTCTTTGCGCGCATGCGAGTCGGTGGCTCCGTGAGATTTATACCCTGGATCATCGTCGCAACGGCGATTTTTCGTCAGAGATAATCGCGGGTGCATCTGTGTCCTCCGGCGAATCGGACAGTAATGGCCGGTCCGGTACGTGACAATCCCGAATGACGCGTCATACCTAAGTGGCACTCGCGCGCTCCAAACAGTAGGATCGAATGACCGTCACCGAGCAGCGTCACTTATCAGCGAGTGTCATCTCGGTCAGGCCGGTGCGCGGCATTTATATGCGCGTCATTAGACGAGCGCTGGGGATCGCCCGGGGCTCGCAGCTCTTTTGATTCGTCTCACGGCGGCTGGCCACCCGGTCACCTGACCCCGGGGCTTTCCTGAAAAGCTCGCGGCGTCCGAACGAAGCGTCTGTGTGTATACACGGCCTCGCATGTGGCCGGGGCAATTAAAGGGGCGACGATGTGAATCCGATGACGTGTTTTATATGCGCGTTTAACGACGGACGTTTCCTGCCTCGGCGCAGCGTCTCTCCGCGCGTCGCGCCATTCAAAGCCGAGGGACTTTCTATAGTCGCTTTACGTAAATGATCGTCTTTGTCACGGCGGCTGAATGCGCGGCTCCGCTCTTGACGTAACGCTGCGTTTCAGTCGCACCGTAAAACATGCATTAACTCCCGACTACACAAAGATGCACTATCTTGTTCGATTAATATGCTCGACACTCCCGCGACTCTCGCGCTTTAATTAACGCTAAACCCACACGCATTAATGCAATTAATTATAAATACCGCGGAAGAAAAGGCGCGCCCCGACGGCCATCGATCTTTCGGCGGCTCTTGCTAGTACATCTCCTGCATCCAGCTTTCGACGTTTCGCGAAACGCCGAAGCTTCGCAGCCTTAATTGATAAATTGAGGCAGGGAACCGACCGCGCGGCTGTCCTTGGAAGCGCTCGCAGCTGGGAAACGTTCGACGAAAGCTCCTACGCTGTTCCGGGCTCGCGTAAAAAATGTCTTTATACCAGGATCATTGCTACTCCGATAATTTGTATGTGAAATTTGTTTTTAATAACAGTCTCGACGTGTACGCTGTTGCAAATTGCTCACCCGTCTCGGAAGATATAGTTCGGCAAAAAAGAGTTATGGCCTGGCGGACGTATTATCGTAAATTGAAACTTTATAATGATAAAGAATATTCAAACACGCGTGGCAATGTGCATAAATTAATGTTTATATATGCTTACATAGGATATAAGCGAGCAAGTGCGACGCCATTAAGGCTCGAAATCTTATTAGGTATGGGTAGGCGGGGACTTGGCAGATTTTATTTTTCCTCGTGTATTCGCAAGCGCATTCAGCGATCATTTATGAACAGTTTATCAAGGATGGTGACGCTGATGAATACCTTTAATCGTGAAAGTAAAGCGAAGCGTCTGGCCTAACATCTGGTCAATATTTGTCGATGCAATTTTATTCATTTGATCCTAAGGCATAAATTGCGTTTATTGACGCTCAATTTGTATCCAGACGATAAAAAATCCATTAGTGGTATAAATAATTCTCGAATGCATGATTTCTTCGTCATTAATAAAATAATTATCATGATTTTCAATTTTCCTCCAATTATAATTAAGAACTTGGAAGCCCATTTGTTTCTCCATTTCGCAACGGCGTTATTTTATATTTTTCAAGAATTTTAGATTTCGCTTCTTCTTATTTATTTTAGAGCATTTTGATGATCCTTATCTGTTCGTATATAATTTAGTTTATTAAGGAATATTTTATCCTTTCAGTTCTAATAAAACGCTAATTGTACTATAATATTTAAGACTGCGTAAAGCTTCCATATCTTCGAATAATATAATAAGGCTTATCGTTAAAAACTCATAATTTTAAATGAAACAAAAACAAAATATAACCTCTTTATGCAATGATATTTTTGGTAAAGTTCAAAGGATTGAAAAAAGAATAAAAAATAACAACAAAATATAATTTTTTAGTGAAACTTTTAAGTTATGTTAACTTGTCAATATTTTATTATTTTTTATCCGATCGAGAACTCGTGATTAATTGAATATTCCTTACAAATTATATACCACGACAATTAATATTTATATTTCGATATGAATTCGTAGATAAAACGGTTAAAAATGCAATACAATTCACAAAGAAAAATTTATCATTAATAATTACTTTAAGTCTATTAGTTTGATGAACAAGCGCTTGAATATGCTAATTCTAATTATCGCGTTAAAATTTCAATTATTTTAAAGCAGATTAAATTAATTTTTTAATAAATTAACTTTCTATTTATAAATATATATTATAGAAACTTCGACATGATCTTTTTTTATTAAAATATTGATGTATAAATAAATAAAACGGTAGAAAAATATTCAATGTACTGTTGAAATCAAGAATAATTATATTTTAATTTAAACTAATGCTACACCGTTAATCCTGTATTAATTATACATCTAAATTCTATGGTTTATTCTATTAAGTTTATCGTACATTAATTAGTAGCATAACATCTTATAAATTCCTTTCTTTAATTTAATTTTTTAAACGAAATTGTTACTTGTACAAAAAAAATAAATTAGAATGAGCAAAAATAGATAAAATAAAACTGAATTAAGATTAAGCGATATAAATTTACATCAATAAGGTTTGAATAGATTTCAAAGTTTATTCAAATTTCTATTATAACACACGTATACAAGTTGTAATTGATTTGTTGGTGTTTGTTTTTACACCTGTAAAAAGAGAGATATTTTAAGAACAACATTATACATATATATATATATATATATATATATATGTATGCATATATGTATCTGTTTCTTTTATGATATGAGCATTGTAGGTTTACATACATTATATTCAAATATAACGCTAATTGCATCACATAATTTTTCTTAATTAAATTTCTTCCGGTATATTAAAGGAAAAATATGCTTGGAAGAAACTGATTTTTTATTATAAAGTACTGCAGTAATGTATTTCTTTTATATTTCATGTAACAATAATAAACTTTGTATAATTTATTAAATATAATACACACGAAAAAGGGCAGCTGAAGTTATTCCTGTTTTAAGACGAAAAATCAAGAATTGTAATTCTTGCCAGCACCGGTTTAACGTTATAGAAAAGAATTTACGTGCTTAAAGTCAACATTTACATGCATTAATACTTACATTTCCCTTATTATTGCTTGTATAAATTTTATTTTTCTCCTGTACTAATTGTGCTTTAAAAATGATATTAATTAACGAAAGTATTCTTGTTAATCTAACTTTTTACATTTTCACGAGCACCTAACAAGTTTTAATTTTAATTTTCGTAATGTAATAAAACAAGGGAATTTCACGAAAATATCACGTATTACGATAAAAGGCATTCAAATCTACTACGCGTTAAAAAATTTTCATAAAACCTTATTTGTAAGCACCCGACGTTCAATTACTGTAATTAAAACACTCATTACCGCATCCTTCTTTGAGGGCTTAAAGAATATTCGCCCTTCGCTGCAGGAATACTTTGGGGCCGTGGAAAAATTTATTTCTGTCCGTTTACGAGCCGGCGCTTCGCAAAAAAACGAAATTCGAAATCGAAATAAGGGAAAAAACAGCTTTTCCGCGAGAACAAAGTCACAGCTTGTGCGCCGCTCCAAGATTTCATCTGCATTTATTAAAAAATCGCACGTACGAGGTCGGCGAGTCGCAACGCGTTCGGGCGCGAATCAGCTTCGCAAAAAGCGCGCAAGTAAGGCAATCCCGGCGAGAATGCGGGGCGTTTTTCGCGGCGTCGAGCGAAAAAGAGCCACGCAGATGCATTACGACGTGCAGGCACTTGAGCGCGTGCCCGAGAGCCACTGCAACGCCGGCTTTATGCGATTTTTTCCACGCGCTAACGGTACTGGCGACGCGCGGGTGCCTCGCGCTTATCTCGTGTGACCAACGTTTGCTTTTCTTGCCCTCCTCTCCCGGCCGCCGCGCCGGCAGCTGCATTTTAATACTTGTCCTGCGCGCGAAAATAATCTGTGCTCTCTCGAGTGGAAGAGCGGGTGGGAGGGAGGACGCAAAAACAAAATGCGCGCGTATGAAGTATCCGCGATGTGTAACGTGCACCGCTGGACTTGGCCGAAAATCCGTCGCCGCCGTTGGGCCGAACGAGAAAAAACGCGCCACGCCGTGTTGATTCTCGAGGCGACGTTTTTGCACTTGTGTCAGCTCTTCACTGCGGTACTTTGCGGCGGATATAATTTTCAAGATTACACAGCTCGGGAATTTTACTTTATTTTAATTTAATATTGTTCGGAATTTTACGAGCTCGGGCCTTTTTCCCCGGCTGTTTATTTTAAACGGCTAACAGTGGTTAATAATGCGCAGCCGCCGGGTTGCATATTTGAATTTAAAATGCAACTTCGAAACAATACTGCGCAGCGGCCCCATGTGCGAAGAGTAACTTAGCTACCACAAGCAGTTCTGGATAAGTTGTAGCGATGGCTCAGTTCGCGTAATGAACGTCAAGGCTCGTTTGGCTCTAATACAATTTTAATCGGACTCGCGTTGCGCGCGTTCGCGAAGATCCCCAGCTTCTCGGCGGCCGCGAATCGCTGAAACTAGTTCGCAGTTTCCCCCATTGTCCACGCGATGGCGGACTTATAATTTTGAAACTTTTGCCATCAGCTCCGAATACACTCGCGGCCTTAATGCACCGCACACCGCGGCTTCGCCCTCGCCCCCCTCCTGGGCCACCGGCGCGCGTTACGACTGCAATACTTTCAAGCGTTAAAAGCCCGCTCGCTGAAATCGCGGTGTCGATGATTGTTTAAGAGCGCTCGAGCTCCCACGCGATTAAAGGAAAAGTGCGAAAGTTGCCGTTAGAGTCTGAAAGAGGCGTTAAAAGTTGCCCGTCGCGGGGAGCGAATTAACGAACGCACGTATCCCCAAGCTATCTGGCTGAGCGCCACGGCGTAACGGGAGTCGTTAAAGGGAATCGTATCTGGCCCGGAGAATGCGAAAGTAAAGCGGGGCGGGGGAGTGCGCGCGTGTATCGGAGGACGACTCCTCGCTAAAAGCTTCCTCTTAAATGGATACAGGTGCTCCGCCGCCATTCCGAATGCAATCCCTGCGATTGCACGACGCCGGGCTGTTAAGTCCCGGCGAATTCATAAATATTTGATGATCTCTTCTCCGCGCTCGGCGCCTCTCTCCTCCTTCCATCGTCGTCGGATCGCTGCTTTCGCGCGTGTAGCGCTCCCAGTGCCCACTCCGCACGAGCGCGGCCCTCCGGAGAGCGGCCGATTTTATCGACGGGAGGATGGAAATGTAAAGGCGTGCAGCACTCGCCGCGACTCCGTTCCGGCGTATTTCAACGGCAAAGGGCTTAGCTGCTCGTGCGCTTATGGCTTTATTATTTCAGCCCTTGAGCGTGCGCCCGAAAACGCGCGAGATGGACGGGAACGTCCTCCTCGGCGAGCAACTCGAGCGCAGCCCGGACGCGGGTGCGAAACGCGGCGAGCGCCAATCTCGAATGTGTACCGTCGCTAACGGTTCGTGCAGCGATACTTTTTTCTTCTGGAAATTCATAGTCTAGGTCGCGCGCTCGTGTACCCGTGAGCGGTTACACGCCGCGCACCTGTAGACACTAAAAGTTCCCGTGGATTTATGAACAAATAACGCGCCGCGAGCGTGAATTATTGCATCCCAAGTCCCAAGACTTTCTCCCGCAATCGATACTGTTACGCTCTCGAGAAACGAACGGAGAACACTGGCAACGAGCGAAACACGAGGACTGTATTCGATACCGCGATCGAAATACTAATAGGGAAAAGTCTGCGTGGATCGCGTCTCGTTACCAGGGACGTCGACAGAGATAGCGTTTGCGAGCGCCGCCGACTCCTTCTTGGCCGTCCACCGTTTTCGCGCACTCGGCATTGTTCCGCGGCACGTGCGAACCGGTCGAATAAAATCCGGCGTCCGAAACAAAGTGCGTCCCCCCTCCACTCCAGCCGCTCTCATCCCGAGAATCGTTAAAACGCGCCTGCGAAAACAACTCGAGCGTCACCTCGTAACGGCGTTCTCTGTATTTCGGCGTCCCTTCGGCGCTCTTTCTACGGCCGCCGCCTTTGGGGGAGAGAGAGAGAGAGAGAGATCGTGATGGATACGCGGCGTGTCTCGAACACGGCAAGGCTTTTAAAAGCGCGCGCTGCGTTGCCCGGGATAGTGGCTCTCTCTTTGCCTCTTCGGCCGCTCTCTTGTTCCGCCGACACGCAAACGCGCGAGCCAAAGGTAGAGAGATAATCAGCCGCGCCGCGCCTCATAATGCGCGCACGTTAGGGGCGTGCGAGAATAAAGCATGGGGCTCGAGATATTTAACGAGAAGGTAATTTGGCCGGGTTAAGGCTGCACAGGTGCGATAGCGCGGTACGGGTCCACGGCCCGGCGAGGGCGTTGAAAATTTCACCTCCTTTAGATCGAACGCCTCGGCGTGTATGTGTGCGCGCGCGCGCGCGCCAACGCTCTTAATAACGCTTTTGTTTCGTGCGGGAGGAGGAGGAGGAGGAGGAGGAGGAGGAGGAGGAGGAGGACGGCGAGGGGAGCCGGCGGGGGCACCGAGACTCCACACGTCGCGGCGGCGCTCCGTAGGTATGGCGATCGGGGAACAAAATACACGCTCGGCTCCTTCGTCGAGATCGTTTTGCTGACTGGCTCATCTATTGTTTCCCCTTTATCGTGGACGGCCGAGCTATCGCGTCCAAATTTTTTCTCCGATCCCCGATCCGCGATCCTCGATCCCTGATTCCATGACTCTCTAGATCAGGCCCCGACAGAGAGACGTTACGAGTTACGGACAGGTACAGGCCCCTCACCTTTCCACGATATTGTACTAAATTCTAAAATATAGAGAATGGCCTGTGTAACTCTGCTACCGATAAAGTCTCGCAACATTAAGTACAGCTGATAAAATGAATAATGCTGCACTCGTAGATGCATCTCGCAGAAATCGTGCAAAAGAATCCTTTTTACGACGTCGTAAAACAAACACTGGCTTGCATCTGCTGTCGAAGTACCACTCGATGCTCTTCTTATTCGGATGAAGAAATATTTGTAATTACCAAGTGCGAATCATCGTGGCTGCCAGCACTTTTAATTAATAAATGCATTAATTACGTGTAATGTGTGGGACTACTTTCGACTGGCGTCGGTTAATCATCGTGTAATCAGATGCATATCAATGGCTTTGTACACGCGCGTAAATGCTTTACGTACACTTATGCACGGATATATTTACAAACAGTACCAACGCGACGTGTTTTATTTTCTCTCGTAGCCTCAACGCTGCTTTTCTCTTTTTACTTCATCGAAACCTCGCCGTTTTTCTATAACATCGCTTATAACACTCGACAAGTACACGGGAAAAATCGGATTTTCCTGGTTACGTAACTAATTCGGTGGCAATCTACGTTTATTCGCGAAAGCGAGCGAGCAGCCAAAAGCATTGCGCGTTCCTATCTTTGATTCTACATCTGTTAATTACGGAAAAGTGAAATGAACCGGCGATGAAAAGGGCAAAAATACAAACTCGGGGAGGGGATCGATAAGTGCCACAGTTAAGAATAGGTTTACGTAAGCTAGCGTTTGCAGTTGGTCGCTCGTGACAAGATTCAGCTGTTTCACAAGCTCGGGATAAGATAAAAGAATACGAGAGCAACATAATAAAAAGAGGAGCATAAGTCGCGGCGGACCGGAGGAATTTTGTGGCCTCGGCCCTGATCTTTGTATTAAGAGAGGAACGCGCGAGAAGGAAATAAAAAAAGATCGCGCGCCTCTCGTTTTCTTTTCACGCGCTTAGACGCGTACGCGTGTATCGCCGCGTAATCGGCTTTGGCGCGCATCTGGCGTTCGGTGGACGAACATTTATCGTGCTGCGACTGGTGTTTTTTCTTTGCAGTCGCGCGCGTGCGCGTGTCCGTGGGTGGCTTTTTTTATCGTTCGCGAGCGCGTCACATCCGCAGTCGACGACTGGATCGGAAGTGATCCTGAATGGTTAATTAACGAGACGAACGGACGCCCGGAACCGGAAGGGCACCGTATATGACAGTCGAAGGGATCTACGAGACCGCACGTGGAGGGGCCGCGCCGTCGCCTTTTCCGACACTCGCTCTCCCGGTCTTCTGCAATGTGTTATTTTGCGTTCGCGCGCCGACACTAACGGAAGTCGTCCGTGTCAATGTGAGTGCGAATGGCATGAATCACGCCGCCACTGCGGCTCCGAGACTTTCCGGTCAGCGTCATTTTTAATTTGGCAATTGTTCTGCGCGCACCGCGACTTTCCGTGCATAGGCTTCGCACATTATTCATTCTTTTTCAATTTAAACTTCCCTTAACGACCAATGCACAAATAATAACGCCTCTCCTCTAATAGAGTAAGCCCTCCCTTTCTAATTGTTTTTTAAACGATTGCGAGATGCTTTTTTAGGCTGAATATGCGTCGGAAACCGAGTTTGCACTCATCAAAATGATATTTATTTAATATTCGTAACAGTTGCGTGTGGCTGTTAATCAGTTTAATAAGGAAGTATGCCGTCGTTACGGATATTAAGCCAAGCATCAAAAATAACCCAAAACAATAATTCTATAATATTAATAAATATTATTATTTGCATAAAATGCAGTTGCATAAATGGAATGAAATTTATTACCTCCCTATCGTGTGCTTTTACGTCTGCTTCTTCATTACGAAAATGCTATTTATACCAATTTAAAAATTAAAAACTGTAATAAAACGTTATTTACATCGATATTACATTAAAAAATAATTTAATTATGCTTTCGGCTGCTAATACAGTATCATCGGAATACGTAAACTCGGCGTATACGTACAAATTCTTATTGCGTTTTTTATTCAAGTCAGAATAATACGAATTGCATTGTGAAAGATTAATGGAACGGCGAACTTGTATACGTGTGTTTGCATTGGTAAACCAACCAAAATTATACGCATTAATTCATACCACCAGATCCGCTTTTATGGCCGTCAAATTTATTAACTAGGAATTCCAAAATCACCGGATGGTCTTGTATAAGGTATCACGTGATCGCGTCAATTTGGGATACGT
Organism: Platyscapa corneri; assembly: GCA_018907185.1. Lineage (NCBI taxonomy): Eukaryota > Metazoa > Arthropoda > Insecta > Hymenoptera > Agaonidae > Platyscapa > Platyscapa corneri. The sequence continues at coordinate 3,108,715 of JACCHW010000021.1, read as the reverse complement.
AACATGGCTTTTTTGAGTTACAGTTTTGTCTGCTACAGGAAGTAGTTGTATCGCTTCGTCTGATACAGTGTGTGGCAAAAACTGCTTAGAATACACGTGCATATATCACTAATCACACATTGATTTAAATAAATTGACATTCAAAAGTGTGGAGTGTAATCAAAACTTGTAATCATCAGTGGAAAATACAACACTGCAATTTCTAGATGTTCTCGTAAATTTTTAAAGATTTCGAAATAAACAACTTTTTTTTAAATTATGTACTCGCAATAAAATTCCAATAACATCTTTATATTATTACGATTTTGCGCACTGAAAATATATTGGTCGAGTGCACGTATGGATAAATAATAATGAATGTAGTTTTAAATTATTCGAATGCATATTAATGATACAAGAGAAATGGATTTGTACAATTATTCTTTTTGAATTAAAGATTTTATTTCTCTATCAGTGAATAAACAAATACCGGTAAATTTAATATTATTATAATTTTATTACGACTTCATTTTCACGGTATTTCGATGTAACAAACAATAGGACCAACAGATTTCCAATTCACACGTGTCAAAAGCAACGATCGACTCTTCATGCGGTAATTCCGTAAAACCTGTAATTTTCCCGTCAAACCAGAAACTTTCACCAAAATATATTCGTGCATTTGCATGGTCAGTTACCCCTTCATTTAACAAACGCATTTTTTTTAATTCTCCAAAAGGGGAAGTTAAGATAATAAAAATACTCGAACGATCTTGTTTACTCTTGTTTTTTGTTGCTCGAACACGAGTGCGTTAATTATAAGTATTTCCTTATAATTTATGCGGAAAAAATTTAAGTAATTTTCACGAGTTTGCTTTTGGATTTTTTTGGCAAATAAATGCCTGAATAATATTATCATGTTTTAAAGTCAAACTTTTTTATAGATTTTGTTTTTGACGGCAATATAAGGCTTATTTATTTTTTGTAAAAATAAATGACTTTTTATCCAATAAAAGTGTCGAATGAATTATGGCGGTATAATTCAAAGTTTACAAGAGCAAAAAAATATTCAATTCTTGCATCGGCTTAGATTTTTTGCCGTCGATTGCATTGCAATAAGTATACAAAAGTCAGGCTATTTTTGAAGCCAGCCTCTTATATATTAGCCATTTTACAAAAGCGCTTCACCCCCTCTCTCAATCACGATGCACTCGAAATAAATCCCTTTAAGCTCGTGTTCGTCTCAAAATTTATTGCAACTTGCGAGAGTCGATCTTACGCGCGAGAGAGCCAGAGATAGGATGGAGGGAATCGGGGTGCAAGCGCGCAAATTCCCCGCACAACCCCAATTAAGTTTGCCGGATAGGCATGGGTGAAATAATCCGACGCATAAAATCCGAAAATAGTCTTTGCTCGATCGAGAGCCCGGGAATCGCGGCGGAATTTCGAACGTGACTCCGCGATACGGTTGACTTGCGCTACTCGCACACGCATACCCACGCCCACGAGTAGGAGAGCAAATCGATGCAGATGCAGCACGTGCTCATTCGCCTCGCGCCTACAATTCGTATAATCCTTTCCGGACACCCATAATGGATGGAACTGTAAATTCAATTGCCTCTGAATTGGATGCAACGTCTGGTAGCTGCGAATGCAACTCATCTCCCTCTCTCTGTTGCTGCTCGCGCAGATCTCGGGAAGCTCTTTCATAGCTATGAAAGACTCACGAGCGCTACACGTACTAGGTGCATCGGCGCAATACAACCCGTTGCCCGGGAGGTCGAACAAAGAGAAAAGGAGCAACAGATCGAGACGCTCGGCTCGAGGCTCGAGTTGGCCCAAAGAAATTGAATAGGTGACGATGGCTCGCAGACATTTGTATAACCGAGCGGCCCGCCGGGCTTCAAGTTCGTCTCCCTTTCACTTGAACTAGTGCTCCGCGTTTCATGGCCTCGAGTCTGGCCTTTAATTAATGTCGAATAAAATCTGCCGACGTCACGACCGAGCATTTGTCTCGCTCAGACATTGTTACAATTGCGCTTGATTTCTCGAAATTTGTCGAAGATAAGTTTGTGGGGAGCGGCCGAGTGCCCGAGCTTTCCATTGTTCGCCCTTTAATTAAGAGGTTTCGCTTAAATTTATCAAGCACTTTTACCTTCTTTCGAGTAATATTTAGCCGAGATCTCAATTCACCAACGCGCGAATGCATTCGGAATAATTTATGTTCTCCTCGTGATACTTGGCTCGACGCTCAAAATGGATTTATTGTAATATATGGCACGGAGACAAGGAAATGAAATTTGATGGGATTCGTCGGGGAGCGTAATCAATATTGTCTGCATTAATCCATAATTTTACAAGGTTTGCCCGGTGATTATAGATTATTTATATCGGTTTATATCGCTTAACAGCATCGCTCCAAGCCATTGAGAATCCCAAGGGAATATCGCGCATCGCGACGTCAAATTCACAAAGAAATTCATACATTATTTAATTGATAATAACAATTGTTCACAGACGCTTTATCTTCGTCTCGCGCGTTGCTTTTATTTCTGGCAAGTTTTAAATTCTTTAAAATTTCGGTCCCGAGTGTGTGCAATGCTCGGCTCAAGTTTTCGAATTCGATAAGGAACAAATGTTCAAAAACGGGTTCAATTCGCCCGCAGGATTGACAAAACCTTGTGCTTGGCATTATGTTTCACTTAAACGCACATAAATATATTCGATGGATAATTTTCTAAGGTAAACAATGGAATAGAACCAAAAGCATTTGAATGCAATAATAAAGTTTTTCTTTTTAAATCATAAAGGAAACAATGAAGCTTTGAAGTTGTGAATCGAATCGCATCGACTGCGACGAGAGGATCTTCCCCGTAGCTTCAAACTCACGAATCTAAATTTTTTCCCTTTCGTCCCACCCACACAAAAAAAGAAAAGTTGAGCATCCCCCCGCATAGTTGGCATGGAATTCTAAGGCCATTTAAAAGGCGTCCCATTTGAATAAGACAAATGAAGACATCGGCATGGCTGATACGAGAGTGAGATATCTTCCTCTCCCCCACTCCCTCTCACTCTCTCTCTCTCTCTCTCTCTTTGTGCTACACGCAGATCGCGAGCCGTAGATCAAGCGCTCCGACCGTGAAAAAGAAGTTGGAAGGAGAACAGCGGAGCATTGAACCGCGTCGATTGATTACTATCGTTACGCGAACAATGGCATTGCTGTCGCGGCCTAATGACGGCGCGACACCGACTTAGGAATATCGAAGGAGATTACGGCGCGCGCCCGCGCCTTAGCGCCGGTGACTAACAACCTGGGAATATCTCAACGACTTTGTCCGATGAAAACTATTTCCCTCGCAGCTACTACCCACGCGAAAATCGCACGTTTTTTAAGACAGTCTCTCTGATTAGCCAATTGTAAATATGCCTGCCTCCGAGAATCTGCTGGAAATAAAGTTATGTTGAATTGTTCACGCACAAATACACGCTCATTGTTCTGTAATATAATTTACATCGCATATCTGCTTACATTCGATACCATATTCCATTATATTTCGTTTTATAAGTGCGAGCTTATTTTTAAAAATGAGACTTGTAACTTTTAATATGTTACAGATTTTGAAGTATAAAAATTCAGAAATTAAGCAAGAAACTTCCATACATTTTATTCGAATACACGATTGCGCTCTATTAGAGGTAATTCACGTGAATGAAAAATGTATATCTTTTTTATCCAATTCATCAAACTTTTGCAAAGATAAATTGACTTTCTTGCAAATTGCACGGCCTACCATATTTGACTCATTCTACTTAAATACCGATATATAGTATTAAGATTAAAAGAAATTTATTTTTGGAGCTAAAAAATATTCGTCTACAAATCCTTTATGAATAATCGATTGTTCTTTGCATAAAAGGGAACAAATTATCCAAATTTTCAAATCTTTATATACCGAAAAAGTGATTAAATTTTTAATAAATTTATTTTAATATAATTTTTTTTATCATTCCAAATACTAAACCCAATGTTAATCTGTAACCAATGAAATTATTACAAGAATTTATTAAAATTGATTTATTCAAATACAAAATATATCTAAACGTTTTTAAATGAAATTTCTTTAAATTACGAAAAAGATTTAAAATATTCTGTTATTTAAAAGACTGCAAATTTGCACTCATTTCAAGAGAATTTTGTAATTTCTTTTATATTCTGATTCTCCAATATTTAAACAAGATTAAATAATTTAAAAGATACATTTAATAGACCTTAACATATTGAATACATTATTCTTAAATTATTAGAACATATCAGAAAATTATTAAAACAATACATAAATCATCATTAATGTACTCAATAAACATATCCTCTAAAAATGTTGTGTTTTTTAAAATTCAGTAGACAGAATTAAGCTTTTTACTAATAATATCTATTAATTTATTTCTATACTATGTATCTCATACGTTATTTATTATTTTCAAAAATATTAATTTCAACGTATATATTTTTAATTCCTAATAGAATAATATACAAAAATTTGTAAAATATTAGCGACATAATTAATCGTTTTTAAAAAATAAATTTACTGTATAAACGTCTTAGTAATTTTCATATTTTTACGCAATAAATAATAAATTTCGTTTAATAGATAATCTCGACACTATATTATTAAACCAGAATTCAGACTTAATTATAATTAGTTATACTTAATTATAAATAGTATATTAATATTTGAAAACTTTGTATTTAAAATTTGTAACAATATTAAATTCATTATGTATTAATAATTTGATATTTTATACTTAATAAAAGTACAAAACCTATTTTAATGACTTATTTGACATCTCGTATTAGATCTAAAATAGTACTTTTAATTATTACTGCATTGATTTACTTTTGAAGAGTTTAATATTCTAAAGTTATAGAACCTTGCATTAACGCATGCAATTTTGCGCATTTACCTTTAATACAATTTATCTCGCAAGAAACAAGATCTATTGCAATGATATATGGACTCTAAGATTCATCATAGAATACACGCAAATAACAACTACATTATTATTCAAATTCGCTTTACACGAAGTTAACATTTTTCTTGTAAACATGAATAGAATGATATTTAAAAGATTCTTGAATCGTGTTAATAAATATTAATAATTTAAGCAGGCATTGAAAATAGTCGATATTATTTAATCTCTTGTAAAATTTGATTCAGTATTTAATCGCAGCTCTCAAACTAATCTTAGTTGTGCAATTAAATCTATTATCATAATATTAGTTACGTCGAAACTTATTATGATAATAGTAATAGTAATAATGGTATTATTATAATGCAGGCATATAATTTTAAGCATATTGTTTTGAAATTTTGTTCCTAAGTTTTACAAATAAGTTTTAAAATATTCTTGAACTTTTTTTAATGTAAAATTAATAAGCCGAATTATAAAATATTTTTAGCAACGCCATTAATTAATAAAAATTTTTCAACGGTACTTGAATTTATGAAAATCGCGTGCTCGCTTTTGCTTCTCCAATAGTTTATTAAAACTTATGTATGCATACATAAGTATCGATAAATATTTTCTAATAATTAAAAATTTATCCGCTAAAGTGAAATTACGAAAGACGAGACATAAAGCAAAAGTCATTAACTATAATTAAAACGTCATCGCCAAGCCGAGTGGTTTATTAATTTTTATCAATCGTCAATTTCATCGTCGCGCGCAATCGCGACAAAGAAAAAATATCTGAAATAGTCGTCAGGACACAAACAATTCCAGGGCTACGTGTATGTATAAATATATCCGGTACCACGCGGTGAAGCGGCCGCGCATTATCATGCAAATCGGGCGGCGCGCGTCGCAAATTGAAAAAGAGTCGAATCCCCGAGTCGGGCCCTTAATCTCTGGTACAGTGACACAAGCGAGCGCAAGACGTCGTTCAAGGTGGCTCAGCTTAAAAGGGATTTTTTCGAATTAATCTTTCTTATAATTTGTGGTCGATTGAAAAGAGACTCGTGGTGCATTTGTCAAAACTTGAGTTACTAACGCTACTTTTGTTTGCCTTGTCTCGTGTTTTTATGGAAATTTATATTCGTGCATTCAATTGCAAATATTATAGCTCTCTACTTTTTAAGGAATCAAATTGCTACGTTATTGTGGTGCTCCCGACACTGTGCCGCGATGTTTTATCAATTTTTTATTTCGCACCAACAATGAGATATCGCTAAGTGAAGCTCCTCGCTCTTCTTCGTGGAATTCACAACTCCGTAATCTTTTTTCCAACAGTCGCGATCGTTAGCCTACGGTTTTTCAAACGATCGTCACTAAAGGAGCCAACCGAGCTCGCTACGAATGCCCATTTGAACGGCTGCATCGAAAAGTCCGGTCCAAATCCCAACAGCTTTAGCGAAAAATGCGTTTTGGGCGCCAGAACCCAGATAGAAGTGCAACAAGGAGTCGGCAAAACGAGGCATCTCGTGCGAAGCACACGATCATTCGGTCCGTCTAATCCAGCGCTGCTCGTTCAAACGTTCCTTGACAAGTGCTCGACAAACTTTTGTTCCACATTATCCGAAAAGAGCGCGCGCACGCGCGCCGTGCATTTCCACCTACGGCAAACAGCTGCCGGCGCCCGAAACTTGGGGATTGTTCAACGGCGCTATTTTCCTCTCCCATCAATCCATCTCGCGAGACTCCTTAGTTACTCAACGCCAAAAGCACGCCGGGGCTTTCCTCGTTAACGCATCTCCTCGAAACGATGCACGTTGCACCATGCACCATGCAGCGTGCGCTCGCTCCTCAGCCGCTTATTGATTTTCTTAACGCGGAAGAGTTCTTGACCCGTAAAAAGTGCACCCTGCAAAACGCATCCCCGGCCTCTTGACGAGAGGCGGCCTATTGCCGCGCAAACGTGAAAGCGAGCGCGCGCGCCTACTCGTGCTGCCCTTATGGAGTAACGCGCCACGTAATCCGGAATCAGGGCTCTGCTGTGGCTTGGCGGCGACTCGGATTAAGCGCGAATTATACGCCCCTCTTAGTAGACGATAAAACGCTCGGTAATAATGCGCGTCGGGGCAAGGGGCAGCGAGGACGCGGGCTTTTCACTTTATCGCGGGGGTGGGCAGGGAGGACACGCAGCCCCTGAGCGGTGACGTCGCCATCTACCGGATGCTGCGCAAGGCGACGGGCGCGTATTGAACAGCCCAGATGCGCGAACCTGGATGCGCCAATATTCCTGGATTCAGCAGCAGCTCCGGAGCCGCAGTACGCGTAAAAACTGTAATCCGGCCGGGGGACGAGACGAGACGCGACGAGCGAGCGCCGCGAGAGTCCCGAATCAATCTTCGCGTTCGTCGTATCGTGCGCCGGAGCCGCGGCCGATCAGATTGATAATAAGTGAGAGAGAGGCGGACACGCGCTGGCCAAGGGCAAGTATGAGCCTTCGCGCGGGCTGAAAGCCCCGGGGGAAACAACCCGCGGCGCGCGGTCTTTCCTCGACGCGACGTCTCCGAGTCCCAGCGCGTCTTCGAGAAACATGTAGAGAGGCGGCAGCGGACGCCCGATCGAGTCACAGTTCCGCAGCTCGCCCTACCCTGTAAGCGCCCCCGCGTTTCGCTGCTTTCATCCGCCAGTCGCAAGCCAGAGCAAGAGGTGCAGCAGGAAACTGCCGAGGATGAGGCCACGCGTGTCGCTCGTCTGCCTGAGCCTCCTCGTGCTCTGCACGATAATCGCCAGCTCGCACTCGAAGCTCCAGCAGCAGGCGAACGTAGAGGACGACGAGGAGGACGAGGACGACGAATGGGACGAGGACAACAGCAAGGAGAACAATTACCCCTCGAAGCCGGAGATCGACGACGAGGGCCGCGTGTACAAGAACCCGCGCAACTCGCCGTCGGCCCAGTGTCCGCGCGACGAGGAACAGGCCGAGATATTCGGACAGAAGTGTCTCAGGAAGTGCTCCACCGATGAGGACTGCAAGAGCAAGAAGAAAAAGTGCCGCTGCGACGGGGCTTGCGGTATGTCTTGTATAAAACCCGACCGCGAGTGCACCGAACTGATGGAGATCGAGCACGGGGTCCTGGCCGTCAGCGGGAGATTCTTCGGGGACAAGGCCAACTACACTTGCGACCCTGGCTACTACGTCGTCGGGCTGGCGGAAAGAAGCTGCGGGGTGGACGGACGCTGGACCGGCATCACGCCGAGCTGCAAGAAAGACCCGACCTCCTTCTGCACGGCGCCTCACAAGTATCCGAACGCGAGGCACAACGCGCTCCCGGAACAGCTGACCTTCGAGCTCGACAGCATGGTCCAGTACTACTGCAACCACGGTTACGAGACCAAGGGCTCCCCCAAGGCCAAATGCTTGATGACCGAGGGGGCGGCCAGCTGGTACGGGCCGGATATCACTTGCGAGGCCAAGAGCTGCAATCCGCCGGCTGACATCGCCAACGGCTGGCACGCCGGTACATTTATATGTTTATTTATCGAAAAATCACGCTCTCAACGCCGCGCACCGCGTCTCTCTCTCCCTCTCTGTTGGGGATCTCGAACAACTAGATGACTGATTTTCGCCTCGCCTCTTCCTCTTTTTCTTTCGTTTTTCATTATGGAATGTTGATTCGCCATTAATAAGTTTAATTCGCCGCTGTAAATGCGGTTAGAATATAAGATTTTTTGTTTGCTTCCAATTTCAGAAGGATTATTCCCACAAAGTCTGATTAAATACAAACGCATCAACTAATAAGGCTATCGATAAATATGTCTTATCTCGAGGCCTTTTACGCTAACGTTGCATTAATGAGATTTTTCTTTTGGTCAAACTTACTTGACGCTGTTGTGTTGTAAATATTCATACAATTTCTTACGTTAAAAATGCTTCGGAATATTGGAAAAAATATGTTTTTTACTAGGGACATGAAAAATGACGAAAAATTTAGATACATTATTTATTGTTAATAAAAAATATTGCTTTTCTTAAATCGAGAGTAAAATTTATACCAATGGAAGTGCAAACTAATTTTAAATTTTAGTTGTGAAGTTTGCCAAAATTATTACCATTTATGATATTAGGTTATTATATATTACACTTTTTGTATTTCTTAACGAGAAATTAAAATAAAACTTATAAATTAATATTTAATATTTAAATTTATTAATGATATTATGATTTTATCACTTTATAAATAGTATTACGATGAAAAATTTAATATCCAACGTAATTTTTCATAAAACTAACCTGATTTTCTTATAAAAGATTCTGTTGCAAAAGTTGATCGATAAATTTGTTACTGAATTCATAGAAATTATCAAATTATCGGATTCATTTTACATATTTTAATTGAAATTTTTTATAATTATATAATGGAAAAATTACAATAATGTCGCAGCTACTGATATTTATCACTTGTGAATTAATATAATTTTATTATATAATTCTTAAATATAATATTAATTTTACAATATTTTCGAGGCTAATCTAATTAAGATGGAAACTTGTGTGATATTAAAAAGACGTTACTTTATTGGTTGAATAAAACGTTATTTAATTATCTTTTAGGCGAGTGCTATAAGTACGATTGTCACGTCTCGTATCATTGTGCCGATGGCTACGAGTTGGTGGGAAAAGCTGAAAAAATTTGCGTTGCTGATGGCACGTGGCTTCCTGCAGAACTGCCAAAATGCGTTGAGGTTTAATATTTTCTTACATTTACAATTGTTCGAGCAAAAAATGCACGTTAAAATATGTAACATAACGAGTTTATCAAAAAATTAGTGTAATATACACGAGAGCAAACGTTTATTAGCATCAACATTATAAATAACTTTAATATTAACGGTATTCGATAATTTGCATGCGCGGGCTAATGAAACGATGTAATACGTTTGAAACGAATGTCATCGTTAAAATAATTCAAAAACTTTCAAACTGCACCTCCTACGTTTTGCAAAATCGAAGAATGTATCGTGAAAGTTAAGCGTTTGCTAGGCAATCAACGCCTTTCGACTATTAGAAGACTTTCCACGACAAGCTTTTAGTATGTAAAGTCCTTTGTCGCGTAATTATACGGTGAAGATCAATTTGCATTTTCAGGTGACATCAGTCGAGTGTGATCCGCCTGATAATCCAGTAAACGGAAAGGCTATTTACACATCCTACGCTTACAATTCTGTGGTGTCATACGAGTGCAAAACTGGTTACACTATCGTAGGAGCGGCAACGAGACGCTGCAGTGCCGACGGGAAATGGACAGGCCAGGCGCCAACGTGTAGAGAGATAAACTGCGGTTCGCCCGGTATCCTGTACAATGGCTGGATCGACAATATCGAAAATGGTGAGCAATTTCTTTATCGAGTCAGATGCGCGGTATTAGAAGGGAACACTGCCTTCCCGCTAAAATGCCTTTATATTTCGCTCAACGTCGATATTACCCATTGCCTGACAACGAGATTATATTGTCTTAGATATCCGCGCGAGTCGCGCGTTTTTGTTTGTCCATGAGCATATTTTGCTCGCGTTCTTCCCTCAAAAGCGACAGCCGTTGGGCAAATCGCGTCGACAAGCCAAGTCGATTAAACGAGCAGACTCCCAATGCTTTTGGTTGCAGGCACGGGGATGGGCTCCAGTCTGATATTCCGCTGCAAGGAGCACATGAAGTTGGAGGGCAACAGCTCGAGTCTCTGCCAGATGGACGGCAAGTGGCGGTACCCTTTGCCCCAGTGTCTCGCACCCTGTATCGTGCCGCACATCGCCCGGGGTCACGTATACGTCGCATCGGACGAGCGCGATCACATCAACAATGTGACGGTCGCGGAACACGGCAAGCGCCTCATGGTCGAGTGCGTGAACGACTACGAGTTCGCGATGAATGCCAACCCGGTGCTGTGCAACAACGGCACCTGGACGATCGTGCCCTCGTGCTCGCCGGCGCGCTGCAAGCAGATGCCGAAGCCACCGAAGAACGGGATGGTGATTGCGCCCAAGACCGACCACGGCATGAAGGCAGTGTTCAAGTGCAAGGACGGCTTCGAGCTGATAGGCGGTGGGCCCTACAACAACTCCTACTCCATGGAGTGCCAGTACGGGAACTGGACGGGCGACGTGCCGCATTGCATCGAGGTCTACTGCCCTTTCCCCGGCTACGTGCAAAACGGTAAAGTTCTCCTGGTAGGGAATATGGGCGTCTACGACTATCGTCCTTACGTCAAGAAGGTCGTCAACAATAAGCAAATCATGTACGACTGCGACAAGGGCTACTACTTGAGCGAGGGTCCGCCGGGGGCTACGTGTATCGGCGGCTCCTGGAGCCCTAAGGAATTACCGAAATGCACGCTCGGCCAGCATCCGCGCATCCGCTGGAACAGACGTCGCAGGTCCGTTGGAGAGCAGAAGAACGAGACGGTCATCGTGGCCTATCGCAAGTTTATCGACTTCTTCCGCAAGATTGGGAAGAAACTGCTCGAGTTGGAGATGGAGAAGAGCCACGAGGCTTTGAGCCACGGCGACAGAGAGGACGTTGGGAAAGCCAATCACACAGTCAGTAGTAATGGTAGCAGTAGTTTAAACGCAGTGCGTAATATTACTAAGAATCGCGGAAGTCACAAAAACAAGCCGCGGACCAAGGACGAGAAGATGATTGATTTCTTAAGAATTGTTTACCGAAAATTGCAACGAATTGATTCGCGACACGCGAGCAATGATACCAATGTAACAATGCACGAGCTATTGAACGTAATGAGCAAGAACTTCTTCCACGTCGACTTATCGGAGCCACGAAGGAATGCCTCGGCCAAGGGCCACGAGAACTTCGAGTCGAAGAATCAAAGGGAGTTCACGAAACTGAAGAGAGAGTTCGAGAGAATCATGAAGTTCTACAACAAGTCACTGCGTTGGAGCGAGAAGCACTTGCGCAAGGACCTGAGAAAGAAGAAGAAAAATCAAGGCCACGCTGAAAAGGATAAGCACAAAATGAAAGAGAAGGAGAAGAAGAAACAACAGCACAAGTCACCGAATTATTACAAGGGCTTTTACGAATTCATAAACGACTACGTCGCTCAAAAGTTATCGACCTTGGAAGCTCAAAACGCCACGGAGGAACTGATAAAGAAAATGAAGATCGATAAAATATCTGTTCGCAACGGAACGATGTTCACCGTTGGTGAAATTTACACTTTTTTCAAACATATCATTGAGAATAAACTGAACTCGTCAAAAGTAGAAAACGAAACTGTCGCCACGAAGTCGTCGATGAAGAAATCAATTCAAGCGACTTCGCCGAATCCAATTGCCGACCTTAAAACGTCGCGGACGAGCAAAGGCACAGCCACGCTTTTATCGACGGAAACGAGTAAACTCGTAGTGTCGGAGAACGAAATACCGGCATTGGAAATTGAAAACAACCAGCCGAAGCTGCGCAGCAAGAGAATCCGCGGTGCGTCAACGGAGCCGCCTGCTGCTGCCGATGCCAGACGAAAACTACTCTCCATCAATCATCCACTGGGAGACGATCTGGCTTATAAACTCGCGATGAATAGTAATTACCCGTCGGGGCAGTTCGCGTTACAGGAGTTGGAGGCCCAGCAGTTGAGTCGCGCGAAGCGCTTCGTCCCGTCCGCGGAACTCGACAGTCAGATGTATTTGAAAAATTTGTATCCGAACGCGTACGAGGAGGAGTACAAGGCGAACGTGAAACGTTCCGCGTCTCGGAATAACCGAATGAGCTGGTCCGAGCGAGAGGTTAGAAGCTTAGAGGAGCAGCAGCTGATGAGGCGCGAAGTCAAGTGAGAGCAACATCAAATGGTTTTATTGTGATATTATGGAATTTATTGGTAATTAACCGATTAATAACCAACTGATTTTATGCGTCTATACACATTATTATACACTTATAGTTAATCTGTTTTCCTTTTTCGTCGATAGACGCACTGTAACGTGTGAACACGGCGTTTTTTGATGATAAATAAAATCTTTTCAATACACTACCGACTGCAGATTTTAATGATGCACACCAACTGAATTATGTCAAATTATTTCTAACCTCCTGATTTTATGTAGAATTGTCTTCGAAGTTGAGTTGACATACGAAAATCGATAACCACTGTTCAATTCTATATTTAATTATAATTCTGTTAACGCAATGAATAAAATTTTGAGTTAAAATAATGAATTAAAAGGTTTTTAATTTATCGAATGCACGCAAATGAGAAGATTTTGAGGCTGGCGTTTGAAAAGGTCGAGCTCTTCCCATTACCGCGCAAACGCCAATGAGCCGAATCGCGCGGGACAATTTTTTCCAGCACTGCGAGGTTCAGTTGCTCGATTATTATTACGATACGCGAGGAGGCGCAAAGAAAAAAAGTAATTAAGACACGAATCAAAGGGAATATATTGCGGAGAAAGTCGCGACGAAGTATTTGCGCGAAATTATTAATATTCCGCGTCAGGACTGGGGTAAATAAAGCTAAAATAAAGTCGAGATTGAAAAGTGATCGGGCAAGTGAGTGTGCCATTTAAATACGCATATACTTACGCGGATGGATAGCCTCCAGACAAATGTCTGGTTTATCTGTCAGTAAAGAGAGTGTCATTAATTACGAACCAATTATAATTTGAGAGTGAGTCCGAGGCTTCAAATGCAGATACACGGACGATCCAATCGCGTAACACATCTCAAACTTGGTGCATTCGTAATCCACGTCTCCGATCCTTGAAGCGAATCAAATTGAATATTTTGTTTATCAAAACAACTCCGCACACACACTCATCTCCAAGATGCGTTCTAACTATTTATCATTGAATACAAGTAGTTTATTCACCGTCAACCTCCCTTCCTTCCTTTTGACGTTAAACTCCGATTCTTTCATTGCACTGATCTAATACATTAAATATCTCTCCTTTTTTGTATAAATTCGAACGCTGCATTTAATTGTCATTCTAATATGTTAATTATTCCGAATACGTTGCATCGGTTCCACGCAAACATGAATTTTTTACGTCATACCTCGGATATAAAATAATATTTGTATTATTTTGCTTTTCTCATTACGGGTGTATGCACGAATGCATTAAAAATATACGTATACACCGATTATACCAAACGATATTATTTATATGCCAAATTTGATAACAATTTAACAAGTTAAATTTCTGTCAAGAGGTATAATTGAAATATTTATAAGTGTAATCCAAAATTTTGCGCTAGTTCGATGCGTTAGTTCGAAGTAACAACCATTGTACTTTATTTCATGTTTGAAAGTTTAATAGTTGAATTTCTAATTTTCTTACGACGTATCGCACTGAATTCTCGATTTATATTCCAAATATGGACATAAAAGGTATTTTTTAAGCAATCCCCTAAGAACTAGCGTAAAACGTTTTGTCAGGGAAAGACTTTTGAATAATCAATTTTAAGTAGAACGAAGATATTTTGAGGCGTAATACACATTCTCGAGTGCGAGACAATCAACTGCTTCCTAACTTTTAGTTTCCTTCGTAACGCCTCAAACAGTATCAGCGTTCTGTTTAGTCGTACAGTGTGTGCATAAAACGTTGAGAAGTTTAAATGCAATTTTTGTAAAAGAAGCGCTTCTCTTTCGTGAATATATTTGTTAATTAATTATGTTATGAATTTATTATTCACTTGTTAGGAAAAAATATTATTTATGAATATATTTAATTCAAACTTTTTACTTTACTGCTGATAGAAAGTTTGAAAGCAATCCTGGTAATGGAATAGTCGCATATTTTAATCGGAAAACTGTAATATATATTTATTTTGCGAACAATTTTGGGAGCATTTCCTATTTATATGCATATAGATTGAAACATAAACTTTTCTGGCGACGTTCAAATCGAATAATGAAAAAACGTTCGATTAAATTAATATGCCTTACTTAATAATATCACGCATTTCGAAAATATTTTTATCACTGCAATTTTATTCGTGAAATGTGAATTTAGTTCGTAAGACTGAGAAGAAGATTTCATTAGTAGGTTTTCAATATTTTCTTAAAAATAGCGTATGTTTATTTAAAAGCCAATAGTTATTTATTCTTTACGGTGAAATTCGACCAAGTAAATATAATGAAAATAAAAAAGTAAGTTTCAACTTATAATACTAAATAAACGTGTACTTACCAATGTGATGTATATTTTATTTTTATTGGAAATGACCGTTGGTTTATTGCTCGTAATTAATTCTTTAAAATCACGAATAATATAAAAATACGATATTTCTGCAAGATCAGTTTGTGGAGGCATTTACAAAAAGTTGCCCGTGACACATAAGTTTTCTGTTTGCATATGAAATTGTTTTTAAAGTTAAAATATACTTTAAATAAATACTTTCAAGCAAACAACTTTTACCTTTATAATCGTATAAAATCAATTTGATGTATCTGACATTTAACGACGAACGTCGAAATTAAATTAAATTTGAACGGGATTTCAGAAAAGTTATTTAAAACAAAATTCGTTTCATTTCCATGGATAGTTAAAAGCGCGCTAAATTATTCACTACTCAACCGTTGGCGTTTTTAATCAGTCGCACTGTTTGCCTAGGTAATTACTAATGTACATACCGCATCTACGACAACAAGGACTGAAAACCTGCCACGTCAATAGCGTAAAACAGGGTTTGTATGCTTTGGAAAAAATCTTGCGCCTAAGAGAAAAAATACGAGTCTTCTGGGAAGCATTTCTCAAAGCTACGCGAGTGCCTCGCGTTTCCTCGCGTCGTTACGCAAAGCTCCTCTACGTCGGAGACGCATTAAGACACTTCCGAGGAGAATCCGCGAGACTGCGGTTGTTTACAAACGCACGTTCGCTTCGTAGAAGTACGAGGAGTCGCATTTCCTGGCATACCGCGATTACTCGGCGAGCGCGAGATCCAGCGATCCTAATCGTCGCGAGATCCCCAGACCCGGTGCATCGCTCTTATTTTTCTCAGTGCGTCCGCGCGCCGCTTAACTCGGCCCCGACGAAATAATAAACGCCACGTCGACGCGTAAACGCACGGCTCCACACTCCCGTAGCAGCACAATCGAGCCAAAATATCATTAAAGTATCTAAATTACGAAAAGAGCCAGGGGATTTTTGATAGGACGAGCGCAACTGGCGCATATCAATTCGTAATAAATGGGATAATAATCAAACGTTCCGGCAATTTTTAATCGCGTCGCGCGCAACTCATTTCCACGAAGCCGATCCTCGTTATCTGCAACTTTCATCGCCGAGGCGCATAACATTGTCGCAACACTCAAAAGCTCGCAGCGTGCAACCGCATTTGAGCGGCGATAAATAATATCATTAAGATCGAAAAGTAATTACGAGCTTAATTTACCGAACGGCCTCGTTGAGGTGTGCGATTTTTCGGCTTCCAAGATTAATAATCGGGACGAAGCGAATCGCCGGCCTAACGCACATACGAGGAAGAGTCTGGCCCTCCTCACCTCAGGATAATTGCGGTGATAATTTTCCGAAATCTGACCGGACCGGAAGGGCATCGCGGTGCACGCGGACACGCCCGTTCCGTTAAATGCGCGCAGCGGTACTTGAATTCCTCTGGACAGGTGCAAAGTACGAGCCCAGAAAGTTTCACGCTGCCCTTTTACTTTATTTTCGTCCCCCCACCCCTCTATCTCTCTCTCTCTCTCTCTCACGCTCTCGGATTGCAATCAGGGCTCGCGCGCGACTCATTCACGCGATGTTGGCGGCGACGTTTTTTGCAGATGCCCCTCTTTCTCGCGCACCTCGCAGCGTCGCTAGTGTCACGAGTGCTGCTAATCTTATCGAGGATAGATGTTCGAAGACGGGCCGACGGAGGAAGAAACGAAGAAGGCAAAATTCGAGAAGCACGGGCTTCCTGCCAATTCAAAGAGGCAAGTGAAATTACCGGCTTGAATGATCGCGCTGATGGCCACCTTCCACCTTCCCCTTCCTCTCTCCTCGGCACTCTCGGCAGTATAGTAAGTGCGCGACAGTACCGATTATCGAGCATTGAAGGCGCACGAGAGCAGCGCTTCCAAAGAGACTGCGAGAGCAGCCCTGGGGCGTTTAAGAAGAATTTATGTGAATGAAGCCACCCGGTGTGCCATTTCCAAATGGACGTTTCTGGTCGGTGCACGCAAAAGGGTGCACCTAAGGTCACTACTCGAACGCCTCCGAATGTACGCGCGCACAAAGACCCGAGTGTAGCTTACAAAGATGAATCAGGCTCTTCCGGAGGCGCGGGACAAGAAGACTCGGGCGCGCGCGCGCCTGCGCGCATACTCGCCGCGGAAAAAGGAGCCGTGCGATTTTTCCGAGAACTACAAGAGGAGACGGGGACAGGAAAAGGAGAGCGAAAGGAGCTCCGAGTCCGCTCGCTCGTATTTGCGCTCGAGAGGAGCTGTCGGGCGTGCTTCCTTTGAGAGGTGAATGCTTCATAAGGTGATTCGGAACGAGAGCTATAGTTAGGCGATCGAGAGATAGTTGAAAGGGAGAAAGTTGGAAAAAAGGAAGAGGACTTTTCCGGTAAATGCCGAGCCTTTTCAATAGGAAATACGAAGGCGACGTTGCGTCCTCTCCATTTTTGATTTGCTGCGGCTGCCGAGCTGCAGCGAAATCTGTATCGAGCTATTGCTTCCCTCGCTCCGGTAATAAGCGGCGAGTGAAAAGATTTCTCGGCATGAGCCTTAATTTATTTGCCTCGGTAACTCAATACGGGTTTCCGCTTATCTTTCAGAATTAATTCTATCGCGCTCCGCAGGAATTTTGCCGCTCCGATTTTGCAGGAGCCGCGGCGCGACACAACTTACTTATTCGGTTAATGTGTAATTGCTCACCTCGAGCAAGCGGAAGATTCGTATTCCGGCAAACACTCGCAGTCCGGTTAAAAGTAATTAGCTCGCGACGTGTCATAATTTGAGCGGAATGAGCTCATCGCCGCGCCCGTTCATTAACAAGAAGTGTACAAGGTGCCGACGTAACTCGTATCCCTCCTCGGTTTGAGAAACTCGTCGAAAGCGGCGATCACACCGATATTCCCAAAATGTTGTAACAAGCTCTCGTTTGAACTTGGCCGACTTGTCAGGAGTGCGTCCATGCGTATAGGTGCGTCGGGGCCGCGTCGCTCGGGAACGGGACGAGGACGAGTCTCGTTTTCACGTGATGCCCCCGGTGATCGGCCGCCCGCGAGAAAAGCAGGATGAACTAGCGACGCCGGCGAATTAGCCAGATGGCGAGCTAAACTCCTAGATTAAGAAGCAAGTGGACGGTTCAGTGCCGTGGCCATCTGGTGTGGCGCTGCGGTCGCTCTTTCGGCGCCGGGAGGATTTAACGGTCCGGCCAACCGATATAGGTGGTCTCCTTCTGGCACTTCTGACACCGCGGTCCACCTCGTCGAAGGTGTTTTTGCCGCTCTATAATCAGCCACTCGGTGGCGGGGAGGGGGAGGTGGAGCGCGCCTTGCACTTCCTCCTCGGAGTGTCAGGAACGGCTTACGCGTGAAAAACTTGCCCGGGGGATTACTCGTCTCTCGCTCACTCTCGCTGAAAATTCCTCTTGCCATGGATTCGGTGCGTCGCTTTCGCAGCCTCTCGGATGAACGCAAGGAAATGACGAGGGCGGCCGACTTTTATGCGCGCGTTCGGCCTAATTATGACATGGAAGTATGGGACTCGCTGAAATAGAGGGCGGCTTCGCCCAGTATTGCCGCTTCCCGGTATACAAGTCCATTTAACGAGGGAATTCACAGCTTTCTTCATCTCGAGTATCACCTTCTGGACACTTTTTACGCCGAAATGGTTATTACGTTCTTGCCGCGCGTGAAACTCGGTAATCTATATATTCTCTTTGGTTAGCTGAACGTGTTCACTTATTATTGTTATTAAGTTACAAGCGCCCGTAACGCTCGACATTTCAATATTAAATTCGTGGAGTCGTAAGAGAGAACCCCGACTCTCGGCTTATTATGCGAGTATTAATTTTTCGGCACGTAAAATTGCATTTATATTCTCGCGCCGATTGATATTACGATTTGGGCGCGTGATCGGTTCGAGCTCTCGATACTCGCCGGGTAATTCATAATGCATTAGCATCAATTTGCGTTAGCCCGAGCACTTTCTTATAAGACGATAGTGGGACCGGGTCCGCTTTAATTTACGAAATATTAAACTAATGCGCCTTAACCTTAAATTTATATTATTCCGCAATTAACGGGGAATTCTACGAATTGGTCGGCATAACGCCGAAATGAAATTTTTTCGGAATTGATAACGAAGAGCTCGAGAGACGCCATAATAAAATGAAAAGGAGGCGCAGCGCGATCCTCGGCCAAGCCGATTGCGCGAATAACTCGAAAATGTCCAAATACGTTGACTCATGCACTCGCATAAAATAAAAAGCACTCCGCGCTCCCGTACTTTATTTATTTCTTATCGATTTTATCGGGACCGACGCCTCGGCCGCGCGCGAACGAGCATCACGCCGTGCGAAAATAAAAAGCGAGAAAAATAAGCAACAAGAAGCGATAATAAAGGAGAGTGACGCCTTTTTATTGACGTCAGAAATGTTCCTCGGCGGGAATTCCTACGACTGCGGCGGCGACAGTGGCGACGACGAAGACGCCGACGACCACGACGGCTCCATCTTAATTCAGGGCGCGTATCGAGACGGACCCTCGGTACGTGGAGCGGATTCCCGGCTTCTTGCGGGGCAGATTTATCGGAGTAGCTCTAAATATGGTGGTCGCCTCTGGCACCTCGGCCACCTTCTTGCGGCGATGCGCGTCCCGCAAAGGCACGCGCACCGATTTCTCGCTGCGCGCGCCGTTTATGGAAACGCGCTCATTTACGCACCGCCTAATTTCAATAACGAGCCACACCGTGTGCACTATCACCATTGGCTGCTCGCTGAATTTCTTTCGAGCGCAAAAAGTCGCTCGCTCGCGCGCAGGGAAGGGCACCGGGAGTTTTTCGCTGGAAAACTTCTGCCAGAGATGGATCGCTGGGAGCGCGCGGGGAGCGTCTTTCGCCTTTCTCAAGGAATTATTTAGTTTCGGAAAATATACTCGCGCGCCTTCGTCGTCTCGAATTTGCATTTGTCAAAGATAATCGGAACGCGGCGCACATTTCTCGACGTCTCCGAGTCCCGTACAAAGGCGCGCAGCCACTTACAGAGAGGGAGAAACGAAGATCTGCAAGTGGAATAATAACGATAATATTTAATTCCCGCTCCACAACGGGCAGGGCTTACAAAAGAGACGCTCTCCGCTGCTCAAAAATAGAACCCGAGCCGAATTTTTGCAGCTACGAGTTCAATGCCTAGGCAGCTTTTTATTCGCCAAATAGACCTGCCGGGCAATAAAAAATGGCGAAGAAGAAAGAGGAGAAGCAAGCAGTAGCCGTGGTCTTTATACGCGACCAAAGGATGCAACCGAGCCCACGCGGATCACCGGCGTTTAGGAGCGAAGGAGCCGCTTTGATTACGGACGCGCTCCGACGGAATAATGGGCGAGCGGTGCCGGTGGTCCTAGGCGCGCAGGTCCTCATTGTGCTCGCTCCCCTAGGATCAGCACAGGTGGCATTCCGAGCTCGCGGACGTCCCCCCGCGTGCTATCGAGCCCACTCTCACCTTCCTCTGCGACGCTCTTTATTACTTCCGATTTTGTTATTTTACGGCCGACCTCTCGCGATAAAGTTTACAGTGCGCGTTTATGCGCGAACGAGCCAGCGAGTGTTCCTGGAGATTAAGCCGAGGAGCAGACTTGGCCTGGGAAGATCAGCCGCGGATAGCAGGAATCTGGAATACGATCGACACGCGGAGCAAATTATTAAGAGCGAATGAAGTTATTGCGAATATTGAGTGATCGATGCGATGTGGTTCGGCTGGATCGCTCAATTTTCGACCGTAGATTTTATCCGGACAGAGTTACTGCGAGCTTCAACTTTTGTAGAAAGGTGCGTTCGAACAAATAGGCTCTCCAAATTGCGTATCGTTAATTAAACGGAACGCACGCGTAATAATGGAACGTGTGTCGTGGGCTCGGAGGATCGTTGCGCAACGCATCGGGAGTCGAGCAAACCATTTTTCGACTCCCATAATCATTGAGGATTTTTAAAGAAACAAGTTTCCGCATAAACAATATTACATATGCAAACAATATTAATTCATTATACCTCTTTGATGTATAAATCAAGCTTAGGTATCAATCGTGGCTCACGGACAGGAGTAAAACTGGAAATTAATCCATTAGATTTCCCCGTTCCAATTCACCTTCCACGAAGCGAAGTGAACAGTTTCACATGATTCGCTCTCTCTCTCTCTCTCTCTCTCTCTAGGGGCGACGTGTAAAAAAACCTTGACGTCCCCTCGTCTTCCTAATTAGATTTGGATTGGATCGAATTCATTTCCAATTAAGTGACCGCTGTTGCTTCGTGACCGAGTCGACGGATAGACAAGGGCCCACGTACATGTGCGCAGCCGCGCGCGCCTCTATACAGATATACAACGAAGGTCACGCATATCCTCCGTATTCTAAGGCATATCTTTGGCATTGGACACGCAGGCCATAGCATATAGAGGACGCCGTATAAATCGGTCCCACAGGACCATTTCTAACGAACGCGGGGCCGCTCCTCTGCGCCCGTGTGCGATTGTGAGACCGAGCGCTTTACGCACAATCCCGGCCGAATAATCCTTTCAGCCTGTCTTTTTATTCGGATATTTGCACACGAGAAAAAATCCTCTCGGGAGATCCGACCACTAGTTCAAATATTTATAACGTCCAAGGGTAAATTAAGGTATTTGTACAGGTTTTATTACGCTTATCGCTCGCGAACAACTCCCAAGAACCTTTGCCTTATTACCCAATTTCCGAATACTTTCCAACATTAAACATCAGAGAGATGATTATGGTTATTAATAATTACGAAGAAGTCTACGGTAACTCAAATTATAATAGCCTTAATTATTAAACTTTAATTGGACGGTAAGTCGAAGCACTCGTTGCAGTGTATCTAATGTCACCCGTATCGACGATAATTGCGTTAGTCAAATGTGGATAAGATTGAAAGCGTATGTTCGCAGCCTCTCGTGTGCTTCGATTATAAGCAAATTATCTTCAGCAACTTAAATTAAAAATAGCAGATTACGCATAATCAACGGCCGATTTTCGAACGATTTTAAAATCAAATCGCTCCCGACGTCAAATTACTCTGCGCGAAAAGTTGCTCGTCGCACAAGCGGCGGCTTTCGAATAAAAATCGTAGTGTTCGGCATCGCCGCTCTCCCGCTCCTTTTTTCGCGACGCTTCCATGTAAATAGTAAAAGCCATCGAGACGCTTTATCTGCATTGAGCACCAATGCGATACAGCGAATAGCGATCGAAAATCTGGAACGAGCGAACGCTTGCAGAACTGAGTAAGCAAAAACGCGACCGCGGAAGCAGCCACTCGAACGAAATTAGCCGAGCGCCATGACTGCATAAAGCTTTTAGCCGGCGCTCGCTCGTGCGACTTTCTTGAATAAAAAACTTTAAATAGACAGTCGGGGAACTTGGCCGCGACTACGAAAGTTTAACAGTTATGATCCGCGTTCCGGGCAAGCAAGGGATCATCTATCGGCGCTTCGAGGATTCTACTTTAATTCAAGGATTCAAAGATATTGTCGTTCCTGCGCACAGGATCTTGGCGATTATAAAGGTGCATAAGCCCGATATGGGAATGTATAAAATTGCGCAGCCGCGCCAGGAAGTTTTTCGGCTACTTGGCGCACTCGTAAATTTAGATTATTAATCTATTGATCATAAGGAGAATGAAGTTTCGTGCTAGCGTCTGCCTGTCAAAGCAAAATATTGCCTATTAATATTGATTAACGAGAGTATGGAATTGGTAATTAGTTATTAATACGCGCTTTGACTTTTCAACTTAAAAGCAATTGCATCAGAGATATTATTTGGTAATTATCTGATGTTTTTTAAATATTCAAGTGACTCCTTGAGAGTTTCGGTAATAAGTTTTTGATAAAACATTTGTTTTTAACCAACTTTGATACGAAAATAAAGTAAAGTTACGTTCGTCAATAAGTACGAACACAAAAAAGTTGTATAATTAAAAAAACTTTAATTTAGTTTACAATTTCAATCTTGTAATTATAAATAATAGATGATAACATAATGGCACTTATCTTACGGATCATTTAGAATTGACAGTCATAACCGAGTCTATTTAACGCGTATAAGAGCAAAAGTCGTCCTTCATTCTGTCGAAGCTTTTTAAATTACGTATAAACCTGATAAATTGATTGATATTAAATTAAACGAACGGGTGCTATTTTTAAGATTATGTATTAAAAGTTTTAGTATGATCGATTAAATTTTTGATGCAAAGAAATTTTTTGTAACCATAAAGCGTTTGGAGACACGGTCATTTAAAAAAATTAATAGGCAGTGTAAATTGCAAAGAAGATAGGCTATAAAATTGCTTGCAACCGGTTTATTTTCCGATTAATAGCATCAAAGCTTTTACGCATTCTTTTTACGCATCTATACAACAAAATATGCGCTGAGAAAATAAGAAAATGAGTTGAATTATAAGCAAATGCTTTTTCACCTTACGATTTCAATAATAATTAGTTAGAATGCGACACGATGGTACGAGCCTACGGTACAAGAGTGACAAAGAATATTTATCGTTCGTTCGATTACAAGACTTTTTATCCCTCACACGACGAGATACTGATTTCCGTAAAACAAATTTCTTCGCAACCCAATATGAAAGATTACAGCCTCGAGTATTTTTTCGCTCGGCTGTAAACGAATTTTTTACGAATCCCGCTAAAAATAAAGTTCTGCCGTCCCGATTCTTCTCATCCTGCATCCGCAATCTGAGGCGCGAAGCAAAACTTATCATTTTTCACTTATTAAATCATGAATGGCTGTTCTTCCGAAGGCGGAAAGAGATCATAACGCAACGAAAGCTTGAAAGTCCTCCTTGTTTCTGTTGAGAAACTGGATTCATCATCCGCTCGGCTCTTCGGGGTTCACTTTTATTTTCTGTTGTGTACAGGCGAATAACGAACGATCTATCTTGTACCTTTTAAAGACCGCGTGTACGTACTTATATGAATAAGATACTTATGAGTCGGAAGTGTGGGAAGACACGATTTTTTTGAGCCGCGACTTAGAGGGATAGCTTTCATCGAACAGACCTTGTACACACACCAAAGTGTCTAGATGATCTTTTTCATTTCTAGCCGAGGCTATAGATTTTCGAGGTTCTTGTCTCGTGCTCTATGGTAATGGATGATGCGAACGAGACGCGAGGGATGATTGTGCCAATAGCAACTGAATAAAAACATGACTCGCGTAAAACGAGCACTTATCCGGCCAAAGATTTCATATGTGACTGACATGCAGAGGCGTTTTTTGTGACGTCAAACGCGGCTCGACGCGATGCTCCTATGCTCTGCTTCGCTATATTAAATCTGGAAATCGACGCGAGCGCGGGACTCGCGTTAAATCTGCCGCTTATTATTTTATTGTAAAAATCGTATCCGCGGTAAGAACTTGTGCGCCGTAAAAAAAAGAAACCGTATCTCGCTATAAATAACAGTTTAATATTTTACGTAACGATGTCTTTGGCAACGCCTGGTTCGGAAAATCCTATTTTTAAATATCTGCTTACAAAATTGGAATTCTCGTTATTACTTTGGAAATATTTACAACGCGCGTTGATTTATAAAGGCTCTTCCATTTATAAAATACCGTAACGTCCCAATTCCTGCGTATGATTCTAAAGAAATATTTGTTTACATAATTCTCAAAGTACAATGCTAGCGCTTTCAGGAGATTAAAAAACAGGCGCGGATAGTTATTATTTTATTGCGCTCCTGACAATAATTTTATCGCCTACCGGAGTAATATCGTAACAGAAATTTGCGTATTAAAGGCGCTTTTAATATATTTAGAGATTCTTTACGTTACTAGGAAAAAAGCGTAAAAACTGACGTGCCATTAGCTTCAATAATCTTTTTTTTATTCGAGTGAGCTCGACTTTAAAATATCGATAAATCATTTACACGAACCCAACACATCTTTGGCATTAAGACAGAAAAACATAAAATTTTAGTCAAATCTTTCAGAGCTTAGAAGACCATAAAAATATGTCGTTCAGGCCGTCAAAAGTTATGGCTGAAAAAGAGCTGTGAGGACGCGACCACAAAAAGGAAAATCTGCCAGCACTTTATCATTGCATTTACATTCGATAAATATGAAATAGCCGGCTGAAAAAAGCCCGCGGCGGATGTCCAGATTCCGAATTGTACGAATGCAGATGGAAGCGTCGTATAAAGCGCATAAATTTCTTGCAACGCTGATTCATGTGAAATTTATTGAAGCGATCAAATGCATTAGCATCTTTTTGTGCGCGTATGCTCCTCATTGACTGTGTCCCAACGAAACGTTGTTGCTGAATAGAGTCACGAAGAGTCACGAGATAGGAAACGTTATCGATTTTACTGCGGTTATTAACTGCTATAATTCTCAATAAACATTCGCATTCGCGCTATAAATTTTTCCAGTCTTTTTGCCCGACATACTGGTGAAGCAGTAATCAAATTATAATGTATCTTAGAGTACAGATTGAAAGATTATATTTACACGTACCTTGATTAAAAGTTTATCGCCTTTTCTAATTAGTTTGATAAAGTTGATTTAACGCGGTAGTAATCAAATATATCGGGTTTTAATGAATCCTGTGTACGGCTTTCTTTTCGGATTAAATTTTTTGCTGATAAAATTGACCAAAACATTTTGTTATTTAGATTTAATCGCTTGGTTTTTTCGACGGGATATACTTTTTTTCAAGAGAATGCTATTATATCAAGAATGAATTGCATTTGTTGTAGAATTGTAGAAAATAGGGAAAACAGACGGGAAGAATACAAATAACGTTTAGCCGCGGAAAATTTGACGGCGACTAGTACGTATGGATTAGTTTAAAATAATTTTTCAATAACTCGATAATTAAGCTTGCGTCTTAGCAATGCCGTAGGAGGATTTCGCTGCTTACAATTTTCACGAGTGGTTCACGACTCGAACGGAGTGTAAGGGCGCGAATACGGTAATTTGTAATAATGATTATATTCAAGTCAATAAGATGACGCGGGACTTATTGTACAAGACGTTCCGTAAATAGCCTATATATACATCGATAATCAAGGGTAAAAGGAATAAATTGTGCGAGACAAAAGGGAGCGATGGTCCAAGGCTTTTGATAAAATCTCCTCTTCTACTATTTGGTCAACTCCACATTCGTTCATTGTAAAAGCTCTCTGGATCTCTCACGGACACGCGCAAGGACCTTAAAGGCGAGACGTCGCGTCGTGTTCGTCCGATGGATGATTTAAAGTGGTCTCACTCACTCACTCACTCTCTCTCTCCCTCTTTCTTTCCTCTTTGAATACTCGCCTAACGATTGAAAGCAGCGTCATGGGGGCCCCGTTTGTGCACCCAAATAATAATACCGAGTCATGCCGGGCCGCCGCTCGATCCCTCAATATCGTCCAATGGCAGATAAAATGTCCACCCACGCATGCGCGCACGCGAGTAGCCCCTTGTGAGCCGCACACGTGCACGCGCTGACTTATAGGATGCTTTTGCATCCTTTAAGTTTCTCATAGGGCTTGATGCGCAGTATAGAGCGTCGTTATGCGAGTCTGTCTCGTGTGCGCCCGCCATCAATAAAAACAATTTTGAGAGGCTCGGGGAATGGTTTGTCGAATGCCTCTCTTTTCTCTTATTCTTTCCTTCTTTTTTTCTTTCATCTCTCGGGGGATTTTTTCCTCCGACGCCAGAAGTTTCTCCTTTTACGGGCTTACGGATGACGTTGTCGTATATTACACACTATAAATGCTATTAGAATACGAATTGAAATGAATATGAATACGATGGTGGGATTCAGGTGGGTTTTTCTATAATTTGTGAAAATGAGGCGCGTTCGTGTTATGCCCCTTTACGAATTACATAAAAATAAATGGCTGAATGCATAGATGTGGCGATACGTGGGGATATACAAAACTAAATATAAAACTGACTAAAGAAAACTTTTTCGCGGTCGTCAAAATAAAGTGGCATTGTGATTAAATTTGCTTTTCAAAAGGTCTCACACCGATGCTATTATCTTTAATGAGAAGATCCTCCTAATATTTCTCGAGCAAAGGTGCTTTTTATTTGCATAGTTTGAGAAAATATTGTAAGTCGGGGAAATATCAATTTAACGAATTTCGGTCGAAAGAGGATCGAATCGAAAGTTTTCGGACAAACTAATATTTTATTAATTCAAATCAGTTCGTCTTTCTCGCGATGTTTATCGTTGAGTTACTTCAATTAAATCTCATTTTTACAGAATTTCTTCGAATACAAATGCTTAGAAATACATTATGATTCTCTAATTTATTCCGTTAAGTAGCAGTAGTCTGATAATAAGACGGCATTCTTTAAAAAAGAGAATATTTTTTATTCCCAATTGTGTAATTTACGATTATCATACGTTTATACTAAGTAAATATACATCGCTATTTTATCGTGTGAAATACATTCCCGTACTTTTGTCATTACGAACGCTATTTATCGAATAACACGACGTGTATATTATATTTTCACAAGATTTTATCGCTTCGAACAAAGCGATAAGAGCTCGTGATTTCGTACAATCGTTTTAAGAAATTAAAAATGTTCACATTTAAAACAAAATAATAAATCTTTTCTTGGTATACCAAAATCATAATTTATTCGAACCAGACTACAGCTAAAATAAACTGCTTTAATAAGTCAAAGTTCAAATTAAAAAAATATTTGAAAGTGTTGTATAGTGTATTAACTTGGCATTCAAAATAAAATTTTGCATTCATTGTGTAAAGTTTCTTTATTAAAAGTTATAATATTAATTTGTTTGCATACATTAGGATACTTCTCTGCACGAGCTTTATCATTACACCGAAAAAAGTTTTCATTGAAAACGAACTTACGATTTTACGTCATAAGTTAAAAATACAAGGCAGTAATAAAGTATCGTTCATAGAAGCGAAATTCATTTCATAATTCTTGTTATTTAATATCTCAAGCGTATATAGTGTCGGTCAAGTTACGGATGGAACGCCTTCTAAGCGTTTAATTAGTGTTACATAATAGGCTCCCTTTATAAACTTTTAAATACTCGCGACGAGATCTGCCGGATAAAGACAGCAAGGAAGTACGGAATAATTTCTGAAAATTAAAATATAATATTTACAAATGTGTTGGTTAATATGATAAATCAGACTTATAGCCGTGCATTCGCATAAAAAAGCATCTGTGTAACATCTGATCTTTCTTCGAAGCAGCAAATAAAGCAGGTTCTGGTACAGAATATAAAGCATCTTTTAACAAAGCGATCAGAGGGAGTCTTCTCGGAGAACGTCGCGGGGTAGAGGGTCAGGGCGGCCTGCTGTGTCCTTGTGTGCAGATCTCCTCCAGTCCTGTCCCTCTCTCTCTCTCTCTCTCGTGCTCATTTAGGCCCCGGCATTCGGTCTGTTCTCTTAGTCTGGGGCAGGTCACGCGTGTTATATGGACGCGCAACAGCACACGTCTCGGAAGAGCGCACGGACTGGCACTACTACACGTAAAAAGGGCAAGAGCGCAAACCGGAGGTTTACCTCAAGTTCAACCTCAAACCCCCAGTCTTCTCCTTGCCCTTCTTCTATCTTACTTTCATCCTCTCTTCCACTTATTATCTCTCTTTTACTATTTTTTTCACTCGCTTCTCCTTTCTTCCTTTCTATTGCTTTCGTTCATTCCTTTCAGCGCTCGCGCCGCTGGAGAAAATGTTTTATTTACAAGTGAATTTCCTGAGTCTTTCGGAAATACAATTAACGCTAACATTCAAATTCCTCCCACTGACTTTTTCGTGCATCTGAAATTGGATAATGGAAAGCTGTCGGTGTAAAATTCCCATTTAACTAAGCGTGTGATTGTGCCTGAATTGTAAAGTGCGAAGAAACTGGCCTCTTACAACGACTTCCTCATTAAAGTTTCAGCCTCGTCAAGCTATTACACCCTGCGATCAAATATTACGAAATCGCGCTCGAGTACACTTTTTCAACGATATTTGTCGAATAATAAGCCCGTTCGCTTTAAAATCATTAAGGAAAATAGCCGATAAAAAATCCACTATCCTAGAGAAAATTGATCAATACTCCTGGTTTTTATTCGGTATTGCATTCGGTATTGTGCCAGAGCCAAGAGAATGGCAATCGAATAAATTCCCAACAATGGCTCTTTACGCTCTCGCCTCTCGGTTCTCTCAGTTCGCTCCCTAATGATTCTCCCCCGCCTCCGGAGCCGGCACCTCGTTCATCTAGCCTAACCCGCTAGCGCACACCTGATTTATTTGTCCGGGCGAAAGCCTCCGCGATTGTCCAGCTGAGCTGATTCGGGCGATAGTCTGTTAGACGGGAACTAAGTTTCAGGCCAGCGCTCGCTGTAACGGCTTAACGTCCGAGCCAAAGGCGCTTCTCGAACCTGTCCTGCGGCTGGACGCGGCTGTTGGCGTGAATGCTGTAATAAACGGGAGACGTTGGCCGAGAAAGGCTTTCCAGTCGTTAAAAAATTATCGCGCCTCGGTCACCGCGGATGTTTCGACGCCAAGATTTCGATTTTTGGCTTGGAGCTCGTTGCTTCTCCGATAGGGGGGTGCACGCGCGGCAATTCATGGAGCTTACGTAAAAGGCAGCCGAAGCGCGGAGGTTTTTCACAGATAGGCTTTTCGATAAATTTGAAAAACGACGTTGTAAAGTCGAGAATGTTGGACGTTCGTTTGGCCATCGTTAAGACGATATAAATCGGCGATCATAAATAGTTATTTTCCAATTCGAGTTATCGATCACGAGCCTGTATGTAATTTGCTTTAATTACTCGCCAATTATTTCATTTCATCAACTATTTGTGTAATTGTACTGTTTTACCGAGGTTATAATAGATTTTCGGCAATTTTATTCGATTTATTACGCATTTTTTGTTTGCCCAAATACAACGCTCTTCGACTTTTTAAATTGAAGAATATTTTTTCGCGCCGTCATTCCATTGTTGGATTTCAAAGGAAAATTATCTACCTTTTAAAAAATCGAGAGACTAAATCACTTCTAATATTCTCCGGATAAAAATGTATAGACCCCTCGCTGTTTCCTATTGCGAGTCGACAAAGAAAAGCGCAGAGCACGAGATTGAGACTTTTCGATGGGAAATACGTGACGTCGATGGGCATTACGCGCAGTGCCATTAATAACTCGGATAATTCCTAGCCGCGGACAGTTTCATGGAAATTGGCAAGGGTATAGATTAACCATCTAATTTGAAATTTATAAACTGCTTGACCTTTTCCGGTTCTTCCTTTTTTCCATCATTCGTACTCAAGTCAGAAGACGCGGGTTTTCCAATGTTCCGGTCCCCGCAAATCGCAAAAATCGATTATTTATTTTGAAAACGCGCGAAAATCGTCCGTCAATACCAAGTATGGTAATTATTTATTCGAGTGTCGGTTACCTCGATCGGCCGAAACGAAGTTTCTCATTAAGTGGATACAGATACGAGTGCAACTCCTCGTCCGAGTTCAGAGCTCCAACCCCGACGGTGCGCTTGAGTCGATATCAGTAATTACAGAGAACCCGCATACCAAGTGGGGCTAAATTCGCCACCCGCCGAACCTCCAACTTAGTCCAATTGGCAATACAGAGAGGACGGAACAGCCGTGGCTGACATATTCGGAGCTCAGAAACCACCGATCCAACACGAGCATACGATTCGGTTGTTGCCCGCAGCATCCGAATTCTGAAACTACACGTAACCGAGTGGGTGTACGTACGAGTACTGATTTCACACAACTAACACAGAGCATTAAGTTTTGCAGTGCAGTAGGATTTGCGCGCCGGAGGCTGTGCATCCGCGGATTAGAATGTAGGCGTCGATGAGAGAAAACATCGCGGATTGAAAAGTCAGTGGAGTTCGTCGTAGAAGTGCGAAAACTTTAACGTTCAGCCTTCAAATTAGAATTCTATTATCAAAATTTAACTGTTTAATATTCATTGTTTCACCATTAATATTAGAAATTTCCTTGACGTTTCATTCCAAAACCATTTGCCCGCTTACTTTTTATTGGCTTATTTACATGTGAATAATAAAATTCATTGATTATTATAGTGTACATAGAATTCATTATACATTACATATCAACCAATAAATCACGTATCGATGACTAATAAATATTCGCTCGACGGATAATTAAAAATAGATATCAATCCTGACTTGAATATAAATGCATTAAGAAGGGTCGAGTTTAATTTAGTTTCACTTATAATTAACGCTGCACCTGAAATTTATTTTTCTAATGATAGCAAAGCAAAACTATTATTCTACTTAACGCTCCTTTTTCAAAAGCGCGTCTTAGCAGGCCTCCAAAAAATGTGTGAGCGAGTTCAATACAACACATCGTAAAACCATAATATTTAGGTTTGTAGCTGAAAATAAAAAATTTCTCACACGTCAGGTCTTCGAAGTGAGTCTCGCGCTTCCGTGAAGCGCAGCCGCCCTTCCCACTGGAAACACAATAGCAAAAAAAATTCATCGAACCTTAATCCCAAATGATCCAATTGGCACGAGAGCTCGGCGATTAAACGGGGGCCTTGGGTACGTGCTACAGGTGTGGAAGGCGAGACCAGCTAATTTTCATTGAATTCTTCGGCAATTTACACCGTAGCTACGATTTTCCACTGATCTCCCAATAGGATTGCCACGGATCGTGATCCGTAAATTCCTGGCGACGAGCTTGACGCACGAACGTACAGCGAAAGAGACAGGTTTCCGACGCAGGATCCGCTCGCTCACACACGGGGGGATAAGCACGCGCTTGCGCACCTGATCGAACCGCTGCGGTGGGAAAATATTGTGACGGGGATTGTAAGGCTGCGGTCCGGCGTGCACCAGATGACTTAGGCGCGTTCCCCGGCGAAGGGCCGTACCTGCGCCGATTAAAAGATTTCTTAGGCGAAGAGGCCCCACGCGACGGGCGGAAAAGGAGACTCGTGACGCTGCACATGCCGGCGCAAGTGCGGGGCGGGCCCTTTCGGGCCCTAAATGGGTGCGTCTCTCTCTCCTTGCCTTGTCAACCTGTTACTTCGACTAAATGGTCGCTCCGTGCGCTGGAGAAGCTTGTCTTCCGGGCTCATTATCGTGCGCCCCAAAAAAAGGGTTCTCCGATTCGTTAGCAGCCACTGACGTTGAGCAACTGTTGCTGAATATTTATAACCATCAATGGATTATCTCAATAATCGCTGAATGTCATTTGGTGGAACAAAAAAGTATTTATCTCTTACGCGCGGACGGTAGATAAAACTAAATGGAATATATAGTCGCGTATTTTGCATATCTGATGCTGATACTTTGCTACAGTTTCAGCATTTTCCTCGACGGCTATTCGAGTCGCCTCGATGCCAACAGGTTGCATTATTATTGAGTCGCAAAATGAAAAGCGCAGTTAGAAAATTTATTTAGACGTGCAATTTCGGTAACGGGTATGACGTAAGGTTATTGAAAAAGTGTACATCAACCGGAAAATTTATCGTAAATAAGCCAAATTAATCAAACGGTCGCTCGGAAATACTTTAATTTAATTCACGTACAGTGCACTTATTAATTTATTTTCTGCCACCTGCGCCAGCCGAAAGAAAACCGAAAGAAGTGGATAAAGCCGCGTCCGCTTTAACACGGCAGTTTGAAATACATTGGCGGAAAACATTTGGCAAACGACTGCAGGTAATTTCATCGGAACGCCGGTAAACCGAGACGACGACGAAGACGAGGTTTACACGCGGTTTTCCCTAACTAATAAGCGAGCGATCGGCTTTATATGCGTTTCGGGGATGGCAGGAGGTCTTGAGGTCGCGTCAGGCAATCGCTTGTAGCGACTGGAAGCTGGTTATTTCGCTACTCGCGAAGGTCGTTTTGTGATCGCACTCTTTTTCGATTCGTCCCACCTCCTCGTTCCCTCGGAGATTGTCTTTTCGTTCAGGGTGGCCGAGTAAAAGGAAACTGTGCGATCTCCGCGTGCTGACTTTCCCTCGGCGTTGTTTTAGGACGTGGAAACGTGACGCCTGCGCGAAAGCGCTGCGAGAGAAATTCGAGCTCTAGCTAAAATTTGTTTTCATTCCCTCTCGCTTTCACGAGCCTCTGGAATGATGAAATTTTCCTCTTTTCCCTTTTTCTCTCGCAGCGTGTATAATCTTACGGTTGACGTTAAATCTGCCCTCTCTCTCTCTCTCTCTCTCTCTCTCTCTCTCGGTCACTCTTTCACTTTTTCCTTGTCTATTTCTCGCTCTTTGAAAAAATAAAGAGTCTACAGGTCTATTGGCTATGGCGCCTTAGTAAAGTACGCAAGCGGTGTTTTCGCCCACGAAACACGTTCCACAGGACAAACGAGCTCTGGAAAAATAATCGAGACTTTTCCTTATTTACTGAGATCGCCTGGCATTGGCTTTGGCTCTGCTGGAGCTTCTTCCTGGTCGTTTACTGTGTAAACTTCTCCTTTTAATCTTCTGCCATCTATTCTACTTTTTTTCTTCTAATTTATTATTATTTTGTCCGATAACTTTCGAATGTTTTTTCTAAAAAGACCCAAGCAGCTTGGAAATGCCTTTCTTTTGTGCAGATATCATCACGAATTGTCGCCAAATAAACTAAGAATGACTCTATCATAAGGCAATATCTAGAAAAATAAACTCTTGTCTTCTAAATAAGCTGTACTGCGTTTCTTCTTTATGTGTCCTTTTAAGTCAATGGATTTTAATAATCAATTAAATTATTACAAATTATTTTAAAAAAGTTAGTAGATGTTATTTCTGTCTACGTGTACTCGTGAACTATTTATTAAGAAATATTTTAATATTGCGCAATAAAACGTTACAAACCCAAATTCGGAAAATTTTTCAGAATTTTAAATTCGTACAGACTATCGGTTCAGTAATTTCTTTATTTTTTATCATTATTTCGTATTACTTTGTTAGAATTTTCAAGAAAAGAAAGCTATAAACTTTTATTCAATGTACGCGACAGCATTATGAAGTGCATCTACCCTATAGAGATGCACTTGCAAGACTTTGGCATTTCTACCTGTCAAAATTGGTTTGTTAATTCAAGAAACAAATATCTGTCAAACCAAATGAAATCGTACGCCCACAATAGGCGAGAAAAATAGACAAATGTTTGTCAAACTAAAATACGGGCATTTGGAAAAATGGAAATGGCAACGCCTGCAAAAACTGAAATTGATGAATAGCAAGTGTAAATGACTCTGCACGCAATGGGAACTATCCCTCCCATTGACACTAGACCCGGAAAATCCGTTGCTCATCGTGTACAACATTATTAGCCGAATTACCACGTCGTCATTCTCCCTCGCGGAATTCATACTCGACTTCCTCGACGTCGCCTGGGCCTGCATCTGCACCCAGAAGAAAGACGTCCCGTGGTTTCTCGGACAATTCGGTTCATTCGGGAAGTCGAAGAGACACCGGACGAACAGAGCGACCCTGAAAAACATCTCGCCGCGTGCAGTCCTCGGTGAAATTAGCAAGTGGAAGCGTCTTGCTCCTCCCCCTGACATCCTCTCCCACGCTCTTCGCCTCGACATTCCGGGCCGTGGGCCGTCGCCTTCGCGAGTAAACAGTAAACAGCAACAAAAGTCCGCATTTGCCGTGAGGCTCTCGCGGTGATGTCTAGTTTACGCCTCGTGCCTTTCGTACGTCGCATCACGGGGTGCGCCTCCTCGCAATTTAGGCCCCGGACGAGTTCTCTGTACGGAGTCAAGCGGGCGCATAATACCTGGCCCCCTACGTATGTGGCTACACGGAATCGGTCGCTGCGGCGTGAAGAGACAATTTCGTGTCTGTCGGAGAGACACGTCAAAAAACGCTGAGAGAGTGAGAGAGAGAGAGAGAGAGAGACAGGGAGGGAAAGAGGGTGCACTTTGTGGTTCGGGTCGTTTCTGCTCCACCCGGGGCTCTCGCTCGCTTTCGCAACTCCCATTGAACTCCCACATCCCATGCGAATGAGGCGCAAGAGAGGACGACTATTTTCAGGCGGTTCTCGCGGCGCACAATGGGAAAGGTCGAGACGATGTTGGGCCAACTTTTGAATAACCGACTGACTCCTAATTGTCTGGGCTTCTCGCTGCGGAAATCTCTTTATCCGTCGACACGACTTCGCTGCTGCCTCTCCTTCTCTCTCTCTCTCTCGGCAGCGCTCGCTTGTCTCTTCTCCTACGGTCGGAAAGGAGACGTTCGAGCACGAAGCTAAGAAAACGGAGAGAGAAAAAAGGGCCGTCATAAGGCAGCCGATGCGCTTGGCTTGTCGCGAGCGGCTAAAGAGGATAGAGTTGAAGTTGGTCTATCTCTCTCCCTGTCGCTCTTGCTTTTGCAAACTCCGCCAGCAAAACATTCCGGATTTTTACACGTGTGGCTCGCGCAAGCGCGAGACGGCGACGACGACCACCCGCCAAGACCCACGGAGATGACCGTCGCGTCGCGTCGGCCTTTGCCAGAGACATTCAATCAGACGGACAAGCCGAAGCAGCCGCAGCTCCGAAGAAAAAGAATTCGAGCGAGAGAGAGAGAGAAAGAGAGACGGAGAAATGCTAAACGAGAAAGGCAGGGAACTAGAAGGAGAGGAAGCTTTGAAAGTTTCTGAAATGCAAATAAGTAAAGTTGAGAGGGAGGATGAGAGTGTGGAGGGCATATCGAGTAGTGAAAGGGACATTAGAAAATTTAAGACGAATCTAAGAGGATGGAAAAGTAATTGATTTGAGGAAACTCATGGGCACACAAATCGAAAGCCGTAACAAGTTTGCTTCATCTTTACGTTGATAAGATTTTAACAACCCATGAGAATTTTTCAACCGAAATATCGAGCAATTGACAAAGCATTCGCACAAAATATAATATATTTTTACCCAAACTATTCGACGCGATGCGTGTTTTCTTAAACAAACTTACATTCCTCGCGATGCGACTACGGAGACTTTGTCCGACTTCTCTCTGTATTCCAGAGAACATTGCTATTAATCATCTATTGTCGAAAAGATTTATGCATTTTTATTTCGCGCATTTTTCATTTAAGGGAAGTGAGCCAATTTAAAATTGAAATTCATGCAAATTCGCAAGGAATCGAGGAGTTGGACCAATTCTTAAATGTGTGTGATTTCTCGAACTTGTAAAATTTCGTTTCCCAAACACGTAACACTTTCATTGAGCCCTAAAAATCGATTTTTTAAAACTACCTCCTGCAGCATCGGCTCGTAAATATTCACCACTTGCAACTTCTTAAGCAGGAGACTTCAAATTATTTCCATTTCATGTCGAACAAGTTGAGCAACGGATTCAAACACGCATATTTGTCAAACCTATTTTTGTCCTTAGCCTACACATCTCCTCTTCAATACAGTGATATATGGCATTTGAACAATCAGCTCTTCCTTTCTCAGAATTTTTCCAACTTTATCAAACGCAATATTTCAAGTAGAAATATACGTTAAAATTTATTTAGCGTCCTGCTGCTTTTACAAGAATGTAAGATTAACCAAATAACATGCACTCTGATTTTTATGTGTAAGCCCAAATATGGAAAATTCAAACACATACTTTTAATTGGGAATAAATTGCCTAAAGTCGCTTTAACTCGATCAATACTTCCATTAGATATGAAAGTAAAATATTTTAATGTATATAGCACTAGTGCTCGACACTAAATTTATAAAGCAAAGTTTAAAGAGTTTGGCATTGGATAATATACCATGCATAAGCAGTGCTGATACTAAACGTGTATATATATATATTCTTTCTCTAAGATTTTTTCTCGGCGCTCGTTTTTAAAGTTTGACGATTCTCAATTATTAATAGAATGTCCTTACAAACGAGTGCACTTGATTAAAAATTTTTCACATAGCTGCCATCAATATCAATTAGCTATCATTAGGTACCAACTTAAAAAACTCATTATCTAAAACAAGCTGCAGATGAAAGGGTCAACGAGCATTTTTCAGATTATTGAAAAATAATTACGCGTAATAATAATGATTAATTGTAATTGAGTAACTTGGTTTTATTTTGTACACGACAAGATTCGGAGTACTTTTGCTCGTACTTACATCGGCAATTTCAAATATCTTACGGCATATTAACGACATATTAACTTTATCGAACAGCCTGCATCTCACTCTTTTATCGGTACAAGATTGCATTAGTAAACATTTGTTAAAAATATTCGTATCGTTAAAAATTTGTTATAACCAAGTTCAATTAAAACGAATTGAAACTCTCATTAATTATAAATAATACGTTGCGCGTACCATAAAATGTTTACCAAACCACCTATAATTAAGTAAAGGCTTTTTACTTACAAACTCGAGTTTAATTAAAAATAAACATTATCAAAGAAAACAAATTATTTTTCGCATTAAATTCGAAATATAAGAAATCCATTTTTGCTTTCGCACTGAACGATGATCAATTAAGATAAGATTCATTCGTTTAGTCGATACTGAAACTCATACACAAGTAAAATTTAAGTTTACACATTAAAGTTATTAATTCACCTATCTCTTACATACATAATCAATTGTGTTTAAAAATTGTCCCATATTAATGTCAATTTCATTACAACTCGTATCGATTCAACAATAAACGGATGAAGCGTGACAGAAATTTGAAAAGGAGTAACCGTACAATCGGTCCCATTATAAAAGTCCCAAATTTCAGGTGCTTTTGAATCGGTATTCCAGCAGCAAAAATTACTACTTCGAACAAAGAATAGCCCTTAGATTTTCCTTAAAAATTCACGAAATTACAAGACTATAGCCGGATGAAACGTTGTAAGCGCGACGGCCAGCTAACATAGGTATCGGCTCAGGACCCTCAATGAAAATCAACCCATTCTCTCACTTTCCATACAAATTTTCCCACTCGCGTGCTTGCGTTCGCGTGCACAAACCTTCCCCAGAGTCCTGTAACATGCGCCGTGCCTCCTTCAAAGGGAATCGAACTTTTCAGACGTTTGCGGTCGAATTCCAGCGCGTATTACGTACCTTTACACATGCACTTCGGTCAAAAAGAAAAAACCGCGGGTTGGGAAAAGACGCGCACGGGTAGTGCATAATAAAAGGGGAGGGGAGTATTATAGCTAGGAATGCGGAAACGCACGTCGCGGGCGAGGGAAGCGGAAAAAATCTTACGAGATTTATAGACGTATAGACGAGCGCGTGCGTATGCGCGTGCGCGCCTCTCCTTGGACACGACGATCTGCGAGGGAACATTTTAAGCCAGATGTGTCTTAGTTTGGTAGAAGCGGACATTTTTCAAAAATTTGTCTCGGATCATCTCATCACTCAGGAAATTGGAGACTTTTTTTATGGATCTTGGTGCAAGCTGGATGTCAACGGAATATCACAATAATCTCCAAACTGATGATTGCGTTAATGTGGGACTCCATTTTGCATTTGCACAGGTATATTTCTATGTGCAATTTACGTTTGGATCTCTAAATTATCGAGGGAGTAAATGCGTGATTAACTAGTTAAGGTTTTTTTAAATTCTGATGCAAAGCAATATATCTTTTTCCGAATATTTTCAGAGAAATTTTAATACATCAGGTGCTTCGGCAATCGTATAAATATTAATTTATTAAAAAGAACTTCTAAGGTAAGTAAACATAAATACAGTTCTATTAATTTACAATTTGTGATATATGCGCACGTATTTTGGTACCACGTCGCGTAGGACCGAGAATAAAACTTCATATTTTATAAACTTCCGAATGATTTGAAGACAAAGTGAAAAATAAAAAATCTATGTAAAAAGAGGACGACTTTTTACCGACTGAAAAATTTGGTCCGTTTCATTAAAGAATAATAAATCTTGCGATTTTAATGTCTACTAGGAATAATGTATGAACGCGAAATTTTTATAAACACGCAGCGAAGTAAAAAAAGAGGGCACGAATTATTGCGGACAACGCGATTTTATTCCAATTTGATACCAATTTTATATAGGTTGAGCACTTTGAAAGATCAGGTCTGTTCTGCTTTTTTTTCGAAATTAAAAATATCTTTGAGCGCAATTAGACTAGTGTGTTTAATAAAAGTGCCCTCGGAAACTCGAAGAATAAGAAGTTATTAAACTCAAGTCACTTTAAATTATTGCTCAACGAAATTGCCTTTACGACCTCGAGAAGTCTTTTACTTCATTAGGGCATCCACGTGACCCGTTTGTCGTATATTACAAAGTCTACGTTTTCATTGCAGCCTTAATACAGCCGCGTAAAAATGTATGGGAGACGCAGGAAGGCAGGAAAAAATCGAGCAAGACGACAGGAGAAAAAGAGTAAAGGGGTTGGGGCGCGCGAAAAAGAGAACAAGACACGTAGTGACGCAGAGGAAGCATCCTATACGTGCCCGTGGTGCACGTACGTACGTACGTACCACCTGCCTCATTGCACAGAGAGTCTAAGAATAGAGTAACGCTACGCCAGAGCAGTTGCGCCGACAAGATGCTGTCGCTCGTTAGGTCATGCGTGCCTTTCTACTTGCTCTATCTCCTTCTCCCTTTTGGTTTGTCCTTTCCTTTATTTTTGCTTGGTTAGCTTCTCGAAATATAGTGCCAGCAGGTCTCTAGAGTAATTGTTAGTTAACTTGGACGCTTCTTGATAATTGAATAAAAATAGCGAGTATCAAAATTACCCGGTTGTTTTATCTTTTCTTCCTGCCTTTTCAATCCTATTTCTCCTTTTTCTCATGCTTAACGCCTTCATTTTTGACACTTTAATAAGAAAATATTGGACAGATCGAATAAATAGTATAATAAGACTCTGTATCACCAGTATTTTACGTCAAAGTATTATAATTATTTTCTCCTGTCTACGTCTAAAAACTTATATTCCCTCTGTCTCAGATTACTTTGTCATAAAACTTTCAAAATCATAGTTTCCTGTCTAAAGCTCCTATACATAATTCAAAAGGATACTTAGTTACTTTTTTTTTAAAATACAACTATTCCCAAGGGATTCTACAATTCTGAGTTTACAATAAGAGCCAAAATATTGATAAGAATTAAGGCTGTCATCTTGTTTGATAACTTTACTTCTAAGCCCGTTTCTTATGAGGTACATTATTCAAAATTATTCTGTAAATAACGAATAATTCATGCTAGTGTACACACTGAGTTGCATAATACCGTAACTGAATTGCCAACTGCAATACAGAGTACAGATAAGGTCCTAATCAGAATTCCAATATGATATGTGTCCTTTGAGGATTCTGATACTTATCTTATAATGCCTTGACGGTTGCTCTGAAAATGATAAAAAGACATAATCTTCGGAGATTTAAAAAAAAGTTTCCTTACATACACGATGTAATGGAGCATCGAAAAACGTACGAACCGCGATCGATGCTTCAGTACCTTTTTAAGGTATTTCACGATTGTATTGGTTCTTTATTAGAAGTAATTAAAGATTTCAAAGGAAAATTGTACAAAACATATTATCTGCGCACATACGTGTGTTTCTGTAAAATGGGGATTTAAGTTAGTCTGTATATACGTGAAGTCAAACCTCGACGATTGACAAAATAACATTCTTGTTATAACAAATTTATTTCACATTCCTGCAATAAAATGCGATAAAACATAATTTAATAATAAGCAGTTAACAATAAGCACGAATAATAAGCATTTGGTTGTTTATTGCAAGGCGACGAGACGTTCGCGCAAAATATTTAACGTTTTTCACTTTTTCCTTCGAGCAGATATCCGCTGGAAAATTAAATGCCAGCGCTCTTTTCTTCCGAATTAGTCGCGAAAGGTTTTCCGGACTATTTAATCCACGCACCTTACGAATAACCGACGCATAGATTAGTCCGCGGAATTAATAATACTATTTTGGCGTTGTTGCAGATTAAATTATTTTCACCGAGAGAGAAACCTCCTCGCAAGTTACTTTACACCGCCTAAGAAAAGCTTCGGTCAAAGGAGCAGCACCTCCACTTGTTAAATATAATAAATAAAATAGTGCTCGCCTCCCAGACTGCAATCATTATCTGCTAAAAAACCCCGTCCCAGCGAGCATTTCGTATCCGTGAAGAAACTGCAGCAAGACGTAACTTAGTGTAACTCTAACTCTTTGTGCTTTGAATATCTCTCGTTACTCTATCGCGGATACATGGGAAGGTGTATCGCGCGCGCGGCTCGTATGAAAAGGAAAAGCAAAGTGGAGATGAGCTGCGCAGCTTCTGCTCGCCGAACCGTACAAATATTCTCAGCTGTACTTATTATTAGATATGCTTCGGTGAGACGGAAGATAAAATGAGTGTATAATCGGATTATCTCAAATAATATTCGGGGTATTCGTTCAGTCCTGATAAGATCTCTTGACGAAATTTCATTAATTATTAATTGTTTTTATTGCGCTTTATTCTCGTCGCCATTAGAACGCTCATCGAGCTCATTATTTTGAGACGCTAAGCAAACGGATTATGCCGCTGTAACGACTCAAAGCGCTTGATCCGTCGCCGCTTCTAGCAGACACCCAGAATTCACAGTAATTAAGAATACGGCGTCGATTAATTTTTCGATTTTCATGCACGTGTAGCGGAATGTTGCTCGGCAATTTTAAAAGCAGCTTTCCGGCCAACGAACAACAGTGAATCGGTTATTGTTCCGCGCTTCTTCTTTATGTAACTGTAAATCAAATATTCCCTGCTCCCATGTATTGAGACATTGCTTATTCGATTTTTGTTCTTGATTTCACGAAAATGCAAGCCTCGCGGCAAATTTATATTCTACACGGGGAAAAAGTGGACCTTATTCAGTCTCGAAGAAGGAGATCGTGTTTGTTTTTAAAAGCGGCAGATGAATTCTCATGCGTTATGTAAAAGAGTCGAGCGAGATCTGCCTTATTTTTTATTTTTCAACCGAATGCTAAAAAAAATCGATTTTTTCCTTACTTTTTAACATAACAGTTATCCGTGCATTTGCTTGTCTTTTTAAGGACTTGATTGAATAAGGTTCTCCCCGACAAGCGAGTGCGCGCGCGCGGCACCGCGTATACCGAAAAGTACTTCATATCGGCACAAAAAATTCTTTGCAGGTTTCGACCAGTTGAAAGGGACAAGTAAGACAGAGAGGAAGGAGAAAAGTGAAAGACCTAGGGTGGGGAGGCGGAGGAGTTCGTGGAGGAGGAGGAGCGGAGAAAAAAGTAAAGATAAAAAGAGCAAGGGGGCATTTAGTCGTACGTTTGTGAAGAACTCGATCTCTCGTTGTCTCTTTTTCGAAGCGAAGAGCTCGGCTCTCGCCGCGGAGCACCTGCCATGACTCACCATGAGTCTGCTCCCCCGCAAAACTTGGCCGGATTACAAAGACCTTAAAT
This sequence comes from Platyscapa corneri, assembly GCA_018907185.1. NCBI lineage: Eukaryota > Metazoa > Arthropoda > Insecta > Hymenoptera > Agaonidae > Platyscapa > Platyscapa corneri. Next base: position 3,066,260 of record JACCHW010000021.1, on the reverse strand, counting down.
ACCGGTCGCCCTCCATGAAAATACACGACACGGCCATAATGCACACGCGCGCCTCCATACAGACACGGACGACAACGGCTACACAGGTACACCGCTACACCGCTACAACGCGCGGCTCCGTTGTACCGGGTACTGGGTGGTGCATTCAGCGGACGAGGTCAGCAGCTCTCCTAACAAGACAATGAAAAAAAGCTCCGAGAGTGGGATGCCTTTTTATACGACAACGATTATGGTACACGCTGCTATTATTGATTATCTAAATGAAACGCTGTAATTATACACCGACTCTGTTTGTGTGGAAGCTTAGTGTTTTCCCGGACAATGGACGCGTCTAAGGTGATTCATGCCTCTTCTTTCGAATGATAAACTCGTTCGAATCGTCGAATCGTTAGATATCGACGTAACCGCCACGGCCATCTTGCAACGAGAACGAGCCCAATATTCCGTCCGACCTCAGCCTAAATATTAACCCGCATCATTTGTATAAATTTATTAATAACGCCGAGCGCAGAACCGTTGCTTCCGTTGCTTTCAATTTCGGCCCTCGGATCAGCAAAATGCAATTACAACGCATTAAATTATATGCCAGGGTTAATTATTTTTATCCGTACATATCGCGTTTGCCGGCTTTACAAATCGATGGCTTATTAACGCGGGGTGTTAAAGCTGCCTTAGACAGCGATAAGCCTCGGGGATAGTCATATTTCGACAGCCGGTAGCGGTTTAAGCGACGAAAACGTAAATCAACGCGACGCCGATTGCGCGATTTCCCTTGTGTTATATGTTTGACATCGAGAGTCGCACTGCAGGCTGCGCTCCAGCCGGACACGCACATTTACATAAGATAGCGGCTCACGAGCTCACCGAAAAAATCTGTACGACACTCGGGACAAAATACTCTCGCAGATTCATTCTTGCAGTTACCCCCGTCGGTCTGTACCACCCACGAGTGAGCGACTCTCTTCGCCCCTCCGCAAGATCGGCCGGCGATATCTTCACTAAATGAACCACCACCCAAGGTGTCAAGCGCGCTCTTGCGAGCTGCTGCTGGAGATGGCACCTGCTGATACGGCGCATCGAGACGACGATCTGCGGTGCATTAGAGTGAACGAGGAGCTCGCACTCGGGAGGACCGAGGCAAAAGAGGAAGAGGAGACGCGACAGGTCATTGTAGGAAGAGTGCAAATAGCAGGTAAAGCGCGTGTGTGGCCACGCGGAAGAAGAAGAGCCAAGAGTCTCGGGAGAAAATACAAGCCTGAGATAAAGAGGCGCGCGCGGCCGCAGGAGCGCGTCGACGATGATATTCCAAGAGCATCCTCGTTCGATCATCGACTTTTTCTCGGGGGACCACCTCGTCGCACCGGCTCCGTTGTGTTCTCCGACTATTTTTACGGAGCGCGATATTTGCCTTTCCAACAAAGGCAAAGTAATCCGAGCAAGATCTCGGCGATTAGCGGCGCTATCGAATAAGTCAATTCCAGCGACGGTGCAGCGTGATTTTACGCGATTCGCAAGATTCGCTAATCGCTTGAATATGGATGCAGCGCCCATTAAATATTCAGTATTGGAGCCACGACTGGCGCACTTTATGCTAATGAACGCTGACGCTGCTACGTGCGCGACATCGTTTACGTGGAATTCTATTTGAGCGGCTAAACCGTCTCAGCGAGATCGCGTCGTTGACCATAACTAAAGCGCTCCAACATCAACGAGCGTTTAAATTAAAAAGTGACCTTTTCATTAGCGGATGCGACACGTGAAACCGGCAAAGAGATCACACGAATGTCATTGCAACGTCGGAGTAAGGCGAGACTCTTTGTTTCTCATCGGTGAAACAAGTCGTGGCAGCTCTGGACGACTGCAGGATGAAAATTGAAAATTGCACACGCGGAGGAGAGGAAAAAACCGGCCCTCGTTGATGCGATAATCGCACACCGTGGAAAAATGGGCGCAAGGGCGACGTGAATTTCTAATTGCGGTGGCAATCGCGATCTACAGTGTCAGCCATCAGCGTTTGCGTCTTGACACTCACGTACACACTCGCGCATTGGCGGGCTCAATCGACCCGACGCACACTCGCGGCAGAGAGGGAGGGAGGCAAACACTATTACGCGGATAAAACCTCGACAAGCGGAGGCTTGAGGGGGGGGGGGGGGGGGGAAGCGAGCGAGCAGAACAGCTGCGGCGCTCGGAGGATGCATCGCACAGAGACGACGCGGTCAGGAGCAGCGTCGCTCGCATGCACTCCGCTCTGATTGTTCCGTGAAGAGTGGAGAGATAGAGGAGACGAAGAAAGAAAAGTGCGATAGCTCGGCGGATTGGCAGTGAGCGAGCGAGTCTCGCGGGCTGGGCAGGGGAGGGGCACTTTGACGAAAAGATAAAAGAAGCCTGGATGCGCGCGCTCTGATGCTGTTATAATCAAGAACGAGACTTTTCACTTTTATTTTACAAATGATGCCGTAAGCTTGGGCGAGTCCGAGAGCTGCGCGAGAAGGGCCTTTTTAAGGATTACTCAGACTTTCCAGCGAAAAAGAGTTGCTTACGCTTACAGAAATGATCAAAATTAAATTCGCAATATTCCTTCGTAATTACTTCCTGCAATCAGAATTTACTTTATCAGGCTGAAATCGGTTTAGCTGCGGCATTAAATTTTTTTTCCGAATTAAAAAAGGATCGGAGACGCTTTTTCCAAAGTTGCAACTGAACTGGACCAACGTTAGTTTAAAAAATGAGCCGACGCACAAAAATGTATTTAAATTGCTCGAGTCGAGGAGACGCTCTAATTTAAACGAGTCAACGCATTCGAAGGGCCTCTAACTATACTTTTAATTGCATTGCTCGAATAAATGGCATTGTGCCGAGATAAATGATGAATTCCAAGGCATTTAATTTGCGAGTGCAATTATAAAAATATGTAAATGTAATTACACCTCCGCCCTCTGAGTACATAAAAATACGATCTGCTCTAGAATTAATTTCACCAACTATCGAACAAACTAAATAATTTCTCATCATGGACATTTTGCAGCGGAATCAATTTTCATTATCAACATTAGCTAAACTAAGTAATTAATTTGCTCTTAATTGCGTCGCATACCTTATTCAAACTGCAATGTCATAAGATAAACCGTAATTTCGTCTATACATAAAAATGTAAGGATACAAGGACAAATAGACTCGTCGTTCGCGAAAGTTGTTCGGAGACTCGAAGACGGACTAAAATATCTTATCCCCCTGATAAATCCCGATATATTTTGATTATAAGCGTTGTTCATCGGCTTACAACAAAACTCAGCAGCGATAAGCCGCTCCATAAATTATTGGATCGTCCTTAAAGCCGTGTTCCCACATTCTCAACAAGCCCGCAAAAATCCGTCCATGAAATCGGCGAAGAAAAGCCGGCCTTGACCACCTCCCGATCGAGCGAGCGAGTAGACAAACTCGGCTCTTATCGCGAATCCGCCGCGAGCCGCGCGCGCGCGCGCGCACTTTCATCGCCCAATCTACCATTAACCTGCAGCTGCTGCTCCCGGGCTAGGCGCAATAATCCGAGCAGCAGCCCTTGGCGAGCAGCGGATGTAAGGACGGCATTTAAGAAGATTTATCGACGCGACGAGCGAAGGACCTACGAGTTCTCTTCGCGTTGTCACTCGCCGCTCCTCCTTCATCGCTCTCGATCTCTCGCGAAGGCGCACACACGCAAAGGCTCTCCGCCGTCTCCGCACTTTTTGCCCCTTTTCCCTCCTGCCCATCTCTTTTTTTCGGCGAACCGTAATTTACTTTGATTGACAAATGGACACCCTACCGCTATCTATGCCGGCTCTTCTTAGCTACTTGGCCCCGAGTCTACGGCAGACCGAGCAGAGCTTGATTTATCGAGAGAGAATACGTATATCGATCGCGGAGCCGGTAATTTTTCTTCAAGTATTTCAAATTGACTTATTCGTAGCGTACACGTGAAATATTAGATTCGTTGCCCTTCGCTCACTTCGTATAAATTAGTTCAACTTAGTGATTTCAGGTTAGTCGGAGCTGATATCGCCGCCGCCGCCGCCGCCGCCGCCGCCGACGTACGAGTTCCCAGCGCATGTACCCATTGACTCTTGCGCCATTAAAAATTCCGGCGCGTATTGGATCTTGACAATGAATAATCGATGTTTATCTATTCTCCAGAGCGATGTTTTTCTTTTTCTCTTTCAATAGCAATCACAAAGCTCATATTTTATTTATCTCGCGAGCAGGCAAAGTTTTATTAAAATTGACAGGTGTTTGCTTGTTATTTACACGCACGTCTCGGACTCCGCGCGGCTCAATACACATCTACGCTTATGAACGAAAATAATTATCGTAATACATCGAGACACAAGCAAAGAATGCCAGTAATTTCTCAATTAATGATAAAATGATTATTGTTCGGAGATATTTGGAGAGCTGCGCGTTATTTTTATTTTTAGACGACGACTGCGTTCTTAGGCGCATTATCCTACGTAACTGTACTTAAATACTTAAATATTAGACGTAATATTTTATGAACCGCGCGCTGGAAAAGCCATTGGCTCAATGGCGTACGTATTCTCGAGCAGCGAATCTCATAAGCGTGCGCATAATTACCCACTTTATAAATTGCGAAATGCCTCGGCGATTTCTCGCTCCTCTTATCTATCCAAGCATCTCTATTATACTAATCGCGCTCTCCGGCTCATTCGCAGTTCCCCGACACCGATTTTTACGCGACATCGGTATCCGCGCGGGGCTCGAAAAACCTCTTCTCTCTCGCAGGTCCTGGGAAAGCGATCGGCGTCTTCTCCTCGCGCTACATCGGGGCGTATCGCGTGCTCGCGTACCTACGTCCCTGTGGAGGCGCATTACAAAAGACCCCGTACGCGCGTGCGCGATGATTACTATGTTTCTCCCGACAAATCACTTAACGATTCGAGTTTAAGAAACTATCTGAATATCACTCATTAGCCGCGGTAAGTATTGTATTGAATTACCGAGCGATGGCTCTTGACTCTATCGTCACGGTATATCTCACTGTAAAACGCCGGCGAATAATAGGTTATTTCTCCGGATCCGAGCGATTGCAAAATAAAAGGTCGAAATTAATTTGGACATTACGGGAGAGGGGGGCGGGAGGGAGTCTGTACCCCTTCTCCCTTTAATGCGTCCAGCAATGTTTCCAAGCCTCGTTTCGGGGAGAGGAGATTTAAAATAGCCAAGTAATATCATTCATTAGAACGTGTAAGCATTATATCGAATTACGAGCGATTTTGCTTGTTTCGCTCGCGCGATAATAATTGAATGCGCCACCACCAGCTCTGTAGCGCGTGCGAACGTACTTACGCGTATATCGAAAAATTCGAATTCAATCTATTGTATTATTACGCGATTGAGCGTAATTCTGTTTCATTTCGCTATATTAATCTCGCGAAAGACGAAAAGCCACTTTTCTCCCTGGCGCGGCATTTATCGTGCAAATTTGCAAGTTTTGCAAATTAAGGAGAAGGCGATTTCGCTCGCTTTTGAAACATTAAAAAAAGCAAAGCTCCTGCTTAAATAAAGTTTTTTAACGGCTCGTAATTATAAGAATTTCAAACTCGAGACGAAATTATACGCCGTGGCGATTTCGAGTTTTGTCATGGTCATTAAGCCCGGCTATGAATTAATATTCGCCGGTAAGCGGAAAAAAATAAGCCCCGTAATTATCATGGGACATCGCGCAATAACAAACGCTCCAGATTTCAAAGAAAAACACGTTTTCGCCATGACTGCGCGGCTGCAATTAATGACTCGGTACTTTTTCGGCGAGGACGGGGTTAAAAATAGGGGAGTTAACGAAATATCGTACGTCACTCGCGCAGGAATCGGAACGAGAGCAGGAGATATTTTTGTATGTGCGTCAATTAAGTTTTAAAATTGAGTCTACAGGCCGAATGTTATAATGAATCAAAGTCAAGGAGACGTCTTGTCGATACGTTGTCGCAGCTGATGTTTCGGCTCCCCGTAGCTCGAACTTTCTCGCGCGCGAGCACCACTCGCACAAGCGTGTACGCGGATGTACCGAGTCATTACTCGGATCGGCCGTTGCAGCGGTGGCAATTACCGTGGGACTCGGCGGCGCTCAAATGCCGAATGGACGCCGCCGGTTCCCGATTTTTATCGACTCGGTTATTAACTACGGCTCGCCGATCGATTCTTTCGACGATCCTTCCTCAAGATACATTTCGATCGGATGCTCGCTTTCTTGGGTTCAAATTTCAAGATTTTAAAGTCAACTTTCACTCCGATAATGTGTCGACTCGGGTTACTTTGCGAGAGAAATTTTTCGTTTTAAAACGAGCGGGTTAACTTCGTTAAAAAAATGAAATTTGACTTTCCGAGGTAACGGTTATAATTAAAAGTCTTGGCCGATTTCATGGGAGCGACTAGTTTCGAGGACCGAATGATCACCAATGCCCACAACCGATTTACATTCGACAGAGTTTAGATTGAAATACAGCGGCGCCTCGCCACCGTCGCTGGTAATAGCACACGCGCGTCCAGCTTGATAATTATTTTGAAAACTCATTTATTACAATGTAACTTCGCCGCTGGGAAGGTGAACGAGCAAGAAAGTTGTTGAAAATGTGCAGGCAGAAATTATTACACAATTGCTTTCGAAAACTTTGTATTCGTCTCGTTATTTACGAGCGCCGGATCGTAAGAAAATTAAAACGGAGATCGACAGAGGGATAAATCCTTAATCGATAGTACACCCTACATTGCATTATTTCAAACGCAACGAGATTTATGATATAGACGCGATATCGCGCCCCCGAAATATAATCATTTATTCTAGATAAAGAAAAGCTCGCGTCGAAGATGAATGTGGCTAGCGGGCGTGCGCAAAGAGAATTAATTACCCTGCCTAACCTCGGGCATCGGTACCGCCATTATCGGCGTCACCGTTACGCACGCGTTTTCTCGCGCGCATCGCGATCTCGTTGCCGCGCAAGTGCCGAGAAAGTTGCCCATCCCCCGGTCCCCCGAAATCTGGCGATCTGACGCTCCGGCAACGACGGGGACCGCTATTTATCGGCTCGCCCCCGGGGCCTCTTCGGACGCGCGTCTGCACTTTGCGTCGGGAAGAAGACGTAAATGCGTGTATCGGTAATTCCGCAGAACCGGCTGCTGGAGTTTTCCAGTTGCGCTCCTTTCGGATTTAATCTTGATACGACGTCCGCAAGCTTTTTACATAGTTGCAGCTGAATTTAATTTTAATTTTCACCTCGATCTTATCTTGATTTTCATTAAAACTTTTATTGAGACAAATTAGAAACTGACAAATTGGTGGAAGCTGCCGCCGCTGCCGGACCGTGCGTGCGCGGCGTTAACGGGGTCTCCTTCGAGGCTGCACGCAGAAGAGAGCGAGCGGATTTCTTTCTGGTTTCGTGTTTACGACTCTTAGATTACGTTCCTACGAGCTCGAGTTGCCGATAGGAGTAAAAAATTCGACTTGTCCCGAGCGCCAATGACCCGGACGTAAAACAAAGCAGTTGACCTAGTTCGGCGCATAATGAGCCGACGCACACGATGCGTCCTTCGTCCGATGCAGTATCTCTCAAATTAATCGATGTCCCAAAACACAAAGCCGAAATCGAGCAGGATCTCATTATTCGGGGCGCCATAACGCAGCCGCACGGGCGGGGCTTCGCGCTGATTAATCATCCCCGCGACTTCCGTCGCTCTCATCCCTTCGCGAGCTTTTCTACGAGTCCCCCGGCTCCTGCGAGAGACGCGCGAGTACCTTCTTTTCTCCTCTTTTCCAGTGCTGGCGGCCGAGGCTCGTTTCGTCTGCTCCTCTAACGACGCTGCGACAGATGTAATTTACTAATTTAAAAAATAAGATGGGGTGCGGGCGACGGGTAAACACGCGCACGGCTAATCGTCAATGAGCCGCGCTCGTAATAACGGGCCCGCGCAAAAAATTAACAGCAAGTGAAATATCGTGTAGTTGGTACTCGGATATAACTCCTTTACGTTACTATGAAATATGACGAGCGCGGCTGATGAATATTAATTGATTTGTCTAAGATTAGCAGCGTCGCTCGCTAATGCAAATTGAAACTTATCTGCATTGCGGTGAACAAGTTGGCCGCCGTTTATCGACACCGACGCTTCCTTCGAATTTTAAATTATTCGCACAAGGGGTTAGCACTAGCGGTTCGGCTACAGTCCTCCGAGTAATTTATTCGCGCGCGAGCCGATTTCAGCCGTATTAAAGCGCTTGATATATTGTATTAAAGCCGAATTTTTAAGACGGCATACTTTGGGAATCTCATAAATTCGGATGTAACCGTTATGCTGGCATCAACCCTTTATAAGCGTGCGTACTAAAAGTCCTCGGGTTATCGCGGCGTGTCGCGCTGGCAAATTGCGGGGCTTCGTCGTCACCTCGGCGCGTCTTCCTCGCGCCGACTGATAAGCCTCTTTTTCGTACGCTAAAAGCTCGAGTAATAAATGTGCTGGGTTCTCACGCAAGGATACCCGGGTCCACCTGGCGATAAACGCCCGATCGCCGCTGACTATTATTATTATTGCTATTGTTATTATTTAGCCGCGCAGCTAGAATTCACCGGCACCGCCAAAGATGGAAATCTCCGGTGGCTCTCGCGCGCGCGCATTGTAACGTGTTTGTTATCTCCGACGAAAGAAGGGGGCAGGAGGATAAAGAGAGAGGCGAATTTTACAAGACCGCTGCAGTGGTCTCGAAAGATCGGCTTTGGTAATGAAGTGTAGCGCGCACCTACGAAGAAAAGGGGACACGCGCGAGCGAGAGAGACGAGGCGCGAGATAAAGGGCAGATAAGGAACGAGGAGAAGGGAAAGGGGACGAGGAAGGGGCTGATGCTCGAGTCTTGCGCTTTAAAATATGTGTCGAGCGAGATCGTATTACCGTAAGGAACGGCCGAGGCACACGAATCGCATTGTTGCCATTGCCGCGATTGTTGCGATTATTGCGTGCGGTGCTTAAGTTGCGCCGACGATTTTTCATCCGATTGTTCGGAAATAATTTCCAGCCTCACTCCCGATGGAATATTTTGTTAATTTTAATAGGATTCGGTTGCGTCACTCGCGCCACTAATTCTCGTTCCCTGTCTTCCTCTTTGGTGTCCGTTAGAAATCGAAAATGCCAATAGCAGAGTACGAACTCGAGGTGGAAGCGGCGCCGTTTTTTCTCCTCTTTGCAGACCCTCGACGCGAACTTTATATCTTAGCTCGCGTCGCGCATAAATTCATCCCACACCCCCTAATTGACGATAAAGAACAAGTACGTTGTGACCAGTTTCATCGACTTATTATGGCGGGAGGACAAGAGAGACGCGGGGGAGTGACATTCGTTACTTAGCGAAAGTGTTGAGTTACGCGTGGCTCTAGTTCTCACGGAAGCGAGTAACGCGCGCGCGTATCGAGAATCGGCGAAGGAGTAACCGAATTTTGGGCTCAAGGCGTGTAATCGCTCTTGCGAGCCTTGCGCAATTGGGTCCGGAGTCGCAACACGAAATTTACGTAATAGCCAAGCTCCCATTCGCCGAAAGGAGCCGCGGGGTGAAGAGAAGTGGGATGCCCCCTCCTTGGTAGTTAGTCTGCAAGACACAACCCGAGCCCGTGGTGACCCCGAGGAGAAACAGAGAGAGAGAGAGAGAGAGAGAGTGAGAAAGGAAGCGAGAGATACAGAGAGATGGCGGTTCCAGCGCTGATTGACGAGCGGCACGCGGAGTCACTGCGAGCGAGCGAGCAATAAAACACGTGCGCGCATGAGCGAGAGAAACACCTGCCTCTCCTCCTCCCTTTAGCCCTTCTCCCGCGCGCGCCCTCCTCTCTTTTTGCGGCCTTCTCTCGCGTCTACTCGCTCCTTCACTTTCTTCTTCGCTCGCTCGGCGTTTTGTTACCCACTACACATACTCGCCTTTCTTCCGAGGATGCATGCTCATTTCTTATCTTTTTTTTCCTTTTCGCCAACTAATTTTGTCTTTTCTTTGCCTTTTCTTCTTAAAGAGAGCTTCCCCTTCTCTCGTTCTCTCCGCTCGCGCTTTGTTCCCTTCTTTTATAAGCGATCCTCCGTCTCCTTTGGCTGGCGGGCAGACGCAAAGAGCTGCACCCAAGTCCTCGGGGGGCGTTGATACATTTTTGCTTTTCCTTATCCAGCTTCTTTCGGCTTCGAATCGCGATCCGAACCTAGAGATGCATCCGCGATGAAACTGCACGGAAGACGGATAAATTTGAGTGAAAAGTGATAGAGCGTGCGCCCTCGGCAATTCCTCGCCTAATTTGCAATTCTCGACTTCTCTCTCTCTCTCTCATTGTGTTTAAATAAGCGATCTTTTTCGTGCTGAGAGCGGTGCGCCTTAATTTAAGCGCCGCGTTAGAAAATTTACCAATTGCGTCAGAATACTTAATGTTTCTTTCTCTTAACACGAGATAGGAAAGGAAAATGCTGCACTAGTAATGATGTATACTCTTAACGTTTGCAGTAATTTTTTGCAGTTTATTTACAGTCCGTGTACTTTCAACTTGGCGCATAGACAGCGATAAAAATTTTTCCCTCGCAGCTATTTCTGTAACATTTTTTTCCACTGAGATGTAAAGAAACTACAGAGTTAAATTTATAGAGACTATTCAATAAAAATTCATCACGTATATATACTTTTTTTGTTCAATACTTGTAAAATGGTACGCTATTCGAGTACGCGGTAAAATTTATCGCGATATATAATTATTTCTTAATGAACAATGATTTTAATTAAAATTACAAGCATAATATTTTCCGAAAGTGCAATGTCACACTATTACCATTGTTTTTTGACCGTGATTTTTTATTAGAATATTCTCTTCTTATATGCGCGCGCACATTTTTATTAATTAATTACGATATATTGCCGGCTAATTATATTTATCGATAGTTCACTGTATGAAGGAATTTTCTATTTTTCCATTTTGTGATTTTCGTTTTAATAAACGTCTGTGATTGAGTTAAAGCGAAAACACATTCCCTGCATCAAATAATATTTCTCGCTGCTATTGCACATGTAAACGATTAATTACTGTTTAATCTGTATTTTTAATTGAAATAACTTACTTTTGCTCGTTATCTGCATTAAGAAAGATAAGTATGTAAAGTGTAGGTTTAATGTTTGTTTGCTCGTGTAGTAATTACTATGAAAGTAGATAATTGATATTCCGACTACGTGTACATTTATACAGACACGGTATTGGACACACAAGATTCTATCGCTAGTAACGAAACGTAATTTGAGGTTTATAATACTGTAATTATAGTTTTAATAAAACAACAATGGGAGACGGGATATGTCAAATATTGTTTCCTTAATGAAAGCGAGCGCTTCCAAGTTTTCAATTGTATTTATGACAAAAGCCAATACACAATCGCAGACTCGGGGCTCGCGCGAACACTCGAGGAGGGTACCGGCGCAAAACTTTTCATTCGCCAAATAAATCAATTGCATGAAAAGTTAGAAAAAGAGCTAATGATTCCGTTTCTTCGGCTTATTAATCATACTAATCGTCTTTCGCAAGCAAAACGACTCCTCGCTTACAAAACGAATTAATAATGCCAGTTACATCGCTATTAGCACAGTCATTAATCGCGCTCGAAAGTCATTAGCGAGACCGCAACGCAGCGAGCCAATCCAAGCGCATCCCATATCCACGTGAACGCAGGAATTCGCCTCGGTTTGGCGGCCGCGGCATTCGAGGCGTGCGCGTCTCGCAAATGAATTGCACCCCAGCCGCACGGACTTAATTAACCGATCGCCGATCGATCCTCCAAAATCGCAGCGACAGTTACATCGATTCGGGTCGCGTTTCGATCCGTCAATCTGCGCTCTCGAGGAGAGATCGGGGTTGGCTATCAGGGCCGCGAGTCGCGAACCAAGAGCGAAGGAGGAAAGGGCGCCACGCGTGCGAACGCATTATGCAAATCATCCGATGATTCAGCGGACGCGGCTTGCGCTCCCCATACGGCGCACCAGAGTCGGCCGTAATTCAGCCGTAATTATTCAGCGCGTCGTCTCGGGTACGCGCACTGCCCTCGATCGGTCGTCTTTTTACGGGGGCGAATTCCATCTGGCGCGCACTTACCACTCTTTGTTTTCCCGGGCGCACGCGCGCGCCCCAACAGCGGGGACAGGCTTTTATCTCGTTACGCTCGGCTACATTTTTTCCTTTTCCTTTTCTTCCTCTCTTTTTTCTCCCCGAGATTACTATAATTACGCGCTAGAGAGTGGGCGCTCTTTATTACGCCTCGAGGAAACAGACGCGAAACGGAGAGACACTCGCGGCGCAGCCACTCCGTCTCCTCGTGCACCGGAGCCGCCGGAGCTGCTCCGCCAAGCGAACGTCCGACTGCTTTGAATTATTTAAGGTAAATGGAGGTCTTTAGTGCGTTAAATGTGAGTGACCTCGCGCAACGCGAGCCCAACATTTCAGACGCACATTACGTCGAGAGCTAAATAGTTCTTTTGTAAGTTTGCGCTGCTCGACGAGGTCGCATTGTTTATTTTGTACGGAGAAATTGTTGAAAATCTTGGGAAGCACTTCGGTGGCCGACACTTGCCATATTTTCAACGCGATGAATTAAAACGCGCGCCGGCGAGTCCCAGGACTTTTCGATAACGAGCGACGCGGTTGTTGCAACAAAACTTCGCATCCAGATCCCGTTTCGCATTTGCGTATAAACTCAACCTCTTGTGGACAATCGTATTCGTTAAACTATCCCCGGAATATATTATTCGGCGAATCAAGCTTATTACAAGCTCTCGTAAACCTAAATAGAGCTAATTTCAATGGAAAATCGGCCGTTAAATCGGAGCGCGCGCAGTTATTAAAAAGTAGCGGCTGCAAATTATTTAGAAGAACGACACGCTGAATTCCGAGCTTTAATTTACCTAATTTATAGGAGCAAAAGGTCGGTACGAGCGCAGAAGAATACAAAAAAAAATTGTTCTCACTATAATATAATCGTTAATTTGTGTGAGAAGTTGCACAAAACAAGGAGGCGTCCCGCTATAAATCTGAAAATTAATGGACGCGCACGCGAAAACTCTGGCTTTTGAAAAAGATAAGACCAAATGCATGTAGGTACGCGGATAATCTGCCGACCGATCTTGCGAAACGCACGCCATCGGATATCTTCATACAACATTCGGCGTACAAAGCCGGAGCACTTGTGCGCATCGTAGCGAGAAAGGGGGCGACTGGCTAAGGGAGAGAAAAGGATAAGTATTTCGGCGGCCTTTTAGAGGCCTCTTGCCGTATAAATCCGGCTTAATTATGGCGCGAGTGGCGCACGTAACTGCAGCTTACATTTGCGAGAGATAAAGTCGGGCCGAGCTGGGGAGCGGGAGGGAGGAGGAGGAGGCCGATGCAGCGGCGAACCTTAACAAACACAACGCGAGCATTAAATCGCGGCGGCGGCGGCGGCGGCGGCGGCGAGTGAGTCAGTGCACACGCACGAACGCGACAGGGTCACGCAGGTGTGCAAGCGGTTGAGGGAAAGGGAGGCACGCGCTGGGAGATTCATAGCGCATGCGCCCGCGCGCGTGAAAGTTTACCGGCGCTGTTAAAACGAGAGTGCGCGCGCATCATTAAGATTCGCGTGTGGCCATTGTCGGGGGGCCTGATTGAATTCCGTCCCCCCGCGGCGGACTTCGGGTGAAAGCTTAAAAATCCTGACGACGATGCGCGGACGAACACGCGATGCGAAGGAGCTTTTCCCTCGCCTCGGCACCGGCGGGAAGTCTTCGGAATCGTCAGCTGCACTACGATTGATTTCCAAGTACTGCTTTCGTAATTGTTCTCGGAAAGTCATATATCTCGCGAGTTTCGAAATTCATTTGCATTTAAATAACGTAATTTAAATGTTGTTTTAAGGAGAAGAAGATATACGGATTTTTTATTCTGCAACGAGGAAAGATTTTTGAATAAATAAATGTAATTATACAAAATACCGTAGATTTAATAAATTATACAATTTCAGCGGACTGTGCATTTAATTTTATATAAATCTAATACCTAATTATGCATCATTAATTTCAGAACTCTGTATCCTTATGAAGAGTTCTTCTTCTCCTTGTTCTTCTTCTTCGTCATCTTCGTCCTCTTCTTCGTCTTCTTCAACTTTCCAAGCGAGAGGCAGCATCGACACGGAGTTGTGCGTCTCGATAGGATCTATGAATTAATGCTCGTGTAAAAAATACACTTTTTTCAAAAGCGTTGAACTCGTTAGAAATTCATATTCGCGCGAACCCGAATCCGCTTAGCGTTCAATTTACGCGTGCATCACGCAATAAATAACTCCCATTATATCGCGCACTCTGCACCGATTTCAAATAAAATATTAAAGAAGCCTTGCATCTTTATCAAATAATTTACGCGAAACGCAATATTTCTCGTGCGAGCAGCGACGTTACAGATTGGCCACCAAGATTGGCCTCTAACAAATCCAACGAAGCCTATAGATTAGCATTGACTTTTTCCACATTGTTACACATGATAAAATTATGACATTCTAAGCGCAAAAATGAGGGGCGCATCGCGCAACGGTAACAACGAAGCTCGTGTTCCTCCGAGCGCAGGAATTAACGTTGACGACTAACGATTGATGGTTACGCAGGAGTTCGAGGAGATAATTAAGAAGCCGCAGCGACGGCGGCGGCATCGAAAAAAGCCGATAGGACATAGGAAGGCGCCGCGAGCGTTGGCCATATGAATCAGTTTTGATTGGGAGGAACGCGCGGCTCGCGTCCTCCCCGGAACTCCGCGGGGATCGGAGGAGGATCAGGGGCGCGGGAGCGTGTGCCGCCTCATTACGCTACACTCGACTCTACCTTCCGCGAGCGTCCCCGGTCGCTCCCCCAGGAACGCGGTAATTGATGGCACTAGTTGTTCGCTATTTTAATGATGGGGGAAGCCGTCGCGGGTAGCGCCTGGGCCACTGTCGATGGCACACGCGCCCCTCACCCAGGTGATCAAGCATCCGTTGAAATCGAAATCGCGCGGACTCGTCTTCGTCGTCGGGCCCATCGATTTATACTAACGCTGCTTTAATTAGCTGCCGATGAAACCGGTCCCGCTGATGAGCGCCAACTATATTCGCATATTTGCTTTTTGCGCGCGCACCCCTCGAGGGCTCGACTCGTCTTTCGTTTCTCCTATTGAATAATGCCCGGCTACGCAAACGGGAAGGCACTTTATTTTCTATTTACGATCATTTCTCAAATGTCCTTAATGCTCTTTAATCCCGAACGCCGAGGCACAACGCCGGGACGCGCCTTTCTATGAATTACGGCGGCTCCGAGTAATTGCGTTATTGTGGGAATGAGAGGCGGAGACTTTGTTTGCGCTTACACGTAGATGAAAATAAAAGCCGATTAGCATAAATGATTTGAATGATTTGTATGTAAGTGTTATATGGGAGATAAGGAAAATTACTCGGCATCGGTATAACGTGTTTTGGTAAAATTCACCAATCGCTGTGCTTATCGATATGCAAATCAGGCTCCTCGCGCATAATCTTTGAAAAACAGACGAAGAGGCTTCGAGCCAAGACTGCCGGGGCTTTAATTTATACGCGTATTTATTTTTTAAAATAAATTTAAATTAATTAAGATTATTTAATTCGTGTTCATAAGGTATTCAGCGGCGTGTAGTATTTAAAACGAGTTTCGTTACCTAGATTGAAATTGTACAATAATTATAAAGCGTATTTTAAAAATATAAAATTTGTAAAATAAGTTTCCGCTCGGTAACGAGAAACAAGCGGATTAATATCCTCCGCTTCGCTCGCGTGTATCTCCCAATGCACAGCGCTGTTACCGTCCCCTAATAATACACGTGTTTGTGCCTGACCTTATGATAAATTCGCGCAATGTTGTTATTAGGCCGAGAGAGAGAGAGAGAGAGAGAGCAATAATCGTCGCGATAACTCGGTCTCTCGCTTTCCAAAGGGCTCATTAAAAGTAATGGGCGCGAGCGAAGGGAATGGGACGCGCGTATAAAGCGCAAAACGAAATTCGTGTCGCAAAAAAGTTGTGCAACCGAGGCCTCCCCGGCGCGCAGGTGTTCCTGCGAGTAAACATACCGCGATCGCAAATTATGCGCATGCGTGCGAACGCCAAGGGATGGCCCGCGATTTATATTTATTCAAATATGTATGCCACGCGTCTTTTATTCGGAGGCTGGAAAGCGGTGCCCGTGCGCTCGGGAGGCCCTCGTTAGGGGCACCCGTCTCATTTGTAGCGGCGCGCGCGACTTCTTTTGCTCGCCTTCCTATCGCGGCCGCTCTTAAGTAACGGGTGCGGGCCAATGGGCGGCAAAAGGAAAGAGCCGCGGGCGATTCCGGCTTGGCCCAATTAATTATGAATTGTCGTAACATCGTTCCGTTGCGTCATTATACGCGCACGCGGTGAAATCGTGAAAAAAAGCATAGCAAAGCGAGCGTCGATATTCGATTATTATTTATTCCTGAGTAGCCCAATACTTTACGTCACGCGCGCGTAAAAAAAGAGAAACGCACTCCACTCTCGTCGACGCTTATTTTCAACATCCTCCCGTTCATTCATCGCGACTCGGGGATTGATTTCATTCGCGGTGTCTGGCTCTCGTCGATCTTTCCTTAAACATAAAAATAGTGCCGGCGAGCCGAGGCGAGGGAGCGTTTGTTCATCCGATCTGGCGGTGACGCACGTGTAACTCATCCGGTGCTCGTGCGGAAGAGCCTCGGAGAACGGCTCGCGGATTTGCGTCGGCGTCCCCCTCGTTACGGCGATTCCCTTTGATTCGCGAGAGCCACGAGACCGCGAAACGCTTCGGCATAACTGGTTTGGCGTTACAGGGGCTGGGCCGACAACCCGAGGGTACGAGGAACCACGTGGTTGCCTGCAGCAAGGCGTAAGCGCGCGCTCCTCCTCCGGGGGCGGGAGGAGGCTGGAAGGCCGACGCCGAGATTTTCCCGGCAGAGAGAGGCAAAATTTATTCGCATGACTAGATGCCGATTGCAAGTGCGACCATCGGGACGCTGGCATGCACGTAACGACTGTCGCACGAAGCAGCAAATCCAGTTTGTCCGGGCACCGGCTCTCGTAATTACTCTCTCGTCCGGGCCTGGGGTTCGTCCGGCAGTCTTAAATAGTTTTCATTAGTAGTCGAGTAGTATCTGGAACTAATTTATTATATGGTGCCGGAACACTTTTTAAAGACCGCTTATTATTAAACTGTAGCTTCAATCTCGGAGCAATTCGAGGAGCTTGTTTTTCCATACCAAGTATTCCGTGATGTCCATGCAAAGTTGCTTCTTACGCGTTAACGCGATGGCCAGGCCAACTAGAAGGAGACCGCGGGCGCATAAATATGTAAGCGCCGTCGGCTAAATAAATTATTGCAATGAAAGCTTTTTTCAGGTATTAAAATGACGCTAACACGCGACGCAGCCGCTAGCTGCGCGGATTTCAACGAGTCAAAATGGCATCTGCGCGAGAATTTCGATTCGAGTGATTTCGGGAAGGAGTGAGGGAGACAGAGAGAGAGAAGAGAGGCGATAGCAAATCATCGGCGTGTCACATGCGCCGCGGAATGCCGTCGACATCTGCCGGGGTCTGATTGGCGTGTCGCTCCAGAAATGCCTGCCCGAAGCGTCGCCGAGGCAAGAAAGACTCGGAGTCCCGCGGGGCCGCCGAAGAAAATCCGCAGGAAGTCGGGGCATTATTCTACGGCCTGGAGATGTGTCCCGTGCAAAAAGAAGTTATGCCGATTTATCCGCGACCGGCTCTAGTTGCCCTTTTTACTTCTCGGAATGCGCCAAAGAATGTTTTCTATCGAAAGCACCGAGAGTCGATGCGAAGGAGGTTATTAGATTTTGCACTAGTAACGCGATGCCCGGATTCTCGGAGTCCTTGAAACTTGAACTTGAATTTAATATAATTTAGGCTCTCTGGTAATATTCTAGTGTTACGATAGTAAATTTTTGTATTAGCTGTACGTAATTATATCTTTGGTCGAAATACAAAGAAGCGAGTTGTGAGGAAGTTTAGAGGTTCCAAAATTCTCGTTATCGAGTAAATTATTGACACTAGGCTATAAGTTTTGATTAATGTAGGCGCACGAGTTATTTCAACTTGTGCCCCGATCGAATTGGCCTTACGTCAGAAATATCACAAGTATATTAGGTAAAACTACATTATAAATTCAAAGAATATACTAAATTATAGGCATCACACCTGTTATTCTTGCTTCCTCCTCTTTGTTTTGCTTAACGCAAGGACTACAGTTACTCACATTTATTCCTATTAAATCCCATAAAGAATTTATCCCATTAGTGATACGTTACCTACGAATTTGTAAAACATATGGCCAAGTTACAGTTCGTTTAATTTTGTTTTTACTCGACTAATTAAGGGAGCACACGGTCCGAGCTTTAAATTAACGGTTGGATTTACGCTGTCTTTTAACGCGATATAACCGGTACCAGGAAATTAGTTTTGAATCAAAGCGCGAAGTTTCTTTTGTAGCGCTCACCCGGTTGCGTAAAAATCCCTAGAAACCAACATCGCTGATGTACGCCACAAAAAATCTACATTCCGAAAGTCATTTCCCGTCACGCGCGCAATGACTCGAATTTTGAAAAATCCGCACTCCCCAGCTCTCGTCTCCAGTCTCTCGCTGTCGGCCCGGCTGTGCGAATCTCCAGCGAATAAGTCAATTACAGCCCGTCCGCCGGCGAAAGCGGAAGGAGAAAACGAGCGGCACGATGCACGTATCTTCTCGCGCGAACCGCCGACGCCGCTAATACACCTCCATTGATCCGAGCTTCGGCTCTCCCACGCGCAGCCGGTGTCATTGTTGCGCCCGGGAAGCGCACGCTATGTGGCAGCAGCAGCAGCAGCAGCAGCAGACCGGGACCCCGGGACGATCACGAGCCTGATGAAGAGCGGCGGGCCCTTTTCGAATCTCGGTTTCGCAGCTTCCGGCTCGAGCCTGCACTCGCGGCAGATATAATGATAGTCCTGAAAGGCCCTCTCCTCTTTTCACATCGATGCTGCCGCTTTGTTTCCCATTCATCCCGAGAGGTCCGACGTGACGTGATGCGCGAGACGTAAGGTCTTTGGCAATTTGCTGAATAGATAGGACATTGATGCATTGTGCCAGGGAATGCCCGGCGCTCGTCTCTCCCTTTCCTCCGGGATGCTTTTACGAGCGACGAGCGACGAGCGACGAGCAACGGAACGATGACGATCGCGTTTTTGATAAATTTCCGTTTTAACGGCACGAAAACGTCCTGACGCGTTTGGGCTCGCGCCGCAGCAACGGAGCGTGATATTGCTCCCTTGGAAAATTATTTATATTCTCCGGAGAGGCCGGGGGACTGTAAATGCGAACACTAATTACGTGTATAGAAGGAAAAGACGAGTAACTGGAAGCTCGAGCCCCAACTTTAAATGAGATAGTTTACGTTGAAAATGTTATAAATTTGCTTTATTTGTCACTCGCAATTTTCTTACGCAACTCGGTTAGTCTAGTCGGCAGGAGTTTCGCGACGTCCGTGTAAATCACTTCACGGAATGCGCTTTCGCCACTAATCTTCTGCCGCTGCGTGCCCCAGCGTTAAAACGAGGAAATAAATCCAACTTGCATTACTTATGTACATCGGGCGTATCAATTTATTAACTCGGAGAGAGAGAGAGAGAGAGAGAGAGAGAGAGAGAGAGAGAGAAAATAAACGCCCTGCCAGACCGAGCGAAAAATTCGGCTTTGAGAAAAATTATAGTCCGTGTACCCACGCGCGCGTGCGCATGCGAGCACAAAGTGCAGCGAGAGGAACGTCTGACCTGGAGTGTAGGTCGAGGGCAAACGTGTATACACAGAGCCGATCTCTCGATGCACCTGTCGACCGCCTCTCTCACGATGAGACGCGTGGCCCTTGGGCCGGATGCCCCAAAAATTCGGCTCGCCTCCTTTGCGCCGCAATGGTCCTCGCGCGTCCCTTTTTCTTTTTCTCCCGCCTCGTCGGGGAAAAAGGATTTCTCGGGAGGGGGAATTTGGGTTATGCCAAAGTGCAATTACGCGCCTCTTCTAAGCCGCGGTGCTATGTTTTGAGACGCGACGCGTACTACAGATGCGTCGCATGCCTTTACGAAATCGTGGCACGATTTCTAGATTCCATGAATGGCCCCTGCCTTTAGAAAACTAAACGTTCCTGCCCAGATTCCGATGCACTCTGTGCATTCTCAGAAAGATCTTTTTTTCCGACAGAAATCTAACGCTCGATGGCCGATAATTTCGTAAAATTACAGCAATTGGACGGCGATTAATTCAATCTTCGTTTTATTTCACCGCCATTATTTGCACCGAACAACAACTCCAGCTTTAGTTACTTTCGTTAAACAAGCTTTTGGCGTTGTTAATATAATATTGCCGATTGCCAAAACCAAAAACTATCAAAAAATCTTGATTTTTCCGAGTAACAAATGTCTATACCCGAGCATCAACTCACTTGTAAAGTTAAAAATCACATTGCTTATATTTCAAAATGAAAAACTCCAACTCTAGTTTATTGTTTTTTAATAAAACAGTTTATTATCTTCGGTGAACAAAAGTAATTGTCGTTGGTCAACGAATAGCGTAACAACTCTCTCGATTCATTTACCATTATTTATTTCATAAAAATAAACATCTTTAATGATAAGTAAACATCTAAATTTTACAGTAATTTATAATGAGTTGCCGGTGATAAAAATTGGAAGATCTTCGTTCACCTTCAATTTTTTTCTTTGGGTTTAGTATGAGTTGCACGTATGACAACCTTTTTTGTAAAGTATTACTTGAAAATAACTTGGTTCATTTGAGATTCATATATTATGACTAACAATCGTCAAGTCTTATGTACATCGTAATTAAATGATACTTTTTGTAATTCGCACACAAACGCGATATCGTTCGAAATTCGTACATGTGTGCGCGCGCGTGCGCGTACAACATAGTATAACTTAACGATGTTTCTTTTAAGCCACTAATAGTGTTTAGTGTAGCAAGTAGCCTTAATCATTGTAATTGCAACAAATAATGTATAATATACAATACCAGTAAGTGGTGGCAATAGCTCTGAAAAATAAAAAAACTTAGATGTATTGGCTCTATCGTTGTAAATTGACTGTTATTACAGGACTTTCAAAAAAAGACTGTAATAGATGGCGTATAATATTAATTATCAGCAATATTAAGTTATAAAAGGAAAGAAACTGAAATACTGTCTTTTAAATTAAATTAGTACATATTTACTCGCGACTTATTTAATGAACACTTGGAATCGGTTTTTCTGTAAGTGCCTAATAAATCTTTACGTAGAGTTCAAACCTACTGCAATTAGTTTCTGATCGTTAAATATTGCCGATACACAACGAGAAAAAGCCCCTACACAGCCCTTGAACAGTTTTTAAACTAATCTTCGAAAAATCCTGTAAAGGCGCACAATTTTTAAAGTAATTTAACGGCAAAAAATTATTTACACATAAACATCGAAAATGGCATAGTTAAATATTTTTGAATGCGGTTTTATACTAAATACAGGTTTAGCCCAACAAAGAACGAACATTGTATCGCGTACGTATGGCGGAGAAAGTAAAAACCAAAGAGATAATGACTTGAATGAACGAACGCACGAAGAATCAACAGGCATATAATGTAGAGTGAGGTGTAGAGGATGGC
Source organism: Platyscapa corneri (assembly GCA_018907185.1). NCBI lineage: Eukaryota > Metazoa > Arthropoda > Insecta > Hymenoptera > Agaonidae > Platyscapa > Platyscapa corneri. The sequence goes on along the minus strand of JACCHW010000021.1, from coordinate 3,044,502 downwards.
GGATTTAATCTGGCTACCTGAACTGGAAAGTGCCCGATGCGAAACTATAAGATAGCGATATACGATATTTTTGTAAACATATAAAGAAACTCAAGCGAAACGAGTATTTCGCAAATAAAATCTTATCTGCAAATTGATTAGCGAAATATAAAAATTGACTGCGAACGAGAAACGAATTTAATATTTCGATTTTTAATTAATTCTCAATCCGCAGCGGATGTTTATTTGAATTTATTTTAATCGCTTTGAAAAACTGTACTAAGCCAAGGCGGATGCAAAATACGAGTTTTGGCAGCTTAATATTGTATTTTATTAACGCCAAGTGCATTGGAAAATTTTATGTAAAATGATATGTGTTCCATAACATTATGTAAAATATATTTGTTAAGCTTTTCACGGAAAAATTTCTTGCCGCTTTACGACGCCGTGTCTGACTATTGCTTATTTCAATACATTTAATGCCAAATAAATGAAAACGTACCGTCTTTCAACTTTTACTTTATAGCTATAGTATGCAAAATGATATTTATTAAAGTTGAAAAGCGCGCGTTTGCAATAATTTTTCTTAAAATGTGTAAACATTCTTTTAAACTTGTTGCGGTTAATGCATTATTATCGTTCTCGTATTTTGAAAACACAAATTCTACAAAGGCGTCGCAGCGATTGAAATTAAAACGCCGGTTATTAAACATAAACTCTAATTATCAGCTTTCGCATAATATTGTTGCACCGGAGAAGATCCTAAGATTTGATCGCGCTTGTATTATTTTTTATACGCAGATTATTAAAATGAAATTTTTGAAATTAGTTACTCGTGCTTATGTTAATTTTAAAAGTAATGGCTATGCCCGACGAAATCTAGCTAATTTTGACAGTCTTGCTCGGCAGAAGATCATCGTCACAATAATGAAAATCTCGTAAGATAGTTTTATTCGCGCGATAAAAATCAATTTCTGTTCTGTTAAATCCCAGTACCTCGACACGAATACTCTACATTATGTGCTTCGCTTTCGCTTTTATTCTCGATCTATTTTTAACCGGACGCGGCTACATATCGATCTCTTATCTGCTCACGGATTCCAAAAAGAACGCGAAACTTATTGTGTCTACGAGTCGAGCACTTTCACGATATTTTTGTGGATCCGAAATAAAAGGCATGGAAAGTATAGGCCAGTCGCGATGGAATTTTTATTGCCAAAAATAAAGGAGGGATTTGATGGTTCCTTGGAGTTAAACTGGTAGAATGGCGGACGGCGAGCGGCGACGCGACGGCGATATCGCAGGTATTCGATCAGAGCAGAGTCCGAGTCCGCGCACAAGGATATCTGACGTCGACGTCGACGTGCTATGATTTACATCCGTGCCCTCGTAACGAATCTATTAATTATTTATGGGGTTGCGAAATTAATTTAGGGAACACCGCGGGATGCTCGCGCACCGCTACGGGCGTTTCGCTCTTACAAAAAAGCTCCCCGGCCGCGCGTGGCTAATGTGACGGCGGCGCAACGTCTTCCCCGACATCGGGGACGGATCTTTAGATTCATCTCCGAGTCCCCGCACATTCGGCAAAAGATGTCTTCCGTAAATCCTTATTTATGGAGCGTGGGAATCTTAAGATGCGGCCCTTGGATCTGGTTCAAGGCAGTTTTCTTCTCTTCATGGAAATAATCGATTGAATTATTGAATAGGAGGAGAATAAAAAATGTGCGTTTCACAACTTTCAAATTGTTCAAATTATTGATTTTACGATTCAATAAATAAAAGCTATTGCTCGGAGTCGGTTGAAAGGAAATTAAAAAGGTAGAAAAAAGTAAATTCAAAGACGGGGAATCTGGAGATTTTGTAGTTAATTTTGTATGAAATTTTACACAATAAGGGGGATTCGTTTGATACTCCATCTTATTACGGCTTTTTTCGCAATAACACGTTGACCTGAACTTCTTTGTATTATAATCATGTAATGATTACGGCGCGTTGCATTCGGCGGCGTACGAGTAATTCCAAATTATTTCCCTTTACACTCTGTTTTCTATTCACGTAAACCATAATTATACGATTATTATTGAAATAAACCGCGTAATCCATATTTAGTTAAAAGACACTGTATTCTAGACGGCGAGAGGGACTTGAATAACTCGGGGAGGGCGTGCACCTGCACTCGCATTCAAAGAGTCTGCACAAAAGAATTTCTCGTTTGGAGTAAAGTTTAAGAAGCCCCGGCGCGTATATTCGCCCCAAGTGCGACATATGGCTTACGTGAGAGAATTTCTCGAAAGGCGGCGCAAAACTGATTTCGCGGCGAGGAAAAAAGGCCATTTCGCAAATTGAGACCACACCCCTTACTCGAGGCTACGAGGCTACCCTTGGTCTTGACCCCCTTTATCCCGCCGCGGGCTCTGCACTTCACGCCTAATCCTATTGATTTTTCTCGAAGCCGCTTTGTCTTAGAGCCGCCGCGGCTTTTCCCTCGGCACGGGTTGCGCAAATCACTTAGCTCGTGGCAAATTTCCAAAGAGTTGAGTCATACATGGTATCGATCTTCGGCCCAAAACGCCCCCTCCGCTGCCAAAGGTAGAAATCCTCAAAGCGCACACAGGAGTTGCTCTTTTCTCCCTGTAATGGTGCGAACATGATTCCGCAGAAGCTGGCAAACCGCAAGATTTTCCTCTCAGACATAAGCTTTCGGTTCGACGGCGCGGAATTGCGGACAGACAAACGTAGTTTAAACGAAATCCGAAAACGTATTTAAAGCGCACGCGGAAGTTTTCTATTTACACAACCTTTTTACCTTTTTTGCACAGTTGGAAAGTGAAGTAGAAGCTTCCTCGCCGTAAAAATCGCAAATTATGTCAAGGGGGGGGGGCGCAAAAAGAGCAAGTTACGAGTAAACAGTGTAAATTTCTCTCCGCGCCTCGGAAAGTAAAAAGTCGACGCTGTAATAATCCGTACCGCGTGCGCACACGAGTGCGAATGCAAATGCGAATAAGAAGTGTCAGTGAGCTCCGCATATTATTATCGTACTTGAAAAGCTCGTTAGCAGTAAGGCGCGCATCGTTCCTTTTCAACCCTTGCGGGCTGCAGTTAGCGCAGCTGGAAGTAAAAGTGCAAAGTCGTTGCAGAAGCGTGGAAAATGCGTCCGGGTTTTTCTCGGCTCGCACGCCGTCGGTGTCCCGCGGCAAATTCCGGATAGGTTTTAATGAACGAGCGCGTGCGTGGATCGAGTAAACTAATTACGCCGAACCGACCTTCGCGGATCGCTTCTTACTTCCTCGGAGGAGCGGCTGCTTCTACGACTGCTACAGTGCAACAGAGGCAGGGGGGAGTCGCGATCGGCCGAGGGTCGCCCTGGCCCACGTTTTGCGGCGCTCAGCCGTGGCTAAGTAGACGTACCGAGAAAAGTAATTAGGTTTCGAAGGTGCTGCGGTGATTACGGCTTATACTCGAGCACCCCGCGGGGAATCCGACGATGTTGTTTCGCTCGAGTATTAGGGCCGGCGCGAGTTGAGCGGCAAGAAAAATATTTTTATAGGATTGCGATCGATTCTCGTGACGCTTGAGTTTAAGCACTTGCAAGCACTTGGAAATGGGCGAGTTGGCGTTCGCGGGAGACCGAGAGTTTGATGACAAAAACTTTGTAGATATAGAGAGTTGCGAGACCTTCCATGATCTTTTATAAGTAGTTGAAAATTATAACGAAATTCGTGTAATCGAAAACTTTGAGGAGAAATTCTTCCTCTTCCTGTGGGAATCGAACTTTATGGAGGCGCTGTTATAATGAAAGAAGTAGATGGAAAAGGTATTAAAAAAATTTCGGCATCGGTACGAGGACAATCGCGCCGTTTTCAACTGCAATAAAATGCTAAATATTTTTTCAGCAATTCGTGCCTTTTTTGGCCTTTCGAGCGACGGCGGTTTATTAGGGGTGCGCATCGTTAATGCGTGATTCGCAATGCCGTTAAATATGAATTAAACTTATTATTAGATTATTATCTGGAAAGCGACGATTTTAAACTACGAACAAAAGAAAATATACTTAAAAGGTGTATTACGCGTTGTTATCTTTAATAAAAATACACAGCAGTCGTAAAATTAAATATTAAAACAGGTCCCAGCGTGATATCGCGAGCTTTACGAGCCGAGGCTTGGAGTGGATTCCTGAATATTATTGCGGCGAATCCCGAAATCCGCAAAGTTGCAGGTGGATTTAATTCACGACTCGATAATTCTGCGGATATTATTGAACGTTTTAAAACGCTCGGCCAAAAGGAAAAAAGATCACTCGTGTTTGCACCTCTTATTGTCTCCTCTCCATAAAAAGCTGATTGCAAATTTTTACGGATTTGCGGGAGCTCGGTGTGATTTTACCGAGGGAGACCGCTAATTAACTTTTTAGCAGCGCAATTCTATTTTTATAATTCAATAATAAGACCGGAGAGAAGAGCCTTATCAGGATCTTGGTGGCGAGAGCGAGTCTGAGACTCCCCGAGGTGGATAGCTATCGAGAGACGGCAAGTGCAGATTTTTTGTGCAACACCTCGAGATCGTTACGGCTCTTCAAAATGGGCACACTTTTTTCAGGCCGAGCGCTGTCCTCGGAAATAATTCACCGAGGATTCGTCTTTCTTCCAATGTTTACGTGCAAATAAAAGGCTGCAATCTGCGCGAGAAAATCTCACGGTTCAAGTTACGAATGGACGATTTAACACGTCCAATGATCCAACGGTCGTGGCTGCTTGGCTGCTTGATCGTTAAAACGATAGACCTATCTCATTTCCACGGGCCTCGCTTTTTCTTCTCCTCATTGCGGAGCCCCCGACAAAACGGTCATTGTTGCCCGCCGCGGGACAATGGCACATTTCGAAAGGATCCTACGCGCGAATTGGAGCAAACCCCTTTCTTCGAACCTCGCCGGGGTAATTCGATGTCTGGGCCTGGGCCCGTCGCAATAAGGCTCGCCGCGGGACACCATTCACGGGGCTCGCGCTCGACGCCGAGCAAACGGGTTCTAAATGAGTTTCGGAGATTATCTGGTCCGGCGTTAGTCGAGCATTAAAAATAAGCAGGACGGTCGTTATTTTGTCAGGCGCATAATGCTTCTGTCATAATATGTACCGGAACAGCGCAGACGACAATTGGATTGGAAAGCCTCGCTGAGTGCTCGCAGCATCGATCACTACTGCCTACAAACAACGAGAGCCGGCTTTCGAGAAAAGTTGCCCGCGAATCGATTCCCCGCCACTCGGAACGGCGGCGCTCCTCGACTCCGGCTTCAACATTCAGACTCGCACTTATTACGAGGACGATCCCTGGAAAAGCAATGCCCTCCGCGTTGCCTCGGGAGAGCGAAATCAGTTGTCCGAATTTGATTTAATTGTATCCGATCGCTGTGCCCGCACTCGCCGAAAATTCATTAGCTCGGATTGCGTAAGTTATTACGAAACAGTAGTGAGAGACTGCCGGGCCCCTGATCGAATAGAGCAATTTCATCCTGCGTCTGCGATTTGAAAATTTGCCTCGCATCCGCGCCAGGGCAACAAAAAGTAAAAGTGCGCCGAGGAATTAGCGATATTTTATATCATGCTGAGCGTTATGTAAAACAATTGTAATGCAGTCCGAGTCGCTGTGCACTGTGGCGGTCGATACGCCTGGAAAAAATAAGTAAGCTAAAGCTATTGAATTGCAAATCAAATAAGAACTCCACCTCGGCCTAATCTTCCACCTTGAAATCGTTGTACCGCAATTTCATTTTTAATCAAGCTCCGATCGCTGCGGCCATGTATATAGAGAGAAAAATCACTTCTCGTATACATCGAACGTGGGATGAACTTCTCGCACTCGTCTCGCTCTCTCTCTCTCTCTCTCTCTCTCTCTCTCTCCTCCGACACGATTGCTTTGGCGAGAGGCTCCATTGTAGTCTAAATTGGCTTTTTATGGCGGCTTAATAACATTGATGTTGTTTGCAATTTTGTTTCATGTAGAAAATATCGACTGCGCTGCTCGGAGCGCGCAGGCCGTGAGAACTGCAATATACTTCATTCTCTATTGCTTTATTAGGTTTCAATATACATAATTAATCGCGTCTAGTCGGGAGTAAACTCTAATAATAAGAGGATAGAATTTTCTTTTCAGCGGGTAGCGGTGGGCGCGAAAAGCCTCTGTAACCTGAAATCCAGTAATTTCCCGACGCCGCCTTGAGCTTCTGAATTCTTCTGGCTAAAACTAGACGAAGAAATGATTTAAAACCGCATTCGTAAGAAAGCGAAGACACGCGGACACTTTAGAAATACTCTAAAGCGCTTACGAAGAAAGTACGAAGTTGAGGAGAGATTTGCATTCGGTTCCGTCGGAAAATATCAGTCCCGAACGAAGTGGTTGCCCGAGCACATTTCCGAGAACGTTTCCCTGAAATCTCATACCACTGCGAGTAAAATAGAAAAATCTGAATCGAAAGCCGTGCCTTTCTACTTGATTCATCAGCATTTATCCATCGCGTAATTGTACACTTGAGATTGGGAGTGCGCGTGCGAGCCTTTCGGTGCACTGTCAGCGCGGATCCACAGAAGCGGCCCCTGGAGAAAAAGGGACATGTCTCCTCGCCTCACGTGGGCCCGAGGGTAGTTAAACGACTCGAGGATTCATTGAAGCCGCCCGGAAGTGGGCGGAACTGAGCGCAGCCCGCGCCCCAGTATTGTGAGAGGCCTTTAGGTTTTCCCTCTCGCATTCTCGGGTCCGGGTAAAAAGGTCGAGCGAACGGAAAAGCGCGAGGAGGGGGTGAAAGCCGTAAAGGCCAAAAGGACATTCGATATCCGTAATGCCGTAATAACAAGCGGTGTTACGCACGCGCGCGACCGAATGAAAATTTCGACGCGCGTTCCTTAGCCCTCGCTACTTCGAATTTGGGAGAAAAAAATCATTGAACCGTGCGAGGGAGCGCTTGAATGGTGACGTAAGCTTGCGTAAGCAGGAAATCGAGTACCTCTTGCAATTTTATTTTCTCTTCCTCACCAGATCCGCTCCTCCTACGATTTGTCGGCAATAACACGGAATACACAATCAACGCGCGTGCACACTTGAGCCGAGCTTCGGTATTACCGAGGCATCCGCTCGTGGGCTTTGGCTACCACTGCAATAAGTCTGCATTTTTGTGGGCAGCTCGAGCAACTTGTGTTTTTTGTACATTTTAAGAAAGTGTACTTTGTCGGCGCTAGAAAAAATATTCATTCGACACTGGATTCGTTGTTCGCGCTACACATCTCAGCGTTAGGAGTGTAAGTTTTCCTTCTTTCCCACAGATCGCGAGAGCTTGGCACGACGGGAAGGAGCTTGAATTAAATTGGAACGTTATAAAATTAATCGAACATCAATATTCTCCCCCAAATCGGTGTTTACGCTTTCGAGCCTCCAAGGGCTCTGCTTTCAGAGCAGGTGCAATAAGAAGAAAAGCAGAACCCGATATCGTTGAGCAAGAAAAAATATTATTGCACGCGCGCCAACTTTCGCAACCAAGTCAATTTCGCAAAGCTTCGCTCGTAGTGATAATCTTCCGCAAATGAATCGAGGCGGCAGCGGAGGGACGCGTATATACGGCGCCGCTGGAAAAACACCGCAAACGTATGAAAATAGAAAAGTACGTCAGCGGTCTACGTGTGATCGTCGGTCGGGTGGTCTCCTTAGGGTCGCTGGTCGCTCGTCCCGAGCTTCCCAGAATAATATTTGTCCGTCGCAAGCGATCGGAATCCGGGAAGCAATTCCGTCTCGCCCCGTATCACACCCTGAACCGAGTGACGCCCGCCCACTCGCTTTCATCCTGGATGAGGAAGCGCGCGTGACTCGGGCGGCCGGCGACACCCCGATGCATCCACCCACTGTCCGCGCGTGCTACCCTTGGCAAGCGGAGGCTCAGGGTGGCTCACTCGAGAAAGCACCTGCACTCGCGATTGCAAGGAGAAAACTCGTCCGTGTTATTGACGCTTTCGTGGATGAAGCGATTTTGTAGAAATTGCTCGCTTTCCCTTCGTGTTTGCGCGCGCTCCCGCATATTCCGGCGTATCATTTTGGATTTAAGTTCGATTGCGAGTCACGAGTGGAGGATGCGGTTAGCGTTGATTCCTCGACCGATCCAGTAATCGTTATTGCTTCCTTTGTATTTTCGCGAACTTATGAAAGGGCGTTTGCAAAACTTTTTTCAAGCTAAAGCTGGAATTTCATCAAAAGTCCACGAAACTTTTAAAGCTTATTTGTCTCGCTTTTATTGTTTTTTGTAGATTCAAAATCAAATCCACGTCGGTGTTTTATTTGATTTTCAATTTTTCAATCCACAACATTCATTCGCGTACTTTCATAACTTTGAATCTACTATTACGTTATATAATACTTTTTCTATCTTATTTCCCAAAACTGCTTATAACGGGCAGAAATTTTGCGTATTAAACTTGTAGCTCGTCGATTGAGTTTTCACAATTGTATTTGCGATTTTGATTCAGCGTGTAAAATTACGCCTGAAACATAATGAACTTGGCGAATACTGTTAAAATAAGAATAGCGCGAGATTAAAAATAATGTCGAACATAATGTTAAAGGTATCGGTTTAAGGACAATATATTTCGAGACGCTTCATTTGCATAACATTCAATAACCGTATGAAAGGATAAATTATATTTTATATTAAAAATTTGCCACGGTATTATTTTTTCCTCGGCGCGACATAAATAAAGTCGTAAAGTCAAAATTATTCCGGAGCGACTTAATCATTTTTTGCATTACAAGCAATTCATAAGCACATTACTCGCCAAATGGGTTAAAGTAATCGTTCGCATGTAAATACGAGTATTTAAAAATCAAATGATTATCAATTACCGGGGCGAAACTTACGGCTCTTGTTCCCGAGAAACGAGGAAAGAGACGCCTGCAGGAGTGGCCGGCGAGGCGTCAATCTTCGCTCGCACCTGCGCTCGGGGATTCCGCGATTCTGTGCAGCAGCATCGACGCGTTCCTGGCTCGTAAACTTCCCGTGGCTGACCTCGTCAAAGGACAGAGGCACGCGCGACCTCGCCGAGGTTTCTCTTTCCCGCGCAGGGCTCCCAGCTACACACGACAATAATGCACTTCTCCGGCAACGTAACGATGCACTTAACATCACAAGCGGAGAACACACTCGGGGTTTCCGCACTCGAGAAATCCAGCGTGTGTTCTTGCGCTTTCACGCACACTTTTCCTTTGTTTAATTTATCGCGCCTCTCTCCTCGAATGCGTATCGATTATTATAAGCTTTTAGCGCTTCGCGCAGGTGACCGATGTTGATTTCAATACGAAAGGTTATCAGCGAACCTCGGCGTAGCCCAAGAAGGAGGAACTTTTGTATTAGCGATAAACGAATCTTATTTATGGATATACAAGATTCATGTACAGTCGTATATGACGATATATTTTATCTGTGTCCGGTGTTCCAGCATCACGGATTCTGTATAGTTACACATGAATCACATTTATCTGTATGACAAAACGTTCGTTGTTTCAACAAAATTACTCTTTGACTCGGATGAGCGCGGAGGAGCGTAAGCGTAGAAATTGATGGTACCGAGGGTCGATGAATTATCAGAAAAGGAGAAAAAACGCGACGAGGGAAAAATGAGCGCCGAAGAACGATGGCCAGGAGAAGCGAAAGACGCGAAAGAAGCGAAAAGGCAGGATTTACCTGGTAACAGACTACAGATTGCATTTTAATTCAACTCGTTGGCACTCGTGCTTACGAGAAAGAGCCGCCATTTACGATTATTAAGAATTTTACGCCGGCAAATTTATGACATAAACTTGAAATTACGCTATTGATTTGAATTGCTATATTTAAACGAATACAGCGTTTCGCTGCATCGTAAAGTCAAGTAATTGTTGCGTATGTCAATAATATTACAGTCGAGCTTTCCATAAACATTTATCATTCCCTTACAATATTGTCGAATGTATATTTTCCTTTTTCTCGCCTCTTTTTCGATAACCGCAATTACTTTGATTAATACACCGGAGAATTATATACGAGGCGTTTGCTATACGAATATGCGTTTCGAATAATTTTTACTTGCGAATGGAAAAATGCTTCTATACGAATTTCACATTTTCGTATTTCAAAACTTTTACGCGCATCTCGTAGCTGCGAGTCGTATTAATTTTATTAAACTTTCTTACGGTAATTTAATTATTAAACATAGGAATTTTAATAGCTTTTACGTAACTATCACGTGAATTTATGGAAATTATTTGCGTTGGTATACATTCGCGTATTCGCAAGAATTCCTATCGCGCAAATTATCTTTCATTGTGATAATGAATAATTGCAAAAAATTATCGCAAGTCGGCTCTCTTATTTTTATTATTTTCCATTGTGGAATCGCATAAACGTCATTCGTACGCTTGAACCTCCGCGATATGGCGCGCATAATTTATGGAATATCAATAACAAATTTGTCATTCGGGCGGCTCGCCAGCGAATGATTATGCAGCCAGGAATGTGAAATCAAAAAATTTTAAAATAAACCCCATTATTAGGGGATAGCCGAACTTTGAAATGCAAAGCGCAACAGAAAACAGTTCCCGTGCGCACGTGTTCGTAAAAAAGGGCACACGGTGTCTGGAGTAGACGAAACTCGTACCGCACAGCTGAGGAGAACCGCAACCGACTCTTCCTGGATATTCTAATGAACCGCTTAGACGCTCGGGGGCGATCTGGAAAGTTTCCCTTTCGTCGACATATTGAGCTTTAACGTCGTGTCGACGGGGCCGGGCTTGGGGGCAGACAGGAAGGGCAGACGCGTGCCTCGAAAAAAACGTTGCGTCCCCGCGGGGGAAGGGGCGCCGCATTCCGAGGGAATAAGTGGTTACGGTAACCCAACACCCCGAGAAATAGATCGACAGCGAACTGGAAGCGAGGGAGGCGCTCGGCACTTATAGGGTTGCGCGACTCGCGGGATGCGCGCTCTGATTTATAGGCGGAAGCCGATTAAGTTGTATCGACTGCGAGTGCGAGTACAACTGCTCGGAAAATTACGAAATAAAACAGATTGTTTTATCGCTCGCGAAGTGCCCGAGATGAGTCCGCTTATGTGTCTAGAAGCGGTCTGTTCTATCGCTCGTCGATATTTTATGTTACATCAAACGCGTCGTTATCGTCCTCTTCACAGTAGCTTATGGCACTTGGAATAGTTTTTATTTTTAAGCTCTAGATTCTGAGCTGCGCGACACTCAATATCCGCCTTTACATTTTATACCAAATAGGTGGATTTTAATTTTTATTTGTACCGCGTTCGTCGCGAGTTCCCTGTCTTTAAATAAAAGCTCGTGTAAAATAAAGCAAACATTTTTGCCTATTTTTAATCGCTATATTTAATTACACCAGCTGTAAGAATTTTCCAAAGCATTAAACACTAGGCTAGTGCGCAATTGTAAATAAATAAATTGTTAACGCAATATTTAACGTCAAAGCTTTCAAACCGCGACGATTTATGCTTAATTAAACTTCAAACTGCTCGCGTTTAATTGTGTGAAATCTGTTTCTTTCGTTCGCTCGCATGCTCAGTGCCGGCTAATTACCCATAACACTGCAAATAAATATTTGCTATTAGCAATTTAATATTAATACACTAGTTTTCGTTTAAGATGCCAGAATATAACTCAAATTAATGAAACAAAGGCTGCATTTGGCTCGCGTTTTCGTTCACCTTCCTCACTTAACGAGAGATATTATTCGCTTTTAAATAGTGCTTTTTCCAGTGAATTATTTACCATAATACGTATGAAGCTACGCAATCCGAGTAAAATAATAATAAAATACCCTTCGATACAAGTGTCCGATATAAATAGATAGATTTCACATTATCGGTTATTTGGTAAATCTAGTTTATTGGGCGCAATATAAAGCAGAAAAATGTTTTTATTGAATACGATATTAAACTACAATCCAAACATAATAATTTTAAAGCTTTTAGTAATCTGTGCCGTATTTTCAAAAAATACTTTAGCCAGATAAAAAGCAAGAGTAAACACTCGGGATAGACTCGCGTGCAAGGCAAACAAAAAAGAATGGAAAAAGGATGGCTTTACGTACCACTCGCAGCTTTCGTATAGAAAATCAATTCGATAGAAAAAAAGAAAAAAACCCCAACAGGGAGATACTCGCGTATAAGCCAGTATCGTAATCCGTTCAAAGTAAACACCACGCTAGAGTGATCTTCATCACTTTTCATACTCTCGATTTTCCACGACGTGCATTGGGCTCTCCCGGCTCTCGCTCTCTCTCTCTCTCTCTCTCTCTGTGTCTCTCTGTCTCTCAGCTCTTCCGTGGCCATGATCCGTGAGAGAGCGCAGGCAAACTTGAAGGGAAAAAAGGAGAGCCGCCGAGAGGGGGAGATGGGAAAAAACGCGAGGTCTCAAGATGCAGATGCTCCGTTACTTTCTTTCCCACACGTTGGTAAGGAGTCCGTTGTTCGACGACGTCGCCCCCACCCCGTCCAGCCGCAATGAAGCCGTGCGTCTTTCGTAAATTCGTCAGGGATTACTAGTCTGCGTTCGAGAATTACCGAGAGCTCATTGATGGGATGATCCTAAATAAACACGTGAGCAGCCACACGACCCGCGCCCCACTCTGCCCTTCTTCCGCATCCGTGTGGGTGAACGTGTGCGCGTCAGGATCGAACCTGCAGAACAACACGGACGCGCGCGCGAGATGCTCTCGCTCAAGACAGTGAGAGAGAGAGAGAGAGAGAGAGCGTGAGCGTGAGTGAGAGGGAGGGAGGGGGAGGGGAGTGGAGGGAGGGAGTCAGACGAGATCGTCTTCTTTCCCATGACCGAACCCATGTAGGGCCGGCAGCCTTCGAGCAAACAAGGTCCGACAATGCGCATCATTGTCGCAACACAAGCCTACCTCCGAAGAAAAGGGCGAGCGGCAGCAACGGCAGCAGCAACGGCAGCAGCAACGGCAGCAGCATCTTATCCCCCATTCTTAGCTCTCGGCAAAAAGGATGAATTCGTGCGAGGGTGTAAAAGGTGCTGGCTTTGGCGTATACATCCCCATGAGGATGTGCTAGGGCTCCTCTGTTACGTGCAGCGGCCTACCGTCTTTCACCCGATGTGTTGTGCGTGCTTTTCATCCCTTGCGTTGCGCGATATATATGTCGAGAGACACGGAGCGTTATGTCACACTCTGTGAGAGTCCCTCGAATTTATTTCTCCGGGGTGGATAATAGAAGAGGGCAGCTTGTTCCCTCTTTCAACTGGGATGGGTGGGGACGGGGACAAATGGATGGGACGAGCGCGGGGCGTTAGAGTCGACTCGCGACGACTTAAACGATGATGGATCGGTCGATTTTACGTTGCGTGCGCGCCTACCTCAACGCGTCTGTGGCAATTTCGCGATGGGCAGAGAGGCGCAGGCCTCGCACGCCTGCGGAGAAGTGGGCCGGAGGGGAGCAGGAGGCCCTCAATCGCTTTCCCATTATTCGTGACGATCGTGTTTGATTATTATTTGTGAGGCCATAAACGCGGCTGGCCTTAAACCAATATATTCCCCGCTCGACGAGAAATCTTCTCAAGATTTCTGTTCCTGGGCTTTTGATTCTTTATTCAAAGCTGCGAGCCAGATTTTTTCTTCTTATGCCTCTCGCTTTCTTCTGTGAATTGCGTGGACGCGGTCAAGTGGAAACTGTCGATTAAATTATTCTTTGGCCGAATTTGAGGTTTTGTCATTTTCCAGTTTCTCGTGGAACTACTAAAATTTTACCTTCCCGACGCCATTGTTCGTATTTAATATTAAACGTGGAAAAATCGTAACGCCCTGTACGCTAACGTGATTACCAGCTCGTGACCACTGTAATCTCACCTAAGCCCGTCGTCCTTATAAATCTCGAGGCATGAAATAGTTAAAAACAATTTTTTAACGTTGCTAAGGGATTCGGTGAGTGGCCGACAAAATTTTCAAGAGGACTGTATTACCGATCGCGATTCCGCTCGGTAAACGCGGCGCGTTTAATTTTAACGCTGACGCTGACAATTCGGAGAAGCGTAAGAATCTTGAATCGATCCAATCTTTTTCCCTGACAATATTCGCAAATACAGAAACTCCGGCCGGTGTTTTTCTTTCGTAATAAAAATTATAAATGGAGAATGGGAGCTTTGACGAGTCGTGCGTTGTTTACAAATGTAATAGTTGGCCTTTATGCGACCACCGAAATACTCCTTAAGATCTCTAGTACTGCCAAAGCAAATATTGAGCGAATGCTTATTGAAAGCTAGTCGATTCGAAAATACCCAAACAGTGGAACTGCTCCGTTCGCGGGGGAAGTAGACCAAGCTCTTATATTTCGTGTACTATCATCGTCGTCTCGGCGCAAGATAATAATCACGAGGCTGCGGCGTTCACAAGGACACTCGAGGCCATTATTGCCAGACGAAAGGAGACGGCTCTTAGAAATAGAGAAGTCCGGCTTGACTAGTCGGCACAATATATGCAGACGCATACGTATATATTCGCATACGCGACGAGAGAGGAGAAGGAGGAGGAGGAGGCGGACGAGTCTCGCCCAGAAAGTTGTGCGCATTGTGCGGGGAGTCTTCCTCCCCCGGTGGCTCGTCGCGCATTCGTGCGCGAGCCTCGAGGAACGAGGGTGAAAGGGAAAGCGAGTGGTCGCAGCCTTTCGCCGGGATATTGGGATTATTCCGGGGAGGCAAATCAGGTAGAACCGGTGGCCGGTGCACAATGGGAGTAGTGCAGAATCGGAAGCGAGATATCCGCGCGAGAGCATTTGTCATTATTATTACCGTTGTGTTACTCGCTGGTCGGTTGCTCATCACTGACGGGTCCACCCATTTGGCATCGCAGGAAGTGGGTCGGGTCGGATCGAGGACCCGGACTGCCCTTTTCCATTCTCCCGGGGCCCATTCAGGTGTAATGGTCAGTTAAAGACTATCCAAACACGACAAACCCACCACCGGTTCCGTGTGCACTACTCCTCGGTAGACCGCGTGCCCGAGCTCGGCGTGGAACCTCCGGACCTTTTCTTCGACCTTTATTGGATCTTACTTTTTTTTCCATTCATTCGCTTGGCTTATTTCATAGACTTTTCGACAGGGGAGTCAAGCTATATTTTTGGCTCTATTCGGGATTTAATGCTTGAGCAAAGTACGAGTAGATTTCGCCTTGATTTTTATTCATTATTGTTGGTACCGAGTTCTTTGTCGAGGGACGCTTCTTGGAACTTTGCTCATTCAGCTTCGGCAAACTGTTATAATGAGTTTATCGAATATAAATAATTAGATGCAATTTCGCGCGCGAACGAGGAAGCGAGTATTTGTATTGTTATTATGCTTGCGCTACACACATGCCGCCAGCAGCAGTTTTAAAGTAAAATTGTACACGAGCCCTTTACAACCTCCCATCCGTGTTTATTTTCATTCGCCTCTTTTTATTGTGCACTTTCGAATAAATAAGCCCGCATTCTTGGCCGCGCAAATGTCCCTCCTCTCCTAGTTCTCATAAAATCAAATAGAGTAATCGTTTGAGTTTAAAGTATATTTATCCACGTGATGTTTGAATAACAAGCGCCGAAATCCTTAAATCCTAAATCAACCTGCCGAGGTGAGGAGCATCGAAAGCCTTCACCTCCGGAACACGGGCGTGCATTAAAGAAAGAGGGCAAGTGCGAGGAGAGAAAAGAAGGAAAATACAGTAAACGTCTGCAAACAAATACCGATAGTTAGAAACGGTGAAGCTTCGCGGCGGGAAAAGACTCCGGTGTGGTTCAATCTGCCGAAAGTCAAATATTGAGTAAATAAATAGAAAGTATTAGTGTTTCTTTGCAGCAGTGTAATACAGGGCCTACTACAGTTGGTCTGAATACAGGATTTACGAGTCTCTCGAGTTCACGAGAGACTGTCTCTATATTACGCAGGATAAAAGCGACAATCCACTGATGTCACCTCCGAGTTTTCGGATTATCGTCACATGATTTTGCGGACAATCAATATCTCTTAATCGCTCGAGTAAGCATCGTATTAATCTTTGAAGGATAACAGTTCCTAATATTTTAGGATTATTACTTAGTATCTGTAGTATTTCACTGGCTACACCTTCGGATACAAAGTTTTTTCAATCCTTATGAAAATAAATGGAGGATTTTTTAAATCGCAGACCATAAATTCAAAGTTAATATTGAAAATACTATTATGATACGTCTAAAAAGGAGTATTCAATTTATCAGTCTTTCTCGAGATGCTGCTAACAAATACGCGCGAAATTTAGCAAGTGTGTGTGATTCGAGTGTATTGTATTATTAAAAGAATTTCGTGGGTTGGCGTTTGTTGTACTTTGCATTATTTGCCTTTATTTGATAAAGTTTTCGATTAATCATATCTCATTTGGACTGGAACGCATACTTTCAAATACACCATTTTCAAATTGCACGTACGAAATATAATATAATATAACGATGCAAGGCTATTCAATTTTTATCGAGTCTGCGAAAGAAGCGAGTCCCGTACCTTCGTAACCTTCGCAGGTCCTGTAAATAATAAAAAATTGTCATATTGCATTAAACGATTGTTTTCGCAGTTATTTAAACACTCGCATTCCGTATAAAGAATTTGGAGAAATACGGGTTTGCTTGTTTTTTCATCCGAGTATCTCATCCCGAGTCCCTCGGCACACAAACGCAACACCGTTTTTTCACGGACGAGCTAAATTTTATTTAAAGGCCCGCAATAAAAATCCTTTTCGCAGCTCGCAAGTCTCGACTCCGCTTTAATTGCTCCTTATCTAAAAACACGTGTTTCGTCTTCCCGCGCGCTCACCGTCTCGCGACTCTCGGATGTTCGAAGGGTAAAAAGAGGAAAGGACGGTCAGAGGAGTAAAAAGAAGACGTGCATATGCGATAAAAGAGGCGAAAAAGAAAGGAGCGAAGACAGGCAAACGTCAAAACCATTGGCTGAGTAAACAAGTTCGAACATCAAACATGACCGCGCGCCGCCGCGGAATTCGTCGAGGATTCCACAGGGAGATGTGCGCAACGACCACCGCGGCATGCGTCGAAAGGGATGCAGGGCTAGTTTATAGGGGGATGCGCCGACCTACATCGCTCCGAGTTTTAAGGACATCCGGCGAGACTGAAATAACAAATATTTGAAAAGCGGCTACGGCGCACTGAAAGCGCAGTGAACCCTTTCATTTGTAAGGACAAGCTAAAATTAGTGGCACGGCTCGACGAAAAAGTTGTGCTTATGTGCTGTTATTGTTAGGAAAATATTATATTAGAACCTGCAATTTTTCCCATGGACCTGCAGTAGCTGCACCTTGAAATTCCTCGAATTCCACAAGTACAGATGGCTAGGCTAGATCCTGGCCGAGGGATTCGACCGGACTGGGGATTCACTCAAAACTATCGCGTTGACACGCTCGATCGATTATACGCATATTGATATGGACTCGTGCTGTTTTATTTTTGCCAATTTATACCGATAGGCTGGTTGCATGCTCTTTTTTAATTAATATCTGTAGATCCGTGCGCCTGCGGTGGAGATAATTTTTCATCAAATTACGCTCGGTTCGAACTCTATTCGACTGAAAATTAAATAATTTAAAGATTAAATTCCAAAGCGATCGATAATAGACATTCATTTATGAAACAGTATAATCTAGCGAACTCGATATTAGCTTAGTATTGGCTTGTTATAACGATAATTATTCGCTTATTCAAACAGGAGAAATAAATTTAATTCCGATTTTATTTTCAGCTTTATTGATAAAACGCGAAAAATACCTTCGTATTCCTTTTGCAATATTTTAGATTATAAAAAACTAATTTATATAAAATTTAAGAGAGAATTTACGACCTTTGCATTCAGAATAAATTTAAGCATATGTACGGAGTTGGATGATTTATTGGTGATTAGGGACACACATTTTCGTTTCTATCATATTTATATGTTAGGAATAATTCCATTTGATAATATTCAATCTATTTAAATTAATAACATCAAAATTTATGGGGAAGATGTGTATATTTTTTTTTTTAAAAAGCACATTTTTTATGACAGTTAATGATTCAAACATAAGAATGTTATTAATTATTCCGAAACGAAAGACTCACTCTATTCGCAATTATTTATTATCTTAATGGTTATAAACGATTTTTGAGGACGTTCTTAAAAAAACTAGCGTGGATTGAACAATCGAAATTTTAAAATATTAATGAAGATTTTGGCGTTAATTTTTATTGAAAATTTATACGCAGGACGATCGAAAAATTGCGAAAAGCAAAAAGCAGCCTGTCCGTTTAAAAGCTTAAAAAAAAAAAAAAAAAAGAAAATTGATGTCAGTTGGCAAGTTGGCATTATTAAAACGGCTTTGATAAAGTCATAAAAAAAGTTAATTTTTGTAATTAATTTCAATACAGCAGCATTTCGATATTTCACCCACGTGTACTTTTGAAAGAAGCCTTATCTCTTCATATGCGGCATAAATAACGCGGAGGACGGTTTGGAGATCCTTTTCCAATATGCTTTTAAGAGTCTCGGAGTGCCTAACCAAATCCATTAAAGAGACAGCAGCTGCAGCTCCTTGCAACGATTTGATTTAGTCTTGAACAACGAAGGAGACTGAGAAAAAAGGAAGCGACGACGAAGTCAAGTAGAACGGGTGGGAAGCGTACATTCGACAAACTTACGTACATATCTGCATACGGCGAACCGCACTCCTGCATCGACTTGACTGATTCGAACGCCTCTTTCCTCTCCCTTTATTTCCCTAATCGCTCAATCATGAAAAAATTAAGAAAGAAGAGAGCGAGAAGCGCAGAGAGAAACGGTTAGCTCGAGAAGCAAACCGGGACTAAAGACGAACTAACCGGCAACGCCCTTGCACTTCAGCCATCATCCGTCTCGAGCGCGCATATTTTGAACGACTAGTTTTTTCATCCTGAGGATTTATCGTGTTTCTCTCGGTCTCTCCGAGAAGTGCCTACCCGTCTAGAACTTAATCTGCGGCTGCGAATCGCGCATGTGTTTCTGCAAGAATGGAAGAATCCGCGATTTGACAGCTGAACCGCACACTTGAAAACTCTTACGCGGGGATTAACGTTATGTTAATGTTGTACTGGATATTTCATCGCATTCCTCGGCAACGGTTTTCTCGCGGATATACTTTTACGGAGACTGCAAATTGTATTCCCCAATAGGAACGGAAAAAACGCAAGAATTCAATTCCAAGTTTAACACAACTTTACTAAAGGAATCTAAAGTCGTTAAAAGTCGTATTAACTGAAATATGTTATTGTTTAATGATTTAAGGCGGATTAATGAGGTTGCAAAGTATCGACTCGCTACTACTTATAATAATTACAGATTAATTTTAAGCGCTGTTGGAAATTCTGCACCGCGGCTACAAGTGTTAAGAGCGCAAGATAAATGTTCTCCCTTTTTAAATAATTATTGCACACGCAGCGATAAATAATTCGCGCGAATGGCGCCTGAAAGTGGCGGCGAAAAGAATGTCTCGTACAATCAATAAAGTTGGCCTCGACGTTTTTTTCGCGAAAGCCGGGGTATTCTGTTTTTTAAAAAAACAGTTTGAAAACGTGTATACGAAAACGGTCCATCGAAAAATATCAAAGTCGAAAATATCCAGCTTCCCAATAAGTGAATAACTCAAAATATTTTAAGAGGTGAAAATAAAGTGTCAAAACCCATTAACACTTATTTGGTAGAACTAAATTAAGCGATAAGGCAGAAGGGAGGCGTCAATAACTCAGCGGAGTCGTCGGCGCTTCCGAATCCCCCAGCCAAGTTTCCGCGTCTCTCTCTCTCTCATTAACGCCAATAAACCCGAATACGACAAACGTCTCTCGTTCGCAGCCACGCGTACGATATTGGCTCTCGGGGAACCGGGAACCGGATTTAATTGAGTCACTGCCGCCCTTTTTTACGATCTCGGCCGCGTCTCGTTTCCGACGTTTCGTCGCCGTCATCGGACTCGCGTTCGCGCCCGAGTAATTGACCCAGTTCACGCCGCGCGGCATTCGCGCAATTTACGAATGACGTAATTACAGCCCGAAGGAACGATCGCCGCCGCTGCTAAACTGGGCAGGAGCGCGGGCCCCTTTAATGCGCGTACGCGGGCATGACGAGTGAAAGAACGAATAAGGGCAACGGGGTTATGGGGGGAGGGGAACGGACGCGCTGCCATGATTTTCGCGGGCATAAATCTGGCGCTTTTTGCCGCGGCCTCTCGTTACGCATTTAAAGACCGTTGCATTTGTCGATTGCCGTTTCAGCTGTAACGGAATGAAATCTCATTGACAGAGACATTTTCGGTCTACACGTATCCCTGGGAAGCTTGAAACTTTCTTCTTAATTAGCCGCATCGCTGTCTCTGCTTCTATCGGCCGAAACTGTTATTGGCAAGGAACGCGCTCTAATTGACCGCGCCTACGTACTTTTTTCTAGCGAATTCGAGGCTTTTTACGGACGAAATGCAAACGCCTGTAATTCGTGCTCCAGATTGGTTAAAAGCAAATAACAACTTTAATAACTCGGACCGATTGCTGAACAACTTTTCGTATTATCCGAAAGAAGAAATATGTACGTTGTAATTATAACTGGAGCACTGCTGAGCTACAGCTCGATCGCACGGGGAATTATTTTTGAATATAGTGTTTTCGAAAACTTATGCCCCAACGTCTGTATTCGAAATAATGTTTAAGGCCTTATAAAAATTCAGGATTTTCTTGGCGCGGTTTAAATAAACACGTTAACTCATCGTAAACAAAATCGCATAGGCAAAAACTGAAGTAAAAATTATCAATTAACATTCGCCCCGCGAAGATTGTTGAATTTGCAGGAAAATAAAAGTGCATAGTTTTATATTCACTTCGTTCATTCCGTCAAAAGAACTTGCAATAAAAATGCCCGCTAACGCTTACGTTCCGTTAATTTTGCGAAAGAATGATAAAAAATATTCGCTTGTAAACTGCTTTAATCGTAATACAATGTGGCTGGCGTGTAACTAAACGCGAGCGCTTGCATTTACTTTAATTTTTTGAAACGCTCGAGTTTTCGAAATATCGTTGCGTAATTATTAAAATATTTATAATTATAGTACGAAGGCGTCTTCGAAAAAACTTCTTCCCAAGGGAGTCTAATAACTATGCGAGCCGTTATGGTTAACATACGCTAAAGGGTAAACGAAGCTCGTGTTCTCTCTCCGGATGCTCCAGAAGTGAACGTCTCGCTGATTCACTCTGCCGAACTTCTTTACGCGGTACTAGAGCATCACGAGCTTCTTTTCAAGACCCGCAATTACTTGCAATCAATCAATTCTCTTCTGTGCTTTAAACGCCGGTGAGAATCATTTTTCACGGTTTCTTTTTGCCAACGGAATTCACTTTCGCGTGGATTTGTAAGACGTTTTCGGACTCGTGATTCGGTTTTACTTTAACGAATGCAGACTCCGCGCGCGCGCAATTGAATACTTTGAAAACTTCCATTGTTTTGTTATGATGATAAAATTATATTATCATAATATTTGCGTATTTTCACACTCATAATGATTCTCGCACTAACGTTCGTGACTGAACCGAGCAAACTAACGAGACTTTACATTTCCGTAGAAATATCAGAACTACTTAATTAAGTTACCAAACTGTTCGTTAATTTTATCTTCGACTCGAGTTAAAAAATAATATGTTATTGTGGCAGAATAAAATGACGACTGAATAAATGTCGATTCATATATAATTTACAACAAGTGAGAGAGAATACAACACCAGTGTACTCTCCTTGACTATGACTTTAACGAGCATTCAGTAAATCCTCTTCGTGTAAGTAAATGAACGTATATTGTGTATAATGTAGTTTTACGACGTATCTGTTTCAATTGTTGTCTTTATAAATGATTTTATTATTGTATAGATAATAGCCTCTAAGAGTACATCAATTATTTTGTAAAAAGTTTGAGTCTTCGAGAAGGCAGAGATTTAATTTCAAATGGTTGCTTCTAAATTAAAGAAAATATTTTCGCAAGTTCCCAACCATTTGGGAAAATAAATAAGCGACTCGGCTGAGCGGCTACCGCTTTAATTCGAAGACGTGAGAGGTGCTTTTATAGTTCGTCAAATAGTCGAGAATTAGCCGGAACAAGGGCCTGCAGACGAAACACAAAAGGCCACGGGAACAAACTCGCAAAACGTCAGTGCAAATACAGACGATACTTAACAATGCATCAAGAAATTTAATCAACTTTATAGATAAACATACAAAAGAACGAGGTATTCCAAATTTTTACGCAGCAAATAATTTATAATCAACGAAATGTTCGAATTTTTCTTTTAATCTTCCGCCGTTAATTTTTCGCTTTATTTAACATTTAACAATTCACCGTATATATTAATAATATTCTTAAAAAACTACTTCGGCTTTTAAAGCAAAATATCGTTTAATTATTTAAAAGTTATTTTAAAAGTGATTATGAATTTGATGCGTGAAGTTTCATAACGTTTTAAAAATAATCTGTATTTCATTCGCGAATAACATTTTGTAGACTTTCAGTTTTGAAACAAGAAAAACACCGTCCACCACAGATAAGGATTTTTCGTATTGTATGTTAAGAAAAAACAAAACTATCGAATAAGGCCTTTAACTAAAGTTTTCGTAAAATTGTAGATTTCTAAATGAACATTGATTCACCTTGTTTGTTTATTTATAAGTAGCTATGCAAAAGTTTTCAAATTTAAAGTAAATTCTAAACATTTTACTTTGATGTGAACAGTAAACAAAGAGACGGTATCTATCATGACGCATCAAGACAATTAAACGTACAATTTCTCAGTTAAGAAATAACGTTGGATATGAACGATTTCAAAGAAAAATTTTCGCAGTTATTGCTGCGTTATGGATCTCCCGACACGAACCTTAACGTAATTATGCTGTTTGGTTGTTTATTTTAATTGTAATTTTCTTCGGAAAAGCGCGTTTTTACTAACATTATTTGCAGAATAAAATTTCGGAAGTGTGTGAGCCACTCACCAACGAGGAGATTGTCAGTGCCATCCAAGAAGTCGTACGCGCGACATTTAAAATAAATTTACAAAATTTAGAAGAGAGTGCACTGAAAACACCAGCTAATGAAATTGTTATCACAACACCCAACGCACCGGACGTTTTGAGAGTAGATTACAATCAAAACAATACACTGCATAATAGGTTGGTATGAAATTATCATTTTTCTTGTCACCCACTTCTATTCACTCTCTTAACGTATCGGACAATCTTAATGGCATTTTAAAGCACTATCTTTTATCATAAATATCTATTGGAATTGTTTCAAATGTCGAGTTTATTACCTTAATAGATCTAAGTTCTTAGAAGCGTTAGGTACAGAACACGATGATAATTACCTCAAGTCATGCAATCTTTCTTCATTATCCAACTACAGCGATGAAGTGACAGAATTATCAGATAACAAAAGTTCGGTTATTGAAACAGATACTATAAAGCATAAGGTGATTAATCCTCTTTTATTAATTTTCAATCGAGATACGCGCTTCTCCTATTTTAAAAAAGTTTCTCGTTCTTTTTCAGAAAACGAAAAATGATATCACCTTACCAAATAAAGCGAAACTAAACATAACTTATGTTAGAGGGGCAGCGATGCTTAATAAATCCAGAAAGGAAATACCAAAACTTGGCTCGGCCACCAATATTACAATGTATATGGTCGAAGAGGTGTATAAAAATGCCGTCAAGGTTACAAAAAAACTCGACGATTTAAAAGAGGTTAATGAAAAATTTTCGTCACTGATTGTTAATATAATAACAAATAGTCTTGTTGTGTAATGCCAGTAAGTACGATCTACAATTTACCACTCAATTCGAACAATCATTATTAATAGATCAGCAGTAAAATCAACCACACCGATTTAATTCTTAACGATTAACCTTTTTTGCCACTATCAACATAAACTATTTATTTGCATCTTTGACAAGAGAGAACAGACAAGCATTTATAAAACATAATCAGATTTTTAGTTCATAATATAATATACCGTTTAATTAAAATATTTTAAAAATAAGTAATCATTTTTAGGTTAATCGAAACATTCTGCTATTCGGTCATAAAAATAATAAAGTTGAATAAAATACTTAGGACCATAATTTAAATAAATAAAAACTTAAGTGTAAAATAGATAATCGGAAATTAAATTTTTTAATGTTTGCATTAAAATTGAGAATTTCTCAGTTCGATTAATTTATTTCGTGAATTTTTTTATACTCATACTCATTATCTAATGTTATCTGATATATCAAAGTAAGAGGATACATATTTAATATATACATAATCCATTCGAATTACAAAACTCAATTTTTTATTTACGAATTTTAAATTTAATTATAGATTTTAAAAGAAATATCATTTTCATCACTAAATAAATCGTTCCAGCGATGGCTGCTGAAATTCACCAACAATTATTTGTATTGGCATTGATCGTATTTCACAGCGCCTATTAGTTCTTAATGGAAATTTAATTTAGTTAGAAATATAATATATCAAATTTAATATTATTAATAATTATAAATTAATAATGCACTGCAGTTTACGAACAGAGAATGTAGAAGAAACAAGAAAAATTATAAACGACGGTAAAAGCTGATAATGACTAAAAAAATCATTGAAATTCAATTTAAAAATAATTGCTTGAAATTCTACTTTAATAATTTTCATTTAATTTGTCTATATATAAGTAATTGATAATTAATTCCGAAATATGGAATGAAGCTTAAAAATTTAAGTTCGATATAAAAATAAATTGCGCGATGTGGAGAATTCATAATAAAAATGAAGGATAAATTGAAGTTACGATAGGTAAAATAATATTTAATTGCGCTTATTCTATGCATTTGAATATTAAAATCAAAATAGAAAGAAAATAAGTAATTTTGTTCGTAAACGGAAACCTTTTATAAGCTGAAGAACTTTTATTATTCGCAGAGAGTAAAAGATGTAAGCGATAAAGTGAGACTACGTTTCGGTTGTTTTACGCGGATATTTTAGATAACCAAAAAATATTCGCCTATTATTTATCCCGCTAAAAGTGAGATAGCAAAAAAGAAAAATTAAATATGCGCAGAGCGAGGATATTAATATAAAAGATAACGTGGTAAATTGTGGCTTGGGTGCGTTAAAAAGTTCAGTTTTAATTTTGCTGTCAAACGGGAAGACTCTAATAATGAAAAATGAACGATCGTCGTCCGAATATCAAGTGCTTATATTATAACACCATTGTAAATTTAGTTTTCTTGTCATAAATGAATTATTAGGAAAGTTTTCTTTGCCTCATAAGGCAACGGCGCCAAAAGTTTGCTCATGGCGAACCGACACCCGCTTACACTTTCACATAAAGTGCCCTAAAGTACCGCGCACAACGAAAGCTGAGAGAAAGTTGGATCCAATATAATCCTTCTATGAAACCTCCTTCTAAAACAAGCGAAAGCTCTTCCGTAATTAAACAATCCTTTCTCGACAATTAACACGCCCGAGCGCAAAACTTATCCAAATGCCTCACTTCCTCTCTTTATCGGCAGCTACTCTCGTCGGAGGGGAAGTCGAACCAGCGGCTCTCGGCCATCATGCGAATGTCCGCCGTGAGTCAGCAGCAGCAGCAGCAGTGCCGCCATCCCCAGCAGCACCAGCATCACCAGCAGCAAACGGCGGCGTCGATCCAGCGCGCCAAGGCGATGCGTCGCTACGTCCACGTCCAGCAGGCGGGGAGCGATGCGCCCGCGACGCCGACCTCCTCGAGATCGAGCCTCATCCCGAGCAAGCCGCTCCAGCCCCAGAAGAAGAGCCTCCCCAAGGCGCCGGACAAGCGCTCCCTCGAACAGCCGAACCGCACCCTCGGCCTCGGCGAGTCAAACAAAACCTCGGCGAACCCACCGCGGAATGCCAAGTACGCGCACGTGCAGAGCACCATACCGAAGCCGACAGCCTCGTTTGTAAAGCGAAAGCCTCAATAAGAAGCTTAATGGTGGAAAATTGCCGCGGGCAGCCTTATTTTCCTTTTACGTGCGCGCGCGCGCGCGCGACTCGGAATCCCACGTATTTTAAGCGATTTCTGCGTTTTTAGGCCTCCTTTTGAGTAATGGAGATTGGATGATATTGATTTTTATCGGTTCGCGGAGATTGATCTCTGCTCATCAGCTTTCTCCGTGTTTTGTACGCGATAATCAGCCGGCAACTGCGATATCGGAGAGGTTTCGACTCCACGACGCTTTACGAAGTTCACGACCTTCTGTAAAGGCCTCGCAGCTTCTATTTAATCGAATGCTTGCCTTCGACTCGTTCGTTTCCGTTTCCGTTTCCGTTTGCGTTTCCAGGGACTGGGGCGACGCAAATCTGCTAATGAGTTTCGTCTGAATTTGAAATAAACGACGAGCGCGACGAGACACGAACTGCCGCGTTCGAGTAAAAACGTAGTTTTCCTGCTTGGGTTTCGCTGGGGTAGTTGATAAGGGTCCAATAGTCGCTGCTTTGTTATCGAGCGTTAAGGTGTGAAATAAATAAATAATAATTTACAAGCGCCGTTCGATACGTTTGTTTAATTTTATAGCAGTGCCTAGTGCGCAAATTAAATAACAAAAGGAAGCGAAGAGCTTGTGTAATAAAATCTTTGGAGGCTGAATATATATTTGTTTTAATGCGTTCATCCTCTGTGTTCTCGGATGTGAGTTTTCATAAATTAATTTCAGAACTGTCATTCAAGATTCATGTTATTTGCACCCGTCGTATAAAAAAAGAAGCGCGCATTAATTGTTTAGAAGGATGGGCGTTTCGTTCTAAGCCTTCATGGCCTTTCCATCTTCGTTATTCTGACTTCTCCACCTTTTTCTCCGGAGCGACGACGCCCAGGACTGTGTAAGCAACCCAAAGGCCCTATTCAATCACCAAGTGAGACGGTCTCGCATCACCTCTTCCCCTCCTCGATGCAAAAAATTAATAAACAACTAATCTTATCTCATACATAAAAATCAACTTATTTCACAAAATGTAACATTTATTTTTCCTTATTGAGAACTCACTGGTGCTCTTAGTTGGAGCGCGACTGAGGCGGCGGAACCACAGCTGTTGGTGGCCAGCAACAATAACACCTTACGTTCGGTTGTAAAAACAAATTGCATTTACGCCGTTGTTACATATTTTTGAATATATTTAAATTCAGGCTGTTGACTCAGCAAGAAAATTGCGTCATTACTTTTATTAATCTCCGCAGATATCCTATTGGCTTAGCGAGCGCAAAAAGGCAGGAGACCAAACGCAAAATAATAATAAAGGGTGGAAATTTATGCATTATCGCAGCACCAAAAACGAGTATTCAATACAGCGTAACTAAAACATAA
The DNA here is from genome assembly GCA_018907185.1 of Platyscapa corneri. Taxonomy (NCBI): domain Eukaryota; kingdom Metazoa; phylum Arthropoda; class Insecta; order Hymenoptera; family Agaonidae; genus Platyscapa; species Platyscapa corneri. The sequence goes on along the minus strand of JACCHW010000021.1, from coordinate 3,017,076 downwards.
TAATTGAGAAGCGATGCCTTATCAGAGCGAGCAAAGCCGCTGCCCGATCCGGCGTTTAATGCGCCACGACCTATTGGAATTTCAAATTTAATAATGCGTTGATGGCAAAAAATCGCCATCGCTATTAACCGCCGGTGCATCACTCGGGGGCCCTGGGGCTCGAACACCTTGCCTCTCAAAAATGCAGGCCCGCATCCGCTCGCCCCCGCGAGCTAAAACCAGCGATCCACCTATCCTCGCGACACCCTCGCTCTCTCCTCTCTCTCTCCTCTCTTCTCTCTCCTCTCTTCTCTCCCCCCCCCACCCCACCCCTCCACCGCTCTCCCTCCATCGGCATAATTCGGCTTTATCTCTCGCGCAATTTTGAGGCTACCGTTACGTGTTACACGCGCGAAACGGGCAACGCGTGCACGAGGGCCCCAAGTGCTTTTACGAGGGAGAAAGTGAAGCGGGGCATTCTCTTGCAGTAACGCCGATAATTTACTGCTTTTTTCGACGGTGAAATTTCAGACTGTGTTTATACTGTGTCAATATTTTTTGCCGTCCACCGGCGCATTTAGCTGATTTTTAAATTGCAATTTCAGATGCAGCGCGCGCCCATTATTCCCCGTACAATTTCCAAAGATTATAATAATCGTTTTTGCATGCGGCCCCGTGCGCAATTTGCCGCGAAGCCCAAGCGCCGTTAACGGACCCACGGCTCTCATTGTTTCGGCTGTTCCTCCGGGACCGCGCGCGCGCGCGCGCACTTTCTTAACGGGAGGTGCGTGCGAGAGAAAAAAGAATCAATCCGAGATCGGCACCCGGAATTGCACGCGTTTCAACGGTACACCAGCTCCGCGCAGTTGCGCGCTCCACCGGAAATTTCTGTATCGTCCGCGAGCGCTGGTCGCGGCCCTCGTTGTTTTTACGGGAGTGGCGAGGGGGGGGGCCGCGCATTCCAGCGGGAACTCGGCCCCTCGAGATTTATCGTCCCGATGCGCGACCGTCGCCTAACGGCCGGCCGCCTTCGCTTTTTTCCCCGGGCGACTTAACCCTCGGCGAGGCCTCGGTAAGCGAAAGCCTAAGGCTTTTACAGGCGAGAGCACGCGCGCGCCGCTGTATTTTCCCCTGTCGTCCTTGCCGAGAAAATGACTGTCTGCGTTTTTAGCTGAAAGGAGGCATTTAAACACTTAACTCGCAATTTGTTTTTCTCCTTCCTTCCTTCCCTCGACTTTTTCAAGGATCGATTTTTAGACACCTTGGCGCTGCGTTTGATTTATAAAGCACCACCATCTGAAATTATTTTTTCTAGCCGTTGGAGGAGTGTTCCGAGCGATTATATGTTTTGCCACTCTTTCCCTATTTTATTTTATACTTAACTATATAATGGCCGTCGAGCGGGAAAAGTACTTTAAGGCTTGGCTTTTTTCGACAGTCGAGCGGCCCCTAATGATATAAATATTACAGTTAATATAATTTTACGCCGTGCATCGAGGCACAGTCGATTAAAGTAGCAACGCCTATCTAATGCGCGACATCACTTGCATTTTAACAAGACATTATTATGTAGCTTTGTAGATAAAGGGCCCAAATTGGAATGAAAAAACTCGCCTATCTCGTTAAAAAGTATCGTTACACGGCGAGGATTGCGCGAGCGATCAAAAGCGCTCGGGAGCCAATTTCCAGCGCAAAAATCAATAAAAACTTTGGACTTTGAAATATTAGCAAATTACAAGTTACGTATTAATTCGAAAAATTGACGAGGCAAAGATGGCGAGCCGCAAAGATAAAGCCAAAAGAGCGCTAATTCGGGCGATTTGTATCTAGTTACACGGGACAGCTTGAAATTGTGCAATTATTTTGGGAAGATTCGCTTTGAATATTGTGCGATGACAAGTGGCGTTATAAATTTTGACCGCAGGGACAAGCGATCCATTAGACCGTGCCAGCACACGCGTAAATTAAAAAATTTTTCACCGCCACGTATAAATATGAAGCAGATTTTTATCAAAATTAAAACAACCGGGCGTGGCTTATTTGGTATCGGGTTACGCAGCATCGAAGTGCTAGGTGCGAATGTAATTATCCTGGGATCATGGTCGGTCTTTTTCATGAGAGATCAAATTACCTGGTCCTGATCTCGCTTAGACGTGTTCGTGTAAAAATTTAATTTTACTCCGCCAAAAAACAGCGGCCAAGTTTATTACTGGTAATTATCATGCAGCATAATTTATGTGAAATTTGTTTACACGTAATTCTCCCGGCAAATACCATTTTGTCGATAAAGATAAAAAATTTCCTTTCGTGCATCGACCCAACCAACGAGACGACGGTTAAACGATTATGCTAGAAAACTGTACCAAATACTTTGAAAAATCGCGTAATTTTCGCGGAAGAGCAAAAGAAGCGAGTGTCACAGCGCGTTTAAATTTCTCATACACCAGTGCTAAAGTTACGCGCGAGCAGATGCGCGATTAGAAAAATTTGCGAGTCGCGAGCAAAAAGGCGTTTCATTCGGACGATGAGAAGAAATCACGCGCCAAAATCCAAAGATGAATCGTGAAATAATGGAATATTACCAGATATTAAGGCAGACACCATTTTTAAGAAGTCGAACAATAGAATTACTCTCTTTCCAGATGCACTCTCATTGTGTTATTAGACGAAATGCTTGTCTTATTCAAATGAAGCGTTTCCATTGTTGCGAGAGCATTTCTCAAGATATTAACTGACGGCGTTCGATAAAGCAACCCATCAACCCTTTCATCCAGAGCGCAATGGAAAGTAAATTACTGGCGGGCAAATCGAAAGATTTCATATAGCATGGATCAAAAGGGGCAAACGCTGATATTAAATTAATATGAATATTAAATGGGAAAAATATTGAAATATTGATGTGGCTTAGGGAATATGTATTACGGCTGATATAGTAGGATATTAGATAACAAGGAAATTAGAGTGCGTCGAGAAATTTTAATCGTGTTACTTAATGTAATCAACGAGCGAAGATGCGATATGATTAATCACAAGCATTATTTTCGATTCAACTCTTCGGAATCTTATTTAATAATTTTACCTAAAGTCTTATCCAACAAATTATCAATTATATTTTTTCAATCGATTACTTACGCACGCAACTATTTTTATTTCCTACTGATTATTCGTCTATTCGCTTTATGCTCGAAAAATCGTAATAACGTGTACTTCTATTACCCGCCTGGTAAGTTTTTACATTGAAACGCAAGTGAGCTTATACCTTCGTTTGCCCGCATCGCGTAATTATAATTATTACACGCGCGCGTTTTCAACAAAATTTTAATCACATCTATTTTATTTAAAAGTAAAAGATGTAGTTGAATTTGAAATTGTAATTTTTTAATACAATCACTTTTAATTCCACATTAGCAATTACTTGATTATCATACTACATGAATTAATCAAAAGCAAACAAATTATTTTGGCTATTTATTCCGCGCACCCTTTGAGATGTTACGGAAAATACGTGAAAAAATCTTTTTAAATAAAAGAGTCAGAATTTAAATGTTTATTTTCATTCGACAAATCTGAGATTCTTGAAATTCTTACTTTAGGTTGTTGCATTGCATCCCGTAAAAAAAAAAAATTCGCTCGTACACGGTCGAAAGTCGAAAACAATGCGCTTTCTACGCAAAAATATTTTTACCGCAATGCGGAACGTTTACGAATAGTTTAATAAGTATTTTGGATTTAGCAAACTTGTGAAATATTCCGAAAATTGATTAATCTTTCCAAGATTGTGGAAACTCGACGACGTCTCCCAAAGTCGCGCTCTGAATCTCCTTCGCACAATAAAGCGAAGCACATTAATTCAAGTGGCTGCCATCCATTAAAATAAATCTCTTCATTCTGAGCGAAGCGTTTGCGGAAGTCGCAACCCGCCTAATGTCAACACTTAACGGCGTTCCTTGCGCATTATTGAGTCTCGCTTGGGAATTAATTTAAAAAGCTCTCTGAAGTCCCTCCCTCCACCCCCCGCGGCACTATCCGCGTCACGAGGACATTTCCTTCCCATTGTACAGTAAGGAAAGGCAAGTGATAGAGATTGGGAGAGGGGAAGTGGGAGGAGGAAGGCTGCGCATATTAACGGAGGAGTTAACAATTCGGATGAAGATTGACGTCCCGTGAGCGCGGAATCGCCTGGTCACTTACGCCGCCGGTCCATTAGCGATCTCCCGGCTAATTACACGAGGGCGTCGTGGCGCGGCACTTTGACATCCGCTACCTCCATCGATCATCCGTTGATCTTGCGCGTCTCCTGCGGTAAGTAGCAACTAGGCGCGCTCGGATTAGGTGCTCGCTGACGGAGGGCCTCAAAGCGGGACTACCCGAGCTCGGATTACCTTGCCGCTCGACCAACAATGGACGGATTTACCCAGCTACCCGAACTTTCATCGCGATGCGCCGTCTCGGGATCCTATCGCGGCCTATCTCGCGCGCTTTGTGCCTCGACGCCGTCTTCGCCTCCCCCCCCCTCTCCTTCTATCCGCCGGTTTGTCATTTGGGGCCGAGGCGGCCAACTCCTGGTGCGCTCGATCGTAAAGAGGAAGGAAGCTTGCCCTAATGGCAGTCATCGGACCGCGTGACGAGAAAAGTATAGGGGCTTCCGATGTAAATCAGTATACCTGAATTCACGAATTCAAGTGGGAGGGTCGAAGATGCTCCGGGTTTTGGAAAGAGTGAAAAATTGATTCGTTTAACGGGCGAGGCTGCACTTGCTTTTGACGCGAGCGATACCCACCTTTGTTCCGTTGTTATTGGTTACGTTGGCGTGTAATAGCCGAGGACGTTTCACTTCCTTTGCCAGGGGTGCGACTCGCTCGTACGAGCCGAATGCGCATTCCACTCTCGCCTCGTCAAGGAATGCGTTCGCGGCGACACGACGCGACCTTTCTTTGTCCATCCTAAGGATCCTTCGAAAGTGGCTGCCTTTGTGTCGCGTTAAACTTTACAAGTATTTGGCGATTATGCTCCCCCACTCCCCGTGCGTCCGGATAATTTTCTCATAATCCGAGCCAACGGGGTGGCTCTCGCAATTATTTCAAGTAACGCTGGCAGCACGGCACGGGTAAATTTATAGGACGCGAATGGCGATAAAGACTCTGAAAAGCGCCGTCCAAGTGGTATTGTCGAGTTGGGCTCGAGCATTAGGCGCACCAGAAACACCCCCCTCTCCCTCAGCCTGGAGCAAAGTGGTTTCTCGAGTTAAACGAGCGTGTTCCTGTTTCCCGAATTTCCGAGAGACACGAAGGAGGCATGCGTGCCGTGCGTTCGGGAACGGGAACAACGGCTCCTCTCGGCACGCACGCACGCGCGCGCGCACGCACGCACGCTTCGCATTTGGCTCGAAGGCGTTTGCGCGAGGCCCGAGAGAGAAATTTCCCGAGTTCCTGGCTTCGGCCGACGTAACTTCTGTCTCTCCGGTCGTTCGTTTCGCGTTGCGCGTCTCACTCGCTCGGGCCCTCGCTTCAGACGTCCGTCATTATCGAAGAGCGTGCGAATCGAATGAATTATCATCGGGCCTCGATCCTCGCGCGCCGTATACGTAACATGGAGCCGAGATTTTATAATTAGCCTCCCGTCCATCATAGTCCGGAGGGAGATTATTCCAAGGCGCCTTGTACGTCCTCGTGGCTCCGAGGCGTCACTCGGTGCCGCGCGTTTACGCGACTCTAGGCCACTCGATCAACCGAGCGCTGATTCGCCCTACGAATTTACGAAACGAAATAGCGGCCGATCGATCATTTCGGGGAGAGCGATAAAACGCGACCCGGTCCGGCTACCAGTGACAAACTCCCCGCGCGTCGTCGCGCACGATCGATCGATCGCGGCCGTGCAAATTGTCCGCGCGCGCGCATGCGGTCCGGGGTGTGTCGACCCAATATCCGCCTGTCCCACTTCTCCCGACTGCCGTGCGCTCGTAACGTTCCCCGACCGAAAGCTGGTACTTATAATGTATTCAATTATAAGGGTAAGGATATATTTTAATGAGATATATCAGACGTGTTCGACCATGCGGTATCGCCTTGCGCGTATAAAGTATTTTATTTTATTTCATTTTGTTTCGTTACCTCTCTCGTTTTATTTTGTTTTCGGCTCGGTTAATCACTGTCCGATAAATTTTTGCGCCCGAGAGACACTGTCGCGCTGCGTACAAAACCGCGTGTAAGCTATGAATATTTTCCGCAGCTCTCCGTACAAATTTATTCCGGCGAATCCAGGCCAGTGTTTTTGTCAAGGCTTACATTTAATAAATAAACACCTGTCGGAGTAGCAAACACAGAGTCACAGAAGCCGAGCTAATGACTATTTATGAGCATCCGACGATTATTATCTCGATCGGGTATCTGGCGGATCGTAGTTGCGGATCTTATCTATTTGTACATTACAGGCGTTCGCGTTCTCGGTGTCGCGAGCGCAACGCGAAATCGTTAAACTGCCAAACCATTCCTGGCATCGCCTGGATCGCTCGGAAAAATTGTCGAAACGCATCTACTCGCGCGATTTGCCATTCTAAGGAAATGACCAGCAGTTTTGGTCCCCGGTCGTTATTTCCAGTCAAATTAAGGATTGACGCGAACTCCGGCTGTGCGGAGGCTCGCGTGACGAGCGAGTGACGACATAAATCATTAGAAAAACTCAGTCGCTGAATGCGAGCGGTTTTCGAAACGCACAATGTAATTAAATTCTTAAGCGTGTCGCTCCAATTCCCCGTGGAGCGTAAAAATCAATTAATCAGCCGTCATCTTCCTCTTGCACGTATCGCGAATTCAATTTCTCATATTGCTGATTTATAATGCCCGCATATTAAGACCTCAAGCTTAAGACGCGTTTAATACAAAGTCTGGTAAGCAACTCTCTCGAGCGAATCAGGACACGCGATCCATCTTTAATTACCGTGGGACACCCCGCGAACCCCCAGCCGCCGCGACGCAGGTGTTTTGCGCCGTGCGACCGTTGAGGTGCGAAAAAGCGCGAGCAGCGCCGTCTCGTAATTGGGCGCAGCTGCGGCGTCGCGGCAAAAACGAATTAGCAGCCGCGCTTTTTTGGGTCCGGCTCGCGATACTCGAGCGCGTTTTTCTCGCGCTTCGATTCGACGCGGCCGGCGACGCGTCTCGATGAAAGTCCCGAAATTTTCGGGGTCAGGGGAGGGGCCGCGTGTGGGAAAAAGAGAAAGGAGGGTCCGTGGCCAGGGCTCGATTATAAATCACGCGGTAACCACGGTGGCGTCATGTCGTTAATGCGGGGCCACGACTGATGGCCTTCTGGAAGCTGCCTCGTATGTTCGCACCTGCGGACGGGCTTGTTAATTCGCGACGGAAGTTGCGAACATCGCGGCCCGCAGGTAAGCGGGTTGATCGCTCGTGAATCCGGTAGGAGGACGATTTGACGAAGGTCCTGTCAAGTTTCTTCTTCTTATTGCGCGCGAACGCGCGTAATCTCGTTTCGGTGCAGAGGCGACGGCAATAAGAGTATCGGCCGGCTCACCCTGGTGCGCGGAGAGGTGGAGGAGTAGAGGGAGGTAGACGGGGAAGTGTCCGCCGACTGGCTCATTTTAACGATGAGTTGGCTCGGCTAAACGAGACTGAAATAAATTTATGTTGATTTTATCATTTGAAATTCGAGTCCTTTAATATGTAAAATAACATCAAGAGCAAAAAGTCTGCGTCTGTCTAAAACTCGGCAGAAATGACAATGTATAATTTATCAAGATAATTTTACGTTATAAAATTCATTTTAAGCTCTCCGTTCGATTAAATACTGGCACGCTTCTGGCTTAGCGTCCGCGGCCAGAAAATATCGTAACCCAATTGAACGAATGACGCAGGGATAAATTATTAATTGAATGTAGCGAACATTTTTAATTAAAATCGTCGCTTCAAAGTGAGTGTCTGATTAAACGATGATGTAGATATTGGTAACAAGGAGATATTAGGATTAAGCACATTTAAAAACGTGGCAGTGCGTATTATTTAGTTAATTTACTTCGTTCGTATTAACATACCGTCTCTTTATAACAATCTCTAAAACGTGGAGTTAATTATTTTTAAATTAAAACACCTCGATATTATGCGTAGTATTTAACGAAAACTAATTTTTTTTTAAGTTCGCAATTTACATTCAAACTACGTGTAGTCTATATATATAACTTGACTACTCTAAAAGATAAACACTGAGCGAAGAAGTTTCTTTTTAAACTTTCATTTAATATATAGTTGGAAAAAGATTTACTCTAATATAAGTATATACCCAGAACTATAAAATCATAATTAATTGTTGCCCGAAATGATACTATTGAGCGTTGGTGTTGAGAAACTAAGGTAAATGCTATTGATTTATATGTACACTTGTCTTAATATATTATTCTTTGATTCTCAAATATTTTTCCGTGAAAGTCGAAAAATCATTTTTTAGCTGAGTTATAATTTTCGTATTCGATAATGGATGGAGTCAAGTTCTTTGAAACTAGTATAATGTAATTTACGCACTACTAAATTATTAAAAATGGTTTCGGTTGCCTTATATAACTCTTGCATATCTCGATGAAATAACACTGAAACAGATACCTGCGAACAGTAAACGACAAAATGAAACGTGTACAAATTCTTGATTTGAAATAAACTTGCGAAAAACCAATAAAACTAGCAAAACTAGCAAAACTAGCAAAAAAAGAGGAGGCAGCTTTCGGATTTCTAAGGACGTTTTTGCGCGCTCAAAACTCTTTTAAAATAATTGTCAAACTAAAAAAATCCCTCGCATTAAATTCGAAATATACTTTTTAATTGGGCGGGCAGTTACATTAGAATTCCTGGGACTAAAAAACTTCTCAGCGAAGGGATTTGTTTTAAGAGAGATAACAGGTGCGGAGCTAAACTAGCCTCGGCGATGGGAGAGAACGATACTCTAGACGCTGCCCCTTTGAAAGACGTGAAAACCAAATAGCACGATTATAGGCTCCAAGAGCAAACACACTTACGGCAGAAAAAACTTTCTCTCCGCGGTGTATAAAAATCACGATGCGTGCAGAGGCGGTCGGTGCAGCCTCTCCACCACCAAACTCGAGGAGCTCCATTTTTTCGCGGCACGAAAAATAATCAACCGCCGGCAGAAAAGTTGGCGAAGGCGAAAAAGGAAAATGGCAAGCTGCGAGTCGGCGGAGTCAGCGCGTAACGATTCCAAGCTAAAAAAAGGAGCCAAGTCCGCTTAAAAGCCAAATAAAGCCGTCAAGCCTCTTCCAAAGATGGCTGAAAACGCGTCGGTACGAGGTGCTACAAATGCGCCGCATACGAATTGATCTCATCAGGAGGACGCCAATACCGATGCGGTGCGGACGCCGTCCCCGTCGGCGCGCCAATCTCCTTTCCGTCGGAGTCACGATTAGAGCCACGGCAGGAGGAGGCAGAGCACGGACACCCTCTTCGCTATCCCTATGCAAAGCGAAGCCGGAGTCCCTCCGTCTTTCTTCCCGAGCGCTGGTCAAACGGACGAGGAGGAGGAAAAAACGAAGAGCAAACTGCGGACGCGCGTGTGTTGAGGCGCGCGCGCGCGACGCGTAAAATTCCCCCTCGGGGTCCTGTCCGAGATGTTCTCTTCCGACCGGGGTGCGTCTCCTCAATTTTTATTCCCTTCGTTGGCGCTTTTTTGGGGCCCGGTTTTTCGTTTATTTACGCGCGTCGCCCGCCGGCTCTCCTTCGGAGATGATTACACGTGTCTTTTTAACACAAAAGGCTCGAAAACCAACACCGTAATACGACGGCAGCCGCGCGCCCTGTAATCTATGCTTCCTGTTTCCCCGCCCCCCCCCTCCGACCACCCTCCGCACCCCGGGGAAGGACACGAGGAGGCGCACGGGAGGAATCGGTGATGAGACAGGCATTTTCGAAAATTGCGCGCACGACCGGGTGAGATCGGGACCGGGGGGCGACGACGTCGGGGTTATTATTTGTTTTTGCTCGTCGAACATCACGGTACTTAGCGTGTCAGGGTGCTGGGGCATCACCTGCGCGACGACGGGCCCGTCACGCCCGCCGATCGCCTCCAAAACGACAAACAAAGATAGCACTTGGACGTAAGTGCGGACGTAACATGGACGTGCATTAGGCCCCGGTCTGGCCCCAATCCGAGCCAGTCCGAGTCCCCGCTGTCCTTAAACGACTTGCTTCATTTGCGAATTTGGTTAACAAATATTTTTGAGTGGATGATTTGGCGGGCCCTCGTCGGTACGTGGCACCTACCAGTGCATCTTGCGCGTGACTAAAATTTCATCCTCGTAAAGTACTCGCGCTTCTTTTTCTCCCCGTGAGTTTCGCTTGTTTGGGTATTCATAACACGGGCCTGCGCTTTTTGCTTTTATCGCGATTTCGCTTTTGAAATAAATTAAGGACCTTCTTTTGCGGCGCAATATAACAATATTTCCGAAAACATGATTAAGGCGTTCAATTAACGAGTATTATGATTGCCCCCAGAGGCTAATTAATTTTAATCTAGTCATTAATCCAATGTTAATTAGAAATTAAGGTCATTTTGGCAGGAACTGCATCATAATACCTGTGTAATACACACCGAGCGCTCCAACAATAAATTTACGACGGCAGCAATGAAATGTAATTACCGCGTACGATCTTTTTCGCAACTATTCCCGGGCTTTATATTCAATCTGGGGTGCGTCGCGCGAACCGTCGGTAACCGAAGAACATCAACGCCGCATCGAATCCAACAAATCCATCGGTTCGATTATATTCGCAATATCCTTTTTTCGAAAATAATCTTTCGGAATCTCCCTCTATCTCGATCGGCGATACTAATACACACTTTCTCACACATTCCCTTGCATAAATACACACGATTTCGATAACGAATTTAATATTGGCTTTGATCAGATAAAGGCAGTATACAACGGGCATTTTTAATCGCATCCCGTGCAAAAGAGCTGCTTCGAGCCTTGAGTAAACTGATAAATAAACGCAAATTAGAAAGAGTTTGGCAGTTTACAGCTCGGCTTTATAACCGACGCCCGAGCGTAAGCTTATATTTGCCCAGAAACTCACAGCTCTTTATCTCGAAGGATTCGTGCTCGTATCCCTTATTCCTAAAAAACGACAATAATCGTGAAATAAAGCCGCATATTTTTCCGTCGCTTTCATCGATTTGACTTTGTAATACGAAGAGAGGCAGAGCCTGCGCCTGTGTAGCGGCTGCATTCACTTTCCACTCATCCGTGCAAATATCGACGAGTTTACGATCGTCCGGCCGCGATTACGTACTCGCGAGCTCTTCGCCGAAGCGAAAACGAATCGCCTGCGAGTCAACTCGTTATTCCCTCTCGATATTCCGCGCTTACGCCTCCTCGCCCATCGGACGCTAATGTTCAGCTACACAGACGCAGCGCGCGCGCGCGCGCGCACGAGCGGAGTCATTGTGCCGCGAGACGCCTCGGCGAAATGAAGGGACGTGTGCGAGAGACGAGAATCGAGTAAATGACTTCGGTTAAAAGAGAGAAAAAGAGGAGCGATGGGAAAAAATTTCTCGCGCGCATCCACAGATTGCGCGCGGCGCCTCTGCCCCGGCGTAATTGATATCACCTGCCATGTAAATATTGGCTGTGAACCGCCTCGCTTCTCGCATCTCCTCTATACCTGCGCCTCCTATAAGCGCAAGATACGGCTTGAAATAAGGACCCAGTTAGAAACGCCCGGACGAAAGGAGGAAATCACGAGGACGAGTCGGCGGCGGCGGCGGTGGCGGAGGCGGTGTCGGCACATACACATAGAGCACAGGAGAAACTAGATAATTAGGAGGGAGACAACTTTGGTACGCTGTTTGTTTTTCAACTGAAAAATGTTACGGTCTAATTTACGTCCCACTAATTGGATCAAATTGGATCCCAGGTCTATGATTATATAAAATTTCTGCCATTATTATAATCAGTTCAGCCGAAAATCCCCAGCTCATTAATCATACAGATCTAATTTCGTTTTGCGAAGATGACATTTTAAGGGAGATCTATGATTGCGGGCTTTAAGTAAGCGAGCAGCGGCCGCCCGTAAAATTGTAAACTCGGATCCTCGAATTAATTTGAAGATTCGCAAACCCGATCGAAAACTGCTCGAGATATTTGAATAAAAACGCGATTCTCGTTGCAGTAATCTATCAAAAAAGGAAGGCGAGCGCGCGATGCAAGGCCCAAAGGGGAGGGGGCTACCATCAATTTCGGATAATCTGTGTACACATAAAGTGTATATATAAGTCAGCGTTTAGCGTCGGAACGAATTGAGCCAGACCGAAAAATAACGCCGAAATATTCGCAGAGACTAGGGGCTACGGGAGGAGAGGCGCTCCCCGGGCTCGGCTGGTCCAGCTCGGAAGTCCTCGCAGAGATCATTTTTATAATTCCCAATTTAAATGGAAACAAGAAAAAAGGATCTGCTCGCGCGGCAGCAGCAGGTGAGACTAAAGGCGCGATCGAGCGGATCACCTCGACTCGTCCTCTCGGCGAAAATTGCCGAAATAACAGGCGACGGGAGATAATTACATGTTGGTTTTAGAAAAGGGCTCGCGGCTCAATTCCACGCTTCAGCGGCAAAAACGATGCGAGGATTCCAGCGGCTTCTTGTCCATATTCCCAGACTGCGCGCATACGCGCACGCACGCACGCACGCACGCACGCACGCACGCGCGCGCACACGCGCAGCAGTACGTGGACGAGTGCCGCCGTTGTACGTGATGGGAATCCGGTGGGTTTCGTAATGAACCGATGAGAGCTCGCTAGGCTCGAAATCACGAACGCGCGAGCAGCAGTGCGGCTCCGGTCCGGTTCGGGGAGGGATGATTGAAAGGCAGACTGTCGCCGGGGTGGCGATTTCGTCACTCTCCCTGCAGCCCTCCGCCGCGCCGCTCCTCCTGCGCGTTCGTGATGCTTGATTCTTCGTCTTTGTTAACCGCTTCTTTTCTCCTGCGATAAAAAGACTAAAGTGACGCGTCCAAGCGGTTATTTGCAATTACTCTTATCTTTAAAATGCGTCAAACGATTGAAATTTTTGCTCCCCGTAATGCGATTGAATAAATGCGGCACTATAAAATCATCCTACCCAGCAATCATCCATTGTAATGTCTACTTGTATTTTCATGCTTGGAATTTGCAGAGATCGATACAACGTCGAGATTTTGTCGTCTAATTTGAGTTCCATTTTTTTTTTTTTTTTTATATATACGCGAAATGGCAATGTAAATTTGGATTTCACCAGTTTTTATTTTACACGTGTTGCATCGTCAATTTTTTAAAGCGATTTTTATCGAGACTTAAATAAATAAAACGTCGGTTGTGGTCAATTATAATACACGGGAATTTTGTAACTTCCATTTATACACAATCAAGTCTACAAATTAGCTCTACATATAAAATTCTATTTTTGCAAAAATTATAGATTAAATACATGGTATGTATGCTGCATTGCAATCTTCCAATAAAATTTAATTAGTTTTATTTTAATTAGGTGAATACTAATTTGTCGTGATTAAATTTACATAAAAATATGATCGGACTTATCAAACTTAATAACATTATGAAACTATCCTTTAATATATTAATATTAATACGAATTATAAAGTGGAATATCATTTCTTCATTATAATTCATGTTGTTGATGTTCAATATAGTGACACGAGGTTTATTTTAAGGACAAATCTTCACTGTGATACCAGAAGCAGCGTACGTGTTTGGTCTAAAATAAAATTATTGTACCAAGACACGCAAGTTACACATTATTACGATATTTTATCATAAATACTGCTTGACAACTAATTATTCCCCTTGTAAAAAGTGTTAAAAATTAATTATATATTTAAATGTTTGAAAATCTATTCTGAACGCGATTAAAACATTTTTTTTGAATTTATTTGGAACAGATAAAGTTTGTCAGTTTTTGTAATTACTTCTGAAAATAATTTAACGATTCCTAAATTAAAAATTACTTTTTTCATAAAATGCCCGAGTTGCCGATAGACAGTCACCTAGTTCTTTTAAAATTACAACAAATTAAAAGAACTTTTGTAATTTTTCAATAAGATACAAATTACTTTTTTTTTTTAATGTTACTGCATCAGCATTGTGTTTTTAACGAATTAACTTTTCCGTCTTATTATTAGTGTTTTCCGCTTTCTTTAATTTAGCAAATCCGGAATTGTACATTTTCTCTCGTTACGCAACAAACTATTATTAAATAAGAGCGAAAACTTTTTTTAAAAGTTATTCTATTTTAAAAGAGCACTGTATTCGGATTCCATTAAATTTAGAGAGAACACTTTTTACGAAGCTATATCGATGATTAACGTCAGTAGTTATGGCTTATTGTTTTTCATAGGCCTAGATTGTTTCAATTACTAGTCTTCTGTTATTTTAATTTAGATTATAATATATTAATGCATGAATTTCAAAGCGTGATCAATTCAAGCGCCTTATTATGGTTACGGGTGCGACTAGATGTTTGAAAAGTCAAAATCGATTAATTTCTCACAAATCATGTCATTGTAGCATTTGTAATCTTAGTTATTTTAATTATATCAATGTTTCACTGTCGATAAATGATAATAAACCTACTATTCACAAAGCGTATAAATATATATTTAGTTAATTTGAAGCGATATTTACGCGTCAACTGACGGTTTATTTTTTTCAATATACTATTGCTATTTTTTCGGGTCGATAAATGATTTCTACGAGGCAATTACATACGTGTGAAGCCTTAAATTAGTTCGCCTCAATTTCAGCTTAAATATTATCGAAGCGCGAAGGGAAATGTTGGGAATGGCGCGAAAAAGTGGCTTTGAATTCGAGTTTGCTAACAATCTCGTTAAGAATAGCTCGCGAAAAATCTGCCACAATTAATAATTCGAACAGCCGATTTTTAAACATAAAAATAACCAACGCTTGATGAAAAGTCATATTTAGAGGGTATAAAGAAAGAGCGAAATTCGCTTAAGATCTTAGGGGTTCGGAGGGGGCATGCAACCGAGAGCTGGAATCGCCTCGTCTGCTCCTTCTAGACCGGGAATCGCATAATCTCACGAGGACGAGGGCAGTGCGGAGGATCGATTTGATTTGTGGCAGCTGGCTATAAAAAGAAAATGGCACATTAAACACGTAGCCGCCTACTGTTTCGAGGGCAGGTCTGTATTTAAAACGCACAATATAAAATACACAAAAGGGCAGGGCACCTGTGCTGCGCAGCGCGATCAGGGGTTTTGATGTAGCGTTCACACCTCGCAATCAAGCGAGAGCAGTCGCCTCGGCCTTCTCAACACCTCCCTTATCGATGCGCCCTTCTTAATGACACGTTGCGGAGCCTGCGCCTCGCCTCGCCTCGAAGGCCCAGCTATTGGTTTTGCGTGGCCCGTTTGCTTAGTAACGCGATAGCGCCGGCCGCGGGCCGTTTGCACGCGCGGCGACTCGTATGCAGCAACGGCAGCAGCAACGGCAGCAGCAGCAGCAGCAGCAGCTCGCAGGCTACAGCTTGGCATGTTTCGACATTCGGGTAGGTGCTCGGGTAACTGCAGCCAGCCGCGGGCTTTATATAACGCTTTACGATCGGCGGCCGCGCTTCGATCGACAGACAATGGCTTCGTAAATCGGCCGCGCAGGTGATAATTTCTTTTCTCTTTTATTTCGCGCTTACTATTGCGCCCGAGCTGATTTATTCATTAGAGTCATTACACCGCGCAGACTTTCGCAATCGATTACCCGGCCTTTTTCTCCTAAGGACGCGGTCGTTCAAATTGTTATGGGACTTGTTTGGCTGTCGGGCGCCGAGTTAATTTTAACAAGTATTATAATAAAATGCGCAACCCGATGGCGCGGAGTTACCGTTTCGACTCGATACGATTGCGATTGAGGCGAAAATTTCGCGCGGCCGTTCATTTTTACTTCTTCTCTCGCTCGCTCCGAAAAATGCGAGTGCGAACATTTCCAGCGCTTACCGAAAGTAATTACTCCGAGTAATTACCGGAGTTAAGACGAAATTCTTACCGTAAATTGTCAGGGCAATGGTCGCCGGAATTTTCTGCTTCGAGATGTTTCCAAAGCCTGCCCCACACTTGGAGTCAATTCCGAGCGAAAATAAAACGTGAAAACTTTACACCTTACAAAGTATAGGCGCACATCAACGTTAAACTCAAACTAAAAGCTTATTTGATAAATGAGTTGGAATTCCAGGTCGTTGGATCCCGGGGCCAGTTTCTCTCTCAACTCTTTCGTGCGAAACGCTGATGCACTCGGCGGATTGGACGCAGCATCGGAAGCCCTTGTACCCTATAATCATAGATAAAACCAACGGGGCGAGCATTAGATAAAGTTGGTGAAGTGAAAAAGCGTATCGTAAAATCACGAGGCGTCTGTCTGTGCCTGTTGTGCCTCGCAAAATATATCCGAGCCAGAGCCGTCACTTGACTCTCTTACCACCTATAGCCGAGCGTATAAATTTTTTGTTGCCCTCATCCGCCCGCGGAAAGTAAGAGAAACTCGACTCCTCGATAATTGACTGTTCGAGAGGCGCAGTGTATAATTAACGATATTAGGCCAGTAGAAAGCTTTTCACGCGCTGGGAGGAGCGAGTCTGGCGTCACGTGGGGTTGCTGTTTGCTTGCTCATTGTCCGGCTACGCGCGCACTCGCAGTGCCGAAGAGGCGCGGAGGAATAGAGAGGTGTCAAGTCATCGCGCGCGTTCGATAAGGCGCAATTAAATTGATTGGCTTGTGGAGTCCATCACGGCACGCATATTTTACGCACTCGACACTATTATCTCCGCTTTGTGCATTTGCGTGAGCGCGAGCGCGAGTGCGAGCGGGGCAAGGGCCTATTTTTCTCTCGCTTTCGCGGCTGCGCATTCCCGAGAGCGAGCGGAACAGCGCGATAAGAAAATAGATGAATGGTAATTGACGCGAGCACGCGAGAAAAATACGGGAGGATGTACGTTTGTGTGTCGAAAGCGCGCAGAAGCTGCTGAGCGCGAATGCTCCATGAGTCGCGTAATTATACGGTCGATCGATTCTCGCAAAGGCCAATGATTCATGATCACGGCATTAATGAAGGTATAATAATTGTTAGTTGCGAAATTTTCTCCTGCTATTCCGAATAATGGATTCAAGATTCAACGCTGAAAGCGATTTTTGCGATTATTCATTAAAAGCGTAATTGCATTTTTGAATAATGACGTGCCAGCCTCGTCGATTGCGACTATTTTCATTGTCGTCGCCAGTTTATTTTAACCTAAAATATGCTAAATTATTGCGAAAAATCTTAATATCTAAATGTCCCTAGTAACTGAAAGTAGTTTCGTGGGCTATTAATAGAGCTCGTTTAAGTATAATGTAAACGTGACTGGATAATTCTCGAATTGGCATCTTACATAAACTCTAAACCCGCGCGTAAAATTCCCTGAATTTTGATATTACGCAATGTGTACATTATTAATATGATTTAAAATAATTCTTTTATGAGGAAACGTGTTTTTCGAGTTTTCAAAATTAATTAAAATAATTTTTATCGATTGAAAATGAATTGATTAAAAAGTGAATCGATTTATTGATCTCCCCGAAGCTAATTAGTTGAATAAATTAATTTCGAAGCATAAATAATTTAGAGGCATTTCGAAACATTTTTCGAAACGTTGATGGCGATTATTAAAGATAACAATCTTAGACGCAAACTAGATACGCAAAATCGGCCATAGAAAACTGGCAGGCAGTCAACCGCAAAAATGCAATCCTGACGGGGCATAATAAATTTGGTACACGGCCGACACGATTCCTTAACATTTTTCGATACTTAAAGTGTAGGAGGTGTCATGCTCCATAATGATCACATCGGTTACGTTTCTGTATCCGGACAGTTCGTTCGCCATAAATGCACTATCGCGTGATACTTTTAAAACTTCTAGGGGCAATATTTTATTCGCTTCAATTAATAGTTTTTTGTTTAAGTTTCGCCAGGCCGTTATTTACTCTTTATCGATCCGCTTAAATTAAGAGAGAAAAAACACATTTTAGTTTCAATGTTGCCACCTTTGCTTAATCTTTGCAAAATGTTCCTCGAATACATTGATTCCTAAATAAATGTTAAGCTCACGGAATGGGAGAAGAAATTTATTTCTGCCGCTTAATACACCTGAAGGGGAATTTTTTCAAGAGGCTTCACGCGAAATTCCCAGTTAAAAGCTATAAATAATAAATTTTTATTTTTATAAGTAATTACTACTAACGATGCGATTAACTCGATGCACCAACATTTTAATTTGTCGGCAAATCCGTATTCTCGTTTTTTCAAAGGCGCGGGTGAAATTGATGCTTTACCCCTGTAAATTCATTTTGTCTATATTTCGAGAAACCTGGAACAATAGCTGACTCGAACTTTTCTTAAACTTCGTACTTAATTTTTCCTAATTCAAAGCGCGCTAAGCTCGCGCGAAAAGTATCGACGAAATTCATCGATATTTTTTAAGGCGAGAATGGTCGACACGAGCCGAGGAACACATAAGAATCGTAAATGTATGGACAGAAAAAGAAATGAGCAATAAAACGTTAAAAAGCAGCCTCCTTATAAATTTAAATAGATAACGCTCGTTAAAATTTCTAACCTTATATATGCCTGACATTTCTAGCATCAACTAATAGATATACTTGCTCGATCCTAAAAGTTAATCCCTGCACTCGGCCATTAATCAACGTCCGGTGACAACGTTTCGTTTATATCCTGACAGAAAAAACATAAAATAAGGAGACTAAGATGGACCACAGGAAAGTGCAAGCGAGGAGAAGGAGATAGGAGAGAGGAGAGAGGAGCAGGAGAAGGCCAACTCGGAGCGCGAAATTTAAGCTCGGCCGTAAACAATCGAGGGATCGCTATTTATGGCAACCTAATTAATTCCTATGTGTTTTCAAGCACTTCCCATGCAAATGTCTCGCTCCGTCGTGCGCGCGCGCGCGCGCGTTTCTTTATGGGTCCATGCGCACCGTATAAATGATCTGATAAAATGTTAAAAACGCTGCGCGTCGCCTGTCTCCTTTTTTCCCCTCGTACGTCTCGCGTGGCCACGTAACCCTACACCCCGTCTCGCTCCTACATTATAAGTTCAAAAAAAGTGACAAAAAAGAGTAAAAGGATAAATAAAAGCGTCGAAAGTGATTTTGAAGGTGTGTGCGTGCGTGTGTGCGCGCGCAGGCATCGCACGGGGACGAGGTGTTTCGCGTTTCAGACTCATGAATATTCATACTACGGTCTCCTCTTCTCGGCATTCTTAGAAATCCTGGCAATCCGCCGCGCGCACATCCTATATGAGGCATTGTGCAAGATATATGCGATATTTCCGAATTCCAGATGTGCGGAAAAATTTTTAATCCAAATTGAAATACTACACCATTGATCAGATTTCAGAGATATCGGGCTGCCAGTGTCGTTAAAAAGTCACTGTCGCCTTATGACGCGCCGGGCATTTGTCGCCCTGACGAGGAGCAATCTTTTTTTCATTACACATAAATTAGATTTCGCCGGCTCAAGGCCGAGCCACGATTTTTATCATTTTTTGATACTTCCGATGAAGGAAGCGCCGAGCCGAGATCGAGTACTGCTAAAGCTGCCGATTTAGACGAACGGAATTTCTTTCATCTTATGACAAACGGAAACGAACATCGGATTAACAGCGAAAGTCAACTTGGTACTCGCGGCACGATTTTCGTCTATTAAAACCTCCGTTTAAAGTAAAATAAAAAACGAGTCGAGTCGCCAGCCTGATTCGGGCGATTCTTAAATACACTCATAAGCAGTGCGCGCGTGGGTTTGATTGCGAACCTCGCCGTTGAAAAGACAAAAATTGAATTCACAAGCATCGAGCAGCAGCCATGTACGAGCAATATGGGTACGATAAATTTTCTTAAACGCGGTAAATTACAGTATTGAATACGAAATTGACTACGTGCCGCTCAAAAAGCGGAAGAAAGTCTTTTTTCAGGAGATTCGTAATCTTCCTTGTAGTCGATTATTGCCTTAATTAAACTTCATTTTCTTTTCGTCCAGCGTGACTCGCCGCTGTGCGCTTGCGAAAAACGCATATCTTATCGATTTCATCGAGACTCGGCGAGAGGAGAAAATTGACGTGTACACGTACGCGAGATGGAATAATTCGCGCAAATTCCAGGAATAAATTTCAATAGGCATTTACTGTCAATTACACAACTATAATCTATAAATTAATGCGGCGACCCTTGAAATTTCGAGCTTCGATTGCAAAGATCTGTCGATCGATAAGTTAGAAGCTATTAATTCATAAAAAGATGAAAACGAACTGAATCCAGGAATTAAAAACGGTTCTCTTTTACACATACGTGTGTAACTTTTTCATTGGAATGCTTTTCAATGATCCGTTGCAATGCGATACGCGGATTCCAAAAAATCATCAACCTGGATCGAGTGAAATGATCAACGGAGACAGCTAATAGTTGACAATTAATTCAGTTAAAGGATTATTTTGACGAAGAGGAAGATGCGGCGACGAAGTTTTCATTAACTCCGGATAATTTAAATTAGCGAAACGCCTCCTGTTCAGGAGCACTTGGGCTCTACCCTCCGCAAAGTCGAGGTCGGAATGCGAAGGTGCGTTGCACCGAGTTCGCCGTCGCCGTGTTTACCCGGGCGAATTCGCGCGACGCTGTAATCTTCGGGGTCGGGGGGAGACGCTAAGCTAGCAGGGGGTTCTTATAAGCTCGTAAGCACTGATGGCGACCCTCGCAGACGTAAGCGAGACGACGCTCTTGTAAGTGTTGCATAAACGTGTGGCGCGAGTTCCTGGATCTTGACCGCCCGTCAGGGCAACTATGCGCCGCTACTGCGCGGATTATTTATTAGGACTCGTGCTATGAGTATCGCATTACGCGTGCGCGCGCTACTCACGTCAAAGTATTTACGTTATTTATAGAGAAAACTGTAATTAAGTCTCGTTCGTTTAGCGAAATGAGCGTCCGGCTTGAATTGCGATTGAAAAGATGGATTATGATTTACGTATTTTAGGCTTGTGTGTGCCTCCGAAGTATTCGCGTCTTTTAGGCAAATTCTCGGACTCGTCTTTGAAAAGCGTAAAAGCCTCGGTTCAAATAAATACGCTTAAAGCAATCGCTCGAATAATACGAACACTCCTGACTCTCCAGCTTTTATTAGCATTAATAACCAATGATTTATAATCGCGAGATTTTTTTATTTCGTTATCCGCGGTTGCGTTTTTACGTGCAAGAGTGCTCGAAACACTTAATTTAGCCGTGCAAAGCAAGAAGGTCAGCTTGTTACTATTTAAAATACGAGTAATTTCTATAAATATTTAAAAATGCGTTCTCAACTATTTCATGCGCGAGATTCTTATCCAAGAATTTATCGTTATAAACATTGTTAGTTATGGAAAGTCGTTGTTTCATTTTCTTAAGTGGCATAGCTTTATGTATAATACCTGACAATTATAAAAAGATTTCCACACGGAGTGCACTTTTGTATTAGACATTAGAGTTGAGGATTTTGCAGAAAAAAAACATGTAACCAATTAACAACTGCTGATGGAAAAGTAGATAGAAATCGCGTTACAACGATGCTGCAACAGCATCATTATTACTAAGTACGAAGCTCGGATACGGTGGTATTGCAGCTTCGCTCGTACGAATAAACGAATAAGAACTATCGCCCTCGTCTTCCAAATATCTCGAAGTGAGAATGCCGCCACTCGACTGATTTGAGTAAAATTGCTTTTCCAAATAAGTGACTTCCTGCTCCGAGAAATATAGAGGGAACGACGACAGAACACAGGCGATTTAGCCCGTTGTTCTTTGCGGTACGCGCGTTGCGGCGCGTACATTGCTTCCATTAATGGCAAGGAACCAGTTTCCTCCGTGGAAAAGAAGTAACATTCTTCTTTATATAGCATCTCCCTCTCTCACTCGCTCACTGTATCTTTCTCTCTTTTTTCGTGAACGAGCGCGCGACGTACCGTACGCCGGAGGAAATAAGAAGATAAAGAGAAAGAAGAATGCCAAGAGTCGATAAAAAATGTCGCTACTACATCGCTGTATTGCGAAAAAGTTGTTTTTTGTCGAGCCTCGAAGTCGATCGGCTAGAATTTTGGAAAGGCAATCTATTGTGAAGCTCGCGATGTCGGGAAAAATAAATGAACTTACTTAGCGCTGTGATGTACCGGTGGCGCGAAATTGAGGAGCAGATATATTTTCCTTTATAATAATGTAATTAGACTCGAAATTGAGGCCAATTACAATTGCACAAGTAAAAATGTCATAGAAATAATTTTAAGAGACGCTGGATTGTTAATGAAGCACTTGAACGAATTATCGAGTAATTTTCAAGTTATGTTGAGGGAACGAGGTAATTTAATTGGTCATAAACAGAGTTTCCTTTTAAATGTGTACTGCTAATTAAACAATTAATTCTCAACGATTACGTAGTAAATGAAGTTATAGGACGGAGGTGAAACGTAAAAGTAGTTTCTTCCTCGTCCCAAGGTGACCATGATAGCATTGAGTGCTCGAGACCGACGCTGCGACTCGTGTCTGGTGAATTCCAGCGCATCAGAGTCAAAGGTGAAAACAGCGACAAGACGGGGCCGGGAGGGGGAAGCGCGTTGTTTTGGTATCGATTCGTGCGGTGCGATATCAAACGGCTGATTGTCACCGCCGAGAGGCGCAGGCGCGCATTCGCGCCGATCGCTGGCACGTAAATTACGGGGACAGGAATGCGCGTATCGTTAAGCATAACTGATTGCCCGATTTGAACGGCGCGCGCTCCTCGTCGCCGGCGATTATTATTATGCGATTTCCCTTTCCCGTCCGGCGCACCAAGCGGTTTCCTTTAATCTGCCCCGGTCGAGGCATCGTTATGCTCGTCTTGCTATGCACATTTCTGCATACTGCGAGGCTAAGATCCCCTCCTCCCTCCCCAACCGCCGTCGTCCCAGGTAATATCTCGCCTTCTCTTTGTGCCTTGGCGCAGCGGAATCTGGACGTGACAAAACGATGCTGTTGGCCTTTGTTCATTCGCGCGCACCACACTTTATGTAATTGACAACTTGGACATTATATTACGCTGTTAATAAGCAGTTTAAGTCAAGAGTTATAGACTTTAGCCGAGAATTATTCCGAGCGAGAAAAAGACATTAGTTATCGAGATTTACTTATAGCGGCAATCAAGATTTGTTGGCTCGGACAAAAAAATCTTAACTAATGCCTAAACTTTTTACTCCAGATCCTTTGATTTCTGCGTAGAAATTTATGTGCGATTTAGCTTTTATATACACCATTATAAATTACGCTGATAAATTGATCAAGAATTTCAGTGACTAACTAAAAATGCAGTTTGAAAAATATGGCGATTTTTGTGCAATTTTTTATTTGTTAAAATTCGACTGGCTTTAGACGTTCCAACTGTTCCTGAAAAAAGTGTTTAAAGGATCTCCATTTCGGCACAATTTAACGTTTACAAGATAACATCTACGAAACCAATTTTTAAAACTTTTGCTTATGTTACTAATGAGTTTTAGATTTTACAATAATGTAACGCATTATCTTTTTGAGTTGCGCGCGAGGACATATTTTTATAATTTATGTTTTTATACTACGAACAATGGCAGGTACTTTTTACATCAAGCTTTTCCAGCCAATGAAAAATGGTACGCTTTTATAAGCTGAGTTTAGAAGAATAGTTTTTAATTAAATAAGGTTATTTAAGAAATAATTTATTGGTGCGGCTAAATTTCATATATTGTAGAAGAGAAAAGTTAAAGCGTTCGTTAAGATTTTTTTTAAATACATAGAATAGCCGGGTAAAGTAAAAAAACTTTTCGGTTGTCGCGCGCTAAATATTGCGCAAATTATTTACAATTTTTTACGAACAATGCAATAAAATACTTGAGCATTTTAACAAGTCTTAATAATTAAATTAAAATAATAATTGTAAATTCTAAAGTTAATATACTAGTGAATGCAGAACATTCATGGACTCCCGTATAAAAGGTGAAATTTTTCCGGATTTAATATTGAACTAATTTCAAAGGACATGCTTTCAACAATTCGTCAATACTTTGCATCCAAATAATAGGAACAACGATGTTGTCTTATTGATCTTGATGCAGCTGGTGCTTTAGCCTATTCACGGCAACAAAAATATGGAAGCAAAAGGAAAAGAAAGGGAGGGAAAGCATTTCGGATTTTCCGTCTTTGAAATACCAGTTACTTTAGCAATGGAGATTTCAAAATATTATCGGATCCGCTTACAAATGAGATACGACGTCTCTCCTCTTTCAGACTTTAAATAATTAAAAATACTTAACCTAAGATTACTCTTTCTTCGCGAGAGGAGGAGTTTTTCCTCTGGAGGACAGTGCATTGTTCGCTCGTTTCGGGAACGGCCCTTAGGACAATAGGAACTCTGAACTATTTTATTACTTCATAATCTAAATAATTCTGGAAGATGTTTAAGCTATATATCCGGCTGCAACTATACTTTATTTCAAGTGTTAATTCTTATTTCGGAGCAGAGTTTTTAATATTTAGTTGACAATAGATTGAGACGTAAACAAAACTTTATCTTCAAGATCTCTAGTGTATCTTGTCTCGCCCTACATTCCATGTATAAGCACCGCGTTCCTCTTTCATTAATTTTCTCCTTATGCATTATTGTTGTTATCGTTCTGTTATATTTATAGTAATAAAGATTAAAAAAATTACTCCAATTATTATTAAATTTGTGAAAATAAATAAAAAATATCGATATAAAAACAGCACGTTTTGTGTTAAGTTCATCAATTAGGTAAATTGAAAGCCGTATTTTAAAAACATTAAAATCATTAATGACTTCATTATTTATACGATTAAATAAAGTAAATGATTGAACTGTAATCTTGATAAGTCAGCAATACATAAAACATTCTCGAAGTAGTAAAAAGTGCTCTTCTTTACCATCGAAACTGTTAAAAAAAAATTGAAATATGTAATAAGAAATATGTAAAATATGTTATCGTAGTTCTTCGCTTTTTTTGGTTTCAATGCATTACGTCATTCGTGTATTAAAAGTGTGATCTTCATCAAGAAAAGTGCTTTTCGTTAAAAACAGTTTTATTAGTAAACTTGAATTATGATTTCCTTTTCTTTTTTAATTACCACTACTTCATGTTCTAGTGAGATAATGGTAGTTGTGGTACACACAACTTCCTTTCCTGTGGTGGTACCGACTGCGCTGAGTGCCGCTCGTAAATTTACCACCACAACATTGAAAACATCTAAATTTATTATGAGTATAGAATTACAACTGCGTTGTCTTACTGGTTTTACGTGGAAAAGTATTGTAATGGATCGTAGACTTATCGGCAATATTTTGGTAGAAGTTAGTTATCACTGAAGTTGTACCATTAAATACCTGTTTTCAAGTCAACAAATTGCCCGTAAATTGAATTTGATAAATTAGACTACAGTATAAATTGTATTTCGTTAATAATTATTCCGATACAGAATAAAGACTCGTTTCGTTTCGTTTCGTTTCATTATTTATCGCCGGGAAAACTAAAGGAGATAACAAATTTTAATTTTCCATACGCATACATTTTTTTTTTACAAATCAATTATACATTAAATATACAATAAGTAAAAACAGCAAGAAAAATTAATACAAAGTGAATTTGAATTCAGAATAAGTAAATTTAAAAATTAATTGATTTGTCGTGAAGACATAAATACTCTAAATACTCGCACATAAAGTGTAACCCTCAAACGATGTGTAGTTCAATACCTCAGACTTGCGGTGCAGCTGCTGAAAAAATAAATCGATTTTCAGTGGCACGTCGAATACTCGCATAAAAGGAGACAATTATTGTTTACGTACTGAATGTTAACTGCAACTCGTATTTTAAACTGAAACAGAATAGATATGTTTACAACAAATATTAGTATTAGTCTTGGATATGCAATTGTTCGGAAATTAAATGGTATCTGTATAAATAAAGAGAGAGTCGTGAAGTAAAGTATAGACGTATTCAGTGGATAGATAAATGCATCGCATATCCACACTGGACCACTAGCACACGGATATTATATTAAATCTCCTTAAGCGGATCGTTTGGTTTATTATTGCAATTACAAGCAGTACTATAGGGTTGGAAAAGAAGAATTAGCATTATGTAAGCAGCGGAATTAATTTTAATCGAGTATTAGCGCATGTTCCGCTCACGAAAATAAAAAATAAAATTGGTAATAAAATATTCAAAATAATCAAAGATTAATAAAAGCATTGGTCTACACGTAGTCAGTCGACGATGTACAATAATCATGGATTTATGCAGAAAAATACAGTGATCGCTGTATTGTTGCACCGTTGCATCGATGCATCGCTGCAATCATGTCCGAAACACTTGTAATATTTTTCTACCTAAGCAAATAACATTGCTTTCTTTCTCGATTCAGACTTTTACGAGCGCGTTTAACGAGAACTTAATTTTTAATTTATCACGCTTATAAACTTTGGAGAGTTTTTGTTTTTCCACCGCGAACTAGCAAACTTTTTTAACACTAATAAATTGCTGAATTACATTGTATCCCAGTTGCTTTTGTTTTGCATTTATTTTAATACTTTATAGAGTACTCGGGCACGTAAATAAAAGTGTTCGAAATGTTGGCTGAACTGAAGCTACTTATATTTTACATTTGAAATTCACTCGAATAGGAGAATCGAAGAATGTTAAAATCATCCAACAAAGCATATTTGTGTACAATAATTATCATTTACTTATTCGTAATATTACTGAATTTTAATTGCAAACTCGCGTTTGTAAATTTGTTGAGTCCTCTGTTTGTCGAATTGGTAGTTTTGCGTATAAGTACCAAAAGCTAATGTCTCAGGAGGGATGAAGACAATCAAAGTTTAAGCAATTAATAATATTTCGAGCATTGAGATTAGAGATACGTATAGTTACCAATACAACTTCACATATAACAGTACGTAATTAGAGTGTTCAGTAAAGATGTTTTGAAACCAATTATTGCATTGAATAACTTCAGTTAGGGGTTATTTTACAAAGTTTAATTTAACTCTTTAGCAAATAAACATTAGCTTATTGACGCAGGCATAATCATTCGATGCAAAGGCTGATATTTGCAAAGATAAATTATGAATCTGAATTTAAAAATAAATATTGAAAGGGATTCAAATTATATTTACAAATAATGTAGAGTTAACTAAAAGCTAAAATATTTTATTTTCGTGATTTATTTTCCACCAATAGCATTTTCAATATAAATTCATAATTACAAGAAAATAATTGTGAACGAGCGGATTGCAACGATAGGATGTAAATCGTTGTAACCTTGATTCGGAGAAAGTAATCCATTAGTAAACGTTTATCACATTTTTAATTTTAATATCGATACATACCCTGTCAATAAATCTGCAGATATTACTCGTATTCGACTGCATCGATATGTATTATACGTATAACTTAATTTCTGATTTATCTTTAAGCCTATCCATGCGCTGGAATCCTGTAGAATAAAATAGGGAATGGATTAAAGTGAAATACAGTCGTGAGCTACATCGAACTTTCAATAATATCAGTTTCCATGCAAAACGTATTAGCGCTTTATCATGGGCTTAAATCGCAACATCATCTTAAAAATTTTGAAGAAATGCCGAGGCTAAAGGAAAGCCTGCAATGCATGTACTTCTTCCAAATTATATTAAGGTAATCGTTTAAAGTTGTTTGAATAGCAAGCGAAGAAAAAATAAATTTGTTTTCGAATATTGTCGTATTAAAAGTCGACGCAATGCAATAAATTGGAATTTAGCTATTTTGCTGGAAAATAGAATTATTTTGAATTTAATCGTAGATTCAGTCGAGGCGAATACATTTTCAATTCTTATCATGCCTTAAGGCGATCATTGGGTAAAGTTGTAATGTAAGAGACATATTTTCATCTACGGAATATTCTGAAGTAACTGCAATAATTTACACTCGTTCGTTAGGAGAAAAAGAATCTCTCGCATCAGTTATGAAATGTGAGTTTATTAACATTGGAGAAGGTAACAATCAGCGTCAATCACGATATCCACTGAAAGCGACATCCAATATCATCGACCTCTGGAAAAATGCAATCTAGCATGTGCAATTAGAACTAGCATTTGCATACACAATAAAATATGCTTATAGAAAAATTAGCTGCACTCGTTAGTCAATGGCTCTGGCCTAGAAAAGCTCGATAATTGAACAAAAAAGAGAATCCGATAATCTTTAGAAAGCTAGAGCGACTAAAAGAAATCCATCAACTGGTATGTGCTATACAAATGTATTAGAGGCAAGATTTATCGTCCTATTATCAAGATATACAGTGAGATGGGGTAAGGTGCTTTTGTAGATGTAAAGAAAAATAAACACACAATGAAGACGCTTATTTATATAACTGGCACACTTATGCGATTAATATATATGTGTGCTTGTGTGTACAGTAGATCGAATGCCAAATGTACTCGGGCAATCGAAATGCATCCTAGCGAATGTCATTGATCATTTGTATTGAAAATTCACATTGATTAGTGATTATATATGGACGAGTATAGCTGCGGAATGTACTTGAACAATTGCGGTCGCAATAATCCGTTTCTCATCGTATTATCATAATTATTTTCATAAAAATGCAAATATAATTTGCGGAACAAAATAATACAAATTATAAACTAGTAATTTGTAAGAATAGCATTGTAATTTATTATATTAAATTCAATGAAAAGTAGATCGATCGTTTAAATCTTTTAATCGCTTAAGTAAAATTCGTCAAAAATTTTATAAATATTGTAACTTGTTCATAATGATAAGCAGATTTAAATATTTAAATAATATTATGAATTATTCGATGACGATTTAAAAATCTTTTTAATATAAAAATTAAACATTAAGTAAATATAATTTTATAATTATTAAATATTGAAGCTTATTTTACTAATAGTTAATAATAATGTACTTTTTTGTAAAAATAATATTTAGTAAAATACTTTTCATTCCTTTTTTTCGTAATATTTTAAGGCTATTTCTTGATTACAGTTAATTTTACATCATTGATATTCGTTAAGTAATAAATGTTTTAATTAAAATTGAAAAAAATTTAAAATAACAGATACATCAAAATTTATCATATTTAAATTTCCAATGTAAAACGCTCTTGAAAAATGCAAAATAATTGAAAACGTATAAAAAACTTTCAGTTTAAAAAAAAAAAGAAATTTTTTAAATTCTTCACAAATAATAATCAAACGACTGCCTTATACTACTTATATTTAATTAAAATTATCAATCTAAAAACATTAAAGCAATTGTAATGGAAATAGTACATGCTTGGGATGCGAAGTTAAAGAATTAGTCAGCTCCATGTAAAAGTCCGCAATGGTGTACTTGATTAATACTTAGTTTAGAATTATGATTATTATTTCTTGATGCATTATTAAAAGACAACTTTAAAGAATAAATAATAAATAATCTCGAATAAATTTAGTGGCGTTTAAAAATATCATATTCAAATTCGACATTGGAATAGATTATTAGTATTCAATTATAATTATTTTTTATTGTTCACAGCTATAATTTATTTATATAAAATAAAAGAACAATGTAATCAAGATAATTTTAACGTATAATTTTAGAATATAACACTTGAATTTAGTTAATTGTCGATCTCTCGTGAATTGCATCTCTGTTTCACCCACATTTTTTTTTAAATTAATTAATTTTTTGTATGCGATACGATATTAACAGATACACGTCCTAATTTATTTGTATATAAAAAAGATATTATCACCGTAATTAAAATAATAATAATATCATCCTTATCTACGTAATGTAGCTCTACATGGGGTCTGTCATTGACGCTGACAAGAAAGTGGAGATGGGTTTGCTTAATTCGCACCACAAGACTTTACTTACTTTTTACCGTATCACTTAAGTCTAATTATTATTATTGAATAAAAAAAAAAATTAGTTTTCAAATATTTTCTATTATTTTTTACGCGTAATTTTTTCCAAAAAAGATGTTTTAGATTGTATCCGAGGAATACATCTTTTAATTATTCTTTCAAATCTCGAAAAAGAATTTAATTTAAATTCCTGCATTTGTGTTGTAAATAGACCATTAATTTCTGAAACATTTTATCACATGTAAAACTATAATGCAAATATTAATCTTTCAAATAATTTCAGAATTTTATTTTTAAATGTTAAAACCATTTTAAAATTTTATTTTTTCCTGTTAAATAAAACTAAGGATAAAGTAAGACTATATTAGCTCAGCTGTAATTTTAAACTATTATAATATTGTTAAAATTCAATAATAATACAGATAAATTCAGTATTTTTATTATTTAAACAAACCTTTTAATTTTTTTTTTTTTACTATTCCTGTTTTGTGTAATTCAATATTTAAAATTGTACGCGTAAGTCCTAATTAATACGCGCATGTACTATATATATACTACAGCGAAAAACTATTAATGAATATTGGATTTCTTTTATAGAGAATACACTATTTGCTTTACCCGACTAAAATAAAGTCAATGCATTCCTAATACTTTTTAATTTATGAATATTTATCGTACAATTATTTGAACACTTAAACACGTGTAAAAAATTTTAGTTAAATTCATGTTAAGTAATACTTACGAGTCAAGATTCATGTAAGTATGAGTTATAGAAATAAATAAAATTTTTGTAATAAGTTACATCTGTATTTAAGTTTTTAATATAATAGTTTGTTTTTAAGATTTTCAAGAAATTTCTTTATTCTATCATTGTATAAAATTCATACTGATAACTTTAAAATTTAAATATCAGAATCATAAAAATATTGAAAATCTTTAAATAAATTTAAAATGAGAATTTTCGTTTTTCTAAAATAGTGTAAGATAATAATAAATGTCTGTAAATTGATTTAAATTTACAATACGAGTTTAATTATTGTTGTTGTCTAAAACTTCAGGTATTTCATTATGGTTTATTTAAAAATAACAATAAATATTAGTTTAATAGTTTTATTAAATACTGTTTTGCTTAATACTTATGTTTATTTATTAGTTTCTTCTGAATTTTTATAAGAATTAGTAAAAAGTGCTAAAAATTTAAATTTAAATAAAACCATGTTAGTTACTTTTTGACGTTACATTTTCCACATCTTCAATTTTCAATAGATCACCAACTAAAGTTTTTATAAACTTTTTTGTGTTTATATATCATTTCGAAGAAGAAAAATAAAGCTTCACAAATTCACTTTATCACAGAATTTTTATCGGCTCTTGTTTTACTTTGAAATACCCATGAAAAATATTCTAAAACTTGTACGTAAAATTTTACTTCAATGTAAAAGATGAATAATCAAGAATTGAAGTAATTTTTTTATTAGTTGAATTAATTTATGAAAGAATAATCGTTGAAGACTAATCTTAGAGAATGAGAAAGATAAATTTTTCAATATAACATGATATCCTCAAAAATCAGATTAACATCAGATCCTACAAAAATATAAATAATTGACAGATTAAAATACATTATGCTAGAACGTAAGAAAGATGTAAATGGAAATACTGTATTTAAAACAGAAATTCAGATGAATAATTGTAACTTGATATTTTATTATACTTATTATACTTTTATTTGAAACTTAATATTCGCAATGATTAACATAGTTGTGGGACAGTTCATTGCAAAGAATATTAATATCTTCATAATGGAATGAGTTAAAAGCATGCATAATGAAAATATAGCACGATAGAGTTGCGAGATGAAAAAATGAATCAAATTGCATAATTAGTTAATTAATTTAGCAAGAAAATACTGCTTTCGTGTTATAATATGATCGGTGAAAAGAAAAGAACATCGGTGTAAATAATCTGTCGCACATTGTTACGCCGATGAAGATAGGACACGTTTTGTTTTTAATAATGAAAGCTATAACGCACAATGATGTGCGAGCAAAAGCAGAGAATATAATAAACAATTGAAAACTATTAATAACGAAGAACCAAACGTATTTTAAAGTTCTAATCTAGGCCTTTGTGAACCCGTTGTTATCTGCAGAGATGATCAGTGACGGAGGCGATTCCTTCTGCAGTCCCGCACCCGTCGCATAAAAGTGGCCATTCCGCTCCCCGAAAAATTGGCACGCGCTCCTAAGTCTCCCACGAAGATCTCTCCCAGGGATCTCGTACGCGGAAAATGCGGAGGTTAAGAATGAAAAAGAAGGAGAGGAAGAAAGAGGGGCCTCACGGGCCCAGCTGCGGCTGCATCGGCGGCGATCTCGAGCCCGTTGTTCTTTCCGGCGGCCAGATAATGCCCCGGCAGAGTCCGATGAATGGGACCTGTGACGAGAACAACGGCCGACGCTTCGCAGCTCCACGGGGGTGCCCCGAAGTTTTTGCATTTTTCTCTCGGCGACCAGACGTGATGGCTTCTTTTTCTCGAGGCGCTGAACGCACGCCCGGGGATAAGCGAATGCCTCTGAGCGCCACGGCTTTTCCTCGTTTCCTGAAATCCCTTTGAGCGGAATCAGCTCGCGCTGCGCATTCGTGGGTCGATCTTCTCTTTCTGCCGAGGGGAGGAGACGGGAGCAGCCAAGCCTTTCTTGGCTCGACAAAAGAAATAATGGAGCTTATCTTTACGTATCGACGAGCTGCAATGAATTCGGACCAAGAGCAGATTGCCGTAATAACGTAAACGAGATCTCGAATTAACAGATTTCTGGCCACGTACTCGGGCTTTCATTCCGCGATTCAGATCAATCTGATGATGCTTAATGTTGACGAAGCAATTAATTAAGGTTGCGATAAAGTTGGAAGAGAAAAATGAAGAGTGAGATCAAGATCAAACCTGTGGTACCAAATTTTCTCCACAAGATTCGCTCGAAAGATAATCGTACTTATGGCATTTTATTCGATACTATCTCATTTTCTCCTATATTTCCATAATAAATAATAATAAATGCAAATATAAATGTTATCTATTAAAGAAACGTGTACCTGTGAATTTATGACGCGACTGTCCAAAAATTACACTTTCGTGTACATCGTTAAACTCTTTTTTAGTCATTAGAATTCGCCAAGTGTCCTAGAAATTGATAATTCGTAAAAATATAATTCGTAAAATGCTAAAATTTAATTTATCAGGCGAAACGTTTCTAGACGCGTCGCGCAAAACAAATATTATTGCAAATTTCTGCCCGAATTGTTAAATTTTCAAATAAGCATTTTTATAAAACGGTACTCCATTTTAAAATTTATGAATCAATTCGTTTATATAAATAACTAATTTATCACGTTATAAAATTTTCGGATTTCTGCCACGAAACGCTGAATGAAATAAATTGAAATATTTGTGGAAAAATTGTTTTTAGCGAATTCATCATTTATTCATAAAGGTGGAGTTTTGTTATTCGCGAAAGGGAATAAAAATAATTGCGAGAACTGATTTCTATATTCGTAAATGTAGAAAAGCGCATTCGAGAGGTTGAAATACGACAAAAAAACAAAAGGATTTCACTTTTGATATATTTTTCATTCTTGCGTGACCGCAAACACTGAAGCATAAAAATTTATGTGCCTTTGCTTGCATAAACATCTGCATGACTTCTGACGGTGCATAGATATAATAAAATTGTGCCCTTCTCATGAGATGAATCTTACTGATGATAACAAATTATGTTTGCGAGATGAGCATGAATTATGTTATTACGAGCCTGAATTATTTTACGCGCGTATGCTTTTAATTATTGCGAGACAAATTCGTTATATTATCTCGAGTTTCACTCGACGCGATGAACTAGACAGACCAAATTGTTATTTAAGTCTTCGATTGCAATAGAAAACTCTCGATAATCACAAACGTAGGTTTACGGAACAATTTCAAGCAGAAGACGATCGTCTAAAACTAAAAGAAATGAGTGCCACGTATTACGCGACTGCCGCATTTGTCCGCTGAGCAATCCCTAGCTCTCTAAGCGATTGCAGCTGCCGGTATCACTAAATATCGCGACGCCAAACATGCGAGTGCCAAGTTCGCGTTATCTCGACATTTTCCAATTTCCCGCCCGGACCCAAAAGGCACATACGGGACAATGCGACTATTACTCGGAGTCGTGCTATGGGTAGAAACGCTCGTAACGGCTAAGCCTCTAACGACGCGACGTTAGTACAGTGCACCATCAGCAGTTAAAATACGTGTGCATGTAACATCTGATTATAGTATTGGCGGAGGAAAAATTTGTGTGTTCCGCATAAATGATATTAATGCATCTGCGCAATAAACGCACGGGCGAATTTTAATCGAAGCATTATCGCTTTGCGTTGGGAGGGCAAGTCTCGTTTTTATAATATCGAGAAATTTCCGAACTCTCGTTAACTGTAATGGCGTTCTCGTTGCCTCGCATTCTTTTAAAATTGCATTTTCACAACATCGCGAACAATAGATATTCGGTGCACGCGAATTACAAGCGCCCGCGCAGTCGTCTCGAGGTAATTTAAAGATCTTCGCACAAGGCACATTTGACCTGCGCTTGAACTTCTGCGAGCCCAGACAGCGATCGATACTCCCTTTAAAGAGGAAGACGCGGTGCACCGAAAACGTTGCACCGAAACCGATGCAGAGTTATTCCATCGAGTCAATTACAAGAACGAGCACAACGCGGCTCATACACATGTACACGTAAACGACGTACGCGCTCGCGCTTGTGTACGCGGGCAAGCCAGAGCGAAATTAAAGATGCGTATCGGGAGACATTTGCTTAGCACCATTGAATTAACGCTTCCTCGAGCGAGCAGGGATGCCTTCCCCTCCGCCTCACGCCCACTCTTCCTCTCTCACTCGCAATAATTAATCGATTACACGATAAAGGGGGGGGGGGAACGCTGCGCGGATTTAGCAGCTGGTGGGTCGTTATAAATGCTCGATTAGCCCCGAACTGATCGAACTTTAATGCGCGAAGAAGCTTGTCGGTAATGGTGTTTTCGATTGTATCACGCGCGAAGACATCGTTCCGCCCCCGCGCATTATAAACGCGCGTGATTCACCCCGGCGTGGGCAGTGCGGGCCACTTCGTTTTCACACCACCGTTGCCGGACAAAAATTGTGTTTGCTTACGCCTTCGAGCGGCTCGCGTCGCCCCTTTAATCAGCGCCGAGCTCGAGCGCGGCATTGTTTACGTCACGTTGCCGCGAGACTTTCGTGTTCCGTTCGCCATTTTGCTCGTGCTCGCTCTTACAAGTTTTCCCGAGAAACCCGATTACCCGCATTCGGCGCTTGCTTTTTTATTTGGAATTTTTCTGATTCATGCGTCGCGCGAAATTACTCGCTCTTCAAATATGGGCTGTTTTAAATTTCGCGCGACGTCGGCACTCCTTTGAGGAGGCAATTATTTTTGGCTGTTAATCATCGCGTACTTGTGGAAGCCTCGAGCTCGACCACTGGAAAACGTCTTGAAGTTCGCCAAGTGCAATTTCGTTTTTGGCCTAAATTTGAAAGAGGATTAAAGTTTTTCTTAATCTGCGAAAGTGCTTATAAAAAATTCGAAAAGCGTTCCTCGCGGCGTTACAATAACTCGCGTTTATTTAATGATCAAATCGTGTTACGAATGAAATACCCACCCTGATCAACCGAACGCGTTCCATTACTCGCTCTCTTCCCTTGTACAGTCCCCGACTCCAAGTTCGAGTCCGAGCGCTTCAAAAACTGTAAAGCACTTTATCTTTCTCTTGAAATCGTTATAAAAATCTATATTACTCTGCTTGAACAACCCATTACTCTCGAGTTTTATAGATAAAGCGTTAAAAGCAATTAAATTCAATACGCATAATTATTATTCGGGTATTATGCCACGTCGTTAATCAGAAGAAAAATGCTCTCCTCGGTAAATGCCCTTCTTGTTATCAACGAGCTCTCAATTAAAATGCTCCGGTGAAAGTTTACACTTAAACGTAATAATATCGTTGAGTACGATCGTCGCGAGTGCACAACGCCGTCGCGTTCGGCCAGATCACAATCGGAAATTGGCTAAATTG
The DNA here is from genome assembly GCA_018907185.1 of Platyscapa corneri. Classification (NCBI taxonomy): domain Eukaryota; kingdom Metazoa; phylum Arthropoda; class Insecta; order Hymenoptera; family Agaonidae; genus Platyscapa; species Platyscapa corneri. Next base: position 2,980,955 of record JACCHW010000021.1, on the reverse strand, counting down.
AAATTCCGATGATTCCTAGACTGATTAAGCGGCAGAGAGCCAAGGCGACGGATGTAAAAGCGGTTTAGGTAAGAACGCAGCTCTGTATCGAGCCGAGACGTACGAGCACGTATCGTCGCATCCACCCCCGGCCTTCGTGCACACGCACACATGCGCATTCCCGTTTACGCCCGCTGACTCTCACCCGTGCTAATTATTACGTGTGCGTATAACAGTTGTTTAATTAAGAAGTAGTCGCGTAAGCACAGCCGCCCTCTCTGGCTCCTCCCCTCAATATGATCTCGCGGGGGAGCTTCGACGCGGGGTTGAGGGCTCGAGACCCGCAAATGTACTTCTAAAGCCGACTACGAGCGTGTATTCGCGAATAACGTGGAAAGTTTATCGAGGCGAACTCAGTTGCGCATCGACCCGTACAAATAATTCATGGACCTTCGATCGAATCTTGAATCGGCGTCGCAAAAATATGTATAGATGCTCTCGAGCGTGCGTGTATGTGTTCGAGGCTAAAAATGGTTGTTTTTTCAAGCGATACGAGCTATGCACCGGACGTAAATTACGGTCGAGGCGCTGTTTGTCTGCAGAGGCGAAAAACTGCGCAGCGGGTGCGTGATATTGGTTGGTGAAAAGGTGCGAGGTAAATAAATGCCTGGGAGAGGAATTTATTTAATTTAAAGAAAGTGAAGACGTCTTACTTTTTCTAAAAATTATATACCTGCATATATTCGTGAGAGGAGGAGGGCTTACAGCACAACTCGAATTCGAATTAATTATTCTCGTGGGTAAAATGTGCGATAGAGCAGTGCACGAGGCCCCGTATTGAAAAACGAAATATTAAACACGCGTATTTTGTGTGCGTGCGTGCGTGTGCGTAGCCGAGCGTCGGACGAACAATTAAGTTTCGTTACACTCTAACCGCACTTCCAGCGTCCGCTTATAAATCGCTTTTAATGATTCGCTGCGTTTGACCCGAGCATTGACGTATAAATCCCGAAACAAAATACCGTAAAGTCTTGTTTAAAGTGGTATAGGGAACTGTCGATTGCATAACGCGGGCCGACGGGATAGAATTCTATCTTCGGCTACCTCAGCTCGTGCAAGCCCGAGCTGCTCCGTGCGTTCGAGCAGCGGACATAAGCCGGGCTGAAAAGCATAAGATAAAAGCGTCGGCGATGTGGGGGTACAAAATAAATATTCCAGGAAGATAAAATGAAAAGGATGAGCCCGTCTAGCTCTGCTCACGGGTGCAAGTGCGCGCGACGCGGCTCGACGCGACCCAGTTATACGCGAGCGCGCGAGTATCGGTAATTTAAGATCGATAAATCCGGCCGGTGTATCGGAGCTATCCAATTTCGTATATAAAGCTTCGCGAGGATTAAAATATTGCTATTCACGGTAATCCCTTCCCTGCGGAAAATAATATAAAAACTGTCGCTGGGAACTCGATACAGCCCCACCTCGTTCTTTCACCGCGCGCTTAACCTTCCCCGCGTTCCCGCTTGCCCCTTGCCCATGCCCAGGCCGGCTTGCTCCCATGCTATCAAGAAGTTGTGGATTCGATCGTGAGCGATATTGAATTTCATGAATTGGTCGATGTTTTTGATATTCGATTTTCGAGAAAAAAGGATTAAATTCCAGGACATTATCCCGCGACACGGGTATCGGTGCGCGCGCACGAGTGCCGGGGAGGGCGTGACGACGATTTTCGAGGTTAAGTTCGAAATCCTCTTTATAAGCTTTTTCACGGTTTTACGTTTCGTAAACACGCGGAACGCCGGAGCGGGCGGACGCCGACAGGCCGGCGGGGGGAGTGCGGACTCGGGCGTCTACGCGCGTGCACGCGGGAGCACCGCAAGAGAGAGAGAGAGAGAGAGAGACTGCGAAGGAAGGGCTTATAACATTTTTTCCGGAGACGGATAAATCTTTAAATCTTGTTTACAAGCAAAATCTACAGCGCGAGGTTTAATGCGCAGCCATTCGTCACCGGCGGAGTAGACGGAATCGAATGCATCTCGGCTTAAAGCACTTTTCTTAAAGTGTAATTTACAACTAAAGGATTACTCCGCTTTTGATGTGCGTCGATTTTTCAGAGGGAGGCCAGCCTCTGCCGAAACTCGCCTCGCTTCGAAATCTGCCACATTCACCAAGGACAAAGCGCGAATTATCCGAGAAATTGGTGTTAAAAAGGAAAAAGGGAGACGAGGAGTCACAGCAATGTGCCGGGGGTCTCGCAACTCGGACTCAATATTCTTACGGCGTTCCGCAGCAGCAGCTGACGCTCCTCTTCGATATTCAACGGATTTGCCAACTTTTCGATTTTTGACCGAAACCTGTTTTATACCTTTGATGCGCTCGGAAAAACCTGCTGGATATTTTCTCGATCTATAGCGTCAGGCAGTTACTTTATACTCAAAGCTGGTTTGTATTCGTGGACTCTCTGTGCACTGTTTATATGAAAGGAACGTCGTGGAAATATTCTCACAAAGTTTAGGGGGATTTTCCGAGATTAGTAAAAAAAACTCTATTTGTTTACATCTGCTTAGTGGTGAATAATATTTCCCCAAAGCTTCTCGCACATCATATTTCGTACATTTACATACAGTTCGATGCCTAACTGTATTGATTTAATTTTTCATTTCACAGAAATTCTTTTAAAACAGAAACACAGTAGTTTATTTGAAACGTCGCCTCGAAATATTTATCTCCCCAACGCAACTCAATGTGCATTTATATATTGCCAAAAAAATTTGTTGAAATATTGATAAATATTTAAATACTCGATAAATCTAGCTTTGCAAACAGCGTAAATAAAATTAGATTTATTACAGCAATACAATGTAGTAACTTGCTACACAATAACTTTGGTTATATTCGCATGTTTTCACGGCAGAATTCTCAAGTATGATTAATTTTTTGTATTAGAAGTTTAGTGTACAATTGGAAAAACGTAAAGATTGCTTCATGTGTTTGGATACGAATCTCTGAATTATCTTATCAATTACTAAAACATAACGTAAATCACTCAATGTATAATTCTTTTCTTTTTAAAAAATTCACGTATTGCTATTTGAATTAGTGTACATTTATTACGTCTAAATTACTTTTTACACGTATTCACATAAGTTAATTATATATTATTTATTAAGTCACTTTTTTCTTTCATCTTGTCGCCTGCTATCGCCTTGTTCCGTTGTCTCTCTTTCGCGCTGTCGCTTTCTTTTTCCCCTGTTCCAATAAATCTTGCTCGATACGCTTATATCTTTTTCCTCACCTACACTTCGTACATAACACACCTCCTGTTAAAGCCGAAAAATAAGTAAGGAGGTGTACTTACCTTTACCTTTAATCGCCTGCAAACACGACGATTACGATGTTAATAAAATTGCCCGCGAGATCACCAAGACTATTGTCGGGTGCGAAAACCCTAGCCAATAGACACCTTGTGAACTCTCATCCCTTTAAATACGAAAGCAATGCAGAGGAAACAGGGTAAACCGAACGAAGAAGCTCTTCGTTTTTCTCGGAAAGCGCAGAGATAAGCATCGCTCGGCTTCGTCTCTCCACGCTAATTTGCATCGGCCGCCAAGGGCAATGTATCAAAGTCCAGGACAACGCGCTAAGCATATCTCCAAAATGCCAGAAGACCCGGGGACCGACGAAACTTCACGTCGATCAGTTGGCTCGCGATGACCCGAGACTTACGTCTAGCAGCGGGACGCCGGGCACTCGCGCGCTCAGCCACTGGAGCGTCCCCTAACAGGATTACCCTGACGTGATTGTGCACGCGTCAAGGAAATTGAGTAGCATTGTGCGAAGAAGGAGGTTGGAGGTTGGATCTGGGCTGGGGGCTTAAGAATTGGGATTGGGATTGGGAACGGCGAGTCGTTCTCGGCCGTCGCAAGGGCCGATACACACGTGTCGGATACTCCACACACACCTGCCCGCGAGGATTAAACAACTCCCGCGCGTCTCCGGCTATGCAAACCCGCCGGACCTGGCCGGACTCATTCACAATTTACAGGAATGAAGTCACGTTTGCCTTGGTAATCGGACTCAGGAACGTCATACGGGATCATCGGATTCGTAAATAACTTGAAGGGCTTGAACAAATACCAACGTGTTTTCGCTCGTTTATCATTATTTTGCTATTTTTACACGGATGCATTCAATTCGAGGATCGTCCCTTGCGTGGAAGTGCGTTGTTCGTGAGAACAACTCGTATTTTGTTTACTCGAAGCTCGGCTCCTCGACGTCTCTCAGGGTGAGCGCATTCTTTATTGTAACGCATAATTGCTACACTTGGCTTAACACGTAATGGTTTTAAATTTTCGTAAATCCAGATTCGGCAGTCCTGAGCCAAACGGCATACAGTGCGGTTTCCGCGCCAATGTGTCGGTGCATTGTGAAGCAAACACGTCTCGTCGACTGTACAAATTGTTTGATTGGCTCGTGTGATTGTATACGATTACACAAAAACTACACGTGTAGAATTCGAGTTTAAGCAAGTAAACACTACCGGCAGTTTCAAAGTGGATGTAAAAGTGCCAATTGAATCGAAAACGTTTTCGACACGCGCGACAACACAAGTGCGCGTCCGTGTGTCGGTGCGTCTCGTCATCGCCGAAAACTGCGACGACAAAAATAATCAAAGACAACAATAATCAGTGAGCGCTCGCTCGGGCTGGAGAAAACCACGATTTGTCTCGTCGACAGCGGCCATTCGTCGAGTCGCCCGTATCGAGGATATCCGCTCAATTGTGGATATCTGGGCCCCTCTTACATTTCATCGGTGACCCGAATAGGGGCTTTTGGAAGTCAAAGAGTTCCGTCGGTCGGGCGTCGTCGGGCACAAGCGCCCAAAAGCCACTCGATCAGCTTCCTCGTTCGTGCCAACGTCCGAGCGGTAATGGATTCGCGTGATTTTTCAATCGCGCCACGGGGCCTGATAAACAGCGCAGACCTCGGGGACGTCTTCTTTACGCGGTAAAACCAATCGGGTCGGGAGGAAATATGCGCCGGCGACGACGGGACACGTAACACCCCATTTGTCGGGGGGCCCGATGGCATTTGTAACGAAGGGGTTGAACAGCATTGCGACACACGCGCACGCACACGCGGATAAAAATAATCGGGCCTGCATGTCCTGAGAGCGCGCCCAAGAGGCCTCGTTAATTCCATGCCACCGCGACGCCTTGGAGGCGTGCGTTTCTCTTCGAAAAGAAGAGTTTTTATTAGTCGGCGACAATTCCGTGAACGTCCTCCGCGTTATTTGTGTACAGTGGATAAAAAGGAATGTTATCTGGGTATATAATGTGGTACTTTAAAGGCCACATCCCACGAGCTATCGCGGATCGCTTAAATGCTTAAATGATAGATGACAAAGGCGAGGAGAGGAGACGAAAGACCGTGAAACATGAGCCTATTAAAGTTTTAGAAGATTCGAAAGCAAATTTAATGTACATTTTTTCAGGGCTTCTCTCGAAAACGTACATTAAGTTTTATGTCTCAAGGTGCTGTTCAACACTGGTCCGGGACGAATAAAAACCGGGATGATGCTGACGATTATTTATCCTCTGCGTTCCTTTATTCGCTTAAGTTGCTGGCGCGAGAGACGAAATTAACATAAACCGATACAAATGCACGAGAACTGGGCTGCGACTAGTTGCTTCAACAGCTTCGACATTCAGACTCTGACGCTACTGCGACTGAAAACTGTTATGAATTTCAGTTGTCTTTGAGAAATTTTCGACGAAACGTTTTCATCAACAGGTAGCGCCCGACCAGCAAGCAAACCACTCACTACGAAAGCATTTCAGATTTTCTTAAGATCTTATTAGCAAATCAGTTTCGAATTACAAGAGGTAGGCCGCTCAGGAGACTCCGCGTCGGGGTCCGGAGCTCGAGTCTAAAAAAGCCCCAGTTCCTTCTCATGGAGATGCATCGAAGCGTGCCCTCAGCGAATGATTGACATCGCACGCGGAGATAAAAAAAAAGGAGCGCGTCGCTCTTTTCATTTTCCCCCGGGCATAATAGGCTGCCTCGTGACTGCGAGCCACCCACGCGCCTAATTTCCCGAGAAGACGGCTTCCTCCTCCCGGGGCCTCTTCAGGCTCGGGCCCGCACCCCCACCCGGTCCCCCGTGATGTCCGAAATTGCACAATGGCGCCGCATGAGGTCCAAAGGTGTCCCGCGCACAATACCAACATTCGGCATGGAAAAGCGGCGAAGAATGAGAGGAGGACGAAAGATGCTCCCAGGGTGCGTAAGGCCCATCGATTCACTCACGCTTCACTTAGTTCGAGCCCACGCTCGACATTTGTCGTACAACTCACTCCAATGTTGTTACATAACAATTCTCTGTTCACGGCAGCCGTTCCCGGCTTCGATGCGATATTCCGCACCGTTTTATTCGACCCTGCTTTTCCGACGCTTTTCTTTCTCCCTGGGTGTGTAAATGCGCGTACTCTGATTCATTGTGCGCCGGGAAACATCTTTTTCCCCACCGCGTGAACTTTTAGCGGTCTTTCGCGCACCTACTTTAACAACGGCGATCCTCTTTTGGCTTTGAGGCTGCTGCTGCTGCAGCTTCGGCTCCCGGTGCTTTATTGAGAGTTATGGCCTTTTGACAAAATCGCGTCGACGATGTTGCGCGCTTTTTTTTTTAATGCCTCTGCTGCCTGTCTTGTCTTCATTCTCCCGGGTCTTTAATTCACCAGCAGTTCTGGGATTTCGGAGAATCTTTAAAGTTAAGTTTGGAACGAGGAGAACGCAATGCACAATGGAGCGGGGAATGTCGATCGTTGCCTGACAAAGAAGACCAACCTTGTTCAACGCTGCGCGCGTTTGACGGCAAATTTTTACACAAAAATATTACGCTATAATACTAATGTGCTTGCACGTCATGTGAGTTACGACGCAATCAAGCTAATAATAATAACACATTTGGGTTTTCTCGAGATTTATGTACGTTTGCTCGATGAAACGAAATGACATTTTTAATAATTCAGCGATTACTCGGAGGAAGGGACAAACGAGCAACCGGTTAATTTTTCTAGTTGGTTTATGAAATAACGACCGTTTGCCGAATTTCGCTCTTCTTCGTTGCGCAATAACGTTTAATAACGAAGCGACAATCACCGGAATATCCGAATGCGCGAGAGAAACAACTGTCTCCCGGTCGAGTACCGGGAAAAAATGATCTCAAGGCCGTGTCTATTATATCAAACAAATCGCTCATGAAACCAGAATCGCGATGATATATTATAAGCCGAGTCGTACAAGTTAACCAGTTGAATGAATAGCATTAGTGATGCATGTTTTCGTGGCTTTCTCGCTGAATACATCGACTGCCGGATGAGACGATGATTCTCGCTTCATTCGGGCTTATAAAATATTAATCATCGCGCTGGAAAAAAGGTCGTCTTTACCGGAAATCGTGTACGTTATGGACCTCTCGGGATCGTTAGCGCTTCGGTGGATATTTTTCGACGTCTCCGAGTCCCGAGGTATAGGGCACTTCCAGCTCCAGCGTTCGACTCCGACGCATTTTACAACCGGCGGTGATTAATCAACGCCTCGTAGAGAAAAAAGAGCCGGGAACGGTATGTGCTTTGAGGATTTTTTTAACACTGCTCGCTGTCTCGTTATCGCGATCGTCACAAGATTTCTCACTTCTCGGCAACATGCTGGATAAATATTACTCGAGCCGTTCGCAATGTGTCTCTTTACTTCCTACTTTCTTTTATTCTCTTCTTCGGAATCCACGAACCAGCCATATTTTTAACTGTCCTCTTTCTTCCAAGACCTCGCTAAAGACCCATTTTTTTGTCAACCTTTTTTCGCCGTAGCTTGCGTTTATAGAGTCGCGCCAATTAATTTATAATTAAACTACTTTTGACAAGCCGGACGAATAGAGACGCTTTCGAATTCATCGGGATGAAATATTGAATTTCTAGCGTTTCACGGATCGAACGGTATTCCGATTCCGTCGCTAGGTGCTCTCCTTGCAATTGCAATTGCAAGCGGACTGTTGACGATCGGTAAAAATTGCCTACAAACGATAAGCTTTTACGATTCGCGAACGTAATTAGAATTTATACTTTTTCTTCCGGCGTGATTTTATCGCTTAAATTTTCTTGGATGCCACGCGCGAAAGAGACTTTACCGTCTGTCACTACTTATGCATCATTATCATAATCGCATTACAGGTTCGCTCATTTACGGCAATTCTTTGGTCGACTGATGAATTACCGCCAGCCAGCGACAGTACAAAGGTTAAACTGAAATTGCCACGGCAGAATATAGAGTCAATGTCTGCCGCTTATTTATTATAGGACGAAACTTGTTTCCAACTCAAAATTTTAACTCCCATCCGTTGTGTTGCGTCCTTTGCACCTCTCGCATTTGTCTGTGACGCGAATATCAATTTCTCCTAAAGGTAATTCAGTTTTTTTCTCGGCATCTATTTTAAACGTATTTTTTACGCATTTTTAAAAGCGCGCGATTCTTAATTCACTTGATGCAATGTGCCATTCGAGTATACAGACTTCGTTTTAAGAAAAAGAAAATGTGCTTTTAGAGAGAAAACGCGCCGTAATTCATTCATTGAAAAAAAGTTATTCAATCTAATATCTAAATGTCGTTAAAGCAAACGACGTAATGTGTTGCAACTGCCAATAAGAATATTAATGAACGCTTAACTGACGCAAGATTCGCTCGCGCATTAAAAAGCTCATTGAATTAATATTTAAGAGGGCGCGCTTATAAATAAGTTATCACAATGTTTCGGTCGCCGTCACTTTCTCTCGAGAAATAAAAAATATTCGAATTCGCTTGGTTTTGAAACGCGAGTTGTACGCCTGAATGGAGGACATCCTACAAACAAACGAGCAAACAAATAAAAGGAGACAAAATTACAATTTGGAACTTGAATTTTCAACAGATCATCCTGCGCAAAGCTGTTTACAGTCCGCCGGTTTTTAGTACCAATTAAAAATATCCTTAAAAACATACAAGTCGGAGTTAAGGAGAGGATCCCTTGAGAATCGAGAGATGGAACGGTAAAGCCTCATAAAGGAATCCCATTCTCCAAGCTCTTGCATTTCAAACATGATTAATGCCGTGTGTTTTCTCGGTCCTGAAGGTGGGGGCAAGGGGGAGGGGAGAGGGGGAGAAGGGGGGGGGGAAAGAGGGAGGGCTCCTTTTTACGAGTGCGCTGTATCCCTTTTGGGCGCAGCCCCGCGCATCGCCGGCTCACGCCGATACGTGCCCGGCAATAACTTTCGAAATTCGATTACGCGCTCAGGTCGGGGGAAGCCAACCCCGAGGGCTAGGCGGTAATGAGTGGTTCAACCCTTCCATGCACGTGGCCGCGGCGACCCCCGCACGCGCCCGCGAATCCCAGCGTGGGTTTATAACTACACCTCGTAAATAATGGCCCACGAAAATTGTTGAGCGCCGCTGCACGCGTCTCCCCCCAGTTCTTAAATGTTTTAAGGCCCGAGCCCGGGCGTCCAGCCTTTTTCTTATAATTTTTCATGACTCGCCTTTTTAACGAGATACGCGCACGCGCACACCGCGCAGATTAAATTGTTCGCTGAAAAAATATTTTTCTCCTCCGATAACGCGTGATTTATTATCGCAAAAAGCGCGTTTCGCGAAAACGGATTAATAACGAGGCGTCGAGGCCACGCGAGAAACAAGAGTCGACGAGAGGCTATTCGATAAATCTCGCAGAGTTTGCTCGCGCAGAAATTAAGCATCGACGGCTAGGACGCTTGACTAAAAGCGGCTCGATTGAGAAATTTCTCCTCCATCCTTGTAAATCAGCTGCACGCGCTCAACGACAACGACAAATCCGACGAATCGGACAAACCAGCAATTACGAGAAACGATAAATCGGCAAAGAACTCGCACTGCTATGCCCGGCTCCGTCGATTAAGATTATAATTAAATGATCTTTAGTTAGCCAGGCTCATTTTTCAAATTGCGTTCAACCCTTAAACAATGGATCGCCGAATCCATGCGGATATGCCCGGTGATACATGCGTGTTAATCTGCAATCTTTGTTTGCGGAGGAATATATATCACATCCTCCTACTTTGCAGAGATAATCGAAAATAATTATTCGTTAGATAAATATGATCGTAGACTGCGATAATGCGCTAAAATTTATGACGAGCTGCCGCTTTATTAATGAGGGCGAGCAGAAGCGCACGTTTGGCGCTGATTGTTCACGAGCTTCGGCCACACACTCTTGTTCTTCTCTCGCAGCGGATACGTATAATTGATTCACGATCTCCGTTCGTAATTGCAACAAGATGAAAGATGCTGATTTTATTATTGAATCCGCATAGCAGCTGCCATATTAGACTCGACGATGTATGGCGCTGGACTTTAACTTTTCAATTTTGCAGGACACTCGTGGGGACTGCAGTTTTCGCAAAGTTAATTGAAAGCCCGATAAGCGTTTTTTTTTAAGGGCGAGGGGGCACGGGGGCAGTCCGACTTTCCGCTTTCATTCTTTATGAAAATCGGTTTAATGCGATTCGCGAGGCAGGAAGCGCGTGAAAAATAATTTTCACGAATCGATGACATAATTTAGATTTTACGAAAGGTCGTCACGTGTAAATGGCACAAACGGCGACGCCCATTGGTGCTCAATTCCCGCATCGTCGAGGACTCGGTACTTTGGTTAAATTAATTACGTCGCTCCGAATCGCCAGCCAAAGATAAAAGCCTCAAATGTTGAACATTCCGGTGGCGAGAGACTAACCACCAAGCGGGATGAAACAAAAAGGGCGTGCACTGTCTGCTTTAATCCACATTACGATTCCTCTCGGAGTGTTTTAGAGCCCTCAGCGATCGGGTGCACGAATATGCAGTAAGGATTCTTCTCTATTTTGATATTCACCTACGCGCATACGTAGTGATCGTACATCACGCGAGCTCCCGCAGGTGGGCGGACAAACCGTCAGGCGCTGCGCTGACGTCTTGCGAAATTGAATCTAAAGTTTAAACCCAAAAGTCCGTCTTCCTCTCGGCGTCTCGCCCCCTCTTATCTCGCTCTTCCTTACCCGGGAGCAGCGAGCTCGTTTCCTCGCAAGGGAGGTCGCAAATCATCACCTTGGAACATTTACTGCGTTAGATTGTCGAAGATTACAGCTGAGTATTACTGCTGGGCTGCTTATGGCCGCGGCTGTTGATATTTCGAAGAAGAAAAGAAAACAGAGAATAGGCTGGGGGAGTCGAGGGAGTCGCGGGTGTGAAAAGAATCTACGAACTCGATGCCGCAGAACAAATGCTTTTGGAGCACTGAAAATCGATTCCCAGAAATAAAGTGCTAGAACGTGTACTTACATTAACCGCAGCTACGCTGGAAATCCAAGTTTGCGTAACACTTCCAAGAGAAGAAAAGACCCTCCGGTTGTTTTCTAAAATAAATATTGTCAAGCTGATAATTAATTTAATAGACACTTTTGTTCATCGGAAAAACATTCGTTCCGAAGACGATTATTTGCTCCCATGCAATTTCGGAATATTTTAAAAGAATTACAAAGAATTTCGTTTTATAAGTATTACCTGCTTTTACTGTATTAAAGCGAATGTAATCGAAGACTCTATTTAATTCATATAATAACAACGACAAGAATAATAATAATAATAATAATAATAATAATAATAATAATGTTTCATTCGTACAGTTACTTGTGAAAATTTGGAATAAGTTTTTGTACAAGTCTAATAACGTTAATTTCAAACGTGATAATCGTCACGCAAAAAAGTTATTTAAAACATTGAGCCACAAGATTTCTTTTATAAAATTCTAGCACAAAAGATAGAACACTTTTTGATTAAAGATAAAAATCTTTGATCGATAACTAACTACGTCACTTTCATTTTTCATTTATATATTGAACGTAACATGATATTTGAAGAGCCCGAGAGATTAAAATATTACATTAATGACAATCATTTATAACAGTCCTATAGAAACTGTTCAAATTCATTTTGTTTAAGCTGTTTAAAATTTGTTTTCAAGCAGCTTCTAAACATTTTTGCGGATCTCCTAAATCCTTAAAAAAATCCACAAAAAATTTATGAAAAAAACGAACGAGCAAAATAAAGGCCACTAACTAAAGGCTATTTCACGCGCGCTTAAAGTGAAATAAAAATATATAGATTAGTTTGGCGTAGTTAGCTTTTTGCATTTATAAACTCTGTTGAAAGAGTTAATAAAGCGTGGAAGTTGGAGAAACCACGAGGTATAAAAAAGTGCAGGAAAACAGCACGTGAGTTCCGTCAGGGGTAACAACGAGCCCTTATTTTACCCTAATAAGCCGGAGATGACGTCTTTTACGAAAGATGCCACTTGGATAGTTGCCAAGTTGTTCGCGGCTCAATTTTGTAGAGCACGCAGTGCTGACAATGAACTCACTTTAGCAGTATTTATAGCGTGGAAAATTGCATAAAAGTTTTAAAAGCGATAAAGGCTAGTTTATTGCGTAAAAGTTCATTAATAAATATTTTATTGTAGGAAGGTTTTGCTTTATTCGAGCCAAAGTATTGATTAAGTTTGCAATACTGGAGCTGCTGGTAGAGAAAATAATAACAACTGCCTCTGAGCGCAAATAGTTTACATAGTAATTTAATACCGCATTAAAATTAACACCTAAATTTTCGTTTAAATAAATTCTGACCTCTAACGCAATTAAATAAAATTTTATTATAATGCACACCTTTGGTATGCGAGCTTTGATACAATGGCTTTCTTAATTCTGTTTTTTAAATTGTGGAACAAAATTCTTTTAATAGCTAAGCGAGACTTTACTGGGCACTGCCAGCAAAAATGATGCCATTAGGCGTACTTAGGTGGAATTTTATCACCGTCTTTTATGCTCACGGCTCCTGTGAAACGATAAAAACGAGACTTCCATGTTGTGTATGAAAGAAAAATTTTATTGCATTTTATGTGTGATTTCGAAATAAATGTTCGTTCAACCATTAAAAATTATCACTATTTGGCAAAGTGAAATAAGAATTTTTTATATCTATGCGAAGATGATTTACAAAAGATATAAATGTTCGCTTCCAGACAAATGTTATCATTCGCGTTATAAAATATTTTCAAGTATCCGGATAGAAATATTAGCAGCTGTTATCTACTAAAAACACATAACAGGAGCTTATCTCTTGAGTAAAGACAACATATAAATACGAATCTTTACAAAATTAACAAAGACTTATCTGTTAATTTAGAAGCCAAGGTAGGCTTAGTTCAAATCTTTATTGATTACACATGCGTTATTAAAACTGTCAGTCCCATCAAATTATTAAGAATATTCTTAATAGTTAATAAATACTTAACGCACCTAATCTTTTCTTATTGTATATATAAATTTTCTTCAAACCGGTTTTTTTATATTTCAAGTATTTCAGTTAGCGATATTTATGTAATAAAAAAGTTTATATATAATGTGAATTTTACTCTTGTATTTTCATTGCAAAAAACCTCGCAAAATTAAATGATGATTAGTTATTGTTAAATTCTTGCAAATATCGTTATTATTCTATGTACCTTAATGAAAATGCATGTTATGAAAATATTTTTTAAAATATTCTTAAATAAAATTATCTATTAAAAAAAAAAATTATCGGATTTTAATGACATACTTTAAAAAAGTTCATTTAATTATTTTATTAACATAAAATAAAGATTATAAAGATCGATTTCGGGAATTATAAATAATTATAAAATTATTTAATGCATTTCACTAATGCGTGTGTGCGAGTCGCCCGCAAGATATAAAATAGGTGACTATTTATTTTAAAAAACTGAAAACGTTTCACAAGGCTATTTTTTAAAAATAAATTTAATTTTTTTTAAAATCGAGCATTAAAATTGAAAAAAAAAATGGCTCCAGGGGGGATCGAACCCACGACCTTCGCGTTATTAGCACGACGCTCTAACCAACTGAGCTATGGAGCCGATAGTGTTGGTGTGACTATGCACTGTAGAATAGCTGCAATAGTATACACTAATGTTTATTATTATAAATAATTAATTATAATAAACACTTTGTTAATAAATTTTTACTTTATTTTTTCTTTTCATCTAAATTTCAAGATAACATATAAATACAGTATGTAAAATTTTGTTTCTATATATGTTTACACAACAAATGAAGATCTTGGCATTTATAAATTTCTCGCAAAAAATATAACCAAAATTAAATTCAATTAATAAAACGTAAAATTTTTTTTATATCGTAAATTATTAGCAAAACATTTCAAAATGCCTAAAGAACAGCCAAGAGATATGTTAAATGAATCTACGGCTGAAGTGGTATATAGAAGTAAAAACAAAGCGTTATTTAAAAAACTTGCGAATAAGACACATTTTAATAGCCGTGAAGTCGAGGGTATTATTATTTTAAATGTCATTAGTTAATTTTCAGTTCTGATTTTTTTCACAAGTATACAAGATCATTGTTATACCATTTTGTAGCTCTTTGTTTGATACACCGTAAAATTCTAAAAGAAAGAGGGCCTATTGGTTTGGCCGTGTTTAACGATATTTTTCATACTGGACTTGACTTTACTGAAAATAAAAGACACTTTTTGACTGACCGAATATTTTCTGAATTCGACAAAAAAAATGCACTTCAAGTAAGTAAACGCTAAGTCAATAAAACACTTGTACCAATCGTAGTATTAATTTTTACATTGATTTTCTTAATCTTGTGTTTTAGATTAATACTGAGCAATGGGTTATGGGATTATCTTGGATTTTGAATAATTCAATGGAAAATAAAATAGAATTCGCATACAAGGTTTGAAACAATTTTTTTTGGTTAATACATTTCCCCCCAATGTGTGTATCTTATTCGATTTTTTTTTAGGTTTACGATCTAATGAAAAATAATATGTTGACGAAAGAACAAATGTTCCCTGTGCTACGTGGATGTTTTATAAAATTACAACCCGAGGAAGACGCTGATGATACAGTAAAAGTAAGAATTTTTTCATAAAAAAACTTAGTGCCATTATTTGCAAACTTTTGGATAATTTAATGATTAGGCATATCATAAAATTTGTTAACGATCAATAAATGATGCAACATAAAATGCGGCTGTAAAGCCGAGTTATTAAGATCGCTTAATATTAATTTTTCATTTTGCAATTTTTCGTAACGGTAATGGGAGTCATTTATAAAATACGAAGAACTAATATCAAAGATTCACGCGATAAATTCCGCGGTTTTTCATTGTGCAAGTCGACGCTGATAATACAGCGCAGCTAATATTGCTATTTGGTATTATTAAAACTAGCAGAATATACTGCAGTGCTTTACTTCACTCAATGAATTTAACGGGATTTATAAACTTGGATTAAACAATTTAGTAGATATTTGAAGAAATCTTTTAAGGTGTATTTTAAAATTAACCATAATTCGCTTGAACAAACAATACTTATTAAATAAGCAAGCCTCTGCTTTAAAAGTTGAATTTTCTGACAATTTCAGGATATGATAGATTTACTGGTGAAGGCAATTGATATTCACAGAGACGGCGACGTGTCTTTGGAGGAACTACATATCTCAGTTATGGAGAAAAATTTACTCTTCGTTGAGTGCATGGGACCTGTCTATCCCTCCAGAGAAGCCAAATTCGCTTTCCTCACGACAATAACCGATAACATATCGCAATTCTAGTTTCTCCGAGCATTTACAGGCTCCGCACTCAATTCGCAGCGGACGAGTGCAAATGCGCACCCGAAAGGGTCGAATCGGCACACGCGCCATTACATCGCCGTTCTTGAGAAATGCACAAGCCTTTGTTTCTGAAAGGATCTCGAGGCGCCTTCGCGCGCAACCCTCAGATAAACGTGTAATATAAAAAAAAAAAAAAATAAATAAAAATAAAATCGACAACCTCAAATGGCAGTCCAGGCCTCGATTCTGCTCGGGCGCAAACGTCTCAAATGAAACAGAAACTATCGGCTCGGAAGGAGTTCTGAGCGACTTCTCTAGCTGACTCCTTGGGCGCTTTGAGATCGATCGAGCGTCAAGTTTCATCCCCCGCGAACAATTGCAAATGGGTCACGTTGACGAGCTGCAAAGCGCGATTGCAATCTCCTCCGGAGACCGAGGACACGCGCACTCACTCGATCGAGAACCAGGTTGAGGCTGAGCGTATCCGATCCGAGAATTCTCTTATCGGCTCTCATAAGCGCGAAACGGAGATCATGAGAATAGCCCAGTTTGGCGAGTTCGCCGAGTTCCCTGAGCGACGCCAACTTTTCCGAGATGCACGTGGCCTCGCGAACATGCATTGGCTATTTAACGGAAAGAATCAACTAGCTTTTACAGCTGTTTACACTTTCACCCAACCCGAGATATTTATGTTGTGGAAAATGTCAGTGGATGGATGCTGTTTCGTAAGAGCGCGGCACAATTATTTTACGGTTAATGCTCTCGTTAGATGTCGATGAAGGGGCCAAAAATATTTTATACCCGAAGAAACGAACGGTTAATAATGGTCCATTGTATTCGCCGCGAATGATATACGATAATGAAAGCAAATTGTTATTCGTTACAATTGTGTTGAAAAATATAAAACGTGAGTCACATCGGCGTTCGCAATTACTCCAACTTATTCACTGTTGCTGAGATAAGCCCTTGTGGAATTATTCGTAATTACAACTGGTGCAATAGAAAAGACGTGAATTTAATTTTAACAAATACACTTTTGAACGAAAACCTAAATGTGCATTGTAAGCGCACAATGAGAAACGTATCAATTTTATACCAATATTTATTTTCCTGATAAATTGGAGCGACTTTCTAGGAAGCAATACCAAACGCTTTAGCCCCGTGCCTCGAACGCTATTATTACGAATTACAGGTAAAGGCGTGCGCGGCAAAGAAAGCGTTCCTGAAACATCGAGGAAATAAACATCTCCTAAAACAGCCGATTTGGAGATTAAATTACAAAAAAGTAAGATTATTTTGGGAGCCGCGCTCGTTTCCGCGATGCGAGCGACGATTGTGGCGCATCAATCGTTCATTAATCGCTAAACAGTCGTTCAAGAGGAGAAGCGAATTCACGACGGGACCACAATGGCCACCTCGAGTTGCAACCCTTCCTTTGAGCTCAGGGTGCGCAAGGAAAAGCAGCACGTGAATAAAGAACTCGGCTCGAAGTTGCGCTTACGGCTGCACCACAAGGAGGAAGCCTCGATCGCGTCGCCGCCGGCAGAAGATAAATACGTGAATCCGGGGGCACGCCTTACCGAAAACATAATGAATGTATGACGACGATCTCGGGGCAGCTACAACAACAAATCGTGACTGGCCCTCGAGCTCACAAAGCGGGGGAGACAGAGTTTCGCGAGGATCGGAGGCGCTGGCACGAGATACATTGTATGCGGGGCATAATAACGGTGGCCGCGGCTGTTCCAGAGCGTGCACGGTGGAAGGGGCGGAGGGGGGGGAGGGAGGGAGTCTGATTCTTTGTGGGTAGCCAAGCGCGACCTGAAAGGATCACGGCGAGGAAGGACGTGTGCGCGGTCTAAAGAAACGAAGTGCGCGAGAGGGGAAGGAAGGCTGGGATTGACTGATTAAAAGAACCGGGACAGAAGGAGAACACGTCGGGAACACGCCGAGAACATGTATGGGAGAGTATTGGGTCATTATGATCGCAGAACTCGTTCGCTCGCGATTCAATAACCGAATGCTGAAGAAAAGTAAAGAAGTTACGAGGTATATTACTCCTTTTCTGATCCAGCGACGCGTCTAATCTTAAGCTCACGGGGAATATTTTCGTAACTTTTCCGTTGTCAAAGTCGCGACACACGCAGCGGCACTAACTATTGTAAAAGTAACCCCAAAACAGCCATAAAAATTACAGCTCTTATCCGTAAGTCTCCGTTACGCATCGTCGCGTTAATTTTTACAGCGTTATCCATTATCAGCGCATTTTTAACGTCGAGATTTTTCGAGGTCTCCGGCGCCGCCGCAACTATCGCTATTAGTTCTGAAAAAAATAAAACATAAACGAGAGAAAAGGAGCTCGCGCCGCACGTGCAATACATTTCATTCTACGCGTCTTCTAAACGCTCTTTTTTACAAATATTCACTAAGGTTGTCATCTCGCTCTCTCCTTTCAATCCACCATTTATCTCACACGTAACAAAGTAATTACAGGCTATACTACCTACTCACCCGGCTTTTTTCCAAGCAATGCAAACCTTCAAAACGTATTCGAGGGCCTTTCTTTTTCTTCTCGGGAATAACACCTTCTTCACCCGAGCCCTTGCCGATCTCCTAGCGCAACTCAAAACGCGCGATACGAATTTTTGTTCTCGCGCGACGCATAAAGGGTTTCGTATAAAATTACAGTTCGCCAGTCTTTGAGGCGAATTTACGAAGCGATCGTGAATCGCATCGTGGACGAGCCGCGCAACGGCATTAAAATCGCACAGCGACATCGAGAAGACGTGGTGTGCGCGTGTTACAAGAGCGTCGAGAGGCTGGAGCAGGGAAGTAGATGCATCAGCCAGCGGTCGCGTGTACGTCTCGAGACGAGCGAGGGAGAGGGGAAAAAAGAAGTAGCGAGGAAAAAAGTGGAATGGGAGTAGTATCGGGTGGACACGCGTGCGTGTCGAAGCGAGAGAGAGAAAAATGGATACCTGCCACTGCGCTCGGGCTCTCGAGTTTCCAGGGCGCCAGCTGAGAAAACACGCCCGTGGCGTGGCGACCCCGGGGAGAGGATGCAAGTGCGCTGCTGCCTAGGCGAGCGAGTAGCTTCGAGGCTCCTTCTTGCGCGGCCCTCGCTCCTCCCCACCGCTCC
The DNA here is from genome assembly GCA_018907185.1 of Platyscapa corneri. Classification (NCBI taxonomy): domain Eukaryota; kingdom Metazoa; phylum Arthropoda; class Insecta; order Hymenoptera; family Agaonidae; genus Platyscapa; species Platyscapa corneri. The sequence continues at coordinate 2,962,107 of JACCHW010000021.1, read as the reverse complement.
CCTCGGAGGATATGGATTATTAATCAGACTATAGTCGCGTCTAGCGCTCGCGTAAAAATGAACTTGTTGATTTTGCTCCGGCGATGTAATTATTGCGAGGTCATTACACAAACAATTGCAGAATTTATAATCGCCAGGAGCCGAGCCGAGCAGCTCGAATTGGGGGTGGGAGGCCGCGTGTCGTGCAAAAATTGTTGATAATATCGGAACACTTGCTTATGCTAATGTCTCCTGCAATGATGGAGCGCTGACAGTTGTGCGAACCAATTTTATTATTCTGAGAGTGCTTAATAAAATTTGCCCAAACTCTCGAAATTATTCACTCGAATATCTCCGCGATTCGCAGCAACGCTTAGTATACTAAACTCCCTGCATATTATCGTTAGAATTCGGCGTAACTGGTAACTTGCAACTTTGTAACTCGCGTGCAAGAGGAGAAGTTAACGAAACTTTTCATTCCGAACATACATCCAGATGTATCGAATCTTTAAACAAACATCGACGTTTCCACGCCCGAAATCACATCAAGCTTTACAATATCACCCTGACAGTTTCGCCATTATTACGATTAGCTGTCCGACGAGGAAATGTATCAAAGCTAATCGAATAATCCGTTTCCTTATCGTCGTTAACTTCCTTCGCCAGCTGTTGAAAGTTAATTACCTTTTGCAAATGCGCTTTGCGCAAATAAAAGAAGAAAATCCGTGGGATATCGGGAGTTTATAAACCCGTAAAATACGTGCCGCATTTCCTCGGAGGTTCAGCTTCAAAGTTATAACGCTGGCACGTATTCCCATCCCTGGACGCGTGGGAGGCGAGGGTGCAACCTTCCGAGAAGAATTGGAGGCAGCCGCACGAACGGATGCACCCGGTCCGAGTTCGCTCGCGAATTTCGAGGACGATTCGCGCGGAAATCCCTCGGCAGCTTCTCGTAATTACGACTAGGAGACGCGGTACAGGCGGTGTACCGATTTCAGGCGCATTCGAGGCGTCGGTCACGGCCTCTTGGATTAACTCTTCCTAGTTACTCGATCGTTTCGATAATAGCGCGTTTAGGGGAAAATATTGGCATCGACGCAGCTGATAATTTCATTACCGCGCGCACAATCCTCGGCTCGCTTCCAAGGCTCTTTTAGTCGCCGCTCCATAAATATCGTGATTATTTCATTAAAGCAGCTCGAAACACTGCAGTTTATGCGTTTTCGTAATCGGCGTATTTTATACGTAAGTACACGTAAGAAATGAACGATAACAATAAATAATGCGCGTTCGCCTTCGCAACGAAAACCCAAGCTTTCAACATCGAACAATTATGCTCATAATCATATGCTATTTAGCGTATAATTTTAACGCCGATAGCTAAGCGAGAAAAAGGGAAACGGAAAATGGCTGCAACGCCGCGGTCATGAATATTTCGCATTATCCTGAAATCTCGACGAGCTGAGTCAACGAAATTAGCCAAGTCCCGCCGCCATTAACATCTTAGCCAGTCTTCATCACCGAGAGCTTGTATCCGAGTGCAAGCGTAGAAGATAGAGAACCGAACAAAAGGAAAACAACGAAAACGAATACCGCGGCGAAGGCTCTCGGGCTGCGCCTTCCCTCCTCCAGCTCTCGCTCTCGCTCTCTCCCGAAGATGGTAACATAAATTATAATCAGAGGCCGAGATCCTCTCGCGTTGAAACGCGAGCCAGTGAGCGGCCTACGTGATAAACCACGAGGAGATTCGATTTGTGGGCCCCCGCATCAAAGGGGATACGCCAGCGCGCGCGCGCGCGAGCATTAAACCAGAGCCGCTGGGCCGTTCAAAGGTTACGAAAAACCATTGTCCGCGTCAGCGGATAATCCCGAGGCCGCCCTTCCTCCCGCTCGTGCCTCCACTTAACGGCGATTGCCCAAACCGTGCGGACCGCCGGGGCAAGAAGAGTCAGCCCGGAAACAGTCGACCGTGCAGTAGTAACCTTCCGCTGCACTCTGGACGGCATTACTCTGGTTGCTGTTACGCAAGCCTGAAACGATCCAGGGATCTATTTATTTCATTTTATTTTTAGGACGACGTCTCGAAGTCCCCGATATTCGCGCGCTTAATATGCTTGCGCGAAGAATAATAATGTTAATTAGTTACTGGGATACTAAAACCTCCAGCCTCGTGGAAAATTTATGAAGAAGTCACTATTCATTTTTAATTTATACTATTGAAACATAAAAGGATACTTTTTCTTAACTAGAATATTAACTTTGACACGAAGCACTGACTTGGATAATTTATCTTGGCCAGCTTAAGTATATTCACTTGGAACGTTATTTCTTCACCTTTTGTATTTTTTCTTTATGATCTTTTTTGCTAAGACAACTAAATTTTAAATAAAAACTTGTTTTAATCGCGGAGGAGCTAAGTTAGATTAAATTATCTTTTTAGAAATGCATAGAATAAAAATTTTTTCAAGAAATTCGAAAGAATCGCTTTATAAAGAGTCGAGACTTTGGATTTATATGAGATTTAGCAAGTCCTTACTTTCGCTTAATGATACTTCAAAATTGCAGTAAAAGTTAAACGAGTAAAACTTGAAAAACATATTTCCCAAATCACCTCCGAAACAGTCTCGGGAAATTTATGAAGCCACCAGTTTTCTCTTTGCATTATTGTTGAATATGCTTCTTTTACCCGAGTATTTTTAGACAATATATGTGTATATATAAATTAAATGTCTTATAAAAAAATTGCTACGTAACTTGATAAATTCGCTAATATTTATTGTCAAAAGCAGTTTAACAAAAGCAGACTCCGAAAATCAGAAATAAAACATTGATCTTTCGCTTGGAATTAGGCATAATAAATTAGTTAACTACGAATGACGTGTTTTTTAAAAGTATTTGCTTCTTCGCACTACGACAATAAAAGCTAAAAATTAATTATAGTCTTTTCAGAAAAATGAAATAACTCGACAACAGATGTATTAAAGTCTCGTTGTTTTTTATTCGACTAGCCGAGAGTTTTTGTCACAAAATTACGGAATTAAAAGATTCAAGATGCCATTATCAAAAAGACAGAATTTTTTAAAAATAAATTCAGGTTGAAATAATAATTGACGTTTATGTTTGGACGTAGTTGAGAGTTAATTACAAAATTATTCAAGAGTCATTCGGTTTCGAAATCATTCTCCATATTAAAATATATTCATTGATAGATGTATTCGTGTGCTCGAAAATAGATTAAAGCAATTTAGATACCTTAATCTGCACGAAAATATAAATTGGGCACACATTTAAAGCACAAATCTTTTTCAGGACGAACATACGTGTATTCTGTGCGTGACTATTGAATTCTTTGTGCGCATAAAATAAAAACAGGAAACTATTTCGTTATTTTTCCCGTCATTATCAACAATGCGAGGCACTTTCAAGCGGACAAATGCCGTGCAACAATGGGAGGCTGTTGTAGGAGATGATTAATCGTATAATTGAATGGCTCGCGAGGAATCGTCAACGATTCGCGCGACAACGTTCACGTGACCTCGCGTCGCTCGAAAACCGGCGCTGCATGAAATTGCGGCTTAATCCAAAGTGTCATGGGGCCGATGTCGGCCGGAGGGAACCAGAGAGCCACGACGTCACTGACGCGCGTGCGCACCCGCCAGATTTCATACTTTATTACGTCGGTGAATTGAACGAGCGGGCGCGAGATTAAAGCGAATCGCTTTCTTTTGTACAAAGATTCGCCTTTGATAGCGCATTGAGCGCGCGTATTGCAGTGCAGAGGATGTAACATCTTAATGCAATCCGCTCGACGTTAGAACGATGCCGTTCAAGAGATACTAATCAAATCTTTTAGCAAAGGCATGCACGAGATGCAGCCGCGGCTCTCGGCACTTGCGCGCCGTGGCCTCTGATTTTAGATATTCTTAGGCTAAACGTGTACGCGATGCCACCGCGTCGGTAAATAATCGCGCCATTCCGATATTTAATGCACTGTGTAACCTTTGTTCGCCTTTCGACTTTCTAATCAAGTGGTCTTTGGTTAGGGGCCGTTCCGCGAAACGCCGCCCCCTCGCCTCGCCGCCACGCCCCGGCCTCGACACGTGTGATCTTGGCTGAGATCGGCTTTGGTTTTCTTTTCGTCGAGTTGCCTCTCCAAAGCAAAAAGCACAAGCGAATCGTAATGTTTAATCAAACGAATCGGGAAGAGCGCGCGAGTGGCGTCCGAAGCTGCAGTTGAGACAATTCGCGTCGCGCGAATTCACCGATCCGCGCTACTCGCCAATTTGCACGAGCAGCTTTACATTAATATTTAGTTGCGCTTGTAAGAAAGCGAGACGCGGCCGATTTCAAACTGAAAATGGCCTCAAAAGGCATCGCTCGAGCAGCACATTTATTATTTATTACTCACAGGTTGGCATTAAGCTTCGCTTGCGCGCGCGCGCGCGCGCATTATGAAGTCGATGAATCTAGCGCAGATGTAAATTAGTCATTTGCAGATGCATCGGTCACGATAGCTAATTTCGCGATAGAAATCGGCGTTGCTCGTCTCTTAATAGGAAAAATAACGATCCGGCGCGGAGATGCGCGACTTTGGAAAAAGTTTATCCCAGCGCAGCCAATCGGCCCCTGCCTCTTTATTAAATATTTTCGAATAGCCAGCTCCGGCGCGCGAATAATTGCATTACGAAAGTAAGCAGCCGAGTAAAAAGGGCCTTTATGGGGCTGTAACGACTAGACTGCAGCAATTGCCGATAATTAAATAAGTGCGAGATCTCGGCGGTGCCGGCGTGCGAGAATGGCACTCGCAGTCCCACGAGTGGATTTAACGCGCCGAGCAGGCAATCAGCCGGAGACCGAGCAGTTGCAATCAGCTCAGGCAAATGAGCGAATCCTCCAGCGTCCTAATGCACTTTTCCTAATGACGTACGAACCTGATCGTGTAGCGAAGACGTTATCCCACGCGAGCCGTGATTGCCGCAACTCGCGTAGTAGCGACGTCGAGCGGCTCCTCGCGCCTCGGAGTGCGATACACGTCCGAGCTCCGAAAGACGCCGGGACGCGACCGACGACAGGCGTTCGAACCCCTGGTGCCGAACAAAGCAGACGTACGTAGCCCGCACGCGGACGAAATTAATGCAATCATAGATGCGGCTTCGGCGAGCGTGTGCTGCTGGGCTAAGTGCTTTTCGGAACACTTCCCGCAGTCGCTCCTCCATTCGTTATAAATCATCGGTGAGGAGCCGCTCGATCGCATAATTTATTCGAATGCGTTGCGATTTTTCGCAAGTTCCGGAGGGAATAAGAATCCGAGGCTGCGAGCGGCGAGTGTCGAGTGTCGAGTCTCGGGCTCTCGGGAATACAGTTTATATTTATAATTTTAAAATATTCATGACCTCGGATTTCGCATTCTAAACTAATATTGTATATTTATTGGCTGATTATGAAGGATAACTGTAAAGCATCTTAAACATTTGCCAAGTATTTTTTTATTACTTTCATCTCTGTTCGCACTGTTTATCCCGGCATACAAATAAGCTCTTCCTTTAGATTAACTCGAGCTGCGATCGGTATTAATAGTGCACTTGACCCCTAATGACCGATTTTAATTTCAGATTCGCCGCGATTACAGTTAGCGAGCAAAATGCTTATTAAATAAGAGTGAGCTTTACTCGAATGGGCGATAATTATCATTCGCCGTTGATAAAATAAAGCAACGCGTCGAGCATCGACTGCGCGTTCGTTGCATCCTCTCGGGCTAAATGCAAGCGCAATCCAAAGCAATGTAACTGTTCACTCGCCATAATGTACAGCTTAACTGGCATTCAAGAATTTTTATCGAGTACATCCAGCGAGCACAATGTAGCCATTAGGCGCTATTTGCGCCGGCATAAGCGAGGAGATCGACGGGGCGGCTCCGAGAAAAACGCGTCCTGTTGAAAAAGTAGCTAATTATCCAGTTCGCGAAGGAGCGCTTGGAAATGGAAGAGGAGTAGAGGAGCAGCCTTAGCCCGAGGGACGAGGATGATGACTCGTCTGGCTGCCGGGGGAGAAAGGAGCGAGCACGTGTCGCCCAGGCGGTGCTTGCTCGCGCGCGCGCGTGCGCAACACGAAACCGGCTTGTCGTAGCAGCGTGACGCAGGCAGCACGCGCCCAGACCCTCCCCGACGAGCTACGAGCGACGAAACGGGGCCGCGGATTCTTCCAATTGATTTATCACGGCTAAGCTCCCGGGTTTACTCGGAAGCCCTTGCCCTCGGCGTCGCTTCCTGTTTGGCCGAGAGGAGCGCGCTTGTGTATACGTCGGAGGAGGCCTTGAATACGACGCCCGCCGACGCTATCTCGAGTCGAGTCGCCGCTCGCTTTGTTTAGGCTCTCTCTTTATACTCGATCAGCGATCGGCCGAGGCTTATCTATTACCACTCTCCTCGCGTTCTTTCGTGTTTTTCTCAGGGAGCGCGTACGGGGAAGCCGGAGCCCGCGATACTCGTCGGAATAGTTGCGTGAATTTTGAATCCGAGGTATCGCCGAGCCTTCCCCGAACTTCCCCGATGAGCCATCGATCCGAGGCGAAGCAGCGCTCGGTAATCGGTAACAACGTCACAACATCATCAGCTGGCAAAAGCGTCCAGGACTAATCGCTCAAAACACAGTTTTAAATAACAAGATAAATGCTACGCCGAAGCCGAGGCTACAAGGAAGGAGCGCGTGTCCCTTTACCCGACGACACCCACGCACTGCCCCACTCATTATCTCAGATCGGAGCCGATAGCCCTCGAGCCGAGTATTTTTACATACGAAGCCTCGGGAATGGCAAACGCTCGCGCGCTCACTCGACATTTATCTCGTCCATTATGCCAAACGTAACGGTCCCCATTATCTATTCAGCGCGTGCTTTCTCTCGGGGTCTTTCTCCGCGTCGGGGCCGGCACGCATGCAGTCCCGTTCCCACAATACTTAGCGCGCGCGCGCGCGCGTCGCGATATTATTTCACGTTTTACGTCCCGACGACCGTTCAAACTTACAATGTCTGGCACGAAACGCGCGCCGCAATTACTGTCGCCGCGGCCGAGGCGCACCGAAAAAATCCGAAGGAAGATTTAGAGAGGCCGAGCGAGCGCCGCTCCGCTGATAAGAAAACGCGGCTCGGATAGTTTTCCCGAGGTCGGCGCGCTTTCGTCCCATGAGTCGCCTCCTCGTCGGGGGTGGGGGCAGGGGGAAGACGGCGGCGGCGGCGGCGGCGACGCTCATTTATTTCTCGGTCTCGGTCTCGCTCGGATTCAATTTAACTCGCCGTCGCGTCCACCGGCTCGCGAGGCATAATTGGATGGACGCCGGGGCGGACGCGTCGCCTCGGCTCTCCGCGGGCGCTTCAGCGACGCCGTAATTTATAACGCCGCTGGCGGGACGCGCGTTTCGGCCGCGTCCGCGAATTTTACGAGATGCGAGCCGAAGATGAGCGGCTAAATCACGAGGCTACCGGACCAACTCCCCCAGCCGGAGACAGGTTGTAAATTACTCGATGCGCCACGTCTAGGCTCTTTTTGCGCTGAGCTCTGAATTATCTGATGGGCATTCCTCGGAGACGAGTTTCAAGTTGCTCGCGCGCACGCACGCTGCCTGCGTCCCTTTTTCACTAGGAAATCCAGCCACGAGGCGATAATTATAATTGTAACTCTGCAATTATCAGCAATAATCGACTTGATTTCTGCAGCGAGGAGACGCCTCGGGACGCGCTTACCGGTAGACGTGCGTAAACGCAGCTCCGCTTAATAAAAATAAAGTTTTTACTCGCGCTTCGAGCACAAGTGTACGACGATCTTTGCTTCGGAGGCTAAAGCTCAAGCTTCTACACACTTCATCAATACGCGTTACTGAAACGAGAAAAATTCACGGAGATTAGGAGTTGGTACGAGTTTCCGCGCATTTTTCGAATGCCTGCAAACGAAAATTTATCGCCTTTCCCAAAAATGCCGCGTACAGCCAATCTCGTGGGATCTTTCATCGCTACTTTCGTTCCGAATGATAAATGGAATCACATCTGAAATACGGTCTCAAAGTTAAATCGCAAAGCCCCTCGCAGATTAGATTTTGCTTATGCCCATAAACCATTTGAGGGTATCAAGTTCGTCATGGTCATGCGAGACGGAGTTTCTAAAACAGGATTAGACGGCGACCGGATCTTTGCCCAGGCCGAAGCGTGTATAAGTGTGCTCTCTCTCTCTCTCTCCACGCTCACGCTCTCGCTCTCGTGGGGAGCCCCTGGCAAATGTGCATCACGCATATTTTTCTCGTGAGCTCGTCTGCGCTTATTTTTTTCACGCCGACGCGTCCGAGCCGTCTTTGACCCCGGCAAGCCGAACAGAACAGGATCATCCACATCCGGTCACTTTTATATCGCGCTTTCCTTTTTATTCTAGCTCCCCTTTCTCTCTTCGAAGCCGTTGCCGTCTTCCTCGCTCACGGTAGCAGAGTCGCGTGGGTGCGCGCCAGCCCCGACCCATCGCAGTCGTAAAAAAGGAAAAAATGAGAAGAAAACAGAAAAAGGGCATTGAAAGGCATCGAGTGGTTTATATTGATGCGCTGCTACGGGAATGTCCATTCATGTTCTAGACCAAAGCTGCTCCTCCATCAATAGCTTCTTGCCATTATTCGTATTCTGTATCTCTTAACTTTTTTTCAGCGCGTACGTTTACACACGGTAGCCGCCTTTTCAATCTGATTATGTTCTAAGGGAATTTTGGTTATAGTTAGTTTTTTCATCGTACTGCGCATTTCCTGTTGCATTCAATGCTTATTTCGGCCCAACAATGCACGCAGGATAAATAATTGTGCCGCTGTCATGAAAATACATAATTTGTGGATGAAGCGCGCACAGTTCATTAGTCACGCGCGTTATTTGAATTTGAGAAAACGTAAACAGCAAACCTTTTGAAGAGTCCGGCGCTTATGCATTTTTATACATAAATTCATCTCGTATTGATACGTCATTTTGTTGACCAAATATTACGGATCATTTGGAGAATCATAAAGTGCGCTGCTACACGAGTCGTGGAGTCTCGTATTTAAAAAGCTGGGAAAACATGGCAAGTCCGTAGTAGCAGCACTCGTAGCTAATGCACGTATTAAACTAAAAGGGAGCAATCGTTCAATTAGATAACAAGTTCACGCGTTAAAGTGATTAATTCGAGGCCGTTTCATCCTTTCAAAAGCGGCGTATTTTGAGAAAGAAACAGCCGGGAGTTGATTATGTGAAAACACGGATGAGAAACGATCAAGACATTCCGAGAATTAGAGATTCCTAAAAGCAAGTGACGCGTGGAGCGACAGAATAATTTTCCTCTGCGGTTCGCTCCCCCTCCCGCGGGCCATTATCCTCGGAGTTTTTCGAAACACGTAATCCGAGGCCGAGCCAAGTACAAGCTGCAGGGCTCGTTATCCCGTTGAGCGCGCGCGCATCCAAGGAGAAAATGATGGACCTTTCCCAGAGGAGCGAGGTTAAGGAGTCGAAAACGAAATTTTAAACACGCGGATGCTCGGCATTAGCATTGGAAAGGCGGACAAGAGCACGTCCCGATCGTCAGCGAGCGCCTGTTTCGAACGGACACTTGAGAATCAGCGACGTTAAAGTAATTTATAGGAAGCGCGGTACTTGGCTAAAGTACTGGGTACGCATTGCGTTGCGTTGCGTTGCGTTGCGTTGCGTTGCGTTGCGTTACCTCGCCGCTTTTCGACATCTGCCTCGCAATTAACGTTTCGGGAGAGCTGTTTTTTATTGCACCAACGCGGCTCTAATTTTTACACCGATGTCTTTGGACACTGTTACAACTATTTAACGCGCGTATCGTGCATTTTATAAACACGCAGCTCCCGGTAATTGGTTAGATTTGCTTGACGACCGAAAATAAAAAGCAGCGCCTTCGACTTTATGTCCTTTCGGAAGAAATACTCCAGTTGAGCCTCGTTTTATCCGTTTAACGGAAATTGAATATAATGCAACTCTATTAAGGCGTCCGATTTCAGTTTATAGCGTTTTTTCAGTTTTAACCGCGCTTATCACGATGAAAAAATTATTAAGAAACTCCCTAACCCCCCTCCGAGTAATTACCTTTAATACACTTTCTGCTCTCCGCAAGCGGTGTGATCAGAATCTCCTTCCTCCTCGAGGCCTTCGATAAAAACTAATACAAGTTATTCGCGCACTGCGCGTGTCCTGCTGCTTTTCGAGCCAAGGCTGAAAAAGCGCAGCGGCAACATTTTAGCGGTTTATCAATACGCGGCAAAACGTGGAAAATTAGCAATGTTTATTTTAATGCAAGTTTAAAGCACACAAGTGTAGAAGATAAGCGCCGCACGTTCCGCTCAACCTCCGGGCCTTTATTTTCACTTGGTATCGCGAGCGGCGCATCGTTTCACACGGAACTGAGCATCGCGCTCTTATCCAGACTCCCTTCAAGCATGCATTTAGCTGCATAATACAGCGAGTACTTGGGTTTCGCGATGCGTCATGTCGCGTCCTCGCCGGCATCTCTCTCGTCGCTTTAGCTCTTTATTGGTCTTCGCCTCCGTCGGATAGAAAAGACGCGGCTCTAGGCTTATCACGAGTTTATAAAAATAACGTCGAGAACTGGCGAGATCCCGGCTGTTAATTAAAGCGCGGCTCCGCGGTTTTATGCGCTTGTTCCTGGTGCGTGCACGTTTCGCCTCCCGTCACGCGTGAGAAACGGCAAAGAGGCCCCCCGGCATCGTTTCCCTCCCTACCAATGCGCGTGCGTGCGTGCGTGCGCGCGCGCGCGCGATCGCCTTGTTCATCTGTCGTCTCGCTCGTTAATCCGCTAACGGACGAATAAAATTTAAATTATAAGTACGCCGACGCCGGCGCCGGTGCACCGAGCCAAATCGCTCGGCCAGAGCTTGTAGCCGCGATTTTTTATGCGACTATTATGCGGGAGGAATTATGCGCGCCATTAATACAAGCGGAGTTTTTTAGAACGCGCATAGGTCCGGTAAATTTGTACGGGTTCGCTGGGACGTTTTGTCTTCATTAGAGTGCCTTTTTTTTAAAAAAAAGTCCATGATTCACCGAACTGCGAAGCGAACTAATGGAATTTTTAAATTTCCCTCGTCGCTAGATTAAGTTATAAGGTAAAGAGATTCCGTTCGGCCAATTGCCCCTCTAAATTTGATAATTGAAATTTGTTTAAAAAACGATCGGCTCGCGAAAAATCCCGTTCACATTTTGCGGAGCGGAGCTCGCGTTGCACATTGCACATTGCACATTATACGTTCGCATCGCCACGAGAATTCACTCGCGAGGAATGCAAAGACAAATTATGCAATTAAAAAGGAATCATTAGTTTCATTAGGTTATGCAATACATAATTGCAAAAAATGCTGCGAGATGAGTTTGCGCTTCGAGTTTACTCCGTTTGTTCAAATTATTGTTACGGCTTCCCAGAGTTGGATTCTTACGCCTGCAACTAGTATTTCCTTGTAAGTTTCTTATAAACATACTTTTAATGCCTCGCAATAAAACTGATTTATGAAGGGATTTTTCGGAAGCTATTTTGAGGCACTTGCTTATGCGAGACATGTGCTTTCCTTTCATATGTGAAACGCATAGAGCAGGAAGAGACGTGATCTTACGACTTGACTTTACGCTCCTAAGTATCCTTTACAATGAAAATAAACCAAAACCACACGTGTTCGCTATGGAATTGATGTGCGCTATTTTTCTTCCTGACCTACGTAATTCTTCCACACAAGTTGCACTCCGTATGTAATATTCTGTTGAACTCTCAAGGCTCTTCGTGCTTAATCCTTTCCGAACGCGATATCTTTTGTCGATATTAATTTTTTGAACCGATACATTGTTATTGCGCGATACCGCTTCGATCGTCCTGGTGGCGAGACGTTCTATCGTTCGTCACAAAGAAGCCAATACCCTCGACTCATAAATAAGCAACTATAAAATTTTGTCTTTCGCGCAGGTGTGTACAAACGAAATTAAGCGATACATAATACTGATAGGTTGGAATTATTCTTTTTTTAAATTTATCGATTATTCCGTGACGTTTCTACAATATCAGCAGTTTGGAATTTACATAGATCGAGTTACTTTTTTACGATAGAAACGCTTTTCGCGTGTCCAATGATAGATGTAATAGTCATTATTAGCGATGCATATTGATCAAACACAAGATTAAATTCTTAGAAATTTCTGCAGTTAAATCGACTGTTTTGCAAAATCGCAGAGAATAAATTTTTTGTTTTCATCACGACCACCTTCTTTAAAGTATCCAAATAAAGTAATTTTAACGCGAAAATAAAGGAATTCTGTGATTCGCCGATTAATCCGGAGTAGCTGTAAAATAATTATAATTATTAAACGGAGAGAAAAATTTTCCCAAAGTTAAATAAGGCAGGAGCGAAGTATTAGCGTCACCGGGATTCTGTTATCAAGACAAAAGTATTTTATGATTTATTATTTAATTACCATAAATTCATAAAGTAGGTCGAAATTAATAAAACACTCTTTTCCTGGGCAGCTAGTATTGTTCTATATTTATATCTGGCGTTCGAACGCCCCATCAAGCACGAAATTGTTAAGGCACAAAGAAAAAGATTCGAAATAGATCCATAACTTAGCTATTTAAAATGAAGAAATTGCGCGAGAACCAATGGGGTTCGCAGTGGCCGATCGAGCCTTAGACTCCTCTTCGCGGAAGGATATTCGAATAACCATAACTCCGGAGTGCTCTTCCTCTTTCGAGAGCGAAAAAAAGACACTGGCCTCAAAAGCCCCTCAGCGTTCGGCCAATGCATCGTAGGCGTCGTCGTTTACGAGCCCCGCGTACATAAGCTCGCGATGTTATAGCGTTCGACAACTACTAGCCGTCGCAGCGCTTTCTCGCGAGGGTCAGTAGTAATTGGCGTCGGAGTCCGAGAGCAGATGCCGGCTGCCAGGCAACAGAAAAGCGCTATTTCCCGTGGAGGATGACCGCCTCGTGTCTTTTTTCAAAGCACATAATGCTGGACACCCTTTGGACCTTCTCTCGTGCTGTGTGAGTAGCCTTTCGCCATTATTACCGGGGAGGACGCTGCCATCGTGCGGCTAATGATGAAGTTGTTTTGCATATCAATTGGGTGGCTCTCTCGAGGACTCCCCGTCAGCCGTTTCAGTTACCACGAGGGACATTGTAAGCTAATTGCGCAGTCCGAAACACGGATATCCTGTTAAAAGCTCCAACGTCCTTTTTCGACTGCCTTCCTTTACAAAGAAACATTGTTGCTTTTATTTCGAGTGCAACACGAATCCTTGAAGATCCGAGGCGGCTCTTCTATCCGAAGCCTTTGCCCTGAATTTTTTCGCCTCTTTTTTATCAATCACTCGAGTAGCCAATGGAATAAGTGTATGTATAAATAATTTAAAATTCAAATGGCGTCCGCAACTGTCTCTTGCTACACGTGATCATTTTTTAATCTTCGCAGGGACGTTGCCTCGCAAACGAGCAAGAATTTTATAAGAACTTTATTCGATATCATTTGTTCGCCACCAGAATATGGAACACACCTTTTTAATAAAACTATTTTTACGCTGTTAAGTCGAAAATTTACCGAAGTGAGAATTGTATTTTTCTCCGATCCGGTAGTATAATACGTAACATCTTGCTCATTTCCTCGTCGAGGAAAACGCTGGCGCGTATTCGGCACGAGAGCTCGAGTCCCGAGATATTAATTGTTTAAAATTTTTAATCGACAAAGCAATTTTGCACCAAGTTTCGCGCTATAACCCCGGCGTATCGGTTTGGAAGAAAATATCGTTGGAGTCACCGTCAAGGAAACGCAACAACAAATTATACTCTTGAAAAAGGCGAATTCCTAGAATCAGCACTTGTACAAAACATCCATCAAAATAGCGTTCATATTACACGTGTATTTTATCAGACCAAGAGTCTACGCGAATTAAGAGTTACTTTCAAAATAATTAGAATATTATATTTCATTCGGGTTTGGTTACGTTAGGCACCGACTCGAACGAGCCATACGTTCTTTCGAATTGCGAATCGTTACGCCCAGCAATGTAGGCATCCTAATAAGTTTGAATAACAGAACCACAAGAATTTAGAGAAAAACGTCGTCTCGCTAACTAATAACGTGTTTAAAGCCCCCCCCCTCCCGCCCCTTCGGTTTCGACAGCATTAAACTCCATTAACAAAGATCGCACAATGTGTGTGGGTTCGAACGCTTCTCCCTCGCTTGCCCCGACAAAAATGCGGTGCCGTCATTATTGAGTGGCATTATATCGGATCCATTATTCGGGTGTCGTCACGCATACTTATTTCATATACACGCGCATATACTCCAATACCGCGCTTTGAACCTCGAGCGGCGACGAATATTATCCCTGACACTACAACCTTGCTAGGAGCCTGACAATGGGACGAGTGACGGAACGCGGCTCCGACGAAACTTGAGGAAAATGACGAATTCCGGAGAGGTGTTTTGAAAATATTTTCCATCACCACCCGCAACGTGGCTAATCTCCTCGAATTCGCCGTCTCGAGCGGCTCGCCGGTAAATGTTTTCCCTTCACGCTTCATCGTCTTCGAATCAGCCGCGGCGACTCTTTCTGTTGCTCCCCATTCTCTCCTCTCCGTGTGCTATTCCCTTTTTCCTCTTTCTCGACCAGCTAACGAAGAGTGAAGTGCTTTTCCTTAGCGAGAAGTCAGTTATATCAAATTTACGACAGATGTGTAAGAGCGGCGATGGCGGCTGCTCCTCGGCTCCGTTTATCGCCGTAATAAGAGAAGGGGAAAGGAAGGGTAAAATAAAGCTCCTTCCGGGGTCTGTGCCGTGACAAATTAAAACATTTTTTCAAAGAGCCTGGGATTTGAATTATGCCCTGGTGAGGGCGGCAGAAACTGGGAGCTGGAAAAGCCAAGTCTCTGAAGATACTGAGTCGGAGATTTTTCAGAGCGAAGGGCTGAAGCGAGTAAGTACAAAGCGAATCTTGGCACGGAAACGACCGATAATGACGCTCGATTACGCGATCGAGTAACAGTGGGACATAGTCGGATGTCGTATAGGATAGACGGCGCTCGGCTGATCAAACGTATGGGGAGGCGAGGAATCGTGAAGATGTGAATGGGATGTCATTAAGGTAGCTCAGATAAAGCCATACGTGCAAAAGCAGTTGATATCGCAGCCGCAGTCAGACAATTCGATTTCATTTCTATTCTCTCGCTCTTTCCTTCTTCATTTTTACCTATAAGTAAAGAACATTTGGCGTATGCTGACTCGCGAGTGTGGATTAAAACCTGACATTGGATGATATTACTTTTTCAAGATATTCTTTTAATTTTTTTCTCGGAGAGCCGCAACGTTACATCAGTGTCATTTCTGTAAGAAGCGAACTAAATTCTAAAATTGCGAATAAAAATAGCAAATTTAGAAAAATAAGCGCATCTTAATAAATTACAGAAGCGACATTGTTTTTATTGAAGTTTGCTAAATATTTTATCTCAGAAACTGTATAAAAAAATTTAAAAAACATCCCTTCTTTTCTTATATTTACTATTAAATTAGAAAGCATAATTTTCAACTGAAGAATTACCTCGACTATAAAATGTAAAAAAATTTTTATACTTTCATAAAATCTATTGTAACTTGTACAAAGAAGTTAAAGAAAATGTCTGTTCATAAATTAAGGTAAAAGCAATCAACTTTACGTTATTCATAGTTATGATATCAGAATTAATCGAGAATGTGAAAAAATTAAGTTTAAAAATTTAATTAACTCTTAACAATTGTACATATATACGTATACATTAAATTAGCACAACAACATTTGTCGTTATTTTAACACAGAAAAGTTAATCGTGACAGCCTTTTTTGAAATAATAATCAAATCAAGAAACAAGCTATTCAAATATATATATATATATATATATTTTTGTGCGCGCGCGTGTGTGCACACATACATACACGTGTATACATTGAAATGATTAGATATATTGCACTAGAATAAGTGTTTGCTTAATTTCCTTCGTTGAATATAGTAATTACTCGCTCTTAAAGTAACATCAACTATAATTTTTGAACGTACATCTTCTTAAGACGGCATATCATTATCGAGAGTCTTGCAAATACTTGTACTACGTATAATTTAAATTCCAACTATACAATTGTTATATTTGAAGCGCAGATACACGTAAAGCCGTCACTTACCTTAGAAAATGGTTATTTTGAGTCGCGAATGTATAATTATGTAAGTAAAAGTCTCATTAAGCGGATAAATATTTTAAATAATACTGCAAAATTTAAAAGGCTTTTAAGATTACGAAAAAATGTCATTCAATCGTCCTTTCCATAATATAATAATCCAACGAAATTTTTATCTTATTATTTATAATTTTAAACGAGGAATATTTTCTAAAAAATTTTCCGTTCTAATACTCAGCGTGCAACATTACTCTTATTTAAGTTTTAAATTGTTTAAACTGTATTCCAATGCAAATGTCAGTTCCTGTTCTATATTTGAAGATTTTAACACACAAGAAAAAGAAAAATCCTTCTTTCTGACTTTCAGATTATGAATTTTCATCCCTTTATTTCAGAGGCAGATTTAAATCTATCTCAGGACGACGTACGTGACGCAACTTTTGTTTCATAAGCGAGAGGATTTCCGTCCGACTAAAGCGAACTCAGCATTTCCCTTTCGAGTGCGCGTGCGCGAATCAAGCTCTTATAACTTCTCTGGCTTCAATCGGGTGCACTTTATCGGAAGTCTTTATTTAGTAATCATCATTGCCAATACCTGCCGAGGTGTGTACTTACTTGGAGAAAAATTACGCGCAATCCGATTTCCGAAGCAGATACGGAGCAAAGCGAGCGAAAAAGGAGTCGAGTCGTGAATCGTGAATCGATCGGAGGAAGCCATCTGTACTCGCAAAATACCACAAGAAACTTTTATGCATCCTTTGTTCCGTAAACTTTTATTGTCGTTACTTATTTGTTTTGGGATGATACGCAGTCTAAGGCTTCGTGCGTCGCTGTGCGTTTCGGAAAGTCGTCTTTTGTCGCGTACACGGAAGTATTGGCATTCTTAAAGTTTCTGGAGGTGAAGTGCAATTTATACTTGTAAACAATTGCAAAATATCGTTTTAACGGGGCGCAGGTTAAACAAATTCGTTATTTCGTTATACAAAATAAGAATGCTTCATGCATCGAAGCCGTTATTAATTCCTGATCATTTGTACCGGTGACTTTTTCCTCGTAAACGCCGAGCTGAACAAATGCGCTCCGCGCTATAATTATAAGATTAAAAAAAGGTTATTATCGTGAAAAGTACGCGGCGCACTGTATCGGAGTGAGAGGAAACTTTTTTCATCCTTATCTCTCGTAAAAATATAAATAAAACTAATTTGGAGCATATGGGACGCTCGAAAGTTTGCTTGCATGCGCGAGGACTTTTAAAAAAATCTTTGCAACAGTTTCCCTTTTTTTCTTCTGCTCGAGCTCGAGAAGAGTCGCGTGCTTGTTACGCGTCGGCGCTCCGTCCCTCTCGCGCATTTACCCACACACGCACACGCTCGCACACAACTGGCGAGCAGCGGGTTATTCAATTTTGCGAGACTTTAAAACGAAAAGCGACCTTTCGTACTCTCTCGCCGTATAATCGCGTATACTTTATATAATTGCTCGTGCGAAGCGAGAGCGGGACTCTGAGAAAACATCGAACGATACACTTAGGCCGATGTACGGGTACACGTGGGGCCCGAGAGCCGATCGTTTCGTCTTTATTTAAGATCGCCATTTTTACGACGTAATATCAACTTTTACCTGGATATTCGGAAAAATTGACAGCCCTTACAAAAGCACCATCATCGGGAAACATAATAGCGATTAGACTGTATTATGGAAACAACTTTTGCCGATAATTGGTCGTAAATTGTAATAATGAGCGAAGCTTACGGTTTACTTTAATAAAGAATATGAGCCGTAGTATTTGAAATTACCGTGGGTGCATTGCCTATTAGGAGTAATTAAAGCTCGCTAAGGCATTGCGTAATAAAGGTAATGTGAGTATTAATAATTTTCATTATTTGTCCGTAAAATTATACTGAAATTTCGCTCGAATGTATCAATCAAACTGTAGCTCGTGAGGTACATCGAACAATAGCTTATAAATAAAAAATGATGATTCTGTAAGCAACGTATTAAAGTTTTTAAATCCACGAAAACATTAACATCTCCATGCTTTTAATTCTGTCCATGAAATACAATATTATATTTCTATATTCAACAATAACGATTACCGCTGATGCTAATAAATTTTAATACAAGATTGTTAAATCTTATTCTTAGATAAAGAAAGGTAGGTTTATTAAATTAGTGAAAAATTGCGCGAACGTAAGCTTACATGTTTTTATATAAAAAAATATAAAATATCATCCATTATTTGAAGCACGCCATTAACTGTAGTTGATATAAAAAACCAAAACTATGATTTGTTTCTAAAATAAACTTGTCTCATTTTATAGCTTAAAATAAATTATTCCAACGCATATTTTAAAGCAGAGATATACATTGTATGCGCATTTAATTGAATGAACGATAAAAGGCTTATGGATCGAAAGAAATTTACGTAATACAGAAACGTATCGTATCGAAGCATTTTTTTAACTTCAGGTACGTATTCGCAAAGAACATTTTTAATTGGTATTTATTATCTTTACAAAATTATAGAATTATCTTGTACATTTATTTTTTCGGATCGCAATTGGAACAAGCAGCTAAATAAATACAATTTCTTATCAGTACTCGACTGATTTTTAGGACAATTTAACTTGAAGCTGATTATTCTCAGCTGAAATTTAAAGCGCATTTAAGTAAAAGTTTCTCTAATATATATATATATATATATATATATATATATATATATGTGAGTGTATTTAATTTACTCGGCTTACAGTGAAATTTCCTAAATTAAAGTACACGGATATTCTCGTTTGCTGTAAATCTTTAATTAAAAAAGAGTCATTTTGTTCTTATAGCAGGTAAGTGAGCATAATTTTAATTTTATGAAAATTAAAAAAAAATGTCCAAGCCAAAAATATCACATTGAACGTCTATTAAAGACAATCTTTTGGAGAATCCCTCGTGGACACTACCGTAACACTCCTTTTCTACGATCGATCTCGCCTTCTTGGGCGCGTTACTTTATGCAGGTCCAGGTAAAAATTTATCTAATTAAGATAATTCAGATAAATCGAAGGAGGCGCATCATTTACGAAGCTCGCTGTCATTAGGACTTCTCCCCAGCCCTTCGACTACATGTCTCCCTTATCCCGAGTCGGAGCCGGAGTAGCCCAACAATAACAAGAACAGCAACAGCAGCAGCAGCAACGGCAACGGCAACGGCAACACGAACAGCAACGGACCAGAGCCGCATTTTCCCGCGGACTCCCCGCAATTACTCTCGAGCACTCGCCGATAAGTCGAAGCGTTCCGACCCGTGACCCCTTTCTTGATCCCGCCCAACGCCGAACCAGGCGCGCGCCGTTGCTGCCGCTCGCGGTAATCACGTACTATACCGGACAACACAGCCGCCGAACCTCCCTTTTTTATTTTCGCTCTTACGCTGCCTCTCGCTCGTGTGCAATTTGCTTTCTTTGGCCGCTTCTCGCCGACTTTTTAGCGCAGCAGCAACGTTTTTTCTTCTTTCCACTTCGTCTTTTTTTCCTCGCCTCCTTACCAATGAAATGCGCGAGCACTGCGAACTGTCTTGTGCAAATGCGAACGGAGACAGTAATTGATGCAATGTATTTTTTCGTGAATTTACAGTTCTTACGTGCTACTTACGCTTATTGAGGATTAAAAATGCAACTATGGACTCTTTATCCGCTTTTTCGATGAATCCGATAGAACTTTAGAATTACTTTTTACCACTAATACGTACTCTCTTTTTATAATAATTATCCAGCTTTGTTTATTTGCAGTTTAATATCAGCATAATCAGGCCATCACACACACACACACACACACACACACACACTGTACAAAGTATCATTACTTTGTTACTTAGATTATTATAACAGAATTTTACACGAGAAAATATATATTTGCCCAAAGTAGATCAAATATGGTCCATTCGTTAATAAATAAAAACTATAAAGTATAATCGATTTCTATTTAACATAATAAGTTATATCAAGATTTTAAATAAGGAAATATTTGAGCCGTTAAAATGAATAAATTTCTACAAAATACAAAAATGACAACAGCAAATAGTGGCAAATTTTGACAAAAAGTATCGTCGTTATTTACGTATAGCCGTAGAGAACGACAAATTAATTAAGAATTAACGAAAAGCATAATAAACTGTCTCGATTCCTCGTCGTTCATAACTTAATTAAATTCCTTTTCAGACATCTCGTATTCCTCTTTATTTCTCGCTTAATCGCGCGCCTCTATCTTCATCCCTTCCCGAGCCATCAGCGCGTGAGCGGGGCAGGGTGGGGCGGGTCGGGGAGATCGAGTAATTTTCTTTCGCTGCTTTCGAAGGTAATCGGCTAGGAAGATTGATACGACATTCCGCGTGTCGCGAAAAGCTCGAGCTCTTTTCGAAAAACGGCACGTCGCTCGGCTCAGTGCCAATTTTGCAGCAGCTCGCGCGAACACAGCACTTGAAAGGGAAACTCTTTTTTCAGCTAAGCGCAGTCGTCGTCGGCGTCGTTGTCGACGTCGTTGGATGGGCCCCGGACACGATTGGGAAATCCCGCTTTCGAACGGCTCGTGATGCGAATAACGCTTCAACTGGTCGAAGCGCAAATTGCCTCGGCGAATTCTCAAAAGATCGAAACAATGTTTCATCTCGTACTCAGCAACGCAGACACATTCCGTAATTGCTATTCGCAATGTAACGAGTCTGAAATAAACAGACACATTACGCCGGACTTTTTGCAAAGTTCCTCGTTCATTCGCTCGCTCAAAGCGAATTCGACGAAAGGCGAGAGACCGAACGAGAGTAATGTATGCTTTTGGTGGACTCGCATCAACTCAAAATTTAATGGTAGAGCACCGAACACGAGGGGAGGCGGCCGGGGGGGGGGGCACAGGCCGAGTCGAAAATTTAATAAAACATCCGGGCGCAATAACAAGGCGATTAATTAAAAATAAAAGATCCGTGTAAGGGCACAGCAAAGCTAATTATCGCCCGTTAATAACGCATTCATCATGCGAGACGAGCGCCGCGGCGAGTCGGCGGCACGCGTGAGAAAATTCGTGGCAGCCTTGAAAGCCGCATTATGCAAAGGAATGGAATTAGAGGGCGGCGGGAGGGGAGCTGAAAGCAAAGAAAAAAATGAAAGAAAAAGTGTAACGCGCGCGCGAGGCTCGCGTTCGCTCCCGTAACCCATTATGCGTCGGCGCGTAAGTGCGTGCGTACGCACGCGAGCCGCGTCGTGAGAGTCGCTATCGCAAACTTTATGCGCGCAAACGAGCGCCGGCGAATCTTTCACGAGAGACTTTTGATGGCGTCTCCAGACTCGAGCCGTTCCCATGCCCTCGCGTCTCTCACTTCCTCCATCCCTCCTTCCTCTCGCTACTCTCCTCCGTCTCTCTCGGCTTATACCTTTAGCTTTTCTCGACTCGTCGGTTTTCTCGTCCGATCCTAGTCGCAGTTCCTTTTTTCGACAACAAGGACTTTTAACACGCCCTTGGGGCATCTACTAGTCTGCCGGTGGTCATCATCTCCCGAACAATTGCTTTTTATCGAACGAAGCTCGTATGAATTGCGATGAAAAATTATGGTATTAATCGGGAGTCTTAGGTTTTTCGTTCGAGATGCCTGGCAGCGGCTAAATTAAAAAACTTATTTCGCAAACTTTTTAAGTATATTTAAAAGTATGATCAAAGGTTGGTGGGGAAACAAGTATTATCCGGAACGAAAGGTGGGTAGCCGTCTACAAAATTTTCCTAAATGACATTAAAGTATCATCATGGACTTAAAAATGAGCTGGGAAAAGTTAAACTCGAGGATTCTTATCGATTTTAGGGTCTTTGCAAAGTACTAAAAAACTACAGCTAACGAAACTGAACTTTTGCTCGAGCATGCAGATAATTACATGCATACGTGCATGTGCACAAACTGCTACAAACTTGGCTCAAACTGTGCTAAGCGACTGTTTGGTTATTTAAGTTTTCCTTGTATAAATTGAGAAGCGCATTTCACGCAGTCACAAAGAAAACGAAGGCATGAAAACGAGCTTACGCCTGGTAAGAACTCAGCTTTATATGTCTCATTTTTATTTTGTAATGGCTTTCATCGAACGGTAGTAAAAGTAAACTGGAAGCCTCGTCGAAAAATACGTGTGCATGTGCAGCACGTGTAACCGCCTTCTCCCGCTCTGCATACGCGCATTTGTGGAATTGTAAAAATATAGATTTATTAGTAAACGTAAAATGCACCTTATAGCGCCCTACTAAAATGCAAGTGCTCAACTTGCGTCGATGCTTTTTTCACGACCATTTTCTTTTGTCCACAATTTCGAAGTAATAATAATAACAACATACGGCTACAATATGGATCCATTACAGAACGGTTGATCGCTTTACAAAGCCTATATTATGTACGGTAGTCCGAAGTTAAGCAGGTATAAAAAGCGCTGTCCGACTTTTTTTAAACTGCTAAAAGAAATATGTCGGTGCTCCAAAACGGGCAATAATTTTTGATCGTTAATAATTAACACCGAGTTCCTTTCGAATGTATCAAGCTTAAAAAGTTCCGGGGTCGCATCAGCTCGGGAAAAAACGTCATCAATAAAATGCATGAAAGGGCACCTAAGGGTATAATACCCCATCCATCTCTCGCTCTCTAGGCTAAAGAGGCATTTATTCTCTCGGGAAGGTGCATTTGACCAGAGAGCGCGTGCTTATGTATATCTGTATGCCCTTAGAGCAGCGCTTTATAATCGGGCATTAAGCACCGAGCACGCGATAAATATCGGCTACTCGTTTCTCGCGGACATGTAATTAGCGTGTGTTCGCTGCGAACGATACGGAAGGGGGAAGGAAAGTGAGAGAGAGAGAGAGAGAGAGAGAGAGCAAAACTGAGAAAGAAATATGCGTGGAGTGGGAGGGGTCACTGCATATTCAAACGATAAAGAGAAACGGAAAAAGGAATGGGAAAAAAGCGCGCCGTGCACCTTCAGCTCTCGCGTTCGAGTTATTTCTGCTCCTTCTGCCTCTCTTTCTCTCTCTCGCAGCGATAATCCTTCAAAATCCTCTAAAATATACGGGGAAAATCATTTTTATGAATTGTAATATGTATTTATTGAACTTAAATGTTTTAGCATAGTTTAAAAGTACTTAAAGAAATGTAAAGCAAAATTACTTCCAAAGGTTCCCAAGTCGTAATCTCATTTATGGAATTATAAAAACGTAATAATAAAACGATCCCAGGTACCGTACAATTTTTATTAACCTGTTAAAAGGGGTTCCGAAATTTCTAGTTTTAACGACATCGATACAGAATGCTGATCGTACCATTATCAATCCGAGCGAGTGTGACCGTGTATAGCTTAAAATAATGGTAATTTTTAGTACGCGTAATTAATCGTATTATAATTTAAGCGGCTAAATCATAGAAGAATTCATCGATTTTGGGTCCAGAAAAAAAGCAGTCGCTAATAAATGTAAAACGGGAATCGTTATTTTCTAAAATACACTAAGATGCACCATTAAGATGATTAAGATTCGATTTAAATACATTGAGAAATCAGAAAAATCAAAAGGTTTTCCCCGCCGAGAAAATATCTCCTCGTATAATGATTAAAATTTAAATAAAAACATTTTGTTCGTATAATCCGGTATACTCGAAGGTAAAGAAAACGTTGAAATTACAAGTCTTATTATTTATTATATTATTTCAGGCTTTTAACTTTAGATTAAATGTCGAAAGTTCATGAAATATTGGCATGCTATTGGACTTTTGTATATCTGTCGATTCAATTAACATGTTATTTTGGAAAAAACACATTCGAATATTCTTTTTCCAATTAAATATCTTGATTTATTTTGAATTTTTAATGAGTTTGTATAAGTATAAACACGAGTACACTGAAATATATTTATTACATCTGCATAGAAACAAATTGCTATCATATATAAAATATACGTTCTTGTTTATTTCGAATTTTAATTAAATTTAAGAATATTTTTTCCGCGATGACTCGCACACTAGAACGTTCTGTGGCCAATGAGACGTTTAACCATTTCCATCGTAATCACATCTAAATAAAAGCAGATTGTTGCACGCGCGAGCGCTTATTGCATTTTAAGAAAATTTTTATCTACTTTGCAAAGGTAATAATTTATACAAAAGACCGCGAAGCAAATGTATCTTCAATGTATCTCTCAATCTTGTTCCGCAGAGTCTTAATGGATCACTGATATTCTACACTGGAAATTAAGTTTCCAAAGTTCTTTCAGTATTGATGAGTCGAATCCTTGGCTTTTCGAGATTAATTTACGAGATAATCCACTAGAGGAGAACTTTTTTTATTTCACCGAATAAAGTGCCGCCGGTCAAGCGATTAAAGCAGAACATACCAATGTAAACAACCTGTTCTTTTACGTAAACCAGCGTAGTCAGAAATAATGCTGGCGACAGCGCTGCCGACGTCAATGGTGCAGGTGCATATTCGAGCGCGAGCGTCGTGAAACCTCGCGATTAACACATACGAGCGCCAAGAGAAGGCGTTCCTGCACTCCCAGCGGCGGACGCAGCGCTGCGGCAATCCTTATTT
Source organism: Platyscapa corneri (assembly GCA_018907185.1). NCBI lineage: Eukaryota > Metazoa > Arthropoda > Insecta > Hymenoptera > Agaonidae > Platyscapa > Platyscapa corneri. The sequence goes on along the minus strand of JACCHW010000021.1, from coordinate 2,937,319 downwards.
ACAGCGTTTTCTAAACACAAAGAGTCGCTGTGTTATCAGAAAACTATTTATTCCCCGAAGCGCTGGGGTTCGGGCTCGGAGCTTTCGAAGATGCCAGATGCGGTCGCGCGGCAGTAAAACGTCCCCCGGGAAAATGCAGGCCGCGAGGTCGTTAAAGGGAGCTTCCTAGGATTGCGCGAGCCGCGCGCGACAGAAGGAGGAAACGAGCGGTCGCGAGTCGCGCGCGCCGTCGTATCTTCACCCGCATGCGGCGGTTTTTGCGGTGGCCATTCAACAGTTTGTTTGTAACTCACGTAACGCGCATTCTTCGCGCTCGTCCATTCATAAATTAAAGCCCGTATGCGCGAGTCGATGAACGAGAACGCAAGTGGCGTCTGCTGATTGCCTCTGCCGCCACAAATAACTAATGCACTTCCTTATGGAGATTCCTGAAAATTTTGCGGCCGCACTCGCGATGCCGGGGCTTCGCCTTTTTCATGATTTGCGGCTTTCAGCGTCTACCTTTTATTTACATGCACCATTTTATTTATCGGTTTTCCATTTCGACGTTTTTATAAGCGCGAGAGCGCGCTCGGCTCCTTTATTTATAGGCTTAATTTCTGTGCTCGTGCCTCTCCGCTGCTGCTGCTGCTGCTGCTGCCTTCCCGTCCTCCGGGCCCCCCTGGAAAAGTTTCCCGGCACAGCGTCGGGAAAATACTCGGAGAATGCTTGTACAAAATTTCAAATTTCAACGAGCGACGTTTATTCTCATTCGATATGCACAATTCGAATCGAGCTCTGTATTAGGCGCTTATCGAAATAATTGATTTTCCCGAGCACGAGTCACAAATCACGGGCCTCACACGCTCTAAGCGCAACTCATGCGCCTCTAATACTTTATTATTTAAATACCTATCCGAATTCTTCGAGCGAGCGTCCGTATATCTAAACATCGGATCTCCCGTCATTTTTATTCCAAAGTCTAATTCGCTCTGCTCCTCGGGGCACGAGCATCTCCGCATAATACATCGAAAATGGGATGGGCCGGGCATTGACGCAAACCTGTCGAGAGCTTTAAAAATGACACTTTATGACGAGAAGAAGTCCATGTCCATCAGGGTCACATCAAGCACGACGAGATCTTCCAGTGAAATGCAAAAGAAATCGTGGAGAGCGTAATTTACCGTGAACACGAGAAAATAATGATTGCCGACGTCCTATATACGCGTCCTCTGAAGGCAGCCGACGGACGGAGGGGCCCCTCGGACGTGTACATACCTACGCAATAACGCTTATTTATGAAACGTCGTATAATGCCGGTCGGGCCCTCGAGAAGAGCCTTTCCCGAAATTTCCAGTCTCCGCGCCGCGGTTGCGTCGTTCAGGCGGTGGCGTTGCTCAATATTTCGTAAACGATCCCGAAAAGCTTCGCGTGCATTACAGGGACTCGCAGCGCCGGCATTTCCAAACTCGGATGGAATTTACAAAGCTGCTCGCTTGTTATCGAATATCGCGCTCACGAGCTCCTCCGCTTGTGTCGGACTTATTATTAAACGTACTGCACTCGCGGCGCATCGGCTGCAGCTGTCCCACGGCATTGCGCGCGCGCGCGCACCTATAACACAGCAGTTTGTAAAATCATAATGTTCACGGGAGCTTTTGCAGACTCGTTCGTGCAGAGACCCAAGTAGTGCGCGTGTGCATGACTCGGTGTCAGAAAAATCGTGTGTACCGATTTATCGTCTTCGTCAGTTCGAGCGAAGCCTTTAAAAATGCGGGATGTAAACAAAAGTTTATGCCCGAGAGTGCGAGTATTTGATTTTCAAACGTAAATACGAAATTGAAAATACTCGCAAATATTCGGAGGCTTTCTCGCGCATTAATGGCGCCATTATATCGTGTACTTCTCTTTCATTAAGACACGACGGAGTTCGAAATTATCAACAAAGATAAGATAAATGAATTTAAAATTCAAAATAATTTTATTCGGAAATCGACGAGGGAAGCCGACGGTGTTAGCTATAGGAATTTTAAATTGTATAAAATATCCAGGGCCACGACCGGGGCAGGTTGGTAACACTTTACTAACGATCGCAGAAAAAGTTCCTCGAAAAGAACGAGTTTGAAATAATTTAGAATTAATATTAGTTTAAGTAAGTATAATGTTATTTCGAGCTCTCAACTAAAACATCCGAAAGTAAAGAGAATGCCTAATGTATTGCGAAAGCAGTGAGCCTATCTGCTTTGCAAATATAATGGCTTAAAAATATAAAATTATCGCAACCTTATCCAATTTAAAACTATTTATAGCAGAAATACATGGATCATAAAATAGGTTAATCGCCCCGGGTACCCTAAATAACAAAGATGCTCGTTATTAGATAAAGTTAAATGTGCCAACAACAGCCAATTACAGACTGAAAAATAAAATAGTTCCAGCATCGGGTAGGAATTTTTCGAAACGCGAGGAATAAATTTGCGCGAAAACGTCGAATAAGAGGCTGCGTATCTAATGCGAAAGCTGCGGCAATAGAAAGAAGTATTTGATGAACGTCTGGAAAGGCAAGAAATAAAAATCCGACTGTTTGCGCGTGTACAATGGGAGATTATTTTTAGGTTTATCGTTATTATTCTGCAGAATCATAAAAGGCTCCGGAGCACTTTGCCGAAGAGACTTTTCACTTGCAATGGTACAGGTGAAATGGAATTTCGTGGCAATTAGCACGCAATACAAGCTACACTTAACGCAAGATTCCGAGTCATTCAACGGTGCACTTAAAAATGTTTGTAAATACGGAGAAGCTTTAAACGTCAATGCCGCTAATTTCCAAACCAATTTGCAAGTCTTCGTTTCCACCTAGTGGAAGGGGCAGACCATCTAAACCGACCGAACCACGCACCTTGTACAGATTAAATTAAAAATTCAAATGAAAGCCACCGCCCGTATTCGCAGTCAGTTAACAAAAGCCGCTGCCTCCCCCTTAGGAGAAAGTAGCCGGTGCTCACTGACGGCCGACAGCCGACGTATGACGATCGACCCGCACATGCGCCCAGCGATCAATTACGTCGCCGCTATGATTTGGCCGGTCAATTTTTTTCCGATCAGCGCCGCCGACAAATTAGATCGCGGGCGAAAGCGCGAGTTCCCCAACTTGCCGCAACGATCGGCACTTTCCTGCACCGACGTCCCGCTTACCTTCGCCCCCGTCGTCGACTGTTCGCCGCGGCACACCTCTTTTTATAACAATACTCGTAAAAAGCGCTCACGAATGCATTGGGGAAACTCCGGGATCGAATTAGAGTTGCCGAGACTTTTCATTGAATCGAGCCGAGCGTGTCCGATCGGTGAAACTCCTCCAGCGCAGACTTTGCCGCCCGTCCCGCACGTCTTCGCCAAATTCGTTTTCTCAATGCGCATCGGACTCCGGCCAAATTAAGAAGATAAGAGCTACGGTGCCCCGCGCCCCCCCCCCAGAAAGTGGGGCTCGGAAAGATTCCGCGAGAGGAGCGACGTGCGATCGCGAGACGGGCACAGCCTCGCTAATAACGCACGTAAGCCCGTGCACGAAGGAGCGTATCGCTTCGATTACGCCTCTATAAGTCACTTTATTCATTTCACTGGCTGGCCCGCCTCCGCGGAAGCAGAGCGAGCTTTTCACGTGGGGGGTCGATCGAACGGGTCAGCCCGAGTTAAGGAGGTGAAAGTTTTCCCGGAATAGCGACTCAGCGACTGGACGTGCACGTGCTCACCGAGTGAATATCTGTAGGTGTCGCTCCGACCTTTTATTAAGCTGAATATTTTATTCGGATGTTTGAACTGCGAGGGCATCAATCCGAGTTACCCTCGTATTTTTCAATCGTTTTTATTCCGTGACAATTCTATCGTTGGCATTTACGCTTTGAACTCGCTTCATTGAAAGGTCGTCCGCCTGAATCGACTCGCTGCCCGGGAACTTTTGTCGAAAAATTTGAGAAATTTGATCGCACTTTCGTATTTATTAACTATTCCTACAGTACACAAAGGTACAGACAATACCAATACAATTGGCAGTAGTCGTGGAGTAGACGTGACGCGCGCAGACGACCAGATATCGTTCCGTTCCTCGTTACAAAGTTGAGCGATCAATTCCGAAAAATATCAAACCGATGTTGTATTGTGCTGCACCGATTGACGAATCGGATCATTCGTCGGTATAAATGCACACGTAGTCAAGATAAACTGAGTCGTTAAGTTTTCAAGTGCGACATTTGAAACTAATATTTTCTAGCAGAAACTACACACCGAATACTTAGTCGCCATACTTCATTTATGAATTTTCCATCGAAACCACTAGCCGCGGAACTTAACGAATACACGGGCCTGCCAAAAAAGACAGTTTCGGTATTAAATATAAAAATTGAAAAGCTCCTGTTTCTCGCAACACAACATGCGATACTCGAGTGCTTCTCGGGTTGCGCACTTCAGGCGAGAGCAGCCGAGTAAAGTGTTCACTTATCCCCAGTTTCGAATTTCCTTTGAAATGCGATTTGCTTGCAATAATTTCGCGAAAAAGTAATAATGATACGGACGGCGCTGAAAAGCTCCGCGATCGAAGAATTTAAAAAGAACGTTCGTTTATATCTTTCCGGACTCGCGGAGAAATATATTTCGTAATGGATTTCAATCAGCCGACGACTGGCACATAGCGCGTGTCTACGAATATCATCGCCACCGATAACACTAAACGGCGGTGAATTTTTAATCGTCGAAACAATTCATCGAAATACGCGTCCGCTTTCTTTCGGGCGCCGTAGAGTGCGAGCAACGTGTTTCGAGAAATTCCGTGGAATACGCAATGTTTTTCGAAACGTATCTCGGAGCGTATTGTGGCGATAAGGAAAGCGTAACACGCATTTCCAATCGATACGTTTTTCAGCTTTAAAGGAGATTTACGGGACGCGCTTAGTAGGGCAATACCTGCGCGCTCCTCGGCCTCTCGTTAATTCGGAAGAATGTTCCGTTACGTAATAACGTTCTTGTTCCCGGTCAATGAGCATCTACCGGATTTATGTGAAAGTATAGTGACAGTCGCATATAGACGCTAAAACACTTAAAATTAACGATACGGTCGGTATCTCTTTAGGCCGTCATCGCCAGAGTAATTTCTAATTGTTTATGAGAGCCAAATTAGTGAATATTCATAGATGCTTGTCGAAGCTCTCGAATGCTAATATAATTGCGGGCTTGCGTATCTACTTAACGGCATGCGATCTCCAAAAATTGACGCGTAAATAACGATAGGCGTATTTCCAGGCTCTTTTATCGTAATGACATTTCATTATACAGGGAGTCTTATCGCGCGGATCGCGATTTATTCCGTTTTAACGTTCGAATCGAATCGCCCCTTTCGCCTTCTTCCCGTTATCGTTGGGCTCATCGGCCAGAGTCGCTCGCACAGTATTCGCCGCGATTCCGTCAAATCGAAACAATACGCGCTCGATGCGGCGGGAAAAAATCCAATATTATCACCGGCGTATCGAGAGCGTGAAAAAGAAGGTCGCGGAAAAGTCGCGGGCCCAATAGAGGCGGCGCGCCTCGAGCGTCTCGATTAAGAGGCGAGAGGCGGTGTCGGCGGCTCGACGTCGCAGCCTGACACCTCACGTCCGTGAATGCAATCGAACTTTATAGTCGGGTGCGTAGGCGGGCGCAACAAAGCCGAGCCGCGCACACGCACGTACGCGAGTTAAGCGCGCGTGCGGCCTGCATATCGATGTTTAATTTATACCCCGGCGGCTTATCGGCTGCTCCGGGAGAGAAAGAAACGGGCGTCGTAAGCCGAGTAGCGACGCGGGGTTCAATGCACCGCTTGGGAACGCCAAGCGTACCTACGGTTGAAATTTCGCCTAACGACCATCCACAACCGCGCATTATGCAAGGGCGGCGCGCGGCTTTTTTCGAGTGCTCGAGCAATTATCGGCGCGTCTACCGCCGCCATCGCCGGGCCTCGGATGCGATGCGATGGCTCGCGGTTTTTCGCCGAGAAAAAGGGGGACGGCGCTGGAGCCCTTTTTGCACGCCCGCTCGTGGACATTTGCAAGTAGTGGTTAACGAAAAACCGGAGCGCATGCTTATCCGACGCGAGAGTTATCGCATACGTCCCGTGAAATGGCCCTAATTACATGTATTATTTGCAGAGCCGATGTTAAGCGAAGCTCGCAAGCCGCCTAATTTACCATAAATTTCTGCGTTATAATATTCAGCAAACACGATACTTTTACGGGAAAAATTTATTCGATAAGCTACCGATGCGTTTTTCATATATTTATGCGTAATAATTTTTTGCTCTACGTTTTTCTCTCCAAAAGTCTCGTGGAGAGTAAAGAACGTCGTCGGTGATTGCAAGAATAAGATATTACATCAAAAACTTATTTGGCCTTTTGCTCCTTAATATCCGATTAAAAAACGATTCGAATCATTCTAATTTTGACAAGAGCTTACACACATAAATAGTTGCGATGAATAGAAAATTTTATTAAATGCTTCGCACATCGGAAAGTGTTATCGTGAAGGTTAACTTATTTAATTCAAGGCATAGCTACAATATATCGTAAAAAAACTTTATCAGTTATTCCCACGTCTGAAATCGTTACCGGTTACACACAAAAATTACGAGAGACTCGAGTTATACGATACGAGTGCAACTAAAAATATTGCAATTTGTCGAAAGGAAGAGGTAGTAGGGGCTCTGCATTCAATGGCGACACGTTGATAATAGAAGCGGCGCTACAACAGAGATGAAGACAATGTACAATAAACGTTGAAAGTGAATGTTGTAAGCAGAATTGAAGGAAAGTCCAAGGAAGACAAGGACGACAGACAGAGTAATTACATAAAGTAAACGAACTGGAAATCCCGATAATCACCGAGGACAATCCCGTAACGAGACTAAACTCCACGGATAAGTTGAAAGTCAACAGCGCCCCACGTGCTTCCGAGTCACGCCGAAGGTCCATTTGGAGTTGGAGTAGGAATGATGAGCAAGCGTTTTCGTACCGCCGTTCCTTGTCAATACGAGATAAAAATAAGAGCGCGAGGAAGGTTGAGGTTTGATCCTGGGAATTCCTCAGGCGGGCAGTACGCGCTACGATTAAAGGCAGCGCCACAGAGGCTCACGCCCTCTTCGTTCACGACTCTTTCGTTCCCACTATTACTATTTTCATTGTTGTTGTTGTTGTTGTTATTGTTGTTGTTGTTGTTGCTGTTGCTGCTGTTGCCATTATTATTAGAATATTTATCGCTCTCGCTGTGCGCAGCGCTACTCGAAGAATTAGTTTCCTAATCGTCGGGATATTAATTGACCGACTAGAGCTCTCGTTTATTATATAAGGATCATTGATTGCTTAATTATTGATCAATGATTGTTGGAAATTGATCGGCCTCGTTTCTAATGCATGAGATTAATCGAAGCTCCGAAGATCGAGTTCTCGAATCGCTCGTATTTAATAGTGCTACGAAGGCTTTCTGGCGTGTTGGTGGGGCAACTCGACGTGCGTAAGCAATGAAAAAGCGTTTAAACGTACTGCTTTATGGAAATATGAGGGTCGCGGTCGGTTTATCATTCGATGCCGTATAATATTTTGTAAATTAAAGTAAAGAGAGAGTCTCCGAGGAAGGGATACGCCTTGGGTGATTAAAATCCCAAAGCGTGCGTTTGTAAAATAATAATAAGTGAAATACTCGGTGAATGCTGAAATTTTTTTAGAATGAATTAGCAGTTTGTTAAACTTGTGCGAGCAAAATTATCAATGTTTGGCCGGATCCAGGGAATTAAGTATAATAAATTCGAATAAATATTTCGGAACGGCAGGCCGAGTCGGAGAAACACGAAGTAACGCGCGATATCGAGAAGATAAGTTTCTCTAAATCTCATTCAATTATAATTTCGTTCCGAGTAGGCGGCCGATCTTTTAATCACGCGGAAAAGATTTTAATAAGTTTTCATCGACGGCCAGCGCTCGTGGGCGTGGCGCTCGTTTTCAATGGAAATGTCGTATACTTCTTCTCTGAAACAATTCCAATAGCTCGAGTCTCCGTTAATAAAGAAGTTTAGTAATCGAGCGGCGAGCGACGGCGAGTAACCGAAAAAAATTATTGAGAAGGAATATCGTTTTACGAGGGATCGCCGGCTCGAGGAACGAGCGACTGGATTGCGCTTTGATTCGCAGAAGCCACGTGTAGATTCAGCGAGCGCAGTAGGAGAGATTCGCGAGTACTGATCGTTACATTTCATGCTAAGGACAGGGCCTTAATAAGTTTTACTAGCTGAGCCCTCGTAATAAGACCCGAGCGCGCACGTCCGTACTCGGTTTTCCTCGAGTCAGCGCGGACAGCTCATTTATGCTCGAGAGCCACTCCGGAGTCGTGACTTCGCAATCTCTCTTACTCTCTCTCTCTCTTGCTCTCGCTTGCTCTCTCCCTAGGGTCCCAGTTGAATTCGAGTCTCGCGAATTGGGGCCCAGCCCGGACCCTCACTTGGCCAATTGTTTTCTCCTCCGTGAAACGAGATCAATTCCGATATATTGGCTTTCGTTGCGCAAATAAAAAATAGACCTTCGCGCGGCGAGGTAATGAGAAATTTCTCGTAGGATGCAAATTATCTTTGCTCTTACATCTTAATGGTTCGTTATAAAGGAAAGAGCTCACCTCGACGGCGTAACGCTGCCTCGTGTCGCTGATCGGATGCATGTCTACTTTAATTTAAACACCCGATTGGATTAACGATTACGTGCTTGTTTTAGTATTATAACGCGGGCTTTTATAATTTTCGCGAAGCGAAAACTGTCTAGTGTCGGTCGGACGGAACGCGAGCGATGATACCGAGGCCATCGCGTCTGATTTATAAAATTCATTTCTTCCTTATTTCGCGTTACGTAAATGCTTCTCTACCCGGGCATTAATTTTTTCTCCGTACCATTCCGCAATAATTCAACGCGGAATCTTGTTCCCCCCCCCCCTTTTACTTATGAAGTAATATCCATTCGTCATGTAACGTTTCGAAAGAAACTCAATTCCGGCGTTATATATTATCGCTTATTTTTGTTTCAGCAGCTAGTAATTATTAGATGAAATTTTCGAAGCTCCCCTCGGCTCCTCCGCAGCTCTCCGAGTCCAAGGACGCAGGAGTCATCTCATAGCGCGAATAACATATAAACTTTATGCAAAAGGCGTGTCTGGCGTTTTCTTCTCCCAAGCCTCCCGTTCGCTCCTGCGGGAGAATTAAGTTCCGGGCGCGGGGATGCGGCAGCAACGGTAGCAGCAGTACCACCGGTGCACAAGCTAAATACCCGTCCTCTTGCTCTCTCCCTTGTCCATCGTAATCATTAGTCTCGAGGCGCGTCACGCCCGGGAAGGAGGAATAAAACGAAGGAGCTCTTCGCGCATCGCCGCGAGTACAGAATTAAATTAATATTAATTCGCGCGCGGAGGCCCAGCTTTCCTTGCAATTTCCATAATTTCAAATTTCGTGACGGCTCGCGCGTATCGAGGGCCTCTACGGAGATCTCACGTAGGTGTCCGGGGCTGGTTCGGCTCGCTTGATCTCTTAATCTGCGACGCGCGCCACCAGGGCGAGCGGTTCCTGGAAATCTGGAGCGAGTGCTCGTGCTGATAATTTCTCACCGGGGCTCGTTCTCACGCGAGCGAGCATAACCAGAGAGAGAGAGAGAGAGAGAGAGAGAGAGAGAGAGGAAACAGGAGGTTCGCTTCGGCCTTCGCGAGTAAATGATCCTCGAAAAGTCGAACCGAGTGCTTGAGCGCGTTCCTGGGAGATCGTGGGAGAGCGGATGGAGCGCATTGTGCGAGTGCGTTTGGTACGAATCGATCCTGCGGGTAGTAACGCGTATGCAAACGAGCCCGCGTGTTATTATTTTAATGGGGATTGACTTTTTGCTCCCTCGAAATGTCGGCAATTATTTGCTTTCAGAGTTAAATTCCATCGGGGCTTTAACAAACTTTCATCACTTACTGAATTACATGCTTAATGCGATGATTTAGAGCGACTCGACGCATCGCGCGGATAATAGCAGTGGACGATATTATTTTCGAATCGCCATCGAATCGACTATTGTTTCTCTATTGGCTTGATGACACAGCGCCAGGTGAATTTTGAATAATAAATCTTTTTGGGATAAAAATATGTAAAATATTGCGCCCCGAAGCTGATAAGCTCGGAAATAATTTTAGAGTTTATATTCAGATATTCAACGGGCATTAAAGTAATAAAGACGTCACGTTCGCGGCAAACTAGATTAAATACTTAAACAAGTTGTCTTTACTCTAACTACTGTGAAGTCTTAATATTTTGGTGGAGTTTCGATGTGAAATGCTCCCAACACAACTAGCCGTTTCGTATGCTTGGAACACAATAATCTCTTTATTGACCACATTTGTACGACGTCTTCGAGCAAAAAAGTTATGCTCCGCAAACATTTCCGAACGCGTATCTAGCGATTTGAAAATAGCTATGCCCGTGCAGTACATATTTTGGATGCACAATGGGCTGAATTTGTTTCGCAGCCAAAAATCGTTGCTCGTCTCACGCAAACAAGAGCTGCGCCTGCGGCTTTGAACGCACGCGCGCCGTACCGGTTGTCCTTGAGAAATCGTTAATGTTTAAACAAAAGTTACCGCAGTCGCAGCTCGTAATGGTTCGAGCGCTGAAACGCTAAAAAGAAGCCCCGAGTCGGGAGAAGATGAAGTGTCGTAGGTGTAGCCAACACCTGCAACCCATCCTTCTTCCTGTGTCTCCGCGCAACTCGCGCTTCCTCGGCTACCGTCCCGCAGTCCTTTATTTATAGGTCCCGTTCGCGCGCCTCCGAGTGTCTAGCTTATTTTAGACGACGAGAGATCGCCAGAGATCAGTTGTTGGATCCCGGAGCCACGATACGTGCCCGAGCGCCTATCCGATCCCTGAATCGCTACTTCCTCCGCAAAAGCTGTATCTCCTCGATGGATAACGTTCACCAAGCTGTTTTTTCTCGGTGCTTGGTCTCGTGCGCGAAGATGTTATTTACCGTCTTAATGGCCGAGTTGGAGCCGAGCACCACTTGGTTTATGGATTGCGCTGCTGTTTCGATGAACAATTTTTTCGCTCCAAACTTTTTATTATAATGATAACTTCTTATCTCTACTTAGCGCTGCTTCTACTTAAGTTTACTTGTAATTTATTAATGATGCTGCACTACACAAATGTTTGGTAGGATATCAGGCAAGATAAATTATTCTGTGACACACGAGCACTTCGTACTTGGAAGATCGGTAAAAATTTTTGGAGAAAAATGGTTTACTCAAGATTACTGAAACGTAATGAAGAAGTAAGATCCAGATGGATAAAAACTTATTGTATTAATAATAATAGCATAATTATACAACTACTTAAGATATCGCTTTTCAATTTCTTGAATACATTAATATTAAGTCGCCTAAAGTGCGCGCAATACATGTCACACGGTATAATAAATTAAATAAAAAATTTGCATATCTCGCACACTGGGGGATTCTGTAGATAGATGCTCTTGCGTTCCGGAATAAGTTTCTTTTTTACGGCAAAGTTTCATTCTAATTGAATGATTCTACCAAAACATATTTTCGCGAACAATAAAACTTGCGGAGAAATACTCGCGTGGCGGACAAATTCAGTAGTATATCCAAGAAACTGTCACGTTACGTGCACTTTGCCACATATACTTTAGTGTATAAGCTCACGCTTGCAGAGTAGCAGTTATCTTTTGTGCTTCAATACTTAATACGGAAAAGCATAAAGTGCAGTACTCGGTTACCGTCGTCGTTTCTGTTAAACAGAGCGTAACGTGACTTCAAAATGTAAGACCATCGACAAAAAGTTTGACTATCCCGAAATTTTTATATAAATATAGCGTAAGAAATATCCATTAATAAGAAGAAATCCTTGCTCGCTTTCTTATTTCTATGTTTAAACGAAAGTTGCACTTCGTACGAATTGCAGGAATAACAGTTCCAGGTGAGTTTTAACCATTTTTTCACGATATATAGTACGTATCGTCGAATAGCTTTTCTGAGATAAAAAAATTAAAAAATTTAAATATTTTCATAATTTAATCATTACTCTCTGCGAAAAAAGACGAAGAAGAAAATGCATTGAGAGAAAAAGAAAAAATAATAAAAGAAGAAAAAAGTTCGATCAAATTTTTCATACGCATTTGAAAATAATAGCAAACGTTTTAAAATAACTATTTGCAGGTTATTGAAAAATAAATTGAAATTCTTCAACTATTGAATACCTAGTAAAGCGAAAAAAAATTCTGCCAAAATACAAGCTATAGAAATTAAAAGGCTAGATTTATTAAAACATTAATTTTCAAGTAAAATTCTGCTTTAAAAAACTATTAAGATGTTTGCACACGTCATTATTGGTCTTGGGATTTAGAAACGCACGTATATTTTTTACCTGAAACACGCAAAAAAAATTGCTAATCATTATTTAAATATTCAATTTTGATGTAATTCATATATATTTGAAAGTACAAAATATAATAATAAGTTGTAAGATTATTAAACATTGATTGCACATTTCTTTCGCTCTGCAGTATAATGTATGTGTTTCAGTTACAAAAAATTACAAGTTTATATACATATGAAGTAATTATAATCAAAAAATTGTAGTGAGTTATTTATTATGAATTATGGATAATGCAGAAAGATAATATATAATTTCAAATAAATTTACGATGAAATTGCGCGAGAGAAGAAATAACAACTATTCGCAGATGCAAAGTGACTTCGTAATTTAAATATTTTGTAATGTACTTTTGCAGTATGAATACTTTATAGCTGATTATTTAATTATAGCAAATTTCAACGAGATAAATGAGTTTGCCGAGTTTCAGATGTCAAAAATTATGGAAGAGATGAAAGGAGTCTGCACTCACTGAAACTTTAATAATCCGAGATCACGCATGAATGCGGCTTTTGTGCGAGAGGACAAAACGCGTGCACTTTGGAAACAGAGAATGACTAATCGGGCATTTATTTTCCGAAAAATTTCAGAGACAAAAAGCAAATAACACGTGTTTGATAAAAAGGACTCGCGCGCGTGAACGTCCGATAAAAGCGAAAATGCAATTATGCAAAATGTAAAGTTCATGTCCCGGGGACTGGAGGAAACGTGACGAGTAATCCTTAACATTTAATGACTGATAAATTGACGAGCCGAAGATTGTCGACCCGATAAAAGCTATGATTTCAAATGTATAACATGAAAAGAGATTTCGTATCCGTCATCGGGGCATTATCTTTGAAGGCATTCGTTGTTACAAAAATAAACTCCGAGGAATATTCGCCGATTAATGATCAATAGTGCAAGTGATTAATAATTTCGTAAATCAGCAGCACAAGCAAGAAATTATATAGGATCAGAGCACTAATAGCCTCATTAATTTATTCGGAGCGTGCGGAGAAGAAATGGCAGCGAGTGTATGCACAAGCAGGAATACCAACATCGCTTTATCACTCACCGGTACATTCTTCTCCGTCTCGTCGGCCGTCCGACACTTAATACAAGGAAGTTATCACGGCCGGGCCCAGAATCCAACAGGTGCAAGCGGACGCGAGGTAATACGCGGAGTCTCGGGGGCATAATCATCATCATCATCATCATCATAAGCGTCGATACGGGCCCGCGCCATATTGGAAACGGGCTGCCTCGCGCTTAGAATCAAAGATGCTGCGGCGGTACGCCCGGAGCTACACGTATCACGAGGAGGCCGCTACCCTATGCATACACAATGCCGCTACCAGAGCATGCGGCCCGCGAGGCCAGAATTTATGATACGAACTCATTTAAGGCCCGCGATCCGAGCCCGTGATGAGAGAGAGAGAGAGAGAGGACGGACTAACGCGCCGACGCGTCGCGCCTTCAAAGGCCCCGGATGAGGGCCACGGGAACGAGACGATTACAAACAGGTGGAACCGCGAAATTAACTAAGATTTTTATAACCCCTATCTGTGTTTGCTTATTATTCTTAATTAAAGATCCTAATCCCCCAGAGCAATACGGTCCCGACACTGTATGCGCGCCCGTGCGTGTGCATAGACTCGCAGCTTCCCTGACTTTATTGGAATATTAATAAACTTTACCGTCTTTACCGCCTATTAAAGGACGCTTCCGCTTGTTATTTTGTCAAAAGTAAAGAGACGAGGATGCGAACGAGCGAAGTGGGTGATTTTTGCGGGAGAGCGAAATTAGATTAGCGATAGGTTAAAGGCTCGAAAAGTCGTGCGCTCTGGCACATTATAGGGGAAGCCCGTTTCTCGCAAGGTATTGTAAAATCTTATGCGCGCGAAAATGAAACCTCAAACAGATGCACGCATGTCGGTGTTACTAACCAAATTCCCATGCTTCGCAATCGGGTATGCTAATGCACATTTCGAACGCGGATGCTAATTCGCAGAGCTAATAAAAACATCAGTGCGCGCAGCATCAAAATACGGCGATATTTTTTCCAACGACTGCACGCGAAAAAGTCGCATCTCCTCGGTACGTATTCGTTGGCGCTGCGAGCGAATCAAGTAAGCGTCGGGACGAGTTAAAGGGCGCCCGCATTAGTTAATAACGCGTGCTGTCGGCGAAAGAATGCAGCAGACCGGCGATAGCGCGAGCAACGGTGGTGCGCAGGCGCGGCCCCGCGTAATCGCCGTCGGTGCCTCCACGCCAGGCCACGCCACTGTTAATCCCAGAGAGCTTCATAAATTCGCGGCGGCGCGACCGCGTGTTTGCAAGGCGCAATTAGCTCGGCAAAGGGAGAAATCCCTCGCAGCGACTGGAGGCATCGGCTCCCCCGGGAAATACGCTACAACGTATTTATGGGAGGGGCGGGACACTTCCGCTGCCGGTGCTCTCAAGTGTGCGCGCCTCGAAAATTTAAGAGTCGAGCAACGTTTCGCACTTCGTATCCCGTACGCTTAATCGGCCCCCGTACTCTCGACGACTCCGCGATTTTAATAGGGATCGCGCACCAGAGACTTACTGGGAATTCTTCCGTAATTTAGCATGGATTTCTGGATTCGACTCGCGGGGCGTGAGAGTAATATCTTCACTACATCTTAACGGTTCATTTTTACGGCTTCGCGATGCTGCGGTAATAAATTCCTCGTAGGGAATGAATCAAGCTTGCTTTGCGTCGAGCCAGGACTCGTGATAACGATTCCGCGAATAGCGAAAACTTGCGAACGTTTTTCCGAGACGCGCATGTAAAGCAGTCGGAACATTTGCCAGAAAAACTTTTACGAAAGTAAATGAGAAAATCGTCAGCGTTTTAAACATTCGATGTCGTTGGTCGGAGATTATTTTTTACGGATCGAAGCTAATTTATCGTTCGTTCGTTACGTTTCTTAAATATGCCAAAGAAAATACTTTATCAACGGAAGAAAAGCTGCTAAAAGTTCTCGGAACGAAGGTAGAAATTATTTCTCGTATGCAAACATTATTTTCCAGCTGCAAAATGAAAAGTATTCGCGTATACATTGTTGGCTTTCTTAATGCGCTTCGTGATTTGTTATTGCGTATTTCACGATTTTAATTTTGTTATAACGTAAATATCTGTAATTAAAGTTTCAACAAGGATTAAAAGTTACATCCTTGAACCACGAAAAATTAGCATTTACATTACAGGCAAATGCGTTGGTATGCGATGAAACTACTGTAAATTATCCGTAATAAATAATGCCGAAAGTAATTTTATTTAAAATACTGTATAAAATGTGGCGTTATAATTCAGGCTCACTTGCTTTCTTTCTTGATGTTTCCAATGCAAACCGAAGAAAAAAGTTTTATAAATTTCATGAAATATTTATCTCCACATTTCTCTGCAGATTATTAATTTGCATTTTTCGATACAATTTATTTATCTCGAGTATCGAATCATTTTTAAAATCTAACGATTGGTTACTAATTTGATGGTTACAAACAAATGATACGCGCTGAAGAAAAGTGCTCATACTTATCCTTTGTCCGGTTGTCGTTTGCAGTCGCGCATTCTCATTCACCACCGGACGGACGCATGTAGCGCAGGACGAGCATCGCGTGTAAACGTAAAATCCGAGGCGGTAAATTCATAAGTGTCAGAAATTTTTAATAATGATTTCGATCTAGAATAGCGAGATTTCTCGAATAAAGTTCTCCCAATCAAGCCTATCGTACATTCCGCAGCAAGACGTCGAGAGCATCAGGAGCGAACGGGAAAAGGGAAAAGGCAATGCAAGTATCAAATAAGGTGTCAGGGAGGAATTTAAGTGCACGGCTCGAGGGTTCGGGAGAATCGCGATGGCGCTCGTAACTCGCGTTGAAATACGGCCAGCCTTTTTTCAGCCTGACTCTGCCCTCCTAACGAAACCACACGCGCAGGCGCGCGCGCGATAGGCGCCGGGCGAACCTTTTTCGAGATTCGCGCGGCCATTATCAGGCCGTAACTATGGAAAATTACCACGTCGAGGTGTTGCAAATTAGCTAGGACGCCGCGTCGATCTTCCGCAATTATTAGTTTGATAAAAAAGAGAAACGGCCGATGCTGAAATTTTCGCCGAGACCGCCGCGTCCCTCGGCCGCAGCCGTTTTTGGTGGGCTGGATAAACGTTTCGCCGAATAAGCCAACGAACGCTGGATCACAGGCATTCACCTAGTCGAGCGCCGGCCTAAAGCACGACGTTGATATCCACAGGATGTGCCGTGCACGAAAATATGGCCGGAGTTTGTTTTTTATCTCGATTCCAAGAAAGCCGTAATACGTTGATACGTAATGATCGTGAGCCATGAAATCGCGTCTTACAATGTTGCGGAGTTGATTGAAAACCGCGTATGGAAATAATTTTGCTCGGCACAGGTACGCGGCTCGATTATCTAATAATAATTATCCTCTCGAAACTCATCATTCCTAAACAAGCACGTAATTCGATCTCGGCATCACACCTCGCGCGGTTCGGTCGATTAGAAACCGAGAAACCGCAGCGCCGGAGAATAGAAAATTTATCGATAAAATGTGGAAGGAACAGAGGCTCCTTGTCAAACTCAATCGCTGCAGCTCTGAGCGCTCGAGCGCGGCTCGGGCTTCCCGTTCAATTAAGATGCAACGCGGCGGCGGCGCCGGAATTCCTCGTGCGCTGATTGCGAGTCGCACGGGCACGTTACGCGATTGATATACGCGCAGGGGACGAACCATCGCGCGGCCTCGGTTACGCTAATCGGATACTTTATGGGTAACGCCGCGCTCGCCTCGTCTGTCATCCCGAGTAATCGCACGCTTGGCCAGGCGCGCGTCCCCAACTGACAACGCGGTCGGTCAGCTGTCTCTCGATGAGAAATCATAGCCGGAGACGTCATTGGCATTAACGAGCTTTCGAGGCAACTTTGGTCTACTCGCGATCCTCGATTGTTCGTCACTTCTCTGCTTCGCTTTCACGAGACATGATTTAATAATGCTTTTTGGTCCGAGCAACGATGCAACCGATACTCTTGTCATTTAACTGGAAATTTTTTCTCGAATATTTATTATCTTTGCGATCGTTCGATTGTCGATAACGAGAGCGTCGACGGCTAAGCTTCTCTTTTGCCGCACGCAAGCGCTAATAAGCATAATAATCCGTGCGTTGGAAAAGCGCTCCTTCGGAACGAGATTATAAAAAATTCTTATCAGACTTTGAAGCTCGTGTTGGAAATCGGAGGGATCCATCGGTCGGTGCGAGGCTCGCCGAAATCGTTCGTCTCAGTCTGGAACAATCGATCCTTGTCTCGCGACTCGCGACTCGACGCAATGTTTACGCTTAAAATAGTACGTTACGCAAGCCTTTGAATTATTTAGAATCCGCGATGCGTCAAAGCGAGAGAAGCCGTGATAAAAAACGCTACTCTCGGAGCAACTTTATAAAAATACTGATTTATTGCGACGGCGCGCGCGCGAAGTCTGCTCTTCACCTTCGATATTAGCATAAAAATGGTTGGGCCTCGGGCACAGGAGGGAGGCGGAGGAGAACATCGGTAGCGCATCTCTTAGTCATGGAAAGTTTTTCTACGCCCGAGAGACATACAAAGTGACTTCGAAAGTGAAACATAAATTTGTTGAGCCAAGGTGCTATTTTTCTTGGTTAACCGTATTCCGCGTCCCGGAGAGTCTCCCGGCGCATAGATGACAAGAAGCGGCCCGCGGAGGATGACTTGCTACATTTTTCAAGCTTTCTTCCACGTCGTAGGCGCTGGCATAATAAAAATCCCGCGGCCTACGCAATCTATTCCCCATCTCTCGGTGCGCGCGCGCGTCGGGCGCTATCTTGCCGATCAAAGGAATTCCCGACATAACCTCGTGGCGCGGGGACAATTTTTGCGTCCCCCCCACCCGTTGGCCCTCGGTAAACTCGCTCGCTGCATTAAAAGCAGCTCCCCGCGTCATAGAGCTCGAGATAAGCCGTCGAGCGAATATGTGTCCTCGGGATAAGGAAGAGGCCCCGCCGATAAAGTGCTCGGCTTAATTAATGAGACGTGCAGGACCGCGGCAGCTGCACGCGTTCCTCGCAACTTTATAAATGCGCGCGCGCGCGCGCAGCGAACCCGAGAGCCCGAGAAAATCCGTGGCCGACAATTTTTCTCGCGGCCCGCCGCCTTACCTGCTTACAAGCCCCGTATTTTATTTCGAGCCGGAGCCGCGCGAATTCTCGCGCTCCCAAGACGCGCATTATGCGCACATCGCGCAGGAGCGGTCAATGAGGCTCGTTAATTCCTCCGCGAGGCACGGAAGCGTAAATGGCTGGGATCGTCGAGCGGCGCACGAGCATAAACAAAGTCGCGCGAGAGCGAAAAAAGGGAAATAGGAGAGACGGGGGGGGGAGTGAGCTGTCGATGTGGGCGCGTGCGTAACAAGCGGCGCGCGCGTATCGTAAAGTGCGCGAGGCGCCCACGCGCAAGTGCACCCGTTGATTTTATGCGTCTAACCGGGGCCTCTGATACGCGCACCTAGCGGGTGATTTATCGGCGGGACCAATAAGTAGCCTCGTAATGCTTGTGTTTCCAATTTGTTGGGCCCCGATGAGCCGTCAGAGATTGTCCCGCAGCGGGGGCCTCGGCTGTCGGAAGAGGCACGGACCTGAAGACAAGCGGCGCATCCTACGCGCCGGGACTGTAATTTTCACCTCGGCGGATTAATATTTCATTGGATATTGAGGGTTTGCGTTGTCTTCGCGTTGGCTCGTAGCGCATAAATATGAGTTCGCGACGCGATTCCGTGTTTTCGTAAACGAGTTTTCATCTCTTGGGATGGGCACCTGACTTTTACGATAAAAGATAACTTTGGAGGCGGGAATTTTTCATAATGAGAGAATCTTGTTACCGAGAGCGAGGGAAATCCCTTGGGCGCGGATTTTCACGAGCGCTAATTTTAAAGCGCAGCGATCGTTGCTCGAGTGCGTCGGAGATTTCCAGTCACGGGCAGCCCTTGGACGCCGATGTTACTTTCGAGCTTTTCATATTTAACTGCCGTGGTTTGTCGGTGCCAAGTAGAGCATCCCAACGTTAATTTTAATTTAATACTTGGAGATGCTGTCGATCGGCAATTTGCACTATTTTCGTAAGGACGCGCACCGGATAGATGAACCGATCACCGCTTTTGCCGGTTTTACAAACGGCTTCGAGCGAATACCGTTGGCGCGCGACTTGTTTTTAATAGCCGAAATGTGCTGCCCACGGATTTGCAACAATGCCCGGCTTGGCAAATGCGCAGAGGGAGTGCAATCTCTTACGCGAGGCACCTATCGTAATGTCGGACAATGTTAACGATTTAAGGCGCAACATTGAAAATCTCGCCTTACATTAACTCGCTGACGAATGTTTTCATTAATCTTCATTTAATTAACAGCTGCGGTGTATAAATAAGTGCATGAATACGTAATGAAAAATCGATCGCTTAATCGACACGAACAAATGACTCCCCCGGCGACGGACCGCGCCGAGGAGAAAGCCGGCGGAGGGAGAACCCGGCCTCTGCCTCCCCCTCTCTCTCCGAAGCTCCGAGAGCCTCATCGTCGCAGCTCCTGCGGAACTCGTTAAATCCTCGGCCGAGGGCCCGGCCCTGAGCAAATTCGAGATTAAATTCATCAGAATCCAATCCCGTGCGAGTTATAGCCGGCGGGCTGATGCGTGACACGGATGAATAATGCATGACACATGTGTATGCCGTATGTAGCCAGGGGTCGGGCCGCAGTCCGCAGTCCGGCCTGAGCCCGACGTTCCCCGATCATTTTGACGGGGCGCGCGATTCGGTCCGACCACCGATGCACTTCGAGGAACACTTTCGACTCGTTTTCGGGATGTTGCGCGTGCACGTCTAAAGATAGGAATGTTCTTATTTTGATACGCTGTAATACCCGACTTTTTTTTAAGCCATCCGGCGGATCGTATCTCGCGAAGAAGTAAATGCTTTCAAGTTCGTCTGCGCTTATTTTTCTTCTTCCTTTTCATCTTCTTTTGGAGGCGGCCTGCTGCCTCTGCAGTACAGCGAAATCTGCGCGAATACATATAAATATAGTAGAGGGGAGAGTTTCGGTTTCCGAGTGTCACGTTGTTAGTGCCGTTTTAAATTGTGTCGCTGGCGGTTCTCTATGAACGTCACTGCGAAAACAAGTTTATGCACGAGCCAGAGATTTCCCGAAAGTCTCCGTTCTCCGTTGATGAAGCCAAGCGCTCGGGTTTCTTAAGTTTTTCAAAGTTTTCACAAAAATAATTTATCCCGCCAAAGCACTTTATATGTATGGAATTCAGATTGTCAAAATATTGAATTGAAGTGTTCTCTCGTGCTTTTTGAATATGGTAATGCCTAGATTCCCAAAGCTGCGCGAAAACGGTTGATCTTTTTCCACTGATTAACGAGGTCCTCGCGCAAAACGCACGCGAATGTCTAAAAAACGCCTTGATTAAAGCATCGGCGCAGCGCGCGGAAAGAGAGATGTTCCAAAAAGAAACTTAAACTCTTTCAACGTTGCATTCGCGCGGGAAAAGTCGGTCTTTCGACAAGCGTAGCATCGCCTCGATAAAGAGCGGAACTTTTCAGAAAAACTTTCCTCCGACTCCGAGTGAGCGCGGGATTTTTTGTTAAAGGAGGATGCTGCGTCATGTCATGCGCAATTTTTCCGGACAGCGTGATCTGGTAAAGTATGAAAAATGGCGGCTCCGACGATAAATCTACGTTACATGAAAAGAAAGCGCAAACACACGTTTAAATGCCGAGGAAACAATGCGGGAGTTTTTCTGCACTTGTCATTATTCAAGCGGCTCTCGGTCATTCGTACTCATTCAATGCGGATAGATAATCATCTCCTTGCTCCGCGCTTTCTCGGCTCGAACTCGAGCGATTATATTTCGAGCCCAAGCTTTTAATCATCGGCGCACGAGTGCATAAATTCTAAGCCACGCAATTTCTCACGCGCTCGCCGGTGAAATCGTTTTAAAATATACCCAGGCGCAGCGGCTGATGTACGACGCAGGCAACGTCGCCGTCGCCGCCGCCACTGCCGACGCCGTTGCGCCCCCATTAAAGACGGACTAAAATTTACCAATTAAAGAGCGCCCGAGCGCCTTATTTCTTGCAGAAAAAAGTCCGAGCAAACTGACTACTGAATAAGAAGCGTACCCCGGAGGGAAAAGCCTCGCATCTCCGGCCTTCCTCTCTGCCTCTTTTTATCCCTGCCTCTATCCCTCGAGAAAGTGGCGCGCGGAATGAGCGGGAGGACGCGAGGCTTGGTAGCCGCTCGGCGTTCGCTCTTGATTGCGAGGGACGAGGATAAAGTGGCGGAGGAGGATCGCGCGGCTGTCGCGCACCGAGTGAGCGATTGTAATTGCGGGCAACGGTAGCGGGGCCGATCCCCGCGTGCGTTACCGCTCCCAAGGCCGCGGAAAATTCCGGGAAACGGTCGCCTAAGGCGTCGGTTATCAACTGACCGAGTCCACGCAGCGCGAACTCGGCCGCCTCGATTCGAAGAACGGCCGAGAAGACGTGTTTGAATAATGCCGCGGAATATTAATGCGACGGCGGCACGCTTCCGGGTATTCGATCGGGAAAAGGTCGCTCGGTAAAATTCGATTTTACGCTTTGCAAGGCGTAAAGTGTACCTTTGTGTTTCTGCCGATAGCTCGACGGCGTGGGCTTTGCCTTCCTCGCGTCCCGATCTCAAACGTCGTAAATACGGTAATTCTCCAAAGGCTACGATTGTGCCTACTTCCAAACTCGTTCATTTCTATCGCCGAGCTGTAAATTCATTCGTAAAAAGTCCGGCGCAATAATATACAAGCGTCGGGGACACAAGTTGGACATAATTTGGGAGGCACGAGAAACTCGCAGAGGCGCTCGGGCAAGAGGAGCGAGCGAGGCCCGGCACTACACGCCGTCCGTGAACAAGGACGCAGCCAAATAGCGGGGAGTAAAATTTTAGCCGAAAGAGATTACCAACGAAAGACACCCAACAACTGGGAGGAAAGTTGGTATTGAAAGGCGCTCGCATTGATCGGGCCGGGGATCCTTATTAAGCGGAGTAAGCATAAAGGCGCGGCGAGTATCGCTTAGCGACATTTCTCATTAAATCAGCAAATCCTCCGCTTAAATAACCCTCCGCGTCCGTGACAAGCAAAGGGCGCTCGTGCTCGCTTTCTTTTTATTCAGCCTTCGAGTCGAATCAGCGGGATTGTATGTAAATCGCGGTAGCAGCTACTTGCGCCACCACCATCGGAGAGCAGCCGACCGAGAGGCGGCCGTCGTAGCCGCGCCGAGCTGCACCAGCGAGTCGGTCCGACGAAATCGCGGCAGACGAGGCGAGAGAGCCCGACAAGCCCGCGAGTGACGGAGAGAGAGGGAGCCAGAAGGAGAGAGAACGAGGAGAAGGGACGAGGAGCTTCAAAAACTCGAACAAAATTAAGGCAACGTCGCGAGCTCCTGCCTCCTTCGTTAAATAATATTTTCGATCGAACAGCCATTAATGGTAAATTTAGCGTTTTTAGGCAGAAGCGAGTGAGTGCAGCTGTTGCATTAAAGGATGCGATTGGAAGTCGAGCGATCGGCATTAGTTTAACTAGCACTGGCTCTCAAATTTCAGACACCGATTCGATTGTAAATACACTAGTATTCTCCCTTTAGCGTGCCTTTAATTGTTGTACAACACTGTAATTGTTAAATGCGAATTTTGTCTCGTATAAGATAAAAGCTGCATTGTAAAAATATCGAGAAATCGCTGTTGACGCGCTTCGACAATAATTATCGAATCGAACCCAAGGACTTGGGACGAGCAGCATATCAGTTTATGAACGATAATTGCTGAATCGTAAACTGCTATAAATAATCTTCAAAATTCAAAGTTTAAGAATGAGCGCAGGTGGAACTTTATTAATTTGTCGCTTTTCACAAAATAAAAGAACAGGACTGAATGAAAAGGTAAAAACGGAGGAAAAAAATTACTACTGACATTTATATTATAACAAAACATTTCATTTGAATAAAATAACTCACGAATAAAAAGGCGCAACTGCCCACTGCGAAGAATTTAATTACAGCTTGTTATTCTTTTTGATATCACACCACCTTTCAAAGCCAATTTTTTATAATTTTTATTTCTTTTTTCGCAACTTCGTTGCTCAAAAACGTCACATTGCCGTATAAAAAGAGCTCAGCAGGAAATTGAACAAGATAAGGAGAGTTGAAACAGCGAAGAGGGCCAAGAGTGTATCTCTGAATTAAACATCTACGAAGGTAGAAATGTCAAGCGAAAGTAGATGTCCGAGCCGCTGTATCCCGATTCTTTTTTCAAACTGCGTGTACACACACAAGGAGGAACTCGAATCGCAGCAGTGGCCAAGGGGTTGTTAGGTACACGTCGCACCAGCTGATACTAATTAAAACGAGGCTCGAGTCCTGGAGAAGACGAGCGCGCGAGGACAAGATAGAGAAGAGGAGTTGCTGTCTGCCGCCTACCTCTTGCCTTATGGCTAAGAATATAAAGATCCTACTTAGCCCGTTTATTACGGCTGCACCGCCACTACGGCTCGTGGGAAGGATCAGGCTCTGCCACTGTTTTTACCAGGGGGGGGTGGAGAGGGGAGGGCAGGAGATATGTGTCGTCGCGATCCCGACGCTCCCGGAGTCATCTCCGATCCGTCGCACCGGGCCTTTTCCTTTTTTCGCGCTTTTATTTTTTGCGAGAAATAAATTCGAAGGGTGATAGGGAAAAATTTTAATTGACGTGATCGATCGCTTTTTTGCTACGTCGTAATGTGTGCCTTCAAGGACATTTTCCAAGTCCGCGGAGAATTTACGCGCGTGTAATCGGACGTCTGAATCTGGGTCATTTTATAAAGCTACCGAGGCGTACGTATATAATCCTCTAAATAATTTTGAAATAACCGCGTTAAATTTTTTTATTATCCACATCTCGTCTAATTTATAATTCCTTCGCACGTGAAAAGATGAGATAAAGTAAATATAGAATCCGATGCGAATATAACATCCTCTTTTTCTTAATTAAAAGCAACATCTTGATAAATGTCAGGTGCTTATCCTTATATATAAACTTTTACTCGTAATTAGTAAATTTAAAAATAAATAATTTATTCACTCGGTTAGAATTCTCGTTTTAGGATAAATTTTGCTTCGAACTTAATGAATCAGAAAATCAAATATTTGACATTAAAATAAAATCTTCCTACGAAACCAAAATATTCTAATTAAAATAAAATAATATATTCATAAAATAACGAACTTTCGATAAAATACAATTTGCATTACACAATTGCCATAAAACTTCATTATTTTACTTTTTGCATGCTATTTTCTTCCTGTCTATTTTCTTAAATTCGAATTTTTCTAATTTTTCTTAAGATAAATAAAACCTGTAAAATCTATCTTATAATAGAAAATCTAATCGTTATTATTATCACGTAATTATAAATTTAAAGAAAACTAAAGGTAAAGGATAAATAATAATAATACTTGTCGCAGATGCGTTTAATCAAGAAAAAAAATGGAATAGATTAGGTTTTTTAATTCTTTAAAAAACTCTTTATTATTATTCCATTTAATAGTAGTAAATAATAAGTAATAAATAGTAAATAATAAATTTAATAACTGATTCGCAAATATTCAAAATTATTGTCTTTATTTAACCATTTACTTCTTCCTATTCAATTTATTTTTGTTACTTCTTTGCTTTTTTATTCTGACTTTTTTTGTATAATATCAAATTTAATTACAATTAACATAAAACATAATCGTAATACTGAAATAAATTGATAAAACTTTATTCTTTTATTAATTCTATCAAATAATAGAATCAAGTCTATGTAACCCATTTATGATCATAATTATTCTAATGAAGTATAATTTTAATTTTGGTTGCTTTTACAATAGTCTAAGATAATCTTGATATAAGTATGAAATTTAATAAAACTATTTAGACTCCATTGCTCATTAGTAATATTTATTAAATTTATAAACTTCATACGTTACTTCTGCTATACTACAGCTTCTTTTAATTTCATTATAAAACATCTGAACGTGTTGTTAATATATTTTAGATTACGCTTATTTACATAAAGAATTTTATTCTCCAAATTTATCTCAAATATATATATTTATAATTAAATTTAAAAAAATTGGAAAATATATAAATGACTAAAATAAACTTCTTTTATTAATTAAAAAAAAATAAATTTTAGTTAATTACTAGAAGGCATGTTATAACATTTTTACGCTTTTCTTTTGCTTTTACTATATTATACACTTTATTTTAAATTAAATTATTATATTTAGAGTATAATTTTATCATAAATTTATTGAATTTATAAGAAATATTTACATTATAAATGATCTCTTTTAAAAATCAGAGATAATTAAATATACTTTATAGATTGTTACAGATTTAACGATTTTATAATAGAACAATAATTGCTATCAGAAAATTTCTATTAAATCTAAAGAAATTTATTCGATTGATTGGTGGAAACAAAATTATTAAAGCTTAATAGATCGGTAAGAAACAGTATAATTTTTATCTTTAAGATCGTACGTGAAATATTTATAAGTAAAGAACAAAAAATTTGCATATTATAGTTAGATATAGTCGAACATTTTACCTTAGAAATAGTAGAAAATTGCGATGTTATATAAAACTTAATAAAAAATTTGTGTAGCAAATGAGGTTTTATGGTTCAATAAGTTTTTTTCTTTGATACTATAAAATGATAGATATATTGAATAAATTATTGCAAATTACGTCGGAAGTAAAAATATAATACTTATATAAATTGAGTTACAGTTATAATTATAATATTTTACTAAGCTATCTTTTAATTAACAAAAGAATATGACGAAATGCCACTTGAGAACGATTCGATTCACTTTCAATTATTGTTTCTACTGTTCAATAACGCAGTCGTATTTTGTTTTCTAATTATTAAGCAAACGTTATTAGTTATGAACATTGAAATTTTTATAAATATACTAAACGATTGTACAATGTTTTAACAGATCTTTAAAGGGAATCTTTCTAGACACTCGGATTTTTCTCGTATTTATCGATAAAATTAAACGTGTAATTCATAATTGCCTTATAAAGATCATGTCTACCAAATCGAAAAAACGATTAGAAGAATAAACAAGCTTTGTTCGATTAAGGATTAACTTCTATTTCGGAACTTTAATTTTATAAAATTTCATTAAAAATCTGCAAAGGTTTACTTAGCGATATATAGTTGCAGGAAAGACAGATTGCAGGGACAATAAAATATTGATTATTTTATATAAAGCGTTTATTTGAAATAACGTGTTCATTCCCATTAGCAAATTTACACCGATTTAAGTTTATGAAATTGATTATACGAATTCAAAAAGCATTGCGAAACGTGTATCTATGATCGTTCAATAGAAAGTCATAAGAAACAAATTAAAGTTGTGAAAAGTGCGCAGATTTTAATTTAGATTAATTGCGCAGGTAAGGGGATTAGAAAAGTTTGGCTGCTCGTGTACAGTATAATTGTTGTACAATAAACTTTAGCATCTCGCAGAAAGGCAGAGCTCTACAAGAGCCGAGCGGAGAGGCACGAGAAAGCCTTAAAGATCATGACTTACGAATAACCAACTAAATATTTGTATTTTTTCCTCTTATCTGAATTTCTCGAGGATTGGCACACTACCGGTCATGCCTGGGGCCCGAGGCCCTCGTTCGCATAAACGCCTGGCGGACAGTTGTGATTGCGTCGTGTTCTCCTCCGCGGCTGATCCGTTAATTGCACGTGCACGTGTTCTCTCGCCTCTCGGGCTCTCGCGTTGACGCGATACTTGATTGCACCAGAGCCGCCGCCGCCGCAGCCGCGCGTCTTTTGCTTTTACGGCCGCCGTGGCTTTTAACGAGGGGCCACGGCTCTGCATACGTGCGCTCGTCATCGGATGTCGAGGGCTCCTCATCCGAGCCGGAGCCATTCGGCCACGTTATCGGCCGAGTACTAAATACAACCCCGATCCCGCTAGATACGACCGCCGGCACGCGTTTTACGAGCGCGCTGCGAGAGCTCCGGTGTTTTTAATGACAACAGGTGTTAAAGTCGAACGTGCGCCCGGGGAGAATATTAAATTCGCGAACCGGCTAATTAAACGGCTTTTATATGGTGCCTGTGTGCGGGCGTGGCTGCTTTCCCCCTTGTCGGGGAAAAGTCCGATCGGAATTCACCGATGCGGCGCCGTTGCGGAGGCGTGAGTTTCCGCTTCAAGACTTGGACAAAAATTTTGATCGCTCTATCGATCGCACTGGGCGTCGAGTTGCGAGTCGCACTTTGTTGCTTAATAATTATCTTCCATTATTCGCAGCATTGAAATTCCAATTGCTTCGTTTCAAAATCTAATATAAATTTCGTTCAAACGTAATCTCAAACTCGTATCCTATGGTCAGTTATTTCAAAGTCTTTTTTCGCGGCTGCCTTATTTTTCAAAATCGAATTTAATACCAAACGTTAAGTCATCATCTTGATAACAGTAAACTTTAAATTTCAAATTTGTTACTTAATACTGCATTGACCGATAAGTAGTCAACGGCTGCCATAAAAACCATCTACCGTAAATAATGAAACGATAAAATATGCGTAAAAAAAATTTCTTGCAAATATTAACAATTAGCATTAAAAAAAGAATATTCTTTTACGTTTATTATTTTCATTATTGTCGCTTGAAAGAAGTGATAATATATCGATCAATTATAATTTCTACGTTCTGTAGCGTATAAATATTTTTCATCCAACAAATGATATTTATTTTATATTTGTTATATGTAACATATAAGCCATTCTGGTTGTTATTGTTGTTATTTTTAAATTTATATTTTGTTAAACTGTTATTGCAAGCCTTATTGACAGCATTTATTAATCCAAAACTTTCAACGATTACATACCTTATAATCGATTATTTCAATAACACTATTCAAATTTTTTTAGAAAAAATTAGTATCAGATTTTTTAAATTTATATTACCACTTACTAGATTCAATTAAATTTTCAAATTGCCTAAATTTATAGGATGAAAACGTGTCTTTTATAAAGTATAATTATCAAGGACTTCACATATTTTTAAACAACTCCAGTAATTTATTAGCTTATAAGTCACTTAAACAGATTTACGCAGATGTTATCAAACGCTACTTTAATAAAAAATTTTTTTATTCGTTTACGTTAACGGCTTCACCGAGAAAACGATATAAATACAAAAATAATAAGTTTGATTAAAAAAACGATTAGGCGTAAATAACGATTACACGAAATCTTGTAGTTGGTTTCCCTTGTACACGTTATATTTCACATGATTTTCACACGTTATTAATTAAAAAATAATGGGGGAATAAAAAAATACTTATACATATGTGCGTATAAAAGAAAATGTAGAAAAACGTGGAAAAGTGAAAATAAGTTGAACACACAAGAGGCTAAACTGAACGTTAAAGCAAGATAAATAGATTCGAGCTCTCCGTTTGAAAGGAAATGTATTTTCAAGATGTATTGCCTGTTGCGATAAAAAACGCGGGCGGAAACTCGTGCAATAAAATGTACGAGTTTGCGCGAGAAATTGTTAACGAAGGTCGAAAAATTTCGCGGCAGGTTTTATTAGCAAGTGCGAGCTTGTGCGTGAAACGAGTCTCTTACGGAAAGCAAGGCTGACTCTTTACCAACTACCAACGCATGCATTTACCCTCACGTGAGAACCATCCATCAAACTATTTCTTTAACGCACTTTAATAAATTCTCGAGTTTTTAATCGCGCACGTGCAGTGATGCGGGATTGAGATCCTGTACTTTTAACCTTAAGTATAATATCGTGTCGGAGTACAATCAGGCTTTCAGGTGGCAAACGCTGGCATTAATAACATTGATGAAACGATTAAAAAACAAATTTTAAAGCTTTTAAAGTGTACCAGTTTTCACTCGGGCGAAACACTTTCGAAGGAACGCACAGAGTTGACCTTAAACGCGCAAATATGTAAAACCGAGTCTCGGTACATATGCCGTTCTCGGCGGCAGCGCCTCGCGCGCCTCGATACACGTCGTCCTCTCCGGCGCGCATTATGCAATTCAAGCCGAAACGCTCTCGAGCAGAACTTGCGCAAAGATCCGCGCGAAACGAGCGTTGCGAATTTGCTGCAACAACTGAAATAATAATAAAATGCAAAAGTCGCCGTAAAAATGGCTGGCTCTTGGTATTGGTAGAGCGATGATTTAGTAGTTTGGCCAGCGAGCGAAAACACACTTGTTAACACTTGTAGGAAACGGGCGCACATAAATCGTCGGGCCGCCCGATAGATAAAAAGAGCACAACTGATAGCGAGTTGATTTTTGCTTATAAATCTTCATACGTCATGCTCCAACAATTACAGTCGATCGCTCGGGACGATACCGGAACCAGCGCTCGAGTCCGACAATGTACCGTGCGCAATGCGAATTTGCACTGTTTTTCCGTTTGTTCGGGATTTTTTATTTTCCCGCGGAAGGACGCATCTGCTGTAATGAGCTGTTCGACTGGCCAGAGGCTCGGGTCGATCCCCGATAAGCGATTAACGGGCTTTTATCCGTGCGCCCGGATGATATTCCCGAGAAACGAGGAAACGCCCCCCTTTCGCTCGCTCGCGCATCCATTGCACATTAAAAGTTGACGCCAGTTTTTTGCCGCTCTTTCTGATTCGTAATCCGGCGCCTTGACTGCCTCGCCCCGGCAATTTGCGCGAATGACTCGGCACACGCGGCTTCTTCAACTAGCTGGCCATTTTAGGAGAAGCACCTCGCCACGAATTGGATTCTTATTATGTAATTATTTAAATAGCATCCTTGTGATTCCCTTACGCGCCGGTCTCTATAAAACGAGAGGAAGAGCCCGGAATCGCTGGGCCCACTTTAAGGAATAATGCGTGCCTTGTTAAGTGCGATTTACTCTTATACTCTATTTTTAATGTGCTCCTATCCACGGCGGGTTAACAAGATCTAGTTTTTCTTCGCTTTAAATAGGATGTTCGAAGGGCGCCCATCATTCGCTGTCGAATGGCGCAAAAAACACGAAGAAGCCCCACACGCTCCGCTCCCTTTTTTCTCCGGGCCGTAACGATCTTGTCTCTCTGGCGTTAGTCGAGAACTAGTCGATCGGTACGTCAAGGGAATCAAAGAGGAGAGCGCGCGCTGCAATTTCCGAAATAAACTTTTCGGCCTCGACTGCTGCACACTTCTCAATCACTAAACTGACACGCACGTCCATTTACCTGGCAAATGAGGTTTTAATAACACGCCATCAAGTTCACCCCTGTACAAGGCCCGGGATATTTTCCGCAGCTTTGAAATCTCAAAAAACTAGATTCGCAATTAATTTCGATTCCGTCGAGCTGAAGGGAAGGGGCTCCCTGATTACAGGTTGCTTCGACGCTCGAGAACGAATCTTCTCACTTTAAAATTTGAATTGGAGTGCTCCGATTTTAGAGGTGCAACTTTTCGAGCGTAATTTAATCGCGAAATCGTTTGCATTACAAAGGAAAACGCAATTAGTTGACGAGCATTGGCCAAAGTTGCTACGGTCACATTTACGGCCCATTAATGCTCTTTGGAATTAAGGGACGACCATCTTCCTCTCTAACAAGTGCTACTGAATTTTTCCCGCGGCCCCTACAACAACCGCCAATTCGATAATTCAGCTTGACAAATTTAAATAAAGTTCTTTTACGAGTTACTTCGCTTTCGAATAAATATTTACGGTTATTCGCGTCGAGGACCGTTGCCCGAACATCCCAAGTTACAGCCGCCGCCGCCGCCGCCTCGATACATATATTTATTATTAAGCGCCAATCGTAAGATACGAGGTTCGATGAAAAATAACGATTTGAATTCTTATCCTCCTAAAAGAAACGGTAACACAAGCGGGCATCCGGTAAAAGTATCGCTCGACGCGTATCCTCGTCCAAAGTGAAAAGTTGGCGCGAACAGCTTAAAAACGGATCTATGAATAATCTAAGCCGAGCCGGTGCATCCCGCGGGATGTCCAGATGAAATTTTGGCGGAGCGCGAGGACACGCAAGAGGACCGGAGGAGGGGGAGCACAACGGGAGAAAGCGAACGAGAGCCAGATGGAGAAAGGAGCAAGAAGGGAGAAAGGCAAAAAGTTCTAGATCCCATCGCATCGGGAAGCGGTGCTATTGTTCTTCGGTGGGGCCACGCCTCGCGTCTGTAATTACAGACAAGTCTTTCGGGGCCCTTTGATGCGCGCCCTCGTCGCGCCTTGGCTCCTCTGCATATAAAAGCTGAGGACTGCGCCCGAGTGAGCGACTGGACCACGGAATTAGACCCTAAATTAAAGATTTTCGATAAGTCGCTCCAATGGAACACGCACGCGTTAAAAGTGGTATGTGGTTGCCGATCACTTCCAACGGCTCCTTCCCGTTAAGCAACTAGGGATTTCGATAAGAGCCCCTGACTCCGCTCCCGCGTCCTCCGGGAGATTTCACTTAACCGAGAGCACGAGGCTCGTAAGCTACGGTCTTTTAGCGTTATTTTCGGAATAAGGACGAATCGCGGCGTCGTAAAAGCTATTTTTACTTTGGCCGCTTGTCGGGGAGTTTGTTCGCGCACTCGTCAGCCAAATGTTAACATTTATTACCGATGTTTACTGTATTTGCGGTCTTTTTGACTCGAGTTTCATTTATATTCGCAATCTTGTTCGGTTCATCACTTGGAAATCGGTATGATCTTTTAGAGCGAAAAATCATAAAATAAGGTAATCTTAATGCTCCCGACTCGATTTTTATTTCAACTGCTTTGACTCGGCCAATGCCTCCGCACTTTCGGTCAGCAATCCTCGTCATCCGTCGGCGTTACTATCCCACATAATTGTGTGTACGTACACATTCAATAGCTAAATGCGCCGAGTTCATCTTTAGCACAATGTCTTTTGAAATCACTATAATTACGCGGAGATGTATAGAAAACTGACTTCGAAGAAGAGATTTCGAGTATTTTCAGTTTGCGCAGCGTAGAATTTTACTACTTAATTTTAACGCACGAAAATAAGAGGTTTCTCAAAATGAAAAATATAATGGTTCTTTTAGAAATATCCTTTTTTTACGAGATCACTTGAAAAGTGTGTGTCTCCGTGCAGTCCGTCTGCTACATAAAAGCCACTATTGTGTGAAAACGTTATTATGTTGATTTCCGTCGAGAAAATGCTCGTGTTGACAAAAATAGACAATAGCAAAGTAGCGTTTGTGCGATCGCAGTACATTAATCCACTGTAATACAACAACTCCATTGACGATTTCGGGATAACCCGGAAAACGTGAGCCAATGCGATGTTTGGAATCAGGCCGAAGGCGCGTATTCAAAGGCGCGATTTTATAGGCGCATAAAAAATAATGAAAAACGCTATTTTTGTCGTTTCGCATAATAGCCGATCGAGTCCTCGGCTACTGCAAAATAAAAACCATAAAACTGTCACCGCGCTCGTGACGTTTTCATCGCCGGTCGCCGGTCGCCGGCCGCCGGCCGCCGCTGCCACGAGAAGACGTTCGGTAAATTCGTGAAAGCCGTGCCGACGAGCTTTATTTTGCCATCTAGCGCTCCACACAATACGATTTTTATAGACTTCACACTTTAAAATCGCTCGTAAAGCAAAAACTTGGACGATCCATCCCGGTCTTTCATTTTCCTCGCGCGAGCCCTTATTAAGCGAGCGTTTTCACGCGGCCGCTTTTCGGTGAAAACGAGAGTGGGGACCCGGGGCCCGGTTGAACAAAGCGCCGCCATGGTTTATGTGACGCGCGATCGACACCACCAGCGACGGGCCTTCCGCGCGGAAAACCCAACCTGCCCGGCCGACTCACCTATCCCAGGGAGGTCCCAGCCACCTGAGTTATACGCGGGCGGGAAAGCGGCTAACGCACAGCCCCGAGGGGCGGGTTGCCTCGCGCGGACAATGGACTCGGGCCGAGGTGTTGTAACTCCCGGGGAAATCGCGGCCTCGGTTTTTCGGGGGCCTAAATTATTATCATTGGCGATGGGCTTCGCTCTCTCGACTCAGCCGAGCTCCACCATCTGCTGCTCAAAGGCTTTACGAGGCTGTAAATCGAAGTGAGAAATATTATTTCTTTTCTGTGATTCGAAACGCAATAAAGTTACGCAACACGAAATCTCATTGGATTTTGTGCGCGCCTCGGCGTCAAAGCGTTGGCCTTTGGCTCCGGTTTTTTGTACTCGAGAAATTAAAGGACCCGGACTCGCAACGCTACTGCTGCTGTCGGTGCTGTCGGTCCTGTCGGCGCTGCCGATGCCGATGCTGATGCTTGATTTAAAATAAACACGAAATTTCATTTGTTATTCCGAGATGCGCCGTGAAACAGCTGTTGACTACGTCTTCACTTGGCTCTCGGCTCCCGTGACACTTGGAGAAGTTAACGTCTTTCGCTCGGGCTCCACTTTTGTATTTAGCCGGATAATAAAATATCAGAATTTTAATAATTTAACGAAAGAAGCAAATTGCAGGACATTCGTTGTCGCCGTTCCGAAATTTATTGCGCTTCCAGAAGTTCAAAGGAGTTTAAAAAGTTATTTTATAATTTTACGAGAGTATTAGGACTTTTATTGGCTCGAAATCGCTAATCGACCAATAAAAAAGAGTAACGCGACAAACGCATAATTATCCAAGTGTTAAGCCGCTTTGCGTGCGCGGATCGTCGTACCACGCATACAGAGTCCGATTCTTCATTAGCATCGGTATACTAATGCTTTATAAAGGACGCAGTCGAGTCCACGAGTCCAGCGGTCGGCTGCGCGCCGCTTTTGCGTCCGAGGCGCGCAATAAATTCGGAGATTCCGTATAAATCGACCTTTTAATCCGACGCGCGCGCGCACTTAAATCCAAACTTTCTTAATTCCCCAGGAGCAGGATTCTGCGGAGGCTTGAATATCCTTGGGCCTTGACCAATATAACCGGTAGCCGTTAGAGATTATCACCGGGACGAATCTCGGCTGGAAAGCCATTCCTGACGGACGGTGGCGCGCGCGCCGCCGCCGAGGGGGAGAGAATGCCTTTGCAGCGCCGACTCTATTGGCGTGGGCCTCATCTCCAATTTCGGCAGCGGTTTTTTGCGCCCGTAAACGCGCCTTGGATTCGGGTCTCGGACAATTACGGCGGAGCCGGCTCGAGCCTGATAGCACGCGATCCCCCCCCCCGCCCTTATCACTTCACAAACGGCGCCCACAGATTTCTGCACAGAAGTTGCAGCTTCTCAAACGGTTCGGTTCGACTCAAACTCGATTTTTACCTCCTGTCTCGCTTCTGGCATTTCGTGTTTCATCCGCTATCGAGGCCGCGTACAGATCGACCGTTGAAACGTATTCGATACTTTTTATCAACGCGAGTGGTTGCGAGATCACCCGAAAAGCTTTTTAACTTTGGTCTCTGCTCTCAATTTTCAAAAAGTGCGGAAAAATTGATGTCGTTTACATACTCCAGTTTTCTCCTCGGTGAACTTTAAGCTCTTGAACTTTTCGAGTCAAGAGTTCGCAGGGGACGCAAACTTATAAAACTGTTCCTTCGTGTTATACCTGCGCCCGAGAACAAGTTTTAGCCGAGCGTTTTTAAAAGAAACATTTTTAGACTTTTGAATGTACACGAATACTTTTTAACGCGAGCACAAAAAGAGCTGATTCGCGGTAATGCAAAAACAGACTTCTTCGTGCTTTTGCGAATTAAATTCAACTTTGTTTCGCCGCAATGCTAATGCTCCTCGGGCGGGAGACGCTGCACACGAAGGCAATTCTAAGCCAGTAATGCTCTTTATGCTCCTTACCCGCGCCCATTACTGTCGCCTCGACAATACAAAGTAAGTGTGTCTGCGTGCAACAAGCGAATCGCGAGTCGAGAGTTGACCGACTCTTTTGGCGAAATAAAGTAGCAACACTCGGGGTCTACGACGGGAGTAACGCGCCCGGGCGGCAGTTTGCGACGTCGTAACCTTCGCGATTAGGAAGGCGGCCGAACTTGCGCGTACAAGGTCACTCGATCGGGAACGCGCGAGTCGATTGTCACGGTGGGGGGGGGGCAGTAGAATAATTCGATCTACGTATTATCGTTGTTTGACTCGCTTCAACGAATGCTTCAACGCACGAATAACCAACTCCGAATGATTTCGTAAAACTTACGCGTTCGTGAGATAATCTCTTAGAGTGTTATTTCTTTTTCAGGGCGGCTCCCGAGGCACCAACCATCGAAACTGGCGATTAACCTGACCTTGCACAGCTTCTTTATCATAGCGGCTAGACAGTAGTCCTTTTATAATCGTTTCCATTTAATAACAGCTTTAAGAAAAAGATTACTACCCGCCCCGAAAATACGTGTTGCCTTTAATTAAGGAACAAATTACTTATTACTTTATATTGTAGTGATCAGAGCTTTTGGGATCCGCTAGCGAAATGTAGGAAAAGCATAAATCACCTGCCGAATTTCTAATAAAGTAGGATTAAATAACGTGAAGTATAGTAATTTTTGTTATATATCTTGAAACGTGATTTCACAGGTGCAGTATTTTAAATGGTCCCAAGTTAAAACATTATTATATAATGCTATTAAATATTTGCTTTCATTATTTCCAGCATTTATTTTATGTATTATTTATACAGTGTATTATTAAATTTTTCCATTACTTTTTACATTCTGCGAATTTAATTTTAACCAATGCATGTATTTATTCAATATTAATGGCACAAATATTGAAAGAATTTCATTTTACTTCTCTTGATGAAGTATGAGATAAGGAATTAAACTTTTATAAATATAAACGTTCGTAATACGTTCTTAATTGGCTCGGAAATTTTTGCGGTACAACGCCAATTCCATTAATTAATAACATACAATCAAAATCGTTAATATAAATAATACAAATAATTTCAAAGTGAAACTGAATAAACTTATTTCAAATTGCCGAAATATATCTGCGGTATCTTGAAATTGAATTTTCTTGCCGTTGATAATAAAATTAAGTTTATTGCCAGACAGAGCACAAGATGAATTAAAAAATTAAAATAATAAATATAAAATAAACTCGCAAGCCATTTTATTTCAGAAAAATAAACGATGCGTTATTAATTTTCAGATTTGAAACATAACATATTTCCAGAGAAGATTTAATCAATTTAATACACCTCGTATTAATTGCATTATTGAACGAGTTTTGATAAATTGTTGAGTACTGTATCTTTGTATTTCGTTCAATGATTTCTTGCCTTCAGTTTATATTCG
Source organism: Platyscapa corneri (assembly GCA_018907185.1). NCBI lineage: Eukaryota > Metazoa > Arthropoda > Insecta > Hymenoptera > Agaonidae > Platyscapa > Platyscapa corneri. The sequence goes on along the minus strand of JACCHW010000021.1, from coordinate 2,900,504 downwards.
GTTTCTATTTATGTGCATCATCAAGCACTTTTTATAAGATCATTTTTTATTTTCCTAATTTATTGCTGCATGCGTACACAAATACTAATTCACCTTTTGAAAAAGAAAGAAAATCAATCAGCCATTTAATGGGCATATCGATTTTATAACTGTAAGAGTGTACCATACTTAAAGGAATATTTGTTAAAATTAAAAAAAAAATTAAAGCAGAGTATGTCTGTTTTAATTAATAACGTTGACGTGTTCAAGTAAATATTCTGATACTTGCTAAAAATTATTAGAATTGTTATTAGAATTTAGTAATCATGTATGTATAGGTACTAAATCGATTATGATTTTATTTGCACTCAATCAATAATAGAGAAGTTAAAAATTTACAAATAATAAATATATAATTATTATATTAACACCCATATTATTAATTGCTATACAGATGTACGTTTTACTTAATAAAAAGCTGCTTTTTTTATTAAGTTAACATATACAAGATAACATATTAAAAACTAATCATTTTCTTTCAATTCTTAACGAGATATCTATATTCATGAAATTCAAAAGCAGTAATTACTTGAATTTGATTGTAATTTAAATATTGCAGTGATTAATATTCAAAAATTTTGTTCATCAAATTCAGTAAAAATATTTACTGGAATTGGGATAATGTTAATTTTATTTCAGAAAATATAATTTTAATTTAATAAACTATATTCTTATTATTATCATTCCGATAAATATTTAATTATCTCAGATAAAGTTATTATCGGAGTATGTTAATTAAGCTAATGTATTTTATTTGATAAATATTTATAATTTTTAATTTTCTGTTCAAAATATAAAGTTTTATTTTGTATCTTCACTTTACAACATCATATATTATAACAAATCAATATTTATGCAAAAAATATTGCGAAATATCGCGTCTGGTTGAAAACTTCTAAAATGAAATCATTTTTTCGTGTTTTAATGATCGATAAAAGCCGTAATGTGTTAATGATCTATATGTTTAATGTAATTAAATAATTATTACTATTTGTTGTTTAAGAAACATAAAATTCAAGTGACATCAGTATGATTTTAAAGTAAATACAATTGCATAGAAATAAGATTTCGAATTTTACTTATTTACGTATAACAATATTTTTATTTTTGAAAAAAGTAACCACTTACATTATAAATATCCATTATCGATAATAAGTTATACAACTATTTGCGCAGCCGCAGAAGAGTGCTTTTTTTTTAATACTTGTTTAGTTGCACAATACAATTCAATAATAGTTTTCATATAATGTTTTCAAGTTTATTTGGTTTTATTATATTGTGTTGTATAGTCCTATACAAATGCCATGGCGATTAATTAAATCTCGATTCAAAAAGGCTGATTTTTGGTACCTTTTATATAGATAGGATCAAAAACACTTTGGTTTAATAAATTTTGTCTGGCTCCTTTCATAGAAAGGTACTAGTATTGGATGAAATGATGACCAGACAGATTTATTGCCTTCCGAAAATTATGCTCGTAATGCATGTGCATCAGCAGTTTTCGACTGCGTTAGACTTTAACCAGAATGGATCAAAGTTTGCTACAAAAAATAATGTTGATGTCTGAAAAAACATCGCTGCTCGATACAAAGTTTCAAGCATAACTTCATCAAAGTGTATTCTGACACACGCGTAAGACAAGATACGGCGATAAAAAAAAAAGTAAGAATATCCGCCATAGATATTCTGAATGTAATAACAGTCTGCATTGTAACGAAAAGCGATTTAGTCGATTGAAAGTCAATAGCTAACCACCTTCGAGTAAAATAAAACAAAATTAAATTAAGTAACCTTAGATATAGTAATTCAAAGCTTATTCCTGAAAATTTTAAGTCTTTATGTGCTATTGTCTGCATAACAATGACTCAAAACTTTCGAAATGAAAATCACAACCACAATTAATGTATTTCATAAAAATGAATAGACAAGTGAGTAGAAAAAATAAAATTTTAATCTTACCTTGAAATTCGAGTCGCACTACTATCTATAATTTTGCAGCAAAAGAATAATATCAGTTCAATATTAAATGTAAAATGCCGTACCAGATGTTTAAAATGTACATACGTTTATACGCGCGAAATTTATAGTTTATTTAAAAAACTATTATGCAAACATTCTAATCTCGCAAACGAAGTATTCCAGTAACGTTTGGAAGTTGCACGGGTGAATAATAAATCTCTAGCATTCGTTTCGGAGAAATTTATTACACGCGTGTTAAATCATGTTTATAAATAAAGCAAAATTGTTCAACTGCAAGGCGAGGAGAGTACAAACGAAAACGAGAAAAGAGTATTAGTAATGAGAACCGCTGAGCTATGGACAAGACTCACACCTCCTGTGGTCCACATTGTCTACGGTCGAATTGCGTAGAACGAAGACGAGGTACTTTTAACCTGCCTCTCTCCTGCCTCCGCCCCGTCCCGCGCGCGGCACACGTATGCATCTGCAGCGGCTGATGACGTGATCAGTGTCCGAAGGGCCCCTGCTGCATCCGTCCACCTCGTTTTCGCGTGCTGGACTCGGCAAACGAGGATTCACGAGTTCGAGTGAAAAAGAAGGGGCGCGGAATGAGAACGGCGAGGAAGCAAGCGAGGGGCAGAGGGGCAAACGGGGATCCTCGTGACTCGTGCTGCTCGCGCTTCGACCGTATATCCTGCCTCGAATATGAACCCTCGGGTGATGCTCTCGGGATGCACAGCTGCTTGCGTATCTTATCTCGATAGCGGAGAAGATTTTTTACTCCTAGCCGTGACACGTGACGCGTTATTGGAAAATAATCTGCATTTGGCTATTAGAAGAGGAGGAGTACTAGAATGCGTGGGGAAGTTCATCAGATACCGTTCGGCGTTTTAAACGTTGCTCGGAACTTTATTCGTTACTCGTCAAAATGACGGAGCTTTACTCCAGGTATTTTTATTTTATCGGATTCGAGTGACATTTCACGGAGTCGGGCGCGTGTGTAGAGAGAGAGAGAGAGAGATACGCTTGTGTTGTGAAATTAACAAGCCTTGATTTACCTCGCGGATTGACAAAAAGAATATAACCGCAAACTCGTTAATACTTCCGTACAAGTGCTCATACGGGCCGGCATAATTATACTACTTAAAACTTGTATTGGAATACATAATCCGCACAAAAGGTGAAAAAAGAGGACGCGCAGTCTCGGATAACTTCAAATCTTCATTAGGCACAATTTAAACTTCAGTGGATCTCGGAAGCCCGTAAGATATCGGATCCGTTAATTTCATGTAAATTTGCGCAGATGCTATCAAATGCATACCGTACTTTTTGCACTTCATTACAGTACGATATACAATAATAAAAATCACTAAAAGCGCACACAATGTATGCATAGCCGACCGGGCCTCGCGAAAAAAGCCGGCTTTGAAAACCGAAGCGATTCGAGTTTTTCTTAATGACTACACATTTATACATGCACAGGCTCTTGTGCCGTCTTCCCTTCTGCCCCCCCCCGCCGCCCGCCCTTCTTCATAGAGAACTGCTCGCGCAGTAATGCTCGGCATAAAAAGCTGTTTCTTTTAAAATGGCCGCGACTTTTGATCGTCAAGATTAAGATCTCTGCCTCCTTATGGTACAGAAACGATAAAATAAAAGCCTGTTCCCGATATCGCGATGGGCAACGAAAGAAGCGATCGAGGGACGTAAAAGAAATTTAACGGTAACGCCTCGCCCGTGAGAGACTGTCCATTAAGGATACATTATAGAATAAAGTAGTGCCGATGAGTCACGTTGAACTTTCGAGCAACAATAATGACTCTGAACTATATACACTGCAATACTACTCTAATGAGTTTAATTCCTTCGGAGAAATTCAAGCCTTGAATCGTCGATTTTTATTTCTCATAATTATTAGTAAGTATCGAAAAACGTGGCTCCGCTTGACGCAACCAGCGCCAGTGCAACGATCGTGTTACGTTGTTTGCACGAGTTTGAAGCTGAAAATTCTTCACCGGGTAAATTTTATACGCAATTATGCGCTTCTAATTTGAATAATTTTATACGCGAAAGATAAATATTTCTCTTGCATTTATCTGAGGAAATTGTAGAATCCACAGTTGAAGCCAGAAAGGAAGCTCGAACAATGATGACTGAGTGCACACGAAGCATAAAAATATCAATGATGATATCGATCTTGACGATAAAAAATGCGTTGCGCGTTATTAATAAAAGAGCGAGACAGCCGCACGATTTTTTAGAAATTAAAAATTTTAAAAGACTATCGAAAAATAAAGGACACAAATAAGACTGATGCGGACATTTTTATTACTCGCGAATAAATTTTCTCTAATCTAATGGAAGGGTGGAAAAATTGAAGGACAATTTATAAATAAAATCTACATGTGCTAACAGATGAAAAGCATCGAGCTTTTTATCCATAGATGTGAAACAATTTTGCAAAAATATTATCGAAAAAACTCTTTTAAAATTTAGTCCGTCGAGTTGGACTACACTGTTAAACAAAATTTTTAACCATTCTTTAACCATTCTTCTACCATAAATTGTGATTTGAGCTCAGTATTCACATTGGGTGGTATTCAAAATCGATTGTAAATCATCTGAAAGCAGAAAAACCGTCTTGCATACAAATGTGTGGTATAAAATTGGAATCCTCGTTGAAAAAAGTGGACTTGGCCCTAATAAGCCCAAACACAGAGACTGAATAACATTTTAATCGGCTTATACGATAGCTTTGCGTAAACTTTACAACAAAACTATTTAGCATTTTTCCGGAACGTGCCGCTCGCGAAATATTAAGCCTCGCAGAACTTTTGAGATACCTTATAAGCTTACGCCAGCGCGGAACTTGAAAATGCATTGAATACATATTTTATCATCGCTCGTATATTTAATAAGACGATATTTCCAAAGTTCTTTGTGCAGAATTTGAATTATTTATTATGATTTTTATTGATAAAAAGCTATGAAAACAGAAACATCAAAGCAGATTACGGGTAACTCGGATAAAGGCAATCAAACCCACACCGTAAAACGCTAAAATAAAAGCTCCTTCTCTATATCGTAATGAGAAATAGCTTATAATACAGCAAACGCTGTTAACGGTGCAACATTAGCAGCAACGCGCATTTTTTATCATTTCGATTCTTTAATTAATGATCGGGGAACAAATATTAAAAAATATTTTGATAACGTTTAATTACGGCTCGTAAAGATAATAATATTCAACGTGCACCGTCTAGGCCATAATTGGAGAGCATTACACAGACACACACTATATATATATATATATATATGTCAATACTAATCCAATGCACTTATCTTCTAAAGCTATTAGCGATCGTGTCCAAGTAAATAAGCAGGTTGGCTCCTAACCGTAAACATTTTGAATAATAGATTATAAACTATTTGAACTCTCATTTGCTTCAAAGCGGATACAAATCGTGACTTACAATCATCGCATCCTCGTGATCAATGGTAATATTTGTATTCGAAACTCGGCGCTTCCATTTGTCCGACGCGAGATTCGAACGACTCTTTCCTTCACTTCTTTCTAAACGAGGAGGCAGCTCTTCGCAGTTTTCACGAATCTGCATAAATCCAGCCTATAATTGCGCAAATGCAAAATCTAAGATATGTGACGACCACGTCAAAATAATTAACAATAATAATATAATAAGCTGTCGGACTCTGGGGTGCCTATTTATCGTTTCAGGACTCGCAACGATATCTGCAGTGATAAACAATACAATCAGTCATCCGAAACACATTTCGACGAGCATTTCGCACTTATTCGATACGTGCATGTATCAAAAAGAAATATTATGTTTACTCTAGCGAGCCAACACTTTTACAACTGTTTATACGCAAGTGGCTCGCGCTCGCAATTTTCTTATTTTCTTCGTCTCGGCTTTACGCCACCATCAGCACTTTCCACTTGCGAAGGCACGAGGCGACTTTGTGCGGTTAATTGGTCGTATTAATTTTGTAATTAAATCGTCGCGGGTAATAACAGAGTTCGCGGGCGCTACCCGATTGGCCGGCAATTTCGAGTCATGACGAGATTATTAAGGACCAATTACAGCGCGTTTTATCGACGGATAGACGCGCCTGGATTCGCCCGTCGACTGCCCACCGCCTTCTACTTACCCTGACAGTGATTTATGGTGTCGCGCGTGTCTTGCTTTTACCGCGAATTGCTTATTTATTGGAAGCAGTCTGCGCGTCACGTTCAAGGTTCTTTAAGGAAGAGGAGAAAAAAACGCGGGTGCTTTTACTTAAAAAGCCTGGAACGTTGATGGTATAAGTGATTGCGAGAAGCGCACAATTACAGCGCCGCGTCTAACTGCTTTCACGAGCTTCATCCGTCGGTGCACGTCATTTGAATTTTCAGTTTTTTCACGTCGTCCTTTTTTCAACGCTAACGATCACACGAACGCTATCACACACTCGCCCGAGTGCGCCTGCACACAACTGAAGAACGTATATCGCCTTACTTCCGTCCGTTTTACGTTTATTATGCTTATAAAGAAGAACCGAGTGCGTTAATCTTACACGTAAAAGAAATCCTTTAATAGTTTATATCGATGATTAATCAATAATACTTGTGTACGATAATTGCGTGTTACATGGGAATTTGTTGGCGCTCTTTTCTTCTTGTGATCTAAAACACGAGCAAAAAAATTTATTGATAAAAACTGACATAATCGTTGAATTTAATCTGCAGCACAGAATGTAACGATCAAAGCACTATTGTTAACAAGATTAAACAGCTTAATACACAGTCATGATTGAGTTTATTTTATTTCTCGTGCTAGTAAAGATAATCACGCGTTACACTATCTAAAATACTTTGTGATGAAGATAATGAGCCACTTTCCTATAGAAAACCGGCCTTTTCTTTAAAAAGGAAAAATCTATAATAAAAAATGCTAAAAATGAATATTTCCTTTCAAATAGAAATATTTCCGAGTCAAATAAGGCGAAATCGTTCGAGAAAAATCTACTTACATTTGACACAATGAAAATACCTTTCTGCAACAGCTGAAAGTCAACCTTTTGTACAAAATGTAAAATTTTCGTTCGAAGATTTTTATCGCTCTTTGGTTTTTATCAAACACGCATTCCTGAATGATTTCCTATTTCTATTTATCCCAACTGCTTCGATATTTTTAGTTGAAATAGTGTTTTAGGGAGTATTATTAATAATCCTTATTTATTTTCTTGTTTGAAATCAAAAAACACGAACGCGACGCGTCAAATTAATCGTTCAGATTTTCTATGCGTATAGAAAACATGTTTTGGCTTTCACTGCTAAAAAATGGCGGGCGTCTGATTTATCATAATCTCTAAAAAGCTTAATCTTTCACTCGCGTCCCGAGCTTCCCGGTCCAGAAGCGGCTTATTCCTGTTTATTTACCCCCACACGAAAATTCGCCGGGTAAAACTTTTCTCGGCAAATCGCCGGTCGCGCGCCAACCGAGCAGAAGCACGTGGTCGTTAAGCTCCGCGTGCGTCGCGCCAACGTAATCCTCCCAAACTTTAGTACCCGCGGCTGGACTCTGTGGATCATCTTTGACCGATGAAGCCATAACGATATTTTCATCTTAAAAAAAATCGGAGGAAAGACGCGAAGCAGTACGACTATAATTCCGCGCTAATCTGCGATCCGTGCAAAGGCCCCATACGTACGCCTGTATATATATATGTATATATATTATTCGAGGCTGAAATTTGAAATTTATGCATATATGTGTGTAGATCTAGACAGCAGTCCGATATATATGGCGTGATCCCCGGCAGTTATTCTCGGTCAGGATTGTAAAGAGAGAAAGAGAGAGAGAGAGAGAGAGAGAGAGAGAGAGAGACTTGACTTACGACGGAGTTAATGTGTTTTTCCAGACGCCGCGGGTCGCCATTGTAGCCTCTGACATCCGCGCACAAAATATCGTTATTGACACGTACGAAAGTGCGGACATTAGTATGGTCATTGTTGACATATGACTACTTCCTTTTATGACTTTACTCTCTGGTGCGCGATCGGAAGCTCGCGAACGTGTTAAATAAAACTGAGCCGGTATGTGGCGTCACGTTCGCAGCTGAAGATTGCCTTTAATTTCAGCTGGATTTCAGATTGAAAACCTCAGGTGAGATCGCAGAGGATGTTGTTCTTTTTACCTTCCTAATGTCTATATACGCGTGTGTGTATACAAAGCTCGAGCAGGGCGTACGAGACTCCGATTGGACGTGAAAATTGACGGAATCGACGCGACGTCACGTTTCACGCGTAGCAGGTAAAACTTTCCGAGGGCCCTTATAAATCGTAGCCCGTGTACGGCGCGCTGTTTTATTATCGTTGAGCGAGTTCTTAGTTTGTTTATTCGAGTGTTTTTAGGCCTTTTTAGCCGTTTTCAAAGGAAGCATCGCGCCCCACTAATTTCGGCACTTGTGTTGTTGCATCTTTTGTCCGAGATAAGATAGCATCCTGTCCTTGGTTTTGTTTTCGCCGTCATAATATTAGGCTTAAATTGCAATTTTTAAGTTCGCCTGAAAAGAGAAACGCTTGAATAGAGAGCCAGCGTTCTAAATTGTTAGCTCGCATGCGTTTAATGGGCCCTCGATAACGATGCGCTGTAATATCCAGTTGCGTCTGGCTTCTTTATACGTTTCCCGGTTCTTCTGGATCTCACGAGATTCATCAAGTCGCGAGTCTTCAATGTCATCGGAAGTGGAACTAGCAACTTCTGAAATCGCATTAAGATTTGCGATCGATGCAACCATCCTGGTCGCTGAAGAGTATTTGCGGCGGATTCGAGCGAATGATCCTTTTGTGCATCGGAGACTCGCACGACAAACACTCGATCGTTAGCTCCGTGTGCCTTATCTATCTTTGTCGTTAAGTAAATTGATGACTCGATGATTATTCTGACGGTCCCGTCTTATGCAAATTCGGAATTAATAACCATTGAGAAATCGAGGACGACTGAAAACGTCGCCGGTAGATAAGCTTGCGAACAAATATCTGGAAATATCGATTTGCTAATTGGGAATAAATGTATTTATTTAAGTTACGACTCTCGCAACTTAATCGCTTTATGATTTTTTAAAAATTTTTTTAAACAAATTTAAGAACGGATCGGCTCTTGTTGAAAAACAACGTTTTTACTATTAATTAAACTAATGCACTTACCTTTTTATTGAAAATCATAATAATGCAAAGTATAATTGTATCTTCATCAGAAATATTTTTCTTTGCACGTAAGTGGAAAATTAATGTCAGCTCAAGCATTATTGCAATAACTTATTTTCAAAAATTACGTATACTCCTTCATAAGAGGACCTGAATATATATGTCAGACTGTTTGAATTACGAGATCGTAATAATCAAATTAAATAATAAATGTGAAAAGCATAATTTATATATTCTTCATTTTAAAAAAATCAAGATATGCCGATATTAGTTCAATATGTAAGCAACTTTAATTTTTATTGCCGATTGCGGATAAATTATCTGCAAATTCTATTCTGACAGAGGAATATGCGGGCGTTAACTTCAATAATATATGTAGTTGTGCTTAAATAAACTAGAGTCGATTACTTTCAATTATTTTTATCTCTATTGAAATTAATATAATTAATTGAAATGAAAAATATTAATCATTGAAAAATAAATAGAATAAATATTCTTATTTTTTCGTACACATATATGTATACAACCCGACACATCCAATCGATATTCAATCTACTGTGCATACGTGGACATTGTTCACATGCACGATGTATTGTAACAAGAACTAATTTTTGTTCGATTTTAGTTAAACGATAATATTTAAAGATTTTGTTTAATCGATAATTAAAATAAAATTTAGTGTTTTTAATTATTCTAGAATCAAATATAAATTCGAACGCATATTATGTTATAACAATTTGTTAAAATGTTGTTTGTAATAGCGAAATGATTGCGTGAGTGCACAAGTATTTATTTTTAAATTATCAGACACACCAAGTATCTATCATTTTATTAAATGAAAAATAAATATTACAAGTATTTTAGCTACGAACTCAAAAAACTCTTCAATTTTATCAAAAGTGTTTTAACATAACTGCGGATATTCAAACACGCGATAATATTAATTAGAAAAATAATTATACGATAAAATTTAAGATTCTGTGCGATTATGCATTTAAATGAAAATTAGCTTTAAGTGGCTGTCTTAGTCAACTCCAATTCCATTACTCAGGTGAGACTTTATTTTATAGTAAAATATTCCGAGATTTAACGATGAAAAAGACCATAAAATGAACAAGCGTGGAAGATATCAAAAAGGAGAAAAATGAAAATATTGATGACGGTGTCATCTGACAGACAAAAAACAGAATGGAGAACGAGAGAGCGCATGAGAAATTGTTTGAAGAAAGCAGGTGTTTCTCAAAAAATACATCCAAGTGACATCATCCCACGACATTCCACTCTTATGGGCTCATCTTATTCGTCATGGGAAGAACGTGATGCAGGAGAATATGTTCAGACATGCTTACAGGACGATAGTGCTAACACTGTTGTTGAAAAATTTTAGATTAATTGTTAAAACAACTCTGTGATATTCTTTTTAAACTTTCCTGGCATGCAAAACGCGATTAGAATAAATGCCATACGTAATTTATCCATTTTTTATAATTTAAATTGATATTAAATAGTAATAAATAAATTTTACGCGTATCACATTAATCGCCATTTCAACTCTAGTAGTAGTAAGTAATTTGAAAAATGGAATGCGTTTGGATTTTTACGCTCAAATGTAACTTAAAAACATTGCGATGGAATTGCGAAAACGAACGGATGAATTTTTTAATTTATCCAAGCACAATTAATACACGCAAACTAAATATGTATTGATCAGATCGATCAGAGAGAGAGAGAGAGAGAGAGAGAGAGTGATTTTCAAATTTTGTATTTTGATCCGCACTCGTCCACTCTACTTCTACATTATCAGCTTTCTGTCACAGTTGATTTATACATTTTACAGGTAGAGGACTAAAACGTTATCTCCATAATTTATTGTGTGACTCGATTCGTCTACACAAAATGAACACACAGACGAATTTATAATCGTTTTCAATGATCTAGAAATACGAAGAGAGTAACTCCATTTACGAGAAAACTTCAACAGCACATTTACCGACGTAAAGGGCGAGGAGTACGTGTAGTAATGTCGAAGACATTAGGAGTTTCATTGCGCGAGTAAGTAACGACGAGCATTTTTCATCCACCAAAATTAATGAAAGCTTGAAAAGTTCAAGAATTCTAAAAACTATTCGTATCAAGATTCTATTAATTATCCCATTAAACTATTCAGGGATTAAAAAATATGCCTTATTACTTTCAAATTATTATCTACGGAATAATTTTAATATAAGAAAATACTTGGAATAGAACTCCTAAGCTTTATTCGAGCATCAACGTTACAATAGTCAACGCGAAAACAATACATTTGATAGCTGTTGGCGCAGTTAAAAAACTAAGATTAAACTTTAAATGCGCTAAACGTGAATCGAAAATAATGCTTAAAGAAATGTAAATGTTAATAATGTCTTGTGGGATCCTTAAATAACGAAATTACCAAATAAAGTCTTAACAAAACTCGAAAAAGTAACATGGCGCAATAAAATTTCAAAGTGCACTTTTAACGCTCGCATTTTATATGACATAAACTTGCATGTTTGCATATTTAAATAGACTGGGATATTGTCAATCAAAGGGCTAGTGTTTCAGGAGCTAGTATTTGTTACTTAGATATTAGATACGATTCTGCAAAGTTTTACACAGAATCTCCTGTTGCACATAGGATGATTTTGTTCCCTCGTTAGATTTAGAACACATGCGGCCAACACGCGTGAAACATGAAATAGAAAGACAAAAGATTGTATCGAACAAGGTGTAATGCAAACTAAGTTAAACGACTATTTCGAGGATATTCTTCATCCCTGCGACTGATATTTATCTTCGTGACAGCTAGATGGTGATGTGATCTTTGGCGAGTGAACGGCGCGTCTTTTAACGAGCCAAGGGTTGTTTTCATAATTGCTCGAGGACAGGTCGAAAAGGACTCCTCGGACTTGATTACAGTCCTTGCCTCGACCGGAAAAACCTTAAGCACTTGTAGAGTGTTGCGTAGCGTGAGAGAAAAGTCGTATGAATGGGAAACGCCCACGTGCTCTACCTAAGCTAGAGGACGTTTTTTGGTGTTGTCAGGGCGAATTACGGCCGCCCGTATATTTAGAACCTGAAGAAAGAAGAATGAAACTAACGCAGACCGATTTAAAGATATAAGTTTACTAATCTGTCGCTCTATCTTTGTAAAATAAGTGCTTTTGGCTTTAAATAAAGTTTTATCGTTATATATTTCATAAGCAGGTTGAAAGGTAGGTATACAGCGGTAATGGCTGCTTAAGGAGTTAACAGCCTCGCACATTTTGTAATTAAAATTTTATTTTATCACCGATTTTCTATACGAACGGAGAAAATAATTAAAATTTAAATTAAATCGCTGTGTAATTAATGACATTAATTCGCAGCCTTATTTTTCTCTAAATATTTTGTTGGATGCTTAAGCTGGTAAATAACTCTAGACTCAATTTGCGTTATTACGTTCAAGTGATTTGCACAAATATAGTGATTTCAATTTAAGAAGTAAATCATATTAAGTATAGTGATTTTCATTTTATCTTGCTTTGTATCGCAAAAACAAAGTTAAAATATAAAAAAAAATTTGTATGTTTTTCGAACGTTTTTTTATAAATATTATTAATACTCCAAATAAATGACTATTTAATAAGATTTATTTGATTTTTTTGTAATATTATCGATAGTATTTTGTAACAATAGCTCGTGATACACTGTCGTGAATTTTTTCCTTCAAAAATTGAGTATTTTTGTTCACATCGTAGTTACCAAGGACGAATAAAATATATCGCCTGAAGGATAAAAAAGGCCAACCTCGGCTAATCACTCACTGTGATTAACGTCCATTAAAGAAAGCAACTTTGGCATCGTGACAAACGCAATCAATATGTAAATGTAATTACAAATTAAACAAATGAACGAGATCGACAATTAAATAAAAGAAAATTACATTTTCTTAGGCTGCGGGTATGCGTTATTGGTTTGGAAACTAACGTCTCCTTATCTTTTCTTTCTTATCTCGTCGCTACTGTTTGATCCAACCTCGGTCTATAATTTTATAATTAACGTCTGGCGTGAATTTTTGCGCGTCGATTAAAGAAAGGCTTGGCTACATGTCCGCGATGACATTATTGTGCGTACGTGTACGTTTCTCTCACGTCACGCGAGGACGAGGAGTGAGAAATGCGAAGAAAGGATTCGTGAAGGTTCGCGAAAGGCGTGATTTTTCATCTGTCAAGAAAAGAGAACTGAGCAAAACAACAAAAGAGCTACACGCCTGAGACTCGATTAAGACTTTGAAAAAATGAGCTCACGAAATATACTTTATGCGTGTTGGTTATTAAAATAATCTCTCTAAATGATATTTACAATACTAAAATTGCTTAGCATAGTATTTATTAAAGTATCTGTTATTTTACGAACATTGCCTGCTATGTTTATTGTAAGCGACGAAATGAGAGTAAAAAATTATTTTTTAACGAGTGCAATTTTAGTATTGGTTGCAAGCGAATTTTAAAACAATAAATAAATTAATTAGTAGGCAGTTTTAATGCACTTGCAATAATATTTCATTTTAATTATTATAAATTAACGTCTGTACCATCCAAAAAAGCAACCAATGAAAGTAACGTAATTAAATAATATATATCATTTTACATGAAAAATATGCGTATTTAATCCAAAAGTTTATGATTTAAGATTTAAGAAGTAAGAAAGATGATCCACACTTAAGCTTAGCAGCATTTATGACGGAGAAAATTATTAACGTCCATTAAAATGATAATAAAATAAAAGTGCAGGTTAATATTACTTCTTTAATAAGAGAAAGTTACAGCTGGCCACCTGCGGTGAATACAGTTCATTTTCAGATTAGATTACTCAAATATGCCTTTTTATTGATTTCACATAAAATTGGATGCAATTGAAATCTCAAAATATTATTAAATTTATAAAAGAACATGGATTATATCGGTAGGTATGTTGAGATGTACTTTAAGTCCTTATCAAAGAGGCAGTATTCGAATAAATCGACTTTTAAATGAAGAGATGCATTTTTCCTTATATGTAAGAATAAAAGTTTTACTTCTTCTTGTTCTTATTTTGAAAATTAATTTTTACACGAAAATGAACAAGAAAATTCTTGACTCGAAATATTACATTTCATATTTTTATTAAAAATTGATTCTATAAATATAATTGAAATTGCGATAAATTATTTTTTCTATTTATAATTTGTTTTATTTAATATTTTGACATGTTTTTGAGTTTTAGTTCATTTTATATTTATTTATGGTGAAAAATATTAATCCAAGTTGAAATGTACAAAATCCATGAAATCGAACTCTTTGTTTTGCAGTTCAATTATAAAATATATTATATTTGAAATATAAACTTGGGCATGTAAACTTGCGGCTGTAACTTACGAAATTTATTAATTTATTTGATTTTCAAATACTCCAACATTTTTCAAGAAAATCCATGTATATACTTTAAAAATAAATGTATTTCTTTTCAATATATCAAGAACAGGGAGATACCATTAACGTTCAATGGGAATTTTCACCCTTACACATTAACCGGTTGAGCTGTGGTCAAGAAAATAAGCCTACAAATCTTAATCGCTTACAATGCGGGTCTTTTAATTGTCGAATAAGATGTAATGTTCCCGTGATCGAAATAGAACATTAATTTAATGCATGCATAAATTCCTTGGTGAAACAAAAATCTCACGCAAAGCTTGATTAATTACAAAAGAATTTTATTTTCGAAATTTATTTTAAATAATATCAACGGTAACATTTTTTTATTTGTTCAAGATTGTTCGATTACTTTATAAACGTTAATTACGCAGGTTCAGTTTATTGTAATGCAATTATTCACAATTACGAATTTTGATAAATTTGATAATTTGTTCATAATTTGTCCTATAACTTGGATTAATATCAATTTCACTTGCAAAATTTATCCCTCTATTCCTCGTAAATTTTGTAATTTTAATCACGAGATTCACTATGAAAGTTACATATCCTATCTGCTTCTTAAGGACAATTCAATTGAAGATAACCATTAGTAACTTTATCAACGTTAATATTTCTTAGCAATTAAATATTTCTGAACTAAATATAACTTTTAAGTGGGTTACGACTCGGATTACTACACTACGAATTATTAAATTTGCGGTATCCTCCTTATGTAAATGATCACGGAGACAAAGATTTTATGAAAAATAGAAAGAAAAATATAAAACTTTATGCATACATCTAAAGCGAATTATTGCAGAGGCATAATTATTTCGATCAAATAGAATAATAATTATAACGTATAGGTAATTTTTTAATTTTTCATTCTTTCGTTGCATGTAGGTTAATCATTTATTTTTCAACGAAAATACGATTCGTTTGTTTCACTCTGTTTTGTTTATAAATGTCTATTTTAGGTTAAAAGTTATTGCATAATCTATTTTTTTCTAAATTTTTTCCAAAATTCATCAAAATTTTATTATCAAACATAATATTTCACTTTCTGAATAATTACACTTTTTTAAATCTTATTAAAAAAATATAATTTTAACATCAAACAAAGAGTTAAAATAATACATTTCACTATTTTATGAAATATTACAGAGAATAACTATCGACTAATATTATAACATCAAAATATTATTATACCTACTATTAGCCCAGTTGTAATAATATAAAATAAATTAACTTGGTTTTATAAATATTATTGAGAAGTTTGTGATTTATGAAAGACCATTACCAGGCTGAAAAACGTAATCCACGTGGCAAGGAAGCTATAAAAACTAGATCGAATTTAAAGATAATTACGAAAAAAATTGTGGAATTATCTTCTAGCTTTTAACATACTTGAATAGTGATCGTATTTTCTTTTTTTTTTGTTCGCCGGACGAGTTATTTAATTTCAAACGTTTTTCACCAGCATTCCGTAAATCGATTCAACTCGTTAGTCGTATCGGTTATTTGTTATCCGCGAAAGCCTTTTAGTAAAGCAAGCAAAAGTCCTCGGTACTTTGAACGTGGAGTCAAACGACAAATGGATAAAATCAGTATTTGTTATTTAGCGAATGCAAAAACGTGTTACGCAACACGTGCACTTTCTTTTAAACTGCATTTTATAAAATGAGCTTTCGAAATGTGTGTCGTTCGATTAAGAGTACGTATGCATCATTCATGAAAATGTTCTTGCTATTTGTCTGCTCGTATTACTTCATAATTTAGAAAAATACAAAGTGAAAGCTATTGGTGTAAAAAGCGCGTGTTACTCGAAAAACGTCGTTAACCATAGGCAGCATTAAATTACATTTATTAAGCCAATTTTCAATAACACAGAAAATGCTTTGAACAAAGTCTATCCCAAGTTCTTTTTCATGCTATATTTGATATATTTTACACCGAATTTTTTTTTACCGTTGGGAAAGTTTTTTTATGTAAAAGAGCGTGAGTTCAATCGTGGAATTCGCTCGTTTTAGATAATATCTACTTAAATCTGACAGTAAATACGCTGGATACTCGATACTTGAATTTTGAAACAAAGTTTACGTACTTTTTTAAGTAATTTTCACCTAACATTTCTTTCGTGCTCTTAAAGAGAAAGTTAATAAATGTAAGCTCGAATTTCGCCAGACAACGTAAGAAAAACTATACAGATATGTATGCACGTCTATACATGTAATACCAAACGTAATCAGATACAGAATACACTTATGTTTTCGTAATATACTTAAAAGAAATTTTTAATTGTGAGTAAATCGATTAATTTATATATTGCGCGAGTATTAAATTGTCCGGCCATAATCGGCGCAAAAAATAAAATATAAATAAAATACAGTGATAATTTAGTAACTATAAAGTAATTTATTTTTTTTCATTTTATTCGGAGTAATTCCTGTGATTTAATACTTAGGAAAGTATACGAGTTATAATGAAACTGTTTCCTTATTGTACAATTGCCTCGCTATAATTTCCTATATTTGGCTTTGCAAAGGTGAATGCTTCTAAGAAATATGAATTTATCAAAAGCGTCGCTTCGCAGCTTCTTTATTTACAGAATGGAACGAATGAATAATCGAATGAACGCATGTACGTAGGTATGATTAATATGAGTGAGTACGAGGCGATCCTAATGGAAGGCTATAATCACAATTCTGACTTTATTATTTGCTGCCGTTGTATAATTACGCAAAAAATGAATAATCTTTTTTTTAAACGAATTAACTTTTTAATTGTAAAAATTGATAAAGTTATTTTCACGTAGCATGCGTTAGTAAAAATTAGAAATTTCAGCTTTCATCAAGTTATGAATAAATTGTAACTATGTTTGAAACAAAATTTAGGTTCTTTTCTTCAACAATATGATCGAAAATAGAGTTAAATAATATCGTTTTTTCGATAATAAATAGATATAAATTATATCACTTATTTTCGAATTGTGGTAATATGTTCAAGAATCATCTGATTGAAGAGCAGTAATTAATTTACTAAAAACAAGCGAATATAATAAAATACTATTTGTATTTTAATTGTATAGCTCGTAATATTTCTTTTTTAAAATATATTTGTTACAATTATTCATTTATCTAAAAAAATTTTAACGTGCATTTTATACAATACAGCAATAAAACAGCGATTAATAAAAAATATAAATATATAGTACGATTGTTTTTTTAGAAAGAAAATAATTTTAAATCGATTTAATAATTATCGCATGAATTAAAAAAAAATAACTAAGTAATCAAATCGTAAAAATATGTAAGTTTATTTAAAAAAATATATAGATATGTTTCAATCATTATTAATTTTCTATTTCTTCTAAAAATTAAGTTTTAATCTACAATAAATTCATTAAAATTACCTTGAAGTTAAAAATAAGTTATAATTTTGATTTGTTCGCATAAATTTCTAAAGTAAAGAGTAGATGCTTGATTTATTTAAAAATGAATCATCTTGAATAAAAATGTCTTTGATAAAAGAAGACTTATGCTCCTAAAATTCAATTTGCACTGGTTAAATTCTCTTACATAAAAAAAATGATAAAATTGTTAATAACGGAATTCGTCTTCTATCGAGAAAAATTTTTTTAATTCCAATTAAATGTTTGAGAATTTTATACCAGGTTTTTGCCGTCAAATCGAAGCCGAAGTTAGTTTAGCGTTCGTTGCGAAAATTATAACACTCGAATTTAACTGCTCGACTATTTCGTACTTCGTGCTCTGCCGATCAAAGAATTAATCATTATCCGAAGGTGTGATAAATAAAAAAATAGAATTTTATCTACCAAATAAGGCGAAAGGTGGAGGGTTTATTTTTGCGTTATAGTTTATATTTCATATCCGTAATTTGTGATCCATTCTTATAGAGAAAACAGTTCGAGTTTAGTGCCCATTCAGGATTTTTCATCAACGCGTTACGAAAGCGAAACTGGCTCGGTTTTAGTGAGATCCTCAAAATGCCGTATTTTATAGGGATTTCATACTATCGTGCGAGCGCGCTCTCATCTTTCAATATCCATTGTTTGAATAGCTTTTAATGCCAATAACTTTAAAATTACTCTGACGCGCGTCACGTTTTTAGTTTTTAAGAAGTGGCCATTGGACGTTAAACGCGTTAAATTGTCAACTGCGAAACTCGGCGGATATTGCTCTTGCCGAGAAGGCGCCGATTTCATAAGGAATCGCATCGGCAAAACAAACAGACGACAAACCGAACGAATACGGTACAGCTTAGGGAGATTGTTCGAGGATTGAAACGTTCGCTCGTCGAGATAAACGCAGCTTCGCCAATGACAAGCTCGAGCCGCAGCTTTTCAGGCGCCGAGATAAGCTTCTTCACGAGCACTTCAGCAATACAGTTTGCGATTTAAAGACAGCGGCAATAAGTTAGCAAATTAAGTCACGGTGCGGCGCGCGTGGCCACGTTTTCGATATTTTTATACATCAGGTCTCATTAGTATGCCCGGAATCATGCAGATATATTAATCGCACTTTATGGGCGCGAGTAAATTACCGCTCAAAATCGCAGCCATAAATAAGTGTAACGATATAAGCATAAAGTAATGTCCGTACACGATGCGTGATCGAGTTTTACGATATTGGTATTTATAGTTGGTGCGCTTGGCGGCTCGGAGCAGCTCCGCAGCTCGTCGGGGCCCGACTTTTTTCCGCGCTTTCTCGCAAAATGGCAGTTCCATGCCGGCGGAATGAAGCCCGGCTTTTAAACATATAATCGAAACCGGTCGAATTTATTAGCTTCGCGCAGCCGCATGACACTGTACATCTTGTAATCCTGCCTTTTTCTGTGTTTCGGGTACACGCGCCGTAAAAACCTTACTTAACAGCCGTTTCCGCGCACATTTCGCGTACACAGTATATTCACGGCAATGGGTCAGATAAGCGCGACACGGGGCCCTCGCGCAGGGCCCTTTCGAGGGAAACACTTCATAAAGAGTCAAAGCCGCCGCAGCCGCGCTCGAGTCGCGCCGATTACGCGAATAAGGAACAGCCGGATAAGGGAATAATCGGGGACTAATATTTTCGAGATTGGGCCAGGGGATACACTAGTCCGTGCATGATAGCAGAGTCTAAAAGCATATTAAATAACCTTAAATTCAATTAAGGAATACACTTAGCACGACGGCAAAAAATCGTCCCTGGCGCGGCTGGAACTCGCGAAGTAATTACGGTTCGGTGGCGCGCGGCTCCCCGAGACGGAAAGAGAGAACCAAGGTCTTATATTTCTGGACCGCCTACCGACCATAAATCCGTGTTTTTGCCCGTCTCGTCTCTGATTGGATCC
The DNA here is from genome assembly GCA_018907185.1 of Platyscapa corneri. Taxonomy (NCBI): domain Eukaryota; kingdom Metazoa; phylum Arthropoda; class Insecta; order Hymenoptera; family Agaonidae; genus Platyscapa; species Platyscapa corneri. The sequence goes on along the minus strand of JACCHW010000021.1, from coordinate 2,880,494 downwards.
CGCGGGAAGGAGCGAGCGAGACAGTTACCCATGTGCTGGCATGGCTTCACTCCCCTGTATGAGTCGCGTCTCGCGTCTCTCTTATCTTCCTCGCACGTTCAATTAGTTCCCTGACTAATTCGGAGGAAATGTACGCCGAGTGTCGTAAATTTTCCGGAACCTTGTCTTTGGAAATACGACTTGCTAAGCAGGAGTTATAGCGTTAACGATTGATTTTTCTTGTTTTTCTGTTCTTGTTCAGCCCGGGGGATGTTTGCCCGACGATGCCCTGGAACTCCTCCGTGTGTCTCTCCATTTTGCCAACATAGTTTACTCGCTGCTCTGTCCACGTGTCGCCTTGCTTTTAAAACTGAATTATATCTGAAATATTAATTCGCCAGCTTTTCGCACTGGCAAACAGAACGAATGGCCGAAATGAAAACGCGAACTTTTTCCGCCTAATTTAAATGCGTTCGTGCGCGGAACTTGACTCGGAGTTTCAAGCAGATTCTTGCTCCATAACGTAGTTTCATCGCATAGTTACGATGAATTTACATTCCATCGAGTCGCGGGGCCACTTATGGGAAATGCGTGGAACAATATTGGCAATAAGTCAAATAGCGTAAAAGTGCACTCGCGATCTAGAAAATTAAAGTATAATATTTCACGAAAAACGTTGCTAGATTTATGAACGACTTATAGATTCGTAGTTGCATACGCGTGATAAGGCCAAAAAGAAGGATGTCGTCCAACGCTCACCCCTTAAAATTATTCCATCTCTCCAATTACACGCTTTATTCAACTTTTTTCCGCCTCTCAGCCGAGCAGGCATTTACAATTTTCATTCCCCTGATTTTTCAGGTTTATTCCTACAAGACTATCAAGCGCATAACGCGTAGAGGCAGCGGAAGTAATGGTCACTTTTCACATTTAACATACGAAAAATAATACGAAACAACAGGTTCGAGACATAGAGTTATGGCTCGGCATTTTACTCCGTTCCCATCTAAAGAAATTTCCTGGTCTATTCCTCAGAAATCATCCCTCCTCTGACTTCTCAACAGCATCGTCGGGACACATGCAGAGCAAGAAATCTTTTGGCATCTGCACCGCGGTACGAAGAGCTCGTTTCGATCCTTTTTTTCCTCTTCTCCCTCCCGCAGCAAACACGTATCTAAAAGACTCGTGGCGCGCGGAACAAAGTGAGGCAGAGTGAGAGAGACGGAGGGAGCGAGAGGTGGAGGTGCCGACTCACTTCTCGCTCGCTCGCAGCAGGTGGTTACTATGGCAGAGGCCGCGCGTCCGTACTCTCATTTTCGTTCGGTTAAACGGCCTGAAACGGCTGCGAGACCGATCATGGGTCAGGGAGTCGCGTAACTCAGCGGAGACCATTAGTACTATCTTTCGTCCCTGGCGTAGCAGACCGGAGCAATAAACCGGAGGCCTGGACCGCAGTCCCAAGAAAACTAGACTCTTCGGAAACGTATGTGCACCCGGAGCGGGAAGGGGAGGGGGCGAGATGCGTGATGAAAAGATCGAAGCGGTAAGGCGGGGAAAATAAAACACGTTACGCAATGTGGCAAGCAAAGGTTGCGAGGAAATGATGAATTGTTATGGACGCTGGTCGATCCTTTTTTCAACTCTTGCGGGATATCGAGAATTCAAACTTTTTGAGTATCCGCATACTTCGATTAAAATTTATAATTATCGAGAAGGAATTTTTTACTCTCCTGATGATTTATTTCTTTGTCAATCTGTAGGCGCATTATTCTTTTGATTTATCTGATTTCCTGATGAGTTTCGCGTGCGGTGCGACATGACTCGGAGTGAATTCATAAAAATTGAAGTAACCTTACTTTTTTCATAAGACATCACGATCGTGGAATAACAGCGATATTATCATAACTAATGGAACGCGTTTCGAAACCGAGCATTATTATAATGTTTTTAATGTAAAATGCACGTTTACCGAGCGCTTCGACCGTGTCATTTACATATTAGAACAATAAATTTTCCTCGTTTGTTCCTTTGTTGGTTTTAAACAATATTTCAATATTTCGTATGGAACGCTGATAACTAGTTTTTACACGATATTAACCCTTACAATTTAATTGATTGAAATTACCTGTTCCAATTACCGATCACTGTTGGGGATTAGTGGATATTTAATTGTGGCTCTGGTCTTTTTATCGAACATTTTAAGTTACTAAATTTTGAACAAAAAATCCTCGTGCTAACTATTTTTCTATTCTTATATCCCCCATTTCGAGAATAATAACGGGTTAAAAATTGCAATTTTAATATTTTTTCCATTTTCGCTCAAATTTTATTAAAATACATGCGTATAGAGCAAAATATGAAAGTTAAAAGTTAAGGAAATTCAAAAAATGTCGAAATTATACATGATTTAAAAGTTTTTAAAATAAAAGTTAAGCTCCTTTTAAAATATAAAATAAAATACCGTTAAATTTAACAATATAAAATAGAAAAAAGTTAAACTCGTTTGAGTTATTATGATAAAATTTTCATTTTTAAATCAAAATATTTTTTCTTATATACAAGAGAACATTAAAAAATATTGTCTAATTATAATCGATTTAAAATTAAACATTGCTACTAAAATGATAAAAATTACACTTTCACACTTTTTCACACAAATTTATAATCCAATTATTTTTAAATTAAAAGATTATATGCGAATTTTTAAACAAGAGAGGAAATTTTTTATTCATATTCAACTTTTTTTCGTAGTCTAGTAATAGCTTCTTTAAAAATCTATGCTGATATGACATTTCATTCATCATCATAAGTATAAGTAAATTAATGAAGTTCTGCATGCGTATCTTTAAGTTAATACCGTGATTTTTAATTACTAACTGAACTTTCGATGTAACGTATAGCTAAGTTTTCATAATTATTCAAAAACATTGATCAACTAAAAATTTTAATGATATAAATTGCATTAATTCAGTTTTAATATGAACAGCAAAAAAGCAATAAGTTAGGTGAAGCTCTTGGACGATTATTTTCGTTTCCACATTTTAATTTTTATATCCAAAAAATAGGATGTAAAAATTGAAAATTGAAAAATTGAAACGTTTCATCATTTGAAGATGAAATATCTGGAAATGTTATTTCGAACACTATTCCGAAGAATGGCGGTTATTGATAAAATAATATTGAATTTTTCAAATAAATTTTTCATTTAAGTGTATAAATAAATTCTCTAATTATATTATAAATAATTTAATCGATTCTCGATAAAATTTTAAAGGAAATATGAAAGAAACGTTAGCAAAAAGTTGATCGTTATATTTTCATTGAATTTTTGTTTTTATCATCACTAAGCCAATAATTTAAAACGAATTTAAATATCGATAGTATTTCAAGCAAAAGCTTTTGTGTAAAAATATTCATAAAATCTTCTTTGCATTTCAGCAATAAAAAATATTACCAAAAGTAAAATATAACTGTAATAAATCTGTATTTTCTTTGTACCCCAAATATTATGATGCTTAACTAAAGTCACCCACTTTAAACGACAATTTTTATCTGCAATATAATTTGATAACAATTTTTAAAAAATTTTAAATATCAATTTTTCCAAAATTATTTTTTTAAAAAATGTCTTATATAAAAGTAATTGATAATATGTAAAGAAAGTATCTGTTTATATATTATTGTTTAAACGTCTAATTTTTTTACTTGTAAATTTTACTCTAAAAATGTTTTTCAAAAAAAATTGCAAACGATAAAATATCTTAAAATATATTACATGAATCTTGTACAATCTACGTAAATTATTTTCATAAATCTGCATGCATAAATTAAAAAAAATGTATAACTACAAATACAAATTTTCTACAATATGTCATGACATATATTAGGATATAATTAGGTATAGGTAATATTAGATTCAATACGGGGTTATTTTATTAGATATAAATGTAAATAATGTATTTGATTTACAAATAAGGATAACTGTACTACAATGTGCGATTGTCTTTTATAAGCATCAAATATTTTTGTAAATTATATGAAGTAATAAAATTATTCAGTTTTATACATAGAATAAATCAAACTTTATTCGACTTTCAGACTTTCATAGATTATTTTGTAGGACAGATACAGTTTGCAACAATAAATTGAAACCCTAGGAATTATTATTTTGGTTTTTTTCTAGTTATTATTATGCCAACCATTGTACGTATATTGTAATCAAGAGCCAACCTCTTTGCTAAGATTTAAGAGGCTATATTTCTTAACTGTTCCGATATAATTACCAGTATTGTATTATATTTTAATATAATTATAATATATTAAGAAGCAGATTTCACAATAAATAAATCTACACAAATTATGTTTGCACAATTATTACTAACCTGTTTTACCTTCTTAATGGTGTCTATCAATCTTTTAATTCTTTATAACCCTAAAAATCTTATTAAGAATTCGATAAGTTTTAACATTCTACTATAGCGCGGCTTCGACTTTTGTATAACGACAATATATTACATAAAGCTGAAGTTCGTGTTTTCCAGCTCATAAAATAATATTTGAATAGATTTCAGAATAAATCGAATTATAAGGACGTATTTCTTGTATTATACATTAATAATATCACGCAAACTTGTATTATTTATTAATGTATCAATATGATTTTTGTATTAGAGGATACTATTCTATAATTTTACTCCTTACCTATAACTCAAGTATAAGATACTAATTAGTGAAAAAACTTTTATTGAAATATGTATGCAGAAAAAATTTTAAAACATAAAATCATCCCATATACGTCCAAAAAATATTTTATTCCCGATGGTAACAATCTATTCAAATAATAAATCTTTGTACTGGTTAAACTCATCGATAAATCGGAGAGGTTGAAAAAAGAAAAAACTGATTAATAATTGAATTTAAAGATCAGAAAAAAGTTCAATAAATTGAAAGTAATATTATAAGTGATACGAATGAGTAAAATATCAGGGTAAAGGCTAAACAGTACGTCTAAAACTAATCCCTACAATGACTTATGCGCAATCTCTAACTAATAAATTGAGTTTGAAGACGTAATTGAAACACCACGAAAGTCCGAATGACGGAAAGAAGCTGCTGCTGAATAAATAACGAAGCAGGAGGAAAGTATTTTACAATCAACTTGACTTAAACGCCAAATGAAAAAAGTGGAATATTTCAATAAAATCAATATGTACCGAGGGTATCTGAAATTAAGGTATCACGAACGAACAGCGAGTATCGGGCTTAGTAACTATAGCAGAGGCAAATTAAATAAAAGAAAGTTACGCCGATAAAAAATCTTTAGAAAGATAAAATTTGTAGTTCATAAATGCTAGAGAAAATAAAAATAATATAAGGAAAAAGGCCAGCTACTTATATATAATACCAAATACATTGTTATAGAGTTGTTTGCCTCGTAATAAACTATCATATTTAGTAAAAAAAAAAAAACGGTACAAGCGTGCGTTGACAATTTATACAGCAACTGATAAAAAATGAGAAAACATACATAACATAATAAATAATAGAAACGGTGGAAAAGCGGAGAGAGTAAGATCTGAAAGTGATAGATGTTAACTCTTGCCAACGCTTAAGCACTGCGTGAGCAAACCACGATTTCGCTCCTAAGTTCTCTTCTTAATCACTGTAATTATTAATGAGAACCGCTATAAAGAAATAATGAGGAAAAGGTCGAGAGAAGACGAGATAGAAAGACTCGCGCAGAAGTTAAGCGAAAGCTGTTCTGAACTCTATTCGAGGTTACTTAACTATAACCCACGAATCTCACCGATCTGGGAGAGGAGGTAATATTCTTTTATTTTCATTTGGAACGAATCGAAAAAATTTAATCCTGCACTGTGCAATCGCTGATGTGCTGGAAATTATTGAAAGTCGCTTGTTTAACGTAATTTGGTCGCTCGAGAAACACTAATAATTTATTTATAAGTGTACTAAGTATTGTAAATTTTCTCGTAGTCGTGTATTTGTGTAATTCAAATTAATTTTCATAATATTTATAGTACCATAAGTTACGTCTATTATTGATACTAAGAATTTTAAAAACAGAAAAATTGTTCCGATCTAAAATTGCAGATTCCAACTTATTTTTAGTATTTTCAATAATTGAAATAGAGTCACTACAAACTAATTGAAATGAAACTCAATAAATCACTTATATAGATAGATTTACAAAATTAAAATAACAGTACAAAATGGGCAGAAATGGTTTTACCTAAAAATTATAATCGCACTCTATTAATTCGCGCATTAAACCATCTTCAAAAAATTTCAGATTAATTATTAACATTCGTAAAGAAATAAAGATTATGATTTTTACAAATTTTCTTTGTATTTCAGCGAATTAAACTGCAATTATTATTGTAAAATTTGTTAAAATTTTTTAGTTCCACGAGCTATGAAGTATTTTATAATATTAACAAGTTATTCAAAAACTAAATACCTTACACTTTTATGTAACGCATAATGACAGAAGAGGTAATTTAAAAACACAGGTGAAGTATGTTTCTTCCAACATTAATTTCATCAAACCATACGGTAATTTACAACTTTGTACAATATTGTATAACGAATTTATTACAAAAACACTCAGATTCCTAATAGTTATCAATCAATTTCATAGGTAACACTTCATAGAAAGTATATCAAGAAAACTGAACTTTAGACAAATACTGCAAGTTTTACAACATCTGTAATGACAGTCGGTAAATTTAAAAAGTTTCCTCGAAAAAGTTTATACTCGTAAACTACCTTCACAATACACTAAAATTGATGTATTAGTTTGAAAGTTAATAAATATTTATTGCGTAAAAACGTAATTAGCGATTTTCGAAAAAAATTCACTATTCCATTCATAAACAACATTGAAACTAGCCTTTACAGAAGTCACCAAAAATTAATACCAAAACAGAAATACCAGTCATTTTTAATGACATATTTCGGATTTTTAATAAATAGCAAACTTTAATAATTAAGTTGTTAAGCTTAATTATCAATTAAATTTAATTGAATTAAATTAAATTACAGAAAGTATACTTTTTCAAAACATAATAACAACTTTGGCATTTAAATCTTCTTAGCAATTGTAATTGTTATAATAATGATAAAAAAATTTCTTAATCAGTCTTTAATTACATTTCATCAAGTATCACGTAATTAATTTTTTTTCAATAATTTATAATAGCTTTACATTAACTCGCTGTTTAAAAATTATCTAAATTTTTTCATTCACTTAAGAATAATTAAGCGAATTTTTCGTATATGCTTACGCCGATTAATGTAGTCTATATATGGACATTGCATTCGTATACAGGTGCAACACATTTTTTAATTTCGTAAAGAATTTACTATCAAAAGGATACGATAATTTTAGAAGTCGAGAAAAAAAAACATTTATGTTTACACGTGTTCCGCAATTATTACTACTTTATGTATTTATTTAAAGCGTTTCTGCGTGTCATTAAATTATGCCTAATTTATTTGAAATTATTATTTTACAGGTATGGTACGTGCGCCAGGAATTTGACGCTACATTCATAGAGGTAATAATCATAAGTGTCAGTTAGAGTTAATTTGAAATCCTACTATATATGGGTTATATAAGAAATTCTATAAAAACATTGGTTTTGGCGATAAATACTTTACAAACACTTTGCAAAAAGTTATACTAGCAGAGAGTTAAACTTACTTGTTGCGAGCTCGTATTTCTTCTTGAAATAGATTCTTTCAAACTAAAATTCTAAAGTTTTTAAAGCAATTAAAAATTTCAAATATTTATTCTTATTGGCGTGGAGCTTGACTCGAGAAAAGACAATTAAATGACATTTTAACGAAGAACGGACGTAAAATAATGTTGTTAATCTTATTAAATTTTCAAATTAAGAAATAAATTTTTGGGAAAATGTAGAAGGAACGTTAATATAAACGATGATAAACGATCAATTCCAACGATTAAATATTAGCTTCAGTCTGCAACATTTTTACAAACGCTCTATTAGAGCATTGGAAGGAGTCTGCAGCAGATTTCGGATATTAAAAGAAGATTTGGCAATGCGGCAACCAAATTTCAGTACTTGATATTAAATTATTATGCGCGCACGTGCAAAAAGTTCATGCGAAAAGTGGGAAATCACAGAACAAAAGAGTACGTATGCAGCCGCAACACGTGTATCGTGTCGACGAGGTACGCATATTGAATTCGTGCCGCAATCGAGTGAAAGAGCACAAAACTGTCTTTCGGCATTTTCCAGAGTCGTGTCCGACGACAATCACTACATGCGTGTACAATATAAAAGAGACGAGCCAAATTTCGGAGCATCCGGCCCAGGGGCAAGAATCTCTGTCTCTGTCTCTCTCTCATTCTGGACCAGTGGGAAACGGACACGGCAGGTGCATCGTGCGGCAACGGCCGCGAGATCGACTCTCGGATACACTATACTCCAAGAGTCATTCGCGCTCGATCTGCAATTCTGTACAGTGCAAATCGCACTCTCCCTGGTCCTGGTACCGCTAGGGGTGTCGTACCTTCTGCACATAAACTGATGATTTGATTAGCAATAAATAAACTATACCTCTTAACTTTCTTAAATTTATATTCCTTTGTATCTGTTTTTAATTTATTTTACATCTAATGTACGCCGTTAATTTTGTATTTTAAATTATTGTGTATGCGATGCATTCAACGTTATTGTGATTGGTATGTTAAAATGTTTTTCGGATAATACATCTTACACGCTTATAACTGGAAAGTGAATTACCTTTTTATTTTTCATAACTCTTCAAGACTTTGCAGTCGAACTGCACTTCATGCCTAATTGATAGCAAAGTTTTTAAATTAAATTTCAAGCTACAAGTTATTCGATTACGACTGGAAAAAGTTCATTAACGAGGCTCGAGTGCCCTCTTTACCTTGTTTATTACTTTTAACAAATCGAGTACATCGTTATTATAAGAATTTGCTAGTGTAATCCGTTTAGTTTTGTTTATTTGTTGTGCGCGGATAAAGTATCTGCGAAAGAAGCGATTCCATTGTAATAAGCAAAATGTAACAATAGTTGAAGAGGACGAGAAAAACAATAGAAAAAAAGGAATTGGCTCGCAAGTCTGTCATTAGAGCAAAGAAGGAAAGAAAGGAAAGGCGCGAATCGGAAGTTGTGAAATTAAGAATTAATGTCTAGTTATATTTCTCCTGTCCTTCATTATCATCTTCTTGGTCTATTTTGAGAGGCACTTGAGCCGAATACCACCTCGGCTATACTTTCCTTATACGTACTTTCCAAACTCAGGCGAGCGAAACCAATTGGCTGAAATTTCGTCAGCTGCAGAAGAATCCAAATGACATTGGGCAATCGACGCACACATCCCTAGGCGAAAAAGAATAGACCAGAACAGCCGCACGAAGCTGTTAGGTTAATTGAGGTATTAGCGCCTACGGCGTTTCACGCGAATGAACACGTGTGTGCATCACGTCCCAGTTAACTACACCATTTATATTCTCGTGCCTGTCCCACAGACTCCGATCTTCTGCAGCTCACTTTTTCTCCACGAGAGAAACAGTAATTGACATATTTTCTCGGGATTTATATATTTAAGGAAGACGCGTGTAAGATCTTTAGCTGTACTTTCGCTACTGGATTGGGTTTGCCGGACAAATTTAAAAGACGAATCACTGTATGCGTAACAGGAAATAACTCTGGACGCTGATGTTTTATTCAGTTTTTAAATTTGTTGCTTTCTAATAGTTTGATCATATAAGCATAAATTTCCAAGTATTCGTATATTTTTCTCGACTTTCGCATGAATCTATTTACGTTGGCTATAATTCAATTGCCGCAAAAACCGCGTTAACTTTATGACCAGAGCCGTAGCGAAATTGAAATTGATATATTATAAAAATCATTTCTTGTGCGGAATACGTAATGAGTTACAGTTCGTGTGTTTGAAATCAATGAGCGCCTAAATTAATTTCTGGATCGGATCGTCATTGTTTGTTGCGCCTTGCATATAATTGTATAATAAATCTAACAGATATTGAACATAACCGTTTTCTATTAATACGGTGCGGTAATATGATGTAATCATTTTTTCACACACTGCTATTCAATAAAATTTGAATGCACAGTTCTCGGTATACGTGCTCGAATGTAACACAATAAGAAGCACCGATACACATTTTGTATAGTATAGTGCATGAAATCAAAATGGAAAATGGAAATATAAATATAAAAAATAACAAAACGTATTTTATATTATTCTGAATTCTTTCGCTGACTAGAAAAAGCAATAGCTGGGTATAAAATTCCATATTTATGTGACATTTCGTATTTGTATTTTTTAAGTTATAACAGAAAACAACTATTGCTTTAAAAATTAAATTTTTTTAAAAATTCTAATCTTTCCTTGGTCATAAAATTTATATTTAAGCACATACAGTAAGAGCAGATAACTTGAAAAAATTTCTCTTAAACAAAATTTTTAATATTTTTAATGGTTATTTAGCAAATTGTTCGTTAAGATGCGTATAAATAGTGGCATTTTAATGAATAATATAGAGAAAATTTGAAAATTGCCAAGAACTGTACTTAGCTGAAATTACTTTCTGAAATCACTAAATATGTAATGTTGTAAAAAAATATTTTTATCACGGATGGTTTTATAAAAGCAACCTTAACGTCGGGTTTCCATTTTCATGGGTAAATTATTAGAAATAAAATATTTAAATTAGCAGAATATATTTATCCGTTAGAATGAAAGTAATATGAAATATATCGTCGAAATGTATAAAGTAAATAAATAAAGTAAATAAATAAAGTAAATAAATAAATAATAATATTCCTTTTTTCACCATGACCATTGACTTCGAACAAAAACATGTTCTATTTTTCTTTATGTTAAGCAAACGTTTTGATTGATTATATATTTGAATTATTATTAAAATAATACATTACTAGTAAAGACAATTAGTATTCAAAACAGCATTTGAGACAAATTATACGTCGGAATTTGAAATTAATAACTAATACTTTAAATTTGAAAATTATTAAAATAAAAACAGAATTTATAGACTATTTTCAATGATTGAATATTACGTCTTATAAATACATCACGTTAAAAGTTTTAAATGCAATAATAAATACAGCATAAACAAAGCAAAAATATTTGAAAGTATTTGTCTTTCCGATTATTATTTCTTGACGTCGATAAACAAATTTTCAATCTTATGGTGCTTATAGTGTAATGTGCCGAATAGAATATAAATTCAGATGTAAAAAAGTGATCAATGGGAATGGAGGAGTTAATTTCAATATGAGCAGAGCTCACGTTTATATAGAAATAGTCATATCTCGCTTCCCACTTAGGAAAAATAAACTATATGAAAATAATGAAAGAACATTCCAAAGACGCACAGTTACTCGGTGAAATACCGCGTGGGCAACCTCGTACAGAGTTGCAATTTACGAGTGCATTGTGTGAGATTTTCAATTTCGTGTAATTGGCGCCTTCACGCTCGCGCCTTACTGTTTATGAACGCGCACGCGGACACGCGTGTACCAAACGGTAAAGCGGAGATAAAAGGGCTTGAAAAGTGGGAGGTTTGAGCAAAATTTAAGAGTGTTGGCTCCCTTCTAGAACTCCGCAAAAAAGGAACCCGGAAACAGTTTAATGCCCTACTGTACATAAGAATAGGGAGATTCGCAAGGAATAGCAATAAAAAAATCCAAGACCCAGTGCGTCTTAAAGTCGATACCGAATTATCCGCAATGTACTTGATGAGTCTTAAATAGTAGTTGTTTCAATGATGTTTTAAAGATCGTATAATTTTTAAGAGAATCCAACTATACAATTATAAAAAAAATTTAGAAAAGTTTAGCGGCTGCTGAGTATCGCAGATGCAATGCTATTAGAATTATGTCAGCCGTGTAATACAATTAATAATCGCTTTTATGCCGTGAAACAAGAAGCACTAAAAATGTGCAAATAAATTTAACTTTTGCGGAAGTAGTGCAGATAGATACATTCCTTCAAAATAATTAGTCGATATTCACTGTAAGAGTTTTCTTTTGGGCAGAGGGAGAATGTAGCATTGCATTAAAAAAAAATTGTAGCTGGTGCATAAAAAATTGAGCCGAATTTCTTTATAAAATTCAACGGAAACTAGAAGTTAAATAAAGGTTCCGTTACAAAAACAAAAATTTTAATGAATCCCAGAGAGGTACTCCAGGAAAAATGGTCTTGCTTTTGCACTCTGTCTTATACTTTTCCGGTTCAGATATATGCACAACCTCCGCACAAACACACCTCTATTTAACCAAAAATGAAACTTTAATTTTTTACCGCAACTCGGGGATAATTCGTAGTCGAAAATTTCCTAACAACCGAAAAACACAATATAGAAATAAAGAAAAGGAAACGAATAAACTTGTAAGTTGGTGGTTGTAGGTATTTTTTAAATTGTAGACTAACTTGAGTAACATAAGTGTTATAAAGATTATTCACAACTTCTTGCTACAATCAGCTGTAGAATCAACCGCATTTTAAATCATAACACTCTGAGCTACAATATTTTTAGTAGAGCAGCGAACCGCTTTACAAAACAAGCACTCAAAAACCCTCCAAACTTTAAACCAATTTCTCCGACTGCAATTTATGTAGCAGTTACCAATATATTGCTTTATGTGCGTATCATCAAATCCTATAATTTAGGGAGCAAAATTAGGCGACGGCACGCGTATATATTCATATATTTACACCAGCATTTTGTAGCGAGACGATGATCACCGTAATAGGCATAGATCGCAACGACGTTGTACGAGTACGCGTTGCCCGTTTACTCGCCGTAACTTTCCAGTTTAAAAATGCTGGGGCCCGAAAGTAGGAGGGCCTTCAAAATATTCAGCATACGGAGAAAGACGCAACTAGGGAATAAATCGAGAGCGGAGCTTCCGGGTGAAGGCACCTTGTTACCCCTTTACCGCTGCATACGACAATGGCACCGCGGCGAAGATAACTCGGGCCCGAGGTTTATTGGCCAATATCTTTTGGGCCTCCTCTCCCCCCGGGGCTCGCGTCCTCGTTTCGACGTGAAAACACGCGCGTGACTTTCGGACAATAGCGCGCGCCTTTGAATTCGGCGCTGCGGGCCCAAGAGGATTTAAGGCCCCAAACGGGTCGGCGGCGAATAATTTTCATAAATTTCGCGGATCTCGTAAACATCGCATGCGGCTGCGGCTGCGGCTGCGGCTACTCGAGCGACGTCCGGGAGTTGCTCTCGCGAAGCTCCTCTTCGATTTATTGGATTATCGCCAAGTGCGAGCTGATGCTCGAGCTTTCATCAGGACGATAACTGTCCGCGCAAATGGCCGCTTGCCAGTATGCGTCGTTCGCGTACGGCCGGCGGTGAGCGACCTGAGTCGATTACTCGAGGAGTTGCAAAACGGCGACGGAGATGGGACTTTCTTTTTTTGCCCTCGGCTCGACGCGACTTCCCCGATGCCGGCGGGGCCGTTTCTAACATTTCGTTATGTACGAGTTTTCGTTAATTAGAATTTATACGATTATGGAACGAGTTTCGAGGCAGAGCGGGTAGCCAACATCGCCGGTAAATATTGCCATCGATAATAATAATTGGAGTGTACAAGATCTCTGCGCAATGTAATTAGGTTTATGCATTTTTTATACGTAAATAATGCGTTGTAAATACATTCGTAAATTTGTCGCGGCTGGATTAAATTGTCTTGGTTAATGTCATCATTTTTGATACTTAAAATTTTGCAAATACGCTCCGTAAATGCAGAAACGGCCTTTCTCCCGTCAATTAAAAGATACTTTCATTTTCCGAATTCGAAAAAATGTATTAAATATCCGTTTTTATTCAAATTACACTCTTGTAAGCGGATTAAAAAGTTGATAATATTTTAATTTGGCTAGACCATTTTAATTTAATTACAATCCTTGATTTTTAACGCGGCACTCTCAGCGCACTCCGACCGCTATTTATAAAGATTACCAAAATCCGATAGCAAGCGATGCCGCCGCCGCCGCCGCCGCCGCCTCGATTTTAATGTACTATTTTATACATCTTATACGTTGGCTTCTTGTAAAGGGCAGCGTATATAAAGTGGCACTTTATAGTTCGAATACTGGGCCACAGCAGCCCGGAATGAATCTGATTATCCCAGTCGATTTACGCACTGTCCGTTCCCCCCCGCCCCTCCAGCCCTCCTCGCCGACCGATCGCGCCCCTTGAACACCGACACAAGACTCGGCGCTCGTGCATTTACGAGCCTCGTCGCTCCAATACATTCGGCCGAATAAAAGGAAAAAACGGAAACGAAAAACAAAAGACAGAGAGATGATAAACGAGTCGTAGCCGCGCAAACGAGAGCCTTACGTGCGTACACCCCGAAACTATCGATCGAGTCGAGCCGAGCCGTGCGCACGTTCGCGGTGCATAAATCGCCGCACTTGGCTTTCGTGGGGACGTCAAATTAACCGTCCGCGGCGACGGCACGGCGCGCCGAAGCCTCGACACGGCAGCTTCGGCGTAATGAGGTGGCGGCCCGAGGGTGGATTTTAATCAAGGATCGTGCGCCATCCCCGATTCGTTAGCTCCCGCGCGGTCCATTTGGTTTGGCCCCTGATCACTCGCTACCGTCCCGGCTTATTGCAACCTACTTCTCTCCCCGCTTCCTCCGCGCCCTTTTATCTTAACTTAAAGAGGCTGCCACACCGCTGCTCAACTTATAGATTCCAGCCAGCGAAACTTGAATTTAAGTTATCGAAATAAGTCCGATGTATCAAAGGGTAAAAATGAAAAACCGAGTCGTGGATGTTATGCTTCGACGAGTGGATATCGATTGTGTAGTGTTAGGATTCTTTATATAATTATTAGTTTGACTCTATGGAAACAACAATTCGGCTTACGCAACTGCATTAGTTGCAGTTTACGTAACGCATCGGGGAGCAATAATTGAAAAATAACTCTTGCTCGTGTCACGTAATTCGTGTATGAAACAAAAACAATTCGGTTAGTATTCGTTATAGGAATAAACTAACGTATGAACAAACTCACACTCAGCCTCTCTCGACGAGTGTAAAAAGTTTTATATTTAAACGCGAATGTTGAATGAAAATATTGTTCAACGTTTATCAGTACCTCTCGTTAATAACAATATCGAGGGTTTTTTAATCGAACCTCTCGTAGTCGAAGATTAGATTTGCAAACATATATAAGGGGCAGGTATCGAAGAAATCGAAAGTAGTTTATATGCGTGAATAGCCAAAGGTATCACTGTTTAAAAAGGCTGCATCTATTCAGGCGTTTTGGGAGCGAGAGAGAGAGAGAGAGGGACGAGCCGCACAGCGAACGAGAAGGATGGAGAGTTTGCACCCGAATTAGTGGCGGTCAATTATCGGTCTGTATAAACGGCACTATTAGATAACGAGGCGGCAGATGCAGTCCGACAGTGTAACGCTTGGCATTTATATATAAACCATTTTAGATACCGTGCACCATTTTGCGCGGCTTAAAAGATCTTTTGTTTATGGGTTCTAAAGCGAAGAGCTACTGTACCTCGGAGCCTCTTAAAGCTCCTATCTGAAATAGAACTCTGAAACACTCGAATGAAGCGATGATCCTCAATTAGGCTTCATACGTATCACCTACGAGGGGAGAAAATAACTTAACGCTCCACGAGATTGGCTATCTCGGGCGGCAAAAGAGTTTCTTTTAAAATTTTGTAGCTAATAGCAATGCAAATAGTGTGTTTATCGACAGCTTTCAGCGATACGGTAATGTAGCGGTAATTAACAAAGCCGCGCGTTTTCGAAAACCGCTACGAAGCGAAATTCGTACTAAGTCGCCTTATTGATTGGAATCATTTTTAATTTGCCTCAAAGAACAATAAATTTTTGCCCTATTGCAATACGGTACGAGTCCGGAGAAGAGTTTTTATTAACGCGAAATTGCCTTTTAATTGCATTGGCCGAGTCGTAATTTTACATTTAATATCCCGAGAGTATTCCGAAGGTAGTAATTAAAATCCACTCGGGGTGCGCGTGTGCGTGCGTTCCAGGCTCGAAAATCAAAATCAAATGCAGGATCCTTCATTTCCCGCGATCCTTATCGGCGTATCCTGCTGGTCGCGGGCTTTCGTAATTTGCATGCTTCCTAGGCGTGACGCTCGCACGCTTTCGACGCTCACCTGCTGCGTGACGCGAATGTTAAAGGTCAGCCGTAATAAACCCCGCATTATAGTAACCAGCAGGCGGATTCCAACGGCCGACGCTACGCACGTGTTGTATGTATAAAGTATTATAGTGCACAATGCACGCGAGGATTATTCGAATGAGCAAAACTACTTGTCATCCTCAGTTGCCGCCGCATTCTACACTAATGCCGTCAACTGTCAATAGCCCCCCGCGGTCGACGTCCAAAGAAAACCTAAATATTGTTCAAAGATCTCGGATCATTTATTACGGCGATTACTAGAATTTCATAAAAGTGCGCCCGGCTGGTGAAAAGTGCATCGTAGGCTCGTACGAGTTACAAATAAATTTGCCGTGTCGAGCGCAGGAATTCCAAAACACGCTTTTGAAATAGACGAGCCTTAGTTCCTATAATCGATCACGGGACACCATTTATCTAGGTACACCGACAGTAATGAATAATGTATGAAAGCAAAATGATTTTTCCCGGTAAAATATTACGAGGGAGAAGGCAGGAGGCGCGCGTCGAAAAACACGAAACGTGTATGATACGAATTAACTTGTTACACATTCAGCAGAGTAAAAAGTAAAAGTGGTCGATAAATGAAAAAGTGCAGGACACTCGGGTATAAATAAAGCGCCGTATCATCGGCTGGTCCGTAGCGCCGCTCGGGCGTATGGAAAAAAGAGCGTGTAGCTTCTTATCGCAGCCCGAAGATTGCAGGTTTAAAAAAGTTTGCGTGAAAAAGGGCAGGCGAACATCGCCTCTTACAAAATGGTAGGTTGTGTAAGGTTCCTCTCTATTCGAGCAATAAATTAAGCGAAAACGTTTCCCCTATTTGCTTCTTGCATACGCGAGAGGCTGAGGCGCGTCAGGCTCCACGAGTGCTAGGCAGAAAAACAAGTTAAGGAATGCTGCTGCTTCAGCCCCTCCGAGAATATAACACACAAACCAGGACGAAAGTACGAAATACAATAAAAAGTTTCGTGCAAGCGCCCAACGACTTTACGCTTGATACTAAATTACTTCTTACAGCGCTATCGTAACTTACCTCGCTCTCGAACAATAAAAAACCCTGTAACGCGAACTCTCGTACTTTTCTAATAAAACTTATTAAGCTTTTAATTTCCAAACAATTTTCAGGACTTTGAGAATCGGCCGCCGCCGTCGCCACCAAACGCTCAGCTTTGAGTGGCAGCAAGTGTCGAGTGACTAGTCAGTCGCTCCCGCGATGTGTCGATATCTGGATTGAAATTTTGTATTTTATTCGCCGTCGGCATTACCGTTGTCGGCAGGCATAGCGCAAAATTGTTGTTGTGTGTTAACTTAATAACCTGTTTCAATGTAGAAAAATTTGCAACGATCGCTCGGACGGGATTCCCTAATAAATCGATAAATGCTATCCGACGGACAGTTCTTTTAATTAAATATGAACAACCGAAAATAATTGATCATTTGGATGTAATAAATTCGAAATCAATTCGCAAGATTAACGCACGGACGCACAAGCATAAATCAAGGGTTCGATAATGGGGTCGAATATAAATAAACGCTTGATAATAATTGATGATCGGCCGAAAAACGCCCGAATTGCATTATTGAAAAAATAGAAAAACTTGGAGTTTACTTACGGGAACTCAATTACAGGTAGTTCGCGCTAAGCACCGCAGACGTAAGCTCGCGGGACTTCCTCGTGGGGAAAGCGAAATGCGAAGCGCTGCATGTATTTCAGGAGGCAAGGCATAAAACGAAGATACGCTAAGCACATAGACTCGGGCTAATTTCAGAGCCTCGCCTCGCCTACCTCCTCCTGAATTCTTCAATCGCAGCCATTTTTAATAAGGCAATTTCGTAGGTACACTCGCTTACGGCTGAGCCCCGGTCCGAGCCCCGGTCCGAGCCCCGGCCGAGTTTACCTGCCAGCGGAAAAGGATCATCTTGTGCAAGCAGACGCAACTCGCGGCTGCACTGTACGAGGAAGTGCCGAGAGAGCGCATCACTCGCTCCGGGTAGGAAAGGGCGGGGCGGGGAGGGGGGAACAGGGCGAATGTCGGCGCTATTGTGCTCCTCGCGGTGGCCACTCCGGCAATGGTTGCCGCCGCGTCCGATGTGGCTTTGTTGTTTGATTAATGCCCTCCGCGGCTCTGACACCTCGCGCGGTTTAATTGCACCTTATTCGCGCATGAATATGTATGCGGGCGAGACTCGCACGGCGGGAGGGGGGGGGAGGCGAGAGGCTCCGCCGTAAAAAATGCAATTACGCTTTTGAAAAATGGATCGCGCGCGGGGGGCAAGGGGGGCGGCAGAAGGCGAAAAGAAGCGGCGCGACCGGTTTGCACGAATCCGCGCCGCGGCGTTTAGCGATGCGCGCGGGCTCTCCTCGGCCTTTGTTTTGGACTCATTTCCTTGCCTCGGTCGCGGCCCTGGAATGCGCGCGGGGAAATATGAGCTCGTGCCCGCGCGCCGACAGCGTGTAACGCCGCACTTTTACGGCGCGACCGCTACAAGACGCGTCAGTGTTTATGGCGCGCTCGAAATATTGTGTACTTATTTCGCTCGGCGATCCTCGTCCTACGAATAATATATTGATAAAATAATTAAGGGCTTAATTAAGTGCCTGTACGAATCGAGGCGCGCGTTATTGCGCCATCTTTTCTCTTTTGTTTTTTATAATTTTTTTCTTTTCTTTGCTGCGCTCGCAATAAAGTGGCACGTGGTGAGGATTCGCCCGCAATGGCGGGAGACGATAAAACCGGGCTTCTTTTCGTCTAACTCTTGGGAATGTTCGTAAATAATTAATAAGTGCAAGCATAACTCCGCGTGCGTGCAATAAAAATTAATGCAACGCTTATTATCAAGCTTCGCGGCACGTAATTTGTTCAACCAATCACACTTGGGTTGCAATTATGACAAGACGTGTCTAATGAAGTCGACACACTACGTTTAGAAAAACCATTACCTTTTCTTAAGAAAGTACTCTATTTTCGCCATTGCCAATCTTCATTCCTATCACTATTATTTCTTATTATGTTATTAAAAACAGATTAAAGTCAATATTGTTTAAGTAACAATGACTATGATTCCCTAGTAGCCGAACATTTTTTACTCCGTTTGCAGGTTAAAAAAAATTGCATCCACTTTTATTTAAAACTTTTAATATCAAATTTACAGTGCGAAGCTTGACTATACTACATTATCTATTAATGGGCGAGTAAACTCGAATGAATCAACTTTAATGAATATTAGCTCTTTTTTAAATAAAATATGCTACGATAGTTAATTTTTTTTTAAATACGTACATACCAGTTTCCCTTTTAATAACGGTGCTAAAAGTTTTACATTTCTCTCAAAAACTTTCTTCTTTTTTTTCGAAATTGAAAATACAATATTTAAGAAACGAATTACAAGTTCGTTTGTATTTTTATTTCACTAACATTTTCTTAATAAAATGTGTTTAAAGGAAATTATACTTTTTAAAATTGACTGCAACGTGTTTGTTATTTTCAAGTTGCAGGAAGGAGTTTTAAAAAAGGTGTTTAAGTAAAAGAAACCTACTAAATTATCGCAATTTCGGCTCGCGGAAAATAGCATTTAAAAATTCGCCAACCGTCACCGTGAAAAATCGTCCGCATCCATCACGTATCTCGAAAATAATTGAAAGCAAAAACGATTCCTCCTTCAGCAGTAGTACCCCGAAACGAAGAACGTTATTATTAAAATCGAATGTATTACATAAATTGATAGTCATTTAGTGAAAATGAATTTTATAATTTGATGGATAGACGATTAGGACTGTAATTTAATTTAACAGTCGGATAATGAAGGTTCGGTTCAATCGATGCGCAAACTACCGTAACCACTTAACACCTATCGTATCCTGCGCTTTCACTTTCACGCCCGTTATTCAGAAAGACCTATTACTGTTTCTGGGATTAAAAAAATGTCAATAATTATTACGGAATCTAATTTCGCCGTCGCATTCGGGTGCTTAAAGGAGTCGAGAAAAATAAATGAAGCAATGCTCGTAAGAAATTTAACGACTGCGAAAAGAATTTCACTTTTACAATATTGATAAACGGAAAATTTACGTTGCCAAATAAATTACAGAGATAACTGGAATGTTTAGCAACAACTCAATGCATCCTAGTGGGACTTTTATTTTTCGAGTCGTAAACAATTCAGGCTTCGAATTGCAGCGCTCAATGTTTGCCTATAAATAGCTTAACGATGTTGGGGGAAAAGGAAAAAAATTCTTTTCGAATTACTCGATAATGTATCTCGCGGAGATTTTAAATTTGAATACGTATCGCGAAATAAATCGCGATGCCGGGATAAAAATTAAATTATTAAATCGAGGCAGCAGCATTAATGGAATACGGGAGCGTAATAAAATTATTTGCTTTAAAATTATAAGGTCGGAAGCTTTGTTTGGTATTTAGCGCGCGCTTTTTAAATTAGCGATAAATTTTCGAATGGTATTTACGTACCGATGCGCACTTAAGCGGCTCGCGTTTAAAAATCGAAAGGCACGGCTAAATAGACTAAGATTTATCTCGATAGTAAATATTCCGAAACAAAGGCGTTTGTTTAATAAAAACAGGATTAATGTACAAATTGCCGGGCCGCAAGACAGGGGCGCTAGGTTTAGCAACGGCCCCGGCACCAGGAAGGGGCTGGAAATTTCATTCAGCCCTTGAACTCGTTAAAAATACTTTACGCTCTCGCGCTCTGGAAGGCGTCCGAGGAATTCGCACGTGCAGCCAGCAGCGAGGGGATCATCCGAGTATGGCGGAAGCGCGCCCGGGAGATAATCTCCGTTTCTACCTCGGTTGTTTATCCGCGCGCGACCAGTTGTGCGGTCGATGGAAGCGGGAGCGCGGGGAGCCTCGATCTATTGCCGATGGAAATCGCGATCGCGGCCGAGCCCCCGGCGTCTCTACGCGCATGTGTGTATCGGTAGGGCACGAAATCGATAATTTTCGGGGTCCGCTCGCAACTTAATAAAGGTGATAGGCTCGAGGGCGAGAAGCTGCGCCTGGGATGGAATCTTGGTTTCTCTGCACCTTCTCGAGCGTTCCTATCATTATGATTGGATTGATTTCGATCGGCTGACCTAAAGTGAATTATTACCCCGGACTTTCATTAAATGCGCTCGCATAATTCGATCTCAGCGACTTTTGTCGAGGAACGCTACAATCTTGCTCGAGTCGAACGAGCTCCCATCAATTTTTCGAGCATTAAGTCTTTCGCTTGATATTTCAATTACGCGAGTACGAACGCTTACGTACTTGGCGCGAGAGAGACAACCTATGGTTTCGCGCGGCTTGCACAACTGAACTATTTCCGAACGGAGGATCGTTCCTCGCCGATTTCGATCTCGACTACACGTATTATTTTTATCGAACCGAATCGAGGAGCAAATAATCCTTGACTCGTGTTTTCGTTTGTCGGTCGAACAGGAATATTGGTTTTTTAAGTTTGCAAATGTTCTTCTGCAATTACGAGTCGAAGTAATAAGGACTTGTTTCGGTGTTCGCATCGCTCATAATTATACGAGATGGAAAAGCGTTTTCTTTCGCCGCGGGATAATTTAACGAAAATGTCCTTACCATGTCGAACACAATGATTCGAGCTCCGATCATAAATCGATAATTACTTAAACGTGTAAGAAGGAGCAAGCGCCATAATCCATTATTCATAATTTATCGAGTGTTAAAGTGATATAATCAATTCGAAATTTATGGACGATCAATTATAACTAGGAAAACTAAATGAAACTTTAGGCATTTTATCCGCGCGTAATGTTTTTACGGCTTTCGGCAATTCTGATCTTATTAAAATTGTAGGTCGTAAACGAATTTTAACGTATTTTCACGTCGCCGTATTCGATCATTCATAAGTTTTAAA
Organism: Platyscapa corneri; assembly: GCA_018907185.1. Taxonomy (NCBI): domain Eukaryota; kingdom Metazoa; phylum Arthropoda; class Insecta; order Hymenoptera; family Agaonidae; genus Platyscapa; species Platyscapa corneri. The sequence continues at coordinate 2,858,365 of JACCHW010000021.1, read as the reverse complement.
CTAATTGAGACTTTATTGCTCGTAAAATTGGAAATTAAAGCTTATTGTGTCCAGTTTAATCATATTTTTCGAAAAAGTTTTTGTAGAAATTTAACGATCCCTGGCCGAGATATCACTTTGGCCGAAAGAACATAGATTTTTATTAAGATTACACTAAAGATAGATAATATCTGAGGAATCGGAAACTTGAAAATTAAGCTACGGGCGCTAAATTTTGTTTTTTGGATACCAAAAAATACTTTGGAGGGCCTCATTAAAAACTGTGACCTAGAGCAGAACCCCTCATTCTTACTACCATAAAAAAGTATATAAAAGCGAAGTGCGTTGTATATAATAGAATTCCCCCGAAAAGCAAAATATCTTGTTTTTAATTTTTGCATAATGTTCGTAAATTCGAAGTGAAAATAAATAATACTGCATTATTATAATCATAGATTATTATTAGCGGTATTAACATCGCTTGTAATAATAATCATTTACGTATTATATCATACATCGAGAAGTATTGTACACCTCTCGAGCTACACGGGACCTTTGAAGATTGCCGCTGATCGGGCTTGTAGCTCCGGTACACGATCTTTAAAATTTAATTATAAAAGCCGCTAAGATCGTAATCTTCTAAACGATAATAGCCACCAGAGCGCGTATAAGATAATCGTATAGTTACGATAATTGGATAATTGTATAAACGAATATCTGCAAAACAATGATCTGTCAAGATAAACGTATATTAATGTACATTACTTTTATGTATAATCGCGCCAACACGTGAGCAAATTCCATATTTGTGTTCCAAGACCACCGAGGATACATTTTTTCGAGAAACTTAAAAGCTCCTTATTCAGCCGCCATTTCGAAAGATATAAGCATTAAGACAAACACGTAGATAATTTTAGAGAATTTATAAATCAGGCATACTTATCCATTTGAAATTTTAAATATGATAGTTTAGATTATCTTTAATTAACTCGCAGATATTTCATTGCGATTTACCGTAATTGAATTTTTTTATGATTTAAGTATCGCTTTTTAATGCAGGCCCTATCTCCTATCATCTCTTTTTAATTCGTCACATTTTATTTTACCGTAATTAAGATGAGCAAACTGATATTTTACGGCGCGCTTTATTCGTTTTTTAGTTTGCGTGAAATTAGTTTGACGCAAGCGTTTGTAATTATAACAAAACTAATTCCCAAGAAATTTCTAAGGTTAGTATTTTTTAAAAAATTGCAATTCCCATGGAACTTGGTGAAAAACTTCGAGAGTCTCTTACTCGTGCGGACGGTTGCTCGGAAAATATGCACTTTAATTTTCTAATTAAACGAAAGTGCTTTAAACAAAGAAGTTCCACGAATCTCGATGATTGATAACGAGTACATTTATTAAGGTAGAATCGGCTTGTATTGCATTAGTGTCGATGCAACACGAGTAATTGTTAATTTAAGTTTTGGCCCGTGTGCCGAGTCAAGAGACGTATGATTGCTGGCGCCGCGAGTATCCGCGCGGAAATTCTCTGGCGGAGCACCAGAGTGGCGTTCGCCAGGAATCGGATCAGTGTTCGGCTGCTAAATGAAATTTAAGCAAGGCTTGGCATTATCTTCTTACTTTCGAGGCACTAAACTAACTTGATAATAGCTCAGCGGAACAGGTGCTACATGGCACAGATCGGAGGTCGTGTGCACCAGACGAGCTTTCCCTCCTCTGCCTTTCTTTCGCTCGTATTTATAAGTCATAGAGGCCGGCGCACTCTTAACGACGCCACGAAAAACTGTAAGCCGCTCTCGAAAGTCATGGTCGGATCTCGGAAAATGGTTCTTTTACGACAGGACGAGCGTCTCTCTCGCCTGTTCCCGTGAAGTATTCCGTTACGCTGGTTATTCAAATAGCGATATGATCCAATGACTCTCTCTCTCTCTCTCTCTCTCTCTCTAATTACGCGAAAATGTCGTATATAAATATTGCCTCTCGTCCGGGAAACGCACGCGCTTAATTAAAAGTACCTACTCGACGACGCGTTTCCGAGAATCGAGCTTTTGAAATTAAACGGGCGAAACGTCGCCGGAGCCGATATCGCGAGATAGCGCGAGTGAGTCGCTCTTCCCCCCTAACGAGAATCCGTTATCGTTAAGAAATTTATAATTCTTCGTTTGCCCGGAGGGTTGTTAATCGCTCGGCCGGGGCCGCCGAGACTCCTCGCGCATGCACGCGATGACAGTTGCATCGCGCGATACCAGCACTTTTTAGCGCGTGTTAATGAATTTAGAATGAACGGCTGCGATACGCGGCTGGGTGAGCTCGCTCTGGTAGGGTGGTAATGCGAGGAGGCTCTCGCTCGAGGTGCAAAAATTCAAATCATTTCATAAGGCTGGATTAGTTGGCGGGTATCAGATGCGCTTGCACCGCCGTTAAATCGCCGACCAAATCGCCTTTTAACGACTGACTCGGTTGCAGGTTGCGCTGCAGCTCGCACAAGCCGCGCAAGAATTTAAATGTTCGCGCGCGCGAGCTTTGCGCAGTCGTTGGTTTGGTTAACGCCGTCACCAAACACCTCCTACGATGCGTGCTACAAAAGTCAAACCTTTCTAATCGCCGTCAATTCCGCGTCCAGTTGGTTTAGGGCACGTAATTACGAATAGCGATGCGTTCTAAACCTCCGAACTATTCTTAAATATCGTCTTCGTCGCGAGCCATTAAAAGAATGTGTTAGGATCTAATGATCGCGATCGTTAAAAGATCTCCGCAACTTCAAGAATCGCTGTAACCGGCTTTTTGAAGCAATTCCCTACTTCCTACGCGTGCGTGCATTTATTGTCGAGGTGCGGATTATTTTCCCCGCTTACTGCACTTATCTGGAAGTGTATTTTACCTCGAAGATAGGACCCCGATTCGGTTCTTCGATCAATTTGTCTCCAGCGAATTTATCATTTTAGCCGAAAATCTCTGTGCAGGCAGTAGCATCCGAAAGTCAAACATCTGGAAACAAAGATTGGGAATAGCGAGGCGGTTCTGAGCGAAAAAGAAAACGAAGCGGCGACAACTCGAAGGGCGCGCACGTTAATTAAAGCGCCTGGCATTAGCCTTTGTTTAGGGCTGATTAATTCTGAGCTCGTCAAAGTGCATAACTCCGGGACAAGAAGGCAGCAGGGCCCTGTTTATGCGCTGTTAATTAGATAATGACTGGAGCGAGAGCTTGATTTAAATTCAATGAGCTTTTCAATCAATCTCGGGACACACTCGCGCAGAGTCGCCCAATTATCGCAATCGAACGGCAGATGCAAAGCTATCTTCGGGCATCTCCACGCTCCACGGAATATCAGCCCCGGCGCGCATCTCCTCTTTCTCCTCCATTCCCCGCAGCTTCCTCTTATTAGCCTTGTCCACGCGTGGAGATACAGTAGCAGCTCGGAGTTAATTTAATCTGCCCGGAATCGAGCCGATCGCAGTAACACATCGTCGAGCCGAGTAGTCAGGCTCGTCTCCTCCTCTGTCTTCTCGATTTACTTCTACTACACACCCCACCCCGTCCGCTCCCTCGCACTCCTTCCTTCTTTCTTATTTTCGTTCCTCCTCGTGTCCTCCCCGTGTAACCTCCCGCTCCCCCTCTCCCGTCCACCCGGAGCTTTTTATCAGTGCCGCTGTTTTCACGGCGGCGTAAACTTGGCACATTATGCTAAGCGCGCGACTCGGCTCTTATCGGCTCTTATCCCGCGCCCCGCCAAGAAATAATAAAACTGTCCCAACGATCGAGAGGGAGAGTGGAAAAATTAACGAGCCTCGATTATGCGAACACGCGGAGTTGGATTTATATCGACGTGCCACGGGAGATTTCTATCGTGCGTCGAGAGGAAATTCGCTTTTTCGGACGAAGCGGCAGCGTAGATTTAATTGCCCAGGAGATGGCGCATTATATTCACATTAGCTGTCGCGAGGCGAGGCCGTTTTTTCAGGTAATTAATTGCTCGGACGCAACTTAGAGCAGCTACGCGTATCGGCGCTTCAAGTGTCAACCGTTTTTATGCCTCGGACTCGAGATCCGTCGTGAAAGTCGGCACGGAGTTTGTTTTCGAAAGGCTCCGCTCGGATCAAACTTTCAGATCTATTTATAGATTTACAGATAATAGAATTTGCGGGAAACTTTGTAAAGCCAAGCCGCAATTAGAATTCGATGGAAATGAATTAGAAACTTTATTTCATTACTTCGTTATTTCGTTGACCGTGTAATTAAAACACGAGACGCTTAAGGGCCGAAAGTCCGTGGCGTCGCGGATTCACGCGCGTTTCCTTATTAAGAGCGCAGCTTTAAATTGTCGCCGCACGCACACTTAGTCCGAATGGCTGTCGTCGTCTCTTCTATTTCTTCAGTCTCGCTCTCGCCACCATAACTTAAACTATTTACACAGCTATTTCCGAATAATTTCGTCATAGCGCAGAAGTCGCGGTCGGGGATAACGAAAAAGTGTATCCCATACAAGTGAATCAACACTAAATTCCTCATCTCGAAAGACGGGATTCTCTAAATTTTTCTTAAAAGGAACCCAAAGGAAGCCGCGCGCGCTACCAGATTCAAAAATCCCCGACGCTATACCATCAGCGCTCGTTCGAGGCTCGTAATTATATATACGAACTAGACATTGTTCATTAAACAGGTTCTGCCGATATAAATTTCCTCGCGCACATAGGAAGAACTTGCTAGTTCGTTCTCTCCCTCTCTCTCTCTCTCTCTTTCTGCCTCGTGCCCTTCGATGCGAGAGTCCAAAAGACTGAAGCGGGATGCAGGTACAGAGTGGGTCGGACACTTACGAATTTATGTGCTCCTGGAGAAAGAACGAGAATGGAGAGGAAGATGCGGGGCATTCGTAGAACCATTAAAGCATCCTAGCGCCGCGGTACCTTCGATTCCCTTTTTTACAAGCGCGTGCTTCGCCGCGTAAGGAGTGAGAGAGAAGGGGGATGCTTGCGTTTATTCTTCTTCGCGACGGATACGCGTTTGTGTGCGCGCGCGCGGATTGTGTTGCGTCGAGAGCAATTATCGAAGAATTATGACTGTTAATTACTCGTTTGAGGCTCGTGTTCCGGACTGGGGATCAAGGGACGCGACGATTAGTGGCGTATTTTGTTAGCACCTGCATTCGATCTTCCGAAAACGTTACTTTGGCAATAATCGTCTCTGCGCTCCCCCCCCCCGCTCCTGATCTTCTTCTACACTCACCGTTTTCGGTATCGAGTAACGGTCTCCGGCGTAACTCAAGATTTCGTTAATTCTCTTGAGCAAAAACATCGAGAAACTTTCTTGTTCCCACCTTTTAGATATTAAATTCTTTTAAAATTTGAAAAATCAAATCTTTTTCGTACGATGAAGATTCACTAACCTACTACTCGAGTTCACAGTTTACAATGTTGCCGTTTCAGCCCCAGACATATTCTGCTGTCAACAAGATTTTCTCCTTGAATAACTCGGCTATAAATCTTGATTAAAATTCATAAAATGTTGTTCCCACTTAACGCTGTTCGTTTATTATGACAAGGAAAATTTCACTTAAAATATTTAGGATATTAAGATAAGATATCGGTAATAGATCTGTCGTTTATTTTTTCAAAAAATGTATTGCATCAAATCAAATAATTAAAGGAAACAAACTAAACTAAAACGACTATTAAATAATATTGTGTTAGGGAGAAAGATGTAAAACAACGGAACGTAAAATAGATAGATGAATGCGGTGCGCGTGTTTTTTGATCCGCCGGAATTTTCGCGTATAATAATAAAAGTATCGATCAAAAGTGAAAATATTGTTCGCACGAATTCCTGCGTTTCAATTTTGACTGTTCAAACGGTCGTCATGAAAGCAGGACTTTCTAAATATTTAAAAGCCGGACGCGCTTTCCAAATATCCTAGGTATCCACGCGAGTGCTCCAGATCGAAATTGTGTTTCACCAGAATCGCAGGCGCGTGCGCACGGGGGTCGAATTGGAGGTTTTATTTATATCGAGTTGTCTCGATTCGCTTGCGAATAAATCGGCGTAATTGATAAGCACGAGGCGTCCCTCGTTCGGACGCCGACACGATAATGAACCAGCGGCGGCTTACGGTTTGCGAGCTGCACTTTCTTCTGCCCTCCTTCGAAGGCCACGGCGAGCAGTAAAACAGCGCTCTCGTGTTCTCCTCGTGTATATATCCATTATCGAAAGCGCTTAATTGTTTAACAACGCGCGTTCCCTCTTGCTCTCTCCCTCACGGATGTGGCCTGGCGCAACTGTGTGCGCCTGAGTGGAAAATTAAAATCGGAGTAGATTAAAAATTACGCCCTAGTCGTAAATCAAAGGGTGGTTGAAAAATTAATTGAAGGCACAAAGATGTGGGATATTGAATTTACTCTTAAACGCACATAGGCGTTTTTAGTTCTTTTTTTTTTTACTCCCTGCGTCGTTTCAAGCCTGTACTAATTATAATAGTTTAATCATGCCGCATTAAAGTAGAAATACAAGCAAATGTCATAATTACAAGCGAGTGCGAGCGCGGCGATTAGATTGGATTTTTTGCCACCGTTGCGTCGAGAATAGATAACGAGTCATTATTTTCTTATCGAGAAGAAATTTTTATCAGAGAATAAGCGGAGAACGATATGGAAATTTAACGGTGAAAGGACTGGGAATAATTATTCAATCGATAAATTATTTCAGATCAACGCGCTCGAATCAGCGCTGATAAGAACAATTAACATTCTTGCCATATTCTCGAGTTCAGATTATCCACTTTTGCAATTCTAAGCTGCACGCACTCGCCGTTCCGAAAAGTGCACGACTTTACTTCGTAGAAGGCGCGCAAAGCTTTACACATTTCCATGCGTCAGGATGAGGCCATCAACTTGTGCGAGTGCATCGAGACAATGCGCCAAAAAAATATGCCCGCAAAATCGCCAGTACGAAATTACACGCGTAATTGCGTAGCTCCGACGCACTCGTATTTACTCGGCTGCGACGATGTACAAGGACGCATTCCGGCGGCGATCAGCGTTCCTCAAGCCATCACGTTTTTCGGGCGCCTCGACGCGTCTCGCGTCGACGAAAAGTCATCCAGGGGCGCGCGCGTCGCCTTTTTATCCTCCAGAGGGACGAGGGCGACTTTTGCGGCTCCACGTTTTTACGAGCGCGAGCTTGATTTTTCGGAGCCGCGCGTCGTACTTTACATTCCTCCGTGCGAGTGCCCCGGAGAATTACGCGCGCGCGGCCAATTTCGCAACCGGAGCTCTAATTCCAGCGTAATTACTCTTTTCTTCCCGAGCGAGTTGCCGCTGGTGGAGGAGCTGATTGATCGCGGAGAGCGAGTCGCGAAAAAAACGCACGGTCGTCGACCGCTCAGGAAACGGGGGGCCGAGCCCGGGCTTTTCCAGGTCTTGGATTATTCGAGGGCGATCGCGCGTGTCGAAGCTCGCCGCGCAGCTGCGTTAACGATTAGCGACACGGGCGATCGATGCCGTGCATTTGCGACGAGTTCCATCGCTTCAAAATCCCAATTACCTTCTGAAACAGCGGAGCCGCGACGAGCGGAGTTGGCACATCGGCTTGGGCAAATATAAGAAAATAAAGAGAGGAGCGAGGAAAATTAAGCTCTCGAAAATAACTCCGGGGCATATCGCAACAACGTTAATATCGGCCCGAGTTTCGTCAAATTAAATCCTAATCACGCGCTCGGATTTATCGCGCCTTTATTTTGCGCTTTATCTTCTGGCCGCAATATATCACAACAATGCAGCTTAGCTGAAAATAAAAAGCAGCGACCGCATTAGCGCCTGTCCGACTGAATTCCGGATTTGAGCGGGGATTATGAGAGAAACGGGGGCGGCGTGTAAAAAGTAAAGCGCGGGTACCTTGAAACGGCATTTTCCAGGGAGGGGGGAAATGCGCGAAACGCAAACAGACACGGCGCAGGTGTCGAGGCAAAAAAATAACAAAGTTATACGCCCGCATTCCGCGTGCGCCGGGGCACGGCACCGCGTCGCCGCGTCAATTAAATACGAAGGTTTAATTGAGATATGTCTATTTGTACGCCGAAGCCCGGACAGGCTGTGATTACGGGCCCGGAGTCGTGCGCCCGCCCGTGCAATGCGCTTATAATCGCTGGATTTTAATCGCCGTCCTAGGGCCGTCGAACCATCCATCCTACGAACCGGAGCCCGAGCTTTCGTCTACGGTGTAATTTTGCGAGAGCGACGATGTAATGCGGACGCGGGCATTTTTCATCCCATGCTGCGTTCGGTTCGGTCGCTCTCGGTCTGCGCCGTGCACGCGCGACTATCGGAGCTCGCCTATGAGTTACGCATTTTTCTCCCGGCGGGCAATCGTCACTTTGTAATTAGAAGGCCGCAAATTCGCTGATTGGGTGATTTACAAGCCGATCGGCTGTAACGCAGAGCCCGATTCTTTGGATTCGGCGAAAAGAGTGTTGGCCGCCACCGAGCGGGGCTAAACTCAATTATAAATACCCCAAATGAAACGAAAATAAGCGTGATTTTTCAATTTGGGTCGGTTATTTGCGAGGCGCGCTGCTCCCGATGAATTATAGCGAATAATTAATGTTGCTCGCTGTCGTAAACTAGGCAGTCGAGTTGTAAAGACGCACCAGTGACGCCCCTGCCAACGTATGATTTTTTAAGACTAACCAACGCTAACCGAGTTGCCGGAATCGCTCGGGAGTAAGAAAAAAATAGTTGTTTGCAGATTGAGGCATAAATTGCGAATCGCGAGTTCGACGGGTACGCGCACCTTCGACGCGCGGACCCAGCAATATATAAACCGCGTCTTCGACTGCGACTCGTGGTATTCCTCGGCGATGCTGCTCTGGTCCCTCCCGACAGAAGCTGAAAATACGAGGGCAATAAAGTAAAACGGGAAAAAAGCTAAACGCATCGGTAGACTTTTAACGCGACCTCCTTCGGAGCAATTTTAACAACTCAAAGTATAAGATTCTTATATAAGTGCCAGTTTCTCCGCGCGAGTAATAACACGGCAGACCGAGAATAATGGATAGGGGCGTGGGGAGGGGAGCTGGAGGCAGAGGAGTAGCGCACACGCGCAAAAACCGTGTACGCGAGAGAATTCGTGCGGAGACGCGAGGCGCGTTACCTCTCGGCCGTTGGCGACGGCGACGGCGACGGGGACGGCGACGGCCACAGCAACGGCAACACACCTCGATTTCTCACTCTCTCTCGCTAGTCCTGCGCAGCGGCGCACTCGTACTTTCGGTACGGAATGAAGCGCGAGCGCACGCACGCGGCAAGAAGAGGCGCGCCGAGGGACGGGCGATAAATCACGAATTACACCAACTCGTCGCGGCCCAAGACAAATTGGCCCGCGGAGTCAAGAGCCACGCACCGCGTAATAATATAATTATAGGACTGCCCGGGTCTTCTTGCCGCGACATACACTTCGGACGCAGGCTTCCACGGATACGCGCACCGCCGCTTGATTTACGGCCGGCGAATAAAAAGTGCCAGCCAGACTCGTTACTAGAGCCGCACTTGCGCTTGTCTCTTGCCCCCTTGTGCCCGCGCCCGGCTGACTCATTCAATATCGATGCAACGAGGGCCGAGGCATTGATCTTGCCGAACGTCGCTCGACACGGGGAAAGTTCATAATTTTGGCGGCGCGCGTACAATGGGCCCGAGCTTGCACCTGAAGCGCCGAGCCGCTGCTGTCGAATGCCCGCATAGATCAATATCAAGATGCCTCGGATAAATTAAATTTATTCCGCTCGGTACTGCGGCGGCTTTTCGTTATTGATGGACTCGAGCGACTCGACTGCGTTTACTGAATTCTGGATTTTGTTTCGGCCAAACGCGCGCTGCACGACAGTTATTCGACTTTAATTCCATGATCGCGGATTGTTTTGAAGCATCTAGTGCTTCGTTTGCTCAATAAGATACTCGTCATTAGCCGTAATCGTAATCGGGCTAACGTAACGTAACCGAAAAATATCGTCCTTGCTTCGATTACTTAATCAAGTTTCGTGCATTTGTGCTGTTTGCGTTAGCGGAGTAAAAATCATCTTTCGATAAGGTTTATGCCATTGCATCAGTAATTGAGTTGCATATATCGGTGGCACGTAAACGTTACTCAATTCGGATTCTACAATATTTGCGATAAAATAACACGTGTAATGGAGTAATGGAGTTTAATTTCAAACCGGTTGAATTACCGTTTCGTAAACACACGGCGCATTTCTGATCCTTCGGGTGCGAGCATTGCAATTTTCAATAATCTATTTTATTTTACGACGCGGAAAAACTTTATTCCCTTGTATAAATAAGCGCGCTTGCGCTCGATAATTAAATTATTAAAATAGTTTAACCCATAAATTATTATAAATTATTCAATACCAGCTCCTATAATAATACAGAATTAATTTTTAAATAATTATTTGCATATAATTAAAAATGCAGATACATAATCTATTTTAAGTTATTACGGCTCTACTCGCGTTGAAGAGAATAGAATTTCAGAGGTAATTCGCCAAGAGTGGTATATTTACATAAAGCGATAGCGCAGACAAGTACTCGAGTTGCAAAAGCCAGCGAGCGACACGTTGAAATATATGAGATCTCGCCTTTAAATAGTCACTGTATGTTAAACAGATCATTATACGTACATGTATACCAACATCGAGAGAAAAATAAAGCGGAATTATTGTTTTCGATCGTAAATCAAAATATTGTAAGGAATTTAAGGACAGTATAACATTCTTAAGTAAATTTATCTTTAATTTTCATATTATTTATTGCAGATATTGACATTTACTCGTGAAATAATAGTTCTAATAATCATTTTCAGCTTTTAATCAAACATTTCCGCCCTTTACTCGTCGATGAAATTTATCTACGATAAATAAAAATTGTCCCTTTGATAATGAAATTCCAGCTTCTTGTCCTTTCCCAATTATTCGCCGTTCAATTAATCTTTGTATGAATATTGCATTTGCACGAATAGAATGCGAAACAAAATGTACCTGCCGAAAAAGGAAAATTGTAATTTCAACTAACGATTAAACCACAAATACCAGATTTTTTATTTACTAAAATTTATTTATTATTTCAAATGCGTTTTGCTTTTATGGACAAGCTATTGTTTAATTTTCTATAAAATACAATAACATTCGTTCGATATATTTATTGAAAAACCTTTTCATTTGTAATATTTCTTTTTATCCTCTTTATTTATGCATTATTACAAATGAACAATAATATTGTAAAATATTATTTTACCAACTGATAATATTTTAAATCTTTTGCTCGAAAGTTTAAAAATTTCTATTAACGTTACTTTTTTTTAATTTTATATTCTTTAAACGATTGTTTCATTAGCGTGTGAAAATTTGAAAAAAAAAGAAAAAATAACAAGAGAACTAAAGGTAAGCTGCAAAATACACGAATATAAATGCAATAATGGTTTATATTATTATTTTTAAGCTTATTTTGAAATATTTTATTTTTCCTGATGAATTTGAAATAAAAACATTTTGTAAAATTAAAAATATAATATTAAACTGCGTTAGTTCGTATTTTTCATCGTTTATTTTCACTTAGCTTTATTAAAAAATTAATTATATTCGCAACGCGACTATTGTGCATTTTAAAGAAATTAAATTTTAAATTTTTTACATGCGATCGATGTCCAGAAATATTCGCGAAAAGGCAAGAAAATTAAATTCTTTTATGCAAGAATTTAACCGTCAATCCTTTCACTGACATTTGCAAAACAAATTACTCGGTGCATTTTTGACAATCTCAAACCAATACGCACTTCCCCTTTGTAGACATAAACAAAGGAATTTAAATGCAGAAAGCGTAAATTAAAATGGAATGTAAAGAAAAAGAGAACAGGAGGGAGTCTATTAAAAGCCAACTCCTCTATAATTTGCGCGCCACTCGTGCAACAGACTCGTATTCTTGTCAACTTAATGGATTGCGCGAAATCAGGTAGAAACTGATAGCTCGGGCAGCAGCCTTCGGTAATTTCACAGCGGCAAATCCCAAAGAGAACAAGCGGGCGCGCGCCCTCGCACACTGCACACTCTCTCTCTCTCTCTCTCACTCTCTCCCGTGGAAAATATCTCGCCAATATCTACATATCGTTTTAACGTTCGCTCAAGAACAGCTCGTCGACAGAGTCAGAAGAGAGTTGAGTGAGAAGCCGAAAGAACTGCTTTTAAGCGTCCGTTGTGGCGCTTAAGCCTGAAATCGATTTCGGGAAGCGCAGTCCACACAGTAGCCGGAAATCTCTCCATCTCTCTCTCTCTCTCTCTCTCTCTCTCGCTTCTCCCCTCTCTGCGCGCTGATCGACTCAGCCGATAGCAATTAATCCCGGAATGCGCCCTGTATATGTGAGGCTTTGGACGGAGGGAGGGGATTTTTTGGACCGGATCCACCCAGAGGGAGAGTTTGCTTGAATTTCGCTGAAAATGTTAATTGCTCCGGACTCCGAATTACCCCCTCGATCGATTACCGACTTTTTTCTATTCTTCAGTTTTGCTTTCCTTCCTCTTTTCGAATCTCTTTTGTTGCATGCTGCGCGATTTCAAATCGAGCCAGGCCTTCTTACATTATCGCATATTGACATTTTTAAATGCGTTGCATTTTGGTTTGGAATTTTATCGCGTGCAAATACTGTTGATAGTCAAAGAAGCCACAACTTTTATATAAATTCGGACTAATTTGCGAAAAACTGTACGGTGTTCGGGACAGACAATGAAGGATAAAAAGTTAAGAGGAAAAAATGCTCGAACCGACGTATAGACCAAGTGAGAACACGTATCCTTAATAAGCCATTCCATTGTAAGATCGACAGCTTCTAATATAATATCGCATTGTGTATAATATTCAGCTTGAGATTTAGCAAGAGATTTTTCTTTATCGATTTATTTATTACTCATAGAAATCGATATCGCAACAATCAAAGTTGCGTGATGGTGCGAGTTGGAGGTAAGAAGCAGTCTATGCTTGCCGCCGTAAATCATGTCAATTATGGATTGTTTATGATCCTCGAGAAGATTTTCAGATCGCTTACACACATTGTCATTCCTCTGATAAAAAAATTTCGACTATTTTCAAAGCTGGAAATCGTTAAGTTATCTCGCCACTAATCTGCTTCAGTCCATTATTGAGAAATTATAAAAATTGCGAAACGAAAATGACTTCTGGCTTGTTCTCAAGAGAATATTACGGTAGTCCTAGCAAAACTGTTTTATCACACCTCCCTGCAAATTTAAGTGATCAACGTTTAGTGCCAATTACAAGTAATTCATCCGTAATTGGATGTCATGTACGAGCTTTACATTTTGTATTGCAGAGTGAAATAGAAACGCCTTCGGGTGAAAATTAAAATTTTTATAGCATTTCACTTTATTACGATAAAAATTTACATTCAATCCGTGCAACTGTTAACAAATTATTATGCGCTTACCGAATTTAAGTATCGGAAAAAAGTGTTTTCAATATTGCGCAATCTTAAGAAAAATATTAGACGGGCAACAGTTTTCACTAAAATGGTAACGAGTGTTTGTTGTGTATATGGTGTTTTTAAGATCATGGGCGTTGAAGTTATTGTTAAAGTTCATGCAATATATTCTTTAAAAGTTACTTAATGGGCGATCGTTCCGAAGCGAAATTTCATTTCCGCTGAAGATCGTTTTTCATCTACAATGTAATAAAATTTGCTTGAATGGATTGGAAAAACAATTAAAGTTTAACCTATTAAATTCAATCCCAGTATAACACTGATTTCCAATCATTCGTAATCCCGGTCCTAAAGAAGTTTCATTAAAGAATTCGAAGTGCGCGCATTTTTATAGAATCCCGACGTTATATGGATATTCTGCGCGAACTACTTCCAACAAAAAAGGAGTTGGCAAGTTGCTAAACGTAAAGTGAAAAGTAAGTGGAAGCGTCTTAGTGGCGAACGAAATAATTTTGCGTGGGTGAGGACGCACTCTATCGCGCCAGAGCAGCGGCCGCGGCGCGAGAAAGAGAAACAAAGACGCCATCGCATCGACAGGGGCTCCGGTTCGGTCGCGTTCTCAGGGCAAGTGACGTGGTGGCGATTCCCTTCGGGGGATCAACAAAAGCGGGGCGGCTTTCGCCGCTGATAATTGGGCGAGAATCAGCAGCAGCAGCAGCAGCAGCAGCAGCAGCAGTAGGAGCCGACCGTCAGAGGCAGCCCGAGCTGGCCGCCCCGATCGGAGCGTCGCGCCCGCGAGCGGCTCCTCCGCAAAGGAACACCGGGGGGAGGGGGTGCGAAGGACCGGGGCCGCCGCCGCAGATGTCCGGACAATAAATCTGGTCTCTCTTCCGAGCGGGTAATTGGGTTCACTCGCTCGCCAGATCAATCCGATACTGTCTGCCGCGTGTCCGTCCGTTTTCTTCGGCTGTCCCTCGTCCGCCTCGTCCCCCGACAGCCTAAGCCGACGACGCGCGCGCCGCGGAGCTGCGCACCGACCGAGAGGAGACGGACGTCCTCGTTGTAGCGGCTGTATCTCCGAGAACGTCTCCTCGACGCTCGATACTTCGATTCGACTCAGCCTCCCTCTTATTCTCTCTCTCTCTCTCTCTGTCCCGCTCTCGACGAGGATCTTGGGGCACTTTTACTCTCTTGCCGACGATCGCACCAAATAAGGTGAGAATGAGAGCTTTGCTTTATCCTCAGCTCCGCTCGTCGCTCTCCTTTTTCCCTTTTCATTTTTTTCGCCCGAGCGCTCGGCTACTTCTTTTTTTCCAAGGGATGACGTTCGACGGAAATGGAGTTTTGATTGAAAAACGTTGCCATGTACACAGGAGCCCGATACTGCACGGACCCTTGCTTCCGAGCATTACATTTGCCAGTGCACACGTATTGATCGGCGTGCAGCCTGTGAAATGACCGCCGCTTCGATTCGCAGCGAAAAAGGACATCGAGGGTCGGTGCGCATCGCACAGCTGAATTTAATACTTGTTCGTCGAGAGTCGCCTATGATCCCACAAGTGCGTGTGCGCGCGCCCCTGGATCCCGATAAAACAATTAGAATTGGAACTGCGTGCGTAAATCGATGCGCCGCCTGTCTGTAGCCGTCCGTTGTCGATTTTCGTCGTTGATTCAAAGTTTTTCGTCGCTGCTGAAACGCGAGTGCTCGTCGGAAAAGCCCGAGAAAATGCAGCCGCACGCTTAATGGAATAACGGAATGCAGATCTGCGATAGGGCCGCGGGCAAAGAGTGAAAAGGAGAAAAACAGTGCCGCACAAATGGTGAGCTGAAAAAAGCTGTTCAACAGAAGTAACAACAAACGGAGCTTTATTCGAAAATAGAGTTATAAAAAGGAACGATAAAAGGAAAGCCTGGAGCACTTGGGCAAACTTACAAGGTGTGTAAGCCAGAATACTAGGAGCAAGGGAACCGCGGGGCTGCTCTGGACCGCAGTCAGCCCTACTTTACGACTCTAGACGTGGCCTGGCCTATTGTATCGCGGCCCAAGAGGCCGCCGCCGCCGCCGCAGCCTGGAAACACACGTCCCGATCTGAATTTTATTTCTCCTCCTCTCTAGATAACTGTCGAGCGGAACGAAGAGCGGCTCGGACTCGGGCCCCGGCTACGGTTG
Organism: Platyscapa corneri; assembly: GCA_018907185.1. Lineage (NCBI taxonomy): Eukaryota > Metazoa > Arthropoda > Insecta > Hymenoptera > Agaonidae > Platyscapa > Platyscapa corneri. The sequence continues at coordinate 2,842,745 of JACCHW010000021.1, read as the reverse complement.
TATGTATAAGCGAAAAGGGGGCCCCCGAGAAATCACATGCCTATATAAAGGAGTAAGACGCGCGAGCGGGGCCTTGGACGAAAGCCGGCTTGTTATGCGCCGGGCCCTCATTCAAATCGGCCCGAGATCGTGTCGTATGCAAAACGTCGAATTTCCGAAGCCCCCACCCCTCCCACGCGAGGCTCACGCACGAGGCGGACCTGCCGATCTGTGGGAGTTAGCCCGAGTCTGGCCATAAATCTGAATAATAAATGAGTCCCGACGGCCTCTAAGAAGTCTCCGCCTCAGCGACGACGACGACGACGACGACGACGACGACGACCACGACGATGCCTATGCCCCGACTCCGCGGAGATGAATTTACGGCGGGGCGAGGGGAAGGAGCCGTGTAAAGCCCACCAAGTGCTACCCGTGATATCTCGCGGCTGGGAAAGCGAATGGCGCTCGCGCGGATGGCTTTCTTCCTTCAGTCACTCGTCGGTCCTGCCACGCATTATGGATCTGGGCGGCAGGCCGTCCTTCGGCGGAGTCCCTCGACGCGATGACGCGTCGACCGGTGCAAGGGCCCAGAAAAATGGACGGAACAATGCGAATTTCGGAACGGGGAACGAGGAACGAAGAATGGAGAACGGAGGAGGCACCCGACAGCGGAAAATGGATCGAACCGCTTGACTGCTGAAGAGGCGTCTCTCTCGATGAGGCCTCGTTGACTCGAGCCGGAGGAGAATTTGATCGCCGTGATGCGGAGATGCTTGAGAATGATAAGATTGGCATTGTCTTCCAGAGCTCGCTCTTTTTTGTTCCAGCGGACGTCATGTGAAATCGACGGAATCCCCGTGATTTCATTCCACTCGGGGAATAATTTACGCTGGACATACATTATTGAAATTTCATGCCATTCTCGGAACGCGAATTCCGAAAATTCAATTGAAAAACAGAAGTTGAGTCGTTAAATTTATGTGCAACCGTATATGCTGCCACCACCCGGACCTCATTTTTATTCCGGCGAACAAACTTTCCGCGGCGAATCCGGGCGCGATCCTACGGGAGCCGAACTTCATAAGATCCGCGACATTTGTCGCTCGCCATCTACAGACGGGCATCGCAGGAATAACCGGCTCCTGCGAAGATGCGCTCGAGGAAATCTCGGGAAAGCTTATCGTCCCGACGAGCGTCGCCGCCGGCCTCCTTTTATTTATCAGCGCGGACCCGTTTCCTCCGCCGTCCTTCCCATCCGAGCGAGCGCCGGCTTTTCCCTGACGTGCATTCCACCGGCATATCTGGACTCATCGCCGGGATCTCGCATCTGCACGACCTCGGGGGACCGGAGGAGTTACGAGGACCTCTAGAGCGGAGGCCTCCACTCGGCTGCACTCCAAGGACACAAAAATGCTCCGGAGTAACGACAGCTCGGCGGACTCACGCACCTGCCCTTGTTTATCGTACGTCGCGTGAGGTATCGAGCAACGGCACGAGTAAACTGAGAGCGCGAGTTGGCGAGACCGTTTCGTTTGCGTGCGTTTGTTCGCCGCGAGCTCGCGACTCGAACGGCTAGCTTTCAATTAGCGGCGTGAATTTCGGCTTTTACGCGAAACCGAGCCGATAAATAATTCTGCCGCTGTTGCAAAATTATGTAACGAGCTTATCAAAAGCTCACAGCGCTAATGATACGAGCGCAAGGCATTTTATATGTGAGTCCATCGCCGCAGACTAACTTGTCGCACGTATCTGTTGCAATTAACCTTCCAATATCGAGGTTGCGCAACTATGAAATCGAACCGCGCAAATAGCGAACACCACTGCGAACTTAATCTTCTATTACGGCGAATTATAATATCGGTTGCGATTCCAAATTAATTCATAGATTTGAAAATTCATTCAACGAGATTACATTTGGCGGTATTTTCTTCGAGACCTTATGAAATATGCATGGAATATTTCAAAAAAGCGCAGTCCCGACAAATTTCTAACACCTCGATTATGTTGAGCGTGTACGCATGTATTATAATAATTTTTAACAAATTAAACGACTCGTTTTATCTTTTGATACAATTTGATTATTATTCGTTTGGAATGTGTAACAGTATATTTCCGAGGTGTTCGACAAAAACAGGCTTGCGACTGCAATATTAGCACCATATTTATTACACTTTTTTAACGTCTATAATTTTGAATAAATATTCAAAAACGCTAAATTACAAAATACATAAAATTAAGGTATTTGCAGAGATGCAGAGGAGCGAGGAGCGGCTCGTAATTAATGACGCGCAGAATTAAGCGTTCGTTTATGATTATCAACTAATTTATTCTTCAAAAATTCACGTTTCTTAAATTATTACGTATTCGCGTGTATCTTAATGGAATCTTGCCAAGATATTTACAATGTTTGTTGCCGCTTTGTACGAGTGGTACTTCTCGGCGAGCAGATACAAGATCTTTATTACATTTTTTCCCCATCCGGATTCTTTTGCATAATGATTAGAAAAGTGACACCGTTTTAACACGAGCTCGTTATTGGTTCGGGAAAATTCAAAGATTAATCTTTGCTTTAAAGACTGTTGGTGTACCAAAACCTACCTTTCCAATATGACGTCGTCAAACTTGATCGAAAACAAAACAAGTTGCCGCTCTGCATTAACGGAACGCGTCGTTGCTGATTTATTAAGCGGTCGATTTGCGATTGTGCATTTGAAGGAAAAAGATCCTACTGGAAGGAAGCGTTTCGCACCAGTTGGAGAAACTACATCGGTAAATATTCTAAGAGCAATTGTGAAACCAATTACAGAGTCACAGAAGCACTGAACATATATCTTAGGAAATAAACTAGCGATCAGCATAATACAAAACTCATAAAATTGCCGACCAAACAAACAATAAAATTCATATCAATAACTTCCTCTCCCCTTTTCTTATATGTTGCAGATATTCTCAATACGAAAACAGTGCCTCATTCATCTTTCGCAACGCGACGTACCAACGGCAAAGAATGAAAATTCCGCGGCACCTGCTACGAAGAGACCGCCGATGATTCATGACTCGGCAAGTGCATAATAAACATACAGACCGCTCTCACTCTTTTTATCTGCCCCTCTCCGTTCCACCTCTCCTTCTCTCGATCTCTTTCTTTTATCTATCCACCGTTGTCTCTATCTCTCTCTCTCTCTCGGTCCCTCTTTCTCTCCTCCTCTTACGTGGCACGCCATACATCTTACCGATGGCACTTTTGGAGGAAAGCACGTGCACGCGCTCCATGAATTCTCTATATTTTCCTTTCTACACCGGCAGTCGATCTAAAAGTTATTTTAGCTCGCACGCCTTATAGCGTATTTCCGCCAAAATAACTGAAATAAGAAAGTTAATCAGAATTTGATGAAACATTTCTTAAACTGAATGTTCTCGTATATTCCAACATTTGAATTTAAGATACCCAATTTAAATCACCCTAATCTATTTCGCAACTCTTGCTTGCCACGTAATTATAATCTAGTCTTCGCTAAATATTGACTAACATTTCGTGCATTATTATTACGCACTCTTCGCCATTATTTCGTCAATTCTACAAACAATATTGCGTTCGCTACGTGGCACCAATGATAGCAAGAATTGATTCGTTTCCTGATTAACAACAAATATTTTATACGTATTTCACGATTTGGTGGAAGAAATTGAAAATTCAAGGGAAAATTGAAAAAATGATTATTAAAGCAACGCTAACTAGAAGACGATGAAAGAATTTAAATTTGAAAAAGATGATCGTGGGAATAGAAATTAACAAGTGGTAGGCGAGTCAAATGCCTAAATATTAAAATATTAAGAGTTTATTACGTTTTGCACGTATGCTCCGTTCAATTTTTACGTCGGTGTATACGAACTCGAATAACCAATCGTCAAACGTTCTTAATTAAGAACTGAGACACTGAACAGTTCATTTTTTCACATTTATCCTATTCATTGTTAGATTAAATAATTGCAAAGGCTCGATGTCGACATCTTTTCAGGAAATTGACCAATTGTGCAACTTTACGCCGACGTGCACAAACGGGCGACGTTGGGGGCAGCAAATAATTTAACACCACACGTAAACAAAGATTTTCAAGAAAAATGGTGGACGCGACAGGAGATAAAAGGACTAGTCCGTAAACTTTATTCTTGACAATCCTTTGCGAACTCGATTCTCGTTCAGACGCAGACGCAGGGTGCAATTAACCAGGAAGTGCAATTAACTTGAATGGAGCGCTCGCCGTAGTTCCCCTCCATCTGTTCAACGCATTTGCAAGTAAAAAATTGAGTCAAGTTCTCGTAGAGCGAAGCTTTCCGAGTCCCCGATGAAAACGCCACCGGCCTCTCGCCGTAAATGCCAGCGTGAAAAGGGCAGGCGCGCGTCGATATCAGTGGCTCGGGTCGCGCGACATCAAAAGAGAAGAGCCGCGGCGTGAGGTGCAAGGTATATAAATATGATGAAGCCATGCGATATGCCGCTGCTCGGGTTTGGGCTTTCCTCTCGCTCCGAGTGTAACTCACGTCATCGTCCCCGAGATGAGATTAGATCTCGGCTTGCGTTCCCTCGCTTTCCTCGGGACCTCGCGCTCTCACGCGCATTTTCCATCGTCGTCGTCGCCTCTCTCTCTCTCTCTCTCTCTTCGCTCTTACGGCAAGTTTCGGTCGCGAGCTTTTGACGGGTTGTTAATGACGCGCCAAGGGAGATCTTGCGACATCAACGAATGCCGTCTGCGAGCCAAGGGTAAAACTGCGGACGTAAAATGCGTTTCTTTGCCGGCGGAGCGAAGCTTTCGAGAGCCCGAGAATTGCCTTGCGTTACCGCCGCCGCCACCGCAGCCGCCGCCTCCGAGTCCTCTAGCTCATTCGGACACGAGTTAAGCGAATGAAAAGGCATAACGAAAGTTATGAGATTAATGCTCGACCGTAGCTCCTGGTATTTGCATTTTATAACCTATTTCTGGAAGCCAATCATAGTCCGGATCGATTTTATAAGGAAACGCTAAGCACTTTCTGCCAGAAGCCATTCGGTGACTTGTAAATTATACATTTATGCATAACATTAATTTGTTTATCGCTGCTGTAGAATCCGCAATAATGGATACTCCGCCTCAAAATTCGCAAAGCGTAGGATGCGAGCGAAAATTTTCGTTCTCCTTCTGCGTTACAAATCGTCGAATAAATCGTTGTGTATTAAAATGACAATAAAAAAATAATAAATTCGCATGAAGCCTACAGCAGTAAAAAACTTGTAATACGTGTTTTTGAATAATTCCAGCCCAAATCGTCTGTCTTTCATCTGCACTTGGTTCTCACGGACTTCTGGTTTTGGTATAAGTCGTATTTCATGTTACGTATGCGAGGATCGTCTCATCCACTGTGATTCACAAATGCCTAAGCGGATTCGAAGCGCCGAGAGAATTTCATTACGGGCTCCTCTTTGTGCAAGTGTATATCCAAAGTGAAATGACATTCCGTCACGTATAAAAAGAAACTATTGTTTCTCGTGCACAAGGCGGAAATGAGGAGTCGATGATGAGTTGATTATAATTCTTGTACTATGTGCAAAAATTTGTTTGACAAGGGAGGCGAGCGTAATGAGCTTCTGCATTTGTTTCTCCCGTTGCTTGCAACAATTTACGCGCAGGCGAATCACACCCTCAACTTTTAGCGATTCGATTTGCGATTAGTACTGCACAAACTTGTATTCGGATTATTTATTCAACTGTACTCGATGCAAAAATAGGTTATACTGCCCTTCGATCTGCGCGATTGCAAATTTTATACAAATAAATTACTTTGCTTTACGTGAAATTTTTTGTTGCTAAGCGAACGAATTGTTAACACCAGTGTTAACTAGTTACAACATCAAAATCCACAAATGACATTTTAATAATTTTTATGCGAGTTTTCGTTCGTCTACATCTAAGACTGATATTTAAAAATATATGTTTCTTTCTGCTGTTCTTTGATCAATATCAAATTCTTCACAATTTGAATTATATTTATGTACAGCTTGGATTTAATTAATGCACTGTTGCAACTATTTAACGAATGTAATTTAATTTTGCTTATATCCATTATTCGATGCATAATTTTATAACTTCGGAGTAAAAATATTACGTCTTTCGCGTTTCAAGTATAACTAGCACTTCATTTATTTATGAGTTCCACGGAGGGAACGAGAGGCTAATTAGTCCTTACCGAAAAAACGTTAATCAGTGAGACGAAAAATTAATTTCTAAGTACTTAAAAGAACAGGCATCGACTCGATAACAGGAGCGCGAGTCCAAGCACTTTTCGCAGCGACAAAATTTTAACGCGAAAAACAAGAAAGCCAATCGTCGAGCCACAGAAGCATTGACGGTCCCCTGGCACGCACAAGAAGAACTCCTCGCTTTTTACGACGAGCGAATATCATCTACTTATAACCTCCTCTCGCGCGGGCAGCTGCTGGTGCCCCCCCCCTCTCTCTCTCTCTCTCTCTCTCTTCCTCGTGCTCACTTAAGTAAAATCATTAGCCGAGCGCGGCTCTCGCGGCTAATTCAAATTGCAATTCCGCCGCTCGGTCCTCATCAAAATACCGTCAGGCGCGCGAATTCCGGCTTGCAAAAAGGCCTCGAATTAACTTTTATAGTGCAAGCGCGCAAGAAACAGGCGCGCACGGGTCCTCGTGCGAAAGCGCGTCATCAAGCGCTTGGCGAATCGTCTTTCCTCGGGAAACTTGACTCGTTCGGCGTTTTAATTGTCGCGCGCCGGCTTTTTCACGAGCCTCGATCAAATTGAAAAATCTCCGCGGCCAAAGAATTGGCGAGCGTGGCTGCCGTCGAAAAAACCGCCACTCGGTATGACAAAATGGCACTAGTTTTTATTGCAACGCGAAGATCTCTGCACCCGCCGTACGCGTCGACTCGTGCTTTCAAATATATGTTGCTGCGATTAAGAGCGCAATTGTGTGGATTAGTTTCGGTGCACTAGTATTTTAGAAGTTTATGGTCTCGAAAGCAAAATGTTTAATCGACGGAATTTTATACGACCACTAGAGTCAACTACAGTCAACTACTCGTCCTAGAATTAAAGCCACTCGAGCGGCTGATCGAGCATTTCAAAATAAACGATTAGAAATATTCTCTAGTGATCGAAAATCTGATAAAACGTTGTAAACTCTACACGAGTACTTTGACTAAGCATAAAATTACGTACTCTAGCAAAAAAATATACGTGTATGGCGTAAGAAAATCAACTATTGAGAAAGTAAGGACCGATGATAAAATACATTTTCAACAATACAGAATTACAGCTACTTTATTGCAAAACTCGAGAAAAAATAAATAATACAATATTTATTGCACCTTATTCAATGGCAAATGTAAAAGAAAATTAATTCGAAATGCACTCGTTTGATCCAATGTGTTTTGCGATCAAATTAATCCCACGCCAGTTAATTAATCCACAATTACTATTAAATGACATCTGCACGGGAGGTACTTTTTCTCACTAGCGATCAATATTAAATGAAACTCGTATAGGAATACACACACAATTGAAAAAGTGAAAAATTACACGGTAAAATTCAAAATAATTATTGCTAATAAAATTTAAGGTCTTGATTTAAATGTACTTATTAATAGAGTAAGCAGATTCAAACTTAAAATTAGACAACTGTGTACATAAAAATCATAAAAACAATGTCGTAATAATCGTTCAAATATTTGCCTAAAGTTTGCGCGTGAAAGATAAATTTACTTGTGAATAACAATTAATTTTCTCTATACGAGTGTAATATATAACTGTACGAATATTTTTCAGTCTAGTGCTTTAAGAAGCAAATGTACTTAGGATCAAGTAGTAGTAAACCATCATTTACAATAATGATTGATTAATCATTGAATAAAACGAACAAAGAACAACTTTCTGCAAATTACGTAGAATTAAAAAAGAACGTGGCCAAACGTTTTTATGATCGGTGCGTGAAAAATAAATATTTTCAGCCACTGGTTACTTTTTCGAAAGTCTTTTATTGATTTGAAAGTATATAAAATTTCGGAGGGGGGGTGTGTGCCGATGAAAAAAGAAAACAACAACCAACGAACACGAGAATGAAAATCAATTGGACGGTTGTCCCATGGACAAAGAGAAAACGCTCGCCGGCAAAATTCATCTCTAACCCATCGAGTTTAGTCGCGAGCCAAAACTCCAACCTCGCCTTAGTCCGGACACAAACCTCCGCCGGGTTCGCGCTACTCTCGCGAGGGGGCAGCACCTTCCCGAGGGCCCCGAGGCGCGCCGTCTTCCCCACCCCCGGCGAGCGACGGGTCACGCGCGGCACGCTCTTCACCGCACGTGAAGCGCGCGCCCGCGGGTGGGGGATCGGCCGACGCCTCCCACGCGTCGCCCTCGAGCCGATCGCGCGCGCCCCAACTACGCGCATGCGCGTCGCGTGTCCCCGGCAGCTCGCGGCCCGCGCGCGCCGACTATAAAGCCGTACGCGCCTTTTTCTTTTCCTCCTCCTCCGCCTCCTCTTCGCTACTCTCCTTCCGATGGCTCTCGCGCCCATGTAGATACAGATACAGATCGCCGCGGACGTCATTTTTGCTTTTTATATCTTTTCCCTAGCTAACGGACAATTGATTTCGTGCCAATTTTTTTTCTGGTCGATTCGCACTCGTTCTTGCTTTTTTTACTTTTTGATTTTCAGCTTTGATTTTTTATGATCCTTCTGGTTTAACGGAAGCGACGCGCGCTGATCATTGCGAAATGTCCAACTACTCGGCTGATTTCTTCGATTATTGATATCGATGCACTAATTCACTTTCACGCGTCGTAATTTAAAAAAATCCCGTAGGTTTTTAGACTCAAATTTCACCGCCACTATAGTTGATGAAAGCAACGTCGATTACAAAATAAGTTATTCGAATAAACGTAATTACTTTTTTAAAACGGCATGCGCACGACCTTGAATATAAAAAACCTTCAATCTAAATGCACTTGAGTATAATAATTTCTGAGGAAGTCTGCCGCTGCAGCAATCGCAAACGAAAAAGAAAGCAATAATGCCTGTATAAACAAAATTCATCGAGAAATTCAATATCGTACACAACTATTAAAGATAATGATGAAGTACCGAAGGATTTCTTAACAAAAATCATACTCAATTTGTTGAAAATTATACGCGTAAAAATGTGTGTGCGTTTCAAAATGATCATTACCAACTATAAAAAATCTGCATCCTCATCGAAGCTTCGACTGCAGTAGCTTATGTAAAATTTTGACTTGTACACCGAGAATAAATTAAGCATCGCCTCGAGTCGCCAGTGCCTAAATTACAATATTGATAAGGATGATTGACTCTAATGTTGGAATAAGCGCGGATAAAAAGTGACGACGAGTGGCGAGTGGCGAGTGGCGGCAGCGACACTTATTCTTCAAGCGTTACGTTGCTCGTGGACGCTAATTTTATTTTCAATAAGCGCCCCCTTTGCAAATAACAACGTATGCAAAAAGACCGTTAAAACAGTCGTTAAGGCTATATTTCTTGGAAATTCTGCGAAAGACATCCGGCAATTTCGCGGCGCCGAGTGCCATCCTTTAAATCGGGCAGTATAAAGGACGCCTTATAATGCGGGGCTTTCGTGGAAACAAGAGCAAAAACGGGCGAAAAACGAGCAAAAACGGGCGAAAAACGAGCAAAAAGCGTATCCGAAGGACCACTCAGTTTCCTACACGTGGCGAGTTCCGTATCAAAGTCCTCGCTCTCGTGCGGTCATTCTTTTCGAGCCCGGATTTGCAATACATAGACAGAGGGAGAAAAAAGATGAGCGCCTCGCCGGGGCTCGATTACAGCATTACAGCCTAACAAGCCAACGTGGCGCGTCTCCCGAATACACGAGTGCGCGCACATGCGCAGCGAGGGGATGACGAAAAACCGTGGCGAGCGCCTAATTGCCCGGGAATTATGAAAAATAGCCACCGTCACTTGAGTAGTAGTCCGCTTAGAGTTCGTAAAATTAAGCTAACGAGGGAGACGAGCCAGGACACCCGCAGTTCTCCGCATTTTAGCTGCTCCTGGATTATAAAAGAGGACGGCCAAAGTATAGCGGACAAGAGGGGCCTCCCTCCGAAATGTCAGTTATTAGTAGCTTAATTTCAATTTCGGACCACACAGCGCGATCAAACCCTCGCGGAATTAGACGACGGCGGCGGAGCTCGGAAGACCTTGGCCCTCGGAGCCGCTCGAGCCCGAAAAGTCTCATTTCCCACGCGCTGCCGATCGTGGAAGCTCTGATTTCCCGATTGCCTCCTCCGCTCCGCGGATAATAAAAGCGCCGTTACGCGTGACGCGGCGCAGCGCGGCGCGATAGTTACGAAAGTCCTGGCGGCAGGATGCTACAGCAACCAGAGCAGGAGCCTCTCAAAGGAATGGGGGGCGACAGGTGCGCTTAGGATCCCCAAATTCTAGGCGACAGCTCGTAACGGTATTGCATAAGAGGATGCGGGCCGATGTATCGAAGCGTAGCCGAGTGAAAGGAGAAAGAGGCCAGCGCGTCGAGGAAGTGCAAAAAATTCCTTTTTATATCCCGCACGAGCACTCGGTCCCACGGCATCATACACCTGCGCGAATCTTTAAAATCGCTGCGGAAGATTCGGATCGCGTGGGCGTGTATTACCCTGGGTATCCCGCAAGACGTGAGTCGGGACTCCTCTCCTCTCCTGTGTCCGAGTGACGGGGCGACGGCGTTTTCAGGAAGATACTCGCCATGGCTAATCGAGTTGCGCCATATGGCCCGAGGTGGTTGTCTTCTGTTGCATTTAAGAATCACCGAGGCACGAAAGTGCCTCCGTGCACTCGTTATTTGCTTGTCGCTCTCCGGCTCCGATGGAAAAGGGCATGAAAGAAATGTAGGTCACAGGACGGCCGTCTGTTGGATTTTCGGTTCCAGGTCACGTCAAAGGGTTTCGAGCCTTTCAGGAGTCGGACGTAAAATCAGTTAACAAGCAGTTTTACG